>OZ022257.1:51088872-52445599 GCA_963978905.1 Trichostrongylus colubriformis | reverse complement strand
CTTTCCCTGTCTGACGCCATTCAAAGAAAAATTTTTGATAGTGAAGATGACATTGACCTTTGATATGTTTATTTTGCCGAAAAAGGTTATCCGGGAGATGAAGGACAATAATACCTATAGATGCGTGAGAACTTGTTCTACATATATATGTTCAGAAGAAATTGCTGAGAAGCAGTTTTGAGGGGAAAAAAGCAAGTTTTCAAAAAACGAAAGAATTTCCCCGACAACCTAATAAATAAAGAGGTGGAGGTACCGGGCCGAGTGGAGCACTACGCAGCTATACGACTTGTGCTTCATTCATTTTGGGAGCACTCTTGCCTGCTATGGATGTAAAAATTGCTTCTAAGAATAGACCTCGCCGGTTACACATCGTTTTTCCTCCGTTTTTCGGTCAAGACTCTCCTCTATTTGTTCCTGGGAGAAAGTTCGTACGTTGTCAGAAAAGCAGTTTGTTGAATGTTCATTACTGAGTGAATTTAACAACTTTCGATCCGTAAGTTACTACAAGGATGCTGAGTTATGTGCAAAAGATTCGGTGTCGGACGGGACTCGAACCCGCACTCCATGCTTTCCGGGGGCATATGTGCTAATCCATTACACTACCGAAACCCCTTTTACCTTAAAGACAGCATTAGGGGTAATGTGGTAATGGAGAAATCCCTACAAGAAGACACTCACATGGTAGTCCTGGGTCTAAGAAGGCTATCTTGGCGAAATCACGGTGAAAAAGTGCCCCTCCGAGCTGTAGAAACCCTGCAAACTGCCGCACCGTCCAGCTGTTCCGCCTCTTTGATACAACGATCCCGCCTCCCGATGATGTAATTCCCGATAGACTGGGGTGGGAGCGGCCAAGGAGATGCGGCAGGATCGAAGGTTTTGCGGCGCGCCTTCGCAGTTTTAGCTTGAAGCTCACTCCAAAAAGTAAAGGCTGTCGTATTTCCAAACATTCCCTTGTGTTTACTTGGCAACATGCCAATGGAAAACTAGATCAGACTACCCGCGTCTTGTCGGACAGGTCGCCCGCGTCGAGAATCAACAGTAGATAGGGGGTCCTATTTCTCGGGTTTTTGGCCATTTCCATCCCTTTTTTCTCCACTGTCCTGTTACTAGGCATCTCGACTTTCATATGCACTACTTCTTTTACTTTTCGTCCGACTTTCCCCTAATGTTGCCTTTAACTCAGCTTCTGAATGGTATATTCACCATAGATTATCAGTTGAGCCCAATATCGGCATCGAACCGTGAAGCTGAAAGCTGTAGTACTGATTTTGATATTTTTGATTTTTGATAGCTGCTGATTATCGCCGCAGCCCGCGATGCGAAAGTTACTACAAGATGCTGAATTATGAGCAGAAGCTTCGGTGTCGGACGGGACTGAGTTAGGGTGAAAGGGGTGTCGGTAGTGTAATGGATTAGCACATATGCCCGGAAAGCATGGATTGCGGGTTCGAGTCCCGTCCGACACCGAAGCTTTCGCCTGTAACTCAGCATCCTTGTAGTAACTTTCGCATCGCAGGCTGCGACGATAATCAGCAGCCACCAAAAACCGAAAGTATCAAAACTTTCGTTCCATAAAGCCTGGATTTCCAAACTGTTCTTGGCGAGCGTGGTGAGAAAGGCTATAGTGGATAATGAAGTGTTTGGAGTGTGTTAGGACGCCCTTATTTTTGTGCTTCCAGAATAAAGGTCATTGTTCGCAATTCTCGTAACGAAGTGATTAAATATGAAGAAAGCGATGGACATTTTGTAAGATTCTTATTTTTGCACTTATGTACCATACTACCTGTTGGCTGGCTCACACTGCTGTGCTCGTACCACCATGTGCGTCAGCAGGTCGATCGGAAGTGCCTTTTTCTGTGCACTTTATACAGCACCCACTATCACATCCCATCATGACAGTTTCGTAACCCAGGCGCACGACGAACAGAATAGCGGTCTGTTACTCATTCCCTGCCTTCTACATGAGAACCGATGATTTCGATCAATGTCGATGGCTCCTACCGCCATGGAATTCCCATACCTGCAGCATTACTCATTCGCTGAAGTGGTGCGGCCGTCTACCAAAAATTCTGATAACTTATCGATGTTGGCATCTACAGAACTTTTTCTTGTGCAATTTTGTTTTTTCATTGGAGTCGTTTCCCTCATCTTTCACTACTAAAATATGATATGAAAGATTTCGCCAGTCTCTACAATTTCTCACATCATCAGATGCATTCATGATTTTGGTCCTGCCCGCATCTTCGAGGGCTGAATCCAAGTGAGCTGCTTTTGCTTTCCACTTTCATTCGACTTTTTTAACCGTCTGCTGACCTTTCTGATTCCACACCACGAATTTCTGCTTCAAGCTCCGCTCAACTCCGCGCAAGCTCCGTCTACCGCGAAGTTTTGCTCCCTCCTCCCCCCAATAGTCCCAGCCATTACTGACCACCCGACTTTCCCCGATCCTTCTATAACCGGATTGCAATTTCTTAATTGAGCACCATTCGATGTCTGCATGCTCCATTGGCGGATCTTCACTAACTTTATGTGTGTTCAAGTCTTGGACATTAGTCATATCTACCGATATTTGTCCTAGCTTCTACGTCGCGTTGGGGCCGAGTTATCAAGTCTTGGTGTAATGACCGCTCAATCAATCGGTCTGAAAACGGAACATTCTGGTACAGACTCCGCTCACCGCTAGTGGAGCTTAATTTGTTCCATGTCTGCTACTTACTTCTTGTTCCATACTCTACCCATCCTAAATTTGTCCCTACCTCTACAGGTTTCGTACAATACCTAATTTCGTGACAGACAGAGGGAGGAACGGGGAGGGACGCACAAGCATACGAGCGTTTTATATGTACTGGGGATGATTTTCTTGTACACAAACTCATCACAACAGTGGATAATTTAGCTGTTCGATGAGGGAAAGTTTGGTATTTCTGAAGGAGAAACAAAGGTTATCGAAGACTCCGGATTACACAACGTGATGAGAGCTGAGTTCCCCAGTGAGCGTTGTCACCTTTAAGCAACTTCTCCAATGCGTACTCAACCTCCAAGCGGTTGACGTTCCCGATCAGTGAGGCAGATGAAACCGATAAAAAGTGAACACCGATATTTTCGATCGATATCGGTAGATAATCTTTGGCTCCACACAATGGTCCTCAGCACAGAAGACCGATAATTTTCATCGATATTGCTCTGCTCAATCGTGTAACTTGTAGTACAATAGTGGTTATCCCCCTTTTATACATATACCAGGTGAGCTTCGCGATCTACATCGCGTTACGGGGTACCGGTGCGAAGCGGGCTGTGGGCAAAATGATGTTAAAGAAATTTCACAGCAATGTGGTTTGGCGGCAATCAATAGATTTTAAATTTGTGCCGAGGGGTAGTCCATTAATAGCCTTCACTACAAAGGCTCATCATAGCAATACAGTAGGTATCGATATGCATGCTATAAGCTCTAGAGAAAGTCACTTCTGCAATTTCCATCCTCTGGTGTGGTCCATCAAATTGCCCGGCTCTTCGTACGAAAAAAGACAATTACGACTCATGGCACATGATGCTGCAGTTTTTCAACTTCTGCGACTGTAATCATTCAATGGGATCCCATTGCTTGTTTTCAGCTCTTTGCTAAGAGATCATGATTTCGATCGATGTCGACTAATAGGACTTCATTCAAGTTCTGCAACAGCGTCACCTATTGGTGTGGCTCGCCGATCATTTTCCTGAATTTCATCTTCTATGAGGGTGCTCACTCAGTGGTATGGTCTATAAGCCGTTTCCAGTCTTTCGCGCAGAAACCGATATTTCCAACCAATATCCTGATGATGCCCCGTCTGCCGATCAGTTGACGTTATTTTAGCCACTCTGGCAGCTTCGAATTACTTCAGCTTTCTCCGGCGCTCTAGACTGCTCTCGAGCGGTGTTATATTTTTTTATAAATGAGCACGATAATGTTGATCGCACGTTCTGCTCATTGTAGGTGGGCCTCCACCTACCTCAATAACGTGCAACACCGCCTAGATATCGCTGATCTCCATTGATTATTTCGGAGTCTCTGAGCTGCTCCTGAGGCAACTTATAAAAGCTCGTAGTAAACACCACCTACGTGGAGCGTGCTCCACCAACGGTATTCTTCACCTGCTACATACACCCTTAACTCATTTTCGCCTACCTCTTCTCGACTTCTGGGCTTTTTTGGAAGAAATTACAACAAATTATAGAATTAAATCTCAACAGCGAACATTTTAAAGCACGCCCCGCCCACAGTGGAGGAGTCTGACATGGTCCATGTGCTACGTGTTCATCTCTCAGCAAGATCCACCCAACTTGATCTGACTTCTCCGCTTGTTCTTCAGGTAGTGCTGAGTTTCGTGTGCACAGACACAACATGACAGGCACACCAAACTACTGGTTGATATATAGGATATGATACCTCATCTAGTACAAACACCCTTCACTCATTTTGGCCCACCTTATCCCGACTTCTGGGCTCTTTCGGAACGAATTGTAGAATTTTGTATACAAACACCGAACATTTCAACGCAGGCCCCGTCCACAGTGTCCATAGTGGGCGGAGTCTGATATGGTCCAATAAAGTAGTGTGCAGTGAAGAAACCTCCTGCACAAAAACCAACACTTTCAATCAATATCGATCGGTGATGCATGATGTTGTAGTATTTCACCTTTATGAGGGCACATAATCAATAGTACGGTCCATAAGCCGTTTTCAGCTTATTGTGCACAAATATTGTGCCTTGTTTAGTCGACGCCGTCCATTTCGATACCCCTTGCATGTTTATCACGACAGCGGGTCCCGCTGTCGTGATAAACATGCAAGGGGTATCGAAATGGACGGCGTCGACTAAACAAGCAAGTCCATCACCACCATCAATTCCGGTTCGCTATACTTAATGGAACAGAAGTGGCCAATGCACTTAAGGGGAGACGAATTGATGAATGTGCGGTGCAAGAGACAAAATGGTCGGGATCCTAATCACGAGACATCGGCGATGGCATATACCACGGCAACGATAGCACACGAAATGGAGAGGGAATCATCATATCAAAAAGATATCGAGATGCCATCGCAGAGGTGTGCCTTTATGACGACCGATTAATGAAGATCATCGTCATCGCAAACAACACCAAACTCCTTGTATTTTCTGCATATGCACCACAATGTGAATGTGCTGATGCAATGTAAGATGCATTCTGGGAGATGCTCGATGCTAAAACAAGAGAAGTACCCAAGGAAGACACGCTCATTGTGCTTGGAAACTTGAATGGAAACAAAGGCGAACAGAGCGAGAACCACACTGCACACGGTGTACACGGATACGGTACAAGAAATGAGGAAAGAAAGGGGATTCCAGAATATGCAGAGGCAAACTTCCTCATTATTGCCAACACCCTTTTCAAGAACAGACCCGGTCTTCTCGCCACCTACTACAGTGCTCCACCTCAACCCAAATCGACTTCGCACTGGTACGTCATACACATGCCCGCCTCATTCGCGATCCCAAGGTCATCCCATATGAAGCAGTGGCAACTCAACATAGGTCACTCGTCGTCAAGATGAATGTCGCACCACTGAATACAAAGTACATCGAAAGTACGGAAGCAGCAAGAATAAAATGGTGGAGGTGGAAAGAAAAGAAAGATATTATACCGCTCCTCATCAAACTTCCACCAATCGCTGATGATACAATGATACATGGGAGACGGCATGCACCACCATCCAAAGCATTGTGCAGAGAGAGACTGGAGCGACCAAACCAGGAAGACGATTCATTCATAAGCAACCATGGATATGGACAAATGAAGTAAAGGAGAGAGTAAGAAAGAAGAAGAGGCTGTATCACGTTTTCCTCAGTACACATGCACAAGACGACCATGCGAGATACAAGACGGCGAAGAGAGCAGCAAAGAAGGCAATTCCAACGGCAAAAGCAGATAAGCAGAAGGACTTGTACGATAAGCTGGACACAAGAGAAGGAGGGCTGTGCATCGACTGATACGAGCAAGACACCAGAAGACTGAAGATGGAGAGATGGAGAGTATATTTCGAAGAGATATCGACAGGCGTATTCCCCCATCCCCCACTGCCATCAATGGCACTTATACAAGGACAGACCGAGAAGAGATCAGAGGAAGAAGTGAAGGCTGCAATCAAAGTAATGAAAACAGGCAAGGCATGTGGGCCAGACGACATAGCTTCAGAGATATGGAAGTCTTGGAAATGGAATCCCTCAGAATGGCCGCCAGTCTGTTAAATCACATCATTCGCAACGTTTGTGCACCAAAAGAATGGAGTAACGGCATCACCGTGCCTATATGGAAGAAGAAAGTAAGCCCAGCAGACTGCACCAATTACCGTCCTACTCGCCTCCTCTCACACGCAATGAAAATATACGAACGGGTCATCGAAGCCAGAATCCGAAAAGCAGCTGACATTAGCGTAAACTAGTGTGGATTTGTGAAGAATTGCAGCACCATAGATGAATTCATGACATGAGACTCCTCTTCGAGAGCCATGGAGAGAAAGGACAACCGCTCCACCTGGCATTTCTTGACTTGGTGAAAGCATTTGATCGCGTTCCACATGACCTCATCTGAATGGCACTTCGCAAAGGAGGCATCCCAGAGAACCTGGTCAAGTGTGTGCAACTTCTCTACAAAAACTCTCAAAGTCAAGCGCGGACCACAGCAGGGACATCGAAACGTTTTAACATCAGTGTTGGGGTTCACCAGGGAAGTGCGCTTTCCCCCCTTCTCTCCATCATTGTTATGGATGCAATCACGCGCGATCTCCAGCTAACAGCATCAGACTCTCGTCTATGCAGATGACGTCATGGTGGTGGCAAATTCCAAACATGAGCTCCAACGCCTGGTGCAGAGATGGAAAGACAGGCTGGCAAGACATGGAGTGAGACTAAACATAGAGAAGGCAGAATACCTCACAACGGACACTTCACAAGATGACACCATTCGAATTAGTGGAGAGGATATGCTCAGAACAACACACTTCAAGTACCTCGGCTCCATCAGTGAAGGCGGAAGTCTTCGACAAGAAGTCACGGCTAAAACCAACTCGGCATGGATGAAATGGAAGACCCCAGCAGGCGTGCTCTGTGACAGGAAAATCAGCGACCGTCTCAAATCGAAGGTATACCGCACTGCGGTGAGACCTGTTGCCCTCTACGCATCCGAAACATGAGCCGCAACAGAGGAAACAGAACGGAAGCTCGGAACAATGGAGACCAAGATGTTGAGATGGATGTCAGGGCCGACGAGGCTGGACAGAGCATCAAACATCGACATTAGGAATCGATATGGCATCGCTCCAATAGACGAGAAGATGAGAGAACAGACTGAGATGGTCTGGCCACGTCCTGAGAGCAGATGAAAACAGCATAGCACGGATTGGATACGAACTAGAGGTGGATAGACGACCAAAAAGATGACCGAAGCAAAGATGGACTGACACTCTTCGTCAAGACATGAAGAAACGAGGACTCCTTCCCGACGACGCATCAAATCGAGTGATATGGAGGCAGAAGCGGACTCTGCAACAGAGCGGGACAAACGCTGAAGAAGAAGAAGAAGACTGTTGATTGCTGGGTAATTTGACGGAGTTGAGATGTGAAAGCAATTCGACGGCTACTGAGGCAGAAATTGATGCGCTATCGGATAGAATCCAACGTGAACATCAATGAGTTGAGGGGCATTCTTGTGGTAACTAATTCCTTTGAATGGTCTGGGAAATTCTGTAAGAGGGATGTCGATGACTTTTTCGCAGTCTTGCACAGGGTCAAGCGTGGCGTCGAGGAAAGTTTGCAAAAATACGACCTTTTCCCCCTTCCCCCCAAAAGGGGCTCCATATGACCCCTTTCCGTCATCAGGTTCCTCCACTTGTGTTGTTTCTACTCAGCAGTGTGGATCACCAAGGAAATCGAGAGCCTGTGGTAAAAAATACTAGGGCCAAACATCCGACATAATGAGAGAAGTAAGAGTCTCACAAAACACAGTACTCATAATCCGAAACAAAAGCGTCTGAGATAAGAGCTTAACAGATTCAATACATATTCCGAAATGAAAGCGTCGCCCATCATTGGTAATGTGCTCGTCTTCTGATGACAAAGGAGAATGCTCTAAAGTCATGCAAGTTATGCGGCAGCGATAAAGAATGAAAAAACAAGAATAGAAAGTTACTACAAGGATGCTGGGTTATGGGCAAAAGCTTCGGTGCCGGACGGGACTCGAACCCGCACTTCATCCTTTCCGGGGATATGTGCTAATCCATTACACTACCGACACCACCTTCACCCTAACTCAGCTTTTGAATGGTATATTTACCATAGCTTATCAGCACTCACACGTATAACGTGTTGAGCCGGTTGGCCAATATCGGCATCAAACCGTGAAGCTGAAAGCTTTAGTAATGATTTTTGATATTTTTAATTTTTGACCATATACCATATACCATTCAAAAGCTAAGTTAGGGTGAAGGTGGTGTCGGTAGTGTAATGGATTAGCACATATCCCCGGAAAGGATGAAGTGCGGGTTCGAGTCCCGTCCGGCACCGAAGTTTTTGCCCATAACTCAGCATCCTTGTAGTAACTTTCGCATCGCGAGCTGCGGCGTTAAACAGCAGTTATCAAAAATTAAAAATATCAAAAATCATTACTGAAGCTTTCAGCTTCACGGTTTGATGCCGATATTGGCCAACTGGCTCAACACGTTATACGTGTGAGTGCTGATAAGCTATGGTAAATATACCATTCAAAAGCTAAGTTAGGGTGAAGGTGGTGTCGGTAGTGTAATTGATTAGCACATATCCCCGGAAAGGATGAAGTGCGGGTTCGAGTCCTGTCCGGCACCGAAGCTTTTGCCCATAACTCAGCATCCTTGTAGTAACTTTCGCACCGCGAGCTGCGGCGTTAAACAGCAGTTATCAAAAATTAAAAATATCAAAAATCAAGAATAGAAAGGTCAGAAACTAATAGGAGCCATGTAATACGTTCCAGCCATGCGTTAAACAGCAGTTATCAAAAATTAAAAATATCAAAAATCAAGAATAGAAAGGTCAGAAACTAATAGGAGCCATGTAATACGTTCCACTGCACCCCATCTGATCACCGTGTCGCTTTTGCGGTAGCGACGCGGTGATCAGATTGGGTACGATGTCCTCCCCATACTAAATTTGGAGATTTTTTGAATACTTGAAAATTCACTTAGGCACCACCTTTCGAAGTACTGCCAACTGTGTCCTTAATGATAACCTTAGACCAATCTATTTGTCGCTTGGTTTTTATAATGGTTGCGTAGTCAATATGGGTATCCAGTCGAGGAAAATTTTGGAAAACTTTGAGGTGTTTCACTTCGAATGGTCACAATTTCCTTCAAACTCAAACATATGAGTGCGGTCTTGCTGTCCAGGGTCTGCGTGGCTGCCGATTTTGAACGACTATCTGAATAACACCATATCCCAAAAAAAGCTCCTCCGAGAAAACCAGTCCAGGAAAATTTGGGAAAATTTCGGAGTGTTTCAATTCAATTGGTCGTTTCTTCATTCGAACTTAACCTTATCAGTGCAAATTTGCGATACGAGTCCTCGAGGTTGCCACGTTCTAATTACTACTCAAACTCTACAATATCTCTGGAAAAAAAAAGTTATTTTGAGGGGAGCCAGTCGCGGAAAGTTTTTTTGCCGAAGTTGTGTAATCTTCCCACGAATGTTTGAAAAAAGGTCCGTTTTGTCTATTACGCCTGCAGTGCGCATGTTTTGCTCTCAGAATACCAACGAGAGGGTGGTTTGCCCAGGCTGGCCTCGTTGCAGGATGTGCCATACATGAGGATTCGGTCCGCATAGTGGCTTGCTAGCGCTACTTTACGTGCTTGCAATCGTAGTGGGATATGAAAGTAGTCCATATCAGCTAATTTTTCGTTTACATCCCATAGTTTCTGAAGTATTCATCCGGCGGCACCCGTGGATAGATATCGCTTCCCACGATAAATCGGTGGATTCCGGAGCGGTGCCAGTGGACCAACGAAATGCTATTGGCTTTGGCCGGCTTCATTGTGGATTGCGCCATGCATGAGGTTTCTATGATTATTAGGTCCAATTTGTTTCGGATTTGAACCCAGTTATTTAGTTTCATCACATCTCTCCCTTCACACTTTGAATCCTACGCCTGGGAAACTTCGTTGATCACTGCCTACCTCAACGCTCCATCATTAATACTGAAGAGAGGTGAGTGTTTGAGTCACTCCGCTATGGTTGTTGTATACGTAAACCACATAAAGAGAAGTAATTTAGCTCTCATGAGGAAGAAAGAAAGGGACATTTGTGCTAAATGATAAGGCTGAGTTAGAAGTCTTGCCTCTTCTTCTGCCATGGTTGGGTAATTTCTCTGAAAAAGGCACGTACTTTTCTTCCGAGATTTCGTGGAACGGACGTACTATGCTAGAAGAAGTGCCATTTTTGCTTCCCTGATGGAATCTGTGGAGCCTGGCTCCTCATTTTCTTTGAGCCGCTGCGGGCTTTTCTGGTTTAAGGGTGGTCTGTCTGCGTACGAACTCCTCGGTTTGTAGCATGCGCCATAGGGAAACGCGGTCTGCCCAGATCAGTTCTTTGAACATCATGGTTCAACGCCTACCGTTAACTGCCGCAGCCACGTGGAGCGCAAGAAATCGATCCGCCTCGATTCCCGCTCAGTCAGCGTACAGTCGTCTGCCTGTCGTCGTCCGGAGCGATCAGTCTGTGAATTCCTCGTGATGCCAATCGAACGAAGCTGAAGCCGATGGAAGATCTACGACACGCTACTCCGGTAGACCGGACATGCTACCCTTTACCTTTTCCCTGGTTCCCTCTTCACATCCACATCGACCTGTCCCTCCGTATCACTATATTTCGATGATAGTTGATTTGTAATAATTGTTCTCTCTCATATCCTATTTCTCTTTTATCCTCGTCATATAGCGTCCTCACCTTAGTGATCTTTGTCGTATAGTGTTACATGCACTTGTTAGTGTTTCTATATTATGTAGTGAACCGGTATCGTACCTCTAGTGTCCTGTTATGTTTCAGCAACGCACACTACTGCGCGCGAATTATTGCGATGTTGTGCGGAGAGGGTTCGATGGATACGCGGCCATGGATGTGTGTGGCATTGAGTGAAAATTTCCTTTACTCTGCAATGGCAGGGGAGGTGACGTGTTGAAAAAGGCCTGCCATATCCTTGGACACGTAGCTCAGTAGTCGAAATATCCCGTTGCTACTAAGTTCGGAATACAAGGTATATTCACTTGCTGAGCATTTAGTGTTTAAGGTACTGGGTGTCGATAATCTAGTAATTGAATGCTGCAGCATTAAGGAGGCCACTACATTTCGGCGGTTCAGACGATTCAGCGGCCGATATTTCTTGTGTCAAAGCAATGGATCTTGAATAAAATATGGTTACCTTCTACTCATCACTTCCGCTGGTGTGATCACTATTGGGTGTTCAGACTGTTTAGAGATCGATGGAGTCGCCTTCGACAGCACTTATTTGTAGCAATATGTCCACTTGCTGAGCATCTGGTTTTGATATGCTGGTAGTAGATCCATATGCCAATTATCGATACTATCGTTTTTGTAAACATGCACCACTATTTGGAATTTCACGCAGTCTAACGGTCGATACCCATTATTGTTGCTGGCACCGCATGAGAGAATGAATCACTTGCTTTGCTATCACAAATCGAGATTGTCTCTTGATCATCCATGTAGATCGCAGTATCGAAAGATGCGCCCCATTATTTGGATGGAACGCTAGACAATCTCCCGGTAGATACATCGGCAACTGATATCAGAATTCAAACGAAATTTGTTTATCTAATGGCAGTGAGCATCAAACGCTTTTGCTATAGCGGTCGTATAGTAGCAGTAAGCGGTGTACCGGATTTCACCCAATCCAATAGTTAACGACTCTGATCGGCCTCCATGTGAGCCGTTATCAGTTCCAATAAGTCACCATTAGTGTCACTGCATCCTACAATACCTGTGAATGTGATACTGTCAAAGAAAACGGGTTTGGTGACATTTGCCTTCCGTTGCTCCTCAATATTTGACGACATCTGCCTTTTGACCACCCTCATCGAATCTAATAACCGTTATCAATCTGAATTACGCACCATCAATGTCCCCGTCCCACTCCGCAAAACACCTGTGACTATGAAAGCTCTAGCGTCAACCCGAAATGCGAAACGGATTTCGCGACATTTGCCTTTCTAGGCTCCTTACCAGCTCACGTTTGGTCCACCACAGCTGGAGTTCCCTCAGCAGCCCTAGCCCTCTTCCGCCAAACACTTTTTTGTCATAACTTTTTTCGTCATAACTTTTTTCTACTGGACCGAATTTGCCAAAATTTTGATGTGTGGTGCCCGAACCTATTGTCAACATTTCCTTATACTTGAGGGCCGCTTGACCCTTTTCATGGTTTTTTACAAAAATTAGTACAAAACCACCGGAAAACAAGGAAAGGGCTTAAACAAGAGAAACGGCTTTCTTCAATAAAGCAAAACGGCAAGCCTTGGAACACGAACCAAAGCAACATAAAATCGCATATAACCATGTGCATCTGTAGCACAGCTTTCGGTGAAAGCTGCACTTTTGAGATTTGGAAGAGGCATCGTTTTCAACAGGCTCCACCTTTCTCTACATGTCACCTCCTAAAGTCAACTTTGCCGAATATCAATTGAGGAGTAGAGTAATGGGTTATAACAGAGTGATAATACATATAGTATTAATGCCGTTACGATCGAATTACATGGCGCCTGACTTGTTGGCTTTCGTGGTGGAAACGTCCATCGGTCAGTATCGAAGATTGGAGTAAACGACACAGCCGAATTACCCCCACCACTGCCTTTAAGGATAACTGTTGCTACGTTTCCTTGACAAGGTTCTGTTTTAGCACGATCTTACGTTATAACAGAGGTGGTGTTGGTGGTAGGAGATATTATAAGGCGAAAGGAGCTCGCTTTGTGATATAATCTCAGCCATCATTCTGTGCATAATCTACTATGTATGCTCGTGTTTAAGTCTGTCTCTTTGTCACGGAATGCATATCTCACCACGCAGGAAGATAGGATCCTGATTTTTGCAGGTGGTGTGGGACTGGCGCGTACACACTAGCAGTGGTGACCGGTACTGATAGCTCATAAGGGCTCTTAAGGGAGATCAGATAAGAGGATCTTCAAATTCGGTGCCACTTGAGCTGACGAAGGACCGTAGCACACGCAGATGTTGTGGGTGATGAGACAGGGACATGGTGATAATGGATGATAAAGGTTGATAAGGGATCTTGAATAGTAGGTGCCTCTAATTCGTTGGGCTCCTCGCATTAGCCTCAAAGCTTTATCATCCGCAGAATTATGAGAAGTTGTACAGGCTCATCAGTAATGGAGGATCTATAAAGATAGCAAATGATAAAGGCTCACAAGGGGTGCAGTAAAGCAAGTGCAAAGTGCCTCGCATTTTGGGTTCATATTAAGGCGTCGACTCTCTCTGCTATTACAGGGGATGCCACGGAGACAATAATGGTTGATGAGCAAACTGATATTGTGATGATGTGCATGTTGTGTGTTGGAAGTCTTATGCCACCAAAGCATCTGCGCTCTTCACTGATCCGTGCATGCTTCAATTGTCAGCCTAGTGTGAGGTGGGACGGCGATTGTGGGAGATGATAAGGGATGACTCCTGGTTAAATTTGATGAGAACCGTTAAAAATCACGGGACACAATGCTCACTGCTACCGAGCGACCACCATGGGTCGATATTAGATAATCAATGAGTGAACACACTTCGTTCCTGTTCCTATATCAGGCACGTTTAAACGATCGCTGCCGTATACGTGACCAGCACTGACCAAATTGTGAACCACTAATGCTATCATGCATCGAATCCTCAGTGAACACACAGCCTAATTCGATATTGTTCGCACCTAAATGTCTCGACCGTCATACAGTCTGTACTTCCAAGAAATGTTAGGCGTGCATGACAATACTTTTGCTGGCGCAAAACTGTAGGTATCACACCGATGTATTAGGTTGTTGCAAATTTAATTTCGAAAACGGACCGCATACTTTAAACTACTATCACCCAGCATAAACACAAGTCTATTAATCGGAGTAAAAACCGTCAGAATCTACACATTTTTGCCAACAAATAGGTAATTAATCTGAGCCTTCACTACAAAAACTACTATCACGAGAATCAACGAAGTCAAGGAAGGCACATTCAACATCGGCTAAATTAGTAAATCGTTTCTGACGCAGATGAGAATTGAGGGCTCGAAAAAAGTGAGAGTCTGTGGTGGATATCTTGGGAGAATACGCTGGGTGAGAGAGAACTTCTGCACCCACTTGGGTCTGTTTTCGCCGAGTGATTTGTGATGTGTGTGGCCTTGCGTTGTCCTGCAAGAAAATCGGTGCTCCTCTATTCACCACCGCCGGGCACAATTTTTGCAACTTCCTATATATTTGCTCCAGATCACAACATCTGCTGTGACTGGCTGACCAGGTTGCAAGAAACTATAATGGAGTACACGTTTACAACACCACCCTACAGTAATCATAGGCTGTTAAGGGTGAAGGTCGGGTCTGGAAAAAGTTTTTGGAGGAGCAGCCTCATCTACTCAGACTAGTCCCCGTTTCCTATTATCATAAAAAACTCATTTTCCATCCACATTTATAATACGGTTTACAAATGGCTCATTTTCATAGCGAACTAAGAGTTTAGAGCACCTGTCGAAACCTGCCAGACTCTGCTAGCTCATCGGTCGGCTCGTGAGGCACCCACTTCGACATCTCCTCCACCTTGCCGATCTCCAGCGAATGCCTGGCCACTGTAGAGTAACGTACGCCTAGGTCTTCTGCTATTGTACGAGGAATCGTCTCCGGATTTGCTTCGACGGCTTCCTCAAATCACAATCATGGAGCGACGACCTGCGGCCGCAACCCGACTTTTCTTCGAGATCAGAATAGCCGGAAGCAAATTATTTGAGCCAGAGCTCCATAATCCATTTGCAAAGACTGGTGGTCCCAAAAACATTGCGGAGATTGCGGAATGCCTCCGCCGCGGAGTGTCCCGATTCAAATTCGCAAAGTATGATGACTCGATAGTTGCGTCGGTTCATCTATGCACAGCAATGGAAAAGGTCGGCTGGAAAAATTAGAGCGACATTCATAAAATTTTTTGAAATAGGAGAAAAACCTACCAAATGGTATGCCTCTCTTTCCTTAGGATGGAATAGTTTAGGGTAAAAAACCTACTCATTTATACATACCTTGAGACCCAAATTAATTTTGCAACAACCTAATACCCGCAGCGATATCGACTAGTTATTATCGACTTCCTTTTTTACATACTTAGTTTCACCGTTTGGTGCGCGCAGTAATTTGCATAGCGAAAGTGTTTCGAAACAAAATTTTCGCTAGCGCGGTCACGTCTATCTATTGGGTTGAGGGATAAGTTCCCGCGGTTTTTTAAACCCCGTTTTTCACACTGTTCACTTCGTCCTTCGACGAAGCTTATGTATCTTTTCGATAGAGCTTTTTTTGCTCTACAAAATGCTACTATCTATTTTTTGATCCCTTCGAATATCTAATTTTTATGAGGTTTGGAAATGAAGTAAGCTGAATGCAAAAAATTGGAACTTGCGCACCTCATCTTCCTCGTCTGCCGTCGAGATCAAAAATGTATGTGTATCTGTTTTGATAGAGCTTTTTAAGATCTACAGAATGGTACTGCTTTTTTTACAAATCGCTCAACTTTTTCCTGTTTTTAAAACTCACGAATGCAGTACTCGCAAAAGTGTGCACTTTCCTTATCTCCTCTTCCTCGCCTAGCGTCGAGATCAGAGAGGATGCGCATACACGCATTCAATGGTACTTTTTTTGCTCTACAAGATAATATCACTCATCTTTTAATTCCTTCCATATTTTAGCATGTAGGAATAAATTTCCACCTGTTTTTCAACTCAAAATTGCAACATGAAAATGGGATGTTTTGGCATAATGTTTTTAACTATTCTATAGAGATCTTATGGCTCTACAAGACGGTGTTTACGGTTTTTGTTCGAACTAGTTTTGCCATTTTTTAGATTTTTCAAAAATCGAGCATTTTCGACACCATGTGACAAAAAAGCTCGATATGTCGACTTTTGAAAAATCGAAAAAATGGCAAAAATTAATTCGAACAAAAACCGTAAAAACAACCTTGTAGAGCGAGAAGAGCTCTATCGAACGATAGAAAACGATCTGCCAAAAAATTTCATTTTCATCACGCAATTTCGAATTGAAAAAGAGGTGAAAACCTATTCCTACATGCTAAAATATGAGAGAATACAAAAGAATAGTGATATCTTCTTGTAGAGCAGGAAGAGCTCTATTGAATGCATATGTGCGCGTCCTCTTCAATCTCGAGGTAGGCGAGGAAGAGAAGATAACCAAAGTGCACACTTTTGCGAGTACTGCATTTCTGAGTCTTAAAAACAGCAAAAAGTCGAGCGATTTGAATCAAAAGTAGTACCATTCTGTAGAGCTAAAAAAGCTCTATCGAAACATATAACCATACATCTTTTGGTGTCGACGGCAGACGAGGAAGATGAGGTGCGCAAGTGCCAATTTTTTGCCTTCAGCTTACTTCATTTCCAAAACTCATAAATATTAGATAGTAGAAGGAATCGAAAAACAGATAGTATCACTTTATAGGGCAAAAAAAGCTCTATCGAAATCATATATAAGCTTTGTCGAAAGATGAAGGAAACAATGTGAAAAACGAGGTTGAAAAAAACCGCAAGGACTTATTCCTCAACCCAATAGAAGTTATATTGGCTGATTAAGGTCAACACTCATTTGTTCAGTGGTTGTGTTGTGAATCTTCGATTACACAGATTTCGGTAGCTTGAATAGAGCAAGGCTCCCAGTCTACATGTAGGTCTGATTCATGTTGTTGGCCGAATCACATTCTTTGTCAATAATGGGAGTTCAATGTGCTGTTGTGGTCACCTCAGAGCCACCTTCTCAAAAGGTTATTGCCCTTGAAAAAGCCCCCCCCCCTGTGCAGAAAAGAGAGTTTGTTGCATCCAGAATGTGGGAAATGCAATAGCACTTCCGGAAAAGGTCCGAATGCTTGTTTCCGAGAAAAGTGCTGCGAAATAGTCAAGACTCCACCATTCCGAAAGTCGGTCGTCATTTCAGTAAAGGGACTCTTGAAAGGTCCGATGATCGTAGCTAGGCTCACGTGAAAATAGAATGTAAGCTGGACTATATCTTGCGATGGGTTTGCATTCCGCTGTTGGAGCGCGGTCGATCTGCGATGCATCTTGCTTCTTACGACTCTAACTTGAGCGTGCTCTTCTTTTAGGTCTTTTATCTTTCTAGAGCAGTGAATAGTAACAGAACAGCGTCATGGAGGAAAAACAGCACGCCTAAGTGTGAGTGCCGAAGACGAGTTGCAGGTACGATCGTGCGAGTCAAAAGGTATTGCCTCGGTTGCAAACTGCTTTTTTTGAAAACCTGTAGTCCGGGGGTGACCTCATGGTCAAGAAATGCAGTGCATAAGTAATATGTATTTTTGCAAGCTTTTCCTCTAAGATTCTATTTTTATGCTCTACTTTATGAACTCCAGAGAAGCTCATCTGCTTCACGAAGTAGCGATTTTGATTTTCGGATTATTTTCGGGCTATTAGATGAGTCTCAACTTTTCGATTAGGTGGGTCGTGTCGCAAAAATGATCTTCACCGGAAAGTGATTCGACACTGTATTACAGTTCAGAACAAGCAATCAATCATGTATCTCGCACTTAGCACAAACTCTTTTCGACTTTCCGAAGATCAGTGCTCATAAGTTAGCATCAATTTTATTTGTCACTTTGTGATTGGGTTTTATCTACTGGTTGCTATCTATGACGTAAGTTCACCACCAGTCTCCAGTAGGAAGAATACTTTGCATTATTCGAAGTACGGTTTGGTTTTGTCTATTAGGTTGTTCGGAAAGTTGCTGTAGTTTCGAACTTTCCATTTTCCGAGTAGTTGCTAGGTTCTTCGTTAGGGTTGCCCATGCTATCTGAAGCAAGCGCTTCGCTCTATCAATACATGGTAAGGTTTGAGCCGAAAATTTTTGAATTTTTTCTGAAAGTTTCTAGAACGAAATAACGGACAGCTCAACACAACTTCTCGTGCATTTTTCTTCTCCTGCATTTATTGACATATGATAAGGACCGAATTCTGTAGGACAATCAGGGAAGTTCTGCACAATCGTTGGACAAAGACAGCTCAGCTCAACATAACGGACAGCTCAACGCAATTTCTCGTGCATTTCTCTTCTCCTGCATTTCTTGACATGTGATAAGGATCGGATTCTGTAGGACAATCAGCGAAGTTCTGCACAATCGTTGGACAAAGACTAACTTCGTAGCAGCATTACGGCGGTACGGTGGCCGGCGGTTGCTTCAACTCTCATGGATTTGAGCTACGGTTGGAAAGCACTGCATGGAACACGGAAGATGCATCGCAAACTGCTGATCGCGAGCACAGTATTGACTTATTGTGAGGAACCTATCCTTTTTCACTTTGACGCACAGCTCCATGTTGCACAAAACCCTGCAAAAGTTGAATGAGTAGGGCTACAAAACTCTGCGGGGTCCACCATACTCATCAGACCTGGCCCCACCGATTACCATTTCTCCAAGCGTCTGGACAGCTTTCTTTGACAGAAACGCTTCAAGACCGAATACAATGCTGGAGCGACCTTCAACGTGTTCATCGCCTTCAGATCAACACAGTTTTAGGCATTCAGAATGAGCAATCCTTTGTATTGTTGGCAAAATCTGTAGATTCTAACAATTCTCATGCTGCTTTATGTATAAAATTTTGTATGAGTAACACGCATGGAACACGGAAGATGCATCGCAAACTGCTGATCGCGAGCACAGTATTGACTTATTGTGAGGAACCTATCCTTTTTCACTTTGAGTAGATTGGGCATTTGAAGAGTGGAAAAATTTGATCTCGGTGATATGTGACTTGTGAGGTCTGTTAGGTCATAGTGCGCTTTCCGAAGACGTTTTCTGCATATGCCGCATAACGTGGGGGGTACGAGCACGAAACATGTCACCCACGTCCATTTTTGTTGAGCGGCCATGTACGTATGCCAAAAACGTGATGGTTCGATACCCTCTGATGACAAATTGCTGCGAAATAAGAATTTTTGATTTTTGGGCTTAAAAATGCTTGAACATGCGAATCAAACGGAAAAATCCTCTGCGTCATGCGGGATTACGCTTCATTAACAGTTTTCAGCTAATTTTACACTCCAATTTTCCTCATAGAGCATGAGCGAGCATTTTTGCGTTTGTTGTTGTTTTTGACCCCAATTTTGACCCAATTAGGAAAATTTGGACTGGGCATCGGTACACCCTTGCTTACACCTTGGGCGGAGGGAGCGACGCTATCACTCGATAGAACAGAAACCCCCACCTATTTCTTCCTTTTTCCCTTCTGGGCTAGGTAAAAATATTGTCCATAGTGGGTAGTCCCATCCCCCTCCCACCCCCCTCATTGCGATAGCACCTGTTTGATGCTTGGTGAGATAAATATGATAGAAGATATAACGTTAGACACCTATGCTGGCACATGTTTCATATATTCATCAAAATTGTTACCTATTTGTTAGTGCAAGCACAAGAAGGACACGAACAATGACCATTTCACTTTACTTGAAATTATTGTCAGAATCTGGATCAGCCTAGAATTGGGCCTCTAAGGGAGGGGGGGGCAAGGGCAATTCTAAGCTGATCCAGATTCTGAGTCTAACATCATGGGCAGGAATAGAATCCTTATTTTGTTTGCAAAAAGCACTAATTTCATGGAACACAAGCCCTCATACGTCCGAAAAAGGTCGGAACACTAAATTTACTTGGAACTCTGTATGGAATTAATTTGGTACGCTGGAAAAAATACAGCAACGCTCGCGTTTCGTGAATAATCGACGCCACGCGGAGGATTAATCGCCAACAATTGCACCGTCATTTCATCGTTCAATATGGATGGAAAGGTAAGATATTGAAAGCATCAGATTTGTCTCGATGCGGCGAGTTCAACAATATATAAAATTTCGAATTGTGATAAGTAAGGCTCAAAAATTGCGCGGAAGTGCGTTATCGCGTTTTTCAGCTATAAATGGATTGATATTGATTCTTTATTGGAACTGTACATGTTTCGGAATCAGCTCGTCGAACTACACAAGAAAGCGCTACACGTTTTTGATTTCCCTGAACTCGGTACCAAGCCGTTCTTCACATTCTCACAAGTTTGGAGCAAATTTTCTACGAAATCTAGTAAGCTAGCGATAAAATCTTTCTTCAACCTTAAAGGCACAATTCACGATAATTTTCATGCCTCGTTGCGCTTCATAAAGACTCTGGGAGTGCTAAAGAACACAAGTGTGAAGAAGAAACGGCGAAACTTTCCGAAGACCTTGGAAACGAAGTGTTTCTGACTTCTGGATTCGACGAGTTCGCAGCTTAAAAGCATGTAATACTTGGACAAGTTTTTACGTGATAATATCCGATAAGGTTGTTTTTACAATGGGAGTATCTACTATCATTTCTTATCGCAGTCGATATCATGCCTCTCATTACACGTGGAAGCCACCGCTTACCAGCTGCTTGAATCGAAGATGGGGTGTGGGCCATCTTGAGGAGGTGGCCGCCATCTTATTCACATGTCCCTTACGCGTTAAGCACCCACCCTCGCGCCGTGATGACGGCACACGCTTTGCCCTTGTGGAAGGGGCTATCAGCTCGTTGATGGAACCAAGGTACTCATATGATCGTGAACTGTGCCTTTAACCTAAGCTCTCAGTTGTCTAGGAATTTCGAAGTCACTGTCATTTCAGATCAGCCCCTGTTTCTTGGTGTGGCCCTAAACAGCGCCGCCGTGCATACGCTGTTGAGAAAACCATCTTTCAACTCATCACCAGATTCAGATTCATCAGCCAAATGTTCACCGTTTGATTCTTTGAGAAAAATGCTATCTGATGACATATAAATATCTCTGTGGTGATAAATTTGTCATTTTCCTCATTTCCAGCCTTTTACTTTTGTGGATCGACGTCTCATTCTCTTGTCGGCCGCGTGCGATCAGGGTCAAGCCTCCGTCGAGGAATCCTCGTCAATGAGTAATTGGTCCGCTGAAAGGGGGAGGGGGTCGTAATCGTTAAGGTACTGACGGTCCAAAGTGTAAAGGGGGGATGTGATAGACCTGTCTATCTCTGTTCGAATCCAAAACTGATATTCAATTCAATCTACACTCAAAAATCGAAGGAATAGAAAGCAGGATTTAGCAATTAGAAAACAAGGTAAAGCACAAATTTTTAAGATAAGTGCTCAAGACGACATTGTAGATAGAAGAGCGCATGGACAATGCAAAAGATAGACAGTGCCAAAGACTAGGCTGACCCCTTGGTCTTCGTGTGGACTGTGAATTGTCAAGCTTCTGCAACCCAGCGCTCACAACTTACACTGTAGTGCGAGGTCGATACTTGATACTTTGTTCACAGTGCACAATTCAAGGCGCTCACGGGAATAGTGCACCTTTAACCTGATGGATCATCGACGGAAATCTCATGCAGGGCGCGATCCACAACGAAGCTGGCCAACGCCAATAGTCCCTTTTTTGGTGCATTGCGGCACCAAAACCACGTACGGAGAGACTTTCGAAACCCACCGATCACCCGTGACAGACGGTATCTATCCACGGGTAGCAGTGTCGATGAATACTCAAGAAGCAATGGGATGAAGACAAATTAGCTGATATGGACTACTTTCATATCCTACTACGATTGTAAGCACGCAAGCTGTTGCTAGCAAGCCACTAAGCGGACCGGAAAAGCATTTGTATCCACTGAGAATGGAAAGGAAATCCTCATGCATGGCCGCATCCTGTAACGAAGCCAGCCAAGGTAAACACCTCGTTGGTCTTTCGAGAGCGAAACATGCGTACTGGAGACATAACAGATAAGGAAGATCTCGTCATTTCGACGGAAAAAAATTCCTCATCTGGCCACCTTCAAAATAACTCTTCACTTTGGGGATTCACTCAAATAGTATGTGGGAAGCGGCAACCTCGCAGACACCGAGGAGCAAGACTGCACTCATATGGTTAAAGGAATCGTCCACGGAAAATGAGTTTTTGTGTTACCCATATGTTTACGTTGTATTTGCCTGATGTTGGCCTCATGCAAAATTTCACGCGAAAAACTGTGAATCTGGCCGAGATACAGCACCACAAAGTGCGGTCCCAGTGGGCGGGGCCTCCGTGTAAAAGCCTCGTCCCGTCTTCCGCCGCCGTTGGGAACAGAGAGTGGGACTGTTTACGTAACCTTCTGTTCCTACAATGCGTCTCAGACAACGGCGAACGCGGTACGACGCTTTTACACGGAGGCCCCGCCCACTGGGACCGCACTTTGTGGTGCTGTATCTCAGCCAGATTCACATTTTTTCGCGTGAAATTTTGCATGAGGCCAACATTAGGCAAATACAACATAAATATATGGGTAACACAAAAACTCATTTTCCGTGGACGATTCCTTTAAGTTTGAAGGAAGCTACGACTATTTGAAGCAAGACCCTTCGAAATGTTCCAAAATTTCCAGACTGGATGCCCATATCACGAACTACGCAACCGTCAGGGAAACCAAACTGCTAATGGGTTGGTCCAAGAACGTTGTTGAGAAAAGAGTTCACAGTACTGAAAGATGGAGTCTATGTAAATTTCAAATGTTCGAACATGCTCAATTTACTATTGGGAAGATCCCCCTCGTGATCGTCCCGCGTCGCTACCGTGGCAGCGACTCGGCCATCGCAGTGGAGCGCATAACATGGCTCCTAGCTTAGTTTCTAACTATTCTATCCTCGTTTTTTTATCCTTCATCCCTGCCGTAACTTGTATGCCCTCTCCTTTGTAATCGGGTAACAAGCACGGTACCAATAGTCGGCGACGTTTTCTTCGGAACATAAGTATTGAATTTCATCGGCTTCCTTTCTCTTAGACACTTTTGTTTCGGAATATAGTACTGAGTTTTGTTAAATTCTTATTCCTCTTATTGTGTCAGGAGTTACGCCTGTTTCTTTTTTTGTTGTAGGCTCTTAATTTCGGTGATGAACTGCACTGGCTGGATTGAAACTACAGAAATGCGGAACTAGAAGGAAGGGGGGGGGGGTCTGGAGGTCCCCTTTGGAAAGAATCGTATTTTCCGATTCCCTAGACACCACGCTTGACACTGCGTGCGATTCGCGTGTACGGCCGTTGAAGGGCGGTCGTGATCGATGCCGCCACCACGAGCGCCGAACGCCTCCCGCAACCGTGCACGTGAATAGTAATAAACTCGCTATATCGGCTGTTATTCCGTCCACTATGAGTGCTCCCGTACCACCCCATGTGGCCATGAGTACCAAAGCTCCACCGTCAACACGAAGAGCACAACAATTATGATGTCATTTGGCTTTCGACACTCATTAACCCTTATCAGTTGCTATTGCTTCCGGTCCATCACCATCAATGTTATCTTATCACCCCTATACTCTTATGAAATTCAAGATCCGTCCATCATTGCCGTGACAAGGGGTATGAATTTCGTAAAAACAAACAGGTAGTAAAAACCCGACAAATAGGAACACGAAATTCTTCTTCACTCCCTCCCCTATGATCCCTTTGCAACACTCTCCACCAAGGAGCGCCCGACGAAGGGCCATCTCGAGCAGTCGTGAATGCTGACACGCCCTCGCAGAAACTTGACATGGGCAACCGCGCAACCCGAAAGAGGTAAACGATGCCGCTGTGGACTCTCCAAGGCATTAAATTTGATCTTCTCTCTTCGTGAAACCTCGGCATTAAAGTTCATTACTATTTTCTCTATTATGCCAGCGAGGTTGTTAAATGGAGCTTTTATTGACGGCGTAACGTTTCCACCAGATCGTCTTCCTCAAAGGCTAAAACGTCGCTCAGGATTCAGGATTTTATCCACTACACCACGAAACGCCTCATCCCTCTAGCGGTTCTGACGTAACATCAAGGAAACCGCCGGAGACCCTGTACGAAAGAACATAAGTCATCCAGTCCACTACCGCGAGAGTGTACGCCGCAACTCCGTGTCAGTTGTCGTCAGTGAATGAGAGATGCCATGCTGTCCTTTATATAGTATAATGGGGACGTGCATGTCTCCCTCCTCATATCAGTAGCTCGCAATGTGGCGAAAATGGCAATAGATCATTCGTAGTAGATAAGCACTCATTTCGGTTGTCGTGGATTTCTTGCATAAATCCAAAACGCTTCAAGCACCTTCCTGGCAGAAATCTCAGTCTCGCATGCCAGTATACTGCACATCACATCAGATCTTTTCCGCCATTCTCCTCGATCATGTGCTTTCTCAGAGGTGTTCTTGTGTTACCTAGACTTTTACCAGCAAGGTGTTCTTTGATACGTATTGCTAGACTTTTTCCAGTTTCCCAAATGTACGTTGCGTTACATGTTTGACATTTAATTTGATAGATTACACCTATCTTGGCGCAATCCCCAGTTGTACCATACGAGCATGTAACTCAATTCTCTGATAAGCAGCGCTTATCGTAAAGCCTATTCCGCACGACTTGGCTTTTGATGTTGCCATTAGGGACATTCATTAAGACAACATCATCATACAGCTGTGCTTGAACAAGGCATCCTTGGATTGCAGCAGTTACTCTGTCAGAGATGAAAGGTATACATAAGGGAACCTTACTGAGACGCGGTATGCTACGGTGCCCAGTGCCTATTCTCCTACGACGTTCTGGTACAACATAGCCGTTTTGACGCAGCTACGTCAGAAGCTAGACGTATAGACTTTCGTCGCTCTGTCGGACCCGTGCACACATTTGCAGCCGCCTTGAACAAGCTCGTAACAACTGCATACTTCACAGTCGTGGGATGTGTAGATGTGGCGATAACCAAGATATTCTCATAGCTTGCTTTTCTGCACCACTTCACACCGAGCATGCCATCGGACAGTTTCACCTGCGTGTGCAGGTATTAAAGCCAACCATCCCTTGTGAGCTTGTTATACTGCGGCTGCTGGTTCATTAGGCGAAAACACTCATCCATTTCGGACTATGTTGATGTTATACTGAAGCAGTCATCTATGTATCTGCACTACATCAATGGTAAGCGTTCCAGTACTGGTTCTTCTATTCTGATCATAAAGCAGATCACAAGTACTGGAGCTAAGCGCTGACCCATTGCCAAACCTCTAATTTGACAGTAATACGTACCCGACTGCCTGAAGATGTTGCACTGCAAACATTCTTTGATTAAAGTTATGATGTGCTCTTTATTCAGTCCAAAGGTCTCTATGGCCCCAAAATACCTGTCCGGCATTTCGGACAGTGCTTGTAAAGCTTGATCGTTTCAAACATTAGTGTAAAGCGCAATGATATCGAATGACTCCATCATACAACCTGTTTCCAAACGTGAACCGCGTAACTGTTTAAGGAATTTAGTCGTGTTGGTCAGATGCGATGGAATTTTGATCAGCAGCTGGCTCACAATACGATCGAGGAATCATGAAATTCGATCGGCTGGTCTGCCTACACAACTTATTATCGGTCGCATCTTGAAAGTGTCCGCTGACATTGATAGCACATCCGCAGGAACAAGTTTGTGAGCTTTTACGAGGCTATACATGACAGGACAATCTGGATGATCGAGCCTTAATCTACTGAGGAACTTCTTGTCGAAGCCCGCTGACTGACCTTGAGTCACCCAAGCTCTAAGATGTCGACATTGGATCAGGAATTCTTGCTCGGTCGCGCAACCATAGACGGATGTGTCTGCCAGGTGGAGGCCTGTAATCTCACGATCGAGTGTTCGCGGCATAACCACAAACACTCCACATTTGTCACTTACAGATATACGTTTGGTACCGTTCGATTCTTAGCTCACGTAGCTGATCTATCACGCTGATCGGACTGACCGTGAGTCATCCAAGCTTTGTTGAGATGTCTACATCTATATATCGTAGCATAGATGTATAAATGATAGATAGATTCATAGATAGATATATACATTTATATCACTTACAGAGATACGTTTGGTACCGTTCGATCTTAGCTCACGTAGGTGATCTATCGCAGCTGATCGGACTGACCTTGAATCATCCAAGTTTTGTTGAGATGTCTACATTGGGTCAGGAATTCACTTGAATCACGTAAGAGATACGTATAGTACCGTTCGATCTTAGCTCAGAATGATCTCCTGCTATTTGCGCCACATTGCGAGCTACTGATATGAAGGGGAGACATGCATGTCCCCTTTATACTATATGTATAAGGACAGCATGGCATCTCTCATTCACTGACGACAACTGACACGGAATGGCGGCGTTTCAGTCTCGCGGTAGTGGACTGGGTGAGTTATGATCTTTCGTACAGGGTCTCCGGCGGTTTCCTTGATGTTACGACAGAACCGCTAGAGGGATGAGGTGTTTAGTGGTGTAGTGAAGAATCCTAAATCTTGTGCCACGTTTAGGCCTTTGAGGAAGACGACGTGGTCAAAACGTTAGGCCGTCAACAGAAATTCCAGCAACCTCGTTGGCATAGCAGAGGAAATTGCAATCATCTTCAAGACGCGTTTTCAATGCTAGCTCCGCCATTCATCTATCTTCTGAACCTGAATTTAGGCTCACATGCAACATATCTTCCCAGTCCTCGTTTCCTCTTCACCCTTAGCACAGCTTTCAAAGACACATGCTGTGCTCGCTGGAAGGAGGTACCTGGTTTGATCGTTATGGTAATTGGACGTTGGAAAGTGGTTCGTCGGACCTCTCGACCTGGAAAAGTAGAAGACATTACTACCCCCCTCCCCCAAAGCTTGGCTACCAAGGACGATCACCGAGCCATGACCTAGCGCGGGTGTTCCTTCGAGTAGTAAGTGCTCTGTAAAAGGTCACATGATCTACCTTGATGTTAATAGCAACAAATGTTCGACCACAAACCGTGTAATCGCCTGAGGAGTGGCGATTGTTCAAGTATAGAAATACCAACCTGCTAATGCACAACACTGCGCGTGTCACGCTAGCGACTATCCATTTATGGCCTATCAATCAAGTTCATATCACGTTATCCGGCCATTATGCGCGCAATATATACTGTGCGATGGCCAGTTGGATATTTGGAAGGGATATGAGTTGAAATTCACTACACATTAGAGGAGCACCACTGTTGTGTGATTACAGAAGAGGAAAAGAATTCTGTTAAGTAACCCTTAGCGCACCCATACTTCTTCCTGCCTTTCTTTTGTAAGTGTATCGGCACGCGACGAGTTTAAGAAGTCTTATTTTCAGAACACACACCCCTTCATGCTCCTTTGAAGCAATCACTTTAGACCGGATTTCATCACGCCTCAGTTTCCAGTTTGATTCACGTTTTAGTTTTTGATATCTTCGATTTTAATAGCTGCTTATTTTCGCGGCAGCCCGCGATGCGAAAGTTGTTACAAGTATGCTGACTTATAGGCAAAACTTCGATTTCGGACAGGACTCGAATCCGCACTCCTTGCTTTCCAGGCATACGTGCTAATCCATTACACTTCCGAGACCCCTTGCTCGCTAGTGTAATGGATTAGCACAAATGCCCGGAAAGCAAGGAATGGGTTCCAGTCTCATTGACAAGTGTATTCCAGTGTTAGTTTCGTAATAGAGCTTTCATAAGAGATATTCATGGTTCGAGAACACCAATGTGGCGGGTGGGCTAATTTTGTGGACAAGGTAGCACTCGGCATTGGACTTGATACCCATACTCAGTGAGCTGACAATTTGCCTGCGTGAAAAAGCCGGTATGGAAGGACACAGATGCCAACACTAATAGGGAGCTATTGAGTGGGTAAAATAATTAAAAACTCTGAGTCATGTGAATGAAAACATAAATTTCTCAGAAGTAATAAGTTGCTCTTCCGTTCCATTCACATTTTATTCAACGGTCTCGTGTACTGTAACCTAACACATGGTCTAGAGAATTTTCTACTTTGGAAGCTTGACATTTATTCCGATTAAATTTTTCTGATTGTCCATCCAATTTTGTCTGGTGTCTGGTGACTGGATCTAATGTCGATAGGAAGCTATTCAAATTGTTTTAATAATTTTCGACAATATCCGCAGCCCAAGGGTGGGCAAGGTTAGTCCTTGCACAATATATCAATTTTCTTGCTTATCCTATTCAAAAATTTCAGAATGTCTGGATAAAATGGCTACATTAGGTGGAAGAATAACAAAGAATCAAAATTGCTACTCACTTCCCTCAAGGAAATTCGGCCATCGCACCATTTCTTAGGACACCAATATATAAGCCTGTCTTCGAATTTTTTGATATCGAAAACCACAAAGTAGAAAGTTTTCGTCTTCACATCAAAATATCCACCGCGGTCTTTATGATATTCAGAAGAGGCATACCACAAAAAGATTGCAAGGATAGATCTGAAATATTTTCATACGGTATGACTAGAATATTCTTTCTCACCACAAAGGTAATTCGTCAAACGTAAAAATCCCATGCAGTATCCCTACACCTTCTGTTGTGGTATGACACTTTTGCCAGTACTGCATTGTGAGTCTTGAAAACAGCGAAAAATTGAGCGATTTGAATAAAGAGTAGTACCATTCTGTAGAGCTGAAAAAGCTCCATCGAAAACATATGCACATACATTTTCTGATCTCGATGGCAGACGAGAAAGATGAGGTGCGCAAGTGCCAAATTTTTGCCTTCAGCTTACTTCATTTCGGAACCTCATAAATATTGGGTAGTCGAAGGAATCGAAAAGCAGATAGTAGCATTTCGTAGGGCAAAAAAAAAAGCTCTATCGAAAACATATATAAGCTTTGTCGAAAGATCAAGGAAACAATGTGAAAAACGGGGTCAAAAAACCGCGGGGACTTATTCCCCAACCCAATACTTAGGCGATTATCGTGTAGGATAGAACTTACTTGAGCTATCGGCTCATTAGCTACTCTCCTCGCCAGCGCAAATTTTTCACAAACGAATCACTATCCATGATGATCCCAAAACCGTTTCCCAATTTTTTACCGACCAGAAGTCTGGGGGAATTTCAAAACCCCGATGCGACACCCCGATGATAATCGAACAACCCCGATGCGTTGGCAGTATAATGCGGGTAGTTATGATGCATATCAGGCTAACGGAATGTAAAGGGGTTATAACACAGAAATGGGAAAGTAAAATTGGACAAGATGGTGCGGAACTTATGAGCCACCTGTGCATGTCTCCTTGCTTGTCACAAATTTGAGAAATCGCTCGCAACAACGGTATGGGCAATACTGGGGCGGGGGGCTGAACTGTTAACAGCTGTAAAAGACAGTCATAGGAGCAATGTAGGTGATAACGGTTCCCTAACCAGAGACGGGATTCAACTCTCCATGGATCTTGCAATTGAGACCCAGATGGATAGGGAGAGCTGTGAGTGCTGATTATAACTGTAGAAACATTGCGAAATGCCATTCTGAAGCGAGTTACGAGGGTGAAACCTCATTGGCGAGGCCCTTTGTCATCAGCACGATTCTCTTTAATTCAACAACGACCAACGTGGCTCACTGGTAGTGTTCCTGAACTGTAGAAGAGGAACGGTGTTTTGCTACCCATCGAAGTGTACCCTTTTGCATTTCCTGTTTCATCGTCAGTAAGCCCTGTACATGATCGCGCCTATAATTTACACTGTCACTGTAATTATGACTACTAACATTACCCACAAGAAAAGGATACCAGATCGAAGGAGCCATTTGCAATGAGACATGTATAATAATACGCACTTTTGGACGCTGATCTCAAATCTATATTCAAAATCTGTCAAACTGATCAAATAATACTACTACATGATCCGTTCGAGAGTTCATGTCGTGCGAGCTAGACGTTTACGCGCGAGACCGGTGTGATTCCCGTGTTCAGGGGATTAAATTATCTCATGGGACAAGTTTTTAGCCATTTCGAGAATGTGAACAAATTTCGGAAAAAAATTTATGGGCTACTGGGGCGGCAACACTTGAACAGAGGAGAAGCTGATGCCTGCTCTTATATGACGCTTGATACGTACGTTTATTGTGTTGGGTGAGTGCAATAGGTATGTTTAGGTTATGTTTGTACAGGCTGCACGATTTTTGAAAAAAGAAAATCAAAAGCAATGTCCATGTGCGACTTTCGATGAATTTTGGCATGGTCGTTCACTGATGGTTGTTTTGGATGTTTTAGCTTCAACCAAGATTGTTAATCACTTTATTTCCGACTGACGTTTCGGCGTCGTCGCCTTCTCCAGAGTCTGGAAGAGTGAAGTCTCCATGGGAACTATCCGTTTAAACGCCAATTCATTTCACAGAAAAAATTAACAGTTCGTGGAAAGGGAGCCGATGTCCTAGATAAATGCTGACTTGCCTTTGAGACCGTCGACCGAAGAGGTCCACCCGACCGTAAAATCAAAAGCTACTACTTACTCCCTGGCCACCCCTGATTTTCCGAAGTTAGGCCAGAAACAGGATTTGGCGGGAAATTTGCACAAAGGGGTGATTAGACCCCCTGTGCTCAAATATCATAATCGTTTTGCACAACAACGCCTAATTCTTTCGTTATGGGAGTCTGCTCATGTAAAAAACAAGCTGGATCACGGAGTTTTCTGCTATTTCGAAGATAAGGATGGTGAGGTGCGCGGAAAATGAGTAGAACAGTTGTTGTAGATAAAAGCACTTTTGAGACGTTCTCCAGACATGCATGAGACCTATAAAAAGCAAAAAATTGCCTTCATGGGTATCCCTTTCATGGTCCCACCCCACGTTAATGCGGATGCATTCAAAAAAACTCCCATGAGCCCACTCAAAGAATCGTTTGGCAGATTATGAAAACATATTTGAAATCAGCGTTTAAAGCGCGTGGAATGTTAGTGTCTTATTGCAAACCGTTTGAGCTATCGCATTGTACTGCGCGAATAACAAGCGCATGACTTAACATTGTGATAAGCGTAGTGCTGAGCACTTGGTCAACTGGTCTCCCTACGAAGGCTTTTCACTATTTGGAATTTCACGTAGTATAACACTGTAGGGTTTCCGTTTATTTCTACTGGACAACGAAGTGCGTTCAGTCGCCGAATGTTCTGTGCTTATAGACAGCATTAGGGGTAATGTGATAATGAAGAAATCCCTACAGGAAGTCACTCATATGGTAGTCCTGGGCCTGCGAAGGCTACCTGTGGCGAAATCCCGGTGAAAAAGCGCCCTTCCAAGCTGTAGAAACGCCGCAAAAGGCCGCAACGGCGCAACTGTCCCGCCTCTTGGATAAAACGATCCCGCCTCCATATGACGTAATTCGCGATTGACTGGGGTGGGAGCGGCCAAGCAGATGCGGCAGGATCGAAGATTTTGCGGTACGCTTTCGCAGTTTTAGCTTGAAACTCACTCAAAAAAATGGTTGTCGTATTTCCAAACATTCCCCTGTGTTTACTTGGCAGCATGCCAATGGAAAACTAGATCAGATTACTCTCCTCTTGACGGACAGCTCGTCCGCGTCGAGAATCAACAGAGGAAAGGGGGTCTTATTTCTCGGGTTTTTGGTCAGTTCCATCCGTTCTTTCTTCACTGTCCTGTCCCTAGGCATTTCGACTTTCACATTCACTACTTCTTTTACTTTTTGTCCGACTTTACCCTAATGCTGCCTTTAAGCCTAGTGTTTATCGATAATCTGTTCAGTTACCACTGCATATCGCTTACCCGAAGAACGCCACCACTTCTCGGAGGTCCAGATGATTTAGCTGACGATACCTTTGTTACAATGACATTGACTATCAATATAAATGGATTAAGAATGAAATGTGTTGGTCCACTAATCATTTGACACTTTGGTTAAAGTGGTCACTATTGGGAGTTTAGATAGTTCAGAGATCGATGGTTTTGGGTTCGATTGCTGCGACTGGGAGCCCATCTTGACTCATGAACATCTAATTCTTGCACTGGTGGTAGAACCGTGCCAGTTATCGATGCCTATCGTTTTTGTAAGCACACACCACCATCTCGAATTTCACATGGCCTAGCGGTCAATACCCAGTATTGCTGTTGGAAGCGCATGAGGAAGCGGATCACTTGCTTCACTGTCGCATATATGGATCGTATTCTGATCATGATATGTACAACGCAGTATCAAAAGACGCGCACCAATATTTGAAGGCTAGGCAATTTAGCGGTCGATACATTGGCATCAGAACGTAACCAAAATATGTTTACCCAGTTGCACTGTCCATCAGACGCTTTTATTATAGCGGTCGTGTGGTTGTAGTCAGCGGTGTACTGGATTTTACCCAACTCACTTTTTGAGGGCTCTTGTCAGCGCTAAGCAGTCGTTATCAGACTCAATCCGTCACCATTGAGGTCCCCGTACCACCTTCTACAACAACTATGAGTTTGGACACGTCACCATCTGTTGAGACTGGAACGGATTCGACGACTCAAAGCCTCGCCTCAGCCCCCGCTCCTTATCGAATCTTATCAACCGTTACCAAGCTGGATCACCCACCATCAATGTCCCCGTCTCACTCCGCAAAACACCTGCGAGTATGAACGTCCAGGACCAATGCGAAAAGCGAAATGGATTAGACGACATTTGCCTTCCACGGCTCCTAAATAGCCCGTAACAATTGCTGTCACTTTCGGTCCACCACCGCCATGGTTCCTTTACCACCCCCTACATCACTTGTAAAATTCAGCGTCCCAGCTTTGCTGCGACACGAGATATGAATTTCGCGACAGACAGACGGACACACACACAAACACACACACAGACCTACTTAGCGAATTATAGTAGGTTGTCCCAAAAGTCTTGTAGTATTTTTACAAAAAAAAATCAGTAACTCTTGTTCACTTCGAATGGTAGAACGTTCCCTAAGCTTTCTAGGAAAATATATATTGACCCACCAGATCCCGTGGAGAGAGCTACAATGCCCGCTGGCGATACCCACCCAACTCGCGGCGTCATCTATTATGAGCGGTCTTGCGGCACCAAATTGACGGAAGCTTGCCTCTCCATCAGCGCCGCATTGGGCAAGCGATGTGTGAGCCACGAGACCGTGCGCCGCCGGTTCGTCAGCTGCAGTAACGGCGAGATTGACAAGGAAGACAAACCACGTTCAGGACCGCGCTATTTCTGGGACACGGAAAAGATGCTTTACCTCGAGGTGCTGGTAAAAGGCGAGACAGTAGCCGCTGCCGTATGCACCCACCAGTTCGAGCAGCTCGTCGTCGCTGTTCGAGAAAAGTGCCGGAAAAGGTCCGCGGTCACCCTTCTTCATGACGACGCCAGCTCCCATTTCGCTCCCATTTCGCGAAAAGTACCCAGGCCAAGTTATAGGAGCTTGGCTGGGATGTGCTGCCCCACCCGCCATACTCTCAAGACATTGCCCCTTCTGGCTATGACCTTACCCATGCTCTCGAATCCTTCCTAACCTAGAAAAAATTCGTTGATTATGACTTGCTTGCGAAGGCGATCGCTGACTTCTTCGACTCTCAGAACCCTGAGTTCTGGCAGAAGGGAATCAACGATTTTCCTATAAAGTGGCAGAGGGTTGCCGATGACATTGGTCAATACATTGTTGCCTGATTGTTGTTTGTTGAACGAAAAAAAAAATAAAAAATGATGATCGAAAAAAATCCTACATGACTTTCGGGACAACCTAATATTAGGTTGTTGCAAAAATAATTTTGAAAACGGACCGCAAACTTCAAACTACTATAACTCAGCTCAAACACAAGTTTATCAATGGAAGTAAAAACCGTCAGAATCTACACATTTTTGTCAACGAGCAGGTAATAATTTTAAGCCTTCACTATAAAAACTACTATCACGAGAATCAACGAACTCAAGGAAGGCACATTCAACATCGCCTAAATTAGTAAATTGTTTCTGACGCAAATGAGAAGTGAGGGCTTGAAAAAAGTGATTTTCTGTGGGGGAAGGTTTTGAGAATACTCTGGGTAAGGGAGAACTTTTACATCCAAGTGGGTCATTTTTGGCCGAGTGATTTGTGAGGTGTGTGGCCTTGCGTTTGTCAGGATCGGCCATCTTCTATTCACCACCGCCGGCCACAATTCTTAACATTTGCTCTAGATCACAACAGTGAGACTCTACTGTGACTGTCTGACCAGGTTGCAAGAATTTATTATGGATTACACCTTTACAACGCCACCACACAGTTATCATAACCTTTTTAGGGTGAAGGTCGGGTTTAGAAAAAGTTTTTCGAGGAGTATCCTTATCTATCCAGACCAATCCCCACTTCCTGTTTACGAATGGCTCATTTTTATAGCGAACTAGGAGGGGTCAGGTGTCGAAACTTGCCAGACGCTGCTCATTGATCAGCTCATGAGGCACCCACTTCAACATCTTCTTCACCTTGCCGATTTCCAGCAAGTGTCTGGCCACTGTTGAGTAATGTATGCCTGGGTCTTCTGCTAACGTACGAGTACTCATCTTCGGATTTGCTTCGACGGCTCTACTTAAATCTTCTTCATTGAGCGACGACCTGTGGCCGCGACCCGATTTTCGTTCGAGATCAAAATCTCCAAAAGCAAATTTTTTCAACCAGAGCTCCACTGTACGTTTGCAAGGAAAATTCCTCCCGAAAACACTGCTGAGATTACGGGCTGATTCCGCTGCCCAGTGTACTAATTTAAATTCGTAAAGCATGATGACTCGATAGTCGCGTCGGTTAATGATTATACGCAGCCCTGGAAAGGCCGGCTGGAACAATTAAAGCGACATTCATAGAAGTATTTGAAAGAGCAGGAAAAACCTACCAAATGGAATGCCTGACATTCCTTGAAATGGAATAGTTCAGGATAAAAAATCTACTTATTTATACATACATTGACATCGAAATTATTTTTGCAACGACCTAATATGTAGTGGGATGGCCTCTTCGACCCGGTATGCTTTCCTTGTCATTGTAACATTATCATAACGTGACTCAGTACTGTGTAAACACGAAATGCAAAAAAATCCACCCCGGCGGGGAGCAAACCCTCGAGCTCGCGCATACAGTTCCGAGACACTACGTGAGCGAGCCACTGCTGACCCTTCGCTAGTCGTGCTGATGGCAAAGGCTCCAGCCGCCTTTTTTGGCTTGGTTCGCCTCCTCGCGACGAGCATCCCTGATTGGCTGCGGTGGGAGTGGTCAAGGAGCTGCGGCAAGGTTGGAGCGGTGGCAGTCGCATTCGTAAACAGGAATGTTGCAGAACCTTTTTGAACAGCTGGTTATCTTTCTCAGCGTTTTTGATTTCTGATGGTTACCCGTAGGGTTTGCGAGTTTTTCATTCCAATTCTTCTTTTCTTTTTCATTATTTCTCACTTGTTGTATTCGTCCTCTGCAGTTAAAGATATGTGACTTTTAGTTTTTGTATTTTCTACGCTGTCTTTGCCCATTGATTACATGGCAATATGTCAATGGAAGAGTGGTCCGGACTACCCGCCTCTTCACAGAATGGTTGTCCTCGTCGAGAATCAGTGGTGGGAGCGGCAAATAGATTGGTCTAAGGAAGTAATTAAGAAAACAGTCTACAGTACTTTAGAAGGTGGAATCTAAGTAAAGTTTCAAATATTCAAAAAACGTCCAGATTTAGTGTGATGAAAATACCACGCCAATCTGTTCGCCGCATCGCTACCTCAATAGCGACGAGACGGTGAGATGGGGCGCAGTGGAGCGCATTACATGGCTCCTTTTTGGTTTTTAACTTTTCTTTTCTTGTTTTTCCATCCTTTATCTTTGCCCCATCTTGCATGACTATTAAGTCTTCTCCTTTGTCATCGGAGGACGGACACATTTCCCATGGTCGGCAAGGTTTCCGTTTCGAAATATAAGTCTTGAATTTTCTTTAGGTTATTATTTCTCCTAGACGCTCTTGCTTCGAAATATAAGTACTGAGCTCTGTCAAATTCTTATTTCTCTTATTTTGTCAGAAGTTTGGCCTCAGTGTATTTTTTTTACCATAGGCTCTTTATTTCCTTGATGTGTTGGCTCGCATTGGCTGGGCAGAAACCACAGAATTAGCGGAACCTGAAGAAGGGTGGGGGTCGTATGGAGGCTCTCTCCTTGAGGGGGGGGGGTTCATTTTTTGAAAATTATTCTCGACGCCACGCTTGACCCTTAGTGAGGCGCTATCGCGCAAATGTTACCGTGACTTGATGTATTTCGGGCCACGCCGCAATCGAGCCCGATCCCGCTTGCAGAGTCACTCTTTCTCCTGTCAACGTTCCTAGCGGGCGATGTCTTCTGCATCTGTCCGTTGTTTGTCCTGTGTTGCCTGGCGCGAGAATCTGTGCCAGCGCTATGCCCCTCGACATCGTTTGTCTCTGATACGCGCAATCGCTTTCCCTAAACAATGGTTAATGCGCAAGTGTATCCCCATTTCAGTCATGGATTGCCCGAGGATATGGAACTGGAGAAGCGGAAGCTCTCGCCCTCTCCTTACATGCCACCGGACGCGACGGACACTGCGGCCAACAACGTCGGGCAAGATGAGTGGATTGGCAGTGCTCGACCACCCGTAGTGAGGCGAAAACGTTATTTAGTAAGCGTTCCGGTGATTACTGGGAGTCAGGTTCAAAAATGGTGATTTCGCCGTTCTCATAGTGAATTGTTTACCACGCAACACTGGTGAGCTCACCTTTCGCAACAGTGGTTGGAACACTTGCATGTCACCCTGCTAGGAATGACCCCTTGATTTAATGTTTTTAGGTTCATGTTTTTTTAATTCTTGTTAAACATAGCAGCCACTTGTATCCTTTGCGCTATACTACTTTGTAAGGCATAGATACATGTGCTTTTTGCGCTAAAGTAATGGGTAATGGCGCGCATATGTCCGGTAAAGGAATCGTACAGGGAGGAAAAAAAATTATTTGTTACCCAATTATGTTGTATTCGCCTAAAATGGGCGCGTGCGAAAATTCAAGCGAGAAGTGAGAATCCGGCCAAGGTGCAGATCCCAAAAGTGGCGGCCAAAAAGGCGGGGCCTCCGAGCAAGAGCCCGCCCAGTTGTCCACCGCGGTCGGAGACGAAGAGTGGGACTGTTCACGTGACCGAAAATACGACCTCAGAGGATCCCTTGATCCGCGCTCTAACTTCGATACAGTCGTTTGACGTGACGTCACTGCAGAGTAGGAACACTTCCTTCTCAGTTCGCTTGGACATATATACAAGGATCCCACTTACCTAGTGAACATAACTACTGCCTTCAAATGAAACATACTCAAAACTGCTTTATCATGGCTTGACAGAGAAGGTACTAGCATATCGAAGATTCTTGAGGGTTGCTTGATAGTAGCGCGGTGATTCCCCGAACAACCTGACAAACCAACTGCATCTCGCGACTCAATAGAAGTGTACCCCATGCAATAGAGGCTATCTGCTCAGGAAGAAGTTCCATCAAGTGAACAAGATGTATTACCTCGAATGCATTATCGCGAGCTTTTTAGACCACATGTTATCGTTGTTGACCAGCAACTACTACAGGGGGTGCCAGAATAAGTAATTTTTTCTCCTCTACTTTCGACACTAGAATAGTCGCACTTCAGCATATTCTGGCGAGGTGTTTCCATGTCTAAAGATAAGAGCAGACCTCACTCCACCACTACACTTCGTATCAGCCTTCCGCACAAGCAGGAAAGGGAGCTTCCTTCGAGTGAAAAGGATGTGTCACCTCAACTGGGCAAAATCTGAGGTTTCGTCGCCTTCATTCACACCCTTGCTATGGTCCGTTCATTTTGGGTACCTAAGAGGATTCATACTGGATGGTGTTCCTGAACATTCTGTTTCCTCCGGGTTTTGAGCACTCTTCGTTTCCAAGAACCAGAACGTGCCATTACCATTGAAACTCCACCGGAGGCGGGTTTGAGACATGAGGAATGATACTTCGGACGAGCTCTGTGACTTCTATGAACCGATGGGTCAGTCTCTAGCAAGCTTCCCACGAGAGACCTCCCAGGAAAGCGGGTCTGCTAATTTAGGCGGACCTCAACCTCCGTTTTCGCGTTTTTTATGGTTTTTTCGCCATAAATCGATTGATATTGATTTTTCACTGAACATATACACTGCGGTGCATAATGATAAAGCCACTCATAAATTGTTCATAAACTTTCATAGTAAGATGTTTCTGGGAAACTTCTCAGGTATAGATTGTAGCAAATTTAATGGCGCATCTACACATAACACCAAACTTGAGCTTGAAATAACAAAACAAGTTTATCTTCATTTTTTCAAAAAAATGCAGCTTTTCCGATGGTGCAAAATGATAAAGCCACCCTAAGTTATTCCGTCGCTTCTCATCTGTATTTGCTGAAACGTTTTGCTGCGGTAATGTTTTTCTTTTTCAGGTAATGGGGAAAGGAAAACCCCTATCTGATTTCGAAAAAAGCCAAATTGTCGCAAAAAAAAGCGGAGGGATAGTCAAATCGTCAATTGCGCAAGAATTTAACCGCAGCCACACAGTTGTCGACAACTTTCTCAAGGATCCTGAACTAAGAAGAGTTCTGGGCGATCTCCTTCACTTTCCGAGAAGGATAAGCGCCGCATTCTCAGAAAAAGTATCGAATTTCACCAAGTCAAGCTCCGATACCAGGTCTTCTTTGGAGCTTAACGTCTCTAAAACAACTGTTTTGCGGGTTCTGAAAAAAAGTGCAAGTTTATCTCGCGACAGAAAATGAGGAAAGCACCATTCATGACACGAGAACACCGCAAAAATCGAGTGCAGTTCGTCAAAACATGCAGCCGAGGGTCTGGAGTAAGGTAGGGTATTAGGTCGTAGAATCCTTCTTGCTTTCATATGATGTTTTTCCTCTCCAGATTGTTTTGTAAGGCTGAAGGAGACACTCCGATATTACTGGCATGATCTAAGAAAGGACAAGCTACGATTTTTGAGAAGGAATTTCAAAGGAGGGGGCGTTGTGGTGTGGGCCGCCATTTCATCGAAGAAACGTCTGAAGTTATGTTTTGTTCCTAAAAAGATGAGTTCCCCCGGTTACCAAGTGGTCATGCGCCGTGCACTTCTCCCGTTCTGGCGTGAAAATCGAAGCTGAAATCTTGTTTTCATGCAAGATAAGGGCACAGCCAGAGCACAATTGCATGGTTCAGCCGTCATTGAATAAGGCTCCTGCCCTGGCCGGCAAATAGCCCAAGCCTTAATCCGATGGAAAATGTATGGCGCTTCATGGTGCGACGGATTTATGCAGATAACAGGGAAATCCAAGGAGTTAAGGAGCTCAAAAAGGCTATAATCCACGCGTGGCACCAAGTGGACCAAGATCTTATTAATAATCTTTACATGAGTCTAGACAATCGGATTTTTCAGGTTATTCGGAGAGAAGGAAGGCCAACGGATTATTAGAGTAGCGTATTGTCCCTCTGTTGTTTACGAGTTGTTAAAATTCCTTACTGGCTTTATCATTTTGCACCATCGGAAAAGCTGCATTTTTTGAAAAAATGAAGATAAATTTGTTCTGTTATTTCAAGCTCAAGTTTGGTATTGATGTGTAGATGCGCGATCAAATTTGCTACAATCTATACCTGAGAGGTTTCCCAGAAACATCTTACTATGAAAGTTTATGAACAATTTATGAGTGGCTTTATCATTATGCACCGCAGTGTATGTGTTTTCGAATCAGCTCGTCGAGCTCTACAAGATGGTACCACGAGTTTTCGATTTTCTTTAATTCGGTACTAGGCCATTTTTTCACATTCTGAAAAGTTTGAGGGAAAATTTCTCCGAAATTTGATGGACTGGTAGCGAAGTCTTCTTACATTCCTGCTCTAAATTCACAGCTGTGTAGGAATTTCGAAGTTTCCCTCATTTCAGACAAACCCCTGTTCCTAAACAGCGCCTCCGGGTATACACTGTTGAAAAAACCATCTCTCAACTCATTTTCAAGCGCAGATTCCCCAATAAAATGTACATCGTTCGACTCCCCAAAAAAATACTACCGAATGGTATATAAAAACCTGGGTGGTGTTAAATTTGTTATTCTCCTCATCAAGCCTTTTCCTTTCGTCAGTCGACTTCTCAAGCTCTAGTCCGCCGCATCGATCGAGGTGCACGGCCATGGGAAAGGTGTAGCGCCATCATGTCGGCCCCGCGCTATTCACGTGCACGGTTGTGGGAGAGCGGTCGCGATCGATGGCACCATCGGAGCACCGAGCACTCTCCCACAGCTGTGCACGTGAATAGCGCGGGGCCGACACGATGGCGCCACAGCTTTTCCATGGCCGTGCACATCGATCGATGCGACGGACTAGAGCTTGAGAAGTCGATTGACGAAAGGAAAAGGCCTGAAATGAGGAGAATAACAAATTAATCACCACCCAGGTCTTTATATAACATTCGATAGTATGTTTTGGGGAGTCGAACGATGTACATTTTATTGGGGAGTCTGCGCTTGAAAATGAATTAAGCGATGGTTTTCTCAACAGTGTATACCCGGAAGCGCTGTTTAGGAACAGGGGTTTGTCTGAAATGAGGAAAACTTCGAATTCCTACACAGCTGTTCCAACTCAGATCAGGGAGACTTCGCTGCAGTTCATCAAATTTCGAAGAAATTTCCCTCAAACTTTTCAGAATGTGAAAAAAAAGCCTAGTACCGAATTCAAGAAAATCGAAAACTTGTAGTGCCATCTTGTGGAGCTCGCCGAGCTAATTCGAAAACATATATGTTTGGTGAAAAATCAATATTAATGGTTTTATGGCGAAAAAAAAACGATAAAAAACGCAAAGACGCGTTTTCGCGCGATTTTCAACACTCTCACAGCACTAACTGTAGTTTGGTCCCTGGTTTTCGTGTCATCTTGGCTAACTCTCAATTTCATCGCTCTTGGTATTCTCGTTTTTCGACCATATAGCACAATATGCGCTATCATTATCTACGGTACATGCTGGTCATATCTGCTCAGTTGACGGAGGAGGAAGAATCGCACGCTCGAAAGCCTATGCGCTCTTCCGAATTTTCTTCGTAATCAAGATTTGCTGCAAAACAGTTGGCGAGAGTGAGATTGAAACCCACGTCCAGAAGGGACTGGTGCCTCAAACCAGCTCCTTAGACCGCTAGGCCATCTCGCCATACAGTTAAATTCTGAGCAAGTACCCTATAGATATCTAGAAGTCAGTTCCGTTTTGATTCCTCTTGGTAATGCTGTGAAGTCAGCTGCTCAAATTAATTACGTCATGCTTTTCTTTGTCGTTTGCGACACAGTTGAGCCCTTTACGATAGTGTTTAGAATGATTGTCAATAAATAGGTCAAAGTTTCATGAATTATCCAAAAACTGCTGTGCCATGTACACCTGACAAACAGCCAGCAGATTACGGTCCATCTGTGTTTGGTAAATTGACTGGCTGCCTGCCAATTGACTTAGGCTAAAATGGCACTATTTACGCAGAGCTACCCCACTACCCCTTCAGCCGATGCGGTCGAAGAGGTGATTTTCGGAAGACTTTTCGATTTAGCTGCAAACTTCTACTCGGGGATATTTTGGCCCGTAGAACACGAATATAACATTCGTTTGGCGCGAAACTACTCGGCGCCTGCGCCATAGGCGCCCAGCGATCCACTCCATTTTAGCGCCGGCGCCTATGGCGTAGGCGCCAAGCGGTTTCGCGTCAAACGAATATCATATTCGTGTTTTGCGGGTCGAATTACCCCTGGGGACAAATTTTGAGCGAGTTTGGTGACCCACCACATTTTGGCGCAGGCGCCGAGTAGTTTCGCGCCAAACGATTGTCATATTCGTGTTCTACGGGTCGAAATACCCCTGGGTAGAAGTTTGCAGCTAAATTGAAAGTTCTTCCAAAATTCACCTCTTCGACCGCATCGATGAAGAGGCAGTGGGGTAGCTCTGGGTAAATAGTGCCTTAAGATTTATATCCCCTCGTTCTACGTGAAAAGCATCTGCCGTTATCTGCTGTAGGAACGAGGTAAGGGAAGCATCCTTTACACGTTTTTGAGTGTATGCCGGCTTGAGACATAAAACGTGAAGTCCCGTCTCCCTCATATTGAGCCAAGCGGTCCCGCGATTGGCACGACTCACGCAATTTGCGCGATTCTGGAGTATCATTCACCTGGTCGATATGTATCTTCTGCCTAAATCGCGCGAGTAGCGAATAGCAAACTCTGAACAACACCTAACATACACAGCTTCCATAGCTGCCTAAAGACAGTGGTTGAGGTAATGTGGGTGATAAGGAATCCAAAAAGGAGTCATTCACTAAGAAATTACGGGTCTATGCCTGGGGAAATACCGCGGAGGCGCGGGTGGAGCCCTTTTGAGCTGTGGCGGAGGAGGCCTCATCAGGCCAAGCCGCCTTTCTCATGTCGGCCCGCCTCCCAGGGTCGACTTTGCCGAGGAATGACTGAGGTTTAGAGTAATGAACATGCTAGCAGAATGATATTTAACGTATCGTGTTGAAGCCGTATTGATCAAAGTGACGTGGTGCTTTACCTGTCAGCTTTCGTGGTGAACAGTCCACCGGTCAATATCAAAGATTGGGATGAATTATGCAACCGATCAGTTGGCAATAATCGTCGTTGGTTATCGCGCTCAGTAAAGGTCCCGAGAATGCCGAGGAATAACAGGGGAGGACAAAATAAAACTTTCAAAACCCCTGCAAAAGGCTTTCTGACCTTCAGCGTGAGCGATTTTACAGCAGAGTAGGTGTTTGAGCTTGTCTTTCGTGTCGTTGTTACCCAGTGACATTGCTTTACTAACGGAATTTCCTTGACCCTATCTTATCGCAACCGATAGCAATACCCTTTTGGACGTGGTTGTGAGCGCTGCCTCGCTGGCTAATTCGCGGTTCGGTGCTGGTCACCTTGAGAAGGGAAACGTCATCTCCGCCGCCGAGGGGACTGCCTTCTTACAGAGTAATGCACAATACTCAAACCATCGTGAACAGTGAATTCGAATGATACATGCTCAGCACTGCTTTGCCATGGTTTGATAAAGGTGATAGCATACGCATATCAGATATCCTCGAGTGTTGCATGTTATGAGAGGGATTGCGCAAGTGCCGTATGTCCCTATGATATGAGATCATCAAGAGGGTATTCTCATATAACAGACACATTCTCTCATAGCGAAGGAGCGTGCGCGGCTGTGCGTGTAACATGTTTACAGGCAAGGAGGAGCAAAAATAGAATGAGGGTCGAGCTTAGCATCGGGGAAAACTCTTGATAAATACGGCACTCCGCAGCGGACGCTTCCAGTGCTGCTTGCTAGTATACTCAAGGTAATCCCCAAAGGTTGTCAATTGATAATCATAGCTTCGCTAGCCACTCTAAATCAGATGAACGACTGATGACCTTCCAGAGATCTCTCATCGATCCAAAAATCAAAGAGGTGACTATCGAGTATTACCAAAGAGTTTTCGAAAATGCGACCCCTGAAGATCCGGGATGATTACACGGTGATGCAAGAGGCGCGATACGCAGTTGATCTATAATCGCTTCGGGACCCAACAACATGGCGCCTTTGGCTCATCCGTACTCCTCCGCTCGCGACATGCCGCTGGTCGAAATCCTGACATAAGTGTACACACCCGAAGACCTGTCGACCCATGCTTGAACCTCGATACACTCGCTTGATATGACTGCAGTAGTGGGAATAACATACCTGAGACGCTCTGCGCATTGCCTCACGACGTTCTACTCCTTCTCAGTTGGTTTAGACACATATACAGCGATCTCACTCACCTAGCAATCATGGTGCCTCCAAATGAAACATACTCATCACTGCTTCATCATGACTTGATATACGAGATAGTGCTCACATATCAAAGGTTCTTGAGGGTGTGGTGGGTTTATCCGCCGAACAACCTCACTCGCTAGCTGCACTACTAGGGGAGGGGAGACGCTGCTTTACATTTTATGTCTCAGCCGGCACACACGCAAAATCGTGCAACGCTACAACGACTCCGTTCCTACAGCGGGTAATGGCAGATACCTTTTCATGTAGAAAGAGGAAGATATGAATTCTAATCTCAGCCAATTGACAAGAAGCCGGCAGATTTAGGGTCTACCTGTCCCGAACATCTGCTGGCTGCTTGTCTCTTGTAAATATCACACCAGTTTTTGGACAATTCATAAAGTTTTAACCTATTTTATTGACATTCATTTCAACGTTCTCGTAAAGGGATCAATAGTGTCGCAAACGGGATGGAAAAAAAAGGAGTAGTTCGCACCTCCGGTACAATGTTTAATCCTGATTGCGAAGAAAATTCGGAAAACACCAAGGCTTCCGAGCAAGCTGCTCTCTCTTCTCGGCTGTGCGCCAGAGCTTTATCACCTACTGAACTTTCCAGCTTACTTTCCACTTCGACTTCGAAGTTGATATAAAAACCTTCTTCGATCTGAACTCTCATAGAGTTTTACAGACACAGTGCTGAGCAGCACCCATGGGTTAACTAGTATGTGCTGTAAATGATGGTGTCGCATACTGTGTTATGCGGAATTAGCGGTTTTTTGGAAACATGGAGTTGTGGAATTCATTCCTCCAATTCTTTCGACTAGATGGAGCTTGGTGATCGATAAGTATCTGATCCCTTTTCGCAGATTGCAAGATTCCACGGTCCCACAAATACCCGAATTCCGCGATTCTGTTAATCAAAAAAATTTTTATCCTTTCCCATCAGATACGCATTTCCATATACTTAACGCGGATTCCGACACCATGAGTGCTTTAATACATGCTTCACTATAATGTAGCTACGATAATTGCAAATCGAGTTGATGCGAGTAAAATCTCAAGATATCACTTGATCCAGGTATGGCGAACGGAGCAAACACAAGACTATTTGATATGGCCCCTTTGGCAAGAGTATTAGCTCAGAAATTCTCAAATTTTCCTTGCAATTGGTGAGCAGCGTTCCTCACTGATTGTACCCACACTTCTTCCATTTTTCTTCGGGAATTCATTTTAAGACTATTTTATAGCGGGATTCCGTCTTCAAAAGACTATGACAAACAACCTAAATGACAGTGAGAAAAATTTGCTTCTATCCAAAGCCGAAAAAATCGTATTTTAAAAGTCGGAATTCGCTCAAAATTTCCCCCAGCTGACTTATGCTGGCTCGCTTGCAAGATGTATAAAAGTATTTGTGGCGTACTGGGACTGCGGCCGAGTCGGATCTACTTTAACAATGTAACGCGAGAATCCATGATGGATCGAGGACAGGCATCAAAATCACAGTCAAAATGGAATAACGGTGGTCTAATCATTGCTCTGCTTTTAAGAGTATTAGGAATAATAGGATGGTGGCGATGTATACGGACACTAGTGACTATGTTGCAAGGGGAATTATTGCAAACAAGATCAGCAGTAGTGAATAACCAGAGCAAATCCATTCAATTGCATACAGGCGTTGGGTAGCATGTTGCAAAAACTGTTAAGAAAACACTTGCAGACGGGTTGGAGATAAGTCCGCCCAGAGTAAGCAGAATACCAGACACAGAATTCTCAAAATTATCTGCTCAGATCGCAATAGCATCGTACAGTTGCTACGCGATATTGAAAAGTTGGAGAAGTGCAATAGTAAGTTGGTGGTATGACATTTCGACAATGGAATCTCTCTATCCGTCCATCTGCCTTTCACGAAGTTCATACCTTGCGTCACGGCAATGATGGGATCCTGAATTTGACAAGTGATATAGAAGTGGGACGCAGACTTTAGTGTCCGGTGGACCACATTGATAACGGCTGATAAGGACTGTTCAGGGGCATCGAAAGGCAAATGTCATCAAACTCGTTCCGCTCTTCGGGTTGATCCCAGGGGTTGATCCTCCATTTACTCAGAAAGGTGGTACAGGGACATTAATGGAGTAATCCAAAGTAATAATGGTTGGTAAGAACTGATAAAAACGTCTATCGCAAGTGGATGTGAGATGAAATCCTGTACCAACGCTAACTACTTCAGCACGACAGCTATAGTTAAAATGTCTAAGGTTTAGTGCCACTGGCTGAACATATTTCTTTTATGTTCTGACATCAGTTGCAGCAATGCATCGACCGCCAAACTGTCTACCCTTCAAAATAACGAAGTCTGTCTTCTGATACTGCGATCTACATGCTTGATTAAAAGGAATTACCATGACAAAAGCAAAGTGCGGCTCTAGAACAACTAAGGCTCGACCGCCAGGCTAAATTCCTAATAGAGGTGCATAAAATGATAAACATGGATAACTGGCAAAGCAAAGAATCTACAATCATCAATGTAGATTCTTTGCCAGTTCGAATCGGGTGGACAAACTGTCACCACCGCCCGAACTAACCTTTACTTGTTTCTTAGTTTCGGCAAGTCTACCCGGTAACAATGGCTGTGTGGGTTGTCTTAGCTATTCCTTTAAATGATTTCATTAATAGTATGATGTCAAGATTAAGAGCATTTGTGATCTCTTGCCCTCCATCCTCGTTCAGTGACGAATTTATTTCATAAATATGTGGCAAAAACGGCGAATAAATAATAATTAGATACACGCATGATATCACTGAACACGACGGACTGGAGCATCTCTATCGACGGTATGGCGCGATCGATCTACATCTACATTCACGATTCCGGCTTCCACGCTTGCTGGTCTTCCCTGTAAAATGTATTCTTCAGAAACATTCGAGAAAATTGTCAGTTGTTGCCGTTATCCATCACTACACTACAGTTCTGATATATCATACATAAAAACTTACGGTGAGCCCACGACTATTTTCGCCCTTGTGATTTCGGGATCGAGTAACCTGAAATTCAAAGTCTGGGGCAATCTAGTTCAAATCATTTCCCTACCGTCATCACCGGTGCGGAAAGGAGGTTCTGACAATGTAACATGCTTCAACGACAGAGGACACTGCGGGTTAACCTGTAGCATGCTTTACAGGCAGAGGATACAGCCGCTGACGAACGAGACAAAGGCAAACAAGGAGCGGTGGGAGCACATAAGGAGAGTGAACAGAAACTGAGTTGTCAAGTTATTCTGTCTCGGCAACGAGATTTGGTAAACAGTCATGAGAGACTCAGCTGAGGGTCCCTCTCAGCTTGATTTTTCAGTTTTTCTGCATCATGTAAATCCACCACCGGAACGTTTGCACCATGCAATGTTCAACCACCAACAAAACAGTGTAGACAGAAAACCATACCAGTACCATCCCGAGGACATAAAATACAATAAACTAAGTACCATCACCGGAGCTCCCAGAAATGACCGCGGAACTGCCCAAACCTCTCCCGATTTCTCTATCGAGTCAGCCATCAGTGTCTTTACACCCGCTGCTGTGGCTGGTTCTCGATTTTTCCGCTGCATTTCGAAGAGTTTTTTGTGTTGGCGTTTGATTCGGAGAAATTCAGCTCGAATACGATCCCACTCACTATCTTGTGTAATTGGGAACAAACTGGAACTAAAACGTTTCGTGCAATTACAATCACCTGAAATGTATTCCATGTTTTTGACGAAACGGGTCGAACAGACCTTCGTTGCGACGGTTTGGATATTTTCAGATTGTCGCTTGGAGCTAATGGCGGTGTGAGCGTTCGTGCCACTGCAGTCAATTGCTTCTGGTGCCCTCGAGCGAGAGAGATGCCTCCCTTTGGCAGCAACATTTGGGGTTCGGCTGATTTAGTCATTGTTGGATGCGCAGTTGGAGATTGTAACCTTGTTGTAGGGACCATTCTGGAATGCACAACTCTGCTTTACGAGACGATTTTTTCATTATCTTGTCCTGTGGAATTCAAAACGTTTTCTTCCAACAGATGTGATATTGCGGGCACGAAGTTACGTCTGATGGTCGGCCAACGCTCTTCCCTGGCAGCTTGTAGGAATGAAGCGTGTTTTGCTCAAAACGTTCTCTTTAACAAGCAAGCGCTCCAGATCAACTTTTTCAGCAGAATAATGAGACCACAAGTATTCAGTTAAATATCACCAGTCGAACGATCGCACAGTACTGCGCGAATAACGAGATGAAGGTTTTATGTTATGCTGAAATCGTTGATTTTGACTGAGCGATACTGAAGAAGCCTATATTGCATAAACCCACCTGTTAGGCGCAGTACTGACCGTTACTCCAACTGCTATCTTCACAAACATCTATCACTTCTAGGAATTATACGCACTTTAATACGGCACACCTAGTGCGATGCTAGCAACTCGCAGCATAGCTACTAGTGTGTTACGTAAAGTTTTTATAAGTAGGAGGAGGGTACTATCGCAATGAGAGGGGGGGGAGAGGAGCATCTCGCGAAAAGCTGCATATTTGAGCATCTTGGAGGGATCTTGGAGTGGTCAATCTGCACACTCAGCCGTGGGGACTACATAATTATCATTTTCATCACTCCAAACTTGGGCATTACCAATTCAGAGGGTTACAGTAACTAACTTCTAACTACTCTACTTTCTTCTGGTTTTTCTTTGGGAATAATATTCTATAAGATATTTCGTTGAAGGAAGCTCAACATCATCATTTGAGTCTATAGTTCACATGTCTTTATCGTTTTTCGTTCACCTTAGACCAGATTCTCGGTTTCTGACCTAAGTATCACATCAATCACGACAAACCCAGCTACACGCACCCTGACCCACTCGCCCCATAGCCAGGGAGTGCAAAGGCATCATAAGCTATGTATATGAGCCAGCGCCATCCCACAGATCCCTCACGAAAACTCGTGTCAGGACGCTCGAATGGGTCAGTTTCCAAGTAGAGGCTAGCGTTAGCACGTCGGAGATTCATAAAAATAGCAGGACATTTGGTGCTCGAGGTACCAAGTAGAGGCCAGCGTTAGCACGTCGGAGATTCATAATAATAGCAGGACAATTGGTGCTCGAGGTAACCTAGACCGAGTGGCCAGACACATCCCTTTCCCAACCGCAGCAGTGTACCAATAGCAGCTTAGTTGAGACTGGGCGGCAAAATCGCATAGAGGAATACAAATTACGGCACCATTCCTATGCACAACAACTTCCGTCCATTTTCAAGTGACTAACCCACTCAATGTTTCAGTTGTATGGGAAGAGCAGTCTCACTTATGTTACTGCCTGTACCCCCTTTCAAGACGGAGAGATGCAATGTTTCAAAACGCCCGAGAGCTTCACCTTATAATAGGAGTTTGTTCCGTTACTTTTGTTTTATTTGCACGTGATAGTTACATGCTGATATCAAACTTTGATTTGTAAGACTGTCAAAACAACCAAATTTTTTTGCGATTACCAAATTTTCCTGAGAGTCGAACCGTTTCGCAACAGCTTTTATTGCCATGCATCCTAATCCTTCTTGCTTTTGTTTTCACCAGAATAGATTTATAATCCAGACTTTGAAAAAAAAATTACCGTAAATCGGTCGCGATGCCTCTTTGTCGGTGTTGAGGAACAGGGGTGTTAGACACGATGCGATTTGGTTTCGATCTATGTAGTTCATGTTGCGACGGCATAGTGGATGGAGGAGTGATCTACAATTAATTTCTGAACAAAAAACGCAAGCTGAAACGCTCAGAGTTATTTATTTTCTTAGCATTCGTTCGTTATAGGTATAGTCCTACAGTTTTGAAACCATTTTAGTCAGCTGCCCATACTATGTCTGAGATTCTAGTGTTCTTGAATAGAATACTGTAATCCTAGCAGTAGAAATATAGCAAATGAATAATCGATTTGATAAGAATGAATCGTTTGGGCTTCAGCAAATAATTCTGAAAATCATATTAGTGAGAGAAATTCATTTTTTTTCACTTAATGAGAAATGCCTCAATTTCATTCATTTCCTGAAACAAAGAAAACGGGTATGAGTGAGTGTGAGGACTTGTTCGAAAGCGATTAGTAGTGTGCTTTTACAAGAATGCTGGGCACCAATTTTAGCTACAGTAGCGTTGAAGAATATATGCGATCTCGTGGAGTGTTTTAAGAGGAACTGGGATCGTGGAATTTCCGTGAACGATCCCTTCATGTTCAACACGCGCATCACTAGTTTGGTAGCGTAGTCTGTCGTGTAGACAGAAAGTCGTTAAATCGATTCCAACAGCAAAAGTCATGGTTTTGAATGCACTGTAAAGATGAGTTCCAACAAGGTAGTGATACAGATGAACTGAATCGTTTGTCCCCAGATGAACTGGATCGTTTGTCCCCAAGATTCAGTAATTTAGAGGACATTTGTCCCTCAAACCGCATGCTACCGGCGACATTGTGCTGAATAGCTATGAGTAGAAGCGAGATTCTTGTGATAGTCCCATATTAAAGATTAGGTTGAACTTTTCCATAAATACTTTTATAAGTTTATGATAGGTTTCCAAAATGAATAAAACACGAGGAATATAGTTATATGTATGGACAACAATCCCATTTATGACACCTTGTACATGTAATAAATAGTAATACATAGTGCATATATTTGATGAGGTGCAGTGGCATGTGGAGCGTACTTCGACACAGATGCGGGGATCAAAGCCCGTGCCGATGGTCTTAAATAGGTTGACTAGTATCAGCATTCCCTGGGGATAATAAGTACTTACATTTTATGGGTTGGGCCGTCGTCAGACTTCGCGATTTTGTAATTTTGCGTCTCTGTGATTTGACGATTTTGTGGTATCGCAGCTCGAAGTTGCGGCATAGTACAACCTAAAGGTCGTAGTACCGCATGCGAAAGTGCGACGCTGCCGTTATGTTGTGTTTGCCTAATAAAGGCAGCATGCAAAGTTTCATGCAAAAAAGTAAGATTCGGCTAAGACACAGCTCCCCCAAATTTTTTGCCGAATGGGCGGGCCCTCCGAGTAAAAGCCTCGCCTCGTTGTCCGCCGTGGAGGAACGATGAGTTGGCTGTTTACGTTTTCTGTTCCTACATTGTGTCTCAGACCGCGGTGGATGACAGGGTGGACACTTACTCCGAGGCCCCGCCCACCCGGCCGAGACTTCGTGGTGCTGTATCTCATCTGTTTCCTCACTTTTTTGCGTGGAACTTTGCATGCGGCCCACATGAGGCAAATACAAGATAAATTTGTGGGTAACAGGAAAAGCTCATTTTTCCGTGGACGATTCCTTTAATGGAACTATGCAGCGCTGTGATCCCGAAGTAAAGATTGGCTATTGCCGAAAACATTATACTTTATTGTTTTATGTATGCTGAAAATAACTCACGCTGAATGTGCTCTCGAAAATCTGTTGCTTCGAATGGGATTTTGTGACAGACGCTGGGTTCCGTATTGTTAAGTTTGTTCTAGGCGGTGATTGCGCACCATTTGGTTTTTGGCCACGATCAACTATCCTGAAATAACCGATGCTCATCAGCTTTGTCGGGATTCGGGAAGACACTATGAAAAGAAGGCAGTTGACGGAATGTGTTGCAGTAGGCACAGATCAAAAGGGCTTATTGTGGTGTTCTGAGCCACTTGCCAGGGGGTGTATATCGCTAGGACAGAAACGTCGCGTGGCCGTGTTCGGCACGCGACGGGATGGTACGAGCTATGCGCGCCGTATTGGATGGGTCTTGAAGCGATGAAGTGCTCTACGCCTCATTCTACGCGTAATCGCTTCAGGACTCAACTAATACGGCGCGCATAGCTCACACCATCCCATCGCTTGCCGAACACGGCCACGCGACGTTTTTGTCCTAACGATATACACCCCTGGCCAGGGGGGGAATCATCCTCATCGAATGACGAATATTACGTTCGAGCTATTTCTCACAAAAAACAAAGTTGGTACAAAAGGTGAAAATATAATAAACAATAAGCTGATAGCATCACCACGAGGTGCGATATCGATTTTTTCCCACATTAGGCCTTCATGATTGCTGGAGAGCTGGTGATGAGAGAAGAGTCAGGGCCATGAGGATCAGAAACGGGAGGGGGCAGCGGGACTGAAGTGGACCAACCACCTCATAGCTCCATCTTCTACACCTCTCAGTCAATTCTTTACAACATTCCACTGCCTCTACTCTCAGACATTTAGCTACACTTATAATGATAAAGTGTAAGAACCATCCAATCTTCCCCCCCCCCCCCCCCAAAATGTCTCGTGTTTACTGGGACTGGACAAATAGTTTGTTGTTTTGATAGCCTAGGATTGAGGAATTCTTTTATGGAAGTATTTTTAACACAGAGTCGATAATCTGTTCAATTTATACCTTGCACGCGCTTTGATGAATTGATTCCTGTCTACGAGTTGTCGTCCTCGTTGTCGAAGTCTCCTGTCAGAATCCACAGTGCCTAATGGTGTATGGGTACCACCGAGATTTTGATTTAACTTGCGCTTCTGATTCCTTGCCTGGAGCAGATTCTTCAGTCCAAGTACGCCTGATGACTTTTTTCGATTTTCATCCATGAGCCTGATTTTAGTTGCTTTCCTCTTCTGTTGTGGTTGCACTTGTTGTTGCTGAAGTTGTTGTTGCTGCTGTTGTTGTTGTTGTTGCTGTTGTTGTTGATGTTGTTGCTTTTGCGGTTTTATAGCGATCTTCACAGGCGAGTTCAATGAAGGGAAAGATGAGAGAGCATTCAATGATGGCATAGAGAGCAGTGGTGGTAGCGTATTGCTGTGATTCGACGGTAGTGGTGGATTGACTGTAGGCAACGATGTGATGGTCCGTGGAGATTCCGTAGATGGCACCATTCGTATGGTGGTGATCATCGCAGGGTGCTTTACGGCATTGTCAATGTTGGTGTTGTCATTCAATGCAGTTTGTTTTCCTAAAATAACATTGAACCAATATTTCTTAGCTTTTGTATTTTGGAATCCCCTAAACATTCGCATCATTGAGGAATCAGTCAGAGATGATGAAAAGTCCTTGATAAAGTGGAAAAGAATGGAAGTATGTAGAAATAGCGGTCGCAAAATAATAAGGAAATAGTGGTGGACCTATAACACTTTTGAATGTTTTTTTGACAAGTTCACATACAAATGAACATATGTATTTTGCAATACAGTTTTCTGAGCTTCTTTGTCCAGCTACTGATTATGGATTTTTCGGAGAGGAAGCTCTGCTATCTTTTACCTTCAAAGGTAATATCGGGGATGAGCTATTCTTCGGATCAGTGATGACTATTACTAACAACATCCAAACATGAGCCCATTATCACTGAAAATGGTATCGGCCGAACTAGTCCTACAGCGCGACAACAAAAGCGCTACAGTCTGAAGCGCAAGAGATGTGCTTCAGACTGTAGCGAACATCCCTGTGCTTTATGATGATACTGGTGGCCAATTGCAAAGTGACAACCAAAAAGCGGAAGCACTTGCCAACTATTTTGCATCAGTCTTTAACCCTTCTGACTACGTGTGAGGAAGCCTTTGTAAATGGGGGAGGCTACCACTGCGAAGTCACAGTATCACTAGAGGAAGTATATGGAGTTCTGAGCTCGCTCAAAAGTTCTTGTTCATCTCCATTTGATGGCATTCCTCAAATCGTGCTCAAAAAGTATGCGTATTCTTTACTCAAACCTATTTGGATGATTCTGAACGCTTCTTTGATATTTCGCGAGGTCCCGTCAATCTGGAAAGAATCTCTCGTCACAGCAATTCCTAAAGTATCAAAACCGCATTTGATATCGTCTTTCCGTCCTATAAGTATCACTACTCCGATAGTTAAGATCCTAGAAAAGTTATTACGTGATAAACTTCTGAAACAGTTCATCAGGAATAAAGTTATTCCCCCAGAACAACATGGATTTGTAGCGGGGGCTTCCACGTGTACGGAAATGGCGGATTGTGTATTTGACTGGAATTTGGCTGTAAACAAGGGTGAAGGCATCGATGTCATTTATTTTGATTTATCGAAAGCTTTCGATAAAGTCTGTCACGACAAGCTTCTCTTCAAACTAGAGCGACTGGGTATCAGTGGGACCTTACTAGAATGGATTCGCTCCTACTTGAGTAACAGACACATGTATGTAAGAGTCGGTAACTCGTTTTCAAAGCGCTACTCATGCACCAGTGGTGTCCCTCAAGGTGGTGTACTATCACCTCTTCTGTTTTTAGCATACACCTATGACTTACCAGAATGTTTGAAAACACATCCTTCTGTCAGAGTACACATGTATGCTGATGATATAAAGGTATATGGTGTATACACTGAAGATACTCACGAGCGTGTCCATGAGGCTCTAACCCGCTCCATCAGTAACATGATGGCGTGGGCTGCAGCCTGGGAGATACCTGTTAACCTTAGTAAGACATCGGTGCTTCACATGGGAAAAGCCAAAGCAGTCTCATACACATACGAAAACGTAATACTGCACACTTCACAGAGTGTTCAAGACCTTGGATTCCATATGGACAGGGAGCTGGATTTCGATCAACACATAAGTGCCACTGTACAGAAAGCATTTAGTACTCTATTTGCCATCCTCAGAAGCATTCGCTGCAACGATGTGTCTTTACTAGTGAAACTTTACAAGACCTATGTGATACCAATTCTTGAATATGGATCACAAATTTGGAGTCCCCACACAAAGAAACTTCGAGCATAAGTTGAGAAGGTACAACAAACCTTCACTAGAATATTAATGTATCGCTGTTACCCTAATCCAGCTTATCCTCTCCATATGCCCAGTTATCGGGAGCGTCTAAAATGCCTTGGACTTAAATCTCTACTATACCGTAGGATTTTTAATGATGTCGTATTCTGTTTTAAGCTAGTGAAGGGTGAATTGAACCTCGAGCCCAGTAAGTACTGGCGGTTTAGACCTTGCAGAGGTCGCGTGCAAAAGCTATCTCTGCAATGTCCTGCACTGGCAAAAAAACAGCGATCTAAGGTCTTCAATTCCCTTCTCTTCCGTGGGGCGAGGTGGCTTCAGTCGTTACCAGCCGATATTGTGGAAGCTCAGAGTGTCAGCATCTTTGAAAACAGATTAAGGAAAATGGATTTATTGGATGTTCTTGGCATTGAAGACTTCTAAAAGTATCTTAAAATGTATATTTTACTTACAGTGGAGGCGAGCTGGTATGCATTTTTACAGCTACTCGTTTTTTCGCTAATCGGTGGAGGATACGTCGCGATATGTTTTGATAATTTCTTTTCTTCCAATGTTTTTTTTTCTTACATCTTTCTGTTATTGTTTGATTTCTAACTAATGATATTCCCTTTTCGTGTTTGATCCCCTTGTTTATGCGCTTTGTGGTAGGAGTGTTGGTGTAAAGTAACCAGTGAGGTATTAGGGATTAAGACTACTTTCATAACGATTAACCGGAACATATGACCACTTGATCAAGCAGAAAGAGAAATCTTATCTGGCGGGTCTGAAGCTGAATTGTCAGGGATAGGGAATACCTGGCAACCGAAAATTCAGTTCCCGATTCTTTACTACTTTGTTCTATCTTTGAGTGGCGTTTTCCCTAGCGCCATCCGCCTTATTTGCTTACTCGACAGCTCTATGGACCTTAAAGCACTTAAAACGAGCTAGCTACTATATAATTACTAGAGTGGTCCTGTCTTCTCCTGATTATCTCGGAAAATGGACTACACTTCTATGTATACTCTCCCTGGTTGTTACTATAGACCGCACTGTGCTCTTAAGTCTGTTTTACGTTCTGTTATTTCTTAGCCAATTGTAAAAGCGCACCTACGCGTGCAATAAATAAATAAATAAATAAAATAAATAAATGTGACCAGTTGGAGGTCCAAAGAAGAAGTGAAGAGATGTCATCAGGAATGACTCACTCTTTGTGAGGTGAAAGCCACAGCGGAGGATACCTTGGGTAGGAGCAAATGGAGACGTCTGACAAAAACAGCGTATTTTGCGACAGTGCGGAATTCACGCTAGGGGTAAGAACAAGTTCTACAGCCATGACTCAAGTAAGGGTGAGGAGTCGAGAGAAAGAGGATGATGGGAGGAGACGATCGCTCAAAAACGGACATTCGAGGTAAGAAGCGATAATCGGTAGAGAAAACCGAATTCAAAAGCGCGACGTTGTGATTTGTATTCTCATCTCCCGCGCATCTCTTCGAACTGCAACATCATCTTTCCGAGTTGCTCGATAAAGGAGATGTCATTTGTTGTCTCGTAGAGTGTATTTCATTTTGTCATGATTGAGTGAAACAAGTGAAACATCAGCAATCAACTGAACTGAAACAATGAATGGGAGAATAGGCGAAAGGTTCAGAAAAAGGGGGTTCGTGGTAGAAAAAAATCCATTAAACTCACATTCGACGCTTTAGAAAGATGTCGTGTGTGTGTAATGGTGCAACCTAACGATTTGCAAGCGTTACGGCAGGTCTTACCGTAGGCCAAGATTGCCCTTTCCCGGCGTCTTTGAGAAATGGGATGGGAAGGGACGGTGACGGCGATTGATATTCGCAGATGTTGGCAAGAACGGCTGAGACGCTGCGGAACTTATGAAATGACCTGGTAAAAGTTGTTAACCTCTCGTTCACCTCCAGTAAACATCTGCAAAAAAACTACCAAAAATTATCCCTCCCTTTCGGTCCTAACAGTTATGCCATAGTATCGTGCTGTAGGATTAGGTCGGTAGATTTCCTATGTAAAGGTACCGGAAAGGGCACACTTGGATGTTAGCGGAGCACTTGCACTACGGACTAATTCGTTCTGCCGTGCACATACGGCACCGTGCCATCGAGTGTGTGAATGCGTGTGTAATGTGTAATTCACTACCTTTTTTACACTCAAATTGGATATTTCCAATCATAAACTCCTTTTTATTCTTATTCTCTAGCTTGATCTACTTTCACTGCTTTCTTCGTTTGTTGTTCTTGCTTATTTCACATATTTCGCGTTATCTTAAACGAAATCAAAGTCGCTCTATGCGACATCAAATGACAATGGCGCCAGCCCAAGAATTTTGCAGTCCGGCTTCAGCAGGCTACTCGGCCACTGAAGCGCTACATTTGAGATAAGCCAGGATCAAGCCTGGCGTCGAAAAAAAATTTTAGAGACCGATTCTCCCTCTAAAAAGGGGCTTCCCGTATGACCCCCCCCCCCCCGAAAACTCATGAAAAATACGGCCTTCCTGTCCTCTCCTCCTCCTCGAATTCGAAGATGATCTCTTTCGATCGCAAACTGTCGTCGCAAGGCTGAGGTACGACGGCATTTTTCAAAGATGACCTCATCGCTCCTCGGGTAAAAATTTTTCTCTAAAGGCACTACGGGGCCGTCCAAAAATCATGGACCCCCAGAATACGATCCTACAACACCCCTCCCGTAGAGGAGTCCAGCATAACAATAGCATCCCATAGGCGCGCTTCCTTTTCGTTTACGGAAAAATCATTTATGCTTTCCTTCTTCTTCTTATTTTTTGACCAGCTCGCGGTATCTGGGGTAGTGATAGTTGAATAGTGCCAAAATTTTATGCTTTAAACGCGCTAGTTGAACATATGAGACACACTGAATTATTCTGCATAAAACAAGCTTCAAAGCATATGCAGTGTTACCCTCCTACCACAGCAGTTTTTAAATATTATACATCGCATAGAAATAATCAATCAGAAAAAACCACATGAACTTTTTTGTTGCCTAATATAATAATACTTCAAAAAAACGTAGACGTACCTTTTATTTGTGCCGTTTCGCTGACAAGCTGCGCTGATGGATTTGAGCTCGACAACGAGTTTTTATCGGATGTAGTTTCCTTTGAATCAACACTTTCCACTGCTGACCTGTCCGGAATCCACACCGCAGATTTCGGAGGAGCTTGCCCATCGTTATCCACATTCAATCGTTGTTTTGACGTTGTTGATGGAGCGATCTCGGTGTTGTCGTTAATAAACAACTCTTCAGGCATCTCACTGGTCCCAGCTGGCGTCAATCCACTTCCTGACATATCCTCGTCTTCGATGCCGCTTGGAGGCTGCTCTGACACAGCTGGAGGTGAATTTTTCTCTACAGCCGTAGCATTTGTGGGTGTTGTTGATTCCAATGTAGGAACAGATGCACCTTTATCGATGGCGAGAACGTTGGTATTTCCAGAATTGATGAGGTGTGCATCAGCCTCGTTTACTTCTTTTGTTACCTTCAGCTGTCCTTGGGAGCTATGGTCCACCACAGGAAGCTTTTCGCCAACTTTTTTATCATCGCTCAGACCTGACGACAAAATAGCCCTTTTCGCAAACTCGTCCGATTCCTTTATTTTTGGTGGCCCTATTGGATCGGTATCGAAGAACAGTCGAACCGGAACAATATTTCGACCACTCTGGAAGAAATAGTTTCAATTTTCAAGGCAGTTCATTTTTATTCCTGTTTTATTCTACTTCAGATTGAACTGTATGAATATTAGTGCGAGCAATGCTGATATACGGTAAAATTTTATTTGTAGACGGTGAGCAGTTACCGAAACTTCCGAGTCTCGCAGATCTTGTAGCGTTTTGAAGTGAACATTAATAGATCACAGGAGTTCTCCAATTTTGAGCAATTTGTGGTTGATTGCGAGAAAGTAAAATTGTGGAAAAGTAAGAAACTCACCTTAAACATAATTTGTTGATATTTTTTGTAGCCATTTTCTCTTATCTGTTTTCGCTTGGCAGCTTTCTGGAACAGTTTCTTCTTCAGTAATTTCGTGGCAAACGAAAACTTTTTGGGCAAACAGCTTGTTTTCTAGTCAGCGTCTAGTTAAAGGCCCCATGCACGATAATTTGATCGTCAGTTTACCATAGAAGCAGTGGTGCCAAGTATGGGAGCAGTGAAGAAAAAAACCGAAAAAATTTAAATTCATAAATGGACCCCATATTACCCCGTTGACCTTTGACTAGACGAGTTTTGCAGCGTGCAGTGTCACTGGATATCAGCCAGATAGTCAAACGACGCCTTCTTCAAGTGAGGAGGCTGATAAGGGGGACTTCGCTGCGCGTGTAGGACCCTGCTATAAGCTCACAGCTAGTCGCGCTTACCGCGAATTGCAGTTATCATTGCCTCCTTGTGGGCACCGTTACAGGCGATGACAAAACGCCTTAAAGTTAAAGTTAAAGTTTTTGGCGTTAATCAATCCCTTCTGTGGGATGCGCCACACATTCTAGTTCCATTCAGAATCGTGATGGCTCGTGAATGTGATGTGGCCTATACAATGACTTGCGGTGGCCAGCCGATGTACAAGTCAGTGCTTTTATCCTCCCGGACGAGTCTGGTACCAATTTACCGACCCCGTAGGGATGGAAGGCTTGGTTAGCCTGGGCGGGCGTTGATGCGGGATTTGATCCCCGCATCATGAGAGTGGGGTGCGCGCCACCTGTCACTACACCACCTCCGCCCGACAAAACGCCTTAAGTTCTTGCAACGTTGCATTTCGGACTTTGCGCTGCACAGGCCCGATTGCTGGCAGGCGAATTCGCGACAGGGTGGCTCAACCCGGCGCCATCTGCGTCTCCCCCTCGACTAAAGATGTGGTGAGGACGAAAAGGGAGGAGTGGGGAGGGGTTCCTCCGTTCGGTTTTTTGACCGTTTCATTCCATTCTTTCTGTGCTTTGCACTATTTAGCACCTCGACATTTATATGCCATAACTACTATCTCACAGGCGGACAACTCTAAACGTTCATGATTATTTGTCGTGAACATATTTTCCCTTGCTTGAACTCCCATATCGTGCTACTGATTCCTTTAGACAAACTTATGATGCTCTGCATAACAATCCCTTTTTATGACGTCGCAAATTTCAACAAACTCTTATCCGCTTCTGCTGAAAGTGCACTGTACTTGAGGCCGTTGAACTTATCACTTATCTATTTAAGATTTATATAATCATTTCTCACCTCCGCAATCCATTTGTTGTACTCAGCGATGGAGTTAAAGACTTCAGTCTCTTGTGGTGCGACTTCTGTTGTGCTGGGTTCTTTGCCTAATTCCACCACCTAATCGAGAATAATCAATGAAAAATAACCATCATGACTGATACTATTGTGGACTGAGTTACTTGTGGTTAGTGGGATCAATTCTGCGTGCCTAGGTGCATGATGACCAATTTTCTGTTTCATGCTCATCAATCCCGTCATCTATAGACTGCAATGCTGGCCGTCGATTTCAACAGTACGGCAAAGTCTGCAGCACACGTTTCGCACAAACGAAACAACCGCCAGACACACGCGCATTTGCAATCCTCAAATTCCCCAGGTACACCTACGCGCGAAAAGAGTTGCATTAGGCTTCATTCGAAGTTTGTGATCCAGGCGATAAGGGAATTCATGTTATCAAGCGGAAAGGATAAGATGTGCGCCAACTACATAGATGAGTGGTATGCTTGAATCGCTCACTCGCTTGTATCGCCTGGCCTGAATTGCGAACTCTGAACAATACCCTTTTAGCTCTAGCCATTTTCACTTCAGTGTCATTAAGAGGCAGTGATAGGGGAAATCCGGACGAAATGTGAAAAAAGGTGAATATGATGGTCGAGAAGATCAGTAATGCAGCGGTGAAAAGAAAACGGAAGTAAGTAACCAAAACCTCGAGAGATAGAACCCCCTTCTCACTATTTTCTATCGCGAACAATCATTCCGTCAAGAGACGGGCAGTCCGTACGATTCTTTCATTGGCATAAAGCCAAGTAATGAATGGGCAAAACAGCGAGGAATCAATACAAAAACTTAAAAGACATACCGTTGTTAACTGCAGACGAGCGAGGATAGGTGAGAAATAATGAAAAGGAATAGAAAAGAAAAATTCGCAAAGTCTACGGGTAAACATCGGGAATCAAAAACGCTGAAAAAGAATGCCTGCTTACGAATGCGAAATCAAAAACGCTGAAATAGAATGCCTGCTTACGAATGCGCGCCGCGATCGCTTCAACGCTGCCGCAGTTCCTTAGCCATTCCAACCGCAGCCAATCAGGGATGGTCGTCACTAGAAAGCGGATGGAGCCAAGAAAGGTGGCTGGAGCTAGAAAGGCCGCCCTGCCACAGATTAAAGACGCGCCTTCCGCGGGCGATTCCGCGGCACATATCCTTCCTCGACCTCTAGTTTTAAGAGAATTACTTGAACTCCTTATCCCCCAAGTTACCCCTATCACTGTCTTTGAGATCCTAGTGAAAATTATCAAAAAATAATTAGCAAGTGGATGTAGGTCAGGAGGCAGTACTGCGATCTCGGGGGCGTCTCGGGGACATCCAGCGACAGGTTTAGTTTTGCATCCGTCCTCACAAAATGATTGAGGAGTGGTTGGTAATAGACTTCAACGCTGCCGCAGTATGTTCACTACTAGCGATTACTGGTGGTTCGACGCAGATAATCAGAGTTATGCAAGGCTCAGGTTCACCTGCGACACAGCATCCGTGTCTCATGGCCTACCTCTGAAGAAAATGTACTCACGGAATCTTCCACTTCATGATTGCTGCCAATGTGCTTTTTGGGAGTGATCGAGCTCTCTTCGCCTTCTTTGGACGTGCTTTTCTTCTTAAAAAAAGCATCTGATGATATCGTTTTCCTTGTGCATAATAATTGCTCGAGATTAACTGTTTTTGTATGTCCTCGACGAAAATCACAGTGAGCATCTCCGGATATATGTAAATGGCAATGGCTCGAAGAAAAGACGAGACGAACTCTGTTCTGAGCGCTCTGACCTCACCTCTTGTGCTTCCTCGTCTTTGCTGTTTTCCTGTTCCATAATCTTTTCTTTCGGCAGTTCTTCCTGAAGTTATTGCACTCATACTCATTAACTCTAACAATAAGAAGCGCAATATGATCGAAACCCAGAAAACGGGCCCTATTCTCGGCACTGAATGCTGTGGAGGACGTGCAGCCGCTGAGGTATCAATCGGATCTGTGGTGCCCAGCGGTCGTACGCAGTACGCGACACGCTCTAGCGGACTGGACGCACCCCTCTCTGCAAACTCTGCCACACATCACAGCCGTTTTGTACGTCAAATATTCACTTGGAGCAGCCATATTTTTTGAAACACCAAACTTATCCACCCTATTGGCTATATCGGAGTCACTCGGTGAATAAGATTTTCAAGGTTTTTCATAAGTTTATGGAACACTGAGGTAACAGTAGTTTCAAACCCTCTGAGAGGTGTAGCGCATTCCTGTATACCTTTGTCGCCTCAACTGCTGCAAATATTGTTTGAATATAAGTGGTGTACACCTCTATACAGCTTCCACCCAACCCCAAATGAGATTTGTGACTGATGCTTTCTTCTATCAAGCATTCTTTGCGATTAAGTAAACAGAATTCAACTTTTATCGAAGGTGCGTTTCAAAAAGAGTTCAAGCCTTGTTTCAAGTCATGGTTAGCCACGTCAAAAAATTAATGTGCCATGCGACTTCTATCAAATATTTTAACAGAAAATCTGTCTCCTGGAAGCTTCCGTTATTTCACTTTGTACGGCCTGATTACTAAAATATCAGTAAGAATGACTGTTTGATTTTTTGATAAAGTCGCTATCAAAAGAAAATGAGGAATCCCAGCGAAGTCTTACGAACCCTTTCGTTTCTATTTCAAAGTCGAGCGCGAATGACCTTCCATTTTTCGCTATCGTCTCTCCAAGAAACACACTTGCCACGGAGGAGTCCACGAGTCAGGGTGTGGGCACTCATGACGGATGTTCGCGCGGCCTCGCCCCACGAGCGGCTCGGCGGGTGCGAGTACCAGTGGCACTGCATGGCAGCCCTCAAGCGAGGCAGTGTGGCTGGGTGAGGCCGGGTGGCATGGGTACAGGAGGGAGTGCGCCATGGGTGGAAGTGCAGAGGTGATGCAGCCACGCTCTGCCGGGCTCCCAAGGGCAATCGATACGGCAAGTCGTACTGATGGCGTTGCGAGGGTGACGCCGCGAAGCGATCTTCCGTCATGAGTGCACACACCCCACGAGCCGTTCTATGGGTTGGAAGTGGGGAGACGCACTCGGTTTTGGAGCGTTTCGTCTATTTCGAAGTTTTCGATGACAAATGCTCGACACTCTTGCACTATCGACGAGACCCATGTACCGTCGGGAAAAACCTGGGATGATTGGTCAGTCTTCAGTAAAGGGTCCCCAATCGATAATCACACTAAGTACTAGGTAACAGCGGTGCGATTATCGATTGAAGACATTCTTGGGAAGACGGCTCGAGTATAAACCCAGCCAGCCCTGCGGCGACAGTATCGGAGGCGTCAACCGGGGGATGAGGCCCTTGAAAGGAAAGGGACGCTGTATTTTTTATGTGTCCCAGGTGAGTCGTATCAAACACCCCTGTTTGGGGGGGGCATATTTGTTGAAAACATTTCGCGATGCCAGGCTTAGCCCTGGTCCAACGACACCGTGGACCTGGAAGAAATCAAACGCTGTCTTTCACTGTCACCGGCTTGGTAGGAATGCAGGCCAGGCCATGAAGACAAACTCATTTCTGTATTGGATAAGCGCGGTGAGGTGGACAGGGGGGCATGTTAGACGGCGTCTCTGTGACAGCTGTGATCAACGTTTCACGACCACCTATTGGCCATTCCATGTGTGCTGACCTATGCTATGCTGATATGTCAGTGTCTATAAGACTTGCAATTTTCTACAGTTACCGAACGAGCTCATTCGTTTCATTTTTTCCGCTTTTGGTAAAAAAAATGCCCAAATTCATTTTTCCACTTTATATATAAATAAATTGGAACTACACAATCTTACCTCTCCTATAGTTCGATTGATTTTGGCGGTCTTCTCAGCTATTTCTCCTTCCTGTTCTTGAGGCGGTGTTGGAGTTGTTGCAGATGTTGTTTCTGCTGTCGTCTAAAACCACTGCAGTTCAAAGTAATTCTACTATCATCAAAGAAATCAGCCAGTCCTCTCACCGCCACATTCACCTGTGGTGCCTCCACATCTTCACTAAAAGCAAACGGCGGGAGTCGTGGGTTAGCGCCATCTAAATATCGTCACCAATCAAACTAGAGAATCTGTGATTTTCATACTGAATCAAAGAAGAATCGATCAATCTCCGACATTGTCGGAGAAAAAGGAACTTAAGTATGTGTAGTGTCAGCTCTATTTGTGGCGTTGCAGAAAGTTGCCATGGCGGGCGGCAGTCCCATGAGGGAATTGGCAGGATGTGTGGTTTCAACGCTACGTGTCGTCGTGTTTGGGCAACCATCAGCAAATGAAAATCTCGATCGGATGAGTGTTTCGAACCCTGGGTATACTGGGAGTCGAGGATTCCTCGACGAAGTCGTATTCGACCGGACAGGAGGGGTGGGGGGATGTCGTACCTGCAGACATGAGTACTAGAATCTGATTCTTTGATGAGCAGATGAGAAGCGAAGGATATTTCACAGCGAACCAGCTTGAAGAAATGTGAAATAAACATCTTTCTGCTTCAGATAAGAGTACATAGCAATAAAACTTATTGCAACTGAACAACCCGGCAACAGTTACTGGTATTGCAGAGGTCAAAAAAAGGGGGAGGGGTCGTATTCAGTCCTTGTAGAGGAGAGCTGGGTGGGTGGTACTGGAGCGGCAGTTTCCTCAGCACCTGTGAGAGCCTTGGTCGCAGTGCATACGCTGCGCTGCGCATCACTTCCGGTCATCTACTCAAGACGTACCGCTTCAGCAAGCTGCTGCCATTTTGTGAGCAGAGCAGCTTGACCTCGAGAAAGACCACGCAGTACAGCACCACCCAGTCGGTAGGGTAAGCAGGGTCGAAGACATGGCGATCCAAAAACCAAAAGCGGAAAAGCTTATTGTTGGCTGAACTTCAACACCAACGAGGTCGGAAATGATGGTGAGCCGCGAGATGGTAAACATAGAAAGCGAGGGAGTTTCGGGAAAAATAAACCATTCCTATCTACCGTATTCGTATAACGTTATAATAGAGGATACAGTTTTTGGCTTAATCAATGCCTTCCTGAGATGCGCCGCACATTCTATACCAAATAACCTACTCCGGAGGTATGGATGGCTTGGTTGGCCTGGGAGCGAGTAGATGCAGAGTTTGATCCCCACCATGAGAGTGGGGTGAGCGCCACCTGTCCCCAAACCACCTTCGCGGCCACCGAATTCGGTTCTACGAGCTGCGGCAATTCGGTTATAGCTACATTACCTCTTCCTTTTCCCATACTGGTGGCAATCTGTGGAGTAGTAGCACTACCATGTTTTGGCCATAAAGAAAGATCATGTCAATGTAAGTGATTCCGTTGACGAAGCGCGTTCACGGATGACAATCTGTGCAGCTTTCCAAAACGGGATTTCCGGAAGTTTGAGCGAATTCAAGGGTTTCCTGTTGTGAACTCGCTGGAGGATCATGTTTAACGTACCTGTGTTCTGGATTTGCACTTCATCGTGTTTCACTTTAGCAATTGAAGATCCGAGTGCAGCGCTCCGAAACTTGCTACTCAACTTCATGTGATCCAGTTCTCTCCACAAATCCTTGTGGTCGTTGTCTAAATGCGATAATAAATAACTCCTTTTTTAACATTGAACACCTCTGGAATCTTCTGAGATAAAGTGCTTGTGGAAGATTTGCGGACAGCACTATGGCCTACCAGGAGTCGGCAAATTAAGGATGAGCTCGTGTTTTGGCGGTAGCATCGAGCCGACCGTAGCCGTCACTGAATTTCGACTAACTTAGTCTGATACAGGAAATTCGTGCAGAAGATTTTCTTACAAATAATCTTCTACTGACGCTGGACGCTCTACTCTCTCTACTACGCAAATGAGTTGTTTTCATCTGTTTTCTGCATGAAAATCGAGACTCCAAAGTCTTTTGGTCAAACTTGTTTTTGAAACTGCTCAAAGGGCAGCAACAAGCTTCATTGGGCATTCTAAAGTTTCGGCAAAATCGCCTTCGGCATAAATTATCGACACCGGATAAGGGGTGATTTTGACCTGCGGTAAACGCCTGCAATTCATGTAATTTGTCGCAATTGCACATACTACACCTTGTCAAATAGTCTAAGTGAATTTGTCAGATTTTCGTCGTTGAAGTTCCACACACCTTTTTTCCTGCGCTTTTTTCCTGCTGCACGTTAACTCTAGACAGAACAATTTGGGCCTTTTCCAGATCCATGAGAACCATTCGCAACCGCAGCAGTCCCAAGTGTTTACTTTTCCTCATATTTGACGAAATTTTCTGTATTTGACTAAGGGCAATAAACTGAACGACTTTTGATTTTTGAGAAATCTTATCATAATTAGATCATCGTAAAGACCTCATTGGGTTTTGTGAACAAAACAGAATCGTTCATTTCCGCTGGTGGATGGACTTAGGGCTTTTATCGATGTGGTATGTACTTGTTTAAAGATTTAGGAGCAGTTCATCAATTTTTGTAATGGAAACCTTTTCCGCGATTTAGAGCGGACACATTTGTGATCGTCGATTCCAGTTTCGTAGTCTGCGCCTCACTGTCTTCTAATTTTGCCTGGAATGAGCCGCTTCGGAATTATTTTTTTGCACACGCTGAAAACTGATTGAAGAAGAGATCGACCTGTTGTAGCGGTAGAATTCCTTGGAGGGTCGTTCCTGGAAATCGAAAATAATCATGCAGTTTGTGAGACAAAATTTCACATAACGATATCAAAGCCCTCAAAGCGACACGTTGTGCCATAGAACCCGCCTTCAAATCAACGTGCTGTTCGCAACATGGCTCACCTACTGAATGGCCTCAGCAAACTCCTTGAACAATCCGATATCAGAGAAAAGCTCAAGGGTCACATCTCCGGAATTTTCTTGTGATTTTTATTCACAGCAGGACCAGTCAGCGCCGGAACTTCCATTTTCACAGACAATCAATTATGACCAAAATATCACGTCTATTACTTTTAAATGGGCTCAAAAACAAAGTGAGTTTTCACTATTAAGCATGTAAGAACAGTCCATGGCGTAACGATAACGGATTGAAATGGTTTCTTTTGTTCAGAGATGAGCGTTTTACCCCCTGCTCAGTATCCTTCCAACATCTAACACCCTCCCGAACCATAGCGAAAATTAGCGGGTATCGAAACCGAACATATGGAACTTTGGAACAAATGAAAATAGAGATTCACAGGTCACCGTGGTGCTGGAATGGAGCAGTTGCAGGAATTCTAAGATTCCAGTGCAACCCGATATGCCGTAACTCATACTATAACTCTGAGGTCTCAACTCTGTACGCAGAGAAGTATCCAGCCGCGCCGACGAAACGCGGGAAATACGCGATAAAAACGATCTACACTAAATCTAAAGAATCGATCGCGAAAGTTCATGTTTCTTTTCACCCATACAGTTATACTGCTCACTACGTGCTCCATGCACATTATTTTTACGCGCGAATCTGGTAGAGATACGTTATCCCGAAATTCCGTTGAAGTTGGTAAGGTGAGCAGAGCAAGGGATTGAGACCTCCGCCGCTTTGCTCCCCAGCCCTCTGACTGCGTCCACGATTCCACCATTGACCGAACATTGAAGTGATGTATTTCTGTTGCATTTTGAGTTTTTCCCAAGAATTGTGGATGTGGTTCGTAATGCACGACTAAAACTTTACCGTATGGGAATAAGGAAAAGTGATACTTCCGAGAACAATTTCTTTAGAGTGGCCCAAGAAAGTAGCTCTTGAAAATACTACTTACGTGCACTGCTTTTCACGGCTATTAGTAGCAATGCCAAGACAAGCCTCCAATCCATTCTGAAAAAAAATGTTTAAGAACGAAATCTTATGAATTAAATTCAGCTTATGAACGATAAATAGTTAGTAAATTCCACAAAAAAAAGGAAATATAAATTTAAACGTCATTCAGCCGCACCAAAGGGCCAGGAGTGGCTCAAAGAATAGGAATGGAGTATGTGAAGGGATTTTAGCGATCAGATTCATCGACTGTACTAGCGTTTTGCTGTTTGCCGTAAAAAAATTAGAAGACACGACTGGAACCAGTCATCACACACTTTTTCATGCGAATGAAACCTTTGCAGCTTAAAGGAATCGTCCTCGCAAAAATGAGTTTTTTTGTTACCCATGTATTTATGCTGTATTTGCCTGATGAGGGCCGCATGCGAAATTCCACGGGAAAAAGCGAGAATTCGGCTGAGATACAACTCCCCAAATTCTCGGCCGAATGAGCACTTACTAGGAGGATCCGCCCACCCGGCCGAGACTTTGTGGTGCTGTACTTAGCGGGTTCACATTTTTCGCTTGAAACTTTTTATGCGGTCCACATTAGGCAAATACAGCATAAATATATGGGTAATATGAAAAAAATCATTTTCCGTGGACGATTCCTTTAACTGGATGTGTCTTCCCCCTTCTGCCCACCCCTCCCTCCTCCAAACACTTCCTGGAGGATCCTTCAGCGGGGCTTGATAATTGCCAGCCTTACTGAGATTCACGAATCCGATTATGCTCTGCATGATTCGTTGGTCATCTACTTACTAGAAGCGATACAGCAATTCTCAATCATCAGTTATCTATAAGAAAGTTGGCCATAACTGAGGGTTCGGAAATCATAAGAGATTAGAAAGAAACTGATTACAACTGATTGGGAAACGCTACGATTACGTTGGAGCTCTGGGCTATAAAAAGCGCAAACATGCAGGAAAGGGACATGACTAAGGTTGGCGGCATCGAATAGCCTCCCGATAATCGAGCTGAAACGAAAAGAGGAGAGGAAGAAAGATGAAATACAAGGAACAAGAGGGCGGGGGAGAAAGGAAGAGTGTTACGAGCGCCAGAATGTGCTAAAAAGCATCCAGAACTCCAAGAAAACAGTTCACAATGAAAAACTATGTCAATGTGAGGAATTCGCAACCACGCCTAAGGACACGGTGAGCATATTCTTCTGTTACCACAATCCTTACAAATATCATTTTCCATGTTTTTGATAGGATATCGCTCTTTCTCTTCGAAACACAGAAAATATCATGAAGGAATATGGGTATGTGGATCTCAGGCGAAACCGTGGGCAAGCAGCTTTGCGTTGACTGGTTTGCTCTTCAACTGATAACCCTTTTGCGAATGGAAATTAATTTCGTCTGACGAAACTACGAAGCTTATTTCCCTAACTATTCGCATACTGGAACCCACACTCACCTCAATCTTCTGAAAACAAAGCTCTACATATTGCTATTACGTGTTGTAGTAATGGAGCCGTCACTGAGCCCTTGACGTACTATTACGTGTTTGGTGTAATGGGATGCCTACGCTACGTTGAGTCACAATACGGGAACAATCCAATTCCAAGCGCTTGATAGGGCGTGGCATACGGCATTGGGTGAGAGTGTATCAAACTCTGTCACCCTGCCACACACTCTCACTCTCCCTTCTCAGACAACGCCCTCTGTGAAATGAACGGTACATCATCTCTTCCACAATGACCCAGAAATTGGTGCACTGATGAGGAGAGACTTCATTGGTGAATGAATATACGGTACTGCTTCGTTCGTCAGCCATAGTGACGAACAACATCGACATTTGTATGTGACTATTAAGAAACACAGAACCAGAATCTTAAGCAGAAGACGGTAAACGTAAAAGAGTATTTAACACTAAAAAGACTAGCACCAGCGCTACAGACCAGATCTGGTCATTGTTTAGCGTCTCAGCTGTTGCAGCCGTTCAATTGCATCAATTCGCTTGTCGATAGGCTTGTTTTCGTGAACAAGCTTCATCGCTTCACTTAAAATATTCGCAACTTCAAATAATGAGCTATGGATTAGTTGGCATTTCGACTTCATGGTGACGTGAAGAAATTTTTACTGAAAATTGTTTATCTTGAACATTCGTCTGAGGTCAACTTGCCGTAGAAATCGTAAAACGAAAACTTCATTTCTCAAAATGCGTTCTCAAAACAAATTGCGAAGTCAAAATAGAGAATATGCCACGACATTCAAGACACAAAACGGATGTGGTAGCCCATATATGGGTTTTTGATAGTCAACAGATGTTTGAAGAGGTTTTTGATCTTGCAAAACTAGTATGGTACCGAGTAGCCGATCAAGTCTATGAGTCTCGTGGGTCGCAGTTTAAGAAGAGAGGAAAAAGGAAATCCTTCTGAGAGATCTTCGCGAAGTGCTTCTTTTCAATCGAAGCTCTGTCTTAGTAGATAGCTCTCAGTATTCACCACAAAAGCAACCATGGCTGGAACCCATGTAACGACTACTTTATGTGTGCTCCATGGAATAAATCAACTTTCCACGGCTCACACCCCTTTTCGAGGTACTATTTGCGCACAGAAAAGCTGTTTTCTAGGGTGCTTCTTTATTAACATTTTCGAGAGGCATAACAAAATTCAAATCCCGATTGACATTGGATGCGGAATTGGACTGAACTTCTCTCTATATTTTTTGTCGACTGCAGCAGACACGCTTATCACAGTTATATACTTACCAGTTTGATCCATAACAATTTCCAGCTTTTGGGTGACTTGTACTCAAAATTCTTTAAATTTTGAGTACGATCTCCACTACCGAAAGGTAGGTGATTTATTTCCTTTTGTTCCGTAAATCTCTAACAGAGTCAGTGGCTTCAAAAAGTAGTGATCTTGTTGCTGCTGAAAGGGATGGGCAGTCTGGATGGTTTTAGCATTTCAAGTGGAAGTTGTGGGCACGGCGCAATCCATGTAGTAGAAACCTCGTTGCTCTCACAGTCAGTGAGATCTAGGGAATAACGGTAAAGAGAGCACGACTACGGCTGCAATTTGTATTCAAGAAATGAATAACTGCGTGTGCATGGGGTGCAATGCTTGTTAGGATGAACTGCCAGAAATTAGCTGGGAAACGAGAGTGGTCTCGTGCGTGGATGAGTTCCAGAGGTCAGCTGGGAACTTCTCGAAGATCGGGGTTGGCTATCGAGGGTTTACTTCGAATGTAGCAGTCACTTTGGGAGAACCGTGGTCGAAAATCGACCAAAGCAAGGACATATCTAAAATTCAGCATTTATTTTCGCTATTCATCTGACATAACCGAGAAACGTTCCATGCTCCGAAACCACTCAGGAATTGCGGCTGTGTTTTTCCAGTGTGCTCGTGCAATCGCCTTGATGCCATCTTCCCATCACATTCGTGGTCGCTCGACTGATCTGCTTTCCAATTGAGCCTTCCAATTGAACAGCCCCATTTCCTATCGTGGCTGATCTCTTGTCACCGGCTCATTCGCACTAATCCACTTGCGTCTTCTAGCTTCGACGACGACGTCTTTGAATTTCTTCTCTTCACGTTATGATTTGAACGATACGTCATCGTGAAGTTCCGTTCTTCGCTGACATTTTCTTACACTACCCTCTACAGCTTTGATTAAATCCCATGTTTCACATCCACACAATAGGGCAGGCACCACACAGATAAGAAAAAAACGTCGCCTGGTCTCGACGGGCGTCAGGCGACTTTTCAACAAAGTCCGAACTTTTTTTTTTGTCATTCCACGGCAGGCTGATCTTTCTTCCGCTTAATTTCCTGTTCACGAGCCTGAGAAGGATATTCCTTTTCTTTTAGAGCAACACTAGGCTAATTCCTTTCATACTCATAACATTTTCGGAGGCGGGAAAAGGCATCGACTGGCATTCATCCTGCCTTGTGGGGCATATGAGTGTGATTTCACGAAAATTTCAAAGAAAAAAGTGAGAGCTCATATTATGCGAAAATTTCCGATAACAGCTTGACCTCCATCTGGTTCAGAAGAGATTCGGGGGGGGGGGGAGGGTGAAATCAGGGCAACTAGTGGTATGCATCAGTCAACATACGGAAAAGTGGCAGAAAATGTGTGGCTGTGCTACAGAAGTCATACCATTTGTTCTACCGCATGGAATGACGGCAACAGACCGACTGAAGAATACTTCGATTTTAAGCGCTGTTTACTTGACAGCGAATCCCACAAGAAAAGAGAGCGGTCAAATTTTGAACGTCAGATTTCAAACACAATCCCTTGAGACGAAATCAAAACGCTGTCAGTATACCACCTTCTTAAAATGGAATTACTATTTTTAGTTCGGACGAGGTGCATTTTCCAAAGCCAGTTTGAACATTTTAAAAATGTGATTAATCTATTGAACGCAAAACCTAAATTATTTACCTACAGAACTAATTATGCAGAAATTAATCGAAGTAAAATGAGAAAAATCCCTCGAACAGGTATTCCCTTTTTAGCAAAAAAACGTCGTCAAAAAGTGAAAAAGTGGTTTTGTGAAGGATATGAAAGCACAATCTAAAGATGTTTATTGGTCACCTTCTCATGTCCAGTTCCGTTGAATTATCGCCAATGGCCCCAAAATAGGCTCATTCACTCACTCCATCTCATTTTCGTCAGGCAACAAGTTTTGCCAGTTTTTTTACCCAGTCCGGGATGAATACAGCTTTACATACTCATGCAACAGGAAGCCCCGATCAGACGTAATTCGTCGAAAGCTTCTCGATGAGCACTCGTGCATTTCAAAGACTACTAATTCGTCTTCGAAGCTGGGGTAGATGCTTTAAATGACTCCCTATCGATCACAATGGGGGAAAAATTTCTCGAAATACCTAAGTTGTAGATTTTCTAGCTTTTGATAACTGCCATTGCGAAACTGTTCCATGAGAGATCAGACATGAGAGGTGGGAAATAAGGCAGAAGGAGAAGGAGGAGCAACATGGACGCAGATCATGTGGTCTCGCAGTCATTTCCGATTGGATTTCATTCTCGTCTCAAATAGCTTCGCTAATGCCGTACGGTAGTACCAGTGTTTACAATAACAGTATCCCTCTGAGGGAGGGATATACCCTGAGCATAGCGGGATGTACTTCAAATGACTGACCTGTTACTACTTATTACAACAGCGACAATTTAAGGAAGTTAAACCTGAGCGCACCCTGCTTTATAGGGTGAAATGATAGTGGAGACATGAAAGGTGGTGCTCCCGCCGAGATCAGTGAGAAACGCGCCACTCTTTTGGAATGACGTAAGAAGATAATAATTACACATAACTGACGCTTTGAAGACAATGGAAAGGGTTCCGTCAGCATGGAAAAGTCTGAAAAATCCAGATCTGTATGAACACGAAGAAAACATAGCGCTCGAGTCGGTCTAATAGGAAGAAATTTTTGGTGTATTAAACAGGCTATTGATAGGAACACTGAAGGGCAGAGTGGCTCCCGATTAATCGAGTAGACGTGGTCGCCGGCTAACGAACGAGTATTCATCGTGTTGATGGAATAACTCCAAGCATGGAACCGGTATTGTTGAAAGCTTTGCAGCAACGCTTGCTGGCAAGCATAGCTCGTGGAAAAGCATAGCTTCAATTGATTATAGAAAGAATCGTGCACAAAAAAAATCCATAATTCTAATTCGCAGTGAAATCTCTTCATTAGTTCATCTTTAATAGTCGAAACCGATGAAAATTTCCACCATTTCTTTCAGCTTCAATTTCACAGTTGTAGATGTGCATCAGGAATATGCGACTCTTCATCAACCTACACGAAATGCGTCTCCGAGCACTACAAGAGCCATGGTAATCTCCTTATGCGCACCATCTTAGCGTCACCTGACCTAGTCAGATTGTCCTGGCGCACACCCTACAGTTGCTGCAGCAAGTTTGAAATAATCTTGCAGAAGCACGTTCACCATTAACTGCGTCATGGTCACCTACCAAATGATTGGCGACTGCCTTATAGTCGGAAATTCAAATGAATTAGTCATAAATTAGGTTTATTATTAGGGTGTCCACAAAGTTCGTTGGGCATTTGTAAACAGCGTCGCGTTACGCAACGCTTTGTGATTTTGCATAATGATTTCGCAATACTGAAAGTACTCGCGATAGGCTATCTTCTGAACTCGCTAGCTCTCAATTTCCTTTCCTGCTCTTCCCACAATAAAGCAGTGAATATGAGTGATAGTCACCACCTAATACAACCTGGGTATCTTCAGACGTCAGGCCACGACCAGGAGTCAGCAGTTTGGTGATAACATCCCTTCTAAGAACTGAATGTCAAAATGGTGGACTCGCCTCACTAATGGAAACTATGGCATCGAAGATAAAAATCAGTGATAAGTGATAAAATCAGTGGCGTCGTCCACTACAGCATCCTATCCAAGAATGCCACAGTGACGGCAGAGACCCTCTCTTAATAATTGCAGGAGGTCAAGGTGAAAGCTGCCGCCTTGTCCCAGAAACTTGCAAATCCGTGGTTGCTCTGGGACAACGCGCGCCCCCACGAAGCGAAAAATACTCAGGCCGTCCTGGACAGGCTGGGCATCAACACGGTCGCGCATCCACAGTATAGCCCGGACATCAGTCCATGCGATTACCACATCTTCCGGTCCATGCGAAATTTCTTGGACGGAAAACAGCTGAAGAACGAGGGCGACCTCGAGGACGTGATCGAGGACTGGGTCGAGTCGCCGCCGGCCGATTTTGGGAGGATCGAGTTGCTTCTCTTCCCGATCGTTGGCGAAGGGTGCTGGGTATGTATGGAGATTATATCATGGACCGGTAAGTTCAACTTGGTGAGTTATCTTTACAAGCTCTGGAAAAAACGAATGGCCAACGAACTTTGTGAACACCCTAATATTATTGCACCACTACTCTAGTTCATATCATTACTACATTGCATTATTTCCATACTTAGAAGCTTCAGGCACAAAATGCAGATTCCAATAAAGCACACAATAAGAAGTATACAATAAAGCATGGAGTGCGGTTTCGAGTCCCGTCAGGAACAAAACTTTTGCCCATGACTCAGCATACTTGTAACAACTTCCACAAATTTTTGGATCAAAAATTGAATCGTAAGAGGCAAAGTGGAATGAACAGAAGCACCAAATCCAAAAGAAAAAAAAAGGTGGTGAAAATTATGCATATAGGGGAAAATCTGCATCAGATGCGCTTTGTTCAATGCCGTATGGTTAGTGTAACGAATAAAATTGGAAAGAATAAGCATGAAATAGAATTAGAGAATAAAATTGGTGAATAAAAAATAATGGGATGTGGAACAAAACATAGAAAAAAGGCCACTACTTGCGAATCCTGCTAGCTTGTAGCATCTATGAAAACTGAAGAAAATGATGTCATATGCTCTGATTGGTGCTAAAATGCTAATTGCACGATATAAATGTCGCATAAACTCAATTGTATAAAGCTTTTGAAAGGTGAAACGTTCACAGATGCCTCGATGCTTCGAATAGAACATATTTTGCTTTACATGTCTCCACAATAGAATTCTTCATATCCCACCAAAAATGAGGCGTGAGAGGTGTCAGGCAAGTAGTTCTGCTCCCACTATCATGAAATCAAATCGGTGGTCAACAGTTTAGGCTTTCCATCACCGGTGATTAGGTACCCGTAGTCCGGTAGCATTAACACTCTTGTATTCCTTTCATTTCGCTCGCATTCAAATAGCATGACGAGTTTGAATGGAAGAGGATGCGTGGCGCATCGCAGAAGCAGTTTCTCATTGCCCAATCATTTATAATATAACCTTATGTCTTCGGTAGATGTACCTACATAATTTATTGGTTTCTTGCGAGTAAAAAATTTTTATGCTGATGGGTTCAAACAAAATTTTGCTCTGTGCATTAGATACACCATATCTGAGCGTCATTTTCTAAAAATAAGCCCTTCTATGGGAGAATCGAGTTCAGCCTCAGAAAAGACAAAGCTGTTCCAACTGAAGGCACACCTCGCAAAAAAAAATTATGAGAGGTATCGCGTGTGTTACAGGATGTAGAGGCCCTGGTTCAGTCATCAGTGAAGAAAAATGAATCGAAACCCTCCACAGCTACCAAAAATAAAGCTCTTCACCATCGGTCCTCGTGCGAATATGGCACTCTTGAAGCTACCTTTGCTATTGAAGTCGCTGCCTTATGTTGTCTTATCGCAAGTTTCCTCCACCAAGCAAGAGCCACGTCGGAAATTCGTTCGTCTGAGGACAGGTGTGATTCGGCTCGGTGGGCTCAACTCGGCTCAGTCGTACAGGCCGTGTGCGGCGAGGGTGACCCGTGGCGCATTGAAAAGGGTGCGATCTTCTAAGCCATCCAAGGGTCTACCTGTCCTGAAAAGGTATGCGACCACTTTAATTATCACGTGGTGTGCCTTTAACTGTGATGGTGATTGCTGAGACCGAGGTGGATAGCCCATAAGGTTAGGGGAAATGTCACAAGTACATGTATTTTTCTTCCAAAGTTCGGAAAAATGGTAGCTGATCATCTCAACAACCTATGAGTAATTTATCTATGAGAACTTTACAGAAAAGAAAACCTAGAATATGAGTAATTTATCTATGAGAACTTTATAGAAAAGAAAACCTGGAAAATTGCTGGAAAAGAGCTTTGGACGTTCAGAGAAGTCATTTAAACTGAAGGGAATTTTCATATAAGGGTCACCAGATATAATCCTATTGAAAGTTTGTAAAGCTGCTGCTCAAATGGAATCCTCCATCACAGCGATGATCAGGTTATTTTCATCGCATGGCCGAGTGTGTGTCGTAGCAGACCAGATCCAGAACTTCATTCATTAGATATTTATCTTTTGAGCGGAGGTTGAGTCTATTAACAACGTCATGATCAACGTCGATTTCGATCAAGTGGTTGCACGTCCTCAAAAGATGGAATGCAAGCTTTCCGATTGGCTAATTAGCTTTTACTAGCCATGCATACTATACTGCAATCATACCATATCATACCTATACTGGAACGAGAAAGAACTTCTGGTTAATTGAAGAGGATTGTGATTTACTTACTTGAAAGAAGGTGCGAATTAGTTTTTGGGCAAATCAACCACACCCGCTGCTTAAAGGAATTGTTCACGAATAAAGGAGTTTTTCTGTCACCCATATGTTTATATTGTATTTGCCCAATAAGGCCCGCATGCAAAGTTTTATACGAAAAAAGTGGGAATTCGGTTAAGATTCAGTCCCAAACTCTCGACCGAGTGGGCGAGGCTTCCGTGTAAATGCCTTTTCAGTCGCGGCTAGGAACGTAGGATGGGACTGTTAACGAATCTTTCTGCTCCTAACTTTCGTCTGCGACCGCTGCGGACGTCGGGGTGGGCATTTACTCGGAGGATCCGCCCACCCGGCCGGGACTTTGTGGTGCCATATCTTAGCCGGATTCAAATTTTTTTGCATGAACATACAACATAAATATGTGGGTAATAGAAAAACTCAGTTTTCCGTGGACAATTCCTTGAACGTTCCAGGATTCTTCAAATCAGTACCGAGTAATGTGTGTACTGAATTGGAATTCTTATTAAACTTATAAATGTAGTCCGTCAAATGAGTGTACTACGAGTTTGGTCGGGTTTCCGTTGTTCTTCCATCCTTACCCAGATGAGCCTACTCACACATTACATAGGAAACCATGGTAAGACTTGGGATCCGTTCATGAGAAGTAGGGTGAGTCGAGCCTTTGCTTATTCTTTGTGGCTCCGAGCCTAAACAATCCTTCCCATGAGATTGTTATTTGAGACAGCGTACGGCATAAAACGAATTATTTGATACAGCCAACGGCCTAGGACGAAAAACACTGGTTGAGTTCCCACGCCTCCGCGCAGCGATACAACCGTGCGCGGGGGCGTGAGAATTTCAGCGCGAATGTCGGAATCTAACTGATTCTGTCGGCGCACATATTGGGATCAAGTCACGCATATGGGAGTTATTCTGAGAGGTGAACTCACAGTGAACTGTTCCAGCAGTAGCTATTTATGCGAGCTGTTGAATTGGAGGAATACGGCCATTTTGGAGCCAGTAATTGATCCCAAAATCTCAAAAATTGAGAGCAAATATTGCAATTACTGAAGGGAACCAGGTGAATTTTAAGCGCTGTTCGGATTTTCTGAGCAGAGCAGAATACCAGCAGCCGGTCACCGATACCAAAAAGTGCGTCTGTGCTGGTAATGGCAGCTTGAGAGGATATAGACGGTTTTCGAGGTGCGCGCAGTCAATACCGCATTCTTTGATCCAAGCCCCTTTACCATCTAGCAAGCCTAGAGGCTGCCTTGGGGTTTTTGTGCTATCTCTGACACCTTATATAGCACTATCCACTCGTAATCTTTCCCTGCCTCTTATTGACGCAGTGAGGATAGCTGAGACACAATAGCCTAGTTTCCTCTTCCATTTGGTGCAAATCAGTTTGAACGAGTCCAAGTTTGTAGTGTAGATGCATCCAAGCGCATCTAATCGGTTGCCTTTTCTTTCATATGAGAGGGCTTTTACGCCTAACGCCGACAAATACACATTCATCGATGCGCCTGGTTGACCATTTCCGTGTGTGAGTAAATAGACCAACCTGCACATGCAGATACGTCGGATGCTCGAAGTCAGATGACGGGCACTAAGACATATTCAGCTCAATTGTATCCACCAACTAGCTGCCGGGTGGTGTTGCATGGTTAGTGATTATCTCTTCTCTCTCCCTCTCACTCACTCTGTCTTCTCTCTATGCCTGTGTCTCTCGCGACGCACCTACCTATTCTATCGTCACCTGCGATGATAACGAAGTAGCCTACAACAGGGGGTCCGTGTGATATTTTAAGCATTTTAAAAAAATTAGCTTCTCTTTTATTACCACATCTATCACTCTACCTTTGGCACTGGGCATACTTCAGGCATTTTTGACATCACTCTACGCTCAGTTACCAAAAGAAGGTCACTGTGGAAATGCTACTGAATACGATGCTTGAAGGGAAGAATCATCGGATAAGAGGGTACCGACCGTCAAAGCTGGACTGAAGTATTGCTCTAATTATAGCGTTTTTAACGGAAAACTGGGTTTCGCAAGTTCACGAGGTTGATGATGAACTGGCATGTGACCATGATGGATAGATATAGTCTAAGCAGTTAAGATAATTTATCAATTGAAATTAAGCTTAAAGACACCGGGAGGGGTAAATTTGGCATATTGGGGGATTGTGAGAGAAGAAGGGCTCAGCAATTAAAGAGTATAGAAAGAACGACATAAAACAGCGAAAAAACCGAGGAGTAGGAACACGAAAATCCCCCTTCTCCTCCGTGTCCCTCTGCATCACTAGCCGGGGTGGACTGCAGACAGGCCAGAGGCTGAATCAGTCGGCCGCGATCGTTTTCCGCTTCTCCCCGCCGACTTGCCCGGGCGCAGGACTGCAGGACGACATTCCGTGCTGCGGGGTCTTCATATGGTCTCAATCCGAGTGTTTTTAATGCGATTTTTGCCACATATGACCTCTTCTAAGGTAAATATTCGTTTTCAGAGAACATGTACTCCCATCTTCCCTTATCCTTGCTGGTGTCTTCAAAAGACAGCTGACCATCATATTCTGCTCGTGTGAACTCATAAGAAAGAAAGTAACATGGCTCTGAACATCAAAAGACCTCCAAAACGCGTGCTGTAGCGCAGTGTCGTCGGGTGGCCAGATATAGCCAGGGAAGGGTCTTGGGCCAACACAACTGCTGGCGTTTCTATAAGCGTGGGGGCACACAACACGATAATCAGATCAGTGCCTTACTTTCCTGAGGCGAGTAGTTATTTACATAATCGCACAGGCTGCACCTTTGTTGCGGCTGCACGGTGCACCCTCACGGTGTTGCCCTTGCTTGAACACAACCAAGCCACGCCCACTCTACCAAATCACACCTGGCTTTCGACGAGCGAATTTCCCTGTGAAATTCACGTAGAGAAGGAAATTTACGATAAGAGAAATAATTTAATGAAGCAGCCACTTCGATAATGAGGGCAGCTTTCACGTTGGAATCGTTCGTCTGAGGCCATGTGTGATTTGGTGGGGTGGGCGTGGCTTGGTTGTTTCCAAGCAGGCACAATACCTTGAGGGTGCATCGTGCAGCTGCAACGAAGGTACAGCCTAAGCCATTATTCAAGGATCTATAATATTCGACCCGAAAATGCAACCACCAAACTGATTATCGCGTAGCCACACACTGAATTTTTACAAAGTTCGTTCATAACATTTTCGAAATTAACACTTGAAGTAGGATTTCAATACGCACAATTTCTAATCTGTGATTGCTGCATAGGGTTTAGATACCAAAACGATCGCGGTTACAGATGTGCCGTCCTTGGATCAGTCGCTCTCTAGACAAGCGTAACCTATGAGTTCGAGTCAGACTCTCTCGCAAAGATGAGAAGGAGTTTCGGTGCGCTGACTTGCTCATTGTCAGTTCAGATGGCATTCTCTTTCAGATATTGCAATGATTTCCCCCTTCCACCCCCTACCCTTCTTCCAATCCAAAAGCATGGCTTATTTCACATAAGCGGCGAATGAGAAAAAATTCAAGCCAATACCATCGTGAGGGGTCTACCGATGCACCTCTGTGATTCTTTTCTGATTCACTAATTTTAAGCAGAGAGGCTCATGCAGTGCATAATGTAGAGATAAGCCATGATGCTCCAGAAAAGTGGCGAAGCGTCAGTAAAGTAGTCAATACAAAGATCGGACTTCACACAGACAAGCTGATCACTTCGCTACATGTGCTAGATTTGATATGGAGAAAAATAACGGTTCCGAGCTGAACATCAGTCTCATTCAAGAGGGAACTCTAAGGACTCGGATCGCTTTTAAATGATTATGTGATAGCAAGGAAAAGTGTATGCGTGGCGTATCTGAAATAGATTGACAAACAGTGACAGAATACTCTCCATTTGCCCTAAACCCAGAAGCACCCTCTTTTGCGGAGTATTCAGTCACGAACGAACACTGCCTTGAAGATTTAGGATTGGAGAGATAGTCTACACGGCTGTTGTCGCGGATGAAGTAGCAAACACTAATTGGAGAAGTATGAGTAAGGCTATATAGTAGTGGTATGCGATGCTGGCGTTGCTTTAGCGATCAGATTGTGAAGCCCGTGCAATGAATTCGAACAAGAACTGCGACTACTGGACAGACAAGGACGGCTAGCAGACGACTGTGTGTGTTCGTGTGTGAGTCATAGCTAAGAACAAGACGGACGATTTCAGCAGCCGTCGCGGATCGACGACCATCCCTTAACATTCAAATGTGTTCAAACATCAAAATGAAATCATTTGAAATTCAGACCACCGAGAAGAGTGGTAAACAGGCCAGGATGTAGTGAATTCAGTAAATCTAAATGAATATTGCACCCTACCCTAACTATGCCATGCAGGCTTCAGTAAAAGAAAAGTAGGCATAACCGACAGCCGGACCGACGTCCTGACCACCTTAGTAAAACCAGTATGGTCTGATGGGTACTGTAGCATCATATAATCTTTATGTGATGACCTAGATATCTTAGGCTCCGCCCATTAAGCACGACAGAGGCAGAATTGCACTACATCTGTCATTTTTTTCTGTATAAATGGCCCTAGATTCCTTCTCGATAATCATCATATGTGAGATAGTGATAAAATCCTACGCAGCTGGAAAGGCGGGGTTTTTCGCCTGAAATTCTACCCACCCCGCAATCGATGCCCCACGCATGCAACTTCTTTGTTCGAAAGGTGATTTGAATGTACATTTGTTCACATTGGAGGTTGTGAATGCTCGTTGGTGTTCATGCAGGAATCTCTTTGAGTGGGTCTGGAATTATCCTTCATTCAGCGAATTTCAGCAGCTTTTTTATGGCGAGCTGGGCCTGACAGATTCAGTAATTATGTTGACGAAAACTGAACTAAAAAGTGCTGGAAAAGTTTTACAAAATATAAAAGTAGTACTTTGATTTTCGATAGCTGCTGTTATCGCCGCAGCCCGCGGTGCGAAAGTCACTACAAGGATGCTGAGTTATGGGCAAAAGCTTCAGTGTCAGAAGGCTGGACTGACTTCGAGTCCCGTGCGACACCCAAGCTTTTGCCCATAACTCAGCATCCTTGTAGTAAAGGTAGTATTGAATATAAAAAATGCTAAAGCGGGCTAATAAATGCTGTTCAACCTGATGAATATAATATTTGTTGTCAAACCATTCACTGGTCAATAATATCATAGACAGGAGATGCGTCGGCTCACAGACTATTAGCAGGCTTTCTAAACTCGTTTGATCGAGGACTACCTCCCTCAGAAGACTTCATCCGCAAATGCAATAGGCCAAACACTGATAAACTGGCACCTTTTTTGATAAATTTTCCGAAGAGTGAATGGTTCAGTATCCTTGGAAAAGACCATAAACATATGAGAGACGGAAGGGACAGAATCCTCCGCTCCATACGGGAATGTAGCACCCCTATCGATTCATGAAAGACGAAGATCTTCATTTGTGGATGGTACTTATGTTAGTAGGAGAACATAACGGTTCCAAATCAAGTGGATCAATCTCTGCCGGACAACCAAGCTCTACCATACTAGGAACTTGTAACTGGTATAAAAATAGTTACTAAAGCCTTATCAGGAGTTGTTGTTTTTGAATTCAATGTAGAAAGCACGGCATAATCTCAGCAAGTCTCTGATCAACCGATTTTCTATGCGCTCAGAGTACCCGCCTCCGCTTGATTCGACGGAATTCGCGTGCATGGATCTCGTGCACGACGTTTTCCCTTCATGCTTATTATTATGTGACTGTTCCTAAATTAAGACTTGCTATCACTTCATAAATATCATAAATATTTCCAAAAACAAAAAAAGAGAAGTTCCAGATCGAAAATACGAAAATTTTGGAAAGTTCGGAGAAAAAATTTTGGAATTTTTGGAAAAGAAAGCAGTTAAAGAAGAGAGGAAAGAGGAGTTGCACAAGCCATGTTACTTGTTCATAATGAAATCAAACAGCAAAATGTACAAAAGTAATTTTTCGGGAATTCAAAAGTGGGGACATGAACCTGGTTATGGCGCAAGGACTACATCGTGGCGCAAAAAAAACTTTCCATCTAGGGGCCGCGCTCCGAGAGTCAGATGCAACGGTGAGATTAATTTGTGTAAGCAGCCGACCACCACTTGTCCCGAACAACTTTCAATCGGGAATCCTGACGTAATGGTGCTAAGTCATCCGTTGAAGAGTCTTCAGGCGCACTTCAGTTTTCCCGGATTGAAATCGCCAGCGGCTGATTAACGTCGTCAATGTAAGCGTGCTTTATGATGAAGATTGTATTCTTTTAGAAAAGACCGATACCATCAGGGGTCAGTACTCCTATAAAATTGTGCTGTCAGTTTACCTGGGAGCTCTCTCAGATTTTTGGAGGTTTATGTATTCCGTTTTCCGCATCCCATCCTTCCCTGCTCCGATATTTCTAAAAGGCTGAGGGATTCGGTTTTGATCAGACCATTTTCGGAAAGTGCCATCCATTCTACTTTGCTGTGGGTTTTCAGATATATTTGACCTACGAATTAACTGACACCTTAGAGTGTTGCACGCAGTTGGATCCCAAGGCGAAAAGTCTTGTTTCAGGTGTCGCTCTGATTAAGTCCACATAGGCTTCCCTGGCTCGCACGCAAGGTGTCGCAAACCGCATGCCAAAATCCTGGTTTCAGGGCACACAGCCCTCAGGGTTCCGTGGCATTCTCAGCGAGTTGGGTTAATATAATGAGTCGACAACTGAATAACTCAGCTATTCTTATCTATGTCCTACTTATTTATTTATTTGTTTACATATTTTTCCGAACATACAACCAATTAGTACTGCCTCATGAAATTTGCTTCTACGAGTGAGTTATCAATGTCACTTCGATTCAACGCTGCCCTAATTTTGGTTCTATTTTCGCAAGTAGAAATAAACGGATGTGGCGCTGGAACGTCGGCAAACGATCTAGATATCGATATAAGAAGCATGCTGACTTTCTCACCGGCTGTTGTGAAGGTTTTTCATCGATCAGGGCTGGTAGTTGGTCAACTTTTTTCAATAAAGTAACAACCTGTGCGATTTGGATTATTAATGGACATATAATACCTAGGCTATTACTCAGAGAAAGCGGAGAAGAATGGGAAAGTGCCTGTGTGACATACCTATGTACCAGCTAACGATGAGATGCTAAACATATGTATAGCATGCATAGACCAGTTTTTGATGGAATTGGAAAAACTGGATCAATGCTAAGTAAATGAGACCCAGAAAGCTAAAAAATCTCAGTCGCTGATCGCTCACTGTAGAATGCGCCATGCGCTTTTCTTCCACCATCGTTTCACCTCCATTTATCATTGCGAATTCATTCAATCTAATTGGACTTTGGATAAAGATGATGTAGCGATAAGTGGCGCCGCTATCATAAGCATGGTCCAGGATCAAATTCTGGATCAGTGCGGTTGTGAAACACTTGAACTTTTCATTTCTAGTAAACCGATTTGCTAGTAAACATGCCCCAATGCTATAGTTATTCCTTTCATTTTCACAGTGCACGCCAACAACAATACGGTAAAAGATGTAAATAAGGAAGGTCGGTGGTGGGCATATCAGGGAAAAAAGTGAGCATAATTCAAAAGTATCATTGATAGTATAATACTATTAGGTTGATTCATAAAAAATCGGACAAATGGTAGTGATGATTTCTAGAGATCATAACTCAGTAACGAATTAACGAAAATGGACGCGCGAGGTACCGTTGGAATGAGTATGAAAAGCTCTTCAAAGTACCGCTAAATAATCACTCCAAAGTAAATTCATTCCGCCACAATGCCGCACGATTTCAAGCGGTCCAGAGACCACATCCGCAACGTCATACTATTTATATCGCTATCTGGCCAGGAACCCGCGGATATCGGCAACCGTCTGATAGAAGTTCACAAGGAGCATGCCCCCGGCAGAAGTACACTGTAGTTGTAGCATTCGAAGTTTGCGTCAGGCGACTATTCCATCGAAGACGAAAACCGCGGTTGGTGGAGCGTACACGGAGTAGAGTACTGGGAGCTGCTCGATGAAGGTACCACAGCATCCGCCGACGTCGACGTTCGTCAATTACGAGGATTGAAGGCCAATGTCCAAAGTTCGCTACGGCGGCGGTCACATGTCTACTTCCAGCACGACAACGTGTCTACTTCCACAGACCGCACTTCGCAAGATCGACCAAGGCCGAGCTGCTGTCGTACAGTTGGACCGTACTTCTATACCCACCGTACTCCCCAGACCTGGCCCCTTCAGATTTCCACCTTTTCTCCCACAGCCAACGCCACCTGGACGGCCAAGACTTCAAAACTCGCGACGAGGTCAAGGCGGCACTCGGCAACTTCTTCGAGCTCCAGCTTCCAGCCTTCTGGAGCAAGGGCATCCATGATCTGCCTATACCGTGGCAGAAGGTCATCGATAAAGATGGAGTATATTTCAAGTGAATCCCTGTTGTCGTAAAAAAGTTGTACGACAATGATTAAAATTGGTCAATTTGTCCGATTTATTATGAATCAACCCAATATATCCTAAGAGAGACGAAGGTGGCGTAGTAATGACGGGTGCGCACTCCCACTAACATGGTTTAAGGATCTAATCCCACATCAGTGCCGCAAAGGCCAACCTTTAGATTGTAAGGAAAGTTCTAGCCGTTTGGCGTTCACAAGATAAATTCAAATCTCAGAGCGCGTCAACAGGAATCAGTTTATATATTGTGCTCTTTGATAAACAAAAGAGATGCTCTTTTTAAATATGTGCTATCCTTGGGATGCCACAAGGTTTTCGAATTAATAGAGAAAATTTAAAGTGCTGCGAAAATGGCACTTTTTAGATGACTTCACTTCACGAGTTTTTGTTTGGCGAAGTTCCAGCGAAGGTGACCACAAATGTGAGGGCTGCAAGGAGAGGAGATGAACATTGGACTGCACACTTTGTCCTTGATTTCAGAAGTGCAGAAATGAGAACAAGTTGCTGGAATTTTCAATTGATAAAATCGCTTTAACAAAACGACAGAGCGTCCATACTTGGGGGAGACATCCACAAGTATTGGCCCTCAACCCAAACTTTGCTTGACCAGCTCGAGTAGCCTTGATTTGAAAAAAAAACCCAAAATGGGTGCCGCGTTTCCCCTCGGAACAGCCATGCATTTTCCACAAATCGTCTTTCAGTATTTGGAGCAGTTGCAAGCTGAAGCCCTTACTCGTTTATCATAATCATCATATCCAGCGCTAACCAAGCTAACCTTCCTCAAGCATCTGGACAGCTCTTTCGAAAGCAACGTGTTCAGAAAGAATGATGGTTTGGAGTTGACTTTTTTATTTCGCGAATAAAAGCGTCAGCCCTTCATAAAAATGAGATATGCAAGAATGCAGAATGTTGCCAAAAATGTAGCAAATCGACCGAAGTTGAAATTGCGGAAACCGGCCACAACTTTCCTTACAACCTAATAGCTTTCAGCCTCCTGAAGTAGGTGGTACCTACCTCGTCTGGAAGATAAAAATCAGTGAGTTTCACATCATCTAGCCCATGCAAATCATTGTGTAGGTCAATCGCGTTCACCTGCCACCACGATGACCAATGGAACTAGAATGCGCGGCGCATCCCAGCAAGGGATTGTCGAAAACTTCGTTTTCTATCCTTTGTACGTCGAGACTAAAATACATGAACATCATAAAGGATTTACTAAGGTGGATGCAACGGTAAGATTAAATGAGTTTGCAGCTGACCTGCATGTATCCCGAAGAACTTCCAATCGGGAATCCTGACGCAATCGTGCTAAATCACCCTTGAAATATGTCGTTCAGACCCTTTTTACATCCGTTCCCCTGGATTGAAATGGCTAGCGGCTGATTTATGCACGTCATTAATGTGAACGCAAAGTTGTATGGACTTAGAAATGGCGGATACCGTGCGAGAATAATATTCCGATGAAAAATAGCCTTCACTTTGTCCGGGAGCTCATCCATTTGGCGATGCGATTTCATATCTCCCCGGGTCTATGTCTTTCATTTGTTGCAAGGATCTTATCGTTTAAGGCTCCATATTCCTAAGAAGATAAAGCATTCAGTATTAATTGAATACCGCTGGAAGAATTCGATTTGACCAATACAGTGGGTAGTTTCTTTTGTCAAAAGCTGGCGAAATGGTAGGTCCAAGCAATAAAAACTGCCCCAAAGCGGCAGGTAATCAAAACGGTACTATATTCAAAGACAGCATTAGGGGTGATGTGGTTATTGGGAAACCCATAACTTGCGAGCTGTAGATAAGGCGTTACAGTTATTAACTGACGCCTCTGGATGACAAACCCCGCCTCCAGGGGGACGTGATTCCTGTATGGCTACGGTGGGGATGGCTAAGAAAATGCGACAGGGTTGGAAGTATCGCAACGTGCTTTCTCAGTTTCAGCTCCATTCCAAAAAATAGAGCTGTCGTATTCCCGAACATCCCTTCGTGTTTATGATTTCGCAATACGCAATATGCCAATGAAAAACTCGTACAGTCTACCTTCTCTTGACGCAAAGGTCGTCCGCGTAAAGAAAAACGGATTTTGTGGAAGGTACGCAAAGAAGGGTCTCGAAGCATGTACATTTTTAATAAGTATCCATACTCCACTTTAAAGTCACACATTCTGAGAAAACATTTGATTGACAACGTCGCAATTACAGAAGAACGCCGACTGAGTATCGTAGCGCCAGGATGCAGTTGCAGCAATTATGACGTTAAGTACGCGATTGTGGTATAAGAAAGCGGTATCTCATTCAAGAAAACGTTCTAAGCATTCCGGATCCGGTGCTGATTGTGAGCACTCGGCAACGGTGCAAATCCATGGGTCGGTGGATGACATTGATGTCAGTCTTTCGCAAGCGATTCGAAGGTTAACAAACGAGATCGAATCTAGACCATACAAGCTGTAGTCCATACTCTGAACATCCTTATGTGGAATAACAATCTTTACGCTGGCCTATACAAAACAGCAGAGGACTTCAGGTCCATGTACGCACACCAAATGAAGAATTAGATCAGTCAGCAATCATTTATTCAGCACGCTCACTATGGTATGCGCCACGCATTTCACGTCATTCCAAAACCTTTTTGGTACTTTAAGCGACGTTTCAGATGTAGTGACTTGTGTGAGGCAACTGATGTAGAAACTTCCTCCAGCTGAGCCTAACACCATCAAACAAACCCTCAAACAATGGTATGCCTAATGGCGAACGATCATCGACTCGGAATTTCATCACACGTGGATTTGGATTAGAAGGGCTAACAGTTTGGGTGAAATGTGGAAGTCGTCTTTTCCACCCACGCCTCCTCATCTTCGTATACTGAACTTTGCAACAAGATTCATTTATGCATGCTGCTGAAATGGCTCCAAATCTAACATACATAACTTCATCTTCAGCTAGATTACTATGCAGTAGCGATTCTTGAAAGTGGCAGAAAGCAAGGTTACAGGGAAGCAAACAAATCCATTTGCCGCCCCTATTAGGCTACTTAAAGGCAGCTTTTTGGGAAATTCGGACGAAGAGTAAAAGAAGTAGTGTATATGAATGCCGAGATGTCTAGTAACAGGACAGCGGAGAAAAAAAAACGCATGGAAATGGCCAAAAACCCGAGAAATAGGACCCCTTCCCACCGTTGGTTCTAGGCGCGGACGACCTTTCCGTCAAGAGGCGGGTAGACCGCATAGGTTTTCCGTTGGCATTACCATGACGTAAACATGAAGGGATGTTCGGAAATGCGACAGCATCTATTTTCATGTAGTGAGCTTCAAGCTAAAGGTGAGAAAGCGAGCTGCGATACTTTCAATCCTGCCGATCTCCTTGACCAACTTCACCGTGACCAACCACTAATCACGTCGGCGGGCTGCCCTAACCAAGGCGGCTTGCCCTGACGAGGCCGCTTCCGCCACAGTTCAAGGGGGCGCCTTCCGCGGGGGATTTCGCCATGCATAGGCCTTTCAGACCCGTAGTTTTTCACTAAATGACTCTTTTTGGGATTTCTTATCACACTCATTACCCCTAACACTGTCTTTAATCTCTTCCGGTGTGTGATTCTAATATAGCAATCGAATGGTTCTGCTCTTCTTACCTCCACTTGGATATCTCTCGACTTGAATAAGCCCTTCGCTTATTCCTTAATGAAATTTTTACTACTTGAATTTGTTTTCATTCGTTTTTACCGACTACATTAATACTACACCGAATTTTTTTTTCAAAACCGAATAACCCGACAGTTGGTTGAATCATTCCGCTAATCTTTCGACGATTTCTAGGGCAAATTTTGTCGTACAGTCAACTGATCATTGATGCTAGAGACAGCGATTAAAAATTAAAAGATAAGCCGAATCCAAGTCATGTTTCCTCGTCTTTGGAACGAGAAGGAATTCGATACGCGACAACGATAAGCGCGCTCAATTTAACGAGATCCACGATTCGTCACGCCGAAAAGGATCATCACGGCATAAGTACTTCATTTGTGATGGTGTTGGTGGAAGTTCATTGCGATTTCGAGAAAAAAAAAACTTCATAAAACTGGCAGTGAACATCAGCGCAGGATAAGACCCGTCATAAGATGGGGATATACGATTTGGCAAGTTTAAAGTCGTAGCGTATGCATCGTGGATTTCTGTAAGTGGAAGGAATTTGCATTTTGAAAAGCATCTGGATAAAAAGAAAGAGCCATAACTGACATTCACTTCTGGTGGACTGGAATACCTTTTGCTGCAATGTTTCAAATGCTTAGAAAGAAGCTGAACATAAAAGAAAAGCCGCGGTGAAGTGGTAGAGAAGATAGCGGGAGCTTAAGGATGAAGTCACACCGCAATCGACAGAAGAATTTATGAGGAACGCGATTCCAATCCATGAACCAGCAAGATACGATGACTTCTTCAACGGCTCCCTAGAGCTCGACTAGAAAGGCTACAGCGGAAGGTAGGGTGGGGGTCGACTGGTCGAATTTTCTCGCAATCGCCCGCGGCGAACAGCGCGGCGAGTCCGAGTCGTTTGGAATTCCGCTCAACACGTACTGGGCTGGTAACGTAAGGGGCCTTGAAAGATTAAACCTACTTTTAGCGCCGGCGGCTATTCGCTTCTGTTCCTATGCTTCCTGAAAGAACTGAAATATCAAAGAAAATTTCAACGTCATTGTTCTCTCTTATTCTGCAGTGAATGATACTAGAAGTTTCTTCAGGAGCGGTAACAGTTGAAGAAACCTATCAAGATACCACAACAATCAACAACAACCTCAAGTACAATAGAAGCAGTGATAGCTATGCTTTTATTAGCTTTGAAGGACGATGGAGAGCTCATATTGCAGTTTGAGGAACTTCTAATTCAACACACATTGCTAAAAATAGGTGCAATCTCCAAAGGTTCCTTACGGTACCAGCCCATTGCGTATTGAGCGGAGTTCCAAGCGGCTCGTACTGACGGCGCCGCAAGTGCGACGCCGCGAAGCGACAATTCTACCAATCGACCCCCGCCCCAGAAGGTTGGGTGGGAAACTAGTGGAAAGCATAATGGGAAACTCGTCCATCATTGACTCGGCTGGAGGCTACCAACGAGATGCTGTAGCAGTCAATTAACTGCCTAAAGAAGTGATTTTTGCTTTTCAAAAGCTTCTCGAAATCCAGCTAAAACCACCTCTCCTAAACCACTTAACCCAACCATAAACCCAGAAGGAGCCGAAGAGAAATGCTAAATCTCGAGCGATGAGGGAACCAGTGATAAAGGAAAGGGGTGTCTTGAACAGGTCAGATGTTGGCTTCAGTGCAGTATAAGACCTTGGAGACGTTTTTATATTTACTCAAATGGCTTTTGAGACCTTGATTTCATAGTGCACGTCGTTAAGTATTGCTTTCAATTCAACGATAACTTGAATAGATAGGCCTTGACGGGTACGAAAAAGATGTGCAATTGTGGCATCTTTTATAAAAGTGCAACATCACACCCACTATGGCGGCGTTAACCAATCTCGTTTCTGTAAGTAAGAATTAGTCCTAAGAATCGTCGAGGTCGTCTCCAAAGACTCTGGAGACGACCTTCGCGAGTCTGAGGTTCAATTCTTACTCACGTCAGTTTTCATGTGAGTGGACCTTCAACGCTGTCACGAAATCCACGATGACGTGATTTTTTTCACAATATAAGAATTAAAATGGATTTTTCTAGAAATCGTTGACGATTAACCATCATGCCACTCATGTGTGGCATATATTCTTCAACAGCGCAAAAAGGATCGGAAGATTTATCCGCACAGACTTTAAGGCACACCACGCGATAATCAAATTAGTGGCGTACCTCCTTTGGGCAAGTAGGTCCATTAGTAACGGCACAGGTTGCACTTTTATTGCAGCTGCCGGTGCACCCTCACGGTATTGTGCCTTCTCGGACAAAACAAGCCACGCCTACCGATCCAAATCATACCTAACTTTAGAAGAACGATTTTCCAATGTGGAAGCTGCCTCCATCATCGAAATGGCTGTGTCATTGGACTATCTCCTCTTATAGAAGTTTTCTTCCCCACGTGAACTCCACCTTGGAAAGTCGTCCGTCTGAAGACAGGTGTGATTTGGTGAGTGGACGTGGCTAGGATGTGTTCAAGCAGGCACAGCACTGTGAATGTGCTCCGTGCAACCGCAACAAAGGCGCAGCTTGTACAGTTATCCATGGAACTAATCTTCCAGAAAAAGTAAGCCACTAATCTGATCATTGCATGGTACGCTTTCAAAGGGTACAAGTTAACCCATGACGGACGGCTGCATTTTTGCGCGGGATGGCCTGTGAGGTGGGCGCGTCTTTTTTATGATATATTTTACAATTTTTATAAGATGACACATTTTTGTGTCTTTTTGTGCATGTTGCTACGGATAAAAAGGTCATCACTGTGCAGTGGTATCACCTCATGCTGTTATACGCGGTACTTCTTTCTGGCCATTCTTGCAGAGAAGGTCTCCCTTTTAAGTAGTAAGATGAGAGCGAGGTGATTTCCAGATGGGAAAGAAGTACCCCGAGAACACAAATGGAGCCACTGGATTGCGATTTATTATTGATTGTAACTAAAAACAATTGTGGTCATTTGTTTGCACAACTAGAAAGGATTCGCACTTGAAAAGCTACTCACACAATGTTTGTTGTATCTCTAGCGAAATTTACGCCGCACTGGTCCTGCAAACATATTTTATTCCTTAATACTAGTAGTGTTACAGGTATAAATGGTTACTTGGAAATATTGGAAAAACAGAAAAAAAATAATTTTAAATATGTCTCACGCCATCATGTGGCTCACGCCGTCGGCTCTGGGTTAATCGGTGTGGAGCAACAGAATGCCCAACTGGCTTCTGAATCGCGATTCTCCAAAATCATGCGTACTGAAGTAATGGTACTATCAGTCACAAGCCATGATTATATGGAAGATAGGGGTCTGCTCATTTCATGTCGTGCATTTTGTTCAGCTTATCTCAATACGGGGATCAAAAATAGAGAGCAGCAGCAGCATAAGCAGCAACTTTCAATTATAAAAGCGAGTGAAGAGGGTTTTGTTCCAAAGGTTCTCAATCACCCGCTCGGACAGCGCTCGTTAATCTTTTTATTTCGATTGCTTCTCCTGAAAAGAACGATAATTGAATCTCCGTCGCGAGAATCGTATCGCTTGTTAACATGATGGACCAGAGACGATGTATCCTGTTCTGAACAGTCTCTTCATGACGCGCCAGGTGTCCAACTTCCATTTACTCGTTGCACTTGGAGACTTGGAGGAATCGTCCTCGAAAGTTCAAGCTCTCCTTTTACCCATATAAATATGTAGTGCCGACTTACTAAAGACGGCATGCAAAGTTTCATGAGTGTATAAAAGAATCCAAATAAAATAGAGATTTCCACAGTGGCGGACGACGGGGTGGGGCGTCCGAGTCGGTCTGGTCGCTAGAGAGGTGAGATAGACGACACTCACGTGGTCAGGCATGCAAAGTGAGAAGCAACTCAACATTGTGTGGACACGAGAATTTGAACTGCGCTCTGGCCGCTGTCGGCTGTTCAAATGTTGTGGCGGGATCAGTTTTCCGATTTCTGTCGGTAGAGTGATTCTGAGAAGGAATGGGAATCTGAATTCCAGTGGACGATTCCTTCGATGGGCATACCGCATATGAAAGGGTCCTGTCAATCTTGGAGTTTTTTTTCTCTCTATTGAACAGATCCAGTAACAACTAGGGGATTTCTGAAAGATTCGATTCCTCAAATTGAGCACGAGCTCAGATTTAATGTTCTCGCAAGGAAATTCGTTAGTCAAAAGTCAAAATGAAAGCTAAAAATCAAGTGGCATTACAAAATTGTATGCGCTGAGGACAGGACAACTTTAATTCTGGAAAATAAATACAAAATCAAAGATGAATTTGAAAGTCGGAGAGAACGAGTCTAGCTGAGGACAGGTAAGACAGTCTCTGTCTGAAAAGGAAAGAAAAGCCACGAATTCTCAGCAGTAGCGGAAGAAAAAGTGGGTGCCCACGCTGGTAAAACTTTGGACGGGTTATTAGGTCACTGCTTGTGAATCAGGACCTGACTCCTATCATTCAGAGAAGTAAAAAGATAGAGGATAAAGTTTTTGGCGTCAACCAATCTCTTCCTGGAATGCGCCGCACATGCTAGTTCCATTCAGAATCGTGATTGTTGGTGAATGTGATGTGGCCTATACAATGACTTGCGGTGGCCAGCTGATGTACAAGTCAGCCTTTTATCTTCCCAGACGAGTCTGGTACCAACTTGCCGATCACGGAGGGGTGAAAGGCTTGGTTGGCCCGGGTGGGCGTTGATGTGGGAGTTGATCCCCGCACCAGAGTGGGGAGTGCGCCACCTGTTCAGAGAATTATCAAAACGTAACGACGAGCAATTTCAGCCCAAAATCTTCCATTTACATACTTGAAGGAATCTCCTACGGAAAAATGACTTTTTGTGTTACCCATATGTTTATGTTGTATTTGCCTAATGTGGACCTCATGCAAAGTTTCACGCGAAAAATGTGAATCCACCTAAGATACAGCACCACAAAGTACGTCTGGGTGGGCGGTGCCTCCGAGTAAAAGCCTTGTCCCGTCGTACGTCGCTTTTCTGCTCCTACAATGCGCCTCCGACCACGGCGGACGACGGGACGAGGCTTTAACAAGGAGGCCCCGCCCATCCGGACGTACTTTGCGGTGCTGTATCTCAGCCGAATTCACATTTTTTTCGCGTGACATCTTGCATGAGGCCCACATTAGGCAAATACAACATAAACATATGGATAACTAAAAAAACTCATCTTCCGTGGACGATTTCTTTAAGTAAGTTGGGTGCCGCAAATGAGCTTTTATTACGAATTATACATGGTTTGATGAGCTATGTAATCCACTAACAGGGTGGTCGTCAGAATGAAATACCAAGAACACTGATGTTTGTTTTTTTTTCGGAAATCATTAATATTCATTATGCAAACACGACTGGATCAGTGTTCAGTGTAGTATGGGGAGCGCCTGTGGTAGCAGCTTCGTTCTATATCCGAGTCTGCTGAAGTATAGATATTCTATGCCCATACTATATGTACATTATGGCTGGCAATCATAGTTCGCATGATTATTGGGGAAGTCCCTATACAAAACGAAGCAGAAAGTGATGTTCACCCCTTATAGAGCAATGATGAGAGCTTGTTTGTAGCAGTACATAGCTGTGATAACTATACGTTATGTGCAAGAATACTTCAAAGATGTCGTCCACCTTCGCCCAAGGGTCCGTGACCGAGAGGACGAGTCTTTCAAGTAGGTGCCACACCCTCCAACGACGTCCGCCAGGTCTTACAGCGAGTTGCAGCGAGAAAGGAACGGTTAACGTAATTTCCTGTCTGTTCCACTATGCGTCCACTATGCGTCTTCGACCGCGGCGAAGGGGGGGGGGGGGGGAGTAGGGGAAGGGGGGAGGAGCACTCACACTAGAAGGCCCTGCAGTGTCGGCCACGGACCCTTGCACGTCCTTGAACGATCCCTTTAACGGCATATTTTAACCTTTTTTGGAGAGTTACAGTAAAATTCTAAAGTCTTTCATCAGATGGTAAAGTCTCGCTTCTGGTGACTGCTGGGCTACCATAAGATTAAATTCCCGCGCAAACAGTATAGGCATAAGTGAAGGGGTTCAGAAATAATAGGAAAAAGGAAAAGAAAATTGTAATGGAACAGCTGTCCATAAGCTACTTTTGATGGATCTTGGCATGATCTTTCAGTTATGGCTGAATGTGTTAACTCCAACCAAGATTGTGAATAACTTTATTTCCATTTAACGTTTCGGCAACGTCGGCTTTGACGAGTCTGAAAGAGTGGGTCTCTAAAAAAGCTATTCGATTACATACCTTCTCACTGGAATAGTTCCACGGTAAGTAAAAGTGAGTTAAAGCTAGAAAAAGGGGGATCTAGGCTGTCTATTAGCGCTAGCATTCTAAAGTAAAGCAAAAAGGTTGCACCGCTTTCACCAGCATTTCCACGTGGTTGATCCCGTTAGATCACGGAAGAGCAGCAGCCAAGAAAAAACCAAGCCTTTCTTCAATGGATATAGTTGGGTTGCACAAGATTCAATGGAGAGGATAGGAACGACATTATCTATAATCTCCTCTTCGCGCTGTTGAAGAAAATATGCCACATATGTGTGACATGGTGGTTACCCGCCAGCGATATCCAGAAGAATCCTGTTTGGTTCTTATGTTGCTCGAAGGAATCACATAATTGCGGTTACAAGTGTGCTGAGTTATAGGCTTAAGCTTCCCTCCCGGATGGGACTATAACTCAGTGCGAGTTCGAAGCCCGTCAGCCCGTTTTGCCCGTAACTCAGCTATATGCAAAAAATTTCGCATCGCGCACTGCAGTGAAAATCAGCAGCTATCAGAAAATCAAAAATATCACATCATCGCGGATCTGGTGGCGTGTTGGCTGTCCACTCACAAGAAAATTGACATTTGCTGAGTAAGAATTGAACCTGTGACCCGCGAAGGTCGTCTTGGAGGACGACCTCTGTGAGTCTTAGGTTTGATTCTTACTCACAGAAACGCGTGGATGAAGTGTGTTGTACTTTCATAAGAGACCTCCTCGCGCAACCCATTTTGTAGGCCAAATCGTAATTTCCTGCCATGAAACGGAATAGAGGCAGGATGAGTGGCATATACCCGGGTGGGGGGAAATCCGCCAAAAAATCGCGTCAGCGGCGTCGCACTCGCGGCGCCACCAGTACGACTTGCGGATCGATTTTGCTCTTGGGAGCCCGGCAGAGTGTGGCTGCGTCACTTCTGCACTCCAGCCATGCCACACTGCCTCCTCCAGCCGCGCCACCCTGCCTCCTCCACCTTTGCCACACTGTCTCGCTCGAAGGCTGCCATGCTCTGCCACTGGTACTCGCACCAGCCGAGCCGCTCGCCGCGGGCGGCCACGCGATTTTTTGGTGGATTTCCCCCCACCCCATATACCGGGTGGGGGGAAAAGCTCTTCAAATTACCTCAAATAACCACTCTAAAGTAGTTTCATTCCGCCACCATGCCGCACGATTTCAAGCCTCCAGAGCCTCATATCCCTGCCTCTCCACCTTTGCCACACTGTCTCGCTCGAAGGCTGCCATGCTCTGCCACTGGTACTCGCACCAGCCGAGCCGCTCGCCGCGGGCGGCCACGCGATTTTTTGGCGGATTTCCCCCCACCCCATACACCGGGTGGGTATGAAAAGCTCTTCAAATTACCTCAAAATAACCACTCTAAAGTAGTTTCATTCCGCCACCATGCCGCACGATTTCAAGCCTCCAGAGCCTCATATACCCAATTAGGGAATGATTGTGCGGGATGCTACAGCCGTCAAGCTTTTATGCTAATTTTAAAAATCCTTCACGAGCTCGTTGCCAATAGAGCAATTCGTGACGGTTGAATCCTATTTGTCAAATGTCATGGTTCCAAGGGTGGAGCGTAGAAAAACCACATATGAACGTGGAATTTTGCAAACAGTTGCAGACGTTGTGAATTAGTGTATCGGTGACTGAGAAAGCCCCAATGAACGAACGCCACTGGTTTTATCGCTCAATTCATGGCTATAAAAACTGGTATCTACAAAAAGTCGGACCAGCTTTATGGTAGCCGTTTCTTCAGAGGCTGAATGAAAGCTTGATCTCGGTAATGTAATGGTTAGGCATTGTGTCCGTGAAATTAAAGTGCAATATCAAGTGGTGCCCGAGGCCTAGTTCTACCCGTAACTCAGCAGCCCCATTATATGTATTAGGTTGATTCATAATAAATCGGACAAATGGTAGTGATGATTTCTAGAGATCATAACTCAGCAACGAGTTAACGAAAATGGACGCGCGAGGTACTGTTGGAATGAGTATGAAAAGCTCTTCGAAGTACCCCAAAATAATCACTCCAAAGTAGTTTCATTCCACCACCATGCCGCACGATTTCAAGCGGTCCAGAGAACACATCCGCAACGTCATACTATTTCTATCGCTATCTGGCGAGGAACCCGCGGATATCGGCAGACGTCTGATAGAAGTTCACAAGGAGCATGCCCCCGGCAGAAGTACACTGTAGTTGTAGCATTCGAAGTTTGCGTCAAGCGACTATTCCATCGAAGACGAAAACCGCGGTTGGTACACGGCGTAGAGTGCTGGGAGCTGCTCGATGAAGGTACCACAGTATCCGCCGACGTCTACATTCGTCAATTACGAGAATCGAAGACAAATGTCCAAAGTTCGCTACGGCGGCGGTCATATGTCTACTTCCAGCACGACAACGTGTCTACTTCCACAGACCGCACTTTGCAAGATCGACCAAGGCCGAGCTGCTGTCGTACAGTTGGACCGTACTTCTATACCCACCGTACTCCCCAGACCTGGCCCCTTCAGATTTCCACCTTTTCTCTCACCTCCAACGCCATCTGGACGGCTAAGACCTCAAATCTCACGACGAGGTCAAGGCGACACTCGGCAACTTCTTCGAGCTCCAGCTTCCGACCTTCTGGAGCAAGGGCATCCATGATCTGCCTAACCCGTGGAAGAAGGTTATCGATAAAGACGGAGGATATTTCAAGTGAATCCCAGTTGTCGTTAAAAAGTTGTACGACAATGATTAAAACCAGCTCGAAGATTTGTCAATTTGTCCGATTTATTATGAATCAACCTAATAAGTTGAGAATCATAAAAGAAATCAAACGAACCGATTTATAGATGGATGGAGTTTCAGCATAGCTTTTTCAGTCGTTGAGAAGGTGACGCACTTTCTTGAACAAAACAGCTCTCATATTTACTCTTTTCATATTCACCCGAATTCCTATTCAAGGACTTTTCTGTGTCCTTAACAGACGTTCGTCCTGTAATGACCTAATTCGTCTAATATCTCAATTTACAGCCTTGAACTTATTTTTCACAGAAGTTCGACATCGATGTAACTTCAATCTTCCTGTAATTCCCATAAAGAAGTGGAATGATTTATTTACTGCAGGATGTGTAGAACAGATCATCTTTCGATGTTGAACGCAACGTACACAGAGGGCAGTTGAAGGTTTCTAGTGTTTTAGTAAGGAACATCTTCCGAGAAAGACTCAAGAACATAGCAGTTATTTTGATAAGCATTAATCTTCGAAGAGCTTTTCAGGATCGACTTCCCTTTCTTTACTCGGAACGTCTGACAGTTCAAACGGCCGACAAATAAAAAGCAAGAAAATTTTTTTTGTAAATAAGGGCAAATGATTAAACTATTACAATGAAGATGATAGCAGCTACTGCATGAAAAGTACTATATGCAAATGAATTCTCCCTACTGGAGTGGTCGACTGAATGGATTCGGAAAAGTGGGGTAATACAGGCATCCCAACGTAACGGGAAATTTGATAAGTTTTCACATTAACTGATTTGTATAAACTTAAGAAATATTACGATTATGACGAAAACACAGTTATTTAACCAAATAAAAATACATCGAAATTATTCTTATTTTTATGGATTTAAAAACCTTATTCAAAAATACATATCTACAATGCTTTTTTCCCCTCCCTCACTGAGACGAAAGAAGGATATTTATCACTGTCTGTTTCTCATCTAACATGTAATCACATGTAAGAGCAAGGAAATCAAACCAAATTCCTACTACAAGACCCCCGAAATATCTTTACTGATCAACTAATCTCAATCATATTCATTAAGCATATTGATAGCAAATACATTTCTATAATCCTAATTGTTTGGATCTGAATAACCTTCAGAAGACTAACACCACCACTTTATTTCAATATGAATGCATCTCATGCGAATGAATTATAAATGCGGATATTGATTTTTGATATTTTTGAATGTTGGTAGCTGCTGATTTTCGCCGCAGCCCGCGATGCGAAAGTTGTTACAAGTATGCTGAGTTACATTCAAAAATATCAAAAATCAATATCATCTGTTCAAGCTCTCAACTTCACGGTCTGGTGCCGATATTGGCCAACCGGCTCAACACGTTATACGTGTGAGTGCTGATAAGCTATGGTAAATATACCATTCAAAAGCTGAGTTAAGGTGAAGGGGGTGCCGGTAGTGTGATGGATTGGCACATGCCCGGAAAGCATGAAGTGCGGGTTCGAGTCCCGTCCGACACAAAAGCTTTCGCCCATAACTCAGCATAATTGTAACAACTATAAATGCGAACTTTCCGCTCTCAGAACAGATTTCTACCACATAAGTGTTCGCATTTCCACAGCATAAAATTTTAAATTTTAAATTTTTTTTTAAATTTTAAATTTTTCTTCCAGCATAAAATCCGAGAGTGAATTGCTTGAATCGGGTGCTATTCTTATAAAGACAGTAGAGCGTACCTCATTCGCTGAAATCGACGAGCATGGCATCATTCCACTCAATAAGTGCGTTTCTTTCGAGTTAGTGCTCTATTTCACTTTTCCCGGCTGTTTTTCCGAATTTCCGTCGGAAGCGTGGGGTAGAGGGGGTGCTAGGCTGTATATCTACGTATATGGTAGACAATGCTCAAATATTGGGCTATGCCAGGCTTCTGAGAAATACCATGCGGTCGAAACATCAGGACGCTGATAAAGAGCACCATCAAACAATTACGGGTGTATTCTTCAAGCTTCACAGAGTGTATCTTGTAACGAACAGGCTCTTTCAAATTTCTATAAAAGCATTGAAAGCACAGGCACCTTTTTCGCCGACCCTCTGGGTCCTTTTGTTGTTTTTCATGATCCAAGCTCCCCTATCCAGCAAACCGAGAAGTGTCTGTTCAGAGAAAGAAATAGCTCAATCCTTTCTCAACTTTTGAGATCAAGTGATTGTTACGTCCTTGAATTTTTCTCCTATGTTGCGACTGCTCGTGCGCAATCCCTGCGCTTTGTCTCACAAGCTGCTATCGAAGACAACAACAGAGCGAGGTGAGCAATATCAGCCTAATTCTGGAACGGGAAATTTTTGAGATCCTAGACAGAAGAGCAGCATCATAAATTAAATGCCTGACAACGTGACAAAATCTCTTCACTGAACGTGATGCTCCAATGCAACTGTTCCATGGCGTTTGTTATGCCGTCGGGGAGCACTTCACTTATGTTTCCCCAGCCGCCTTACTGTCTGACAGTTATTACATTGTGGATATAAAATGAGCTTAGTTCAGTATGTCTCTCCACAAGTGGTCATTTCGTCTTGATTGTTTCCTCTTGTTTTTCCACGAGTGCCTTGAGCATTTTTACAATTTGCTTGCCAGAACCTCTTCGGAAAGCTGTCTCAGCCTCCACGTTGAAAGCGTGCAATGCTTTCATTGTATTGGAACATCACGTTCATTGAAGAGGTTTCGTCACATTATCAGGCATTTAGTCTATGATACTGCTTTTCATAGCAGCTTGCGCGACAAAGCGAAAGAGTCGCCCACGAGCGGTCGCAGCATAGGACAAAAATTTGAAAACGCCACCATCAGCGGATTCCATAAGTTAAAAAAGATTTGGGCTTTTTCAACTTTTGGAATCCGCTGATGGTTTCATTTGATTTCTTTCTCTGAGGAGGCACCTCAGTTTGCTGGATACGGGAGTTTGGAAACCATTTCATGTTCTTGCAATGATTTCTCATTCAGCTGTACATAGTTCCAGTTCTTCCACAAAACGCTATTTTTGAAAATGCGTGACAAACTAAGAAGTTTGAAGGATTAAATGCTAAAGGTACTACAGTTCACACCGGCAATGGTGTAATCTCTCGCAGAAAGACCAAAGATAGCGCTCACTAATCAATCTCACAGCTATCGTAGCAGGAAATACTTAGTTACCTTGCGGTAGTCTCTTTCTTTGCCAGCAGAATATCTTATACAATTGGGACAGATACATATGGCATCATACAGAGGCTTGTGAGCGAGACGTTTTTCGAGGTTGACTGGAGGAACCGCCACGATTTCGACCATGGGTTCTCAGCCCGATCTCTTCAAGATACTTCCTTATGGAAGTGCTAACTAATCTGAGTTAAGAGGTACTACAAGGGGGATCTTTCCAGCTAACGGACTACCAACAATCCTGTGAGGCAGGGCGCCTGCTCTACCTTTACGTCTCGGTGGAAAGACGTAACCGTTCATTGCAGCTTTTTCGTCCATTGCGTTCATATCTTCAAAAGGCAGATTCTGCACCTTCATAAAATGACAGCCGTTCGAAGATTTCTTTGTTATTCAAATTTGTTCAAAGAATGCTGCAAATCATATTGAATCTTAGAACTATGTAATAGGTGTCCAGTTGACATCCCCATGACACACCTTGTTTGATCGATATCGAGAGTTAGTTTAGTACTCCACAGAAAAAGTCCTTTTTGTGGTTTGAACTGCACGGAGGTTGTTAACAAATTTTAATGGCTAACGTTTCGGCGGGTTCGCCTCGGTCGGACGCTAAAAGGAGGAAATCAATTTATGACTTATCCAACGCACGGGATAGGCCACCACAGTTTGGAGACCTTGGAGTGATTGACGTCAAAGCCCGGTTGAAAGGCTAATCTTATATAGGGAGCGAATTTCCGCGTGATGGACAAGCATTATTCTCTGCTGTTGATTCTTGGATCACTGACCTGGATCCAGAATGCCTCAAGGGTTTCGCGCGCCGTTATTCCAGTTATGTGTGCCAATATCTTGACCGTGAACTCGAAGTCGTCTCTGTTGTGGATTTGAACCCTGTGGCACACTAGAGGGTCGATACGCGTGAATTCGCCTTCCCGTCCAGATGTTCCTTAATGCGTATATACAAAGGTCTACCCGTCTTTCCTATGCATTCACCTCCACACTCCCGGCAGAAGATATTGTTAACAGCCCCTGCGGCAGTACAGTCTCCTTCCTTGCCAGCAGGATATATTATTCGATTGGGTGAGGCACAAATGCGACCATACACACGTTTCGATTGTGGCGTTTTTTAAGGTTGTCTGGGGGTACCGCCACGATTCCGCCCATGGGTTCTAAGCCCGATCTCTTCGGATGCTCAGTAATGGAAGTAATAACTTCATCAGAGAGAGAGGGTATTACAAAGGGGATATTCCCAGCTAACGGACTACCAACATTCCTGTGGGGCAGGGCGCATGCTCTACCTTTATGTCTCGGTGGGTATGTAACCATTCATTACGGCAATTTCCTTATCTTTTGTCATGGACTCCTTCCTTTCCTCAGCTCCCGTGCAGACGATTGCAGCAATTCGTAGCATGTTTGTGACGACTGTCCGCCTTGTTTGAATCGAGTGTGCGATAGTAAACTATTAAGTTTTCGCTGAGCTTTCTATACCATTTAGTGACATGGGTACCCCATCGGAACAGTTGAACATTTAGGGGAGGGAACCAGTTATGGGAGGGCTTTTCGCGCGTCACTCTGATGTGCTCGAATTGCTCATTCATTAGTTCGCAGCACTTGCCCATTTCTTCTTGCGTGAAGAGGTCTGCGAAGCAGTCGTCGATGTAACGACAGTAGAGTAATGGAAGCCTTTCTAGCACAAGATTTTCCATTCTAGCCATAAAAGCAATGTTTAAAGGGGGTGCCAATCGCTGTCCCATTGCCAGGCCTCTGCTCTATGCAAAGTACTTTCGTGAACATTCAAAGATGTTTCAGATGAGGCATTCTCAAGCCAAACTATCAGCTGACTGGCGGAAAGGCCATGCATGTTATTGCGACGCAATTCTGGGTGAGAAGTTCGAGTACAGGCTCCATCGCGCAGTCATTGCTAACGTTGCTGTAGAGGTCTATCGAGAATGTTCTCGAGATTGTAGAAGTCTTAGAGTGGATTAAGTATCAAGGTCTTTTTTCAAGCCTCGAAGAAGGCGGATACGTCAGAACGTTAGCCTCTTATACAATAATATCGCGAATCTTGGATCGGCTCCAGTAAAGATATCCATTGGGTCCATCTATACCAATATTAAAAGAGAGTACATGGAATATTTGACAATTTATTTTTTCAACAGAACATTTTTCAACAGTTTTCACAGTTTTTTCAACAGGAAGTCTTTGAGCTTTTACGATAAAACCATTAAACTTGACAACAGTTCAACTAATCGATTATGTAATCTCTCGGAATCCATTCTGCTAGTGATTTCGCTGTAACCAATGGAGCCCTTGTCAGATTTCTGTTTGCGTGTACGTTCTCACCAACTTAGCTATCCTATCATTCTATGGAGCGTGCCAAAAAAAAAAATAATTTTGCTCAGAGCCCACATCCACCAAGTGCACAAAACATAGGGAAAGGAAAGAGATGAAAGTATTGGAGCAAATTATTCTCGAAATGCTCCTCTAAGAGCAGGGGCAAGCTGACACTCACTGCTTTTACCTTCATCAAAATACGGAGCCTTCAGTCGGCGCAGTCAGGCTTCAGAGCACCTTCACTATCAAGGTCCGCTTAAAGCAGTGGAGCCAGGTTCCGTGGTAGGTCTTTTGCGGGAAGTTTCCCAAGAATTGGCCTTCCGGTTCATGGAAGTCAGAGAGCTCTGCTGCTCGGACAACGCTGCTATGATCCGAATTATCATTTTCCATGCCTCAAATCTGCCTCCGGAGGGGTTACAGTGCCCGCACGTTCTGGTTCTTGGAAACGAAAGGCGCTGGGTACCCGGAAAAGACGGAATGAACACCACCCATTATGGATCTCCTTAGGTACCAGGAGTGAACGGACCTTAGCAAGGTTGTGAACGTGTGCGACGAAGTTTCGGATTTTGCCCAGTAGAGGTGGCACACCTTGTTCACTCAGAATAAGCTCCCTTTTCTGCTTGTGCAGAAAGCTGTTACGGAGAACGGAAAGCACACCTCTTGATCGAACCGAACAGTTCCATCACTTGAGCTTTTGCTCTGACACATGCCATTTATGGGTACTTTCTCATAACATTCAGTCCATGTCACAATTTTTTTCGAAATGATTGGAGAATAACAGGACAACTGCTACAGATGAGAATCCGACTAGGACTTTTCTCCTATTGCCGGTGAGGCTGCTCAACTGCTAAAGCACGCAATTTTTCTAGAACAATGACAGATATATATGTTGTTCTTTATATTCGGAAATGTTCCCTAACAGCTTTAAAACTCAGAACTCGACAATTTCATGTGATCCATGTGTTGCGAAGGGCAAAGCAGGGTCAAGGCTCCGTTGAGGAATCCTCAACAGGGTGGGGGTCGTATTTGGTCCGCCAGGAGGGAGTCGTAATCGTTAAGGTAGGCAGTGATCAACAGAATTTCTCAGGCTGAGGTCTTAAAGGCACAATTCACGATAATTTTCATGCCTCGTTGCGCTTCATAAAGACTCTGGGAGTGCTAAAGAACACAAGTGTGAAAAAGAAACGGCGAAACTTTCCGAAAACCTTGGAAACGAAGTGTTTCTGACCTCTGGATTCGACGAGTTTGCAGCTTAAAAGCATGTAATATTTGGACAAGTTTTCACGTGATAATATCCGAAAAGGTTGTTTTTACAATGGGAGTATCTCCTATCATTTCTTATCGCAGTCGATATCATGCCTCTCATTACACGTGGAAGCCACCGCTTACCAGCTGCTTGAATCGAAGATGGGGTGTGGGCCAACTTGAGGAGGTGGCCGCCATCTTATTCACATGTCCCTTACGCGTTAAGCACCCACCCTCGCGCCGTGATGACGGCACACGCTTTGCCCTTGTGGATGGGGCTATCAGCTCGTTGATGGAACCAAGGTACTCATATTATCGTGAACTGTGCCTTCAAGTGTAAGGGGAGAAATGATAGAACTGATTAGCGATTAGGTTCGGACCCGAAACTAGTTCAACATAATCATCATGGAAACCTCATGCATGGCGCGATCCACAACGAAGCCAACCAATGCCAATGACCCTTTTATTGGTACGCGGCACCGAATTCACGTATAGAGACACCTCCGAAATTTACCGATTAGCCGCGGGAAGCGGCATCTATCCACGGGTATCACCGTGGATGAATACTCCAGAAACTATGGGATGAAAAAGAAAAATTAGCTGTCATTTCATATATTACAACGATCGCAATTACGTAATCTAGTGCTAGCGGCCACCATGCGGACCGGAAATACGTTTGTATTGATTGAGAATGTGGATGAAATCCTCATGCGTGCGCATCCCACAGAGAAGTTTACCGACGCTTCTCGCCCTCCCACTAGACAACTGAGGGCGAAGAATGCATACTAGTAACAATGAATCGATTTTTCGGAAGAATCGTGGGAAGATCTCGCAAGCTCGACGAAAAAAAGTTTTCCTCAACTAGCTTTCCAAAAGGTTTCTTCTTTCGTTTTGAAGATATGGCAAAGCTCAGGAAGTCATTCGGAAGTGGCAACTTCGTAGACCTCAGTGCGTGAAACCGCACTCATACGGTTGAGTTTGAAGGGAGTTATGGCCATGTGAATAAAACACATCGGGATTTTCCTCAACTAATCCTCAACTGGAAACCCATATCGAGAACTAAGCAACCATTAGGGAAAGCAAGCGGCTAATAGATAGGTTTATGGGAGTTGCTAGGAAAACAGTCCACAGCTGTTCGAAAGATGGGCTCTAGGTAAAGTCTGAAGAATTCAAAGGTGTCCAAATTCAGTATGGAGAAGGTGTCCAAATTCAGTATGGAGAAGATATCGCACTGCACCGTGATCGCCGCGTCGCAGCCGCACTCAATCCTTGATCTAATGACTCGAGTTGTGTTTTTGTCTTCGTTACTGCCCCGCTAGGGAAGGTTTTCGATGCATGTGTGATCGCGAACCGCCTTCCCTCTTCCACCAATAATTTTGGACGAGTAGTTTTTGGACAGGCGGAATTTTGGACAGACGAGTAGATAGTTTCTTATTTTTGAGCTGACCTGTGGTAGGATTTTGGAGCCAGCAGACAATTAGAGAAGTAGGAGGGGGTCGTACTGAGACCCCCTTTTGTGGCGGGGTCGTATTTTTTGAAAATTTTCCTCAACTAGACGCTTGACCGCGGGGCTAACAATAAGTCAAGTCGTACGGCCAGAGAAAGAACAAATATTAGGTTGATTCATAATAAATCAGACAAATGGTAGTGATGATTTCTAGAGATCATAACTCAGCAACGAGTTAACGAAAATGGACGCGCGAGGTACCGTTGGAATGAGTATGAAAAGCTCTTCGAAGTACCGCAAAACATTCACTCTGAAGTAGTTTCATTCCGCCACCATGCCACACGATTTCAAGCCGTCCAGAGACCACATCCGCAACGTCATACTATTTATATCGCTATCTGGCCAGGAACCCGCGGATATCGGCAGACCTCTGAAAGAAGTTTACAAGGAGCATGCCCCCGCCAGAAGTACAGTGTACTTGTGGCATTTGAAGTTCGCGTCAGGCGACTATTCCATCGAAGACGAAAACCGCGGTTGATGGAGCGTACACGGCGTAGAGTGTTGGGAGTTGCTCGATGAAGGTACAACAGTATCCGCCGACGTCTACGTTCGTCAATTACGAGAATTGAAGACAAATGTCCAAAGTTCACTACGGCGGCGGTCATATGTCTACTTCCAGCACGACAACGCGAGACCGCACTTTGCAAGATCGACCAAGGCCGAGCTGCTGTCGTAAAGTTGGACCGTGCTTCCACACCCACCGTACTCTCCAGACCTGGCCCCTTCAGATTTCCACCTTTTCTCCCACAGCCAACGCCACCTGGACGGCCAAGACTTCAAAACTCGCGACGACGTCAAGACGGCACTCGGCAACTCCTTCGAGCTCCAGCCTCCGGCCTTCTGGAGCAAGGGCATCCATGATTTGTCTAACCCGTGGCAGAAGGTCATCGATAATGATGGACCATATTTCAAGTGAATCCCAGTTGTCGTTAAAAAGTTGCACGACAATGATTAAAATTTGTCAATTTGCCCGATTTATTATGAATCAACCTGATATATCCCCTGCCCGTCACGTTGAAGAAGATTCAAGGAACTATTCTGACAGCTGAATCTCTTCACAAGTTATTCAACTCATCCTTCTTCCTTCATCTAAACCTCTTTAAGATCAAATAAGAGAAAACGTGGGTATAGTTACGGTCTGGTCCTCACTTCACGGACTTTTTGGTTCTGATCGTTTTCTGGACAGATTTTGTTCCTCTTGAGAAAGTCAGGAATGACTTGATATCTTAAAGGCAGCATTAGGGGAAAGTCGGACGAAAAGTAAAAGAAATAGTGCATATGAAAGTCGAGATGCCTAGTAACAGGGTAGTGGAGAAAAAACGGATGGAGATGGCCAAAAACCCGAGAAATAGGACCCCCTTCCCACCGTTGATTCTCGACTCGGACGACCTCCCCGTCAAGAAGCGGATAGTCAGATCTAGTTTTCCATTGGCATGTTGCCAAGTAAACACAAGGGAATGTTTGAAAATACGACAACATCTATTTTTTAGAGTGAGCTTCGAGCTAAAACTGCGAAAGCGCGCTGCAAAACCTTCGGTCCTGCCGCATCTCCTTGGCCGCTCCCACCCCAGTCAATGAGTCGGGAGGTGGGACCGCTGTGTCCAAGAGGCGGAACAGCTGGACGGTTGCGGCGTTTTGCAGGGTTTCTACAGCTTGGAGGGGCGCTTTTCCACCGGGATTTCGCCACAGATAGCCTTCTTAGACCCAGAACTACCGTGTGAGTGACTTCTTGTAGGGATTTCTCCATTACCGCATTACCCCTAATGCTGTCTTTAAGCTAAGAAAGGCGGTGGAGGTACGCTCTGCCCGATCACTCGAAAAAAATCAGTGCTATCACTTTTCTGCCAAATCTTATTTTATAATCTCCATGAAAAAATCTCCATAAAAAAATCTCTATAAAAATGCCAACGAAAGCTCACTGCAAGGTATCATCGGAATTATTGAATGTAATAATGCACAAGTAATGGCAACATTTAACGAAAACCACAGCCATATCAGCAAAAACACTCGATTTGAATGTAAGAAGATTCTAGAAGTCACGTACATGTCATGACTAAGTATATCTGGTAATTAGTCAGGTAAGTATCGTGTGGAAATGCTTCGATCCGGATCATTAACTTTGGCAATCAACTCGCATTTAGGGAATCCTGCCGAACATGTGTCGCCCGGTCACTGGGCATCCTGCTTGCTGCTGGACTATACGTCTTGAGTGGATCTACATGAAGGAGCCACATCTCAGAAGAAATGTGAAAGACTTCGAAACCCTTTATCCCCGGCCATTGAATGCAGAACTAAACAAGCGACGCGTGCGGTCGAGTCTCTAGCGATTAGAACTTATATAAATCAATCAGTACCCGCCAAACTGGTGGTTCTACCTCACCATTATAATGGCAATAATGCGAGAAATTGGATATAGCCAAGTCTGAAAGGCAGCCCCACTACTTTTCCAGATGTTCCTTCAAATTTAGCCAACCTTACGTACATGTTTGGAAAACCACTGACCCGCTTGAAGCCATATCCCCGATTATGGACTGCTGGTAAAGTATGATTTTTTTTTTCAAAATGCCTCCATGTATGGCGATTAAGTTAAGCATCTTTAGTAAGCAGGATGACGAGAACTACCCAAACAGAACCTCAAACAATATTCAATCGTGATTGGTCTTCAGAAGGTGTCGCGACGATTCTGACGGGCAGTTTGGTCCTGTGGCTTTCGTTTCTCCGAATTGAGTCGCCTTGAACTTCGTTCGTCTGCTTTTAGGAGGGCTTCACCACCTTCAACGGGCTCTAAAATTATCTGTGTAGTCATCTGGATGAAATACTGAAATTATTGCTACGTCGATAATTCTCTTTTATTTGTTGTTTGCGCAATTCTTCGCAGAGCTCGCACTGAACAACAGAGCCTTTATTTTATTTGATCAATCCGTTTTTGGGATACGCCACGTACTCGTCTCCTACTCATAATCGTAGTGACATTCCAGTTCGAATAGTTAAGAGTTAGCCAATTTACTTGATGTGTAGTGGTTTCGCCCTTCCAAATGTGTTAGGCACCGAGGAGGTCCGCTTGGCTCCAAGTTCATTGATCACTGATCCACATATCTGCATGCGGGAGTGGTGCTACCTAAGCCTCCGACAAATTGTTTGTAATACTTATGGAATTAAGTTCAAAGCACGGTTTGAATTTGCATTAACCAGTGAAGTTCTGTTGCTATCAGCTTCGCATGAGCTCATTCTAGAGTCACTTACTTTACAAAATGGCATCGCAGGCGTTGACTCCGGAAAGGTCGAAGAAATATGGAAATCTTTTTAAAAAAAGATTCGGACGTCTGAACACTGGCAGACAGTTTTATTAATTTGAAGCGATTGGATGCCGAGGCAATGAAAAATGAAAAATCTTTTCCACGATATCAGCCACTGAATCACAGATGTGCTGAGGCCAATTTTCCGCCGCCTCAAGCAATAATAATAATCATAATCGCAATACTATTGATAGCAATGATAAGCAAGTTAGCGCGGTGATCGCTGAGCAATCCATCCCTCATGGCTTCGAGATATCCTTTGTTGAAGGCTGATCTCCATCACATAAATGACTGCTGATGTTGCAGCAATTCAAATGTCTGAATGGGACGAACCTACACGAGTTCTAATCAAGGACCTAAGATTTCATGAGTTTTCCAAGGCAGTGAGCCCGATGATTTCCACTTCTTTCGAAAATTTCGAAAGTTTCTCTGTGGGTGAGTGTCGATTGATTGAATTTTTGCGCTGCCGCCCGCGGCGAGTGCGACTTTTTCTCGCGATTGATTATGGCTTGACGTCGAAGAGAATCATGAAACTTCAACAACTTGTGAAATACACATCCGCGATTTGAAAACGATGTGGAAACAACCACAACAGGCTAACCCTCAAGGCCTTCAACAAGCATTCTTCAAAGATCCCTTACGGTACCAGCCCATCGCGTCATGAGCCAAATTCCTAACGACTCGTACTGACGGCGCCGCTAGTGCAACGTCGCGAAGCGAAAATTTGAGCAATCGACACTCACCTCCTCTCCAACTTCTCTTCCTTCTTCTCCTCTCGCCTTTGATGGGTTCCACGAGAATCGAGATCAAGGAGAATGATTCCATGGAGGTAAAGAAAAACCAGCTCCGATTGGAATGCCATCTCAACCTATGTATTTCGGGCAGCACGTAAGCGGTAATTATTCCCAATAATTCCCGCGCTACATCGGATCCATAAGAGTACAATGCACAACGTCACGTTCCATATTCCACGTGCACCGACCATCTCGTCCATTCTGGGCGGGCAATGAACGAAATGCTCGGTCTTTCCAAAGCATGTAGGCGTGGATCAAGGCACATTCAGGTGTCAAGGAAAATGACCGCTTTGGTACGACCCCCCCTCGACAGTGACCCTATGACCCCCTTTTAACATCTACATAACCTCTACATTATCAGTCAAATGCATTTCATTTTTATGTATTTTGTTACTGTAATTTTTATGGTGATCACTCATATTTAATCATATATTCTTACATAACCGGGTCAGCTGACGGCAGATTCTGCTTATCATCTCTCCTGGAACCATTGCTGACCTCTACCATTACGACCTTCCCATTCCCGTTAGTCAAATACGACCTCCCTGGCGAGGATTCTTCCACTCGTGGTGTACCCTGGCGAAGATGCGCCCATTTACTCTTTAAGGACTAAATGTCCCCTAGAGTTCTTTGCGCTATAAAAATACCTCTCAGCTTCCTGTTTCTATCCCGATCGCAGTTGCAAACTTCTACAAATCTTCTCTTCTACAAATTACCTAGCAAATTACCTAGCAAAGCATCGTGCCCACTGCCTATATGAAGGAACTCATAAAAAATTGCTAAAAAATTTCTCCAAAAAGGTTTAAAAAGTGCATCTAGCATATTAACGGTGATTTGAAGCTCATTTGAGGTTTCTTACCTCGTGCATGTTCACGAAGATAAGACGAAATCGCGAATTTATACGGTTTATATCGAATTCCTTGCGTAGCATTCTGATTCGATAGCCGGAAGCCGCTAATTCACTTCAGTATATTACGAAAAAAGTGAAAATATATTAAGATATTGCACGTTCCTTAACAGATACTAAAAACACTGCTGCGCCATCTCCTGAAAAGGTTTAGAAACCAGCTAAAATCAAACGCCAATAGACAGTTTTCGAATCCTAACACTAAGCTTTTATAGATTTTCTTTAATGATTTCGTTGTTGCATTTTCAGGCGTGTTTTTATTTATTCAAATAATTATACCCAACGAGGCGCCCCATTCGTTGTGCTTCATATTTGCTGTTCGACTACGAACAGCTCAAGCGGGTAGCTATTTTAAAGCATGGGAACTACTTTTTCGAACCTGGAAGCTATTTTAGACCAGAATCAAAGCTTTCGAGGGACTGTTATTCTTTCTTAGCAAGCTCCATGTGAGGATAGCCGAAGCGGCGTCGCTTTTCATGGAAAACAAGCCTCATTGCTCCCTGTCATTGTCATTATTACATTGCCATTCATTCATTCATTCATTCACTCATTCATTCATTCATTCACTCATTCATTCATTCATTCATTCATTCATTCATACATTCATTCATACATTCATTCATACATTCATTCATACATTCATTCATACATTCATTCATACATTCATTCATACATTCATTCATACATTCATTCATACATTCATTCATACATTCATTCATACATTCATTCATACATTCATTCATACATTCATTCATACATTCATTCATACATTCATTCATACATTCATTCATACATTCATTCATTCATTCATTCATACATTCATTCATACATTCATTCATTCATTCATACATTCATTCATACATTCATTCATACATTCATTCATACATTCATTCATTCATTCATTCATTCATTCATTCATTCATTCATTCATTCATTCATTCATTCATTCATTCATTCATTCATTCATTCATTCATTCATTCATTCATTCATTCATTCATTCATTCATTCATTCATTCATTCATTCATTCATTCATTCATTCATTCATTCATTCATTCATTCATTCATTCATTCATTCATTCATTCATTCATTCATTCATTCATTCATTCATTCATTCATTCATTCATTCATTCATTCATTCATTCATTCATTCATTCATTCATTCATTCATTCATTCATTCATTCATTCATTCATTCATTCATTCATTCATTCATTCATTCATTCATTCATTCATTCATTCATTCATTCATTCATTCATTCATTCATTCATTCATTCATTCATTCATTCATTCATTCATTCATTCATTCATTCATTCATTCATTCATTCATTCATTCATTCATTCATTCATTCATTCATTCATTCATTCATTCATTCATTCATTCATTCATTCATTCATTCATTCATTCATTCATTCATTCATTCATTCATTCATTCATTCATTCATTCATTCATTCATTCATTCATTCATTCATTCATTCATTCATTCATTCATTCATTCATTCATTCATTCATTCATTCATTCATTCATTCATTCATTCATTCATTCATTCATTCATTCATTCATTCATTCATTCATTCATTCATTCATTCATTCATTCATTCATTCATTCATTCATTCATTCATTCATTCATTCATTCATTCATTCATTCATTCATTCATTCATTCATTCATTCATTCATTCATTCATTCATTCATTCATTCATTCATTCATTCATTCATTCATTCATTCATTCATTCATTCATTCATTCATTCATTCATTCATTCATTCATTCATTCATTCATTCATTCATTCATTCATTCATTCATTCATTCATTCATTCATTCATTCATTCATTCATTCATTCATTCATTCATTCATTCATTCATTCATTCATTCATTCATTCATTCATTCATTCATTCATTCATTCATTCATTCATTCATTCATTCATTCATTCATTCATTCATTCATTCATTCATTCATTCATTCATTCATTCATTCATTCATTCATTCATTCATTCATTCATTCATTCATTCATTCATTCATTCATTCATTCATTCATTCATTCATTCATTCATTCATTCATTCATTCATTCATTCATTCATTCATTCATTCATTCATTCATTCATTCATTCATTCATTCATTCATTCATTCATTCATTCATTCATTCATTCATTCATTCATTCATTCATTCATTCATTCATTCATTCATTCATTCATTCATTCATTCATTCATTCATTCATTCATTCATTCATTCATTCATTCATTCATTCATTCATTCATTCATTCATTCATTCATTCATTCATTCATTCATTCATTCATTCATTCATTCATTCATTCATTCATTCATTCATTCATTCATTCATTCATTCATTCATTCATTCATTCATTCATTCATTCATTCATTCATTCATTCATTCATTCATTCATTCATTCATTCATTCATTCATTCATTCATTCATTCATTCATTCATTCATTCATTCATTCATACATTCATTCATTCATTCATTCATTCATTCATTCATACATTCATTCATTCATTCATTCATTCATTCATTCATTCATTCATTCATACATTCATTCATTCATTCATTCATACATTCATTCATTCATTCATTCATTCATTCATACATTCATTCATTCATTCATTCATTCATTCATTCATTCATACATTCATTCATTCATTCATTCATTCATTCATTCATTCATTCATTCATTCATTCATACATTCATTCATTCATTCATTCATTCATTCATTCATTCATTCATTCATTCATTCATACATTCATTCATTCATTCATTCATTCATTCATTCATTCATTCATTCATTCATTCATTCATACATTCATTCATTCATTCATTCATTCATTCATTCATTCATTCATACATTCATTCATTCATTCATTCATTCATTCATTCATTCATTCATTCATTCATACATTCATTCATTCATTCATACATTCATTCATACATTCATTCATTCATTCATTCATTCATTCATTCATTCATTCATTCATTCATTCATTCATACATTCATTCATTCATTCATACATTCATTCATACATTCATTCATTCATTCATTCATTCATTCATTCATTCATTCATTCATTCATACATTCATTCATTCATTCATTCATTCATTCATTCATTCATTCATTCATTCATTCATTCATTCATTCATTGTTACTGGTACAGCCTCATTGTTAGATTGATGCGCCGACTTCTACGATTATTCATTCTTTTCATGGTGCCTTTGGCGATTATTCTTTCTGATTTTCCTACTTGGCAGAAAAGAAGAATAGGATTCTCGCAACTCCATCACACGGCTACAGTGAAAAAATAGCAGCTATCAAAAGTTTAAAAAAATGATATGTACCAAAGCTTTGAGCTCCATAGTTCGATGCCGATATTGGCCAAGCGGCTCAACACCCTATACGTGTAAGTGCTAATAAGCGATGAGAAACTGGTCATTGAGAACCTGGGTTAGGTAGAAAAGGGTGTCGGTAGTGCAGTGGATTAGCACATGGTTAAGGAAAGGATGGAGTGATGGTTCAAAAAACGTCCTAACCTTCCCTCTTGCCCATGACTCAGCATCCATTAACAATTTTTGTATCGCGTGTTGTGGCAAAATCAGCTCTCAAGCTGTCTAAATTTCAAAAACTATCTCGAAATCTTAAAAAAAACCCAACAGGATTTCCCAATTAAATTTGCAAATGTGAGCAAATGTGAGCGAGTTTTCGCGTAGGGGATTTGCGGCGTCGAGCTGGCATCTTTTGAATCATAATCTGTGTTTTCAATCCTTGAAGCATGACAATGTGTTTTCAATTCTTAGAGCATTTAGCAGACGGAAAATATTATTTATAATTTTATGTAACGATCATCCCCTGCACTCTTATAACTTTTCGTGAGAATACAGGACAGATGCACGATTTCTAACCCTACCCACGAAGCCGAGTTTACTTCACATTTTTACAGCTTCTTCCATCAGTGGTAATGACGTCTTATCGGAGTCTGCTTTCCGTTGACTTAGTACTGGGCAATTAATGGGTATGTTGTTCGAAATGCAAACATTTCCATCAGGTGTCTTTAATAGCGAAAGCTCCTCCCTCCCCTACTAGCTCCTTCTCAGAACAGAACAGTTTTTTTTTTTGATTTTGCAACATTAAAACTCTGAGTATATTCTTGAACTACACACTTTTCTCGAAGATAGTGATGGTGATCATGCGGATAATGAGAACTCCTAAACTAGGTCACGCAATTGAAAGCTATGTGGCTAAGAAAACTATATGTGGCGAAACTTCCGATGAGATAGGGTGCCCTGAGGTTTAAAACAGCCGTTCCTCAACAGCTGTCACTTGTCTTATCCTGGTTGCCTATTTTTTTTTCCAGCCAAATCCGCTTCTATTGAGAATTGACGACGGGGGAGGGGCTCATATTTGCCGGGTCCTTTCTGACCGTTTGATGCCGTTTTATTTTCGTATATTAAGCACATCGACCCTCATTTCTGATGATCTTTCCATGTTCGGCCCAAATTATCCTTTTCACCACTGCCTTTAAGAAACATAGCCGATTTCTGATGCTGTCTTTCCCTCCCTCGATGCTGCTCCACCTTCTACCTCGTTTCTCAAATGGGATAATTTTAGCTAAATCAATCGGGTCACCATTTTTCATATTTGCATGGCATCTGAAATTTCTATTTCAAACATTAATGTGGTAAACGCACTTGTACGAGTGTCAGCTGATTCTCCAAGATGGAGAATATGGAGAACGCGTTCACGGAAGTCTCGATTCAGTAGTAGGTATACAAATAGGTGAATACCGGAATTTATAGTCTGCATCCAAACGGACGGCTTCGCAATCGCGTCGCTCACCTTAAATAAGCACATTTTATGCTTTTAATACTTTGCATCAAACAGTTCATGGGGGGAGGGGTGCTTTCATCGAATATTGATGGTTGGTAGTACTTTCACTCACCGATTTCACATAAACTTGAAAAAGTGATATGGTGTTTGGAATTGAAACCAATATGGTGGATAGTAAGGAGATCAAAATATAGTATCTGATGATGTGAGCTTGGCGTTGAGCTAATTGTCTGAAAAGTAATAAATGAATCTTTTTAGTAGTCAGAGTCTTTGAAAAAAGTTCTCAAGTGTCTGCTATACTTTAAAGTAGTCTAAAGCAGACTTCATGCTGGCCTATTTTGAGCATACGTGCTTTAGTGCCCAGGAGGGGATAGAGATGTTCCTGATTAGTCAAACACGGCTGAGTGAAAGGGGCGCAGCGCTCTCCAATCTTCCAATGATCCTGGGTAAGATGGTGAGGCGTGAACCCAGGAGTATGGATCTCGCATCGTATCGAGCAAGGCGATGCATGCGAACTAGAGCCAGCAAACGTAGTTACGTGTAAAGTGGGTTTAAGACTCAGCTACGTATGCCGCGCAGGCATCGCGCGCCGCTCGCTCTGATGCGAAATCCCCACGTAAGGTCACGTCATACTTTGTGATGGCGGCGGCAGGACGTGGCTGCATGTCTCTGTGTCTCTGAATGTGCAACCATGTCTTGCTGCCTGGGTGTGTACCCTTATGTCAGGAGTGTCGCACGTCGACGAGCGGTGTGCGACGTAATGTGTGCGAGCTATGCACGTCGCGGTTGTCGGGTCTTAGAACGATAACGCGGTAATGCTATGGGTGCGATACACAGTTGACTTGTAATCGCTCCGGGACCCAACAACATGGCGCCTTCAGCTCGTCCGCCTTGCTTCGCTTGCGACATGCCGCGGTGCGACAATTCTGACATAAGGGTACACATCCTTGCTGCCTGCGTCGTCTCTGTACTTCCCCAAACCACTCTGCCTCGCTACCTGTGACGCGGCCATGCCCTGTCAGCGCAAGGTATGAATGCGGTTTAAGGGTACGCACCGGCTGGGAGCCAAGGTGGGGCGTCCCGTAGGCGCGAACCACAAAAGGAGGAGACTTTCCACCGCACCTGCGGCGACAAGAAAAAGTGCAGCGTCTGCTGTTTTGGCCACTAGGTAGGATGTAAGGGGTGGCTCTTCATCGTATCTGGGAGCGAGCGTTCTCTCTGCCCTGGAGCGGCGTAAGAGGTGAGTTTCACGTGGCAACTGTATGATTTATATTATTGCACCGTAAAAAATCCCAAAGATGGACATCACTATGGGACTGTTATGTTGTACCAAAAATAGCAAGGGAACATTCTTTTGTATAGAATTCCCATGTTCTGTGTAGCGCATACTCCCGCACAAATTCTAATTTATCGTCCGAACTTTTGCGGATGATATGTGACTTCATTAAAAATGCAGTGAATAATGGAGATTATAATGAAGTAATTAAGTGTACGATGGAGTAACTCCCATCTCTCCTGGCTGTAGTTAAGTGGTTTTCCGATCAGAGACTAGAAGTGTCCGATCGGACATGTACTTAATTTTCCAGAAATTTCTGTTAAAGGCACATTCCAGGATTATGTTTAAGTGGGCTGAAGCGCTAAATCATGACATTAGAGGTGCTGTGAATACGGTGACAAAGAAAAGTCTGAAAGAGCTCACGAGAAAGGCTAAGATAAGGCCTCCTGACATCTCTTAGACGGGATTACCGCGTGAAAACGAGCCTTTCGATCAGTTCCCGGTGGCTATCATAAGGAACTCTGGGATATCACCTCTTTCCTCGTGTCAACATCTCCTTTGTCATCTCTCTTCCTTATCTTATGTTATCACACAAATCGTAGCCTCTTTTGCCACGTTATTGCCACCGTTGCCACCGTCATTGCCAACAATCACGTTTGGGGTGGGCGGGTCAGAGCTCCCGGTGTGGCTGAGCTGGCTTCGGTGGCGTTCATACTTTGTGCACCGCCGGTGCCGGCGTCAAAGTGACGCAACCATTTGCCTGCCGCAGAAGACGGCGTCAATAGATATTGTACAGCGTTTGCAAAACGCCCGACCCAGCCTCACCACAGTATTGTGATCGTGGCGAGAGCCTACGATTTCGATTTTGAATTTTGGCATAGTGCCATACTATGCTATATTTGAATTTTAATTCGTGGGCTCTCGCCACGATCTCCATACTGTAGTGTGGTTGGGTCGAGCGTATTGCAAACGGTGCGCATTATCTATTGGCGCCGTCGTCTGCGGCAGGCAAATGGTTGCGTCACTTTGACGCCGGCACCGGCGACGACGGCGTCAGTGCGCAAAGTATGAACGCGGCCTTCATGAGCTCCGCTGCGATGACTCATCATCGCCATATGATATGTGCACACCCTCCTTGCCAGCTTGGGGAAGCAGCTACAACAGCATGCTACATTTTTTGCACATCTTCAGATAGTTAGCACTTACATGTTCTTTGTCATAGTTCTCGCCTTTATATAGGCAGCTGCACTCAGTAATGTTGACAGAACATTACAGAATATATTCGTGACATAGAGAAACGTAGTGAATCGTTCGCCAAATGTAGCCTTTCGACCACAATGGTAATGAGTAGGAGCATTTGTATGGACTGCTATGACTGTAGCGCATATGGAACACATGGCGACAAAAACCGTACTCACTATTGGTATCACGACATTTCTAAAATGGTAAATTATCCGAATGATACCAATAATTAGAAAGGAAAATTAAAGGGATATTTCCACACATGACTTACTTGAGCGGTTTGCTGTCCAGATTAATGCGATAAAAAACCGGATACGATATAGCAATATACCGCTCGATACCCATCCAAAAAATCGTTACCGGAATGAGTACATCACCTAAAATATTACAAATCGCTGCGAGGGGCAATCTTCTGACAATGGGAGACGTTGGTACGAAAATCCAATAGATGCCATAGATGTTAGTAAATAAAAAAGTTTTGAAATGAGTTAGTATGGTGACAAGTGGCGCGTACTCCCTCATGCAAGGTGCAGGGATCAAAACTGCATCAATGTCCACTCATACCATACTATCAGACCTTCCATCCCTTTGGAGAAGCTGAAACGATACCAGACTCGTCTTGGAGGGTAAAAACAGTGGCTTCCTCATCGAATGACTTCCATGAGCCATTGCCTGGGCCAAGTCGGATTCACGTGCCACTACCTTACTGTACGGGATGAGGTGCGTGGCGCATCCCGAAAATGGTTTCATCAACGCCAAAAATTTTACCCTTCTATCTCTTCATTTGTATTTATAGGTTTAATGTATATGAATAAGTGTACATAGAACGGTGAAAATGAAGCCTTCGAACTAAATCAATTCCTTGTTGGGATGCGCCATGCATGCTAATCCCCTGTTGAGATGCTCCGAGTATTCCAGTTCCATTCCGAATCGTGCTAGTATCTGAATGGAGATTGTTCTATCATTGAGGAGTGGGAGACCGCTGATGTGCGAGTAGGTGCTCTTATCCCTCCCAACGAGTCTGATACCAATTTACCTACCCCGGAGGATAGGATGGTCGGATTGGACGGGATAGGCATTGCACGGAGCTTGATCCCAAACCATGAGATAGAGAGTGCGCGCTACTTGCCACTATACCATCTCCGCCTCGTCAGTATTGACACATATTGTAAATATAGTAGTGAATGTGATAACAGAGGCTTAATGTTCAGTGCAAAGGGCCAGTATAGAAGCAAGTTAAGGGGAATAATTTTGCGAGCAGAGCTCTGGCTTCAGGCTTTTTTCCAAGTTCTGCATAATTCAAATAGTTAGTATTTTCTACGGATGAAACTTTCAATTCTTCTCTACGTTATGGGGTAGAATCTTCTGAAATGTTTGTTCATACCTATTAACTTGAGCTGCTGCCACACTTGCAGAGCGCATTCTCTAGTATTCCTGACTGGAATTACATGTGTTCGGTATACTTCAGTATAGAGAGCAATGCGATGCAAACCACTGAGAATTACAGCCAACGTATAGATCAAATCACCAACACATAATTGTATAAGAAGCTGAAAGGGTGGTTAACAGTATTAGCATGTCTGTTTACAAGAAGTCAATTCCATTTTAAAATTGTAAGAAAAACAAGAAAAATGATTGAATATCGGTCAGGAACTACTGGGTACCACGTGATTGTATCGTCAGGACAGAAACTTGCAGCGCGGTTAGCAGCATGCGACACGGTAAACGCGGGTTAGGAGCGCATAACTGAGTCTTAAAGGAACCGGAAGGGGTTCGAAACAAGAGAAACATACAAAGAAATGAGCATTTCGTAACGAACGCAGAAGGTTAGAAGCGATAATCGGTGAAAAAACCCGAATTCAAAAGTGCATCGCTGCGGTGTGTATTCGCGCCTCAATCGCATCATCGCACTGACTTTCCGAGTTGTCCGCTGTAGGAGACGGTCGCGGGCCAACTTTAGTTGTAGCACCTGACACCCAGCGCAGTGGAGTGGCCATTCCCAACTACATTAGCACTCATGTAAGTACATCTAGAATCAACAGAAGAACTTTATAATGGAAACTTCTTCTCTTGGCACCATGCCAAGGCGTCAAATTGGCGAGTATGTGCAATGGCGGCCACTTGAACTCGTCCACACTACCTCTGTTCTACCGTAAGCCGAAATTACTCCCTTACGGTGTCTTTAAAGCTATTGTCGTGTCCTACACGTATTTATTTATAATTAATTATTACGTATTTAAGGCGTAATCGATCCGGGAGTCATCAAAGTACGGTCATCTCTAGCTCGTGCGTGCGCATCGCGGAAGGAGACCGCACGCTACATACACGTCACGTTCTCCTAACCATACAGTCCATTTCACAGCGCTAGATAGGGCGTGGCCCGAGGGGCGAGAGTGAGAATGTGTGGCGAGGGAGAGAAGGTGTGGCGGCTCGATACACTCTCAACCAAGTCCGTAGGCCACGCCCTACCAAGCGCTCCAAAATGGACTGTACACACTCCACGAGTCATATGTAATACTGCAAAAAGCCTACGATAAAACTGACCACATATCGCTTGCGAAATGGTCGATAACCAAGGAATATGACGAGCAGAATCAAATTAATCACAAAACATCCAACTCCTAATGCAGTGTTCACAATGTGATAATTGATACGATCCGCGAATCGTCGTGCGATTGTATCATTGATCGTCGAGAACTCTTTCGCATTCATAAATTGTTGGAAGTATGATATACAGATAAATTAGTTCTTAAAAGTACATAATTATTAATAATTATGACGATTATGCATCAACGAAAAACGACGAGAAATGGAAGAGCTGAAGAAATTAATAGTGCAACGATAACTACGAAGTAGTTCAGGGAGCAGTGAATTTTGCCAGGATTAACCCTGGCGTCGATAATTTTTTTTAAAAAATGAGCCCTCTTGAACCCTGAGTACGATCCCCATATGCCAACGCATAAAGCGAGCCCCAAGGCCTCAGCCTGTTTACAATCCTTCACGAGGTAATTGACAGGATAAGAGCTTGTGTGCCAAAAGTGATGTTCTGAAAGAATTCGATCGGTCGATCGAGAATAATATTAGACAGCTCTGCCTCTTATGTCTCCGAAAACAGTAGCCCGTTGCTGAGGAATCTCTGATTCTCGCTCATCGATAGATGAACATACTCTCCTTAAATCAATCAGAATACGGATAGTATCCTTTACAGGATTTTGAACAGCAGAAACCTGAAGAAAAGTGTTCTAAGGTCAGGTTGAAATCGTTGAGTATCAGGGTATGCATCGTTAGGAGAGAAATCCGCAGCGCGGTTCGCGGCGAGCCTGCGTACGAGTTAGGAGCGCTACAAGTAGCGATTGAAGTCATGAGGTCATGAGACGACTGTATGCTCTTCGCCCAGAAATGGCCTAGAACCAGATAATCGCTTTATGGCCCAAGTGGATCCGACCTGTACCCCGCACGGTGCGAAATCCTATCATAAAATACACACCTTCGGAACACGATCCCACTCCAACATTACCCATCCGTGCTCGACACTGACGAACGGAATGTTCGTTACACCCACCAGGGAATTTAATGTTATACACTACGCGATCAATGCACTCCCTTCCGAGTTGTTTGATACTTTACAGTGATATCGATTTAAAATTTATGAAATTAAACTAATGGCAATATCATATACAGGAAAAAAGAGAAATCGCAGAGTAAAAAAGAATGCATTAGAATAGAATTACAAGATTGCTTGAGTTTGTAAATGGAATCAGTATTTTCCAACAAGATGACGTGTCTGCAAGAAACTTATGAAAATCACGCCAGCAGAACAGCTCTCAGAATGTGCTCACCTTCAGAAGGAACGTTTAAAATGAAAAAAATGCAAAAATCAGAGTCATGAAGTAATTCAAGTAATCCAGAAAATAACGTGTCAATCAGACTAATGGGACTAGTTTCGAGTAAAATGAGCAACAGCAACAACCTTGTTGGATGTTTTTACGAGCAAACCTAAGTAAAACAACACGTTCGGATGCCGAAAAAACTTCAACTAAAGAGCTATTTATTTATAAAATTATAAAAAAATCCAAGAAACCCCTAAGAAAGCCAAAACTCTCAATAAGTCTCCCAACAGCATGTCGTTTGACAGGTTCTCGCTTAAATCTTGAGTTTTCCCTAGAACAATGATTACCTACAGTTCTCTGATCTTGCTACCGTTGTTGTGCGAAGAATTAAAGCGAAGATATAAACAACAAATAGCCTGTTAACCACTGGCTAGAGTATCACGACATTACGATAAAAATAGTTCACAAGCGCAAAGAAATACAAACACTGTTCTCAAGTGCTCAAATGAAACCTGTCCTCATAGGCATCCACTCCTCACCCATTCTAAAGCACTTTTCAATGTTACTACAAGGATGCTGAGGTATGGGCAAAAGCTTCGGTGTCGGACGGGACTCGAACCCGCACTTCATCCTTTGATGGGTTCGAGTCCCGTCCGACACCGAAGCTTTTGCCCGTAACTAAGACAGCAGCTATAAAAAATCAAAAATATCAAAGCTTTCCACTGTGTTTTCTGGAGCGCCGCCTCAATTGCATTTCCTGCACCTCCACGGTAGACAACACTCATTCATAATAATGCAACACTAAAGTACAAGACGATAAAGCTCTAGTGGAAGCTCGAACGTTCAAAACGAATAAGAAATGGAATGACACACAAGAGCTTCCCAGGTATGTATGTCCAGAATATGTAGAATCCATAAAAATCTGCAAGCATGGAGGCGATCGATGGGGGAAGCTGAACATATCATTTGAATTTGCATGACACAGTCCGCCTGGTTCGCGACGATCAGCAAAATTAAATTAGCACCTCTGATGTATGTGTAGATAAAATATGACCACCACGGGTGCTCCATGGATGAACGGGACGATTTTAGGGGTTTGTTCCTACTTCTTGCCCAAGTTCCCTAGCAATGAGTCTGGACTTTGAGCAGCTATTTAAGACTCTAGTGGACAACATTGGTGATTGTAAAATCTAATATAACGCTGAAGCTAATTCTTTTGGCACACGATTGCTGGTTCAGCGCCATTTACCATGCACGCTTACTATCGTTTACCTTGACTTTAGAGCAGAACAGTTGAATCGGATATTACAGCACATCTGGTAAGACAGAAGAGCCCCAGTTTCAGCTGATAGAAGAAAAAGGCAAAATACGCTCACGTGTTTCCCGAACCCATTCAAACCGTCCATAAATTGTTATAATTATATCGACCGATGCACGTTTTGCCAGATGAGCCACCGATATTCATCAAAAATCATCTGGAACCGAATGTTCTATTTTGATATGGCCGTTTCATTCCCTCACATCCTGCAGTGCAGGATGTGAGGGAATGAATCGTCCACGGAATTTGTGTTTTTCTCATTCCCAAGCAGCTATGTGGTTGCATTCGTTCACAACAGTCCACAAAGCTCCACGCGAAAAACGAAATCCGTCAGAGATACATCCCCTCAAGGTTTAGTCCACACAGGTACCATGGGCGGAGCTGTAGGGGCTGTAGAACAAAGTCACGTCAGTCTTCAATTCCGAAGTCACTGATCTTGAATTCCTTCCTTTATTGCGTCCGGGACATGTGACACGGGCCATTCCACCGCAAGCTATCGTGGCCCCGCCCACATTACCACCGTGACTGAAGCCTCGAGGGGATGTATCATATCTCTGTGGAAAATATCAAATTTTTCGTGTGAAACTCTGCATGTGACCCGTAGTGAAGAAATACAACGAAACCGTGTGGAAATAAGAAAACCCCAAATTCTTCGCACGATTCCTTCAATGAAGCTGGAACTGTTGGGGATGACGTGTCACACTACATTGAGCACCAGGATCAACTGATTTTAAGGTCGCAGGACTTGAGAAACCGTCTGGACACCTGCTGTACCTCCGTCTTGTAGGCAGCTAGCCCTAGAATTTTTTTAGTTTTGGTAGAAATTGTTGGTTGGTAGAAATTGTTGGAGCCTGAACTCTGTTGTGCTTTCTTCACAAGCAATTTTTTCCATTTCCCCAAATTTCCATAAGAAATAAGAGAAATTACAGGTAAATAAAGCTACCGACATCCAATCGGTCCACCAACGAGCAGGACACCATAACAACGCCCACACTTTTAAAGACAGCATTAGGGGTAATGCGGTAATGGAGAAATCCCTACAACAACTCACTCACATTGTAGTCTAGGGCCTAAGAGGCTATCTGTGGCGAAATCCCGGTGAAAAAACGCCTCTCCAAGCTGTAGAAACCCTGCAAAACGCCGCAACCATGCAGCGGCTCCGCCTCTTGGACACAGCGGTCCCGCCTCCCAATGACGTAATACCCGATTGACTGGACAAGATTATAAGTTTCCGATCCGGCGCTCGGATACAGTAATTCAAAAGATGTGCGTTGACCACTTTTCCGGCCGGGACCAGTCCCAAAAGTGAGCGTCGACTACTCTTCCGTCTGGTGTCTGACCCCGCGATGATTTTTGAAATAGTCCTCATGGTAAAATTGAAGTGTGGCGACAAAATTGCGTCATAGGGTGGTAGTATAAGGGTGATCAAAATTGCGAATTATCGTATCATCGAGGTCCCAGCAGGAGTTTTTATCGCTCATTTTTGCAATGGGGAGATAATGGAGAAACGCGCCTCTAAAACTATGGTTAGAGCGTAGAGAAGTCAGCGCCAGCTGAATCGGGTTCGAATTTCGCAAAGAAACTATTATAATGAAGCAATACGTGCTTTTTTCTATCCTATGTTAGCCTAAGCCTTGGGGAAGGAGTTCCCTTCATCTAGGCTTAGGCGGATACGCGTAAGTGGTTGTTTAGTCTAGTTGAAGCGAATTTCTCGTTATATACAAATGGAGGAACAATTAAAGTTTCTGGTTTTTAGTTAGTCAGCAATATCTGGGCATAAAATAACCTCGAGAGTGCCTTTAAGCAGAAATTGTGTGCGTGTGCGCCCTCACATTTAATTTTACGGCTTCGATTTGGATTACTGTATCCGAGCGCCGGATCGGAAACTTATAATCTTGTATTGACTGGGGTGAGAGCGGCCAATGAGATGCGGCAGGATCGGAGGTTTTGCGGCGCGCTTTCGCAGTTTTAGCTTGAAACTCACTCAAAAAATAGATGTTGTCGTATTTCCAAACATTCCCTTGTGTTTACTTGGCAACATGCCAATGGAAAACTAGATCAGACTACTCCCCTCTTGACGGAAAGGTCGTCCGCGTCGGGAATCAACAGTGGATAGGGGGTCCTATTTCTTGGGTTTTTGGCCATTCCCATCCGTTTTTCCTCCACTTTCCTGTTACTAGGCATCTCGACTTTCATATGCACTATTTCTTTTACTTGTCGTCCGACTTTCCCCTAATGCTGCCTTTAAGCCACTACTATTGAGTGGGCCTAGGCTTGCGACGCTTTCAAAGGTTCTGTGCCGTTCGAAGCACATCGACGGGGAAAGAAAGATAAAAAAGAGTTATGCCCATGGCGTGCGAACCTATCGTTACGAATGACACAAACTTACAATAGGTACTTCATGGAAAGTCACACGTGACCGGAAACTAAACCTCACCTTCAGTCCTATACCAGGCCCCTTCGATTGCCTCACTGAAAGATTTCTCATTCAGGGTTCGTCTGCTAAATAGGCCCTTGGGACTGTAGTCATTACTTTTTCCTGAGTTTCATGCAGCTTGTTGATGAACTATGTAGGGTCCCAGTTGAATATTTGCACGGAATTGATGGCTGTGTATCGTGATTCAATTACATCAACGAGTACATCCTAGTTGCACTTGAATCTCTGTTAGTTTTCGGAGTTGCACAGAATAAAAAGCATCTCGCAAATCCTGCCCTCTTTGCTACCAGCACCGACCTCCGCCAGTACCGCAAACTCCTGAAGGCTCATTTCAGAATTCTGGAGTATTAAAGTTCCCTCCGAGGTGAGGTCAGATAGTTTGAGCCACGGCCAGTAGGCTATACGAGACGTGGGTGTCAGATTCTGGAACGTGCTGAATCAAGGAAGCAAGCGCGACTCCACCAAGCAGCTCAGATCCGCCTACCCCACACGGTTGGCAATGACGGTGGCAACGGTGGCAACGACGTGGAAAATGAGGCCTGCGATTTATTTGATAATATAAGATAAGATAGAGATTCCAGTGATAAAAGAGACGTTGACATGAGGAAACAGGTGATATCTCCGTGCTCCTTATAAAACCATCCAGCGGGAACTGATTCGAAGGCTAGTTTTCACGGAGTAATGTCGTCCAAGGCCATATGTTAGGAGGCCTCATTTTGCCATTTTCGGGGGCTTCTTCTGGATTTTTTTCGGATTTCCTTCCTTGGCGTATCCCTTAGCACCGCCAATTTCATAGCTAAGCGCTTTGACTCACTCAAGGTAATCCTGGAAAGAGTGTAAAGGCATTAAGGTACTTGAAGAATCAATTGTGGAAGTATTTTTGCTTGTTTGACCTCAATGATTGTGAAGAATAAGGCAAAACTATATGCTCAGACCCCACCTCTTCAAAATAGACGGTAAGGGAAAGTGAAAAGCGTAGATCGCACCGTTGGAAGTTTATATATAAATTCCTTGACCTATAGAAAAAGATTAACATGTGCACTAATAATGAGATATTCAACTTTGGTGCTCCCGCAACAGACGGCGCTGTCAAAGCAGGACGGATATCAGTATTCGCTTAAAACCTGTTTAGGAGTACCTTTTCCACACTCGACCTCCTGGGGTGCGTCCCCGGTGCCCTTTCGTCAGGAATTAGCACTAGCGCTGTGGACAAGCGAAGCGATACGGGCGAGATAGGTGGAGGCCATATCCAGTTGCCACCTAAGGTTTACCTTGATAGGCGGAGTACACGGTAATCACTATGAGTCTGCAGCAAGATGCGACGCACCTAACTCGCGCGCATCTCGTCGTACCCAGCGAAATCTCAAAGGATGGGATGACATACTGCTATCGCACTGATTTGCATGAAAACATCATCACGAAAACATTCCATGTATCCATGTGAAAGGAGGACAGCCCGGGAAAGAGATTGTCTTGTCTGCACTCAAAGGCAGTGGTAGGGAAATTCTGACAAACAGTGAAAAATGTAGCGAATATGAAATTCGAGGTGCGTAGCAATACAATGGTGAAGAAAAAACGAAAGGAAATGGCCGAGGACCAGAGAAATGGGACCTCCTTCCCAACGCTCATTCTTGACGCAGACTACCTTTCCGTCAAGAAGGTAGCGTGGAGCCTGGACTAAATTCTCACTGGCATGGCCAAGTCGTAAACACATAGGTATGTTCGGAAATACGACATCATCTCTTTTCTTTAATGGCTCCGAGCTAAAACTGAGATGGTGCGCCGCGATACCTTCACCCTCGCCACATCAACTTAGCCACTCTCACTGTAGCCAATCAGAAAGCACGTCTCCGAGGCGGGGTCTATTATCCAAAAGCTTCAACTGTTAACCGTTGCGCCGCTTCTACAGCTCGGGGACGCGCTTTTGAAAGGGGTTTTGCCGTAATTGGACTTCTTAGGCCCATTGTTTCCAGGTGAGTGACGTCTCATCGATATTTCACACACCACATTTCCCATGATGCTGTGCTTGAGGGGTTTTTTTCAATATGTATACTGAGTTCTCAAATGCATAGTGAGGAGCTAGTGCAGCACAAATAAAAAATAAAATAGCAAAGAACAACCTTTTAAGCGCGAGCGTGCTCCAGGACTCTTGAGAGCAAGGTATAGCGATAGGTAATAAGACTCGCAATGCTCTATGGCAGCGAGTGCTGGCCCATGACAAAGAATCACGAGAAGCAGTTACTATCCGCAGAAATGAGGATGCTGAGATAGGTATGTGGCTGGACGCAGCTCGACAGGATGAGGAGGGTATGTACCCTTATGTCAGGATTTCGCACCGCCGTATGTCGCAAGCGAACCAATGCGGACGAGTTGAAAGCGTCATATTATCGAAGCGATTACAAGCCAACAGCGTATCGCGCCCTAGCATTAGCGAGTAATCGGCCGAACTACCGCGACGCGCATAGCTCGCACACACTGCTTCGCACGCCTCTCGTCGTCGTGCGAGATCCTGACATAAGGGTACACCCATGGATCAGGAACGAAGAGTCAGGACAGCCATGCAGACAGCTCCGGTCCAACTGAAGTTGAGGGAGCAGAGGTTAAGATGGTATGGGCACGTGCTGAGAAGTTCGGCAGACTACCCAATTAAGAAGGTGAAGGAGTTCGAAGTACCCGGCAAGCTACCACGAGAAGCCCCAAAAAAAGGTTGAAAGGACGTCATCAGAACCGACCTCACGGAAGTAAAAGCCACGGCAGAAGATGTCTTGGATAGAAGAAAGTGGCGACAACTGACAAGACCCCGCAAAAAAGCGGGACTGACGTTAGGGAGAAGAAGAAGAAGATTTTAACGCGAAAGAACGGTTTTATCGGAGAATGATCTGAGCCTGGGGAGCAGAAGAGCTTCTGGTTGAGTAAAGCATAGGTATTACTTTTAAACAAGAAACTATTCCAACCATCCCAGATTCTTTTTCCTATCTAGAACACTGCATGACAGTACGCTCCGCCACATTTCCTTTACAGTGATCCGATATCCCTATCACCTCGCTAATACTGAGTGTCCATGAAAATGCTTTGAGCATCACTCTTAGCCTATTATATTTTAATGGTAGGACCGGGAAAAAAAAGCAATTCAACAACTGCCTCGATTTGCATATAAACGTTCCCATGCCTATAGGAATGCTCGGAGACGTATCTATTCGAAAGGAGAAAAACAGTCCACATAAACATCTGCAAAAAAGCAATACGATCACGACATGTGTGTTGTATTCACCCAACAGTTGAATGTTAAAAAGAATAGAATTCATGAATATAAAATGTACGTGAAGATATGAATGACACCATCACATGGAAACGCTAGTCAATTAGCCGGAAAAACTGTTTTCCATAACAACCTTAATTGAATAACATCCTATAATTCCTATAGCTCCAACATTAAATAGCTCTGAGTCGAGTTGATTGAGAGAAAAGCACGAAAACTTTGCCAGCTGGAAGAAAACGGAAGAATCAGCAAACTTTGATTATCGTTACATTAGTTTATGGTGGGGCCAATGATCAAAGAATATCTATTTCATGGTACGCATTCTAATTTTATATCATAAATTTATTTTATTTTATATATTATTTTATATTGTATTGATATGTAAGCTATACACTTATATTATATTTTACTACATTATATTTATATTTATATTATAAATTTAAATTCATCTTGTATTTTACTTTGTATTATTTTATACTAAGTTTGTCAAGGAAATTCTGAACATTCTGATCCTTATCAGAAGAGAAACCTGCCTCTTTTAGTTCTAGTTGGTCATGAAAAAACGTATAGAAAAACTAAAACAATGGCATATGACATGGCAACTGTTTCGAAATTAGGTAGGCTCATCTCTCGTGAATGAAAAGTGCAGAAATGCGATACTTGAAAAAAATAAATACAGACGATGGAATGTACTGAAAGGAATTTCAACGAGAAGGTGAGAGAATGTGTATCACAGCATTTCAAGGGTATCACTCATTATCACGGTTCACCGATATCTCCTTTTGCTCAAAACAGCTGTGCGAGCTGCAGCAGCCCCAAATATTTTTCATGTAATTCCATTCAAGTCAGTGTACATATTTTTCCCCCAAACGGGTTTGAAACCAGCTCACCTGCAAGTCATGTCAGTGCATTTTTCCTCCCTGACGGCTATGGCGCCGATTCATCCACACAGGAAGAAGAAAATGCTTTGTTAGCTCGATCGGACTACGAAAAGCACTGACTTGTACAATGGCTCACTCGTGACAATCATTATAGCGGACAAATCGCATTCATCAGTCACCACAATTGTAAATGAAACTCGAATGCGCATACCAACAAAAGAATAATCAACTCCAAAAACTTTGCTCTTTTATTCTCTTGCAACTTGCACAAAGTGACCCCCTGCAAATATAAGCTGCAAGCATAATAGTTGCAATAGGAAACAATTAGAAACGTAAGTATTCACCAGAAATCATTTTCAAAATATGATAGAATTAGTTAGAAACGCATTGTTTTTGTGCGGCTAACGAAGTGACGGAAGTTGGCAACTTACACTTCTTCATAATGGTAAATTACTTCCATTATTTTGACGAGAGAAGTCGAAAACAGGCACTACTTACCCAGAACTACCCCACTACTCCTTATGCGGTCGAAGAGGTGATTTTTGGAAAGCCCTCCGATTTAGCTGCAAACTTCTACCCAGGGGTATTTCGATCCGTAGAACACGAATATGACATTCGCTTGGCGCGAACCCGGTTGGCGCCTGCGCCATAGGCGCCACTGTATAAATGGAGTGGATCACCAAACTCGCTCAAAATTTGTCCTAAGGTGTAGTTTGACCTCCTGGGTGAGAATTCGCCGAACGAATGTCATATTCGTCTTCTTCGGGTCGAAATACTACTTCGGATAAATTTTGAGCGAGTTTGGTGGTTCACTCCATTTTGGCGTTCTCGCCATTCCGCGCGAAACGAATGTCATATTCATGTTCTACCCCTGGGTAGAAGTCTACAGCCAAATCGAAAGTTTTTCCAAAAATCACCTCTTCGACCACATCGGTTGAAGAGGTAGTGGGATAGCTCTAGGTAAATAGTGCCGAAAATTATTCTAACAAAATAATTTTTTGCGAAAAAATATTTCAAAAACACATCTTCTCGTGTCACAAGATATTTCATAATTTTTGCCGAAGTCTATGCAATGGCAAATTCATAGAAGGTTAACAATGCAGACCAAATTCTTCCTGCAAAAAAAAGGTAGTCTCATAGCATCCAGCCTTTCCTGATGAGGGCCCGCCCAATCGTGCCCTCAGCGATTCCAAACCAATCTTTCCCTAATTGCAGTACCTTGCCCAAGGGGTACCTACAGATCAACGACCACAGCATCTGCCTTGTTGAAAACGGAATTCAAATAGCTTGTGAGCAGGGCCGAAGGATTACACCAAAGCTTTCAGGATGTGCGAAGTTCCCGCAATTTCATGGAGTGTTGGAAAGTAGGGTTACATGAATTGTTCCAATAGAGAATCGAGGGAAAAGGGCGTAGGATGACCAGTGGTGGCTGAGTGGCTACCGCAGTCTAGAGCTTTTTCTATATTTCCCTGTGAGTTTAATGAGGATGTACTAATAGCAGAAGTACCGTACTCAACCAAGTCAACGATCACAGGAACAACCTCCTCTTTCTGTGGCTTAAAAAGAGAAAAGAGAGCAATAATGAAAACTTGAGAGAATCCATCAATTCTCTACGCCCCATAGAAAGGGGGAAAGCACTGCCATGACATTTTTGGGTATGCTCATGTCAGGAATTTCGCATGAAAAGATACACTCAACCTGTTTTGATCAATATCACATCTCAATTCGGCGCCCACGGTATGTGCATCATTGCAATAATTGAGGATTTCCTAAAATGCTTACAAATATTTTGAATGGTACAGGAAGAGTACTAAATTCTAGTTAAATCATGCCCAGGAATAGTGAAAATAACTCATTTTATCGCTTGTTCACATAGAGCGTACATAGAGCGTGAGAAGAGCAGCAATAGTTGGTAGTTTATAGGTTTCTAGAGGAAGTGCAGTGGCATAATGAAAGGCCATCAACGAGGACATCGTAAATGAGGTGGCACGGTATAGTACGGTACCCTACCAGAGCCGAGAATCGCTGAACCAAAGCTAGCCACTCGTAAACCCAGTATGTTTCCAAGAAAGCTGTGAATGATCTGTTTCGGGGTGCTATCAGACCTTCACATCGTTTTTGGTGCATGAAAGCCTGCAGCGGCTATATGTTGTTTATTATGCGGTTAGCCCTACACTGAGGCAGAGGCTTGAATTACCGAGATGTTGACGATTACGACCTTTACCTGCACATTCCAGATGTGCAGAAGCAACCAGCACCGTAAACAATATGTTAACTGTCTCCCCATAATTCTATAGAAACTCTCTCTTTCTATTATCCTGTAATTTGGAGAAATCAAAGCTGGTTGCACAATCATACGTTACATTGAGAAGGGCATTGCGTTATTTATCTTCGATATTGATCGATAAGTGCAATAAGCCAAGGAAACCTGAGACTTATCAAGGACGCTAGCAATATGCTTCATATTTAATCTACGTTAAAAAACTAAAATTCTTGCGAAATTACATGGGATACGGTAGTCGCTCAAACTTGACAAAGGATCAGGCGGGATATGCCGAGCTGGGTTTCTCAGTTATTTGAACTGTTTTTAACAGTTTTTCTGTAACACATAACTTACCGCGTGCAACATATGGCGTTTCACGAGATTCAAACCACTACTTTTGGGTTTTAGGAAAAGTACCGCTGTCGAATGCTACCATCTTATGATTTCGAATATGGAGATTAACACATCTTTCAGGAATCCCTCTCTTCCTAAAAGTAGATAGGATTTTAGCAACACGCTTTTGAACAGCTTATGCACCAAGCAATGACGATAGAAATTCACTATTTGTGTCGTGATACATGTGTATACACTTCTTATAATAATTTTTTAAACATCTGAACAATAATAGCCTCCTCTTAGGATATTCTTGGCGTTGATTATTGGATTATATCAGTAGTGGTGGTAAAACACGATCCTATCAACACAGTGTTACAATAACTGATAGATATGTTGTTTTCAATATTCGAAAACATATCATAACAGCTTTAGCTTTCAGAAATCGATGCTTTCATATAATTTCATATATTAATATAATATAATCGACCTAAAAGTCCTATAGTCTTTTATAATATAATCTTTCATATGTTATAATCGACTCAAAAAAGACAGTCCTGGATGACCAAATGGAGTTAAGCGGTACAACAATGCGCCAAAAAGAGCGTTGTGTACTGCTATTTATGGCTGCTACGTCGCCCCCACCAATCGATCACACATCACTTGAACAATCTTAATTTGATAATAGTAACTATAAAAGCGTCGGACACCAGCGTTGCATAAGAGTGGGAAGCCGATTGGGAATGTCTGCCACGCTGATTACCGTCGAATTACGACCACGCCCCTATGCTCCCTTCGGTTCCTCACTAAAAGAGCCGTGATCCGCACCAGATACGTGAAGTCCAATAAAAATGAACATATCTTATATGTGGACAAATTGGATCAGAAATGTTTTTCAAATGCTGCGGCAACCTAGATGCGGAATGATTCCATGACTGATAGGGGACCTCAAGAAAAAAAGTCAAAAATCACAAAGTCTATGGACCATGTAACACACTCTATTCCGATCAGTCCTTCTCTGGGATGGGTCACGCATGTTTATGCTGCAACTAACAGAATCACCATCACTGAGTCCGATTTCACATGTTCAGAAATGACTTTTCGGGAGAAGCTGACGTTTAAGTTAGAGCTTTCATCTACCTATACAGAGTCTGGTGCTAACACATGAAATCCAGGCTGGTGTTAATACATGAAATCCGTAGGGATGGAAACTTGGAAGGATCGGGGGAGGAGGACATAGCCAGGAATTTGTCCTTGCACCATGCTACTAATCTTTCGAGACATAAAGACACTGAGTCTCGTGCTTTGCCCATTCCATGTTTTAAGAACACCAGAACGGAAAAATTAAAACTCTTCTGAGAGATCAGGTCCTTGGGTAACAACCCTCCAATCATATCCATTATAATTCCAATAAGTGAGGTATTTGGAAGGAATTTAATCGTTGATCATCTTGGCCTCTCTGCTCAAGCTCATGGAAGGTATGCGTGTTCCTCTTACTTGACATAACCTTCTTTCTTTGTAGCAACTTCTTTGTCCTTCTAAACCTCAAAAAACTACAGCCTTACCATTGAATAAAGCAATGGTCAAATGCTCTTTGGTACAAGCATGCATGCAATATGGGACTGATCACTAACTGTGAATAAGGGAACCAGATGTTAGCTCAAAATAAATCGTAGCAGTGCATTAGCCCACCAAAGTGCGCCCAATTGATAGTGCTACGAGATGGCGATTTAGCTATCCATGCAGAAGGTAACAGCTATAGCATCTTCCTCAACTTTAAAAAAAAGCCGTTTACTTCGTTTTCCATACAGAATTTTGTAGACATCCTAATGTTAGATTAGCAACAATTTCTTGCATGTCTGGCCAAAATCTGTGGCAATATCAGTCAAAAAACGGGTTTATGCCATTTATCGCAGCCTGAGGGTTCCAAACGTCGTTCCAAACGATACCTACACCCACCAATTGATCTGAGGAGTCAGCGCGGCTCCTTCATTTATTTCACCAACATGTCAAGTTTGATAACAATTCTAACATACAGTAACGCTCAAAAGTTTTCGGCCAAGTGGTTTTTCACTTGTAACTTTTTTGCGACTGGACCGATCTTAGTTAGTATGTTGTACTTGGAGACACTGCATAGTGGTAAAATGCAATATTTTGTTTTTGGGGTTCTATCCTTATGCCGTCCTGCTGTGCTGCTGTCATCAGAAGTCGTGGCTTTTCCATTGAAATTGTTTTCTGAGGCTTGCTGGTATTATTTTTTTCAGAGAAACCGTTTTTCTTGACTAAGCCTTTTCCTTTTTTCCGATGGTTTTTTTTTAGTAAATTCTTGCAAAAAACCATGAAAAAAGTCAAGCGGCGCTCAAGTAGAAGGAAATGTTGACAATAGGTTCAGGCACCACATATTAAAACTTTGTCAAATTTGGTGAAGTAGAAAAAATTTATGACAAGAAAGTGTTTGGCCGAAGACTTTTGAGCGCTACTGTAAGTACAGTAGGATCAGACGTAATGAGCCCGCTAAAAATACCCATTTAATCCCCATAAGAGGAAGTTCGCAAAAAATTCTGGAAGAAAGGCTTTTATTACATGACACTCTCTCATCACAAAGAGCGGTACGAAAAAAGCAGCCTGGCTGGGTTCTTTCACTTTGCTCATATAAAATCCATCACACATGCTTAAACACATCCAGTATTCTATTATAAAAAGGGAATCTCCCATCAGCATCACGCATTTCATAGCGTATATGGCAGATCTATATGCATTTGTTTATTGGATGTCTCCATTTACTACATATCATCCCTTCGCCCTTTTACTCCAATTGGTTCGCGAAAGATTAGTTTCTCTCACTAGCAGTGTCATGCGTGCGTTCATCACGAAAGATTCTGTCTTATTTGCTCATTATGAATTCCCCGATACGGATGGGTGTGATTAGACGTGGACTGAGACTATAGCCCAGATTTATGATACTGCACTGGGAACCCGGGAAGTGAACAGAAATCAAAATCAAAGGATCGTGTTGAGAGTAAATTGGTCGCTTCGGTACAACACTCTCTGGTCCCTGAAAGAGAGGAGAATTGCAGCAAAGAATCCCTGAATGAGGTCCCCACCCCATATAATTTAAACTCTACCCTCCAGAAAACCAGCAGCCTTATTACCTCCTCAAATCTTCAAAAGTACGCTTAACTCTTCATTTCTTCCTAAGTCGATCCCTCGCCCTCTCCTCCTGACCTTAACGTTAGGTAACAGAAACGAGTACTCTCCGTCACCCAAACCTAGTAGCTCCCAGTTGGGCAACTACTTGGCCCTGTTTGGTTTCACGACAAGATACTGTATTGAAATTCTCACCACATCATCAGTTTCAAACAAGCGTCACCTGCTGATCGGTTATGTGCGTGCAAAATAAAAGAGTTTCGAAGGCGATATCAGAGTGTAGCATTACAGTCTTTGTAAGAACTAAAAGACATCTCTCAATATGCTAGATCTGCACAAAATACATTAGTTGGACAAGTCCCGATGCAATGAGTGATGCTTCAACCCAAATATCCATCAGTGTCAGAGAGAAAACCAAACAACATTCAAAATAAGAGAAAAGACATAGTTCCCTCACCCAATCTCTTTCAGTTTCTAAGAAAGATCACTGGTAACAGCTACTATAATGGACAAGAATAGACGTTGAAATTATTGGAAAATAGATGACAAAAATAGCTCTGAAAATAATAGCATTACTCTCTTGACACTGTTACGCCTAGCAGCTATAACAATCACTGTAAGCCTTAGCTAAGCTCTAAATACATTTACTATAGCTTATGGGTAGCAATTTACTCGCAACAATGCGAAAAAGGGCGCATGAGCTCCAATTAATAAGATGATGTTAGTCGTTGAAGTCATTTCAATAAAACTGACTATTATTCTCATGAAAATGCCACGAAGACGTTTAATTATTTCAAAAACTAGAAGTTAAATACTGTTGAATAACCGTCAGCTGCATGTCTATTCCCAGGCTCAAGGTTTGTTCTCAAGGCACCCTCTTTGAATCTCTGAACCTCTATCTATTTAGATACCCTCCTTAAATTGCAGGCTTTATTGACGTCACATATAGCGGAAATGAAATTCCGGCATTGCAAATCCAGCACTGGATTACAGTAATCAAGGATTCAAAAAGCACTTCCCTGTTGGGATTATCTCGAGTTGAATCGTTTTGAAGACAGAGGCTATTACAGAAACTCGTTCTATTTCCCAGATAAAATGTATTTCCATTATTTGTTGAAATGGTTCGCTCCCATGAAAAAAAGATAAATAGCTGTTTGTCTTCATGCGAGGATCGAGCATAGGGGCCAGGAAATTCTTGCGATGATACGATCTTCTGGATTAGCGACACGGTCTCCTAAAGGAGCTGCCGTACGGTCCCTCACCCGAAGGTTTTCGAGTGGAGTGTGGGATGATTCCCAGAAATTTCTAAAAATTATCTTAGAATTCTATTCTACCCTGAAAATTCATTCAGGTTTTTGCTCGCATACATTCCTGGAAGTTACCATTACTGGAATCATTAAGCATGCCTCTATTGAAGGCCCTGCTTCCTTTTTATCAAACTGCTTCTGGCAATAAATACCGAATTGAGAAATTCAGACTGGATTTTCTTGAAGACCATTCAGACGTTCGCACACTCTCATTATTAGTGCAAATTGCTGATGGTTTTACCTTTTTGAAAGGGGGCCTTACGGTAAGCCAGGAATGATATATGAAGACAAACGAACGATCTTTAAAATAGCAAAGGATTGAAGAACAAAAGTTTCCCACCCGCTGATTTTTTGTATAATTAGATTTTTTGGATATATGGTGATGTGGTTTCCAGAGAAAACAATATTACGCCCCACAGTACTCAGCACACCTTATAGTGCACCTATCTTTTAGTATATGAAATGCCGGGTTACCACAGTTGCATCAGATTTGCTCTTTGATCTGATCAATTCCAAAAATTCATTATGAGCAAAAGGAAGTGTGTCTTCCATGAGAATATCTTGCAGAGATTTTCTAATTAGACTCGATTCAATCTCGCTTGCAAAAGTCGTCCACCATTTCGCATTTGTCCGCCATTTTCTCAAGGGCTCATTCACTCACCACGGACCCTCTTTTGTGTGACCACACCTTACGTGAGCCTACGTTCCAGCCCTGTATGGAGATGAGAGATGCAGGTCAGGGATATAAGTCGTCCCGCGACCTGAGCAGCAAAAAGATGCCTTCTGGTAGCATTCTTGGTAAAAAAGTGACGAAATATTGATAAAGAAGACGGGAAAATCATTATTTTGACAGTGGCAAGGAACCAAACGCAAAAAGCTCCAAAAAGCAAAAGAAGCAAGGAAAGCAAGTAGCAGAGAAGTAGAGTAATTAAGTAGACGTTGTTATTAGGTTGCTGAGTTATGGGCAAAACCTTCGGTGTCGGACGGGACTCGAACCCGCACTTCATCCTTTCCGGGGATATGTGCTAATCCATTACACTACCGACACCCCTTTCACCTTAACTCAATTAAAAATCAATATCTACTAAAGCTTTCAGCTTCACGGTTCGATGCCGATATTGCCAACCGGCTCAACACGTTATACGTGTGAGTGCTGATAAGCTATGGTAAACATATCATTCAGAAGCTGAGTTAAGGTGAAAGGGGTGTTGGTAGTGTAATGGATTAGCACATATCCCCGGAAAGGATGAAGTGCGGGTTCGAGTCCCGTCCGACACCGAAGCTTTTGCCCATAACTCAGCAACCTTATAACAACTTTCGCAACGCGTGCTGCGGCGAAAATCAGCAGCTATCAAAAAATTAAAAATTAAAGGCAGCATTAGGGAAAATTCGGACGAAAAGTAAAAGAAGTAGTGAATATGAAAGCCGAAATGCCTAGTAACAGGACGGTGAAGAAAAAACGGATGGAAACTGTCAAAAACCCCAGAAATAGGACCCCCTTTCCACCGTTGGGTCTAGGCGCGGACGACCTTTCCGTCGAGAGGCGGGTAGTCCGCGCAGGTTTTCCATTGGCATGTTGCCCAATGAGCACAAGGGAAGGTTTGGAAATACGACAGCATCTACTTTTTGAAGTGAGCTTCGAGCTAAAACGCGAAAGCGCGCCGCAAAACCTTCGATCCTGCCGCATCTCCTTGGCCGCTTCCACCCCAGTCAATAGGGAATTACGTCATCCGGAGGCGGGACCGTTGTATCAAAGAGGCGGAACCGTTGCACGGTTGCGGCGTTTTGCAGAGCTTCTACAGCATGGAGGAGCGCTCTTTCACAGGGATTTCGCCACAGATAGCCTTCTTGGGCCCAGGACTGCAGTGTGAGTTACTTCTTGTAGGGATTTCTCCATTACCGCATTACCCCTAATGCTGTCTTTAAGTAGATGTTATTCAAAGAGATCTTATTTATGGCCTGTGCAGTAGTTCCACCAATCTTAAATTAAACTATGCATCACTATCTCATTGAACAGGCGTTAAGAAGAACACTCTTTACATGAAGGGGAGACCTTTTCGGGATGGATGACGTATTCCTTAGGTCCTCCGACGCCCTAACCATAGAGCAATTCCAGTGCAAAAGAAGCTAAATGTATAAACAAGCATGTCCTTCATGTTTACCGTAACCTACTTCTCTAACCTTCTTTTGCTATTATTAATTCCGAGTCTCCCTCAGATCCGTCCGTGTCTGATGAATAAATCCGCAGCTGAGGGACACTTTTTTCTCCATATCTGTTTTTAGTGCGCCTGCTCACGGCTGTCAACACGTCTGCAGTCGAAAGTGTTTTCACATATTGCATTTCGCGAACGTGAGAATCCCATGAGTAAGACGAGTCGTCTAGAAGAAAAACACTTGAAGAATTCATTTACAACTATAGATGGCTAATTGTTATGGGATGGAGTCACAATGATATGCGCGACCTCGCGACCCTCAGATCTGAACACAAAAATCTCCCCACATTATCACGGGAGCCAAACGATCAGTCCTAGGGTTCTTTGCTGCCGAAAAAACGCTTCGAATATGACAAATCCACCTAGTTGTTCGCTAAACACTCATTGGGGAAATGAGTATTATAATTTTCTTCTCCGTTAGAAATTGAAGGTGGAGCTGTTAAATAGCACGACAGTCGTAAAACCAAGTGAAATGGCCAGAACTTTGGGATCAACAGTTTTCCTGTGGATTTTTGGGGCGAAAGGGTTTACCGCGTCGCGGAACCACCGACTGTCGATCGGTGCCACACCGTATTGACATATGTGGTGGTCATATGCAACGCACAACGCACAATATTTTCTATATTTATATATTCTATTTTTAAGGAGGTTTGTATTATAATCCATATTTATATATTCTATTTTTCTAGAATTATATTCAATTTAATAGATGAAATTCACCTATAAAATAAAGAAATACATAAGTTACGGGATAATATACCAAATCAATGTAAATATGCAAATACAATAAAGCACCGCAGAACTCACATGATCGAAACGAACAGTACGGGATTTTCCCTAGCCCTGCCCCGACCGACAATAAGTCTGAGCAGGTGAGTGCTTCGGAAAATGACAGCTTGTCACGGTGCATATGCCATGACGAGTGAAGTAAGTAGTTCAGCGCTGATTGCGAAGTAGAAAAAAAGATGAAAGTGATTGAAGGATGGGCAATATTCTCCACAAGCATCTATGAGAGACTACTGCATTTCTTCGAATAAATTGATTTGCTTTGGGAGGATAAAAAGGGGGAAAAGCGAGGCTGAGGAAGTGAAGGCCAATGAATCACTTCACTGCTTTGATTTTATACAAGTACGGCATAAATAACCCAAGGCATAGGTTGAGGGGAGGGAGCAGTCATGGGGACCAAACGACAATGCTCTCGAAGTACCCAAGGGTTCAGTCCAAGCAGTTACACCACGCCACTCTTGAACAGCGAGAAGTCAGAGGATCAGCCTAACAAAAATGCCTATAAGGGTGTCCTCACAAACTAACAAACCTAATTAGACACAGCATGACTGACATGAGACTGACACATCGAGTGTGTGGTTAGGAAAGCTGATTATTAAACACTGCCGAGACATTACTGCAGTAGACTCACTTTCTTAAAAAAAAAATCGGAACTAACATCTGATGCTCATATGTCAGGTTGCTATCGCTCTTGTCAGTGATGTCAGCAACTTCTCAAATCAGTCATCGCCTCTCTTTCAGCAAGGAAACGAAAATGGACTGACTACGGAAGAACATCTAACTCCCCCCCCCCCCTCCTCCTCCGAGATTATTTCTCTTGGACGAGAGCCATAATGATGAAAGGACGAGTCTGATTACAATCGTTAATCGTTTTGGAGAATGTCCATTTTTCACTGCTCGAAGTGAAAATCGTTGAGAATCTCCTATTAAACAAAAACCCGAAGAAGTCATACCCGAATGAAACCAGGGACATCCGAAGTTCACCTTGAGCACCTACGGGGAATACGGCTTGATTGCCCAATCGTGCTGCATACTTTACAATGTTCGAAGGGTCATGCTTTGTCCATAACTTCGGAGATTCTGCGAGAATCTGAGACAATCATTGAGAAGACAATGAAGTGAGAGAACGGAGTCATTTCCATGCGACGTATAACACACTAGACTAGAACAGTTTCTCTCAAGAAAAAGTATCAAAGGCATTTGAGCGGAATTTGGTCAACGCAACGATCACAAATGAATGTTACAAAATGCATAATATGTACAGCAGAAATAATATCAATTTGCATCGTGTTGCAAAAAATTTTCTAAATCCTGAAAATTATGGTTATTTATGCACTTCATAACATTCTGGATCTTCATACTCCTCACCACTTATACCAGAGACGTTCACCTGTGCAAATAAGAGTTGTCAGAAATCTTGCATCGGTAAGCCTTTTGCAGATTGTCAATACGGGTTACTTCAACACAACTCCAATGAAAAAAATTTTAGTCAGTGTCACGAGTCTTCTGTTCCAAAACTCGTAGATCCCGAATCCAAAGTTCTGTCGCAGTAATCGGATGAAACCGAAACAGGGCGAGGCTGCTATGTGAGCTTCTACTATAATTTTTGATGCAGCAGGCATCATACGCTGGAGTGCACTACACAAACTGCGTTTCTTCCTTTGATGAAATTAATTGTATAGCTGTTGTCATAATGAGGGAGGGCGGGGGGGGGGGGACATCTCATAGAATGTTTTACACCTATAATAGATCCGTACCGTGTCAAACTCGTGAAACGCCAGATAATGGCACGCCTTCACAAAATTGCATGTCACTAACTAATCATTTCCTGGCATAGTGCACCCTAATCTCCCATGCCCCACTTCCCCCTCCCTTAGGATGGCACTGATTTATGATGGGATCTACGTATGTAAACATTGAAGTAGCTGCACCACTCGACCTATTTTTAGTGAATGCTGAGCAGCCGTTAGCCAGCACTTACTAGCTGCGCTTTAAACTAAATAATTTATGCTAAATTGATGGAAAATGATTGAGGTTAAAAATGAATGGAATGGGAGGGGGGTTCAAGAAAATCAACGAAAGAAAGCAATACTCTAAAGTAAAAACCGCAGAAAAAAGTGAATGTTTTCGGGTGGGCACAATCGTCGAGCGCAAAAAAGTGGTTGAATTTCGAAAAAACACGATTAGGAGAGCACAACACCCCTCGCCATCAATTACCCGTAACGAGCTGAAAAGTCGATTTATGGAGAAACTTTGTTTTCAGAGGAAAATGAACTAAACAAGATCTGCGGGTGTCTACCAACAGTACTGCTTTGAGATATGGAATTTTCTGTGGCTTTTCCATGTACATATGCATATAGCAATTTCTTTTCGTAATGACAGGACATTTGTTGAAGTGGACAGGTAGTCCTAGTCAAGAGCTTTCCCCAGCAGCACGATAGGCAGGAAAAGGGGTAAAGAAATGGATACATGGTAACATATTACCACAGCAAATATGGGAAAGCAACAAGAGGGATAAAAACGGGACAGAGACAATGTAGTGGATGCAGATAGATGCTTACGAAGGCAGAACACAATGGATGGAGACTGCTCAAGTGTGGCCGCTTGAGCTCACTTCAATGCTTCATTTTCTCATGTGTGTGATTGAACTCTATGTACTCAGTGCGAATTCTGCTTCTGGGACATTGTCTTGTACCCTATACTAGTTTGGTTCAAGAGTGAGCAATATATTAGGGTGTCCACAAAGTTCGTTGGCCATTCGTTTTTTTCAGAGCTTTTAAAGATAACTCACCAAGTTGAACTTACCGGTCCATGATATAATCTCCATGCATACCCACCACCTTTCGCCAACGATCGGGTAGAGAGGCAGCTCGATCCTCCCAAAAGCCGGCCGGCCGCGACTCGACCCAGTCCTCGATCACGTCCTCGAGATCGCCTTCGTTTTTCAGCTGTTTTCCGTCCGAGAAATTTTGCATGGACCGGAAGATGTGGTATGGACTGATGTCCGGGCTATACCGTGGTTGCGTGAGCCCATCCTGTTCAGGACGGCCTGAGCTTCTGTCGCTTTGTGGGGGCGCGAGTTATCCCAGAGCAACCACGGATTTGCAAGTTTCTGGGACAAGGCGGCAGCTTTCACCTTGACCTCCTGCGATTCCTCAGAGAGGGTCTTTGCCGTCACTGTGGCATTGTTGGGTAGGATGCTGTAATGGACGACGCCACTGATTTTATCACTTATCACTGATTTTTATATTCGACGCCATAGTTTCCACTGGTGAGGCGAGTCCACCATTTTGACATTCAGTTCTCAGGGGTGTTATCACAAAAATGCTGACGCATTCTGGTCGTGGCCTGACGTCTGGAGATACCCAGGTTGTAGTAGTGGTGGTGACTATCACTCATCTTCACTGCTTTATTGTGGGAAGAGCAGGAAAGGAAATTGAGAGCTAGCCAGCTCAGAAGATAGCCCATCGCGAGTACTTTCAGTATTGGGAAATCATTATACAAAATCACTATGCGTTACGTAACGCGACGCTGTTTACAAATGGCCAACGAACTTTAGGACACCCTAATAATAAATGCTAAGTATTAGGATGGTTAGCCCAGGGAAAATGCTTGCTAAATGATAACAGTACAAATAGTAGAAACTTCAGAAGCCACTGTTGAATAAAAGTGAAGGTACTGACACAAGACTCCGAAGAAGTCACTTCATAGAGAGGGTATGATACAAGCAATATAAGTGGGACAGTTTTCTTGAAGAAGTACTTCACTGCTCCGCAAACTTTTCGAAACATGGTCATCTTAAACTCGAAACATGGTCAAGGCAGCAAGAATAACTGGTTGCAGTGCAAGTTGCTTTCTGACCGTATGGCAGGGAATGGTGTCTTTCCTGCAAATCGGCACTTCAATCTCAAATTCGAGACGATTTTTTATGTGTCATCCTTCAAAACCCGTTCCTGAAGTTACTACAAGGATGCTGAGTTATGGGCAAAAGCTTCGGTGCCGGACGGGACTCGAACCCGCACTTCATCCTTTCCGGGGATATGTGCTAATCCATTACACTACCGACACCACCTTCACCTTAACTCAGCTTTTGAATGGTATGTTTACCATAGCTTATCAGCACTCACACGTATAACGTGTTGAGCCGGTTGGCCAATATCGGCATCGAACCGTGAAGCTGAAAGCTTTAGTAATGTTTTTTTTTCTCTTTTTTTTTATGTGTTCAGGGGTCCATGCACTTGTAGTAACTTTCGCATCGCGAGCTGCGGCGATAAACAGCAGTTATCAAAAAATTAAAAATACCGTTCCTGAAGGTTATGCCTAAGTGTTGTTTTCAATGTTTTCTCTCTTTTTGTAGCCCCTGCGAACTTTTTCAGAAGACAATGCTACCTGAGGTAAAAAAAACCGCCATAACTAAGCAGTTCTATATAGAGGCGATACACATGAAGGAGTAAATTCCACAAAAAAAAGCATAATAATTGTTGAAGGTTGTTGCGTTCAAATCCACCTTGTTTGGAGACTTACCGTGTGAGAAAAGTCAGTGGTCCTCATTATCCATGTGACTGTATTAGTAGGGGATGCATTAACAAAAATTGATGGGGTGTTAGGCATGGAACACCGGGAAGAGGATATCTCGACACGGGGAGCGTATTCGACCGGCTGGGAGGGGGTCTTATCTACAGACCAGAACCTTGACTTTCAAGAAGCAGGCGAATGTGAAATAAAGATATTTCTGCTTCAGGTAAGAATACATTGCAATAAATCACATTGCAACTATACCAACCATCAACAGTTACTGGTTTTGAAGAGGTTAAAAAGAAGGGGTCGTATATGGTTCACGTAGAAGGGGGGGGGGGTTGTACTGAGGTGGCTCTTTTCCTCGACACCCAGAAATGCCTAGAGCTAGGTATTGCAGTTTTTCTAAAGTGTGGGTGATTTCTTACTTTTACAATCTGATCTGAGAAAGCTGGAGGAAGTTTCAGGTCGACATGTGGAATTAGCCGATTAAAGGTAAAAGTCTAGAAAATAGCGGAACTAGGAAACTCACTGGCAAATGAATTCAGACATCAAAAGCGTTTCCTAGTATTATTGTCTTACTGTACCTATCATCTCCATTAGATGTGAAACATAATGAAGAAAATTATGGCCTATGCGTTCGAATGAGTACTCATTTCACACTGCCTCAGGGCAATTACTTAGACCTCCATTCTCCGAAATCCTTATCTCACAAATTGTTGGGATCGAATTAAAAGCAAAGTATAACAGAGAACGGTAATTGTAGCTAAAAATCTACGGCAAAAGAGGGACACATTGGGAGTGATAGCACAGTTTCCTTTTGTGTTTGGTAAATAAATAAATAAATACCTTGTTTTGAAGCTATCACTGATTATATACGAAGGAAGACCTTAGAGACATTTAAATTATCGACCGTTGGTGGCTGAATAGGGCTATACAGCTCCGAAATGCGCTAAAATTGTAAAGGGCGAAGGCATTATTTCAAATGATGCGTTACGGAAGGAAAAAATATGCGGCTAAGGCTGGGTTGTAGAAGGACTTTGGCATTCTCCGTCAAAACAATGGCACGCAATGGGGATCAGGGTCAGTGTGAAAAATAAGAAAATCAGATTTCGCCTCAGTAGATTCAAAAATAGCTTTGGGAGGGGTAACATAAGGAGCATATCTTATTTCAAATGCGAATTTTCATTTCCATTGTTATAAGCACAGTAGAGTGTTAGTCAAGTATAGCGTCAAAAATATGGGCGGTACTTGCGAGGAAAGCTTAGAAAGATGGGATGGCAAGGAGCAGAGGCAGAATAAGGAATGAGATTAGAAATGCAGTGTGAACTGCATCTAACTTCAGCGCTTTTTGATACAAGGAAATTTCTGAACTGCACCTATCTTTCTCTCCCTTTCCGTTTACCCACTTCCACCCGCTTGCCAGATCCATTGGTGAGAAAGGAGCGGTATCAACATCAATTCTCGCGGTACGTTTTAACGATGTTTATGGGCGGGTGATTCAGGCGTTTCAGGAGAAGCCGTCATTCCGCAGAAGCCATTTGTTTGGCCCAATCTCGTAAATCGGCTATTGTTTTCGCTTGAAAAAGCCTCAAATTAATGGTTAAAATAATCTTTGTTTACATCAGGGACGCTAATCCTATGAAGGTTAGGAATGAATGATTGTGTTTTTAGGAAGCAAACTCACTATGGACGACTAAGAAAAAGGAAGTCGAAATGAGTGGAGGTAAACACGCAAAGCTAAAAAGACCATCAGATGGATGAATTCGGTTCCATTCCCTTCTGATTTGGGACCCAAGCTTCAAAAATAGGGAACAACTTGTTGAAAGATCGAGGCAATGGGATTCAGACAAAATGAACGAATTAACTAATCCCGAACACTCCCTGAATTTCTCAACCACGTCAGGAACTGCCTCTCCCCACCCTCCGTCCCCAAAATTTTCTCATGTCAAGGCAGCTAAACATATAGCATATTCATTGTGAGCGCTAAAAATAACAAGGCATCATGAACCATCGCAACCAATTATGTGGTAATGGGCATCAGACGATTATAATGTCACCCACCCATTCCACTTCAAAGCTATGCAATCCAAATATTCGAGGATAGCGAGGAATATGATGGATGGAGATCAATAACCAAGAAAACCAATGGAGATAGAAACTCAAAAATTTGCATGTTCAACAAGATATTGGTAGCCACAGTTAAATTTTATGAGTTGCCGTTGTTATGCAAAAACTGGTAGTATTATGTAGAACTGAAAGGATTTTAATGAGACTATGAAACTTGTCATCAGCATTGCAGGCGATGAATAGTCCTGCTATGATGGGTTGGGTTATCCTTACAATAACGAAGTTATAGAGACCCCAGCCATGGTCTAATTTACGAGAGTACGGAGACTGGGCGGCGAAAGAGCGCTTCAACACCTTTGCGCGCTAACTCAGCATGTAAATAGAAAGCCCCTCAAATCAGTTGAATCAAGGGATCAATAAAGGTCGCAAGTAAACAGTATGAGATAACTAAGGAGAGATTAAACCGCTAAAGAGAGCCCAATGACAGATAACGATCTTCACACGTTCTAGTTGAATCGCTGTCATCAGGGTTTTTTCTGTTTGCAACTTTTTAGACGGTTTGACTTTCGATTTCGCGAGCCTGTTTGCTCCTCTCAGATTTCTAATCAGACAGATAGCAGGAGCAACGTGAAAAAGAAGGGCTTGTTGTTTGATTCATAAAAGGGATGAGATACTTGAGCCTGCCGTCTAGATTCTTTCACGAAAAGTTGCAATGCTTCACGAAGTGACTTTTTGGTTCATACAATGATTTGGGTGGAAGAGAAACCAGGCAATGTGCCATTGAGTTATCTCCCTGTAAGATTCTGGTTAAAGCCTCTGTACCATTTCCCTGAGCCTTCTACACTCGAAAAGAGGGGGTACTTATTGTAATTATTACTATTGGTTCACCTATCAACAACATGTGACCGATTTTTTTTTTAAATCGCTTGTTACATAGTTGATCATCAGCCATTATTATTGAGCTTTGCTGAATCACTGCTTTCGATGGGTGACGGTATATCTAAGACCCTGTTGGAATGTTCAGCAGCTCTGAGACCGCGTTCATACTTTGCACCGGCGGGACGTGACTTGGGAGGTGCAGGAACGGCGTAGGCAACAAGACCAGATGACGCAAGCGGAGTAGCAGACGCACGCCCTGCCGCCCACACCGCAAAGTATGAACGCGACCCAAGGCTGTCTGAATCATATTAGCCATTTCAGGACACTGATTCATTGTGCATCGTACAAGGCGGGAGGAAATAGCTTAATAGCCGCACGACTATTATAAGCTTTGCAAAATTCAAGCAGGGGAATGATCACGCTAAAAATCGAAATATCCGAAATTGAAAATGGTGGTGTCGCAAAGATCCGTGCGCCCCAACGAGCAAACATCGAGGATTAGGAACCCGAAAATCCCTTTCCTCTTTCGTGTCCCTCTGGTCACAACACGAGCCGGGGTGGACAGCGGACAGGCCACAGACTATCAGCCGGCCGCAATCGTTCTTCCGTCCCTCCCCGACAACTCGCCCGGCCGCAAAACCTCAGAACGACATGCCATGCTGCGGGGTCGTCATATGACCCCAGGCCGCTTTTTTCCAATGCGATTTTCGCCACATATGACCTCTTCTCAAGTAGAAGGTCGTTCTCAGAGAAAATGTACTCCCAGATCTCAATGTTCCCTTCCCCTTTTGGTGCCTTTGAAGCAGTGGTGATAATTCTAAGTAAGATTAAATCAAAGTAAATTAAATTAATTTTGTGTAGTGAATCGCTCTTGTACGCTTCTCAAATGTGCATAGCCAACTTCCGCAACTGATTTGTGTCCGACACGATTTTCTGAAATTTGATTGATTACTTCGATTAAACACCTGTCGCTGCCTTGAGATACATATCAAGCCATTCATTGAGTGCAAAGAAGATAGAGACGTTCTGGGTCAGTAGAGTAGCCATAATATCACCGATTTGAGAGTGGCAGCTTTCATCCTCCTATAAAATCACGAAGATGGTGCACTAGCAGGTGGCGTGCACTCCCACTTGCACGGTGCAAAGGTCAAGTCCCACATTTGCGCTAGTAGTATATGATATGATGGAGCAGCTGAATCATCAAGTCGACTCCCTGCTCAAAGACTTGCAGCAAATACTGCAGCTATGGTAGCAACTACACGTTTCATGAATCTCAAATTCTATCCGACGGCGTCTATACTTAGCGATGGATGTCGCGGAGTACAAATGCTGATGCTGCATCATTCTAGAGAGGGTGAGAGCCATAAACATGGTGGTAAGGCATAACGAGTTATGCAATACTTTGTCAAAACTGACTGGATACAAGGCTGATATGGTCACTGTCTTACATAACCACATATCATTGGCCTATCTTGGCACGAAGTTATCACTACTATATATAATCGGCTTAGTCTGTCTGTCCGTCTGTCTGTCTGTCTGTCTGTCTGTCACGAAATTCATATCTCGCGTCGCAGTAGAGCTGGGACCCTGAATTTTTAAAGTGATATAGGGGGTAGTAAGGGGACATCAATGGTGAGGAATCGGAAGTGATAGCAACTGATGAGGGCTGATAAGGAGCCTCGGAAGGCGAATGGGGGGAAATACATATCTCGCGTCGCAGCAAAGCTGGGACCCTGGATTTTTAAAGTGATATAGGGGGTAGTAAGGGGACATCAAAGGGGAGGGAACGGAAGTGATAGCAACTGATAAGGGCTGATAAGGAGCCTCGGAAGGCGCATGGGGGAAATTCATATCTCGCGTCGCAGTAGAGCTGGGACCCTGAATTTTTAAAGTGATATAGGGGGTAGTAAGGGGACATCAAAGGTGAGGGAACGGAAGTAATAGCAACTGATAAGGGCTGATAAGGAGCCTCGGAAGGCGCATGGGGGAAAATTCATATCTCACGTCGCAGCAAAGCTGGGACCCTGAATTTTTAATGATATAGGGGGTAGTAAAGGAACATCAACGGTGAGGGAACGGAAGTTATAGCAACTGATAAGGGCTGATAAGGAGCCTCGGAAGGCGAATGGGGGGAAATTCATATCTCGCGTCGCAGCAAAGCTGGGACTCTGGATTTTTAAAGTGATATAGGGGGTAGTAAGGGAGCATAAACGGTGAGGGAACGGAAGTTATAGCAACTGATAAGGGCTGATAAGGAGCCTCGGAAGGCGAATGGGGAGAAATTCATATCTCGCGTCGCAGCAAAGCTGGGAGGCGGAGCTTAAAACAAAAATTCATAACTCCGTTTCAGCATGGCCTAGGAACTTCGTTTGAGGAGGGTGGAATAAGGTCGGTGACACACATGGACAGTGTTGCGCTCCGCCCACTGTGGGCGTGGCGCGCGCTAAAAATGTGATAATTATCTGAAAATAATCTAATTCAGTTCCAAAAGAGCCTAGACGCAGGGAGAAGTTGGAATAAGGTCGGTGACAAAGCCCACAAGAGCGGTGGGCGGAGCGTAAGTTCAATGGGCGGAGCTTAAAACAAAAATTCATAACTCCGTTCCAGCATGGCCTAGGAACCTCGTTTGAGGAGGGACAAGCATGGGATTGGTAGAGCATGAGCGCACGATTCTATAAAGACAAGTGATAGTAGAATTGTGCCAACTTTGCTGAGGGGTAGCTATGCTCCAATACCCGCGAAAATCGGCTCGCCGCGTCAGCGGCGAGCCGAGAGTCGCCCCCTATAAGGCCGCCGAAGGCGGCCTCCGGGCCGGCGAAGCCGGCCCGGACCAGTCGGAATGGCCGGCGTCAGCCGGCCAATCCGACTGGTAAGGAAACATAAAGAAAAAGGCCGACTGTTGATAGAAAAAGAGGTTTCATGATAACACGGAACGCTGAAAGTAATAACCTTTTATTTACAGCAACAGTAGTGAATAACATGCATTCTAACATTCACTGAACTGTCAGCAGTTTCATATTTGTAATTATTATTGGAACACGCCCACTTCTCAGGAAACTCATCCATTCCAACCAATCCACTATTTCAAACGTTTATACAGGGGGTGCCAAAAAAAAAAGTAATTTTGCCCACGGCTCACATCTGCCAATTTTACAAAACGTAGGGAAACGAAAGAGATAAAGGCATTGGGGCAAAACATTCTCGAAATGTTCCTCTAAAAGCAGGAACAAGCTGTGGCTCCTCACGTTCACGTTCATAAAAATATGGAGGTTTCATTCGGCGCAGTCGGGCTTCGGAGTACCTACATTTAAAAATTCGCTAAAAACAGTGGAGCCAAGCTCCGTGGTAGGTCTTTTGTGGGAAGCTTCCTGAGGGTTGGCCCTTCGGTTCTTGGAAGTCACAGAGCCCCTGCTGCTTGGACAAGGCTGCTATGATCCAAAGTATCATTTTCATGCCTCAAATCCGCCTCCGGAGGGGTTTCAGTAGTAGGGGAACGTTTTGGCTCTTGGAAACGAAGGGCGCTGGGAACCCGGGAAAAACGCAATGTTAAAGAACACCATCCGGTATGAATCCCCTTAGATACCCAGATTGAACGAACGTCAGCAAGGTTGTGAAAGAGGGCGAAGAAATTTCGGATTTTGCCCAGTTGAGGTGATACATCTTGTTCAGTCTTTCCTTGCTCCCATTTCTGCTCGTGCAGGAGGCTGCCACGGAGTATAATGATAGAGTTAGGTCTGCTCTTGATTCTGGGGATGAGAATACCTCAATAGAATTTACTGTAGTTTGGCTAAATGGGGTCGAAAGTGGAGGAGACAAAATTACTTTTTTTTTTGGCACCCCCTGTAGTTTTAATAATTATAAACGTTATAATTTTTTGGAAAATTCACACTACTCATGAAAGTAATGTAATATATTAAATAAATGGGCATTCAGTTATATAAGCATACACTGGTGTGAGTACAAGACTCATATGTACTCTAGGCTACATTTCTATTCTTTTTTTTTCGAAAAAAAAGCATGGATTGGCTCAGATTTGAGTACCTTCCAGAGGCAAAAAAAGAAAAAGCAATTCGGGTAAGCGTACTCGACAACGAGTTTTCTCATCATCTACTGCCCTTTCTATGTACGCTATCCGTTGGTATAGGGCAGCAGACATGATGAATCACCCATACTTCGCCAAAACGATCGCATTTCGGAGGGGAAAAACATCAATCACGGAGGGATTTTTCTTGCCACCCGCAAACATCAATACCATGAAAACCAAGAAAAACCTTATGTAACCCCATAAATTCTGGGCGAATAGGCTGCATGGCATAAAAAGACTACTGAGGAGAACAGGATTAACTTAGCTCCTGGGCGGGTGTAGGATGGATAGGATGAATACGCTGAGAACATAGCGATGTGCCTACTTACTTATCTGCACATTTCTCAGCTTGTTTAAAATCGTTCTAATTTTTCTATAGTCCCACTTTCCTGAGAAATTCCTTTTTAAAGTGATACTTAGGGAAGGTAGAGTAAAACAGCGACTCAGGAAAGCAAATTTGAGGAAGGGACTATGTAAAAAAAGAGGGGTATGGTGGGATAGCTGAGCAATCCTATGGAGTGCCGCCATATTTATACAGAAGGAGCCCAAAAGTATCACTGTGCTCGCATCACTGGCATTGCAGTTATAGAGTGGAAGACAGTGCATATTTTTTCATTCCTGATGAGCGCAAGGTAGCTTTCCACATTTTCGTAGTGCTCACAGTACGAAGCCATCCACCATCATGTACGATGCTCCCAGTCTATTTTGTTCGGAACAATCACAGAAGGCGATCGCTTCAGATTCCTTAACGCCTTTGAAGCCTGACAATTCAGCTAGGTAGTTCGAATTTACTGTATTTCACGAGTGAGCACCCCCAGGTTTGCTGCCAGTCAGCTTGCAATCAAAGTCCGCCTGCATACACAGCGCCGACAGGGCATAGTTGCGTCCACAGGCAGCAAGGCAGAGCGGCACGAGGGAGGTGCACAGACGACCCAGGCAGCGAGACAGGATGGCAAGGCGGAGACGCAGAGACAAGCAGCCACGTCCTGCCGCGGGTACTGCAGAGTATGAATGCGGCCTTACGTCGTATATCGCACCACGACGTGCAGCATGCGAAAAGAGATAAGTGCGAGCTCGGATCACCGCATCTGGTTGGCATCTGAAGTGATCACCATGTCCTAAAATAAGGTGCACTGTGAAACCTTGGCGTATGAGTACATACCGATGCAGCCTTTGTGAATGTATACTGACAGTCATGACAGAAATGAGGGAAATAAGGACTGGAAAAATATCTTTTTCGTCAATGAAAATTCAACTTTAGTAAAATGATATGTGGAGAGACTCATACTGGAAGCACGTTGACACCTTTTCTGGGGCGACGGTTTGAGTATTGGAGCAGAGATAGTGTCGGAATCGTTACTGAGAGTATTTCCCTGAAATTTCCCTCCACACAAGGCTTGACCCTGTCTCAATCTACAATCATTGCGCCGCAAACAATATGGCAGGAGTGTGAAGGAGGGTGGATTTCAGTTTTTCGTGAGTTGCACTTGCCGTCTGTCACGAGAAAATTGCAGTCCTCTTTTCATTGAAATTATAATCACTAGGTGAATAATGATACTGGGTTACTTGTGTGCAATTTGCTATCACGTGGTCATCGCAGACGATAATTTTTCAAAAGTGAGTGAAGTTCTCCCCTTGCTGCCCTTTCGCACTTCTTTCTTTGGGGACTGTACAGCGCTCACCGTTTTTGCACCTAACAATAAGTAGGGTTGAATATCAGCATGCTACGACCACGGAACCTATTCTGAAAGAGAACAGGGTTTGGTAATTGGAAACAATGTCAATTTCACAAATTCGACGCATCTCTAAGGATGAAGTGCTACCTTAACCAGGCACAAGACAGCAAGTCGCCCGCATTTTTTTCCATCACGACAAGCCGAAGCTAAGAAATCCGTCATATTCCAATATTAATCAAGAAAGCATACTTACGTCGAGTTCCGCATTCGCTCTCGCTTTGACAAGTGCATCAAAGGTACTACTCGCACTTGGGTTCTACCTTGCCGCGGTGTGCGAGCTTGCAGCGAAGTCTGAGATACCCTTCTGAATAGGGCTCGGCCAAGCCCCGTATGATCTTCGCGACCAAAGAACCCAAAGTGCCCTAGCTCATAGTAGAACGGCCATTTCTTGAGTAACAGGAATACCCTAGCGAGGCTATGATGTGAGATAAAATTTGCTGCAGCCACTTCTCGACATCGCTTTAGTCCCCTGCAGGCTGTCCCTGCCTAGTCCGGTAGCGCTGGATATGCAAACAGACAAAAGCGAAGAAATCTCAGGGTCATAGGTTACCGCAGAAGATGGACCAGAGCGAGCCATCTGATGCTTGCACATACAACTGTCGCAGCATAGGTTCGGCCGCTTAGCTTTCGGCACTCATCTATGGAGCGAAACGGATCAACCTTGATGTTATCGGAGTGAGCAAAACGAAAAGGAAAAACCGCTCGCTCGTTCGTGAAGTGATGGGACAGGAGTGTTTCTTGGACCGCGGAAGGCTAACTAAACATCCGGTGGCGTGAGTTTTGTTGTAGCACCTCACTTCCTCAGCAATGTCGTTAGTGTTACGTTTCACGGTTATCTTCCGCAGTGCTGACCGCCTCACCCACTAAGGAGGACTGTTTCAATCATTCAAGTCTACGCGCCTACGGCAGACAAAGACGAGTTAAGAGCATAACGACATCTACGACCGGCTAACCTACCTCGTGCATACTGAAAGAAGCTACTATGTCGAGTAATCGGTGATTTCAATGCCCGGAAAGGCGCCCGCAAACCTGGGAAAATTTTCATCTGACCGCACTCGGCTGAGACGTGAAACGAAGCAGGAGAAAGGCTGGCGATATTTCGCGAAGTCCGCCACCTTTTCCAGAGAACAGCCAGTTCGTCAAAACCACGGATAAAATGGGGTTAACTTTCTCATAATGCGGAACATCATCACGAGCCCGACCATATTCTATGTAATCGAAGGTTCATAACGGATGTCTCTGTGGTACCCTCTTTCATGACAGGAAGCGACCATCGGCTTTTAGCTCGCTTGCATTTCGAGCGTGGGTAGACACGCATGCCTCGAGCTTTATCAAGGCAACCATGTCGAGAAGTTGATGTCGAGGCAGTTAAAAGGATGTTGACGAAGGAGCAAGTCAACGTGCTTCCTGACCGCAAGAAGGAGTACGATTCAGTCGTAAGTACCATTTCAGGCATAGTGGGCGGCTGCCGCAAATTGGCACCCAATCATGCCTCACGCCGCACTCCTGAAGCTACACGGACCATGTCTGAAATAGAAGGCAGGTGGAACCAGTGAAATACCATCTGAAGTACACTGCTCTCAATCGTCTTGGCAGGAAAGGTCATGCCCGTTGTGCTAGAAACCGCCAGCTCGGTGCAGCTGAAGGAAAACGCGGCCTCAAGAAGGCAAGAAGAGGATTAGCAGAGTATCGTGTGGTGATCCCATGTCTGAAAGTACCAAATGAGACCCGAAGCTCGTCTGGGCGCATTATGGCAAACTGTAGCGGAAATGTAGCGCATTATGGCAAACTTCTTCTCTGACTTTTCAAAGTCATAATCAAATGCATACTCCACAGTGGCACTCAGCGCTCGAGAAGATGTACTGCCCTTCTGGCCGTCGGAGATGCATTACGTTGTTGAGCGAATGCCTCAAGGAAAGACTCCCGGAAACAATGGCATCACCGCGGACGCTTCGTTCGTGCGGGGAACCGCTGTATCGCGCCCTCGCTAAATGGTTTACTCGATATGTAAGAAAATACCAGGCCAGACGCTTGGAGGAAATCAGTGACGATCTTGCTATTCAAAAAAGGGGACAGAAAGATCTATCCAACTATCGTCCTATAGCCCTTCTGCCAGTGCTGTACAAGGTTTTCACACGCTGCGTCCTTGCACGCATAAGATGGACACTTGATGAAGCACAACCGGTAGAACAAGCAGGATTCCGTCACACATACAGCACACAGGACCATATCGTCACTTGCTGTCGGTTGATCGACGTAGCCCGCGAACATCACATGTCGCTGCTGCTTACTTTTATAGACATAAGAAGGCGTTTGATTCGGTGGAACCCTCGAAGGTGTGGGAAGTGCTGGAAGAGCAAGGCGTGGAGAGACGCTACGCGAATGTGCTGAGCAAGTGCTGTACAAATTGCACCACAGTGTTTTGGCCTTGTCATAATGACGTCGAAGTAGCTGAGGAGCAAGGAGTACGACAGAGAGATCCCATCTCTCCAGACCTTTTCTTTGCAAGCCTCAAGTCCACGATTTGTCGCTGCGACTGGAGTCAATTCGGAGGTAACACCGACGGGAAGCGCGTGAACCATCTGCGATTTGCGAACGACGTCGTGCTGATTACCAGTACACATGAGGAGGCCAACGTGATGCTCTGCAGCTTGGATGCTGAAGGCTAGAAGGCAGGCCTTGTGATCAACAAGTCCAAGACAAAGCTCATGACGAACGTCTACGCAAGGCAGAATCCAGTGATTATGAACGGAGATCTGGTCGAGGATTTTAGCGAATACGTCTACATTAGCGTTTTCTGAACATGAAGAGCGATTGGAAACCGGAGCTAGCAAGGCGTTTGACACTTCCTCCATCCGTTAGGTGAGTTGTGGCAAGGGCGGGGCAACACTCGCGGCCGCCTGACTAGAAAGGATTCTCGCTGTCTGCATCTACTCCTCAGCCGTTATTGGTGTAAATAGGCAAAAGGTAAGGGGTGAGGAAAAACGACTGTTAGAGCTTTTTTGCTGCAAAAAACAAAAAACAAAAAGAGTCAATGTGGCAAGGGAAAAGGCACGACTTGCCGGCAGCACTGATCTTCCAGTTGAGGCGTACCCTCTAGCTGTCTGGGGCCCCAGATTTTTCTGAGCTTTTTAAAGGAATGAGCTTGACATTGTTATCAGCGATCTCCCGGGGGTGTGTACCCTAGCCATCTGGGGTTCTCCCAGATTTGTCAAGAATTTTACCGGCAAGCTGCGCCTCCCCATGCCACATTGACCTAAAAAGGATAAATTGACAAGGAACTGTTCAATTTTTGCCATTTCCTCCTGCCCTTTACCACAATTGCACCACTGAGCTCTGATCAACCATATATCACACAACTCGATCAAAATTATCACTAGTAAGTTTTTAGAAAAAGCAAGGGAGCTATTGGTGCAGTGGAAGGAGGTCCTGAGAGGAAGCTACTGAGAAGACGATCTGTTCAGTAGTTGCCTTATTCATAATATAGGAAAAATAGCTCATTTGATCATGTCTTTATTTAAAAAAATGGGAGCGAAGATATAATAGTTGTAGCCGTTGGATGTTGGTGAATAGAACTCATTGATTTGTGCTCAATACGAGAAGGCACACACAGACAGCAAAACAAACTGTGGATCACTATGAAAACAAATCACCATCGTACATCACACGATGTTGTTCCAGGGCCAGCTGTCCCTTGAACTAAGTGCTAGACTACGTTCTGTACTAAGCCGCATTGCGACATAAACAAACGACACTTGAGTGTCTGGACTTTCAATAATTTCATTTCCGGTTACATAACAACATCACAAAAAAGGTGAAGAAGAAATGCTTCAAAGATTTGCCAGTTGCAAAAATTATTGCACATTAAGAACGAAAAATATAGCAATTGCGAAAAAATTTTGATTTTCAATGCACCCTGCAAATTGTTCCCTTAGAATCTTAGTGACACTTGAATGCGATTCGATCTATACAATGATATGTGAAACCAGCCGCTATATAATTCAGCGTTTTTGCAGTTTCACATGAGTATGACAAAGAGTTCTTCTACACCTAAAGGATAGAAGGCTTCGTTGGCCCATGCACTATCCTGTATTTGTTCCCACGACCACGCTTAAGGGAGCGGCCCCTACTTATCACTACACTACTTTCTCCTACATGTGGAAGTTAAAGTGTCAAAGAACCCAGTGGTACAAATCGTTTTGCATTCGATTTTATGCAGGATCACCAAGCTGCTTACCTTTCGTTCGCCGTTGTTTTCGATGGCAAACCCAGAAGCTTCAGGTGTGGACATCGATGACTGCAAGAAGGACAAGAACTTGGGGCAGTTTCTTGTGAAATGTTTTTGTTCAAACCTAGCACATAAAAAGATTCACCGAAAGCTCTAAAAAGGACAGTACAAAGAAAATAATGGTTTTATCCGAGAATTATTTCTTACTTCATCACCTCTATTCTGAAGTGCGCATCGGTTCTGAACACCAACCTTACGCCATAACCCTTCTTATTCATGAGTTCGAAGGCTCACTTATTTTCTTGCGGAACTTACTCCTGCCCGCATGTGTTGCGGCTCGTCGGGCGGTTATCCTACTAGCCGCTAGCGTAACAGCATCGAGATGCGGGTCTCCAAACCCAGCGCCACCCGGCCGCTGTGCCTGCGGGTTGTCACTGTTCACATGGGCTTCCCCAGAAACCATACTGCTTTCCCCACAGTATGGCCGCCATTTTCCGGGGTATTGGCTCCCGCACTTCTACCTATAAACTACTCTTGGAACGACAGCGAGTACAAGATTTAAGCACCCATATTTATTATATACATACATTCACAATAGTCGCCCTACTCTCATCTTCCTGTCTGGACTGAGGTTCGACCATGCTTCATTCCCCCAAGGGTCAATTACTGGAATGCTAGCGGTAACTGCGGTAACCCCTGCACCCTGCAGGCTATCTACCCGCCTGCAGCCGTCCACGACCTCGGGTGTAGCGGCGCCCAACCAAGCCGACCAGGTCCGCCCGATCGCACCGCTTCCATATCGGCCTGCTGAGCGTGAGAGTCAAGTTCTCACCCTCAACAGTCCAACCTGACATCCTAGCAGCTTTCACCCGGTGCACTCCCTCCCGGGGGAAAGTGTATGAGCACCGACTTGCGGTGGCGACCCTTTCATGGAACCACGACTGGGGGCGGGGCCGGGCGTGCGGTGCGCCCACAGAGACAGTCGCGTTCCGCGACAGCATGTATGTACCTACTGTGGTAAACTGAAGTGCAGTACTTAAATAGAAGTGGTCAAGTGACCTCTCCTATTTAAGAACTGCACTGCAGTTTATCACGTTATGGCGTGAGAAATTATGAAATTTCACAATTCTTCTGAATTTGATGGGGTTTGAAACCATGACAGCACGTCATGCTTTTAGCAGTGTTTCAAACCACGAACTGCGCCATCAGCAGTGGTGTCATTTTTTAGAGAATTCCCCGTTACCCCTTCTCAGCGCCCTTGAACATCAGACTGCTTAATTCGACGACGTACCAATCCATGGAATCCCTTGCGAGCACTTTGTAAAGTAGCTTTCCGGATGATGTTGTATGACTCAGCCCCTCTCCCTTGTCCCCCTCCCCAACCGATCTTCGATGTAGACGCTATATGTGGAAAACAGTACGCAATATTACAACTTTATCGAAAACCAGTATCAACTATGATGTTGATTTCAGGACAAAGTTGAATAACATTACAATAATTCCGTTTTCTATAAAAGAATCGTATCATGGCCGTCCGATGGGACTGTCTTAAGGCCTATTTTTGATATTTTTACTATTTAGTTTTATTGTATTCAGAAACACTGAGATTCCCTTCTATAGTAAACGTCATTACTTTATAACCAAATTTATAAGTCTACTAAATGCCTCCTTATTGTTGGAGACCTCTTCCACGTCGTAAATTTTCGTAAATATTCTCGAGATCATTTCAACTGATTCACTTTATTGACAAATATGCGACTTATCTGCTGGAGGGTTTTTTACCAATTTTGTTTGAATTTTGCCATTTTTTTTACTTCAACAGAGTTGGGACCGCATTCGTCATTTTGCAATGCACGTGATGAAAAGGTGCTAATGATTGCTTTAGTACATTACGCGTTCGAGGTCAGACGGAACTTTTTATCAGCGCCTTGATTCTTCAAGCTTTTCACCAGGGTTCAAGGTGGCCTGGCTGTGAGTGTTGTTCTCTACACCGGTAAACCCTGAACCTATAGTTTTTCGAGAGGTAAGCTACATTGGGCATGAGGGGATAGGGTGATGTTGAAGACCAGCTTGACATAGTGAAGCGAGGGAACATGAAAAGGGTAACTCGTTTCCATTTTAACGACAAATCCCTTTTACATGAGAAAATCATTCCATCGGAGCTTCTGCTCTCCGCCGAGATCTTGTCCTCCCCTATTTTGAAGTCCATAGCACTGGAAAGTATTTCCTCCTACCATCTTTATCCTCCATTACACATGGTTTACAGATCGGCGTTCATCTTTCAGCTGTCATATTTTTTCACTTTTGCAGCTCTCTAGTAGCTCTTGCCATTGCTCAAGATTTCTATGAATAGTTTCCATTAGTGAATCAAATTTACAAAGATTTTCCGAAGAGCGGAGTCTGTATGTGGAGGTGCTGAACATCGTTAAAGCAGAAATCGTATTTTGCTTTTTTGAAGATTTCTCGTGGACCAGTGTGACATTTCAACATCGAGTTATCGGTTATTTATATTTATTTTATTCGGAAAATTAAAGCCAGTTATTTCAGAGAAGAAAATGCGTGTTCTGCTCGTCTTATTAGTATTGGCTATTATGTGTGGTGTTTCTGCTGCCGTACCAGCGATGTCAAGGTGGACTGAGTTAGCCGATGCTAGGTGAGTCCCTCCACCCATACGCAGCTAAATAACCACAGAAATTTTTTAATTTTTTAAATTTGACTATTTCAGATCTCCGCGAGAAAGACGACAGATGGGAATGGGAATGGGCCCACTTGGAATGTTAAGTGGCATGACAGGAATGGGAGGAATGGGAATGGGATATCCTATGGGTGGAATGGGTTATCCTATGGGTGGGATGTATGGTCGATAATCGACGGCCTAAATCGACCCATCTTCATTCTTTTATCGTGTTTTCATGTCACACTTTAACTTTCTTGTTGAATAATTCTGTTTTGTGTTGTCTGAATATTTAGCATATTATGTTACAGTAATTATTAAAAATATCTAAAAATGGCGGAGTGCCCTCATCTTACAGAGGCCTGGTCAACAAAGAGGCAAATGAATAGAAAACTAGAGGCATAGTCAGTGGAGATTGAAATGAAAGCATTTCTGTTAAGATCAGGCCTAACCCTGTTACACCGTGATCATGTAACCCATAACCCAAACCGTGCTGGGGGGCGAAGAAAACTACATATTTCAGCGAACTTGCAAATGAAGGGACAGAAATTAAGCGGGATTTGGAAGTGCTCTCGTTCATAGCGCTGGCATTACGTAACCCATAACCCAGACAGCCAGCGCCTACAAAATATAAAAAGTTTCATTAGGAGGAAAACTGGGCGTACACCAAGTGGTTGTTGAAATAAAATCGCTTCTGCTCACTTTGGACCACTATTCACCCCATAATCCAGCAATGGCGAACGAAAAATGTCTGTTTTCACAGCACCGCTTCTTAGATTAGCCACGATGTACAAGTAGAAGAACGGCGTAGAGCACAGAAAAATAGCTCAAAACTTTAAATTCTGTGAACATATTGCAAGAGTACTTAAATCTTTTTGAACAATCAAGCACATAATTGAAATTATTTTTATACATTTGCAGCACATTACGATAATGTCACAATGGACGCTTTAGTGTAGTGAACTTTGGGAGTCCATTAAATCAAGAGCATGAAGGAATTTTTCTTGCATTTACAAAAACATCTCAATATCTTCACCAATTTCTCGACTATTCGAGCAATTCCTTCGAGAAGAATCATTTTTTACCGTACATCATACAACAGCAACAGCAACAACATCCTCCTCCAAACCCTCCAAATCCTCCGAGTCCAAAGAACGGATTAAAGAACTGTCGCTTCTCCCTAATCGATCGTCCGCATCGCCGTGATTGCACTCGTCTCCATCGCCATTGTCGTTTCACCCGAAGTTCCCTGAACATTAACTTTGTACAGTTACATAGCTGCGGAGCGCAACATTTTGCTCCACTTTACCGCAAGAACCTAAAGGCACCGGTAAGGGGACAAAGAAGAAGAGCGTTTTCAAAAACAATAGTCTCCGTAAACGAACATTCAAGCTCAGAGGAGATAATGTGCGGCGAAATGAGGTAGAAAACTCGGTATAGAGTGCGGTTGCGATCCTAGCGCGTTTCACTTCGAGCTGCACGCTTCAGCGGCCGAGTTGTTTGTTGAGGGCGGGCAGAAAGGATTGACTGCACTGCGATTTGATATTGTTGAGAGCAAATTCGATTTGATTCACGAAACGATGATGTGAAACAATTCAAACAACAGCCACCAACAAACAAGTGAATCAATGAAAGGAACGATAAGGGAAACCGTAAGAAAAAAGCCTTTCATGGCCAGTATCCCTCGGGGATTCATTAGAAACAAAATGCTCAACTTAGATCCGTTGCATTTAAGAAGACGGAAAAATGACATTCTTATGGTATACAATATTCTTTTCAACCGCATGGAACTGGACAAATCATCATTTTTCAAACTAGTTCCATCTCAGACTAGAGGGGAAAAGTTCAAGCTTCAGATTCGGCGACCTCATCTAGCTATAGGACGCAACTTCTTCACATTCCGCGCGGGTATGCAATATCTAAAAATCAGCAAGACTATGACAATACCTCCTTCTTTCAGAAAGTTTAAAAGTGCAGTCTCTCATTAGTTCCGAAGTGCAAACTAACACTATAATCATTTCCCATTGCCAACGAGTTGTTGTGTACAATTTTTGTTGTCTGTGTTCTTATAATTCTTTCCTCACATGTTTTATAACATGTAATAAATGAATGAATGAATGAAAAGCCTTTCATGGTGAAAAATCCAATGTATTCACACCAAGGCTCCCCGGGTGCAATTGCGGAGCTAAACGAACTGCAAGTTTATACCTTAGGTCGTAATTACCCCCTTCCGATGTCTTTAAGGACAACTTAAACTTCATTTGAGATTCCCTCTCACTTCGCATCCGGTTTTCTGGCTTTGGCTGCTCTCTCCCTAAATGGCTAACTCCTAACTCACCACACCACCCCTGCATTTTTGACTAGGGATGAACTCAAAAGGTAGCATAAGATCACGATCAGGCCACCACGAAGAACGTATGAGACCTATCGGTCAACTGATTAGATGATCAGGAGTAACTCGAGCAGGAGATAAGGCGATTATGCCTAATCTTATCCATTTTGCCTTATGGTCTAATCGCCTGATCGCTTGATTATTATGTATTTTTCTTTCCGCCTCATCGTCTGATCTTCTGGCCACCTAATCCATTTGTGTTTTGTTAATTTTACCCATTCCCTAATCACCAGACCACCTAGAACGCAGGTGCGACCGCAAACTTTGAACACTGCCTAATCTGTTTAAAATTCACTGACCTTGCTGCCCCGTGTGTGTACAAATCTTCTAAGACACTCCTATTACTTTGTATCTTTGCATCATCTTTTACAAGTGAAATACTTGACGTCGGTGGAGCCATAAATTCCAACTCTGCTGTGGAAGAGATTTCGCCTTCGACAAAAAGAAGGAGTAGGAACACAGCGAAGCACGTTGCGACTGTTTTCATTTCCTGAAAAATAATATTTTAAGCCTAAAAAACAGGTCTAAAATCAATTAAAAACGGTCAGTGTTGCGGCTGGTCGGGCGGTTACCCTCCTAACCGCTAGCGCAACAGCATCATGGCTCTGGGTCTCCAGACCCCGCGCCAACCGGCTGCTATGCCTGCGGGTTGCCACTGTCCACGTGGGCTTCCCCGGGAAAAATACTGCTTTCCCCAAAGTATGGCCGCCGCTCCCTGAAGGTATATGCTATCGCTCATCTACTCTATAGACTACTCTAGTACAACAGCAAGTCCAAGAATTACGACAACTACACTGCGGTGCATAATGACAAAGCCACTCATAAATTGTTCATAAACTTTCACAGTAAGATGTATCTGGGAAACCTCTCAGGTATAGATTGTAGCAAATTTGATCGCGCATCTACACATCAATACCAAACTTGAGCTTGAAATAACAGAACAAATTTATCTTCATTTTTTCAAAAATGCAGCTTTTCCGATGGTGCAAAATGATAAAGCCAGTAAGGAATTTTAACAACTCGTAAACAACAGAGGGACAATACGCTACTCTAATAATCCGTTGGCCTTCCTTCTCTCCGAATAACTGAAAAATCCGATTGTCTAGACTCATGTAAAGATTATTAATAAGATCTTGGTCCACTTGGTGCCACGCGTGGATTATAGCCTTTTTGAGCTCCTTAACTCCTTGGATTTCCCTGTTATCTGCATAAATCCGTCGCACCATGAAGCGCCATACATTTTCCATCGGATTAAGGCCTGGGCTATTTGCCGGCCAGGGCAGGAGCCTTATTCAATGACGGCTGAACCATGCAATTGTGCTCTGGCTGTGCCCTTATCTTGCATGAAAACAAGATTTCAGCTTCGATTTTCACGCCAGAACGGGAGAAGTGCACGGCGCATGACCACTTGGTAACCGGGGGAACTCATCTTTTTAGGAACAAAACATAACTTCAGAAGTTTCTTCGATGAAATGGCGGCCTACACCACAACGCCCCCTCCTTTGAAATTCCTTCTCAAAAATCGTAGCTTGTCCTTTCTTAGATCATGCCAGTAATATCGGAGTGTCTCCTTCAGCCTTACAAAACAATCTGGAGAGGAAAAACATCATATGAAAGCAAGAAGGATTCTACGACCTAATACCCTACCTTACTCCAGACCCTCGGCTGCATGTTTTGACAAACTGCACTCGATTTTTGCGGTGTTCTCGTGTCATGAATGGTGCTTTCCTCATTTTCTGTCGCGAGATAAACTTGCACTTTTTTTCAGAACCCGCAAAACAGTTGTTTTAGAGACGTTTAGCTCCAAAGAAGACCTGGTATCGGAGCTTGACTTGGTGAAATTCGATACTTTTTCTGAGAATGCGGCGCTTATCCTTCTCGGAAAGTGAAGGAGATCGCCCAGAACTCTTCTTAGTTCAGGATCCTTGAGAAAGTTGTCGACAACTGTGTGGCTGCGGTTAAATTCTTGCGCAATTGACGATTTGACTATCCCTCCGCTTTTTTTTGCGACAATTTGGCTTTTTTCGAAATCAGATAGGGGTTTTCCTTTCCCCATCACCTGAAAAAGAAAAACATTACCGCAGCAAAACGTTTCAGCAAATACAGATGAGAAGCGACGGAATAACTTAGGGTGGCTTTATCATTTTGCACCATCGGAAAAGCTGCATTTTTTTGAAAAAATGAAGATAAATTTGTTCTGTTATTTCAAACTCAAGTTTGGTGTTATGTGTAGATGCGCGAATAAATTTGCTACAATCTATACCTGAGAAGTTTCCCAGAAACATCTTACTATGAAAGTTTATGAACAATTTATGAGTGGCTTTATCATTATGCACCGCAGTGTATAATTATTATATACACGCTATTTACAATACTCGACCTACTCTCATCTTCCAGCCGGAACACATGTCCGACCGTGCTTCATCCCCCAAGGGCCAACTAAAGGAAATAGGATAAGCAGTAACTCCTGCACCCTGCATGCTGTCTACTCCGCCTGCAGCCGTCTAAATCCTCGGGTATAGCGGACGTGAGCGTATCAGCGCTCAACCAAGCCGACCGCGGTCCGCTCGAGCGCACCGCGTCCTGACGACCTGCACAGCGCAAGAGGCAAGCTCTCGCTCCCAACAGTCCGACCTGGCAGCGGCGACTCCTCATAGAGCCAAGGCTGGGGGCGGAGCCAGGCGCGTGGGGCGTCCACAGAACAGTCGCGAACCGCCACAGTCGGTTTCTTACACTTTGAAATCTTGGCAATGAAATCAAATTCGAAATCTTCCAAAAAAGAAAGCGAAGTGAAGAGTAGAACATCGATGTTCTGCGTTTATATGAGCTCCATTGAACAAAATGAAAGATCAATCAATAACACTTGTAGTCAATGAACATGGTATGGTTTTTTGGTCATTTAATTACTGATATGTAGTATTTTATTATTTACTATTACTATTTTATTTATTATTTACTGGTTATCCACTTTTCCCTGTACTATTCAATTATTTGTATTTTTTGATGTATTATTTAACCATCAACAAGTACCCCACCCCCACATTGACACAAAAAATTCCCTGTGAGCCTATATAACGTATGAGGCTTTGATCCGAGTTGCCAGCTTCTTACATCCCCCCCCCCCCATATCCACGGAAGAGAATGGGTATGTAGATAGTCAAAAATAGAAGCGGAGAAGCAGTGGAAAGTCGTATCAGCACGTCAGTATTAGTCTTACCTACGACTATCCAACCAATAGCTATTACATGATATGTACCATCCCCCTCTCCTTGGAATACCTTGACTCACGCTCGACAACGTGCGCAGCAGATATACTTCTATTTACTTTATAGACATGTTACATAACTATCAACAGCTATTACAGGATAAGAAGCCAATATGTATGTGGCGCAAATTCTCAGGATGTTAATTGTAGTTGTGAGAAATAATTTTTCCAAAAAATAAATCACAGTAATCCAAGACATCTGGTTGTGGAGAAAACTATGTGGTCTTGTCGTGATGGGTGGGAGGAGCATCATTAAGAGACGTTTCACGTCAACTGGTCGTTTTCCAACTAATTAAATCACCCAAGGAGTACAGCAACTGGTGAAAAACGGTTGGTTTCGCTGAACATAAGGCCTCTTCGCTCAATTTCTACACTCTAAATAAATGGCCTTGGATGTTCCGAAGTTCAATAGTCGTCCTTCCAAGAGTTTTCAAAGGGTGTAAAAAGTGCACGAGCGTGACATTAAGTGTCTTGTTTCCCACCAACTGTCTACTTCAGTCTGGGTATCCAACGATGGTCACATGGTCTACCGTTCCTTAGCGACCGAGCCCTGCCACAGAATGGACCTTAATTCTTTAACAGTGAAGAAAACAAAAGTACAAATGCCCGATGATGAAGAGGGTGACATGAAGGAATGTGGAATGTTTTGAACTTCAAGTACCTGTGAAATGAGTAGCAAGGAAGCAACGAAAACTCGCCATCCGACCTAGACGGGGCACAAGTAATACGGAATAACTTCTCGGGAAGGGGTGAGACGAAGGTACTGTGGTGACAAGTGGCGTGCACTCCCACTCTCATGGTGCCTGGATCAAATCCCGCATCAGTGCTCCATTCCTTCGGGGTAGGTGAGCTGGTACCAGGCTTGCAAGCAAAGGTAAAGGCACTTATACATCGGCTGACCTTCACAAGTCTAGCATGAGCCAAGTGGCATTCTGCTGCCACGAGGGTGTGTACCTTTATGTCAGAATTATCGCACCGCGGCATGTCGCAAGCGAAGCAAGGCGGACGAGCTGAAGGCGCCATGTTGTTGAATCCCGGAGGGATTACAAGTCAACTGCGTATCGCGCCCATAGCATTAGCGTGTTATCGTTCTAAGACCCAACTAACGCGACGCGCACAGCTCGCACACACTGCGTCACAAGCCGCTTGTTGTCGTGCGAATCCTTACATAAGGGTACACACCCCGCCATGAAGATGAATTGATCTTGTCTTTTATCCTTCTATCTTCTCCTGGGAGTATGGGGCTACATTTGAAATGATTAACGGAGTAGTCAACGGAGCAGTGATTTCTTCTCTTACCCATATACACATATATTTTTGCTATACTTGCGTATCACGCTTCACGCGAAAAACAAGAACCGGTTGAATTATAGTTCCGTCAAGTAACACCCGATGAGGTAAGACAGACCGTGGGAGCGGGTCGCTGGTGAGCTGTGGAGCAAATTGGAAACATGGAGCGGTAAGCAATTCGACAGGGTGCGCGAAACTCCAGACTGTGCTTCTACCCGCCGACAACTGTTGAGACTTGGATTGGCGGGAATTAAGCAGACAATCTTTTAGACTACTCGTAATACAATACGTTTGCGATGAAACCACGAATTTTCATAGCTTATTGCTCGTATAGCAATTCAGGATCCGAATAATTTGAATAAAAAATGAAAACCAAATTGAATAATCTGTGGCTGAGATGGACCGGAATCTCTTCAGTAAACACCTCCTTTCGTCAGAGACTGAACAGCTCATAATTCACTTGGCATTGGAGAGGGGATTGATGAAAGGTACCGAAAAGTTTTGGAGGTGCCACAAAATGAAGAATTATACGAAAGGAACTATGCGGTTCTCAGCGGAATTTTATGCAAAGGTTACTTCTTTGAGAATCGCATCGAAAAAAGTGAAATTTAAAGATATACCGCTGACTGTGTCATGTGAAGGTGTGCAACCTAAGTTTGAAAACCGTGTTGCATTCTTTGTCGATCGCCCTATAATAGCGCTTGTAGAATTAAGCACTCATGTTATTACCTTAAAGACACAGGGAAGGGGGCAAATTTGGCTCACGATATGGGATTACGGTGGCATGCAGTTGCCGCAAAGCACACACGACACCTTACCAAGACGTCGAAAGTGAATTCATTAGGTTTTGATCGTAATTACACTTTTCTCACGCTTTTGCTTATTTTTCATTCATTTGTTCTACTTGTTTGTTGCTGTGTATTGTTTCACTTATTTCACATCATCACGAATGAATGAAATATACCCTACAGTACAACAAATGACATCTCTACAACGGACAACTCGGGAAATCAGTGCGTGCAGTTCGAAGTGATGCGAATGTGATGCGAATACACACCTTAGCGTCGCGTTTTCAAACCTGGGTTTTTTCACCGATTATCGCGCTTTGAATGTTTGTTACAAAATGATCATTTTCTCGCATCATCCCTTTATTCGGATCCTTCCGGTTCCTTTTCGAGGTGGTAGGACCTAGGCTGCTAGAGAAACACGGCATTCAGCACATAGAAAGGGTGTATTACGACTACGTGAATACGATTGGAAGCGATATATGGAGTGGCATGACACCTTTTTTGAAGTGAAGGGATGACGTTGACGTGGTCAACGGTTCACACGAGAACAAGTGCATGAAAGAGTCGGTTCAGTCACGAAGGTTTCGCGAAGTAAAAAGAACGTCGAGAAAGTGTGAATCACCTTGTTCGGCGAACAGAACTTCTTGAAGCGACGAACTTCGAGTGAACACCGTCTCTTAAATGTTTCCTCAACCTAAAAAAAATTGTTTAGACTCGATTTATTCAATTTGATTCCATTTTCTGTGACTTTTGATTTCATTTTGAGGAAAATCAACTCGCAAAAAATCGAACGGAATCGTGTTGCTGTATCATACCATTTCGTGATGCGACTGAGATGTTTTCAAGTTCAAAGAAACCATCTTTTCAGTTTGGTGCATGCAGAGGTATTATAAGGGAAAGAACCACAACTGGTTTCTGTTATAAATTACAGTAGTGTCTCGCATATATTGGAATGTTTTGGCCGAATTACGTGAGGTTTTTGTCACCACTCGGGTGAACCCGGATACCATGGGTTTCGAGCAAACTCCGTTTAGCTCTAAAAATACAAAATGTGACACGAGCAATTCTATTACGAACAAAATGTGGCATGAGCGATTTCCATTACAATCTCAGCGCCCCTGTTCTAGAAAGATCGATCATTGGTCGATGACACAGTGGGTACAGACTCCCACTATGCCGCATTCCTTCTTTCGTGTTCTTTTTTCACAATTGTTTCACTTGTTTTGTGACAAATGGAGGAGATTATTGTTCAGGTCAGTGCATTTGAACAGTTATAATAGTATGGCAGATCAATTCTTAATCAGTTATTCAAAAATAAAAAAAATTCAAGTGGTCCATTCCAAGTGGGTAAAGGTGGGTAACGATGGAATGGCTGCGAGTAAGAACGCGCGGATTCCAACTGAACTCGGAAATGAAGAGAGTTCTGAAATGATCCAACCATTCCCCCCCCCCTCACATAATCATTTGAGGGCACATTCCAGATCACCCTGAGTGGGTTAAAGCGCTAAACTACAATATGAAAACAGAGATGATGAGGAATACGCCGACAAAGAAAAATCCAAAAAAATCCCCGAAAAGGGCAGAAATAAGGCCTCTTGTCATCTGACCTTGGACGAGATTACCGCGAGGAAACGAGCCTTTGCATCATTCCCGCTGACTGGTATCAGAGGGAACTCTAGGATATCACCTGTTTCCACATGTCAACGTCTCATTTATCATTGGCATCCTTCCTTATCTTATGTTATCATACAAATCGTAAGCCTCATTTCCCACGTTGTTGCCATCATTACCACCGGCACTGCTAACAATCTCGTCCGGGATGGGCGCGCTCGAGCTCCAGGGTGCGGCCGAGCTGGCTTCAAGCTCCGCGCGCTGCAATGACTGATCATGGCGTTTCGATATGTGCACAGCCTCTCTTCCCCCTTGGGGAACTATTAGATCATGTGAAAGGGCTGCAATGTTTCCCTAATCCTGGAATGTGCCTTTAACGTCTATATTGTACTATACGGAATTGTTCAATTCCCCTTATTCATCATATCCTGGAATGTGCCTTTAACGTCTATATTGTACTATACGGAATTGTTCAATTCCCCTTATTCATCATATTCCGAAGATTGATGATAAATCACTGTCAAACTGGATGGTTATATTCGACATCCCGACTTTCGCTGTAGGTGCTCAGTTGACATGACGTCCTTTTAAGGCAGCGTCATACTCTGTGTTGTTGTGACAATTCGGATAGATTAGGAAGTGCTAAAGATACGTATCGATTGAGAAAATCGTGGGATTTACGTTTCTGTGGCAATACTGAATCGTGGAAAAGGTTCATAATAAGAAATGCGTTCTACGACATAAAATTGAGCAGTTTTCCGATTGGTGCGTATCTACCTTTTCCACAGCTCCACATTTCCACAGAAATTTCTCAAAATTTCGGAAATTTCACTGCTATGAACGCCCTAACCGGAAGCGAACTATGGCCATTGCTGTAGATTGAGGAGCTTGGGATCTTGGGATCACTGGTATGAGACATGGGGTGGGGGTGGGGCAACACGTAGGAATAACTCCTAATCAAGGCTGGGGATTTCATCTGAACCTAGCAGGGGTGGGTAAACCATCCTTGTCCCCCTCCCCACATATGCATAATGCATCAGTAATTTTTTTGCTCTTTTCGAAAAGGTTTGATACCGTTTGATCAGTGCTTACTGCGATCCTTTTATAGATATCTATCATTATCATATTTGATGGATATTTTCAGCATGCCCATTTCCATTATCTCACCTGACCAATTAATACCGATAACCGCTACAAGCGAAGTGTGCTTTGGATAAGACCGACGTATCGACTGGACTGTGATATAATGTTGGCTCAGAAGCTCTTTTATTCGATAATTGATCAGTTTCATTTTCTCACTCCTCTACTCAGGGTAAGTGAGTATTTGTCATGTGTAGGTCTCAATCGAGCAATGTCCTCAGATTTTTCACTGAACTTGAACAAGCTTATCCGATCGATGACATTTAGGTAACCTTGCTGTCGTTGTCTAAGTTCGTACCCACCAATGCGGTTCTGCCACTCAGTTCACTTTTCATAGTTCTTATGAGAAAATGCTCGAGGGGGGGGGGGCATTTTATGAAATGCTCTGTTTCAGAGCATGACTCTTCACGTGATGAGCTTGGGGACATGCTAGTGATATGATAATCATGTGAAGGCATGCCAGTGTCAAACAAAATGTCCCCCCCCCCACCCCACAACAGGACAGAATTCATCAAGTGACGATTGACCTCAGACTGACAGACTGCTGCTTGGTCGTCATTATTTCGCCCTTTCTCGGTGTATGGATTTCATAAAACTCCTAACGCAAGCAATCCTTCTGCTTTCGCTACCGTTATCATCAACGTCCCCCCATTAACCATCACCTATCACTACCCCCATCGCAATGAGTCCTCCTCCTTCCAAAGCTCTCTTCCCCACCCCCCATCCCTCTCCCTCCTCTCCTTCAAACACACCTTTCCGAACCTGTGCCGTGTTCTAAGTCCTGTGTTCGTGCTTTCTGCCTCCTCCACTTCCCTCCCCTCTCTGCCCCTTTGTATATCTGTATTCTAAAAATCTTTGTATTTGCCCCACCGCGATGAGTCCTCCTACTTTTAAAGCTCTCTTCCCTCCTCCCTCCATCCTCTCCTTCAAACACACCTTTCCAATCCTGTGCCGTGTTCTAATTTCTGTGCTCTTGCTTTCTGCTTCCTCCACTTCCCTCCCCTCTCGGCCCTTCCCATCTACACCCCTACATCTGTACACATGCTGACAGAGTAGCTCCAAATATGGCAGTAAATTTAGAAAATTTAATGATGTGAAGCTCAATTGCAAAGCCTATCGAGAACGTTATGGTGTCCGAGGCAGCAATCCACAGCCTATGTTTTTATTTATTTATTTAATTATTTATTCATTTATTTTATTTACACACAACAACGTGGTAATTACCTTCCAAATGAGAACCTTTGTAACAGATGCGAAGCTCGAGAGCCGCCACTGAACAATCAGATGACACAGCAGGTGCAATGCAGACTGCTGAAGCGTCTATCATTGACACCTATGAGGAATTCATGAAGAGTCATGCCGTGTCGTTATGTGAAATGCCCGATGATGATCTCATGTGCAATCCAAGTTAAGCAAGTTTTTTATCGATATTTAACGTTCCCTGGGAACGATCACGACGCATCGAAGACAATGGACGCGCTGAACCCCTAGGCGGGTTACCGTGGGTAGCGTGCAAGTCCAGTGTTGCAGAAGGCCAGGTCACCGGTGTTGTGTGAGGGATAGTTCACTATGAAAACGACGAAATTAACGTTCTTGTGAGAGTGAAACATTGTATTATGGATTTTTACAGTAACTAGCTTCCACCTTCATCATAAATCTGCTCTCTGCTTTCGGTCACAAATTGTATTTGAGCCCTCAGTTAATCATTTAGGTGACAAATATCTAGCTTTTCTCTTCGACCCCTATCTTTGGCAAAAGTAGACCAGCTACGTAGCCAAGATCTTAAAATTGGTACTAGATCAATAGTCCGTGAAGGAAACTCACTATGAGTGGAATCCCCACACTAATCACTGAAATATTAGGTTGTCGCAAAAGTCTTGTCGTATTTTTCCAAAAAAAAAAAACAGTAACTCTTGTTCACTCCGAGGCAGATCCAGGCGGTTCAGGAATATGGTAGAACGTTCCCTAAGCTTTCTAGGAAAATTCATATTGACCCACCAGATCCCGTGGAGAGAGCTACAATGCCCGTTGTCGATACCCACCCAACTCGCGGTGTCATCTAAAATAAGCGGTCTTGCGGCACCAAAACAACGAAAGCTTGCCACTCCATCAGCGATGCATTGGGCAAGGGATGTGTGAGCTAGGAGACCGTGCGCCGCTGGTTCATCAGCTTCAGCAACGGCGAGATTGACATGAAAGGCAAACCACGCTTGGGACTGTGCTGGTTCTGGGACGCGGAGGGAATGCTTTTCCGCGAGGTGCTGGTACAAAACGAGACAGTCATCGCTACCGTATGCACCCACCAGCTCCAGCAGCTCGCCGTCGCTGTTCGAGAAAAGCGCCGAAAAAGTTCCGCGGTCACCCTCCTACATGAGGACGCCCGCTCCAATTTCCTCCGATTTCGCGAAATGTGCCCAGGCCAAGCTACAGGAGCTCGGTTAGGATATCCTGCCCCACCCGCCATACACTCCAGACATTGTCCTTTCTGACGAACACCTTACCCATCCTCTCGAATCCTTCCTGGCCAAGAGAAAATTCCTTGATTATGACTTGCTTGCGAAGGCGATCGCTGACTTCTTCGACTCTCAGAACCCAGAGTTCTGGGAGGGGAGAATCAACGATTTTCATATAAAGTAGCAGAGGGTTGCCGATAACAATGGTCACTACGTTGTTGCCTAATTGTTATTTGTTGGACGAAAAAAAAAGTGATGATCGAAAAAAATACGACAAGACTTTTGGGACAACCTAATAATTGCAACACACCTGGGTAAACCTCAACGTTCAGATACTTTTTACTGGTTCACTCCAATCTGGTCGCATACTCAAATAGACGAGCCAATACTGATGGTTGTGGCCCCATTCTGCCTATCCACTCAGCGTGTCCACTGCCTTTGGCTGCGGTTCATCTGAGCTTTTTGCTTCTGCTGACGGTACAGATATGGAATAGTCGCGGATAGACTGAATATCAGTCAACCGACAATTACAGATGAAATCTCGGTAGAGTTCCTTTTCATGGATAACGCCCCTGACCCAGTGTGCGATTTTTGGGAAGTGGTGTGCGACAGGACGCTTGAACCCCGAACCTTGAAGGTCGAGTCATGTGAGCAGATGCCCCACAGAGCGCCGCTCTTTCACAATGGGACCACAAGGCAAAGCACTTGTCGCATGCAGTGAAAAGTTACGTGTGGTGCGATGATCTAATTCGAGTGTCCTGTAGCACTACCACAAGGACTCTGTGACAGTTCATTCAGTGTACATGAATTTCAGGTGGCTTATTTTCAACTCATCGAATGCTTACAAAAAACCGTGCTATGGATATGTTACTGTGACTAACCGAAATCCATATCCAGTAGCTTGGTGCTTCAAAGCTAAGGTATTATTGGATTTCAAAATGGTATGCTCCGGGGCTTCTGTGGTTCCGCCTACGTTCTCTCATATTCTGTTTGGAGCACGGCGTTCATAGAAGTGTGAACTGAACAAAAGCCTACTGAAATATGAATCGAAGGACAACAACACGGGGAAGGAGTTCTGAAGTGGTGAACCACTCGTACCTAAAGTGGTGCCTTCTGCCTGCATCCATATAAGTTGTTTTGCCCGCTCTGAGGCACATTTCCCACATGGTTTGAGACTCCTTTGACTCACCATAAATGACATGTTGCTGATCATCATATAGCAAAGTCCCATCCCGATTCATATATCACCAGCACGTTTTTTTTTGGCAAAATTGGCCAAAGTCAGTAGCTCTCCCTGAAAGAGGCCTTTCTTTCGACTGAAAGCTGCTGAGGTAATTTTTAGTATGTACAGGGTCGGGCAAAATTACGGAAACTGAATTGATGTCTTCCAAAAACTTTATTTCAGCTTGAACAAAAAAGTAACCATAATCGATTTCTTCCCCGGAAAGAACGAACAAAAACCACTTTTTTCAAAGCGAGCCCAATTACTTCGACACAGGCTCGAAGACGCTCCGGAAACGCGTTGACGGTGGCGTGGAGGTAGTCTTCGTCCAACTCATCCCATGCTTTCTCCAGTGTTGCCTCCAGAGATTTGAGGTCCAATGGGGTTTGAGCATGCTTTAGACTCGAGGAGAATCGAGTGGGTTGAGGTTCGGTGTACTGGGATGCCGTTCATCAAAAGCGATTGAGTCTGGGAAATTTTCCTTGCACCGCTTCTGGACAATCTTGGCTTCGTGAGTAGGGGCACTGTCTTGTTGATAGCACCATTTCTTATATCCAATGTGCCTCTGGGCCCACAGTAGGACTTCGTTCTTCAAAATGTCCAAATAGCTGCTCCCGTTGACCTTAACTCCCTGTGAAACGAAGACCAGCGATGAACGAAGACCACACAGATGATCGCGCATCTTTTTGATTTTCGCCCTGGTCGTGATAGAAGTCGGTCTCCCACGTCCTGGTCGGTCGGAAAAACCCCTAATTCTGTGAACATTTTTCGACACAAGACTTCTTGGTACCTTCAGACGGCGGGAGATGTCAATCGCTCGGAATCCTTGAAGGTGCAGGTCGATGATGGAAGTCCGGTGAGGGGATGGCCTTGTCATTTTAGATCAAATATGAAATTTTTGTGTTGCGTGAGAGAAGGTTGCGAGAAGGTTGCGTAGTAGAGAAGGTTGCGCTGAATCGAATGGAAACAAGCAAGAGCTTTTCAAATGCGAAAAGCACATCCGGGGTCAAAGTCCGCGCGGCCGAACCTAGTTTCCGTAATTTTGCCCCACCCCGTAGAATCATGAGAGTGAAAAATTACAAAGCACGCAGGCCTCCATCCAGAGGATCCTGAGGTGGTATCGGTTGTACGTCAAGACCGTTCAACTAGTTACAGCATTGAGAAGAGAAGCGACTCGATCTTCTCCGTCGAACGGGTGGGTGGAGTGTAGGGGATCGGAGAAGGTTATAGGTTTTAGATGTCAGATTATAATTGCACCTACATCACACGTATATAACACGAGGTGTCAAATAAAATGTGGTTTTTTGTGCGACAATTTCCTCGAAACACCTAAAGATATTGTTCTTTTGATCGATTTGCAACGTTTGCATTGGCCGCGTTAGTATATCATATTCTAAAGCTTCCGCCAAGGTTTAAAGTTAATTTACTCATAAGAAAAAATTGATTGCGATATACCATTTTCACCTTCTAAACTTACGGTCTTAAGAGTAAATCCGGTCTCTCTTGATTTGTTTGATATGCCTTACCAAACGAGTAGAGACCAGCATTTTGGAGCCTGTGCAATGTTGCAGGAAAAAATGATACGAATACCCCAAGTGTATGGGGTTTTGAAGGGTGGAGAGCATATGGAAGTAACAGTAAGTAACGCTCTTTCTCTTTTTGTACCATGTGATGCACTTCAAAATTCTGACCTTCGAATTTTTAGATATACTTGATATCGTCAGACGATTGGCCTCGTGATATGATCGAATACACCGGGAGACGTCATAAAATTGTCATGGAGTGCCTCAAAATTCCAGATAACGTTCGTCCAAAAAATAAATGGGTTTGTTCTCAAAGTAAATTATGTGTATTGGCATAGTTTGCAGCGAACTATCTGGGACCGTGGAAATTCACTCCATTCTTATTTGAACCACTACGGCTGATGTGAACCACTGGCCACCAAAGTAACGGGAGGTGGGAGGGTGGTAGAGTGGGAGAGGAGGGGGGGGGAGGGTGGGCACTCCAACACCGAAATGTGTCACAAACCCTTTCCGTCTTCAGAAAGGCATCCCGAGAGAAGCAAAATCTTTTCTGTCCGAAAGGTGGTTTGTTAGAGCGCCTGCGATTTCGCTAGAGAGTGATAAGGGAAGAATGGATAATGAGGGATATTTTAAGTGAGTCGTCCGGATGAAACCTATGGGCTTGAAGGAGGTGGTATGTATGAATGAAGCCAAATATGAAAAGATTATTGAATATAAATGGAAGTGCGAAAAGTTATATGAGAGAAAGATAAAAAAGAATAAAATGTTAAAAAAAACACAAGAAATAAGACTCACTCCACACAGTTGATTGTCGAGAAAGCGGGCCACAGCAGAAAGGGGGCAACATGGTAAAAAATGTGGCAGCTTCTGGAAAGATCCCTCTTCCTGAGATCAGTGAGCGCGTTTCACCCTAAATTTCATTACATATGTCTTATAAGACCCACAGTCTTCAATTGGATAGTTAACTTCTCTCCTAACTCTCTTTCAACTTAAATCCTTAGTCCCTCATATCCACATTACCCCTACGAATGCTTTTTGAAGGGCATTCGCTGCGGTATTGTTGGTAATGAGCGTTTTTTTAATGAGATGAACCCTTGGACCACCCCTCGCGACGGAATTTGAGACTATTCTATTACGTACCTCGTTTTTATATTCAGTAATCTGTTCACATTCGGCTCGCACTAGCAATCGAAGGCACGTGCGCAGCCGTTCGTTCGGCCGCGTTCATACTCTGCGATGCAGACAGCAGGGGAGGCTGCGTGTCTGTGCGTCCCCGACCTATCAATCTTATTGATTCTCGTCGTCCCCTTTTGTCGATATCAATCGCGTTATTACAATAATTTTTGATCATCACTGATATCATCAGCTGTTGCTAACAGACCCTTTTTTCTATTCCAATTACCTTTTCAGGAAGGAACTCGTATTGCACGAGAAATCTTTCATTACTCGTCCATGTTCAATCCACTTCAACGTATGTACACAAAAATTAGCATAGTTCTCGTATGAAAATCTCGCCAAAAGAACATCACAAAACTGCTACCAGTTAAAAAATAAACGTTTGTGTCCGCGAAACAATGCTACACTAATTTTCTGTTCCAATTTCATTTGTGAAAGCGGCAAATGGTACCCCGACGCAGTTTTTGGTTCTCAAAGATAAGTTGATGCTCTGCCGAGTGCATCGCTACCTGCACTTGCAACCAGTCACACGACGTCGCGTCTCACAGCGCGCTATCATTTCACCGCGGGATCACCAACAGGGCACTCCTAGGTGTTCAGGAAGGTAGCTGTTTCAGTACGACTGATTACGATCACCTTTTTTCGACCTTTGCAATACTAGCAACTGTTGTTGGATTGCTGTGTGTTTTATTGTATTCTCACATGAAGCAAGAACATCCCCATTATTTCGCATTTCTTCATACGGATTCGCTGAGGAATACCTTTAGCGGGAGGCGGTCGTTTGGCGCGGCCCCTTGCAGCTGATTTGCCTATTGGGCACATGGTCCGTGGTTTCCACCCGAACCCGACTATTCGACGCATCTTCTGCGTCGGGCAACTCGTCCACAGTACCGAACCTCGGATTTACGTGAGTGTAATTACCATATAAAGGACCTCATTAGAGGAGCACTGCAAATTGCTGTTGTAGTACATCTACCCCGAAAAAAATGGCCAGAATCCACGCTTAGTTAGCCAGTGTGACAAAATGTGGTTTGTAAAAGGCAGTAAATCGCTGCTTTTGTTTATCGGAGTTTTTGAGGTTTCAGTGATGTGGACGAGTTATCCGTCGCAGAAGATGCGTCGAATAGTCGTCCTTGAGCCGCGCTCATACTTTGCGCCGGCGGGCGTGGCTGCGCTCACAGACAGCGAGGGAGAGGGGCAGAGACACAGAGACAGGGTGGCACAGGCGGAGACGCAGAGACGAGCAGCTACGCCCTGCCACTCACACCGCAAAGCCTCAGAGTGGCAGCATTGGCCCATGGGCCCCATTGGCAAATTAGCTGTAAGGGGCCGCGCCAAACGACACACATCCACCCTTCGCTTCTCATCTGCTTCTTGAAAGTATAAAGTCAAGCGCTTATCGCTGTTTGCAGTAATGAACCTCGCTTCTGTCCACTCAGATACGCCCTACCCCTGTCGAGGAGTCCTCAACTCCCGGTGTACCCGATCACTAACGCTCCTGGCGTGGGACTCCTCAATTTGAGCTGGTTGGGCACTTCCGCGCCGCGAGCATTCAGTTCATTCAAGAATCTGCTCAGTCAGAAATGACCAGTTCCAAAACATTCATGTTTCATGTTTTCTTGGTCGTCCCATTATTATTAGAGCGGCATTATTGGCCCATGGGCCCCACTGGTTAGCTTACCTCATATTATTATTACTATGATCAGTGATCGCACTCAATCAAATCAGAAAATGAATGCATAGAGCAATACGACAACCACGGAGGTCCGCCCACCTTGACAAACAAACAAACATTATTAATAATATACGGGTGTCTATTCGTGAAACTTCTGAGGCTGTTCAGAGCGTTCAGATTTTTAATCTTTCCTAAAAATATCCCACACTCTGTGGTTCTCATTTTTCGAATAAATTTTGGATCATGAACAAAGTTGACCACTGATAACTTGTAATGGCCATAACCTTTTCGGAAATTACATTGATAAATATTTGAATTTTATTTCTAGTGAAACATACACAATAACAGACACGTATTTCACATACTAAAGGGATATTCGTGCACTTATGTGTAGCCTCAATGTCACTGAAATCATGAGTCCATAAACAAAGACAATAAGACTTATTAGTCAAATGGTTATTATTATTAAACAAAGACAATAAGACTTATTAGTCAAATGATTATTATCATTACTCATCACTAATACTGCCAAAATATTACTATTGCTCATCACTAATACTCCCAATATATTACTATTACTCGATTCTTACTGAATAATGAGTATAGTCTACATAAATAAACAAGATAATTAAAAGAGGACAATTCGTTTTACATAATTCACGTGTCAGTGAACAATGACAGCTATTCAACGATTAACAATTTGTCCCTAATACTTGATATAATACATAGTCGATACAATTGCGTTACAAAATCCTACAACAAAATCCTATATCTACTTGCATGAAGAGTTTTCCTGAAGCCTGGAGCGGTATGATCCCAAATTTTCGTGAGCAGGGTACTGTTCTTTTCACAGATCGAATAGAAATCTATACCACAGTTATAGAAGAAGGAATAGGATTTGTATGTGGATTGGAAGTGTGCAACACAATTTGAAGCAGTACTCCAACCATTCGATACCGAATCACCCGGTTGCACTAGCCAATCACTGAAATAAGGAGAAATAAATGTAATGTTAGCTACCCTATACCACAACCAGGGTTAAAAACGCTCATTGTCTCTTACATCTTTCGTGGATTCATACCGCCTGGTTCCTTCCACAGTGGCATCCTTTCATCGTCAGGTTGTTCCAGACCAGTCCACGTTAATTCATTCATGGGTGTATGGCTCATAACATTTGTCTGAACAAAAATTTGAAAATCTTTAGGCATGAACATGGATCACGTAACCCTCAACTCACCCATTCTTCCATGTCATCAGCAACAAACATTGTTGAATCGCTCTCCAGGCATTTAACCTCGGCTGCATCGAAACGCATTTTTTGACGTTCAATAAAATAACATGAGTCGCGATATGCGAACCATCCACTTGCACATTTGGGATGTGGATGAAGCAAATGAGGTGTTGTCTATGAATATTGCAATAAAATGTGAAATAAGCAACCGACAGAGTCAGTTTGTGATGTTCTCCCGTGCGATCAGATGGCATCAATATTTACCCATTTGGGTTTCCCACAAAATTTCCCCTTCTTCCAGTCCTATCCTAGTACAACCCTCACAGGTAAGGGCCTTCTGTGTTAATTATCAATAAAGGTACTTTTAGCAATAATTTGTGCAGGTACTTTATAATGATTTATCGATTGAATCAATTAGCTGAAAGATCGACAAATTATCTCAGAATAAGCGTTAAGGGTTGAAAGCATTGCAAACCTCTAATGGGGTCTAGGTGCATGTGTGAAGCGTCACAAAAGAGGTCCTTCCCGGATCTCTGCAGACTCCTGCAATGAGGATGAGTCAAACCTATGCTATATAAGAATTCAGTGCCCCTATCTCCTATTTCTCTAATGAACTGGAAGATGAATCTTGAAAGAAACTACCCTTTACCCATTTCCACATAGCGCTATTTATTGATCCAATAAGCGAAAAAAGGATGAATTATCTAAATACAAATTAAGGTTCCGAACTCTTAAACGTAGTTAAGACTCGATTTGTCTAATAAAGAGCGTTTTCAATTCTGTTATTCTTACCTTTGGTCTAGTTTGATAAACCCTTCGATGAGAATAAGGTAGCACAGAGCTGAGAGCAGCAAGAGCAAAAATATACCTACAAAAAGTATTTACATAGAGCTGTAGAAGATGATAGCAAAAAAAATGGACTCACTTTGTGAGCATAGTGATCAGCGATCCTTCACGACAATCAGTGACAATGGAATACCAAGCAGCCAACCTAATATAGGCCGTATGTTGACCCAAGCGAGACCCAGGGATAGACTGCAAGTCCCACCCATAAGGATGATTTATTATGGTTGTAAGGTTCCATGGTCTTGTAAAGTGACAGTAGCCGGAGGAGATCTAGGGATAGAATGCATGTCCCCCAATAAGGAAGGGTCGTTATGGTACTAAGGATCCATCTCTTTCTGGAGTGACAGTAGCCGGAGGAGAACCAGTGATAGATTGCAGGTCCCGCCTACAAGGAAGGGTCACCGTAGGGTTCCATTGTCTCATGGCATTACAGTAACCGGAGGATATGGCAGTATGAGATCTCTTGTCAGAGAGGTGCTTGAGTAGGTATTAGGTTGTAAGGAAACTTCTGGACGGTTTAACGCCTTTACAAGATAAATCCAAATTTCAAAGTGACTCAGCTTTAATTGTCTTACGCAGTGTGCTCCTCAGTTTGTCAAAAAGTTGCTCTTTCTGAATATATGCGCTCTTTAGAATTCCATAGGTTTTTGAGTTGCTAGCGACATTATAGGATACAGCAAAACGGACACTTTCGGATGACTTACATCCACGTTTTCCACCGCAGCGGTGACATTCACAGGCGTGAACCCTGCAAGGGCATTGTAGATGAAACAGATTTTCGTGATTTGAGTGGGTGCAAAGCTTTGAAAGAGTTGCTCGAGTTTTCAATTTGTCAGAGCGCTTTTACTGAAACAGCAAAGAGCAGTGAGCGTTTGTATTTGCAGAGATATCTAAATGTCTTGGCCTTACCAATACACATGGGCTCGATCACCTCAAGGAGCTTTGATTTGCCGGCGCGACCTTCGGTATAGCCATGTGCGACCGCATATTGTCTTCCAGATATGATGCAGTGCCGATCCCAAGTCCTTACACAACAGTCATGCTCTTCAAATATGGCGCTAACAACCGCACTTTTTCTAATATCTGAAAAGCTCCCTAAATAGCAGAGCCAAATGATTTCTCAAACACAGCTTTCATCCTAACAAACAGTTTGACCTGAAGATAAAAAGGTTCCCTATGACACCGCCATGATGGAAATTTAGTGTTGTGCTTGAGTGTTCGATAGAGATTAAGTACTTATGTGAGTTTAGGAGCAAAGCAATTTTCAATTTTAGAGACATTTCTACTTTCTCTCTTTTCCCTTGGGAAAGCTGGAATCCATCAGAGAATCGTGAAGCAAGAGGAGCCATCACAGTCCCATGTGTCATTATGAAAGATCCATATAAAAAGTTTATCATGGTGGGGTTTAGATTTAGATTTGTAGCAGAAAATGCTTTGCTAACGCTCTGGCTCAACTTTCCTTCAAGTAGTGATTTTCTGATTTTGCTATTTCTAATACTTAGGAAGATAGTTTACAGATTTTGCTTGATTATTAATTCGCTGGATTATTCTAGAAGGGTTCCGTATCACGGTAGAACGAAAGATAGTTATTTATTCATTCATTCGTTTAATCACTTATTTATTTATTTATTTATTTATTTATTTATCTATTTATTTATTTATTTATTTATTTATTTATTTATTTATTTATTTATTTATTTATTTATTTATTTACTGACCTACGCGGCGCGTTGAAACGAGCATTATTGGTGTAACAAGTATATCTTCTATAGAAAACCGCAATGCTCCTTTATTGAGTATTGCCTCCAAATCCATTTGAGACTTCTCGTCAGAGAAGCATCCATTTGCATCGAGAAGTCTTGAACAATTACTGTGTTGGGATAGAGATAATTACTAGTGGAAATGGTGATGACCGCAGGGTTATTCTGTCAACTCATCTGAGGGACAGCGCTAATACGGGTAGGCGACGTTCGGGCTAGCACGCCAATTGTGATGTATCCGGAAGTGATACCACTGGAACTATCTGGAGGCCTACCAGTTCTGCTTGGAGTGATTCCCAAACAAAGTCATTGGCAGAAGTTACTGGAATGTCACCAATGCTCACCAACATTTTATTATGCCATGAATAATAGCGTTTTTTCAAGAAAAAATATTTCGAAAAATACTATACAATTCTGGAGCATTTCATGTCATTCTAAACGATTATATCTGTTATACAGAGCGTTTATCAATTTTCTGAATATGTTGTGGGAATGGAAGTAAAGCGGAAAAATGTTAGGTCGAGGCGAGGAAAATTTTTAAAACCGGCAATCAATTGAAACAGCAAAAAACCTCCGGTAAAATAAACAGTCGTATGTCTTGCACTCGGTCCTCTTCTATGAATTCCACCAATTGGTTGCTCCAAAAACCCCTTTCTCCAAATTCGGTTTTTCCTCCGCGATACAGCGACTTCTGACAATTTCGTAGAAACTTGACCAGGAAATTTCTGGAAGAAGTCCGGTGTAATAATGGTGAAACGTCAAGAAGAGATTGGGAGTGTGAACGACGGCACATTATCGACCGATCACTTGAACTCGGGCTGAAAAATGAGTTGCAAAATGATTTCAACTGAATTTCTTTTTGATGGTCCTAGAATACAATCTGATCGCAGTCAAAATAAAAGCAAAACACGCATTGGGTGAAGCAGAAAAATTTTTCGGATCATTCTTAAGGCAATATAATAGAATCTCGAATGAAATATGCCGGTAAAAATAACCCCAATGCTTTCGGAGAAAGTGATTTGAAAAAGGCTGGCTAATCAATTGGCCAAGGTTATAGGAGAAATCGGGACAAGTTCGCCACAAATGACTAATTGATATCTGATAGTAAGATCTGGTGTTTTAATTAGTGGCCGGTATTGGTATTTGTTCACCAAACTTGACTGTTCACCAACCTAAAAACCGGACCTATCTTAGAATTCAGAATTTCATTTTGTAGAGCAGATAATCATTTTCGAATGGTATACGGCACGCTGCTGCGTAGACTTATGATCGTCTACAAAACAGTTCCGTTCGAAAGAGGCCACATTATCCATGGAGTAACCCAAAGTGACCCTTTCTGAGAATTTTTGCCTGGTTTTAGAATATTCCATCTTAGCGCTAAGAAATGCGAAATTTCGCAGTGTGGTGAAAACCAGTAAATTTCCATTTCGTCTCCATTTCAAGGAAAACTGTTTAGTCTAAAAATAAGGCTCCGAGGGAAAAAAGGTAGAAAATTTTCTTGGCTAAACAAAGGTTAGTCACCAGGCGATATAGTGCTTCAGCCACAGAAATAAGATGAAATCTACGTTCATACCCATGACCACGGTGAAGCGTCGTATCGGGTGAAGAATTTGAGAAATACGCTTCACCTAAACCTACCACGCCTAGACCCCGCAGAAACATTAATAAGAATTTCACTGCTCGATGAGAATATCTCGAGAAAATTTCAAAAAAAAATTCGTTCCTTTTTCTGTCACAACTACGACTCTGTGAGAGATCCCAAAAATGAAAAAAAGAGAAGTGATGAGTCTATGTGTTGTGGTTCGGAAATTTCATTTTATGTCTTTTATCGCATGACAAAGTTTTTTTTAATTAACAGAATGAACTTCTAGCGGAACCTTCCTCTTTCAAAATCAAATGTGGTCTGACCTGTGGCACACTTATGTGGTTTTATCGCATCGATACCATTCTGTCGAACAAGAATCTTGCGGAATTGAGAACAATGGTCACGTCAGTACAGTCTCCCCTCCTCCTCCTGGCAGAAGCGTTATTGAAGTATGGTGTTTAACGGCAGAGCGCATATCTGCTATGATATGTGTATACGTTTATGTGGAAAAAATCGCATCGCGGCATGTAGGGCGAGACAATAACGCTATCGTTTAATTTATTGCTTTTCCTAGTGGATATGGAGGCACCTAGACACAAAACTTACAGAAAGAACTCGAATTTTCCTCCATAAACAGTCTAAGGTTCACATTTCATTACCTTCTTCCAACTTTTGTGCTTGGATTGAGGCACCAAGGCCCCTCAAAAGTGTGGTTAATCAATGCTATCTTGTCAAAATGAAACATGAATGAATCATGATAATTTGTAATTGTAATTCAGCTTGTGGATACTGGTCAATGACTAGAGACTGCTTCCCGCTGTGTTTTTGGATTTTTTGGCAAGAAAAAGAACTTAGCAATCGGATATTCGATGTATGAATACTGAATAAATCTTATAAAAGGTTAGAGAAGTTAGAGAGCTGATGATTGTTTAAACACATGACGGATCGAGGCTGTTTTAGCTCTTTCAAATCGTGCAACACCATGTGTGCCCTTGGCCAGCTGGACCGTCCTTTTCTGGGTCATATAGGAACGTCGATTCTGTGCACTGAAGCTGTAAGGATGCTTTCGAAAATGAAGAACTGTATAGCTATCAGTCATAGTACCATTATAAAAATGAATTCATGTTTTAACTCCACTACTTATAGAACTCAATAATCAACAAAAAAATATTTACGTTTTGAAGACATTAATATTGTGCTGATCCGAATTTCCAGGCCAGAAGAAGGTGTTAAACACCGAAATATCGCAAAAGCATTCCAAAAAACTTTCGGGACCTTTGAGAGGTCTTCCGAGTTTTTTGAATAAATATTTCGAAGTCTCAACATTCAGTTATTGTTCAGATTGTTAAGAAGCCATTATAAGAAGTGCATGTTCATGTATAAGGTCACAGACAGTGAATTGATTTTATCATTGCTTGCTGCATATGCTCAAAGCGTGTTGCCAAATTCCTATCCATTTTTTGGAGGAGAAAAGTCTCAGAAAGATATGTTATTCTTATTACTCGGAAACACATGGTGATAGCATTTGATTACGGTGCCTTCTCAAAACAGCAAAAGAAATTGGTTCTGAATAATACAAATGCAACATCATGTGTTGCACGCGGTACGTTATGGATTGAGTTGAAGTATGGTGCCAACGCGATGGAATTCTAAGGGTATATGTAGTCACTGACAAGGAAAGGTTAATTGGTCACTCTGGTCATCCTCAACGAAGTGCACTCGTTGTATGCACCTTGAGATCAGTGAACTCAAATTGCTTGCCAATTTTGTAGAACGGCTCTGCGAATGGAGTTTGAAGGTTTTTCTGAATGAGCAGTACCATAACATGGTAAGTGGAGGGGGTATGTGGAGGGTGCCGTATCGCGAGAATCAGGCGTTTCGAGCAAAAGCAGTGTTATTTTCATGTTAAAGAGGCCGAGCTACCCCTAAAGACAAAGTTTTGGCTAAACTCAAATTTTCATCATGATGTGGGAAGATTCTTGGGTAGAGCAAGGTATACATGGCCATACGCAGAGTGATTGATATTTTTCCTATTCTTTTGAAGAAAAGCAGTCAACTGTGACAAAGATAACCGAGCATGGCTATACAGGTTCCTTTCAAAGTAAATGTGCGTGGCAAACACCAAGGAGAGACATTATGCCCACACGTGTCAACAACTATTCCTTCGTTGAATGTACCGAAATTCAACTACACAGGAGTCCCCCTACATGGTGGTGAAAATTTGAGTTCACCTCAAGACCTATCGCCAATAGTAGTAGTTCGGCCTCTTAATCATGAAAACAACACCGGTTCTGCCCCAAAACGTGTGGCTCGAAGGCTACTGGCGCCCGCACGCACCATGTAATAGCAATGCTTGTCCACAAAAATCCACATAACTTCGTTCGCAAAGTCGTTTTCCAAATTGGGGGAGGGGCAGACTTAATTCAGCGTTTTAAGACGCTTACCGCGCTGTGCACTTCGTGAAGAATGACCAGGCTGACCTAGTATTGTCCTTCTCTTGTAAGAAGAATATTGCTAAAAGGTTCTCTGATAAGTGGGTAAAGATTGCTGGTATTGCTTCGTGATTTCGGATTTTGATCAAAGTGTTCGAAAACTAGGGAGAAGTCACTTTGATGAAGGGAATCATAGATGTTCATTGAATTGGAATTATTCCGGCGTAGTAAGTAATATAAAGAAATACTCACATCTTGACCATTGCCGCTTTTCATCCCACTGACATAACGTCAGACCCTAATCAATGCTGCACTACTCAGATCCAAAACATTGTTGCAGCTTCACACCCACTTTCGCAGACCTTTCCCTTGCTACACTACCCAGCCCCATACCATTGCCGCAATTTCATGCTCAAACCATTACGGTATAATTAAACGCGAACAACTGCCGTAGCTTCAGACCAATACCCAGGGTCAAGCGTGGGGTCGAGGAAATTCTTTATAAAATATGGCCGCCGCCCCTCCCCCAAAAAAGAGCCTCCATACGACGCCCCCCACCCATTTTTAAGGTCCGCCATTTCTGTGGTTTTCACCCAGCCAATGCTATTCATCAAGGAAATTATGAGCCTACGGGCAAAAAAAAACAATGAAGCCAAACTACTGATGAAATGAGGGAAATATGAACCTAACAAAACACAGTACTCATCAAAAACATAAAGCGTCGAAGCGATGAGAAGTTAACGAAATCCAATACTTATGTTCCAGAATGAAAGCGTCGCCGACCATGGGTAATGTGTTTGCCTTTTAATGACAAAAAGAGGGCTTAAAGTTATGCAAGTTATGCGGTGGGACAAAGGATTAAAAAAAAACAAGGATAGAAAAGTCAGAAACTACACAGGAGCTATGTAATGCACTGCGATCGCTGCGTCGCTATTACGTTAGAGACGCGACGATCTTGATGGGGCGCGGTATCTTTTCAGTAGTGAATTTGAGCATTTTTGAATATCCGTAGCTTTGCTTGAACTCAGTCTCCAAGGCAGTGTAAATGTTTTTTCGACAAATTTCTCGGACCTATCTATTGGCTGCTTGGTTTCCGTAATGGTTGCGTAGTTCTGTGTATGGAAATCCAGTCGAGGAAAGTTTTGAGAAATTTCGAAGTGTTTCACTTCAAATGGCCGTAACTTCCTTCAAACTTAACCGTATGAGTGCAATTTTGCTGTCGGGTCTGTGAGGTTTCCGCTCCCCATCGACTACTTTGACTATACTATATCTCCAAGATGAAAGAAGTTATTTTAAAGTAAGCGCGTCAATGGAATTTGTAACGAAGTGACGAGATCTTCCCACGAATCTTCAGGAAAAGTGATCTCTGTGTTCGAAATGCCACCAGTACACATCCCTGTTCCAATAGGATGACGAATAGTGTTATCCTACCACGCTGCGGGATGCGCCATGCATGAGGATTTCATACACATTATTGCTAATACGCACTCTTATCCGGTCCATAAAGTGGCTCGCCAGTACCACTTTACGTTTTTGTGATCGTATTAAGATATGAAAGAAACCCGTACCAGCCGAATTTTCGTTTTTATCCCATGCTTTCGTAAGTATTCATTCACGCTCAAATCGATAGATACCGCTCTTCACGGCTAATCGGTGAATTTCAGGGTCCTCTGTACGTGGTTACGGTGCCGGCGGACCAATGAAAGAGCTATTGTAGTTTCAATGATCCATCAGGTTAAAGGGTACACTATTCCCATGGTCGTCATGGAATTGTGCACTGCACAAGGTATCAAGTATTGAACTCGCACCACAGCATTAGTTATGAGTGTTTGGTTGCAGAAGCTTGACACCTTGTTCACAGTCCACGTTCCTAAGAGGACCAAGGGGTCAGCCTAGCCTTTGACTTTGTCCATCTTTACGTTGCGTTACACCACTTGCAATACTCCTCGTGTTCCCCTTCCGATGATTTGATCGTTATGTTCTATCCTCACTACTGTTTTTGGCCTTCAGCTGAAATCAGTCATTCGAGATTCCAAAAAAAAAATCGGCTGTGAACAAAACAAGACAGAACATACCTGAATATCTACCCATTATGTAGACATGATTTTGATTATTTCTAGAGCTGGCAACTTCTACATTTGTCCGAACAGCTTTATTACATTTATTGCAATCTAATGATGTCGCTATGATTATTATGATTATTATTGAGATGTTGGTGAAGGAATAAGATTCAAGAAGGGTTCCCTTTTTCTCAGACCGCTAAACAGCAAGTTCGAGTGTTAGTCCATGTTTAGGCCATTCGTGCGCGCTGATGCTATTAGCTTATTGTTTTGTGGATGTGTCTGTCTGTGTAAGCATGGACTGTATGAGTGTGTCTACTATGTGCGTGTTATCTGAGATATCTACCAGTTTTGAGCGTGTTCCTTCGCGAGCGGAATAAGCCTAGAACGAGTCGTCGCCTTAGTGGCACGTACGTAAGTGTGTGCCTGTTGGTTTGTTCGTTAGCAATAATCAAGTCGTCGTCACACAATCGTTGTCGCTGGAAAACCAGGGGCGGGGGTTTTGCAGAACGAGCCATAACCGCACAGACTTCAGGATAGCGGTCATCACTTCAGCTCCGGCCTTCACGTAAATCTTATCCCTAGAATAATTATTCTTGAAGTCCATCAATTTTGGAAAAGCTACGCTCGCGGGTGCACAATATGGGTTTCGCGGTGCGCTACCGTGTTGTCTGCTTGAAATCTTCTTGCTAGCCGAGACCACTTCAAAACTTACAATTAGATCCTGCAGTATCCCCTCCATTCGCTTGTCTATTGTATTGACAACCAATTTCTCACATTTTTCTTCGGAATAGTTAGGTATTACATTTACGAGTGACCTCGTTATATATGATTCTTTGATTCAAATGCATTCAAAAGCGTCATGCTACTTTGATACCATATAACCTTATATTACCATCTCACAGTGAGTTGCTTTCTTGTCATCTTATAAGCAATATAAGGTGAGGAGAATTCCTGAAATCACGGATTTCAAACATATCTTAATTCCGACCAACATGTCATTGCTTCTGGGTTGGTTTCTCCTTACTTCTGTAGGGAGCAAGATCTTCTAAATTACCCTTTGTCTAATCAAAAATGCTTGTTTTATTGGGCCAGTTCTTCTTAATTTACCCTATATTTAAAATGCTTGTTTTGTTAGGGGTTCACAGCTTTTGAATATTTTGGAGACCTTCTGACCTGAGGTTTTCGATCACTGGAATGCTTCTGGGGGGTGTTGAGCGATAATTCCTTTCAAGAAAATGTTCAATTTTTCTTCAAATTCAAATTCCTTTAAATTACTTTTGAAACATCTCACATATCATTTCTCAGTTAAGGATGAGTGCTGATCAAATCATAAATAATTTCTAATCGAGGCCTACTACATAATTCGATTAACCCTCGTCGTTTTCTTGTTTCTGATCTCATTTTTTAATTTGTGAACCCCTCTGTCACTGAACATATTTCAAGGCTCACTCATCTTATTGCAGCCAGCATCCCACTTCATTTCCGGTTTTCTATAACACTACCGATGAGGCTCATTTGCAAAAAAAAAATACCTCAGATTATGTAATGTATGGGCATATCAAATTCGCACGTGCGTACAGCTAGTGTTATAAAGGATTTCTACCTGCATCCTATATTATATAACTGCAATTTTGACCACTGTCCACGATGCTCGTGCTGTTATTAGGTTGCTGAATTACGTATCAAACCTCGATTGAGATCAGAGTGAATCGCCCTAGCGCTTAGCTTCGGTAATGAAAGAGTGGATAGGTACGACGGCTAAAGGCATTTAAGGGTAGAATCGAGTCATATCTGAATTCGAATGTTTTATTGTGTACGTTATAACACTCGAATCAGGTTAGGCAGAGGAGAATGCAGTAGGTGCCCTCTTAAGCACGTGACCAATTCACAAGTACAGCATCAATGCACTTTGCGTGTTGACTCAATTAGCGTGGCACGGTGACCCAACTCGAGTGTCCTGACACACATCTAACTTCTTGCCCGTAATCCATCCTCCTTGCCATATTGTTGATGGACTGATTCGTAAATAAGCCAGGCAGTCAAGACATAAATACGGTCCGTGAAATCATTCATATCCCCCTATCGCTAGATCCATTTAGCTTAAAAACAGCGCACCAATAAGAATTGATGAAGAGCATACAGATCACCAACATTATTACTCGGTATGACCACTACCTCATAATCTGGGTAACATTTGCATGGTTATAATCGAATATAATTCTCACCGTTCCAACCATCAATCAGCTATATCCTCCAGCAGAAAAAGTAATATGAAAAAATGAAGCTCTCTTAAATTTGTTGAAAGCGAACATTTTAATATGAAAACCTTTACCCTAGCACTGTTGTTACTATGCGAGGAACATCGTGGACAACCATTCCGCGGTTGGTCAATTCAATGATTCAGACAGACTGGTCCTTTTTCCAACTCATTGCAAATATCGACAAAGTCGCACCGCTTAAGCACCACTGACTCCGGCTACACTGGTTACTATTTCTCAAGTTTCAGGTTTGTGTAAAGGCACTGGAAGAGAAAGGTTTGACACTCGCAAAAGCTTTGCCGTAAAAATTTGGAGGAATCGTTCTCACCGTTCTCACCATTAATCAGCTATATCCTTCAGCAGAAAAAGTAATATGAAAAACTGAAGCTCTCTTAAATTTGCTGAAAGCGAACATTTTACGATGAAAACCTTTACCCTAGCACTGTTGTTAGTATGCGAGGAACATCGTGGACAACCATTCTGCGGTTGGTCAATTCAAATGATTCAAACAGTCTGATTCCTTTTTCCAACTCATTGCAAATATCGACAAAGTCGCACCTCTTAAGCACCACCGACTCAGGCTACACTGGTTACTATTTCTCAAGTTTCAGGTTTGTGTAAAGGCAGTGGAGGAGAAAGGTTTGACACTCGCAAAAACTTTGCCGTAAAAATTTGGAGGTTCGTTCCACCTGTCTGTTTGCTTTTCCACTGCTTGTCCTATCACAAAGTAACGCATTCATAAAAGTTAATATATTGCATTCTTTAATACATGGTATCGGCTCCCCTACTCTTCATCAGCCCCGGGGAGCTAGAAGGTGTATATCGTTTAAATGACATTTCAAAAGGCGGCGCGTGAGCTCCGGTACCGTATATAGGAAGGGTTAAATCGATTATGCGTCATGCTCCCTAATTAAGATGGGACACGGTAATGCCTCTAGAACGAAAATACATACGCGTCTCTGGGTAGTACGCACGCCACTTTGCAAGACCCTGTCCTGATGGCACAAACCTGGAGCTATATGGGTCTGATTCCAGTGTATAACTATTGTGTCCTTGTGCATTGCGGAAGTAGGTGTATTAGAAGGCATTGGAGTAGATACACATATTACAAAACCTAAGGTTTATATACCCCTCCGGCCCGATTGAAGCCTGGTCAAATACACCTCAAAAATACTGGGTGGCCAGATCAGATACCTAGGCAATTATTGAGAGTGAGATTGATCGGTTTCAAACAAAGTATCTATAAATAACATAGTATGCTCAGCTACTCCAACATGATCCGAAGCAATCGCCTATAACTCCTTATGATAACATTTACAACGCGAGCTTAGGTGAGCACTTGAAGTATGAAGAAGAGGTCTGCCCATTAGATTTTGAATTTATATGAATAAATGAATAATAAATAAAGGTTAAAGGGTAAAGTTTCTAGCGTCGATCACTCCGTTGTTAAATAGCGCCGCGGATTCTAGATAGTTCCATACAGAATCGTGGTGGTAGGTGAATGCCATTGGACCCATACAATGACTTGCGGGGCCAGCCAAAAAATAAGTCAGTGCTTTCACCTTCCCAGACGAGTCTGGTACCAATTTATCTACCCTGAAAATATAAAAGGCTTGGTTGACCTGGGCTGGCGTTGATGCGCGATTAGATCCTTGCACTATGAGAGTGGAAGTTCGTGCCACCTGCCACTACACCACCTCCGTCCGAGGGAGAAAAGTACAAACAGAAATTACAAGCAGGTGGCGAAAGGCTGTTGTGTGCCTGTAATACACAAGGATAAATACTACCGTTTTTTGCAGGTTGATACCTTTATGACGCCCTTGGATGCGCTCTCATATCCGCACTTTTTGTTTTGTAATGTAAGTTTCTTTGTTTGGAAGAAGTAATATCTCAGTGATTTTTGTTGCTCAGTTATTTGCTGAGATAATTCTTCGTGCCTATTTCCTTTGTTTTTGTCTCATTCCATATGACTCTTCGAGAGGCTGCGCTGAGCACTTGCCGGTCGTCCATTTCTCTATTCATTTCAGCGGCTGTCTTTCTTGCACTATCAACCTATTTTTGCCCTTTTTTCGGAGGAGATTCATTCTATCACTCACTTTCGAACAGTGAGACCTAAAGACACCGTTATGTGGGATTTCGACCGACCGCTGAATTCGACAGTTAGGTGCAAAGTACTGCAATACTAAAGAAAGAAAGAAGTGAAACGGTCAAAAATCGGATAAGTAGAACCCTGTCGGGCCTGCTGCATATATAAATGGGTGAGGCAGATGGCGAAGGCAGCTATGTCAACGACGCCCACTTCTTTCCATGGCTACTCGTTCGTCAGCGATCACCGCATCGAAACTAACTAACGCGAGTCAACAAGAAAAAAGTTAAAAGCGCACTTCCTCACGCGTTCGAACCATCCCTTTCTACCTTAGCCCACCACTTGAGGGAAATGTGTTTTCCCGTTTCAGATTCCCCTTATTACTCCATCGATGCCTCGATGATTCATTAAACCGAACATTTATTTGGCTGTAGTACAATTTGCAACATTCAATTTTCTGAAGTTTCCAGAAACGTCTGTGGGTGAGATCCATAAAAAACATTCACTACAATTCAGTAATGTAATATAGTTGAAATACTCTAATTATGTAATATGGTTGAATTACTCCAATCTCTACGCCTGCGAGAAAAAATGATTTTTCGAGTTTGACCGTGATTGCTGCTCCTCCATGGGTTTCATCTGGGCTCCAGCTGGGACGACGATGCCATGGGAGTTATGACTATGATGAGCTAACTTCAAATATACTTTTTATTTTATTTTTATCTATCTCATAACTCATCTTTTGAAATTTTTTTGAGTTTTCAAACACCAGATTTCATTATATCGATGTACAGGGGGTGTCAAAAAAAAAGTTATTTTGCTCACGGCTCACATCCGCTAACTATTCAGAACATAGTGAAACGAAAGAGATACAAGTAATGGGGCAAAATATTTCCAAATGTTTATTTAGAAACAGGAGCAAACTGGGGCTCACAACTTTTCACTTCATCAAAATACGAAGCCGTTAGTCGGCGCAGTCGGGTTTCGAGCACCTACGGTATCAAGGTCCACTTAAACAGTGGAGCCAGGCTCAGTGGTAGATCTTTTGTGCCAAGCTGCCTAAGGATTGGCCGTTCGGTTCACGGAAGTCACAGAGCCCCTGCTGCTACATAGGACAACGCTGCTATGATCCAAAGTGTCATTTGTCATGTCTCGAATCCCCCTCCGAAAGGTTATCAGTGGTAATGGCACGTGCTGGTTCTTGGAAACGAAGTTCGTTATGTACCCAGAGAAAACAGAATCTTCAAGAACACCACCTAATAAGGATCCCCTCAGGCACCCAGAGTGAACGGACCTCAGCAAGGTTGTGAACGAGGGTGACGAAATCTCGCATTTTGCCGAGTTGAAGTGACACATCTTGTTCGCTTGGAATAAGTTCCCGATCCTGTTCGTGCAGAAGGCTGTTACGGAGTTTGGTAACAGACTGAGGCCTGCTCTCAAATTTGGGGATGGAAATATCTCATCAGAATTCGTTGAAAATCGATTAAAATAGGGTTGAAAGTGGAGGAGAAAAATGACCTTTTTGGCACCCTGCAAATAAATGTAACAAGTCTAATCTAGAAAATTGAGGCCTAAATATGTTATGAAAGGTAGACTTTGAAAAGAGAAGATCACTGAAAGAAGTTACAAAAATTTTCTTGCAATTTATAATACATACAGGTTTCGTTGGCTGACTTATTTGTTATCTTTTTGGAATGCCACTACTTACGCTCCTAATGCAAGTTCTAGGGACTTAGCGTATTCAGCATTTGCTGGGAAGGGGAGTGGGACAGCCACTACACTTAACACGGTCCTGTACTCATGTACCCGATCGGTATTAATTCTCGTTTCTGTAGATAACAGGCTGACATGGTGTTTGGAGTTTGAACCGTGATTTGGTCTTTGATTCTATACGACATAGCCGTATCCTTCTCGTCGTAATACATAGGTCACAACTGTTGAGATTCACATCGCTGACCCTTCGCAAGATTATAAGTTCAGAATGTAAGTATAGCATACCGAAACTAGTAAAACATTGTTTAGCTACTGTAAGCCATCGCATAACATGCACTATAGTTGTAAAACTACATGATGCCATTGACCATATACCATACTAATATTGGGTAGTCTAAAAAGTTTTTTAGTATTTTCAAATACCGCTTTTTCCCTCCAAACTGCTTTCCAGCGATCTCTTCTGTACATACACATGTAGTACAAGTCCACACGCATCCATCTCCCGGATAACCCTTTTCGGCAAAATAAACATATCAACGGTCAACCTCATTTTCAATACAAAAATTATAAAAAATTTTTTTTTTCAATGGCGTTAGACAGGGAAAGGAAAAGGTGATGATCCGATGGAGCAAGATCAGGGCTATAAGATGGATGGGGCAGCAATTTTTATCCAAGCTCGAGAATTTTTTGGCGAGTCATTTTTTCACTAGTGGTAAAAATTTTTTTGAATTTTTTCTTTTAAAAAATTTTCGAGCTTGGATAGAAATTGCTGCCTTATAGCCCTGATTTTGCTCCATCGGATTATCACCTTTTCCTTTCCCTGTCTAGCGCCATTCAAAGAAAAAAATTGAAATTGAAAGTGAGCTGACTTTTGATATTTTTATTTTGCCGAAAAGGGTCATCCGAGAGATGGAAGACAACAATACCTATAGATGCGTGCGGACTTGTACTACATATATATGTACAAAGGAAATTTTGTGGAAAGCAGTTTTGAGGGAAAAAGCGGTATCTAAAAATACGAAGAGACTTTTTAGACTACCTAATATTTCAGGATAAAACACATCATTTCTCCTATAGAAAATCCTACCTTAAAATAATTTTGTGTATTGTTCAAGGTAAGCAATTGGAATGTCAGGCGATTAGACAAAAAAAAGATACATTTCGATTCGACAATCAGGCGTGTCAAAACCTAATCTACATGTATCGTAACTTCCTATCTCATTGTCTAATCGTCTAATCGCCTAAAACGTGATAAGCAATGCCTTGCCATTTCTGCCTCTATTTATCACAAGTATCTAATGGTGGGTTTGTTCGGCTTCATACTGCTTATATTAGTTACTTGTCGGGCAGCGATAAATTGTAAACGTTACTGTAAATCCTCCTGACTCCTGAACTTAGAATCTGGATCTTCCACCACCATGAGTCGTAACTGCACATACTTCATGGGGTCTGCATGTAGGTGAGCATTCAGGCCCATGGATTTACGTATCGGCACTAATTGGATCTATTTTATCAAAATGTTGAAGTTTGCAATTATATAGATCAGAATGGTTCAGTTAAGCATGTCAGCCAGTTTCACTCGATCCAGGTATTTCAGGCTCTAGATCTTCCTACACCTCCATTTCTTTCATATCCGTTGATGCCACCAATTCATACTATGCGATTCCAGTCATCGCAACTACTTATGGCCGAAAGTAAGTTTGCGAAATTTAGCATGCCATACAACAAAGGGTGTTAACTGCATGAAGAATGAAAAATAAAGTTTCTTGTTCAAGAAAGCACTTGGAGAATTCTGAAATTCCTTGTTGTTTATCAATCCTCTGTTGGGATGCGCCGCGTATTCTAGTTTGATTTGGAAACGTGGTGGCAGTGAATGCGATTTGGCCCATGCAATGATTTGCGATGCCAGCCGCTGCAGTGCTTTTATCCATACAGACCAGTCTGGTAGCAATCCTCCCACTCCGGAGGGATGGAAGACTTGGTTGGCCTGAACGGGTATTAATACGGGATTTGATCCCCACACCATGAAAATGAGTGTAAGCACCGCTAGTCGCTACACCACCACAGCCCGCTTATTACATAGGAGTAGTATTATAAATATACCCCGCAAGAGATATAATAATGCGAGTAATCAGGAACTTTCATTGAAGGTATGCTACTTCTCGTTTCCGATTTCTGAGGTCAGTTCATCAGTTCGAAACGGTGCTATCGCAGTGAAGGAGGGGAGTGGGGGCATCTCATAAAAAGGCATCTCGTTCAGCATATTGGAGGGATCTTCGAGGGGTCAATCTGCACTTTCTGGCGCATATTTTCACCTTAGCCTCAGTACAGAAGAAAAGTGATTCCTTTCTCCTTCTAGGACTAGGTAAAAATAATGCCTATAGTGGTATGTCCCCCACATTACGATAGCACCTTCACAGCATCAAGTTTTGTCACTTCAAACCAGATCTCATGGGGAAATGAACGTTTCATTCTCTTTCCTCAATTAAGACATCTTTTCGCTACTTACGACGTTACTGGAACATTTCGAATTATAAAACCTGACGTTTCAAATGGGTCTATGCATACTACAGAATTTCGCAGCCTTGCGCGTTCCGAATGGAAGCTCATCAGCTATCATTCGAACCTGAATAAACCCTGACCTCACCCATTGTGAAAGTGCCTTCTCGCGCAGACTCGTGAGAAGGCACTTTCACGCTTTACATTCTGTACAATAAGGGACATTAGTTCGCTGTGAATTACTCTACTTGATGATAGTACCAGTAGAGACACGCCAAAAAATACAGGCTAAAGTAGAATTCCATTCACGCTGTGCACGTCTTCTACCGATTCGGAGACGATTACATATTACCGGTTTTATTATTTAGCAGAAAGAAAACGCCACTGAAAATCAGCTGCAGTCCCATTTTCCTCAAAGCTCTTTGCGCTTCGTGATGAAGTTAAATTCAGGTGCAATACAGTGTTAAACAGTAATTGTGGCGAAGAATTAATAAGCGTCTAAAATCTTTGAAACTGGCGTAAAGCCGATTATATAACTTGCTAAGCAAAGTAACCAGTATTTCCTCTGTCTTTGCATGCATCTTAAGCTTTTCGGTGGTTAAAGGCACCGCAACGAAATTGTAGGAGGGTGGAGGGGGAAAGGTGGGGGGGGGGGGGAGGGGGGGGAGAATAAGGAAAGCGTCTGGAAACACTTTCAATGAACATTAGAGCTCAGATGAAATATTGTGAAGCGAATGTAGCCTGAGGGGACCTATTGCAGTCCTAGCGCGCATCACCCCAAGCTACACGCTTCGGTGGCCGAGTGCCCGCTGGCTACAGGCAGAGAAAGCCGTCGCCGCTATCATTTGATGTTGCGTAGAGTGAATTTGATTTCATTCACATTGATGAGAGGAAGAATAAGCGAAAGAATGAGAAAGGTGTCTATGATAAAAAAAAAGTAAATTACACACTACAGTTACAAATACACATCTACCAAGACATCGTGTGTGCTATTGCGGCAAACTGAATGAACAGCTAATGTTAAACGTAGGTCAAAATTAACCTCACCCGTGTTCTCATGCATGAAGCCAACGCTCAAGAAAAGGAACAATTACAGCAGAAAGCACTTTCCGACTCTTTATAGCGATGAATGAATCCCTTTTGTAATATTGTTATCGGATCATTTTCGCTTCAAAGTCTTGATTTTATGTCCCCATGTCTTCTCCATATGTCCTGTTCGGCAAAAGCGTTGTCTTTACAAATCGCAAATTTCGTAACGTCATTTGCCTCCCAGTGAATAGATTCATAATGAAAAGAACATTTGCGGAATTCTAAGAAGTATAAGCAATGAGTCGTTTCTGAACAGGGTCGAATCATAGAAAAGGAATTCCGATTCATGCCATTCTGAAAATGCAGCTTTGTAAAGTGCGTGTTACGCAATACGGAGCCACTTTTCCTGGTTTGCCTGAGCCAACCCATGGCGTATATCTAATAATAAGGGCAGCATATACCCACCGAATTCACCAAAGAAATCGGTTTTGTCAGCGGAACTGCAATGAAAATTCTTTGCACCTCCTGCTTCTGAGCCTAAGACGTCCTCAGAAACATGGAGTTGGAAACCAGCTGAGGATGCTTCGTGCGTTCGACTCACTTCGAGGGAGTAGGCAAATTTCACGGCTCGATAGCGATATTTTGTTGATTGTAAATTCTCCATAGCGGCCTCGGAGGTGGGAGAGAGGGGAAAAAAGGTGAAACACAGTTTATCTGGACATCACAGATACATTAAACAACATGTGAAGCGGCATCAGACTTAGGGTATCAGACAAGTAGCTGGTCAGGGACAGGAAGTAAAGCTTATACAGCCACAACTACACCTCCTACAATCTATGTCATTTTCGGAAGTTCCGCTTATGAATAGCTCCGCTTAGGTAACTCCACCCACCGGGGATCGCCACGCCCACAATATTTCTATCGACAGTCACAGTCACCGGTACCATCCCAGAGTGCTCTTTCGTATTATCGTTTACACGATTAGAGCTTTGTCATCAAGAGATGAAAGGATGAAGTTCTTCGCGTTAATGAATTCCTTCTGCGAGATGCGCCATGCATCTTAGTTCTATTCGAAATCGCGGTAGCAGGTTAATGTAATTTGGCTTATACAATGATTTGCGAGAGTCGGAGGATGTACAAGTCAGTGCTGTTATGTGGAAGGCTTGATTGGCCTAAGCGAGTATTGGTGTGAGATTTGTTCTCTGCGCCGTGCGAGTGGGACTACACGCCATTTACCACTACACCACCTTCGTCTAGCTCTTTTGGACATTAGATTGGCCATAATTTTGTGGAATCCTCCGAAATTTGACTTTTCAGGTTCTGATCGTAACAAACAAGGTCGAGCATACAATCCGGGCAGACCGCTAAGTATGGCGGATCGTGAACGGATACTGCAGCTTTATGAGAAAGGCCACAAGATCAGTCATATTGCAAAGATGATCGGTGTCACACATAGTTGTGTTTCAAAGATCATGACCAGGTAAGCGGTAGGCCGTAGACATGTTAGTAGCAGTGTATGTTATAGCTTTCCGCATCCTGCAGATGAGATCGGGATTTCGCGAGTCACTTACCTATTTAATTATCCGTGAGAATAGTAACGGAAAATGTAGCAGGAAATAGAACCATTTCACTCTATTTTAGGGAATACCTGGTCAGAATCCAAACACGATCTGAGAGTGACAATACTATTAGAATTTTTCTCTTTTAAACTTGTACCTTATGCTAAATGATTGTGTACTTTCGGACCAGTGGTTGCGCATCTCCTGGTATATGTAAGTAGTCAAGTGCGTGTGCGCGGCGTATTCCAATGAGGGTATGGTCAGGAACGAATAGTTTTCTTTTTATTCAAGTAGCTCATTAGGGGATGAGGCTTCCACGGATAAACATTCACATTCTTTCGTAATGTATAATTAGTACCACTATGGTTATAAAAAGCTGAGATAAAAAGTGGGCCAGGCTTTCAATGCGTACCTACAGACCTAAACAGACCGTGATGCCTATATTATCCCAAATGAAACCCTCAAAAAAATTTTTTTAAGTCGAAATGATTCCCTGGTTTCGGATGGAGTGGTAATGAGGTGAGCAGCTTAACCCTGAAGACTGATCGTCCCCAAACTTTCTTCCCTAGTATTTCGGCCTAAAACCATGTCATTATTGAATTAAGACTATGAATAGCGAATAGAGATTTCTGTGAAAGTGATGAGGTAATATTTGGAGATATAATGTGCATAATGAAATTCTTATCTCCATGAAAATATCGGGCCCTTCTGGCCCTTCGTTTTTGCCTTAGTCCTTCAGTTCCGCCATTCGCAGGACACTCCCAAGTGTTGCGGAAAATAGCCGCTAAAGTACCACCCCTTCCCCTTTACGGGGAACAAGCACGACCCCCCCCCCTCCCTTTTTGTTGATACTTACAACTGCTGCTACAACTGCTACAACTGATACAACTGCTGCCGGATGTATGGTTGCAATAAGTCTTATTGCTATGCATTTATACCTGAAGCAAAAAGATATTTAGTACACATTTCCTTACACGGGTTTACTATCATTTGCTATGTCAGAGTTTAGATTCTGGTGTTTATCGCTGACCTCTGCAGATACGACCCCCCCCCTTCCACCTCTTATCCGGTCATATACAACCCACAAGTCGTGGAATCCTCGACTTCCCATGTGCCCTACCCCATTGTCTCGTCCCTTCCGTGAGAAATAGAGGCGATAGTTATAGCTCTGATAAAAATAGTCATGGTTTAAAACTACGTCATTGAAGTGGGTTTTCTTGAAGATATGAGTTTTATACACACATTACATCTCCGCACACAAACATTATTATCGCCGTTGAGAATCTCCGCTCGATAATGGATTCAGTCGGATAGACAGAAATGAGTAATAGAACAGAAATAAAAGTTCAAGTTGATCGAGTTAATATTCTGGGTATATCACAGAAAAATTTTAGGCAATCCGGGCCTATACAAGGAATTTCAGCGTGGAATAGTGACATTTTTACCTGAGTCCTGATTGATGACTTTCGGTTTGAGTACTCTCACACTCCGCCCATCGTGGACGGAGCTTGACATGGTCCCCTTCTTGTCCTACTATGCTCTACCCACTCCGAAGTCGTCCCTATATTTTCAGATCGTTTTTCATAAAATGCCTGATTTTCCTGGGGTAATAATCAGTCCGTCAGATACAGTGCAATGCTGGGATGGTGTGGGCCTCTTTTTTCCGAAACGAACAGGAAGAAAAACCATAAAAAGCCTTTCGGATGCGTTAAGCCTTTTGAGGGTACTGGACTTCATAAAATTTATAAATTATATTCTTTTTTTATAGATATCGTCGTACCGGCTCTATGTGTCCACGTTCATACTCGGTAGGCCTATTGATGCCACAATCTAATTCGCTGGATTTTATCGAAAGTGCTTCTGAATGCAGTACAAGCAGTACTTCTGAAGAATGGGCTACCCTTGAATTCACTGCCGAGTCTTGCACTCCTCCAGCGGTCAAAGAAACCACAGAATCACATGGCGAATCTTCTCAATCGCAACAAGATACACGGCAGCTTGAGCACGAGCCCACTGCTGTCCCGATACCGAGCAGGAAGATTTCTGGATACTCCATAGAACGGTGAGTATTGCTATTATACGCGCTTGAAATACGCCATGCACTTAATTCCTGCATGCTATTGCAAACATGGCGGAATGCGTAGTCATTTTTGCATTGACAACAGCAACAAGCTTTTAATGTCGCGTTCCGTTATTCGAACGTATCAAGACGCATATGGAAGGCGAAAATCAGAGATTGGATATACTTCGTCTTTTCCCGTATATGCAACAAGCAATTTACCCTCGTGAATCCCTCTTTGGGTGTGCATTCCGCTTCCTACCAGAATTGTAGAACTTTTCAAAGGTGATTTGACGCATGCAATTATTTGCAGGAGGCAAAGGGGTGAAAGTGAGCGTTTATACTTTTGTGCGAGTCTGTTACTATTCCTATTTTGGCCAGAGTGATTCTTCGATACCGAGATATAAAAAATTGAATTTTTCCGAGCAGGCTTTTACTGGGAATGAATCCATGACTATGCGAAATAGAGCAGCGCCACTTGTCATTGCACCACAGAAACCCAACCACCGATCAAATTTTTTGTTGTGGCAACTTTTTTTGATGATATTCCGCTTTTCTTTGCAGCTTGCTGGCATGACGTGCCCTGCCTGACGTGCCCTTTGCAGAAGCCTGGCTGCAGCTGACATTTGACGTTCTCTACAGAGCTGATTCGATGACTCACCTCTTCTCCTTGATCTATTACACTGCCTCTAACACCGTACCTGTGATATTATAGAAATTGCAATAGTTATATAGATTCTAATAAATAATGAAGATTTGAACTTTTTTATGTACAGTAGTTTCCGTTGAGTAGTTCTAATGTCATACTTATTACTTCGTGAATTGAAAAATCGGCACTATTCCACTATCACTATCCCAGATACCGCGAGTTGGGTCAAAAAAGCAATTTTCGCGGAAACTTCATCTTTGGAGGTTATGGTGCTGATCACAAGAATGACATCCGTTTTTAGCGTTTGCGCCAATTTACTGCAATTGCATCATGTTGGTGCAACAACACGTTTTCACCAAAAACGCTGAAACATTGCCCAGGGAGGTTATTTGGGGTGCTGATCCCGAATATGACATCCGTTTTCCCAAGTAACCCCCCTGGGCAAAGTTTCAGCGATCTTGGTGAAGACCAGTTGTTGCACCAACTTGGTGCAATTGCACCAAATTGGCGCCAGCATTTAAAACGGATGTCATATTCGTGATCGGCATCCCAAATAATCACTCTGAGCAAAGTTTTAGCAGAAATTTTTTTTTGATCAATCTCGCGGTAGGCTGTGGGGTAGTGATAGCGGATTAGTTCCGAAAAATCTATTCATCTGATTTACTTCGTGAAGTGAAAAACCCACTTGTTTGAGCCAGAAACAAAAAACTTTCATAACGTCTGATCGTGAAAGTATACTAGCCTACTCTACTGTCTGAAGTATTCTATCGAAGGCTTTCCAATGAATCATGCCAAGGCTAAAATAAAAGCAGTCCAACCAGAAAAAAAGGAATAATAGTATCTGCGGAAACTATAAGATCATTAAAATGGTATAGTAGACTCCCTGAATGTCTATGTCTTCAAAGAAAACACTAGATGAAGGATGTCAGAACTGTTCCTATGCTTTCTGTCTATTCATGCCACTCTGTATTGCTTTGAAGATCGTCTTGCTCTTTCAGTCGCATTATTCAGTTGTTCATCTGAAGTCTCGTTTATTACTAACGTGTTTTTCATATACTATTCGAACCATCACCTCTCAACTATGTATTTGGAGACTCCTGACGACTAGTCATCTCTGATTTATCAGCGCTTTTGCGCGCCACGGAACAAAATGCGAAGTTAAAGCCTCGTATAATACCCCGCGACCTTTTTCATGCTCATCGTTGCGCTTCTCTGCTAATCCTCGTGGTATCGGTAATCTCTTTCGCTATAACTATTTTTTCTGCTGTCAAAGGCATACCATGATAATCAGCAGCTTACTTTCTCGAGGCAAGTAGGTCCTTATATGAGTGCTCAGGCCGCACCTTGTTGCGCTTCGATAGTGCATCCTCGCCGCGCACGGCTTGGTCGACCTGAGCCGAGTTGAACCCACCGAGCCGAATCACACCTAGCCTCAGATCCGACGTGGCTCTTACATGGATAAGGGAACTTCCGATATGACAAGATAAGGCAGCGACTTGAATAGCAAAGGTGGCTTCAATAGGGAAGAGCAGATGATATCGTGACATTATGCGCGATATCATCGAGCAAATACTCATTTCTAATCTCTATTACTCGTACGAGGACTGATGGCAGGGAGCTTCATTTTCGGTAGTTGTAAAGGGTTTTGATTCATTTTTCTTCACTGGTGAGTAAATCAGGGCCTTTACATCCTGAACACGCGTGGTAGCTCTCACAACTTTTCGCGAGGTGTGCCTTTAAGTGTAAAGATTGAAAGAAAAGCCTAGAAAAGAAAAGAAGTCCACTTACTTTCAAACTGAGCGGCACATGTCCCCTTGGACGTGACGGTGTTGACGATTGGTGGTTGAGGAAAACGAGTTCTGGTGCTGGTGAGCATTTCAGAACATATTATTTGATCATCTATTATCAGAATCGATACGAGCCAATAAAGACCAAGAGATGGTAAGAAGAATTCATAGCTAGTCAGGGATACGAAACCTTATCAAGGTACAAAAAAGGAGAGAACCCCGCTCGGTGAATGAACCACTTTGCCCCCTCCCCAATCACGTGTTCACATAACATCACTATCCTGACATCACACTAATAAAACACGTAAAAATTTGACATATTGGAACCACATGTCTGCTTATTTAGTTTATTTTCCGAATAAACGGAGTATCGTGAAAAAAAACTGGGCAAGAAAGGAAAAAACGTTGTTGTCCTTGCAGAAACATGGATTGTTAGCGAATAATCAAGTGATGGTTTAATAAATGATCGCGATGGTCGATGGGTGATCGCCGCTTTTGGGTTGCTGTCTTCACTCTCTCGCCTTTGTCAGATTTGTCCTTCTTTTTGTCAATACTTGTTTTTATGAACTGCTTTTTATGAGATGATTTCGATTGAAGCCACTGTGTTTCATTAAAATAAAATAAATAAAAGAAGAATAATCATGTAAAACATGGTAGATAGTGTAAAATATCAACAGAGTGTAATAAACGGGCCACTCAAATAAATAATACAATAGACATAATATGTAACTTGTTGGTTTTAATTTATGTTGTTTGTATTTGTGTTGTTGTTCGGAGTTTGGTAGAAGTTTTTCAGGTGTCGGCTGCATTGGCCATTAGAAATATGAGTCCTCTTATTCTTGCCGTAGTTGTTTCATTAATATGTAGTGAAAATGATGGAAGTACGAAGTCCAGTGAGTTTTCCAACCAAATTGAACTGAGGGGTCAATTGAAGTGAGGGGAGAACACGCAAGTTTTCACCGACGTCGAAGCTCCTCGCCCTCTCAGGGCTTGAGCTAAAGCAGATGAGGCGGATGCTTTGGCAGATGCTTTTTCATGTAGGAGGAGTGGATATGATTTTTAGCATAAGCTTAGGGAAGGAAGGAGCTTAGACGACAGTGGATGGTTGCATTGCTCCCTCCCTACTTGCATTTTGACCCACGAAATCCATCAAGTGTTCCAGCTCAATTTAAATAAATTATGTTATAGAGGTTTTCAAGGCGTGAAATATGGACAAAGCCATTTTTTGTGTAGTCGGTCATTGTATCCTATTTCGGTAGTATAGCTGAAGCTTTTGGATCGAGTCAAATATGCTCTTGTTCCTGATTTTTATTTCTTCACGGAAATCTGTATCGATAATGGCTTTCGTGAGAGCATAGAAGTTTCGAGGTGAAAGCACAATGAATCTATGGTTTGGATCATAATGATGAATCTCTATATCACAAATACTATTTTGGAAATTACTCTACATCGCCATTCAAGCATAATGACTGACTGCTAATGGTATCATTTCTCAATTTCTAATATTTTGAAATGAAGTTAAGGTTAAAAGGATAAAGTTTTTGGCGTTACTCACTGTCAGTCCCTTCCTGGAATGTGCCGCACATTCTAGCTCCATTCAGAATCGTGATGGTTGGTGAATGTGATGTGGCCTATACAATGACTTGCGGTGGCCAACCGACGAACAAAACAGTGCTTTTATCCTCCCAGACGAGTCTGGTATCGATTTGCCGACCCCGCAGGGGTGAAAGGCTTGGTTGACCTGGGCAGGCGTTGATGCGGGATTTGATCCTCGCACCATGAAAGTGGATTGTGCGCCACCTGTCACTAACCGTCTCCGTTCTTTGAAATGAAGTACCTATAATAATAGTAGGTAAAGGTTCTCGTGAATCATGGGTGTTCAGAATAATAAGCCCATAGAAGGCTGGGTGAAGTGCCTTTAATCAGATCTTGGTGGTATTATTCAAGCTTACCATACCTAGTGTCGGTTGAAAGTATCACATATTTGGCAGGGTTTCTTTGATCACTTGACCTAAGACTCAAAGGAAAAGTCGAAAGTGCTCAGTGAGCGTTCTTTTTCAGGTCCAAGGAAGTAACAAACATTGTCGATATGAAGCTTCTCTCTCCGAAAGAAGATCGCCGGTGAAGGACAATTCACTCAGGTTCCGCCCACAGTTTTCAGAGTTAGCTTAGTTCATTTGTGCTCCTTACTTCTGGTTCCATTCTCCACTGATTGTTTTTCACGTAATGCCTAATATCGCGACAAACGGAAGGGCGACTGGCACTTTTTGTGGCACAATGAAGCGTTTTGTATATAGTACAAAAGGCTACATATACCTCCCTGGCTTTGTCATGCTCTTCATCCCAGATCAGTGATCGGTAACTTCAAACAGATCCCTTGGTGCAAAGCGAAAACTGTACTTTGTACTTTACCCTCCTACAACTTAAGCATAGGAGGTCTAAAGCAGAATTCGAACACACATGAGTGTATCTGGGAGATATTAAGAGTCACATGATGGAATAACTACAGCCCTGAACAATGCCAACAGCCATGTTTAATATTCCAACAACTGAATCGGATTTCATAATTCTTTTTCTAAAAGCATCTGTCGATTGGAGTCTCATTTGTGCACCCGGAAGTCAAAAACTTCACTCTCCCTCATGGTGCCTGGCTTATTTTTGCTTTAACCTGTAGGACATGGCACTTTGAAGCTGAACTGTGCGGTTTGAAAGTGAAGACAAAAGGAAGCTAATCGCCTCAAAGTACCAAAGATAGCTCCTTGTGTTCAGTTCGATAATAGTTTTTGGCATTGTACAAGTTTGCTACGACAATGGGAAATTTGCTACAGAAGAGAGGTAGATGGAAAAAGTTCCGCTACGTCACTTTCTGGGCGGAGACTATTCGAAAAGCGATAGTGGGCGTGGCGCCTTTTAGAAGATCGGCCCTATGGCCCTAGTTCGTCAGTCCTCCGCTCTCGTGGGCTACTTGATCACTGTCGAGAAAAGGAATACTGTGCCCAGCTGATCATGAAACGCGCAATCTACACGATTTCATTTTTGATCAGCGTAATCCCAGCGCTCTTATGAAAACCTTTTTTTCTTGGAATGCAGGCGAAGAATTGGAGGAGGAAAAGCTGGATAATGTCATTTCGAGCTATACCTTCCTTACCTTTACCGCAGAAATCTTTCGAAGTGTTTTGGTCGATAAATATCACGAATCATATTATCAATTTTTGTCTTCTAGTAGACCATAATCTTGGACTGGAGTTCATTTACAACATGATCTGTCATTTTATGCACTGATGAGATACCTTTACGTTGTGCATGGACTCTATTTATTCTGTGAAATGTGTGTTCGCAATAGATTGAGATCATAAAGATTATAAGTTCAGGAAGACAGAATGGTACACCATAATCAAATTTGTGGCCAACTTCATATTCAACTTTAAATTCATAATTGTGATAAAAAAACCAAGGGGTAGTAAGATAGCGATTAATGCAGTTTCATAGAGGAAAATTCTGTGGGACAAAAATAACAGAGATCTGAAGTGGAAAGAATTAATGGATGGTTTGCTCTGCGATTGAAAAGACCGCCTGCATTCAATCGCATAGTGTGCATTTACAGTGGTAGCATTTATTAGGTCTGTGCAGAATAAATGGCCGAAACGTAATTGGCCATAACTTTGCTCAGACACAACTTTATTTGTTGAAATAAAAACCATTCGAATCTACAGAATTCTGCCAACGATCTGGTAAGGAAAATATACCATCACGATCAAATTCTGGATTGCGAGAATCAGTAAAGTCAAGAATGGCATTTTTACCGTGCATAATTTTCTGGCGCAGGTTTGCATCGGGAACCCGGAAAAAGCGGTAATCCGTCACGGATAGGTCTGGGGAATAAGGGGGGTGAGGGAGAGGCTCGATGCCTAACTGCATCATTTTTTTACTGGGTGCGCAAAACAACGCAAAACCACACAGTTCGCAAGTCACCCGACAGAAACTGATCGAGACTCTCCCTCACCCCCCTTATTCCTCAGACCTATCTCTGACGAATTACCACTTTTTCCCGGTTCTCGATGCAAACCTGGGTCAGAAGGAGTTCGCCGAAACGATGCATGTTGAAAATGCCATCGTTGACTTCATTAATTTTCGCAATCCTGAATTTAATCATGGTGGCATATTTTCTTTACCAGATCGTTGGCAAGGTTGTGTAGATTCGAATGGTTTTCATTTCGACAAATAAAGTTGTGTCTGAGCGAAGTTATGGCATTTTGAAAAAAGTAGTCCGTTTTGGCCATTTATTCTGCACAGACCTAATACTTAACGCCTAGTATAATTTAGGGATTGTCTTATATTGGCTACCGGTGGGACCGCTCGGCTACCGCCGGGCGCTCCTCTTTCTTTAGGGATCCCGGCTTGGCCGCGCTCTTTTGAGATTCTATTCTCTCTCTGACCATGTCTTATCATATTCTTAAACACTGTGTCGCTCGTCATTACTGAAATGGGTAGTGACGTTGAACTCTCCCTACAACGAATTTGAGATAATATGCAGTGACTGTTGTAACACACTGTTTGAGCAGCATGGAAACGCACGTAGCTCTTGTAAAGATTTCATGGTCCATAATCGAGAGCTAGCGAAAGAGAACACATTATGGCTCGAGAATTCGATCGAAGATGTGTTAAATGATAAACCTTCATATTATTCATTACCGAATGTTTTTTGCAAATGTCAATGCTGTGCAAAATGGGTTTGATCGACGGGACTACCGAATCGAGTGAAAATTTTCCCTCCTCTTCTCTCACTGAACTTTCAAATCGGAAATTGCATTGGAGTGACGTGATAAAAAAGCATATGTGTAGTAATATAGATCAGTCACTTTTCATCGAACCCATTTTGCACGTCAGAGACATCATTCGCGCGCAGTACTGTGGGCCAGCCAGCTGGTATCTAAAATTCAGGATCCCATCTTTGCTGCGACGCGAGATACGAATTTCGTGACAAACAGACGGACACACACACAGACAAACGGATTATATATAGTGATGATGACATACCATCTTAACATCCTGAAAATATACCGTGGTCAATAATCTATAGCAGCAACTCTTTTATAATCAAATTTGTGGCCAACTTTATAATGACCTTCAAATTCATAAGCAGAAAGTCGGAGTATGAGGAGGCGGGGCAATGATTGCACTCGGCTAGTCCATTCGGAGTCCATCACCACAACTAATCGGTCTAAGTATTTGCGACCACTAGTATACTTTCGTGATTTTTCGTGTCCGTGATACCGTCATTACATTCTGCTTCTGTATACACAACTAGTACCATACCTACTAGTAGTATTCTTTATTATTCCGTGTTTCAATTGATATTTATTTATTTATCATTATATTTATATTAATTATCTTTTTTTATATGGGACAGGTACAATGAGAGCTCCTAACAGCGCCTTCACCTAACAAAGTTATGAGGTTTCAGAAAAGAAAGGGCTGGTATAACAGACATTCTTCTCGTTTTCAGTTTTGAGTATGCTGCCTCCTTGATCAATCAATCACATCAATCATTTACCTTTTTAGCAGTCTACTAGGAACCTTCGTAGAGATTAGTCACGTACTACTAGATAAAAAGGAACAGGAAGTAGCTGAAGTGGATGGTAGGGTAGTGCCAGAGTGTGAGACGAAAAAGCTCAGTATGCATGGTGCCCTCCCACCGCTTATATAAACCGGGATCGCCTACCTCTCACTTGGATTGGCAAATTATTTATCTTTTAGGCTGTCGTGCAAGGCAACGCCGACATCCCTATACAGCTGGTCCCAGAAACTTACTGTATGCTGTAACTGTAACTTACTGTAACTTACTGTACTGTAACTTACTGCTGAAATATGTATCATATCAAAGCACACGCGATAATCAGATGGGTCGACTTGCCTGCTTGGAACAGTAGATCCTTGGGTAACTAGTCGGGCTGCATCCTTTTCGCGTTATCAGGGTGCACTATCACGGAGCTACACCTGCTCGAACCCACTCCGATGCCACCCACTTGAGCTTCCCTATTGGTCAGCTGAGGAAAATGGGTGGCGTCGGAGTGGGTTCGAACAAGGTAGCGCCCGAAAAAGAATAAAAAGGTGCAACCTGATCAGTTACCCAACGATCTGCTGTTTCAAGATGGTAACTTGACCCATCTGATTATCGTGAAATGTGCCTTTAAAAGACATGTATTCTTATATAGCCGTAGGTTAAGGATGTCAGGGTAGTGTGCCGTATTTTGATTTGTTACTGCACGACTGAATTCAAATACAAATAGCCCAAAAGAATGTACGCAGCTTTTGAAGAGCATCTACTAAGGAGATTCTGTTATTTCGAAATCTGCCTAAGGTCGAGCACCTTGCAAGCACTTGTAGCAACCCAATTTTCAATTGACAGCGAATGTCGTGTTACGGTATACTACCCCAATATTCGGAACTTATGTCTGGTGACTTCTATCTCAGCAAAAAATTATGGTTCTAGTTTCATCAGGATCATTGCATGGGTAGTCGCTACTTGCATTAGGAAAGCAAGCCCGTGGAATCTCTATTTCTTGAACCCCTACCTTGGTATAGAAGTGTGAAAAAAGGTATCAAGCATGAAGCATTTTCCAAGTAAAAAAAGGATCGTTTGGAAAAATCTGGCGGTTTTCGACCTCTAATTTCAATGCACATCTCGGTTCATACCAAATGGGCATATCTCGGTGCATACGAGATTTTGACTCTCGAGATAACAACCATAATAATCGGTAGACTTACACCAAGAAGATACAAGCTCGCTTATTCCGGTTACCCACTGGAAAGCTCTAGAGGGATGAGTTCCTTGAAGGTCACCTTGGCATCGTGTTGGGTGAGAGCTCCTTTCAAAAGCTGTCCAGACACTTGGAGAAATGACTAGGTGGGGCCAAGTCAGATGATACGGTGGATCTCGCAGAGTTTCGTAGGTCAGCTCATTTTGATTTTCTAGGGTTGTATGTGCAAGATGGGGCCTTGTGTTGTCGTAAGGATGGATAGATTTTTCCTTCCGAAAAGTACTGGACTTATGATGGGCAGTTGCCAATACCTTTCGCGAGTTTCTCTCAGTACTTTTCAACCATGACAGTTGCGCCAGGATCCATGGGGCTGTGGTAGATTGCAGTCGTCGTAGACCACCATACCGCCACTGCGCTGACGAAGCTAATCGCCACGAGACCTCTCTCCAACCACTGTGCAGATTGTCGTCGATCATCTTACATAATCTGTTTCTCACCATATGTTATCTTACATGTTGGGGTCAGGAAACGGGTTCTTTGTGAGCTGGAGAAGAAGATGTGCGAGACATCAAGTAAAGTTGTCGTTCGTCCATTTTGTTTTAAAGACTGCCAAAAAATTTAAAATTCGTTTTGGAGCATAAACGTCACTATATTTGAATAGAGCGAGAAGCGGGCTTCAACTTGTCAAAATAGGAAACCAAAAGAATGATTTAGAAAGTAGAGCACCCGGAGCGCAAATAACTTTCTGTTAGCTCAGTCCTTGATGGTTAAGTACTATCATGATGGGTCGTGTCTTCTCGGCAATCAGTACATTGACACTCTTCATTTATTTGAACTATAAAACGTTTTCTTGTGAAAACTCCCCAGCGGATCCTTATTTATGCTCTCATAATAGCTATTGCATCACCGCTTGAACACGTGTTGTCGCAAAGACAACGAAAAAAAACGTCGTTGTGCGGCTGGTTGCTAAAAGAAAATAAATTGACGACATCGTCGTTCATCGCTTCGGAGGCCACGTGCTCTTCTAGGAACATATAAATGCCGCTGAAACCAAATATTTGCGTTGCGGCTTCAGATTTTTCGAAAACAACACGTTTTCGTTTGAATAAGAGCTCAGTCAATTGTTTAGTGGTAGAAATCAGTTAAATCACTAAGTATTTGTTTTTGTGAGCAGTTAATCAAGCTTTCTTACCACAGTTGAAGAATATGTCTCCCCCAGTAGATTTCTCTTTTGTTTCACTATCTAGACGAGCTAGTGGTCCGGGGAATCTCTACTATACAGAGGGTGCTAAAAAAAGGTGCGCCAAGTATACAAAACATAGGGAAACGAAACAGATAAAAGTTTCGAGGCAAAACATTCCTGAAATGTTCCTCTGAAAGCAGGAACAAGCTGTGGCTCACTACTTTTACCTTCATCAAAATACGGAGCTTCAGTCGGCGCAGTCGGGCTTCGGAGCATCTACGGTGTCAAGGTCCGCCTAAAACAACGGAGCCAGGCTCCTCGATAGGTCTTTTGTGGGAAGCTTCCTAAGGATTGGCCCATTGGTTCGTGGAAGTTACAGAGCCCTTGCTGCTCGAACAACACTGATATGATGCGGAGTATCATTGCATGCCCCAAACCCGCCCCCGGAGGTGTTTCAGTGGTAACGGCATATTTTGGTTTTTGGAAACGAAGAATGCTGGCTCGGATTTTGCCGTGTGGAGGTGGCACACATGTTCATCCGAAATAAGCTCCTGATCCTGTTCGTGGAGAAGGCTGTTACGGAGTTCAATGATAGTATGAGGGTGCTCTTGAATTTGGGTATGAAAATATCTTGTCAGGATTTACTAAAATTCGATTAATGTGGGTTTGAAAGGGAGGGGGGGGAGAGAATTACCTTTTTTGTCCACCCCACCCCTGTATAATCGGCTCACTCTGTCTGTCTGTCCGTCTGTCCGTCTGTCACGAAAATCGGAACTACCTGAAGGGCAACTTATAGAGGTCGGGTCAAGGATGGGATAGGTAGAGCATGGACGAAGAAATAAGGCGCGCAAATAGGCAATGCTACGCCTCGCCCACTATGGGCGGGGCATTTAATAATCATCCGAAAATAATTCAGTCCAGTTCCAAAACGGCCCAGACGTAGGGAGAAGTTGTAACAAGGTCGGTGACACAATTCTCAAAGCTTCTAAAGGCGATGGGCGGAGCGTGCCTCAATTAGGCGGAGCTGAAAAAGGAAATTCATAACTCCGTTCCAGTATGGCCTGATAACCAGATTCATCGTTCTTTTTTACCATTTCACCTCCCTGCTGTGAATCGCTTTACAATTTTCCACGTCTACTGCTCGTTTTCTACCTTGTAACTCTTCTTCTATAAATTTACAGTACGCAATTAGGATCACCGCCGTCCGGTTTTCAGCGACCTTTCGATAAAATTTACGACCCGTCTTTAATTCTATGGCCTTTCGTTTCACGAAAACCTACTGGAGACGAACATAAGAAACATAGCCGCTGATAGCAGTTTGTGGCAGAGAGATGCTCCTTGTAGATTGATAGGAGAGATGGTCTCTCTTCGAAAATGGAATTTTTCGAAGGTTTCTGAACAAATTATTTCCTGTTCAGCACATAACCATCTTTCTTTTTCTTTATTAAACTATTTTTTGCCACCCTTATTTAGGCAACTTCATCCGTTCTTATTCGCTCTACACCATGTGCGGCACCTGTCCATTGGAAATTTGGAGACACCTGCCGCACATGGTATACCGCTAGGAAACAATTTAATATTCAAAAAAACAACTTCGCTGTGACAGTTTTTCACGTGTTTTTTCCTAAGAACCGTGCTAAAAGGTGGCGAAATTCGAATAGTACTTCTCCAGTTTAAAGATAAAGTTTCTCTTAAAAATATCAAACGTAGGTAACTTTTCAGCGCCCCGTAGCTGTGGACTACACAGTTCTCCCTTTTGAGCCGAGTCAAATTAAAGCCACCTCCGTCGGATGTGTGCACTTATGACAAATTTTCGCGCTGCCGCGCGCGGCGAGCAACGCTCGGATTTCTTCGCGTGTGATTGCGTGCATTGCAGCGCTCCCTTCAGAGTTTTACACCCAGTTTAATTCTCCATGGTACCAGACCCTTCCGTTCTGAGTGGTATTCCAAGTGACCGCGGCAAGTTGTGCTGGTGGCGCCGCGAGTGCGACGTGGCAAAACGAAAATTTTTCATAAGTGCACCAACCCTACAGTCTTCTTTGCAGTACACCTTTTGATGCTCGACTGATAATTTTTGTGTTTTTGTAGAAGGAGACTGACTGTAGAAGTGAATAACGCGCTTTGTGCCCTGGATAAGTTCTGCAGTTCGATGGCTGCTGATGCTAATGATGGCTTCCATAAATTTGAGTTTGTCTACCATGCTTCACTTTATGCATCTTAACAAATTTTCCATTCCTTGTAATTACGTAAGAAAAGGGAGATGAATCACTGTACAAAGGAAATTGCTTGAATGATCATTACAACAGAAATTCCAAACTTTTCAATTGCGAGATTTTTTTCCGCACTGATCGTTTTACAATGAATCACATGCCCGTCGTCGCATAACTGGGATGCTGACCTTTTCGAACTTCTTCGCACGTTCCGTGTTTGTTTTGGTTGACGTTCCACCGTTTATGTACCTGCGAAGAATGCAATTACATCAGCACAGTGAAAGATTATCATTTGCGTCAGAAGACCATTCATGACCCCTAATTTTAATTACTCATTCAGTTTGGGAAGTTTATTAGTTGGTGTAAATGTATATTAATGTAAGGGAGGTAGAGTTTATATATTGATTAATAAAACATGAGTGAAATATAAATGAAGCCAACTGGCTAGTACACGGCACTGTGCGCATCACACGATGGGAATGGCCCCTTTCTGTAAATTCTACCTCTGTATCATCACCAACCCGCCGGAGTATTCCATGGCCCGTTTCGGCCTTCCACTCAAAAACAGATGATTTCGATCGATATCGATGGATACTCATTTTTTATGGAATTTTCACTCGTGTCTACCTACATATTGGTGTAGTCCAATAGCCGTTCACTCCCTCTCATGAATGATAGAATTTTTTCAGTTCTGCACTATCTCAAATAGTGCTGTACCGTTCCGATTTTAGCTCCACCCAATTCAACGTGGGCCCACCTCGTGTGTGCAATATTTGCTTGTCACGTTAATTCATCTTTTTATCCGACCAGTTTTTAAGAAGCACATTACAAATTTCATTGTTCAGCTCCTCCCACCACCACAAAAGCCTCGTTCACCGTTGAAAACCTTCATTCTTCCTGAAAGTTAGCACTGACCGCTTCTACTTTTCGTCAGGTCTTTATGCCACTCTCGAAACAAACTGCAATTGTTATCGTGAGTACCACCCGCTTGATTACTCGCCACGCCCATTTTGAGAGGGTCTCCGCTCACACTGAGTGTATTCAGGACATCTTGGACGTCGGTTACCTCTGTTTACCTTGTTTTCTGTTTTTATTTTTTCCTGGACTCTGCGCCATGTTGGAACGAGTTATAAATCTATGTTTCAAGGATCGCCCACTCGAGGAGCTCTCCGCCAACTGGGTGCAGTCCTCTTCCATGGAACTCATACCTAACTTTAATCCACCTTCCTCCCACGCTTGGGTCATTTTGGATCCTATTAGCTACCTAAATACGGATGAGCACGCTCCGCCCATGGTACGCGGGGCTTTCTGGATCCTATTGTAACCAAATGCTTCGTTATGTATCTGGCTACTAACTTGAGATGGGGCTACTGAAAAGTCAGTGTAGCCAATTACATACGAAAATGGCACTTCAATTCTTACTGAAAGACGCATGCCGCCTGCCATGGTTGGGATCATGAATGTGTCAGTTCTCGTGCTCTACACGTTCATTACTGTGGCCTGGTTTTGAGAATCTCGTGAAGCCTTTGTGTCCGAATGGGTTGGTTGGATAATGCGCGCACAGCAATGGAATGTTCTGTACCGAGCGACGATGACAATGGCGACAGTGATGATCGCAACATCTCTCTTTCTCTCACATCGGAAAAGTGCGATGTTTTGATAGAGACGATGGCGCGCAACGGCTTGGCAGTTGAAATGTTTTTACAGCGAAGCGATCGTTTTTGCGCGAACTAGCCACGCACGATTTTTTGCGTCCTGAAGAATTTATGCTTTCATTATCTTTGTCATCAATGCCGTCATCAAGAGCGTTCGTTGGCCTTTATTTTTATCACTTTTAATACGCTTAATGGTTCTGAGCCGAAGAGCCGAAGAAAGGTCGGACCATCTATGGTACTAGGCTGAGTTAACTGATTAAGTTGTATGTATTGAGTAGCCACAGAACATTTTTTTTTGATTGCGAGAAAGGATATGAACAAGCCTGAATTGTCTGAGGTCCGACAGACCTGCAGTGTTTGCCTTCATTCACACTATGCTCTCCTGTATTTTCCGAGCTTTATAACTTCATGCTTCTCATTAATCTAAATCCATGTCATTAACTTGTGTTTAATCTATTGTGGATGCGACACATAAAATCCCTTATAATCGACCACGTCTGAATTTTATGAGTTTTTTCCAAGGTTTTGAAAGAAGCCACCCATAATTCCTTTTGCCCTGACGAAAGGTTGACAGATGATGCGTCGCCCTTTCACGATTACACATATCAAAACCCCATCACTTGAAAACTTTCAAGTCGTGACGGGATAGCAGTTCCCCGTTTGAGAACATATATTTTCCTTTTGGAATGTTTTTATATACAGGGGTGCCAAAAAAAGAGTAATTTTATCCACTCCACTTTCAATCTTACTTTAGTCGAACTTCAGCGAATTCTGACGAGGTATTTCCATCCCCAAATTTGGGAACAGATCTCACTCTATCACTAAACTTCGTGACAGCCTTCTGCACGAACAGAATCAGGAGCTTATTCCGAGTGAAGATGATGTTTCAATTCAACACGGCTAAATCCGAGATTTTGTCACTCCCGTACACAACCTTGCTAAGGTTCTTTCATTCTAGGTACCTCAGGGGGTTCACACTGGATGGCGCCCTTGAGTTTTCCGTTCTTTCCCAGCTCCCAACATCCTTCGTTTTCAAGAACCAAAACGTGCCACTTCTACTGCAAACCCTCTGGAGGGGGGTTTGAGGCATGAGAAATGACATCTCGGATCATAGCAGCGTTGTGCGAGCAGCAAGGGCTCTGTGACTTCCACAAACCAAAGGACCAATCCTTAAGAAGCTTCCCACAGAAGGCCCTACTACAAAACGTGGCTCCACTATTTTAAGCGGACCTTGATACCGCAGATGTTGCGAAGCGGGACTGCGCCGAGTGAAGGCTCCGTATTTTGATGAAGGCGAAAGTAGAGAGTCGCAGCTTGCTCTTTTTCTGAAGGAAAATTTTGGGAACATTCTGACCCAATGCTTTCTTTCGGTTCTATATGTTTTGTTTACCTGGCAGATGTGGTCCGTGAGCAAAATTACTCTTTTTTTGGCGCCCCCTGTATATTGGCTTCCATAAAGACACAGAAGGCCATGTATCCCTCTTCCATTCAGAACCTTAGTAGAATTTGATGCAATCGAATATACAAAGTGACTTGATGTCTCTAAATAAGCCCCGGACATATTCATCGACCCCCTTAGGACCTGTTGACCTGAAAGTCATTAGTCGGATATTTATTCGCCAGACCACAATAATGGTAGCGGGGCCCCTTGTCGTGCACCATCTCAGCCAAGAATTCTTTTGTCTGCTTGGATTTTTTTAAATTTTGTAGTGCATGAAAAAGTGCTCGCTTGGCATTATCCCGCCACCGTTACTGGTTTGGTCCGAGACTACGCTAGAGGCCTTTCGAGCCTACTCTCCACACTTTTACAAGTCCTAGGATCACACATGATCAGCGGTACACACTGCATAAAATTTTTTTATGTTGCCAGATGAAATTAGGTGATGCAATGGTCACGTGATTACCCGTAATTTTTGCATTATAGTTCATGGTATTGGAGTTCCAAAGAGTCTGACCATCCGCTGAGCGCTCATTGATGTCTTAAAATGACGTATTGGTACCCATCAATCTTAAGGGTATTGTCCGACTGGCGAATGATGTGTGCTATGTATGTGACTGCTGCCACTTTTTGTTCGATTGGTTATCACACTCATTCAGTGTTTTTATGAATTCAACCTTGGCCATTATTATCGGCTCATTTCGCCTCTCAAGATACCATCCAGGAGCATCGTGTACACGTCGCGTGGTTCCATTACTCACTTTTTCGAACTTTTTAGAACTTCTTACAAGATGATTAGCGTTAAGTATACGTAAAGCACCTTATCATTAATTTCGTCATCAGTGTTAAGACATACCGAAGCTATTTTCACCGTTCCTGCCTGTAAGACCAGACGTTTTTATCCAGTCTTCAAATCGTTCAAGACCTTTTGTTGCACTTGGCCACCCAGGACCCTCCTTTTTTCACATGAAATTGTCGATTTGTGAAGGCTGAATCTGTCAGGGTACGTTTTCGGATATGGAGAACAACTTATTTGCCCATTATTGTATCAGAAAAATTGGTTGGCGTTTTAATGTCACTCCAGCGAAATCTAAACTTTTGCACAACTAGGCAGTTAGGTCCGCAGCCAATAGGAAAGTAATTCAGACGAAGTCTCATCTGTAGAGGTGAGTAGTTGTTCAGTCAATTGTTTTGTTATTGCTTGCTATGGTGTTCAAAAAGCGTGGTGGCAGAATCCTTGTTACTTTTCGGGAGGGAAGGTCCCAGAAAGATATGTTATTCTCCACACTCGAGTACATTTGGTGACAACTTTTGACCACGATACAAATTCAAAATACGAAAATTTGTGGTTTTTATTTGGGCAACACCATGTGTTGCACGCGGTACGTTATGGGTTAATTGCTAATTGGTATTCCAGTAATTTATGACATATGTCAAGTGCATGGCGTGACCACTTGCCTTCATTGAGGGTACATGTTGTTCTTTCGCTTCTGTGGTCTAATTCCTGAAAACCTTCTTACTTTTCACTTCGTACTGCGTCCGACTAGTTTTTTCCCGCACGTGCACTTTGGTTTTTCTTTATTGACCCGACGTGAGCCACTGGCCAGTACCAGTTACAACAGTACGGAAGAGATAGTACGCATCATAAAATCCGATCTGCTAGAGAGAACACCAGGCGTCGGGTATCTTTTAGGTAGTATGCAGTGCATGCGGCTCCCTTTCTGGAGCAGGATCTGAATGAGGTCTACAGTGCATTGAGTCGAGGGGCTCACTCGTTTCTCACATAAGTATAAGCTCCAATATTGCTCAATTTAAAGTCAATTGGGAGACCAAAGATAATGACACAATCATTGCGGCAGGATTCTAAATTGAGGATCTGGCTACCGTGACCAATTTTCGCCGTACTTATCAGTGCCAGTGAGTAGAAAATATTAGGTAGTCTAAAAAGTCTTTTCGTATTTTTAAATACCGCTTTTTCCCTCAAAACTGCTTTCCACAAAATTTCTTCTGTACATATATATGTAGTACAGGTCCACACGCATCTATAGGTATTGTTGTCTTCCATCTCCCGGATAACCCTTTTCGGCAAAATAAAAATATCAAAAGTCACCTCATTTTCAATTCCAATTTTTTTTCTTTGAATGGCGTTAGACAGGGAAAGGAAAAGGTGATAATCCGATGGAGCAAGATCAGGGCTATAAGGCAGCAATTTTTATCCAAGCTCGAGAATTTTTTAAAAGAAAAAATTTTAAAAAATTTTTACCACTAGTGAAAAAATGACTCGCCAAAAAATTCTCGAGCTTGGATAAAAATTGCTGCCCCATCCACCTTATAGCCCTCATCTTGTTCCATCGGCTTATCATCTTTTCCTTTCCCTGTCTAACGCCATTCAAAGAAAATTTTTTTTATAATTTTTGTATTGAAAATGAGGTTGACCGTTGATATGTTTATTTTGCCGAAAAGGGTTATCCGGGAGATGAAAGACAGTAATACCTATAGATGCGTGTGGACTTGTACTACATGTGTATGTACAGAAGAGATTGCTGGAAAGCAGTTTGGAGGGAAAAAGCGGTATTTGAAAATACGAAAAAAACTTTTTAGGCTACCCAATATTTGCGTGTCACTTCACGGTAGAACTGCATAAAATAAGATTTTTAGTATTGCTTAAGAATTACACAGTTGAAGTCATAGTTTACTTCACTGACATCCTGAATTTACAATCCTTCAGAATGAATTTTTCGATTTTGAATTTTTTTAGACTTCCAGCCATCGTGAAGGGAACTGATCATTTACCCACAATCTCTGTAAACGGTATTAATCGATTAACAATCGCACCACTATGGCACCACCCATTTCTATGTGATGTTAGGGAAGGTTTACAGCTGGAGGAGAAGGGAATGTAAGCATTGTGCGAGGATTTCGTATCTGTATACACGTTTCGTGATCGTGTTGCTCTGCAGCTTTGCAAGAAAGTCCCTGAAGTCCATCTGTGCTGAAGGTTTTCTATCCAACTGGACAAGCCTATTTTGACTAACGACTTTCCAGCAACAAACGTTGTCTGAAAAGGATGTAACAGCAAACGTTAGCGAAAAGTTTTTCTTTGAGTTTCATGAAGCCTCTTTCAGTTTGTGCTCGAAGCAATAGCTGCAAAAAATGTTAGATCATCGAGAATGAAAGTAAATGATGTAGCCATGCAGGAAAAACGATTTGGAACTTCGTAAACCATACGAAAATAGCCTAAAGTCTGATAGATAGGTCCACCAGCACGCGGTGTCGCGCACGGCACAGGCGACCGCAGTCTTCAAAGAACCAACCAGAGATGAAGGAGATTGAGGAAGCTATGATTTGTGGATTGTATCAATAACGAGTTTATATTGTATTGTATATTGTATTTGTTAATACAAAAGCGAGTAGCAAGTAAAGTTGGGGTCGTACGAAAGGTGAACACGGAAACTTCACAGTTGGCAGAGGAAAGTGAACGAATGGGAGGAGAATCGTTGTTCAACGGGGGTTTTAATGCAATGATGGCTTTGACGATGGACTAGCGGTTGAATAAGAACTTTTCCTTATTCCTGTTATGACCCAACAAAAGCCAGATATACCAAAAGCAGCATCAGGAAAAGGATGAACTACGGAGAAGTAGCTGCTTTAGTTTGCAACAGTTTCTATTCAGTTTCTGAGGAGACGATCGTCAACAGCTTCCCAAGCGCCTTGAACCAGGAGTCATTTTTAGAGAGTGAGAAGTGAGACGAGTGAGAACTTCAATGTTATGAATGTTTGTGACGATGAAATGGAGATTGCGTAGAAAATTTAAGATGAATGATCATTGTTACACGGGTTAAAGGGAGATTGACACGTGGTATTTTTAGATATTAGAAATGAAGTTGAATAAACAGCTTCTACAATTCTAACGTTTTTAATAATGAAGGCTGCATCGCGATCCTGTGTTCTTTTAAGACTGCGCCTGCGTTCGCCGCTGCCGCGCGCGACACCGCGTGCGGGCGGACTTATCTATCGGACTTTGGGGTATCTGTTGATATAACACTTTTCTTTGACCTTTCGAATATTATCCGTCGCGCTTGAAGGAATCGTCCACGGAAAAAATAGGCCCCACTGTTATCCATATATTCATGTTGTATTTGACTACTGAAAGACGCATGTTAAGTTTCCCGCGAAGAAGAGAGAGTTAAACTAAGATACCGCTTTTCAAAGTGGCGGACGGGGGAGAATGAAGCGGCCTCGGTGAGTGCACGGCCCATCATCCGCCGCAAGAATAACGGAGACAGGAGGTTACGTGAACACTCCCAATCTCCGCTCTTTTGTCCGAGACGGACGAAGGGGCGGGGCACCACCTGTCCGCTTTTTTACGAGCTGTGTCTTATCTGTATCTCTTAGCCGGATTCTCGCTTTTTCTAGTAGAACCTTGCAAGCGGCCCTTAATAAGCAAATGCACCATGAATATATTGGCTGACAAAGAAATTCATTTCTCCGTACACGATTTGTACGATTCCTTTGACACTCGGAGCCGGATCTGTGATGCATGGGGAACGTACGCAACGGTGATCCGCGTTTTTGGAAATGTGCTCGAACCAAAATGCAGCAGTGTAGCAGCGTACACACATGTCCTTCAAAACTACCACCCACCTTGACCACGCCACATGTTTTTGCCCCTATCATTTGTTTATAGCGCACATATTCTTTTCGTTGTCGTTGTCGCTATCTAACTTATCGCTCTCGATGCCCGTAAAGATATTGTTGGGGCAATTTTGGCAAATTGTGAAATTTTTGTGGAACATGAATATCGATGTGCCTAGTAGTGCAGCGTGGAGAAAAAGCGGAATGAACGGACAAAACCTGGTGAAACACGAACCTGGAACCTGGTGAAACAATTCGGGAAAACTCATTCTTACTCCCATCCTTTCGTCTCCTCTGCATCACTAGACCCTAAGAGGTACACGCAGACGGCGAGGGGGTATATCAGCCAGCTGCCCTGCCTTCGCTGCGACATGCCCACTGGATGCGAGCCAGCTTGAATGGCAGCGCAACAAGGTCGCAATAAAGACCCCAAGCAGGTTTTTCAAATGAAAGTTTCGCTGCAGATCATCTCTTCTAAACTTCATTATTCGTTTACGGAGAGATGTCTTCCACAACTTATTTCCTCCTTACCCTCAATGGGTTTTGAGTAGCCTGAACTAGGCGAATATTGATGGATGTACTGAGAGGAGTCAAACGCTTACCGGTCCATCCGGCAGTGAAGATTTGAACTCAGATAATCTTGGTAGTTTTTTTAGCACTTATAAATAAAAGTGATGCAGATAAGAGGATCAATTCTGTGACGTGAATTAGAAAACACACCGTATCCTCTATTGCCTGCTAACCATTATTTATATCGTGACAGAGATAAGCCTTAGTAGTCTTTTAATAGAAATACCTTTTACAAAAAATGTGCACTTTTCGGTCGCCAAACCCTATACTGATTGAAGGAATAATGCAATGATTGCGATTTCATGCACACTCTCCGACAACTAGGGGCCGAACCCACGCAGTGGCTTTCCATGGAACGACGAACTGCTCTTCGTCTACGGAGCTTCTATCATTCGGATTCTTTTCGAAATCACTCTATCAGATACAGTACATGAGCAGAAACACAAAAAGGTGTGAGAAACTCCTTTGCTCTTAAGCAGAAATCGAAAAACTGGAAGAAGAGCAACTTGTTTGAAATCTCGCCGAGCAACCTTGGAACAGCTGTCGGCCGTGAAAGCGCGGTTCAAAGTTTGGAGTTAGCTGATTGATCTGCTTCTTATGCTGCGATACGTGACCGTCACCTCCTTGCTCTTAGAACCATCTCGCTGCTACGTATCCCTAAACGCTCCTTCTCGTCGGATTCACTATGAGGAAGCTGGGTATCAGCCTGATTCTACTTTTGCATAAAACCTTGTCCTCTCCAGTTTCACTGACTGCAGTCCTTTAGACATGGTCAAATGTTTGTGGTGCATGATGAATGGACGAATGGACAAGCTTCTCTGCTCGAAATACTTGCGCAATCATATTGGCTTTTTTCTGCGATCCATTATGAAATGCTCTTGATCGTCATTGATGCCATGCAAATCTCCGATACCTTCGCTTTGGCGATGTCCAGCCTTGGCAAGTCGGTAACACAGCTTTTGCTTCACGATACTTCCGCAGATTCGCTACAGACCTGTCATCGAGGAATACGTGATGAAGCCTTTTTTTCTCACGCTTTTCCCTTTGACGTGTTTATCCACAGCCATCCTTTTTTTTGTCTGATTGCTTGTAATGACTCGAGCTCATTATGATAAATGGCACTGACGTTCACGTGCAACCATTTCTGAATACCTTGGCTCAACGAAATGGCACCGGATGACGGGCATTCTCTGCTACTGGGGAAAACCGAAACGCCTCAAAAAAAGATTACCTGAAATGTCGTTCACGCGGTCACGATCTGTGGCGCTGAAGCCTTGGAAGACGAATGCTCATCAGACGGCTGGAATGATGTGTTTGGCGCAACGACACCATACGCCAAAGGTTTGGCGTGGTTCCTACAATTGATAAAATAGACGCAGTTCGACTTCGGTGGTATGGCCGCGTCCTGCGAACCAGGAAAACGCCGCTTACAATTCATGTCTTTGCCTGAATGTGGACGGAGTGCAGCTCGAGGGAACGGCCCAAGCAGCGCTGCCTCGACAAGCGAACGTGTAGGCCAGCTGGCATAACTCATGTTCAAGCATTCAACGAGAAGAGTGGTGTCAAGGTATTAGAAAAGCGGACCTTGCAATCATGTGGGACAAACACTGAGGGAAAGGAAGACATTTCTCTCATACTTTATTCCAGTTCTGACTTCTCCCATTGCCCCTAACAGCATCTTCAGGGAGCTGTGATAAGAGAACGGTAGCCGCTAATTGGCTCGTTTTCCTTTGAGTCCACGAGAAACAGACTTATAAACATTCTGTTGGCTTTGCCTATCAATGTTGTGCCACTTGTTCGATTAATCATTCCTGAAAAGTCAGTAGATCTGTAGAATTTCGTTGCTCATTCCGAAAGCTCATTCCATAGTCTATTTTTTGAGAAATTCTCATGGTTGTGGATTCTTTTTCAAGAAGAAGTTCTAAGTGTAGCAACTACTCCACACAGTATATTCAATGAATGGAAGAATACTTGTGGTCTCGCCTGAAAATTTTTCCACAAGCATGAAATTCGATGAATTGTTTTTCTTCTGAATTAAGCTCAACGTTTGATTCACTAGGGTGATAGTTTGAAACCTATCTAATGTGATAAGTCATGCCAATTTCTTGGAATATATAATTCATTTTTACATACATATCCGAGCAAACGTCATCGGGGTCTAGTGATTGCGTTCAAAATTTCGTTGTGCAATTTCGTGCGGAAGCGCTCTGGAGAACCATGTTCTATGATGTCCCCTTATCTTGGGTCCACTATCTATCATAACCTTCTTGTACTTTCTTCTCAAATTTGTCCACGTGTACTGTAGCCATTTTATCATGTGAACGTATAGTGTTAGGTGGTGGGCAACTGCTTTCAATCACTACGAAGACCTCCGCTGTAGCCCTAATTGCATAATATTTATCTTGAATAGCACTTGAGAGGACCTAAGGTTGTATTGCATTTTCTGCTTTTAAAGCACACATAACACGCCTAAAGTAAAACCTCATGAAATGGTAGTGGTTTTGCCACTTGATCCAACATTAATTAGTATTTATCAGAATGGACCATACCGACAGTTCCTGATTTGATCGGTATTTTAGTGAAAGATCATTCGAGCCCCACGGTTGCGTGGGCTAATCAAAGGAAGAGATTTAGCGAGCTGTAGTACTGTCAGTTGCTTTTTCTTTTGCGTATGGCTTGAACTGCACCACAATCCGTGCGCTATTGCACAGTTTAATTGTGAAGAATGATGTGACTACTCTTATATAAGGGAAGAAAAGTATGCCGTGCATGAAGGGAACTGGATGCTTTAGTAACTGATCTATGGTTTGTTTTTCTTCTGTTGAAAAGCGCCCTTTGATCTCCTGACCATTGACATCATGTCGTAACGCGCATCGCGAGGCCGGCTCCCGAGCAGTGGTGGGCTGGGCAGTGGCCACAGCTCGGCTCGGGCGTTGCTCCAAACCCTTACCCAAACCCTTAAGATAGAGCGCAAAATTTCTAACGTTATAGAAACGTGATGTGGTTTTTATTTTTGCCACACTACTTAGAACATTTATGGATGATTGAATGAGCCCCCGTGTCCTCAAGTGACCGTATCCAGTGCAGTGGATGTTTTTTTTCTTCAATAGCTAAGCTAAATGGACTGTATGCGGAAAGTACGGGCAGGAATGACTAGCCGTCGTTTAATAGTGAAAATGTCGTAACGTGAAACAATAGCACTGCACTATTTGGGAGCTCATTAGCTGCACGAGGACCCTCTTCTTTCTTCCCTTCCAATTTCAAGTATGCGCTTGAAGGCTTTCCACATCTTGAACAAGAATCATACATCGAAAACTATCTATTGATGAACAGCGCTCAGAACTATACAAGTGGGGTGCTTCGCTCGCACAGCCATTAATCTACCTCGTGGATCCATGGGCATTTCAGTTGCAAAAATAATATCGCGGTATTTTAAGTAAGAAACAGAGAGTGAAAAATACTGGAGATATTTTGTGTGCATGAGCTTCATTTCTCCCACGAAGTGTGTTTCTCTCTCTCTTTGATAACGTCGTGGGAGAGAGAGGTATCTTCTCTACTTCATGGGTCATCTTATACCCCGTCGGTAAAGCTGATGCACATTATTTTGTGCAGTTCTTTGGGTATTTCTGAGTTTTTCTACAATTTCGTGATAATTTGATGGCGTCTTCTACCATACAAGGTGCATCGCTATGCTTGTCTGGCTTGCTGACTCCGTATTAATTTCGAATACCAGTTTATGTATTATAGGCATTGCCCGGAGTATGGGAAAAGTGAGAACTCGGAAGACATGCTGGCTAAAAAGAGACATTTCATTTTAGAATAGGTAATGAGTGGCGAAACTCAAACTGAGAAAAAAAAACGCGGTTCAGATTCTTCCCAAGCCGCTCCAGAGGTTCAATGATCCCGCAGCACTGCAACGCATCCGCGGAGAGGTTGCCAGCAAGGGGGGCACTGTGTCTGCGATCGGTTGATTTAGCCCCTCGCTCCTCTGCATCTGCCCCACCGGTTAGCGGAGCAGAGGTGGCGCGGAAGGAGACAAGTGAATATGGAGTTTTTATTCTTTTCTTCCTCAGGTTTTCACCATTTTCTTCCTTTACTTTACACTGCTGTGCATCCCTACATTCTTATTCCCCATTGTTCCACAATCTGCCAGATTTATCTCTTCCGGTGCAAGATTAAGGTGCAGCATTACGCTTCCATACTCACGCTATCAATTTCTCTATTAACTTCAAAATCGTATTGCATAGTGGCCGGAATTCTCTTCCAAAATTTTTTCATCTTAAGACTTCTGCAATGATGTGAATACTCGGTCATTTCGGCGTCAGCATCGTAGTGTGCTGGTTAACCGTTCCCTCAGTGACTCTCAAAGGATTACTCCAGAACACTCTGGGTGACCCAGTCTCCTCCCTCTCTTATGTAGATAAAGTAGTCCAAACCGCTGATGTTGCCCCCTATACATATTGCGAGGCAAGTAGAGTACACCATGAGTTGACGATCCCTCGACGGGGGGATGGTCGTATATTACTGGACAAAGGGGGAGGGGGTCGTACCTGCAGAGGTCAGCGACAAGCACCAGTACTTAACCTCTCTTTTTGCTTCAGGTATGAATACATAGCAATAAAACTTATTGCATCTATACAATTCGGCAACAGCTATTGTTATCGTAGAGCTCATAAAGGAGGAGTGGGAGATCGTATTTAGTCCCGGTGAAGGGATAAGGGGTCTTTCTTGAGCGACTATTTTCCGACACCTGGGAGTGCTCTTGTGGCAAGTGCGTCCACAATCGAAATCTACCACCTCCCACCTTTCGATGTGGATCGCTAATGCATATGTGATCCTCGTCTATTCTATCTAGCTCCTTCTCCTACTCCTTCCTCTTAGCCAAGTCTCCAGAGGAATTTCTTCGCGGAGTCGGGCAGTGACGACAAAGGAAGGAAGGGACAGGTTCAGAAACTTGTAAAAACTTCCCTTCAAGATTTCCCCACATGTTTCTTTGTTGGTTAGCCAACTGGCACCTTTGATTTATTTCTCAGAACGTTGTATAACGGCGGATGACCGCATGAAGTATTCAGGTGGAATGCATAATTGAGTCTGTGATTCTGAATGGGAAAAGACTACTGCCACCTTCCGAAAGAATTCGTTATCTGGTTGCCCTCCTGTCTGGTGATTTGCATTTGGGCGTAATGCACGATGGACTCATTTGGTGAAAGTCCGTGGCAAAGTAGAAGTATCGCTATTGGGTAACTTTCAGCAAATAAGCAGCAGTGTTTTATCATTTTCGTTGAAGCATGACCTGTTGTTGATGCCAACATCCCGTTAGATTGGGTTGTGTTTGCCAGATCTGGGCCAAAGTGATCCGGTAGATTGGGTTGTGTTTGTCAAATCTAGGCTAAAGTGATGTAAGCGAGAAAATGCAGCTTTGAATTCAATTTTTGGCGAACCATGAGGCTTTTTGGAGCTTTATCCTTGCTTTACGCGCTCTTCTGGCAGTTTTGTTGCACAGTAACTCATTCGAAAGGGTAGGAAGACCTTACAGTTCCTGACATTCCCTTTCCTCTACATGGAGCTATTAGGTCGTTTGAAAGGCTCTTGCGGATTCGACTATTTCTTTTCCACATTATCAATTTTTGGTACTTTCCTAGGGTTGCCAATATCATATTGATGCCCGCTTCTCGCTCTAGTCCAATATGATAACTTTTCTGCCCTACAATGAATACTGAATTTTTTAAATATTTCTAAAACAAAAAAAAATAAACGACAGCTCCACAACAGGTCTCGTACATCTTCTTCTCCACACAAACGACCCATTTCCTAAACAGATCATAACATACATATGATGAGAACCGGGTTCTGTAAGGTGATCGTCGACAATCAGTACAATGGCTGGAGAGTAATTAAGTTCGTAGCAGTCAGCTTCGTCAGCATGGTGGCAGTATGGTGGTCTACAACAACTGCAATCCACAACAGATCCATAGTTCCCAGCGAAACTTGTACAGTTGAAAAGTGCTGTGAAGAGCTTGCGAGATGCACCGCTGACTGCAGATCATATGCTTAGTATTGGTAATAGGAGGAGCCTGTCACGATCATGAGAGGCTCCATGTCGCGCAAATAACCCTGAAGAAGCCGAATGAGCGAGGCTACGAAGCTGTGCAGGAATCACCATACTCATCTGACGTGGCTTCCACCGAATACCATTTCTTTTAGCATCTGGACAGCATTTTTCCGGAGAAACGCTTCAGGACCCAGCATTATGTTGAGGCGATCTTCATCGAATTCTCACCTCTGGATCTCCACAGTTCCGTTCAACCGAAATGCCCAAATTCGCCTCTTGCTGGCAAAAATCTGGTGATTCTCACGGTTTTCGTCCCAATTGATAAAATCTCATATGAGCTGAAATACGCGCATTTGAAATCAGAATTTGAAAACTTTCCAAACGACCTCGTAATGTTTGCAGAGCCAGCGACAAAAATTGAACTTAAATTGAAAGTCACTTGTGATTAATTAGCTCTAGTGCAAAGCCATTACTAACCCTGGCACCATTCCAAAGGCTTCACTTTTCAATGACATCCCTCGTCTCAAATAACATTCGCAAGGCATTGCATGTCTTGCAGAATAATGATAGCTCTATGCCGACGACATATGAATGAAAGCCAAAGCTCATCCCATGTAGTTCTTCGAATGGGCTCGGAGCCATATGACCTTGCAAATCGTAAAGCTATCCCTCAAGTGTCGTCCAGTGAATTCAAGATATGACATCACCTCGTCGTTCCAAACGGGTTTCTATGCAATAATATTCCGGAAATTATTTCAGTGAACGGGTTGGTGACGATGAAACGGGTTTTTCTCGATAATCTGTCTTCCATTGGTAGTTAAAAATTCGTTTATTTAATAACTAGTTGATTAAGGAGCTTATTCAACTCGTCCAAGATTACCCCTTTTAAAACGGTTTATTCCAAAAGTCGGCAAAGAATTCTGTTCATATTATCATTTCGTAGCTTTTTCATCCCTAGCCATTTCATTTGTTTCCAAGCGTGACAAAAATCTGGCAGAGTACGTCACAATTTAGGATTCCGTTGACGTGAACGAATCGGCACTCGGATTGTGCGCTTATCATCTTTTACCTCTTCTTTAGCTCAAGAGATTATAGGCCGAGAAAATATGGTTGTACTTAGACAAAAGGGAGCAATTTAAAAATTGATAAATAAGTAGTTAGTGCTCAGAGACAGAGAATTCCATGTCGGCTTTTGCTCTCTTGCTTCTGGAGTAACCGCATGTGATAATGCTCGTAGTTCCGATATCCGAACGCACGAATGGACTTTGCTGCAAACAACATAAAGGAAGCGGGATGGGTCAGAAGAAAGGGAAGATGGAAAGAAATGACCGTTTTGAGACGAACACTTGAGGTCAAAAGCGCGACGTTCTGGTTTGTATTAGGTTGATTCATAATAAATCGGACAAATTGACAAATTTTAGTCATTGTCGTACAACTTCTTAACAACAACTGGGATTTACTTGAAACATGCTCCATCTTTATCGATGACCTTCTGCCACGGGTTAGGCAGATCATGGATGCCCTTGCTCCAGAAGGCCGGAGGCTGGAGCTCGAAGAAGTTGCAGAGTGCCGTCTTGACGTCGTCGCGAGTTTTGAAATCTTGGCCGTCCAGGTGGCGTTGGCTGTGGTAGAAAAGGTGGAAATCTGAAGGGGCCAGGTTTGAGGAGTACGGTGGGTATAGAAGTACGGTCCAACTGTACGACAGCAGCTCGGCTTTGGTCGATCTTGCAATGTGCGGTCTCGTGTTGTCGTGCTGGAAGTAGACATGTGACCGCCGCCGTTGCGAACTTTGGACATTTGCCTTCAATTCTCGTAGTTGACGAACGTAGACGTCGGCGAATACTTTTGTACCTTCATCGAGCAGCTCCCAGTACTCTACGCCGTGCACGCTCCACCAACCGCGGTTTTCGTCTTCGATGGAATGTTCGCCTGACGCAGACTTCGAATGCCACAAGTACACCGTACTTCTGGCGGGGGCATGCTCCTTGTGAATTTCTTACAGACGTCTGCCGATATCCGCGGGTTCCTGGCCAGATAGCGATTCAAATAGTATGACGTTGCGGATGTGGTCTCTGGACGGCTTGAAATCGTGCGGCACGGTGGCGAAATGAAACCACTTTGGAATGGTTGTTTTGCGGTATTTTGAAGAGCTTTTCATACTCATTCCAACGGTACCTCGCGCGTCATTTTTGTTAACTCGTTGCTGAGTTATGATCTTTAGAAAACATCACTACCATTTGTCCGATTTATTATGAATCAACCTAATACTTGCATTTCCCGCGCATCTTTTCGAACTGTAACATCGCTTTTCCGAGTTGCTCCCTGCAGTAAGTGTCATTTGTCGTCTCGTAAGGTATATTTCATTCATACATTATGATGTGAAATATGTAAGTGAAACAACAAGCAACAAAAATCAAGCGGAATAATGAATGGAAGAATAAGCAAAAAAGTGAGAAAAGGTGTTCTTGGTAAGAAAGCAAAATCCACTGAATTCACACGCGACGTCTTAGCAAGGTATTGTGTGTGCAATGTCTGGAACCTAACGAACTGCAAGTTCCACGCTTAACCTTACCGTAGGCCAATACCACCACCCAATGTCTTCGAATGGCTGCAAGGAAACTATCCAATTCACTGGCAGCAGTGGTCAGTTTTCACTTGAGGCTCACTGCTATTCCGTCGTTATAAACTTAAAGCATGAAGACCTTAAGCTTAGCCAAACACCCCACCCTGCATCATTTTGCAGGCTCATTATCCTTCCAAAAGGCTCCACGAATTTGATCAGATTACATGCATGGAACAATGGATCAGTGCCTTGTATCTTTTGATCTGTGACGAAGTTCAGTTCAGCTAGTAGAAGAAAAAATTGGCAAGCATTGATCCAAACATTGATGCTTGATTCATTTGTTGCCACGTAATTTCTTTTTTTTTTGTTTTGGAGTTTAACTCTGTCGCGGATTACATGCACTCTTACATAATTCAAAGGCACGAGAATATGGTAATACAACGGCCGTAGCTTCTGGTAGCTACGAGGGGGACTAAAACCTGCTATGTGCCTCACATTTACCCTGTCGGTGTCAATTCCACAAAGCACAGACAAAATGACAGGCTTTGGGGAAAATTCAGGATCTAAAAAAGGGATTAGTGAAAGGGATTAGCGCAAGGTCTGATTCTGGCTATTGGTTTCAAGTCATTTACAGCCAAAAGAGATTTGAGCTCGAAAAGTGTTGGTGGATCAAGTTTCGTCTCACACGGCTATCGAAACCCTTGATCATATGCTTTTCCCCACATCTTCCTCTTTGAAGTAGTGCTTCACAGTACTGCGATAAATCAACTCCTCCGGTTTTTCAGCGTTAATCAGCGAGTTTGTTTAAGAGATCGTTTGCTTGAATATCAACGATATGTTTGCTTTGAAGGTGAAATCGCCCCGCCATCGTGTCGCCACATGCGCTACCACATCGCTTTTTCGCTCCGCACTTTGCTGGATTCCTCTGAAAAAGTATGCAGAGAGATCTTCCAGAAAATTCGCTCCCAATGAAATAAGCCAGGGAATAATTGTCCTATCGTTGAAATCATGCACATTATGAAAACTAATTTTAGCACGGAACTACTGGAGGTTTCCCCTGATAAATTCGTTGAAGCTCTATAATGAAGTGGCGAACGGTTCTGAGCAGCTAAAAGGTGGCTCAATGGCCAGAGGTGTGTCATTACACTTGAAGAGAAATTGTGAGCGCTACCGCGTCTACTACTGAAAATAGGGTCTCTTATTTACTCGGCAGAGAAAAGGATGGAACGCAAACCCATGGCAACACCGAAAATGAGGGCCTCTCTTCATAGACGATGTACGAGAGTTGTATCCTGGAGAGGAGTTTTTGCTTTATGGTATCACTTACAATTCAATGATATCACTTGTATCACCCTGCCCTAATTATAGGGGTTTCCGGCTTGTCCTATCTTATCGCAACCGCTGGCAAACCTCCTTTGCCACGTGAACGCCACGTTGGGAAATGCTCCGCCCAACATGAGATGTGGTCGGAATCTGTGGGCGGGATGGGAGAGGGTTCGAGAGGGACGGATACCGTGAAGAGGTGCAGTGACTATGCAGAAAGGGTTCAGCCTTGACTTTTACCTGAGTGTCTATCTGCCCAGCTAGTGAACAGCTAACCTTGTCATCGCGGAGTGTGTCTTTAAAACAACTAGGGTCAAATTCTGACACACTGGTGGTAGCATCTCTAGGGGCTGTGAACGCACGATTACTTAGCCTAGCAAATAGTAAAGGACCTCTTTATCTACCCACGGGGAAAACAACCTTCTCGCACGACCACATGGTTTACCGGTAACATGGGCTTGGCTGCGTTGCTCACCCATATCCGGCTGACCTCTTTTGATTTTGGTTTTTTTTTTTCTTTGGTGGTTTCCTATCTTCCTCACATGGTCTCGAACATTCTTGGTTTTTGTTTTTGTTTTATTTTGAGGAATGAGTGTTGTGATAATTTGTTTCTCTGACATATGGCCCACCTCCGTGTGTATTAATAAATAAATGAATAAATATGGTGCAGGAACAGCCGATGCGACATTGAGCCGAGCAGTCTTTGGCATCTGTTCCTGGCGACGCCTATTGTAACAGTGTCGTCTGCGCGGAGCTCTTGAGAATCTGTTATGTTGCATTAGCTTTTCGTGCTCTAGTCCCTAGCTCAGCAACTTTCCCTATTGGCCGAATACTCCTCCTGAGCGAAACCAGAACCATACATTGAAAAAATACTTTGTATTCTTGTAAAGAGCAAAATCATTGAAAAGTATCATTCTGACATTAAACGCCAGGATCATCGTGGCCCGCATATCATGCTGCACATCAACACCAGATGTACATCGCAATGTGACTATCGGCGTCTTCAAACGCAAGAAAACCGAATTGAGATCACTTGCTCTGAAAAGATAGCCGCATCGTTTGCTTAGGTTCCCAGGAATTTTAGGCTCTCTGGTAAATTCCATGGTAAACAGAATTGAAAGCGTAGACATTATGCGAGGCGTGGAAACTAAACAGAAATCGATCATCGATACCGATTCTTTTCGTTCCGGGCCGATAAAAGACAAGAAAATAGGTGGTTGTTCTATTCCTCTAGAAAGCGCCATGTACATGATTTCCGGAGTCGTTTGACTGCAGTGGTGGAATCTATACGGAAGCTCATGCGATCATTTGTGTGTTTCCAGAAATTTGGGGTGCCGGTACGGCGATTCTGCATTCTGTGGATTTTACCTTATGCCAAGCTGCATGAAAGCGCAATAGGCCTCCTTATGCCATGGCCCCATCCCTCATCAACCTGCCATTTCACTGCTATGGGTACCGCTTATGGCATAGCGGCCAGACGTCGTGCCCCAATGCGGTGTCCCATAAATCTGTCACCATCACATGACGTCCTATTTCTGTGATGTCGCTATTCGCGGCGGCTTCAAAAAAGAGCACCCATTTTGCCGCCGTGTGCGTCGCTGCTTTGGTTCTGAATGATGATCACATGAGGAGAAATGGGCGTGTAACCACGATCCGCCCACCATCAGCATCCCTTCACTAAACAAAAACGTTGCGTCCCTTTCTGTCGCAGCAGCATTCATCGGCACCGGCTGTGTCCGATTCTTCTGACTAACAGACCGACTGCAACACATCGCTTGCAAAGTGCGACGATTCCAGCTCTTCCTCTTCTGCACCGCCCGCCAGCTTTTTCCGCCTTTCACCATCTGTGCAAATATGGCACGATGTTATTGCGATTTAACGCTTTGTTCAATGCATTTTCGGTCTCTGCTCTTCCATGTGTATGTGTCTTCAAGATATTTCTACAGGCACACGCGCCCTCAGTCGAACAGTCGAAAATTTATAAAATAATTGCCACAAAAAACATATAAAGTGAGCTTCTAAATCCAATCAGGTAGGGTCTGAAGCTATATTGAAACTGATTCTCTAAAGCTCACCTACAGTTGTGATAAGGGGTGATAATGAATGATATTACGTTCGTAATGGCACAACTTCTGGGGCTTATCTGTTCACACTACAACAACTCTTTCTGTCCATGGAACTACTTTATGTTAAAAAATCACCTTCAAAGAACTTTTAATTGTTTTTGTTTTTTTATCCTCGTCTTCATCCCTCTCTTTCTCAAACCTCTCTCAGTTGTACATTTTTTCCTAAATTACTAATCTTATTTATAGAAAATCAAGTATTTCATCGATAATATCTCTGTGGAGCCGATCTTCAAATGATTTTATTATTTCACGGACGGCTTCCGTGGTTTTGGCATGATATCTGTGGTCTTAATAGATTATAGATTATGCATTACTTCCATGGTTGCTAGAGCTGGTAATTTCGTAAAAAGTCGTCGAGTTTGCTTGGTTGTACACTGCTTAGCTTTGATGACCTTCCTTTCGCAGTGCCTCCCTGTACCTAAATAGGCCCTGCTCTGTGACGAACGGACCCTCCGATGACAAGCTGATGTGTTAGCAGCAAAGGAGGTAATCGTGGCCCCCACGATACAGGTGACTATCGAAGCTGTGGAGAAAGCGGTAGACGATTCCCATTTTCTCATGAGATTGGGGTAGGGTGCTTCCGAAGTCGGGGATTCCTGCGTAGGGGATCCTATTCAACCGGACGGAAGAGCGAGGGAAGTCCTGCAGATGTCTGCGATAAGCGCTAGTATCTGAACTTTCAATAAGCAGATGGGAAGGGAAGGGTATTTCGCAGCGAACACGGACGTATGTGAAATGAATATTTTTTTGGTTCGAGTATGAATACATAGCAATAAAGCACATTCTATCTTTACATTCCGGCGACAGTTACTTGCATTGAAGTGGTCAAAAAACATGGTGGGGGATCATATTGGTACCTGTAGAGGGGAGGAGTCGTACTTAAAGGTTATCTTCCTCGACACCTGGGAGTGCCTTGATCTGGGGCTTACGGTTACTGCGGGACATCGTGCCGTAGATTCGGGTTCTGCTGGGCTAATGAACCCCTCCTTCCCTACTACGTCCATGAATGTGTTCATGACTTGTCGAAAAGGATGAAATCTTCAGTTTGACACCGGTCGCTTGTATAAGCTTTTGTATAAGACGAAAACACATCCAAACACTTTCGCCAATTCAGAGGTGAGTCTAATGCGTGGTGTCACATTCCACAAAAGCTTTATGTTTATTCTGTATCAGAGGATTTCTTCGCTATGCAGCCGCGCATGCATGCATCTAAACTCGTGAAATGTGTTCCAGGAGTTTAGATGTACGAAATCGGAGTGAATTATTTTGGGTTTGAAGTAGGCAGTGGATGTATCACAGACAGTGGACGTATAATATCATTTTTGAAACATTGGACTTATAAAATCATTTTTAAAGTCATGAAAAGTGATAAGAGTCACTCAGGAACGCTAAAGAGTCATTGCATCAGTATATTTACCTAAATGTTTGGGTTTTCATTAAGAGGTAGATAACATGTAAAAATATGGCTCGTGGGCGGTAAAGGACAACTGAATGCTACTGTGTTCAACTTTTTTTTGCTCTGATTCCCTTCATACTGCCATTTAATCTGCTATTCTAATGAATAAAATAGATGAATAGGATGAAATTTTCCTAGCCGACGCCGTGCACTTTTTTCATAATCGCGCAATTGTACGTATGCAATTGATTATTTATTGGGCACGTGCCAGAAAATTGCTGACGATTTCGCATTAGTGCTTTTGTCGTTCAGAATACATTTCCTACAAATCACAAGACCTTTGGAGGATAGGGGCTTATCTCAAGTTCGGGAATCAATCCTACAGTATCGACTCCTGTATTCATTAGGAATCGTTCAAGGAAAATTGAGTTCACTTGTTACCCATATATTTATGTTGTATTTGCCTAATAAAGGCCGCATGCAAAGTGTCACGCGGAAAGTGGGAATTCGGGTAAGATACAGCTCCTGAACTTGGGGCCGGGTGAGCGGGGCCTAGGAGTCAAAGCCTTGCCCCATCGTCCGCCGCAGTTGGTAAAGGAGAGTGGGACTGTTTGCGTAACCTTCTCCTCCTATAAGCGTCTCCAACCGCGGCGGACGACGAGATGGGCGCTTGCTTGGAGGTCTCGCCCACCCGAACGAGACTTTGTGATACTGTGTCTTGGCCAGATTCAAATTTTTTCCGCGTGATACTTTGCAAGTGGCCCTTATTAGACAAATACAACATAAATATATGGGTAACAGGAAAACTCATTCCGTGAACGATTCCTTCAAAGTGCTCAGGGAAAGATTATGCAAACTAGTGCTTCGACAAAAATCTTTCAAAGGTTATTGATTGCATAGCAAATTTTGTCATTGGATTAATTGGACCAATGAAGCCAAATGTGATTTGATTTTCAGATGAGTATACAACTCAGTTCAAGTTTTTGATTAAAAAAAAGATCAAAAAATCATGAAAATTCGTAATTTCCTGAGAGAAAAATATTTTTGCGAACCGGGAAAAAAATTAGTAGGAGCCATGTCCACTATAACATTCCTGCAGATTATCAAATGACAGTCAACAGCATCTATCGTTATCGTCATTGTTTTTAGTGTTAGACTTCATTTGACGCACAGAATTAATTTTGTATAATCCATCTAATTGATTAATTAGCCGTGATCAATTAAGTTATCTTTTGTTTTTTCCTTAACTTTCTCCTTAAAAGGCCTTAAGTGATGATGTGAAGTCTGATGATGATGATGATGAAACAGTGTATGGCTGTTTTCACCAGACGCACTTGATTGCAAATGTCGGTTAGTCAGCTAGCCATATGGCCGAATGTCTATGCGTGCTGGCTGGCCCGTTGCCAATTTGAAATGCCTTCATCTGTGATTCAAGTCTTTGGAATGTGTCTGCAAACGCGTTGCAATGTTCCACGCATAGTGTACTGTTTTCTGGATTATGATTTATGGTTTGTGATCTAACAGTACAATTCGTTCATGTTTGCGATCCAACAGTACAGTACGCCTAATTGCCTCACACTAATCGAATCATATAGGGTCGTAAAGTTTTTATAACTTTTGTCTAATGCCTTTAAATATAAAAAAAACTCGGAGGAATTTCGTAACTAGTCCATAAGTCTTCTTCTCTTACTTTTTCGGGCTCGTTTCTCAGGCTGCCTTTGCAAACTCGGAGGAATTTCGCCTCGACTAGTCCATGGGCCTCTCCTCTACCTTTCTTGGGCTCATTTCTCAGGCTGCCTTTGCTTTTAATTTCCATCCCATCTATGAAATACCGAGAAGGGGTTCAATTGCAGCGTATCGATAAACATATACTGTGGATGATATGTCGCACATAATGTGAGAACTCTAGTAGCACAAGCTTTTTTCGCCTGATACCGCCATCGTAACCATTTTTCAGACCTTTTTTCGTTTGCATTATGGTTTTGAACTCGGTTGGTTTGACTATTGGAAGAATAATTTTTCAAACTGTTCTGATGGCACTTGCCTGGTCCCAGTATTCAAGCAGAATCTCAAGCGGCTTATGCTGATGGCACTGGACTACATAATGGACACGGGTTTCCGCTGGATAATTGTCTACGCTCAAGCAGCGCCTAAAGAACGTGCTCGGATGTCCATTATCTTACTGGATACATAGCATTCATTCCCCAAATGTGGAATCACGTGTCATCGAATGACGTGAAATATTGGCGGGAGCAACTAGTCGTTGGGAACGTGTTTCAAACGTCATCGATGACATAACTCACCAATCACATTTCTGGAACTAATGTTCATATTTGTAATCTTCTTCTCCAAGGCGTGGTCCGCGATAACTTGAGTATTCCGGTTCCATCTGTGCGCAGAAAGCCCCTTACGCAACTGCAGAGAGTGTTCCATGACCGCAGGAGTAATAGATGCGCACACAGCCTGTGGATCAGATGGCGCCCATCGTCTCACGAGATGTCTGACACCCGACTTTGATTAGACCAGGGAAGCAGCGATGGCAGCTACGTAGCAAAGCAGAGTCGCTGTGCACCGCGATAAGATAGAGCTGAGGAAATTCTAATAGTAAATTTTATTTACTTCAATGTTCATATTTATTATTATTATTTGTATTTAATATGTATGCGTGGAGGCGCCTGAACAATAAGCGTAAGTGTAAGGTTACTGGGTGATAACGTCAGTTAAACTTTATACCAACTTCTACTACTGGGCAGTAACCTCGTCAAAAGCTAAGGTCAATAATCCTTATCTTTGAGATTTCTATAGGTGTTCTTCGTTATCTCTTCAATTCTATGTTTATCAGCACCGACGGAGTGTTCATAGAGCTCAACGGCCCAAGAGAACTGTCCCTTGAACATTTCACCGCCACCATTCCATCTAAGCTTTCATATAGTTTCTTTTAATTGGCCCTTTTGCCGCAACTGCATTTTTGCATCGCTTTTTTGGAGCGACTTCGAATTGGGACTAGTTTATAAACGTGTAAGCTTTGCGACATACATCGTCGGTGACATACATGCAGTTCATTTCACGGCGCTAGATAGGGCGTGGCCAGAGTGATAGTGTGTGGCGAGGTGAGAGAGTCCGACATACTCTCACTCAAGTCCATAAGCCACGCCCTATCAAGCGCTCCCAAATGGACAGTACGCTACCATTCGGTCAGAAAAATTGGAGGCTGGTAAGACCTCAGTGTCAAAAGCCTTTTGAACATTTCGAGATGTTTCCTAGTCCTGTGATTTATCAAAAGCTTTGAACACTTTCTTTGAACGTAAATGTCAATTCTTTCCTATTAGGTTGGTGCATCACTAATGCGGCTTTTTATTGTTGTGTTTTTCTGGAGTAGGAATTGACATTTTGACGACTACCAAATTGGAAGCAGTCCTTGATTGGGATGGCGAGAACGCTCCGAATGAATCATTCGAACACGTTTTTGCCAAATTTTATTATTGTTTTTCCTATATGAGATTATTGAAAAAAGGCCCATCAATTTTGCACCAGGCCCATTATTTTCATTGAACTACACAAGTCATTTGTGTGGACCCACAGCTCAACCGCAGAGTTCTGGCGGACTTGGATAAGTGGTGTGCCAGACATCGCCGGTGACATAAACTACTATTAAGGCACGGAGACTCAGCATCGGCGGGAATTTTCCACCCTAATCCATAGAAGCTTTCTGAATAATTTCCGTAGTGCCTCAGATTTTTATATTTGGAACACTTCTTTCAAAAACTAGATTTTCCTTTTATTGCCTTCTATGGGATAGAATTCTAGATCCAGCTCCAATTCTCATGTAGCCTAGATCGGTGCGCTGTGATTTTATTCATTTCCCACAGTTAGTTCACATCAATGGAAACTAAACGGGATCACGCGATCGTCTTTTTTATTTCTTGAATACTGATAGTGAGAATGTTCTCGGTCAGAAGTGACAGCTAGTGCTACCGAACTTTTTTTTCCACTCACAGCTATCTTGGGCGTCGGCAACGATATAGGCCTGCTCCACACAATCCATCGTCCACCTACATAACAAGCTTCTTGAATGCCTTCCAACTTCAATCTTCGAGGCAATGTCACCTTTCCTTTTCGATCGGTATTGTCAAAGAATAGCTTTCATGAGGAGTCCCTTCTTCTTGCCGGTCTGCAAAGAACTGCAACTTTTCCCACATCATGGGCGCGTTTGAATGTGATTTGAGTCATTCAGTGTATAGCGTATGTAGCAATGTACCATTCAGTGCTTTCATTCCCATAGATACATAGACCTGATACCACTCCTTACAATTAGAGTGAAGGAGGGTTTGATTAGAACGAGCGAGACTCGGTGGGCCGCTTTCATACTTTGCGGAGCTGTCAGCAGAATGTGGCTGCAGGTCTCTGCGTCACCTCCTGTACCACCCCGTCTCGTTGCCTGCGTCGTCTCTGCACGTTCCCCTTGCCACTCTGCCTCGTTGCCTGTGAGTGCAGCCACTCCCTGCCGGCGAAGGTATGAACGCAGCCTCATGACGAAGTTTGGGACTCAATCTGCAGACTATCTTATTGGCAGCAGGCCTTTGTTTCTGCTCCATAAACACAAGAGCTGAAAACTCCTTCGTCCTCGCGCAAAAAACTGAAAATTTGAATAAACAACTATATATTCAAGTCTCTGCCTGATAACCATTCAGCAGTTGTCATCGGAAAGGATTTCAACCCAGGAACCCGCCCCCAATTTTAGTTTGCCTCCCACACTGTGGTTGAGCACCGCAGCTGCTTCCAAAGCTCTCGCGGCCCCGTCCACGTCCTGAATCTCCGCCCATGTGCCCGAAAACGTGAAGAGTCTGAATGAACGTTCTCTATCGTATTTTGATTTTTGGCGCGAAACTTTGTGGGTGGCGCGAAGTGAACAATAATTATGTAATAGTGTAGGAGAGAACTTCAAATCTCAGTAAACGACTAATGGTTTTTTTACAGGCTTGGAAGATATACTAAGGTTATCTTACCGGCTTTTTTCTGCTTCGAATAGAGAGACGCTAGAAGAAAGTGAATGGTAGATTCCAAAGCCACATCCCACATTTCAGTTAGGTTCGTTACGCCCGTCAGTAATATAGAGGAGCCTGTCAAGGAGGGGTCACTGCTAATATCACAGCTCAAGAGTGTGTGAAAGTGGCGGAGACATTCCAATTAGTGAAATCCACTTATTATTTCATTTATTGCTTAGGAGAAATGTTGTACTGGTTTTCTCTCTCTTTGCCTATACTCTCTCATCCGCTCATGCACTCTCTCTTCTCACGCTTTTCCTCTCTACACTGAAAATTCACTTTTAATGTACCCGGCTACAATGTCTTCCTTTTTTACTTACTGTCGATCCTGAGCACATCCAGCTTCAATTTAAACCATTCCTAGGTGATCTTGATGTTCTTTTAAATAACGTAAGTGATATATATGTTATTATTAATACACATTTATATCTCTTTTTTTATTTTGTTTTTATTTTTCTTCATATTATTTTCCAAACTATGTTCTTATTTTTCATATTCTTATTCCTTTTCCTATTCTTATTTTTCTTATTTCTTCTCTTTTTCTTTCTTTTACATTACTGTAGTTATTTTCACAAATAATACATATTATAACACATAGTGATATCAGAGTAGCTGCTTGACTTTTTGCCCGTCAATCAAGGAGCCTGTCCCGAGGTCGTGAAAGAAATCTGATTCAATGGTCTACTGATTTAGTTATGCAAATTAGTTTAATTAATTAATCGATTACCTTGTGGATTTTTTTTTTGCTAAAATCTTACCGGTTTCAACATGAATGAACAGGTTAGATAAATGTAGTGTAGTCTACAAACGTGTCTACGTGCAAGTGAGCACATGTAACATTGATTTTTGATTGTACAAGTATTTTTTGTGTGGATCATAAAATTAAGTCCCCCCTTCCTATCTCTGCTTGCGAACCGGTCTCCTATTAACCGAAATCGTTGTTCTAATGTATGAAATGTCAAAAACATATGTTCTTCATTCAGTGAATTCTTGTTCAAACTTGAATATCGCTATTCAATGGTAGCGGACATGACTCGCAGTCGCTTCTTATTATTGGACTTTCGCCAACTCCGGTCGTTTTCTCTCCTTCCCCACGCGTGACGTTTTTCGCCCACTATGAATGCTCTTTATTAGTATATTCGCCATAAGTTGTTCCTACCCTCATTTTTTGTCCCCTCTTTCCAATCATTATGTATACGTCGATTAATAGAAAAGATGAAGACTTATGCTGTTTGAAGACCGCCAGCCACGTTCGATCCAGAACTACAACATGAGTATGTAACTGTGTAAGAATAAGTTGTCCCCAGAAGAGGAGGTAATGTATAATGACAAGCGGATCAAGCATGGATGGAAGAGTCTTCAAAGATTGGAAAAGGATTTAGGCTTACCGTAAACACTTGCAGTTCGCTCATTTTTTCCGCAGTCACACAAAGAGCTCGGTTTCATGCAAAGCGTACTCATTGTCAGTAGTGACGTAATTTTCAATTCACTGTTTAGTTCAAATTGAAATATTCTATCATAAAAACCTTTTTATTTTTTCTCTTTCGCTTACCTCCCCTTCTTCATGGTTGTGTCAAAATTTCACAATATCGTCAATGAAAGCAATTGGCCCTACGTGACTACAAATGACAATGACATTAGCAGCAAGAAACTCGGAAAGGTGATGCGTGCAGTACGCAATGATGCACGCGAGATTGCGCACAAGGACCACAATGTCGCGTTTTTTACCTGAGTTTCCCTACTGGCCATTTCTTCTAACCTCGAACATTCGTTTAAAGTATTTTCCTTCTATCTCTTCCGGTGCCTTTGAGAGGGGAGCCTGCTTGAGGTTGGTGGATGTGTTTGGAAAAAACTGGGGCTGAACTTCAGAGGATTCCGTGACAGGGTGCCGGTTTTGGTGAATAGAGTGACCAGACCAAGGTGCCATAAATATCGAGACCTTTTTCAAAAGTCATTTTTCAGCATGCCTAGAATGCGATCTGGTGAGGGGGTCATCACAGTAGATTTAGGAAGGTGGTTGCGCGGTGCTAATTATCACAATTTGTCTTTCCACTTCTTCTTCGGTGGCTTTTGAAATGGAATAATATTGCATGAAAATAGATTTTTCAATACTCCTGTAGCACACTGCATAATTGGACTGGGTTGGGAACGATGTTTGAATGTCTTGAATGGAAGAGAACTACTGGCCTGCTCTTGCTGTCGCTATCTTGGAATCTTAATGAACTCAGTTGTCTCAATGGGATCATTTAACATCTTGCTCTTGTTTTTTACGGTCTTTTGGGAGTTTGAGCGCATTCGAGAGCACTAAAACACAAATGGATGATTCCACCCATCGTCCACCCTCGCATATCGGCTAACCTCCATATTTCAATGTGCGAGCATCTCTAGTCGTTGCTGGTGTAGTGACAGTGCGACTTCCACTAGCGTCATCCGTAGATCAAGTCTTGATGAGTGATTATCTGCCCATGCCTGTAAACCCCTTCATTTCTTCCCTGCCGTGAACAGGCACATACCATATCCGTTTAAAATGAAGGGTGCATTCCGAAAACTTCTTTAAGGATTGAGTTTCTTAACGTTTTCATCCTTATGTTGGCTGGATTCGAATTCAAGTATATTGACAGATTCGGAATGAATTGAAGCCGCACCTCAGATCAATCAATGGGCACTGAACTTCTCTATAGCTACAGCGACTTCCGCTTCAGTCGTTTTTCTTGATACCCTTACTCATCCCTTTTCCTTTCCAGCGAACTACGATTCTTAATGGACAGCATCAGCGTTTGATCCCAGATCGGCTCCGTGTTGACGACGTCATTTCTCTGCGTACCCGCTTCTCACCTACTATTTTGAATATTTCTCGGAAACTGAGCGATAGCCGCGATACCGTCGTTATAACCGGAAATGCCGATGGTTTTCTAAAATTAATGATCTGTCAGCATCAAATCAATATATCACGTAAAAGGTTGGTATTCGGAGAATATGACCACCACTGCGCAATATGTCGAGCTAGATATCACAGTTATAGCTTTTTTGCTAGATGTAACAATCTTGATGGCTCAAGAATGTTGATTGGTACAAGGTCATGATTAGGTCGGGTTATATTTAAAAAATATTTCGGCTTCACCTCTTCAAAATCAGGTGGTGTCGTTCTTTGCTCCTCCTTTGCTGTTGTTTTGCCAGCCATTTTTCATTTCACCGCTCAGTTTAATCACATTGGTTACGTTCTTCCGATTCGTTTACTACTCAGATATGCTCGTCTGCACATCTGCAGACTCGTAGTCGTTCAGTCTGTTTGCTTTGCCTCATTACACTTTCTCCACCCGAACGTACCCTTTCACGCTTCAACTTCCCAGTAGCAAGTTCTTCCTACCATAGTATATCTCGTGAAAAACAGAGCTGATCCGCTACCCATGCACTTTTGTCAAAAAACCGCAGAGGGCTGATCAATTTACTCTGAGAGTTTTGTGGACTCCACACAACTATTGCGTAATTAGTGGTCTGAGGGCCAAAAAAAATTTTCGTCGGGATCCAAAAACGGATGGTGTGATTTACCTTGTACAGCTCGGAAGGCTCCCCAGTAGGATTTTACAGAATGAGAGCGGCAGAATTTCGATGTCGGTTGCGACCAGGGCACTCCCAGGTGTCAAGGAAAAGAGCCGCTTCAGTATTACCCCCCTCTGAAGCGACCAAATACGACCTCCCTTTTTTGATCTCTAGAATACCAGTAACTGTAGCTCGGTTGCATAGCTACGATGTGTTTTATTGCTATATATCCTTTACTGAGGCGAAAAGATATTTCTTTTACCATTCGCAATGGAATACCCTTTGCTTCTCATCTGCTTGATAAAAATAGATTTCAGTGCTAATCGCTGACCTCTGAAGGTACGCCCTCCCTCCCTCCCCCTCACCCCCCTATCCGAACAAATACGGCCTCTCCGATTGAAGAATCCTGGACTCTCGGTGTACAGTGGTTGCTACACATCGTGAAAGCGTTGGAGCTAAAAGCTCTCACCTCTTGTCAAAAGCAGTCTCCCAGGGCCGTAACTCACTTTGCTGTTCCTGTACATGCACTACATCAAATTCTAAAATTTTAGAGAATTGCGCCTTTCTCATTTCGTTAGAGGGCTGATGTGTTATGGGCCGTTTTTCATTGCCTCGGTGGATCCATACACGGTTAACCATCTCATTGTAATTCGGTGTTAGACAGGTATTCCATCAGAGGTGCTTTTCAGCCTTCCAGAAAGGGGCTTTTCTCGAATTCAAGGTGACTTCTTCCGGTTTTTCATCCATGGCTAGTCCTCCTGGCTATGGCAATGGCAACTTTACTGCCTGTCATCTAAAAATTTACACACTCAGCTGAATTATGCGCTTCACTCACAAGTTTGTGGTTGGATTGCAGTTCCTTCTTCGGGCAATGGGTTACAATTCGAATGGACTGATCTTTTGTGGCGCACCTTACAAATTAATATTAACATTTTTACGGTCGCGGTATTGTGGTTACAGTGTTCAACGAGATTCAAGAAGATTTCGTTGCTGAGCCCTTCAAAATTTTCAAAGAAAGTCTGTGGGTTTTGTGGGTTGAGGGTTTTGAGCATATAAATCTTCAATCGATTCCAGAACGTACCTCCTGTCTGGTCCTTTTTGCTGTGATTACAAAACGATGAACAGCCTCATACATTTCCCTACTGATCAGTAACATGAAACGTCATCCTTATGCAAACTTTAGCATCGTTCACGGAAAAGAACCCGTTTAGTGATAAGATTGAATTGAAAAATCGTCTCGTAATGATTAATGTCTGCAGCGGAACGATGAGCGACTTGATCGAGCTCTCTATTTTCCCCCTCGTATCCTTGACTGTTACAGCGCCATCGCCATCGATAACGTCTACTAACATCGCTAGGGACGTAGTAACAGGGTGACTGCTCTCACTTCGGCATCTCATCGGTGCCACTTTTGCTTTTCTTTTCCTATAATCCTATTAACTGGTTCAGCTTTGTTGATGTCAGCATCGAATAAGCTTGCATTCAAAATTTCCTGGGTCTTTTTATTTGCATTTTTTCTGACATTCGGTCTTACTCAACGCCTAAAATCATGCATGTATTCATCTAACCCTCTCATTAAAGGAATCGTCCACGGAAAAAATCAGTTTATCTGTCATCCATATACAGGGGGTGCCAAAAAAAAGTAATTTTGCCCACGGCTCACATCTCCCAGTTATACAAAATATAGGGAAACGAAGGAAATGAAAGTAATGGGGCAGAGTATTCCCGAAATGTTCCTCTAAAAGCAGGAACAAGCTGAGACTCACTACTTTCATTTTCATAAAAATATAGAACCTTTAAGCGGCGCAGTCGGGCTTCGCAGCACCCATGGTATCAAGGTCCCCTTAAAACAGTGGATCCGGGTTCCATGGTAGGTCTTTTGTGGGAGGCTTCCTAAGGATTGGCCCTTCGGTTCATGGAAGTCACAGAGCCCCTGCTGCTTGGACAAGGCTGCTATGATCCGAAGTATCATTTTCATGCCCAAATCCGCCTCCGGAGGGGTTTCAGTGCTAAGTGCACGTTTTGGCGCTTGGAAACGAAGGGCGCTGGGAACCCGGAAAAAACGGGATTCTAAAGAACACCACCCAGTATGAATCCCCTTAGGTACCCAGAGTGAACGGACCTCAGCAAGGTTGTGAACGAGGGCGACGAAATTTCGGATTTTGCCCAGTTGAGGTGACACATTTTGTTCACTCTTTCCTCGCTCCCGTTCCTGCTCGTGCAGAAGGCTGCCACGGAGTATAGTGATAGAGTGAAGTCTGTTCTTGAATCTGGGGATGAAAATACCGACTAAAGTGGGGTGAAAGTGGACGAGACAAAATTACTTTTTTTGGCACCCCCTGTAATTATGTCCTATTTGCCTTATAAGGCCGCATGCAAATAACCGGATGAGCGGCGCCTCCGAGTGAAAGCCCAGTGTGGATCCGGTGGATACCAAGGACTTGTGGTGCTGTATCTCAGCCGGATTCACGACATCCTAAACACATAACTGTGCCTCATGCTTCCCTTCATGAAGCCTCGGTAGGACTCAAGAATAAATAAATTGATGTTTGGAGCTGGGTAGATTCTGGAGCAATAAATTAATGTTTGGAGCTGGGTAGATTCTGGAGCATAAGATTACTCCAGGTGCACTGAATTCTGAACTGTATCCCACGAGATGATGAACGAACTGTAAAGTAGTAGGTAGCTGTCAGAAATGTTGGCAGGTTTATACATCTCCTGCAGAATGTTCCAATAAAAAAGGCGTCTGTAGTTGGTTGTCACGTGATGCCTGTGGAACAGGGCGTTGAGCGAACTGAAAGAAAAAGGTAATCAATCATTTTCAAGTGCCAGTAATTCAAAGACTGTAAAATCAGTACTGTTAGGTAAACCTGAGGAATCTATGATTCTTGGACGCTTCGTTGCTTGATGCTGTTGCCCTATTACAAAAAATTATATTTTTTTTGAGCAGATTCTTCTTTTCATAGGATAAAGAGGAAGTGGAACAGTGACCTAAGGCGCCTCTACCATACTCGTGGTTCCTGAATTTGAACTCGCTCAACTCAAACAAGCATATTATATTCGAACTTTGTCAACAGAAACATACGGAAACATAAAAAGATCGTTTGAAGGACTGCTCACTCCGAAATATTTGCTGTTTGGTCGGATATATTGTATGCATTAGCGGCAGAAGTATTTTATCTATAGCCACAAATGGCTACGGTTGCTGGTAGTAGTTACGATACACTAACTTGATCCTAGATTTGCAGTCTTTCATTGGAAAATGGTGCAAATGTGGCATGATGCCGACCAATCGAGCACTTTTTTGCGTGGTTCTCTATTGAATGCACGGGCTCGTTCCCTTCCCTGACGTGTGATGGATTGTGCTTTGTGTATTTGTGGCAAAAATGTCAATCGAGCCTAACCAGCATAACGAAATGCTGGCAACAAGTACGGTGTACTTTCTAACATCCTGAAAAATGACCTAGTAGAGTATGGTGAAAGTTGATGCCAGGTACATGGTCCTATTCAATTTTCATTGCTTTGTTACTGGATGCATTACCCCGTTTTCTTTCTTGGAAGTTGACTTTAGGAACATGCAACGTGAGCTTTTCACATACTTTTCAATAGCTTTCCGAAAATGTAGTTTTTCAACTGTGGGCTCGTTTGCGAAAATTGCTCTAGAAGGATTTACAAGGTTGCATAGACGATGGCGATTGGTTAAAATTAGGTAAATTTGATGCACACATACCGATAGCCTGGTCCACTGATCAACTAAGCAAAAATCTCTCGCCCTGCTCTATTCGCCAAGCGCGCAACATTCTTTGCTCTCATAATCTGAGTTGATCTGTTTTTATCAAGCTCTGACACCCCATTCAAGGCAAGAAATTTTCACAGAAGTTAAGGGCACCGGAAAGGATGAGGAAAATGCGAGCACTCTATATACACGTTCCCTGAAAAAGCTTTTACTTCAAAGGGATAATGTGTAGCGAAACTCGCATCGCAAGAACGCGGCTCGGGATATTAACACGGTCCTGGTCTAACGGATCGTTATGCCGTTCATCCTCCGGGGAAGTTGTCGACGATGGCGAAACAATGCTCGGAGTGTACTCTTATGTCACGAATTTGCACTGCGGCGCGTCACAAGTGAAGCTATGGGGACGAGCTGAATGAGCCGTGTTTTTGGGTCCCATACACTGTTCAGCTGTGTGTGGCGCCTCTAGGATTACCGTGCAATCGCCCTAAGACCCAACTCTAGTGACGCGCATAGCTCGCATACACCGCGTCGCACGCCTTTCGTCGTGTGTGAAATCCTGATACGAGGGTACACAAGCCATTGCTCGTGGTCGGCTTACTTATCCTCTCCGTCTGCAATCCACCTCGGCTAGTGACGTAGAGGGATGCGAAAAACAAGAGGCTTCTCGGCTTCCTATGTGCCTGACTTTTCGCTGTTTTATATCGTTCTTTCTCAAATGTTACAGTGTTGAGCACCCATACTTTCATAATCCACGATTTTTCAAATTTACCCCTCACTTTCTTTAATTACTACTACGCTGTGGCTACTAACATGAATTCAATAATATCGAAGGATTTCATTACATGTTGTCGTGACGTGACCTGTGTAAGGAATGGGATGGGTGGCTCACGCAGACGGCGGCACGAAGTGGGAATTTCGGTGCCCATACACCTGGAGAAAGATAACTACCTCGTTGAAAATGCACCCGTATAAAGACGTCCTGCCTGCTGGCGCACGGCTTCTACAGACCTCTCCTTCAGTGCATCGGAAGCGTGGGGCTGCGATGCGTGTGCGATACTGATGGATTATATTCTGTGGGAAATTGCCAAAATAGTCTCATCGTCCCATGAGTTCCGCTACCCAAACTGGCCAGCATTCATAGATTCCCATAATTGGACTTCTCTCTTTTCGTTGAACAACTCCAAAAAAAAGTGGTGCAAGGGCATAACAGATGGTCATGCTTTTATCTTCTGGTTAAAGTTCAACTGAAATAATTTGTAGGGAGTTGTCGCGTTTCATTTTAAAGTGCAGTTTTTGTATCACAGTCACCACACAGTGACTCTCTCACTGTGTGGTGACACTTTCACGATTGATAGCTCGTACTGTACTGCCTACACATCTCTTTCATTAGGTTATGTAACTTCCTCTTGGTCTTTCCAAGTATGAGGGTTGCTACTATGTGTATTATTTTTTCGCCTAAGTATAACGAATAGTAGGAATAAATAAAAGTGCAGAGAACTGGACATTCTTGCCACACTGCACATAGCATTTTGGCTGTGGATTATTGAAATATTTTGTGACTTTTAAGAAATTTAGATCCATGCCAATTTTATTGTCTATCACACTGTCACCCTGTCATTATCATTTTTCTTAACTAAACTCAATAGCGATTCCCAAAGTAGTCTGAAATACTGAATACTGACATAAAAAGTGTCACACAAAATCTGTAGCCGCATTTATGGGTGTATCACATATGCAGCACCTTACTAAGGCCATCTGAAGGTCAGGCACCTGTTTTTTTTTTTTGCAGATTGCCGAACACCTTCGTGACCAAATACGTACCTGAGCTTTGGTCGCTGGATAGTGCTAGTTGAAGTGGCACCTCTTGCACTTTTGCCCCGTATCGCCGTTTGAATTCTGATGTGGAAACACAGATTCAAAACGTGGATGATTAGCTATGGCATAACGGCATGAAAATAGAATAACTCCGACCATTCAATATCAGCCAGTGCATACATGACCGTGATTGTTATTCTAGAACACTTTATGGATAATCACATTGCCTGTCGCACGTCACAATGCCCTTTCATGACGCATCAGACATATTATTCTGATGTTTCGTTTTTCATTCCGCCCACTGATTTTGTTAAATAAGTTGGTGGGCGGTGGTACATAATGTTGATAGGCTCTCAAAAAAGGACCAATTTCGAAATCATATCTATTCTAGCTGCTCGTGCTCATTTCACTGGGGCAACTATGTATCTATGGCTGGGGGAATCGTCTTTTTCTACACAATTTTTCGCTGTTTAATGGACTTTTCTTTTTCTTATCATCACAAACTCTCATGTGGCCGCAAGCTTGCATCTGTGATCGGAGGCTCAAGGTTCACAGTTGAGGACAAATCGATTCAGATCTTTTTTGGACGGTCTGTTTTTTTTTCGCGTGGCTGTTCGATATGGCAGTGATAAGATAAAAAACGTTCAAAACTCACTGACAGGATAGAGATACATTTCTCGGAATTTCGACCATTTTATATTGTTCTTCTGCATCTTTGAACAATTGACATTTCTGCTTGCATTTCCATCACAAAAGTCTAATTTTTCAGGTTTTTCTAAAGTTTAAAAAGATTTTTCTCGATATCAAAAGAAATTATTGCATATAACTGCTCAAGCTATGCTGACCTAAGTTTCGCACTCAAGGGCGGTCTCGAAGTTTTTTCAATCCTCGGAATTCTCCACTGCAGACATGCTTTCGAGCGCGGGCGTTCTGGGTTCACGATTGAAGATTGATTAATTCACCGATGTTTTTGACAGATACTATCAGTCTTATCGCATCTGTTGAATAGTAAGGTTCTTGTTATGGGTAAATACTCGGGGAATTGCGCTCAAACCCTTGGTTCTTCTGAATTCCTTTGATTGACTTTCCTGCAACGGCGGTTCTTGATTATTGTGGTCCTCAGTTTCACTCGCTTAGCAATAAAAAATTGAGGTTTGGTTGAGAAATGAATCGAGTAACACCAACTAAATTTTGCTCCGTTCTAAATCGGTTTTTTATTTCGATCATGGACATCCTCAGGCCCATAGAAAGGCCACCAACCGCTGAAGAACCCTTTGTACATTTAGCAGAACTACTGCCTAATTCTGAGCAGCCAGGTCGTACCTACTGCCTCTGAGGTCGCGTTCATACTTTGCGGTGCCGGTGGCAGGGCGTGGCCGCCTGTCTATGCGTCTCCGCCTGTGCCACCCTGCCTCGCTACCTGTGAATGCACTCCCTGCTGGCGCAGAGTGTGAACTTGACCTAGATGTTACAATCCCGAGAATTTCAAAAAAAGGTGTATATGTAAATCCATTGTTAGGTGACGTGCACTCCCACACGCATGGTGCGAGGATCGAATACCGCATCAGTGCCCGTCCATACTAATCGACCCTCCGGGCAGGGAATTAGTAGCAGATTCTTCAAGAATAAAATTTCTCACTTGTACATCGGCTGGCCTTCGCAAGTCACCGCCTGAGCTAAGTTGCATTCACCTGTCATTACTGTTCCAAATGGAACTAGAATGCGTGGCGCTTCCCGGAAGAGGTAATGGATTAACGCGGGAAACTCCACCTTTTTCTTGATGGATTTGAATGGGATGTCAGCATCGGCATAGGTCCGGAATTTTCTATTGTTCCTTGTTCAACTGATGCAGGAAGTGAAATTTGAGTTTTTATTAGTACTGTTACCGTACACCAAATCTCTACCGTATCCTAGTTATCACGATGCGTATATCTTTTCTGCTTCGCTATCGGTTTGACATCGTGGCACAGTTCCTGCTTTTTCTGAAATCTGCATTCAATAGTGAATAATCCATTCACGTTCTCACTACAGGCTGTACTTTGCCCATTAGCAGAGTCTAAATGCCTCTTAGCCTAACTCCGATCCAAACTCTCTGATTGCCCTCTTGATAGGTTTCTTGATGGGGCCCTCCTGATAACAGATTTACTTTCAATTTTTTGAACAGATTGAGTTTTAGCCTTGATTCTTGCATTACATAAACTGACCATCGTCTTTCATTCCCTCGGAGGCCGTAAATTGAGAATAGATTTTTCTGCCATGATGGATGTGCATTTATTAAGACCGCTCCGGGTTCCTGCAGGCGCCATTGTCATATATTATCGCGACCAACCTTCATCTGTACCTTTTTCACATTTCACTTTTTAAATGCTCTCGCGCCGCGCTGGAGAGGGTTGATGGCCGCCATTCACTAATCAATGGGTTACTACTCCTGTATATGGATAGACAAGGCTGTTTTCTTTGAGCCATCTTCTCTTCAAACTTTCCATTCCTGAAATAGCAGTATCGATACTGGCGATATTACTTGATAATTTGCATTTTATTTGTGATCAACTCTGCAGAAGTGATTCGTTCGCACAAGGTGAGGGTTTATCAGTAAGCATACTGTCGTACTCAGGAAAAAGAGTAGTATAGTGGAGACATTGGAGAAGAATCGCGTCTCGTTTAGCGGAATTGATCTCATCTGGGAGATCGACCCTCTTTCGGGTTCAGTTGACTAGCGTTCAACTCAAGTAGCATTTCCCTACGGCTTACTATTACATAGACCAGGGGTCCAAGAAGCTAGACGGTCTTCGGCTGGCTTACTTATTATTTATTTATTTATTTATTTCAATACACTCGAAGGTGTGCACAATAAATGATTTCTTGGCGCTGCAAACCAAACGTTCTCGCTTTTGAATAGCTTCCAATACGCGTTCGCAGCGATGGGCACAATAGATATTTTGCCTATTCTGGCTTGAACTTATCAATCGATGCAGTCCTTATTCGGCAATACTGGGCTGCTAATAATGCGCTCGTCCCTGTGAATCGAATCCATTCACACCTATTCCAGCTCATATCCGGTCTATTGCTTTCCTCTAGATATGCATATATCCGTGGATTTTATCTATCAGCTTATTCCACAAGCAATGCCGCTTTTTCGAAAAAGAGTTTTTTGGGTAAATTTATAAATATGTGCAGCAAATCGTTCGAAAGAGTTTTGTCTGCACTACAAAGATGTACGTACGATTGCTGGGTGTTCTAAAAGGGCCGATTCTCAGGTTGGTGAAATGGTAAATCTATTCAACAGCAGTGATCAAACTCGCCATTAAATCACTATAATTTACAAAGGGAAAATGCATCAGCCATGTGTTCTGTATAAAGTCCCTACCTACATATTATACAAGCTACACCAATTGGCTATTCGAGAACTCGCATCGCTCTTTTTTCAAACTGTTTTTTTTTTCGAATACACTGAAGTTTATTTGAAATAAAAATTTCATCCCTGAATTATTTGTTCAACGTTACTCTACAAATCATTCGAAGTTTTTTCTGCACTGTCATGATTATGTTCAGCTTTGATTTTGCCTGCGATTTGACATTTTTAAACCATGTATTTCAGGTCTAGTTGACATTATTTCACAATTTATTTTTCAGCAAAAGTATAAGGAAACCGGTCAATGGTTTTCCCTTGGCTATTCACTACCTCTTATTATCAGCTCACAACTCTTGCAGCTGACTGGTTGAAATTTTTTTTTGGTCAAGATTTATAGTCAAAAATCATCGAATTGTAGCAGAAAAAGCAAATGTGGAGAGAGAGCAACGACTTCTCGATCAACCAATAATTAGAAATTGTAGAAGGGATCGGGACTAAGCACAACACATGATGGGTTGATTTTTCAACAATAAAATATGGTGTTGTGATTGACTGCCTGTGTGGTTACCTACCGTCGACTAGACCCACCACCTCACTAACCTGGAATTCCTCCATTCTGACGGACGCCTTTTTTCTTACCCTTTCGCTTAATCTCCCATTCATTGTTTCACTTGATTGCTGCTTTTTGTTGCTTCACTAATTTCACATCATCATGAATGAATGAAATACACCCAATGAATGAAATACAACAAATGACATCTTCTACTGCGAGCAAATCGGAAAGGTGATGTTGTAGTCCGAAAAGAAGCGCGGGAGATGCGGCTACGGACCACAACGCCCCCCCCCCCCCCCCCATTAGAATCCGTATTGTACCGATTATCGCTTCTAACCTCAGATGCTCATTTCGAAACGACCATTTCGTCCCATTTTCCTCTTTTCCCCTCCTCCTCACGGTTCTTTCAGTTACAAAAAGCCCTCTTTTTCCCTCCTCCTCACGGTTCCTTCAGTTACAGAAAGCCTGTACAGGTTGTAGTTCTGAATAAACGCTCGTCATTTCTATCATTAATATAAAAGTAGAAGCGAATGTTGGAAGTTCACTTATCCTACGCTCTGGATACTCTCAGGCCTGGTGGGGGTGTAGCAAAGCTATCGCGGAGACGGTGTGTTCAGTTAGTGGTGGATGATGACGGCTGAAGGTTCTCAGGTTATTGCCCTCTCTTGGAAATATCGAGGATAGATTTTTGAATAAATTTTTTGGAAGTGCAACGCTTGGATTTGAAGGAACCGGAAGGGGTCCGAAACAAGAGGAAGATGCAAAGAAACGAGCGTTTTGTAACGAACACTCAAGGTTAGAAGCGACAATCGGCGAAAAAACCCGGCCTCAAAAGCGCGACGCGGCGGTGTGTATTCGCATCCAATTCGCACCAACACACCGACTTTCCGAGTTGTCCGCTGTAGGAGACGGGCCACGGGCCAACGTTATGTAGTTGTAGCACCTGACTCCCAGCGCAGTGAAGTGGCCATTTCCAACTACATTAGCATTCATGTAAGTACATCTAGAAACAATATAAGAAAGAACAAAGTAAAAAGTAAAAGGAAAAAACAAATTTGTAACAGAAAGTTCTCCTTGTGGCACTATGCAAAGGCGTCAAATTGGCGAGTTTGTGCGATGGCGGCCACTTGAACTCGTCCAGACTACGTCTGTTTTACCGTAGGCCGAAATTACCCCCTTCCGGTGTCTTTAATAGTTCTATTCATATGCAGGCTTTCACACACCCACTTGTTTTTTTTTTCTGCTCGGATCACATGAGTGGCTCCCACGCAAAAGGATTGGCGCGTGATTCTTGGTAATAGCCTTTTCATATTCATGTTGCTCTACGCAGCCTCATTGACCGACGATACATAAATTTACCCGACTCCCACGCGAACTAACTATTACAACTCTATGTGGTGACTGGTATGGTGAAGTCGTGAGTGTCCGGGAAATAAACTGAATCATAAAGTTCGCAAGTACGTCATTCATGTCAAAAACAACAAATCTGGGGACGAGCGTTAGAATCTCGAAAAGCCGGCAAATTTTGAGCAATTTCGATGCGGCGTGGTACGGTATCCGCAGAGCGATTTTGTACTGGGCGCAATTGTCCGCCTCTACTGCTGCTCCTTCGTACACACCGATTCCGCTTTTTCTCTTTTAGTCGACCGATCTATTCGAGGTCTTCACTCATCCACGTTGAACAAAGAGCATCACAACGTCTGAGGCGGAGACGTAACATTTGGCACGTAGGCTTATGGAACGTTCACCTCTGTACCACTGCCGACCCATTAGGGAAGTTCAGTAACCATTTCCTAATACCGTACCACGCAGCGTCGAAGTCGTTCGAAATTTGCCGCGCGCCCGATCCACGATCCGAGCGCTACACACGCGCTAGTTTGCTCTGCCCACAGTGAGCCCAATGAAAATCCTAAGGTCCTCTCGCAAATCACTTAACCAGTTGGCTGGCGTACAATTCTGCACGCCACGCACAATTGGCGTCAGTAGGTTGGCTGGAACTGCAGTTTTCCGTGAACTTTTCTCCGTTCCGTTCAATACCGTTCAAACAAAACATCACTTCTTATCACCTTAAGCACTTGAGCTCGTTAAATTTTTACCTGTGTAGCATTGGTCCCTCGCCTGTCTGCAATCTATTTCCGGTTAGTGACGCAGAATGGGCGCGGAAGAGGAAGTGGTTTACTGGTTCCCACATATTTCTCGATTTCTTCGCCGTTTTACTTCGCTCTTTCACTACTGTTACTCTGCTCAGCAACTCTACTTTCATTCCTCCGACTGCTGAATTCACCTATGCCGGTGTTTTGAAGAGAGTTGGAGTTTGATCATAAGGTTGCGTTTTCGTGAACTATTTTTCGCATATATTGGTGTGAACATTTTGTCTCTGGAAATTGGATAGCCATAGCACTGATGCTGCTTATATGATATTTTCAATAGTTTTTATCCTATGTTTTGCTATGGTTTTTATAAGTTCAAGGAAAATCCATCAAATCGTTGCACATACATGCTCCTCTTTTTATAACCTCAAATAGCACTGTTTATTTCTATGTAGTCGAAGGATGCTCGCACTCTGATATTTATAGCTATGCTTACGTGTTTATTGTCTACAAGCTTGCTTGTTTACTGTATCACGTGTTTGTTGATGAGTTCAATTCCAGGACATGGTTCAATCCCTGTTGCCGAGTAATGACCACCTCTCGACGCAGCCCTTCATTAACAACTGTTACTCGGAGATGTGCATGTCGAGTGGTGCTGTTGGTGAGTTCTACAACAACTTTTTCATGTGATTTTTATCGACCGATGAGTCTAGTTCTGGGTAATCTGCTGGGCACACATCTAGTATCATGGGGCTGCATTCAAAGGAATACCTAAGGAAATGAGAATTGTTGTCTATATTCGTAGAGTGAGAAGCAGATTCGAGGAGTTTGTGTCACCGCAAACGAAATGCCAACAGTTCGAAGATGATCGAGCAGATGATAAAGGAATAAAGATGATCAACAGTTCACCAGTTCACACGGTTACACCTTGATTCTTAGTTTGGCTCAAGATATGAGAATTCTTAGAATGGCTTAAGATATGGGCCAGTTTGGTATACTGATCACATTCTAATGGGGTTTCTCATGTTTTTCATTAAGGCTACTTTTCAAATTTCGAACAGTGTTCTCTATAGACAACAAAAGGTAACTAATGCATGCAAAATAAGGATGAGACCGAGAAACTCCTATGATAATATGAACCCCATCCATATTTTTGAAGGTGGACAATGACTATATACTTATGTGGAATGTCGTAGTACTAACATGTAGTTCTAACAAAAGTGCTCTCACTTCGCTTGTGTGCGTCTCTTGGGAAGAAAATTGGCCGCTCCCACTGGGCCACGTTATATACTTCTCATCAAAAAGTGACTTTCCATGGAAAATCACATATTTCCAGAATGTTCCAGTTATTAGGTTGTAAGGGAAGTTCCAGCCGGTTTTGCGATAAATTCAAATCTCTGAGTGCGTCAACATGAATCACTTTACATATTGTACTCCTTGAATACACAAAAAGTTGCTTTTTCTGATTTATGCTTTAATTAAAAGCAGCAAGATTTTTGAATTATTAAAGAAATTTTAAAGCACTACGAAAATGGCACTTTTTGGATGACTTCACTCCACGAGTTCTCGTATAGTCGAGTCTCAACGAAGGCAACAGCAAATGTGAGTACAGCTCACTCCACAGCGCCAGATAGGGCGTGGCCTACTGACTTGGGTGCGAGTTTGTCAAACTCTCTCAACCCGCACGACTCTCACTCTCGCTACTCAGGCCACGCCCTATTAAGCGCTCCGAAATGGACTGTACTGCAAGGGAAGGAGGTGAGGCATTGGATGGCACTTTATCCCTGGATTCAGAAGTGCAGAAACGAGATAAGTTGCTGGAATTTCCAAATGATCAAATAGATTAAGCTAAAATGGTCGGAAGCGATGAGTTACAAGGGATATCTCAAAATGTAGCTATCCAAGAATGTATAATGTTGCCAAAACTCTAGCGAATCGAATGGTGATTATTCTGTGAGAGAAGATGCAGTCTAAGCCGAGTTATGATCTCCGAAAGTGAAATTAAAACCGGTCAAAGGTCTTCTTACAGATTAATATTTTGGATAAAATGGGAAGTGAAGTTTCTCAGGATGCAGCTGTCTGACTATTCACTGAGCGATCATGAACTTTTTATATATCAATAAATATGCTTGACAAGACTCAATATAATGTGTGCGGCTGTTGGCAATTTTTCAAAAACGAGGCACTTGTCAGCAGTTTCGGTAGATTTCGTTACTTTGTCTACTGGATGTTTGCCAGGTTCTGTCCTCATTGCAGTCAAAACGATAATGTGGTAACTCCAACTAGGCTAATAACTTGCTCCGTGGATAATTTGACAATTAAGGGCGGGTATCGCATTAGCTTGACCCCATAAGCCAATCGTCAAAAAACTTCTTATCACCAATTTTTCTCGAATCTTATTCTCAGGGGTTATTTGTCCCTTTGAACACCGGCATATTACAATTCTGTGTAAGCACACAATCATACACCTTGGAGCCCATATGTGATTCGCGTCCCAGGCGCGTCACCGGAAATGACCCGTCAATGTGTAGTACGATGTTCTCATACTGAATTAGTATTGTATCCTCTCGGGTTTGAGCCACCTCTTGGGACGCTAGGCTATATTGCAGCATCCTGAGCTTACTTGGCGCGTAAGGTATGAGGCCTGCGTCAGAAGTTGGCTTACGTTGTCGGCTCATGAAAACGGTGAGACCGTGTTCATACTTTGCGCACAGACGCCGTCGCCGCCGACGACGGCGTCCATAGATGATGCGCAGCGTTTGCAAAAGTCTTGACCCAATCACACTACAGCATGGTGATTGTGGCCGCTTTAAATCTTGGCGCTGTGCCAATATGGTGATCGTGGCCGCTTCGTGTATTGGCACAGCGCCGTCAAATTGACGCCGGTGTCAGCGTATTTGACGCCGGCACCGGCGGCGACGGAGTTGGTGCGCAAAGTATGAACGCGGTCTAAGGGAATTTCACTAAATCTGAACAATGTTAAGGAAATCTTTTTTTGTGTGGTATAATCCGCCACGGATCCGGTGGTGATGTGTATACGTATTGAATTTTTTCCGCATTTCCAAACACAACGATCTTCGGCTGTCTGTTTTCGTTCCTTGCGACAATTTGTTGAAATCCACATCCAGATGATTGTCTGCTCACGGGGTCAAAAATTATTAATGACAGATTGCGCAATGAATTCAGCAGGAATTTTTTTTTAGCCTTTTCAGGCGAAATTCTTGTATAGGACTGAATTCCCATTTTCCTGATTTCAACTGACGTCGCTCAACGTCAAGAATTTTCCTGCAGCCTAGAATATTTAGGCAATGTTATTTCCATGGAATTCTTGATATTTAAGCCAAGCAATGTAGCTGTGCTTTTGATTCTATATTCAAAGCTCTACGCTCTACCGCGTGACAATTTTTCATCATTTCTTATAAGTATCTTGATGATCCTTTTCATCCTATCATGTTTTATGGTCCTTTATCAATTCTTACCCAGAAATATCACTGATCATCGTATTCGTCAGCTTCGATTTTCTTACTCCGTTCTGTTGCTGATCTGCTGATACGCCTACTAAACTACTGGTGCTACTCGCCAGACATTTTCCTTGTTCTGCAAACCTGCTATTCTTGGGTTTCCCTTCACATATTACCGTGCCACATCACTATCTCTAGTTTACCAGCTCAAAAGTATCCCACTTGGAATTCCTCCCGAAAGCGGTCCACTGCAGCATGGACAGGGACTTTCAGCAAACGGCGATAGCCTAGTTACCCGTTCCTGTTATCTGTGGATCGTCCGTTTATTATTGTTATCAGTTTCGTAGTAATCTGACAGAAACATAACCTAATGATTACGCGTACCGCTAATCTATTGGATTCATCATTTCTGAACGTCAGCTGACCCTCGCCCAGCAGAACTCTAGCCGTTCGTAAATACCTGTGATATTTTGAGAACCCGCCTTCATGGCGCACTCTAAGGAAACTGATTAGTGTTGACTGCGTCACCTTACATCGTTTCTTGCTTCAATTTCGATACTACGCAGTGATATCGAGATGCCAGAACAAGCCTTATACCCAGCTGAGATCTGCTGTACACCACATATGTGGTATTTATCAGTGCTCATTATCATTTGTCACAGAGTTTTCAAACACATCGAAGATCGAGAGAACCTGTAGGATGTGGATGTCTTGTTCCAAGAAAATTGATCGTAGTTTTGCGATCTGTTTTTTCGTCCCTTTCATCATTTAATCATGTCACACATCTTCAATAAATCTCTTTCCTTCCCTCTCGAATACGTCTCTGTGAGGCATTCTATCGTATTCTATAGTGCAGTGGATTTCCTTTCACTAACTCTTCCCTCACCTCAGCTTACATGATGTAAAATGGTCTTCAGCAGAGTCGCAGTTTTTGTTTTTACCTTTTTTTTGCTTAAAAAGTGTACTTTATTGAGCTTGACTAAGCCCTTACTCTGGTGTACACATCCACAGGAGAGGCAATGAACAAAAAGACATACTTCTCGGAATTCTTTGCTGTGGAACCATGCTGTATCGAATCACGACTGGTTTGCGCCATTCTGATTTTTCGGAGCCAGTGAATCTCGAGTATCTACCAGAGGAAAGGCTCGGGTTTTTTTGGGATCAACAGTGGTTATTTGCCACTACGGTCAACCTATGATGTAGTCTGGAAGCAGCATTGTCTAAGCTATAAGCAGTCACAGGCTCCCGTAACGGGGTATCCAGGAAGGTGCCCGTGAGTAGGTTGGCATAGGAAATTTAACAGTTTTAGTGTTATCGTCTTTATCGCCTTACTGAAGAGTAAATCCCGTGGAAGGGGATTTTTTTCAGTGACGCAATGTTCGTAGTGTTGGGAAATGCGTCTTTATATATCGAACTTTTTATCATTTCCTCCCCCCTCCATCTTCCGGCACCCATGATCTAGCAGCCCTCCCCCCGTTGCTGATCAGTCTCCGTGATCCATGATTACTCAATTTCAGACATTAGGCTGCTGCTGGTGCTGCCCTTGTTCAGTACCAGTCAACAGACGTTGTCAGTTGTTATCGTTAAATATAAATATGAGCGAATTTACGCTTGTCAACTGGAGGAGTAGTGTGGTAGCGGGAGAATCCATTGATCATATGGGCTCAGGTGATTTCTTCCTTTTTATCATCTGCTTTTTTATGTATCGGAACTGCTTACCTGTCCCTCTATACTAAACAACGCACTAACATAATGCACAACAAAATAACAACTTCTTGGTGGGAATTACAGGGCTTACAAGATTATCATTAAACTAATTATCGTCGGAGTGCTTCCTATTCGTTATAAATGACAAGACGAGAACAGATGATTTCGCTCGAATTTGGTGTACTTCTGCTGACAAAAAATCTACCTTGCTGAAGTTTTTGTCGAAGGCAGAACAGTTTATCTGAGACCCCCGCTTCTGAGCCTTCCCGCCTGGATTGCGGTGGATGCCAGCGATTTTGTAGCCGTGGGGATCGAGCAGCGTCAGCCTAGCAGCGTAGCCCTTTGCGTTATTCTCTTTCCTAATATAAAAAACCGAAAAGAATTTTTCGATGAAGGTTCATAGTCGAAAGAGGGTCTTTTCCTCGAGTTTTCTACCATTTTGCTCCAACTTTGTTTCCGTATGATCCTCGAGTTTTTTACCATTTTTGCTCCAACTCTATTTTCGTATGAGTCTGATCATGGTTGCTTGAGAGCTGATCGATGTCATTTGAGAGTGCATGAATCATGAAGCTATGTAGACGGGTCAATTATCAGTGATACTTGGAGAGAAATTAATTTAAGGGTGGAATTTTGATACTAAGGGCTAATGTTCTGGTTCGTTTTTCAGTACCTTCAACACCGAAATGGCTCAACAGTTTATTGCGCTTGACCTTCACTGTATATGCTTCATTTTCTTTATGCTAGACGTCGACTAAAAACTCCTGTTTTCGCTTTGCACTGTTTTTGGTCATATTAAATCTAGAAACCGGCAGATTAAGTGAATAAGTACCGTAACGGTGGATAAAAAGATCATTTTGCTGTTCACAGAGGGCGATCCGGCGGATTAGAAGATAATCCATCCAATCGAGTTTGGAAATATCAAAGCATAGTAACATCTATAACGATCTGATTTTGAAGGCCAAAAAAATTGTTTCTGTACTATATGTGGCTGGCTCCCCAACGTTCACTACACGTCGGCTTTATTGCGTAATGAGGATCCTTATAAATTGTGAGCACTTCAGGAGTTTGGGCACTTGAAGAGCCATGAATTATCCGAGGTCCTTTATTGATTCGTAGAACAGGCTGCTTGCCCCTTATGAAATTCACGTCTCGTAGATTGACACCAAAAAAAGTCGGCTATTCTCCTCGGGATTTGACTGACCGGTGCTAGTCATTGTAAGCGTTCAGTTTTTGTGGTTTCTAGAGTGCGCTCACCCTTTCTACCGAGGAACATCTGATACGAAATACCAGCTTCAGATTCCATGCCAGATCTTATCCATGAGCAGATGCAACTGTATGATTTTAATAACTCACTAATCTGCGCTAGCACTTGCAAACCCTGCTCATTAATCATTCTATGACCAATTCAAGGCACTGAAGCAAACTCTTTCCCTCTGAAACTCTGAGGAAAAAACCCCTATAAAAAATATTCTCGAGAACTATGATGCCAAAGAATCCCAAGGAGCGGTACCTGCCACCAGCCGTGTTAATATTGCAATTCCATATTTCGATGATGGCAGATTGAATGGAAGCACAATACTACATAAGGCGAAATACTAGCTACATTATGTATACAAAGTAATAAAGAATAGTACTACTATTTTGGTAATGCTGCTGTAGACTTGAGTACTGTGGTGGTACACGAGTAACTGAACAATCGGTTTTCGTTTATATTTTTCTCATCAAAAGTGAGGCCCCATCAAAAAGAGGGAGGTGACACCTGCAAAAATTTTCCGAGGTTTTCTTGGTGGGCTTATCTCAGCGCATAGTCAGCGCAACGTACCACTGAATGGAGTGACGCCATCTTTTGAAAGACAACATGTCTTTTCGTTAAAAAAATTAAAACTTGTGATAGGGGCTGCTTTCATGAAAACGTTATGCTTCGATGCTTAGTGAAGCCTAGCCCTTGTAGTTGGTGGAGACGATATTTTGAAAGGAGCTGATAGTCACTTTCTTCCTTAGAAAGCTTGGTTAGAAATGTACCTAACCAAATAGGAAGTAGTGTATAGCATGTGATGGCTCTGCAAATATTTCTTTTGATAAACCTAGCACACAATAAGGACCAGGCAAACATCAATAACTCAAGCAGCATTAAAAATAACATGAAATGGATTTGGTTAGTTCAGTAGGACTCTGCCTACAGAATGAGAAGTTAATTTGTTGCTTCTTCTAGATACATATTTTTAAACAGGAATTTGATTATTTCCTGCAACCTATGATCATCTACCGATTGTTGCGCAAGGGAATTTTAACAACGGCTGATGTTTGTAAATATTTCATGCAGTGTAATTCACTTCCATGTGCAGTATAGTTTGCATCCGTCTGTTTTTTTTTTCGGTACCGTCCATTACTACAAAGACTGCCTCTCAGTCCTGAAAATCGCTCATGACAATTATAGTGATGTTCATGCCGGAAAATCTTATTTTTTTCTCAAAAGAAGGTTTCTCGTATATCGTGAGATTTCAAATTGTATTTTAACTTCCTGATACTTTTATCCTTTAGTCGTTTGAATTTTAATTTTTCCATAAATTTTTAAAATTCTAATATGCACGGTGCTATTCGGCGCAAAATGAAAAAAATTGAATTTATAGACTTTTTCAGAGCTGCGTTTGGGCTTCGCAGCCCTTTTGCTTTACAAAGTAGGACATTTTCGACATTACTTCTATGAAGATCCGTTCATAGAACGATTGTCTCGGGAATATGAGAGACATGCCCATTTAAAATTGCATCTTACTCTTACGTGGTTGGCATTGTTGGGGTACGAACTAGTTTATCGTATGGTTACCGCCCACCGGAACAACAATAATTTCGCTTTCACATTGCTCGGTGTGACTGTGATGGTTTGTTAGCTTTGTTTGATGGCCCATTCAACCACTGTGCCTGATAATTTCGAATTCCTCCAGCCATAGCCATCAGAGTCTTCAACCTCTCTCGGTTTGCACAGCCGTACGCTGTCACTGATCCTGCTCTTCCTACCATGGCTCCGATACTCTCATGATGCCTTTTGATTCTATTTGCTCTTTCTCTCTCCCTCTCTCAGCCTCTGCAGTCGTAGTAGGCTCCATAATTCAGAAGCTTTGAATGATGTACATACTTCCTGCTCCCTCTTAGACATTGTTTCCTGTTCTTTTCACAATGGTACAGGAAGCGCAGATGGGAACCCAGAGCGGTCGAGTTGGGGATTCTACTTCTGGGAAGGGTAAGTAGTAAATAACTGCTCACTATAGATCGATAGTGGTCCAGTATACCATGCTAATTGATGCTTCCGAGGCTTCTTCCACTGATACTATTAAGGGAGTACTGTAGAGGTTACTTTACCCAAGAAAGCGCAGTCATTCTAATTTGAATGGACTGAATGGAAGTGTAAATTCAAAGTTAATAGTTTTTTAAATGACAACCATGAAATTTTTCAAAATTTGATATGATTCGCGTATTTTTTTAGCACCACTGGCTGCCGAGAAAAAACTAGGATGGGTTGTAACCGCGATTTTCATCGTGGCAGACATGGTTGGCGGAGGAGTCGTTGCGATGCCGGTCGCTTTTAAACAGTCAGGTTCGGTTCCAGTCGCACTCTGATTTTTTTTCTTTATTTCTTTTACCGCAGAAATCAGAATAAAGTGCGGTGCGTGCCTGCCCTAGAAACTCTGGTCTAGTGACTTTTAAGAGTCGCCAATGTAAATGCTTTTTCGAGTAAAGACCGGCATGAAACTCAGTGAGGAACTTAAAGGCTGCGTTAGGAAAAATCGGACAAACATTGAAAAATTTAGTGACTATGAAGGTCGACATGCTCAGTAATACGATGGTTAAGAAAAACGAAAGGAAATGGCTGAAGACCGGAGGAATAAGGCCCTCTTCCCACTGTTGATTCTAGACGACGTTTCTGTCAAAAAGCGGGTAGTCTGGACGAGTTTTCCATTAGCATGTCGCCAAGCTGTAGACGCAACGCGAAGAGATGTTGGGAACGACAGCAACTATTTTCTGGAGTGCGCTTGAAGCTAAAACGGAGAAAACGCGCTGCAATACCTTCGATCCTTCCGCATATCCTTGACCGCTGTCATCGAAGCCAACCAGGAATCACGTCGCTTGGAGGCGGGGTCTGTCATACAAAGGCGTCTACTGTTAACCGTTACGCCGTCTGTACAGTACAGGTCGCGCTTTTTGACGGGGTTCGGACGCAAATAGGCTTCTCATGTCCCCAGATAACATGCGAGTGATTTCTATCGAAGATTTTCCAAAAACCACATTATCTGTCATTGTCTCCAAAACAACCGCTCACGGAAAACAAAAACACCCATATATTCCGTTACCCATATATTTATGCTGTATTTGTCTTTTAAGGGCCGCATACAAAGTTTCACGCGAAAAAGTGAGAATCCGGCTGAGACACAGCTCCTCAAAGTGGTGGCGAAAAGGGCGGGGATTCAGAGTAAGTGCCGCCCCATCGCCCGCTGCTGTTGCAAACACATAGTGGGAACAGAAAGTTACGTAAGCGGTTACCTTCTTCGCCCCAGAGCGCGGCAGACGACGGGGCGAGCGATTTGTCGCCTCCGGCCACCACTTTGAAGAGCTGTAATAGCCGGATTCTTTTTTTTGCGTAACTTTGCATGCGCTCCTTATTAAACAAGTAAGCATGAATACACGGGCAAAAGAGAAGCTCGTTTTTCCCATTCACGATTCCTCTGAGAATCGTTTGACGTTGGCGATGCGCATCTGGTTTTAAAATCTTAGTGCATGGAGCCGATATGTCACGTGCTTGATTTGGCTTTTGTAGTATTTTTCGAAGCTGCTGCTATTCAATGAGTGGCAATGAATTTTTAGTTCACCACGTAATTCTTCGAAAGTGATTATGCATTTTTAGGCCTCATCGGCGGGGTTATATTCATGGTTGTCATTGCGACAATTTTTGAATATACAGGATATCAATTAGGAAAAGTGTGGTGCAAAATGATGCAACGGTGAGTACTTCAGGAATGCTGAATTTTGTTTTTCATAAGGTTTCAAATAAGGTGGTAATTCGGTTATCAGTTTCACGGTCTTCGGCTAAAATGTTTGTGGCATTTCTGTGATATTCACAAGGCAGTTTCAAAGGTTTTCTTGCTACAAGACTCTGATATCTCGCTCTGTGAAATGTTATGAAAGTACAGACACTCTATAGGATACAAAAGCTGTTCTATCGAATCATTTCTCATCAACAGTAAAATATGTGGACCTGATCTTCCGGAACAGAGAAGGAAATGTTGAGCACTATCAGTGAAAAGTTTCCGTTGTACTTCAGTACACTGATCTGATCTCATATGCCACATAACATTTCTAACAAATCGCAACGATTCGACTACTTCATGATATGAAATGGAAAACACTTCACTCCCATCAGAAACAGCGCAGTCACCAAAATATCTGCCCATTACTCTCCGGGTAACCATTACCAGCGATGTGGGTGCGAATGAGAAGATTGTGAACACAAAAGGAGATCACGTATGTACATATGTACCATGCAATGTACTGGACTTCATGCCGGGAAGTTTTATCCGGCTCTCCATTTGTTTGCCTTTCCAAAATGTCAATGAAAAATACTTTAATTCTCATCCATCCGAGACGGTACCAACTATTTACTCTTGAACAGACGACACCAACCGTTAGCGGCTCAGCTATCAACACATTTCATCCGCTATTCAATGCCAATGCTGTCCATCGAGGGTGGGTAATGGCTTCCAGAATGCAAGGGTACGATTTATGCTGTGGGGGAAGCGTACAAAGAGTCTGAAATTGTGTAAAATGTTCACAATCCGGTTTTGGGATGCGACTGAGAACGTATGAGAACGTAAGGAAAGCCAGGAGCTCAGATTAATGATTAATTAGTATGCCAGCAAATAATTGTTAGCATGAATAGGACACGCGGAGACTATGCCACTTTCGATCCCAACAAAGCTTGTTAGATGTGGCGGTGGTGGGAAACCGTGTGCAGAATGGAGAGACGGTAGAAGAGTATCTCCGTGGTAACTGCAGTGAAAACGATGTCATTGGGCCGTGTTTCTCACAAGAATAGTTCAAAGATCGTGGCAGAATTGGAACACAAGAATTGACTTACGATGGGCATGGGGTTATATCATGGACACCTTGTAGCTAGAAACACGCAGGATTCAAAGAGATGGCTAAGAAACCGGACGAGTATAACAGGAAGAAAGCAGCACAAGATTGAAGTCGTCCCATACTGTCTGCAGTTAGCTTAATATAAAGTAACTGAACGGGATTTCTATTTGAATACCGCATCTCGGCTCCAAGGGTTTGTGGACACACAGAAGTCGAAAGAGAACAGAAGCATTCCAGAGGTTGGGAGAACTTAGCAAAGCGACTACATACATTTAGCATTTGAGGCTGCGCTTTCCATATTTTTCTGTTAGTTTCACGCAGATGCATGATGAATTGCCCCGCTCCGAGTTATGCGAGCGGTAATATACGCCGGCCATGTGAATAGTATTAAATTTTGAAAATGCATCAAAATCATTATATTCGTATTATGCCTGTTCATATAAACCATTTCGAACACGATAATATCTAGGTATCCTCATCTGGGTGTATGTCGGAAGCCTTTTCCAGAAATGGCAAAGCGCACTATGGGACCAGGAATGCAGTGAGTAGCTTATTTCATTTTTTGAATGAGTCATTTCTGTTGTTTGTTGTCTGTGAGCGCTCACTCCCAAGCACTCTATACTCTGAAGCTATGTCAGCGCAGCACAAGAACATAAGTTCAGGAGGTAATGATTGCGTGCAGTAATTAGACTCGTTGCCGAGCAGCCAACCCTGAGCCCTAAAAATTGAGCTTTGTAATGCTAAATACTTGCCATGTGCAACTACGATATGCCCTGGATCACAAAACGATGAAGCGTGGTAGGACAGACGCTCATTTTATTTAACCCGGCTACCTTCGAAGTGCTTGATGTTAGCTGGGGTACACCATCTTTGCATCCTAACATATAATCTTGTGGCGCACAAATATCCAAAAAACGTGTTTTCCAACTTTCAACGCTCCGTTCTAAACGGCTCTATACACAATTTCAGACGCTTTACTTCGGTCATGGGAAACGTGACACTTTTTGGAATTGCTGTGGTATATCTGCTACTCTCTGCAAATATTATACATTACTTCATCGGACGTTTCACTGCGTTTCCTGCTAGCATGTGTATGGTGAGTGAATACTGACACCTACATACTACTCTCAGCTATAAAGCAAAGTCCTGGCTATTCTGACATCTTTGTCAGAAGGATAGCAAAAAAAATCGATCAGCAGACAATGGATTTCATCATCGTCAAAAAAACCTCCAAAACATTTTTTTTAAATTGTTGAAATTCTCGAATTTACTCGTTGTTGTTTTGTTATGCTCGATTTTTACCGTGGTTTTCTTTGGATGCTTTTCGCACAGCTTACGATTACCAAGAAACTGTGGAGGGTGGGACTAGGCTCATGGCTGGTCGGTATGATTGCCCTCGCGTCTGCATCACCTTCTTTACTAGTCCATGACCATGGGCGGTGATCCTGTTTCATAAGTATCAACCTTTTTCCGTTTTTTCTCTACCGTTACAATGCCACACTTTAATATTTCACAGTGTTGAATAAAAAAGCCAGTGATCCCGTGATGTGCTGCAATGCGCTTTCTTGTGGGCGGAGCCGAGCTTGATGCTACAGTACGAAGTTCGGCTCGCCTGAGGTAGAGGCGAAACGGACTATCGTTTCTTTTTTATTTCAAGATTTGTATCTACCATACTCTGTCTTGTTAATGCTACGAGACTCTAAAGACTCTTTTCACCACGAATCGGGCTCACTGTAGTTCTGCCTCGCAGGTAACATGTCCCGCATTCCTCTCCATCCAAATTGCTTCATGAGGCGTTTTTAATAAAATTGTGGAGCTCTGTTCGACTAATACATAGCTCATGTTCAGCATAGATATGCCACTAATGTAGAAAAGGTCTCATACTCTGATTGGGTGGCACCTTTGAAACGCCCGAAGCGATAAATCTGTCGATCTTTTTGATTCGAACAGATGCAGCTTTAAACTTCTCCAAAATACGACCATTCTGCATCAGTCCTACTTACATTAGATCAAAGCAATATACTCTGACACAGTTTAAATACGTCATTGTTGAACATTGAACATCAACAACGCCCTGACGCAACTGCCAAACGGTCGATATTAGCATATCGGCTTCTTCCGTACTCCCCATTTTTGGAATTTTTTTTCGTATCGAAGGGAGGCCGAGGTTTCGTCCTGCGCAAAGGTAGGCCTCCCTTCGGATGGATAACGTGAGAAGAAGCTTGTCTGTACATGGCTGATGTGTGAAAAGCCCGTACTACTGCTTTCGCTTTCACATATCGTGATTTGGAGCCACGTCACTATCGTTGGTGCTCACTCCGAAGAACCTAACCTCACTATGAAAAGAGAAGAGCTCTGATGAGCGCACCACGGAGCATACACTGTTAAATTCAATAATTTCAGGTAATCGTTATTCTCGCGCTTGTCATACTTCCATTCACATTTTTGAAAAGTCCTGGAGAGTTTTGGTGAGTTCCGTTTGTATGCATTAATCCTGCTCTCCTTTGACCCTAGCCTTTTAGTGGAACTGGAGTGCAAATTACCATGACCCTTTCTGCTGTAATATCCCTTACCCCGATTCTCGTGAGCATCCTGTCCCATACTGGTTTCATGGAAGTGGGAGAAAGGAGGATGGGCACCGAGAGAGCGGCGCGGCGGCTCATTTTTCAAAAATATGGTGTCGCAGACCTTACTAGCTGTTTACTTACCGAAGAAGTTCTTCACTAGGTTGAGTTGTCGTACCCACGCTCGAGACTTCCCCTCCCGTTGATGTCAGAGCTTTTTTGGCACGGCCTGTGGGTCAGAACTGCACAGCTAGGTCACCGCCAAACGCAGGTTGAGTGATTGCGCACGGCAATTCCCTTGGTTTCTAAATTGGGCCGACTTTCACATTTTTACGTTACGTTTTTTTGCATTCTACAATTCCTAGAGAGTACATATCCATTTTTAGGGGTGTGGTAGTGCTTGCCATGATGACTACCGTAATCGCTGTGGTGTCGATTCTCATTGGAATTGGAATTGACGCTCCTGCGTGTTTTCCCGAAGTGGCATATCCTACACAGACTTCAAGCACCATCATCTTGTCACTCGGTAAGTTGCACGGTCTCTTTGCTGACATCGTTATTCCTTGGAAATTAGAATAGCTTCACTCAGCTAGTTGAATGCTTAAATGAAGAAAATTTAATCATGTCATTACAATGTATACCTGTTTATGTGGACTTGTGAAATGAGAATCCCACGGACTTCTTAGATAATCAGTTCCATATGAAATTGCTGGAAGCAGTGAGCGTCCTGAAGCTATGGGTGGATTAGCGCCACCTAGCCAACATTCCTAGCACCCTTATAATCCTCTTCAGCCGTCGCTATATCCTACATGGTCGGCCCGAATCCGCCTAACAGCTTGCACTTCGCTTAGCTCTCCAACCGCTTTCACATTGTTGGGGCTCTCGCGTAAAAGCTACTGGGTGCCATAATCTAGGTGTAAAGGAACACTAAACACTAAACGAACATTATGTTCATTATCACAGAAAGCTAGGCTTCAAGCAGACTGCATATGATGGTTCAACTGAAATGTGTGCTGAACACGATGTGTGCACATGCGCGAAGATGCTTCCCGACTCAGCCGCCGCGTTACAACGCCCTTCCAAGCTTCCAACCTGTTCTGCGTATCTTCCAACGCCGCATATCACAAATCTGCGTGGCTCCGATCAACGCTCCATGCTCCAGTGATACAGGGCGCCTATAGACATAACTACAGTGAATAGCAAATGACAGACTGAGCATCAATTCCCGTCATCTGGAAATTTCATTCCCCTTCCTCTTCCTTTTACTGATTTGTTTATTGGCACTGCACGATGCCTTCCCTTCCATTTCTAATGGTGAGGCAGGTTGTTGTAAGTACTAGGTTGATTCATAATAAATCGGACAAATGGTAGTGATGATTTCTAGAGATCATAACTCAGTAACGAATTAACGAAAACGGACGCGCGAGGTACCGTTGGAATGAGTATGAAAAGCTCTTCAAAGTACCGCAAAATAATCACTCCATAGTAAATTCATTCCGCCACAATGCCGCACGATTTCAAGCGGTCCAGAGACCACATCCGCAACGGCCAGGAACCCGCGGATATCGGCAGACGTCTGATAGAAGTTCACAAGGAGCATGCCCCGCCAGAAGTACAGTGTACTTGTGGCATTCGAAGTTTGTGCCAGGCGACTATTCCATCGAGGACGAAAACCGCGGTTGGTGGAGCGTACACGGCGTAGAGTAGTGGGAGCTGCTCGATGAAGGTACAACAGTATCCGCCGACATCTACATTCGTCACTACGAGAATTGAGGGCAAATGTCCAAAGTTCGCTATGGCGGCGGTCACATGTCTACTTCCATCACGACAACGCGAGACCGCACATTGGAAGATCGACAAAGGCCGAGCTGCTGTCGTACAGTTGGACCGTGCTTCCACACCCACCGTACTCCCCAAACCTGGCCCCTTCAGATTTCCACCTTTTCTCCCACAGCTAACGCCACCTGGACGGCCAAGACTTCAAAACTCGCGACGACGTCAAGACGGCACTCGGCAATTTCTTCGAGCTCCAGCCTCCGGCCTTCTGGAGCAAGGGCATCCATGATCTGCCTAACCCGTGGCAGAAGATCATCCATAAAGATGGAGCATATTTCAAGTGAATCCCAGTTGTCGTTAAAAAGTTGTACGACAATGATTAAAATTTGTAATTCGTCCGATTTATTATGAATCAACCTAATACTTCCTTTGAGAATGAATACTCTCATAACAGCTCGCAGGCCCTCCTCGTTGGGTTTAGTTGGTGGACGCAACACTACAGTCGTGAATATGCTTTCTTGTCTTAGTTTCTTGGGAATATTGACCAATCAAAAACCCTTTTCATTTGAGTTTTCTATTTTTTACAAGATTGACAGCTAAAAAAAATTTATTTTCAGGTATTTTCTTATTTGCCTTTTCTGGTCACTACGTCTTCCCTACAATTCAGCATGACATGAGGAATCCGCATGAATTCACCAAAAGTGTCGCCGTTGGATTCTTCCGTAGGTCTTAATTTGCACTTATCAGACTTTTTTTAGGGGAAAATGTCGATACAGTGTGTCCCAAAAGTATAGGTCCACCCTATTTTTTATCCATATCTCCAGAATGGATAAGCGATTCCTTTCCAAATTTTTATATGTGGTACCTGATCACTGTAGCAATCAAGCAAAATAAGGGTGTCTCAAAAGTATAGGTCCACTCAGCTTTTCCGCCTTGCTTCCATCGAAAGGTAAGTTGTGAAGAAGATGTGTTGACGCATCCTTCTGAGATTTACTCTACAGTGAAATGCCAAGCGGTACGCACTTTTCCGAGTACGAAAATGGGCAAATTCTGGCCCACAAGGACGTGGGACTCAGCAATCGCAAAATTTCTGAAAAGATGGGCCTATCCCAAAGCTTGATCAACAGCTTCTGTCGTACCATGGACCTGTACGGAACGAAAAAGGGAAGTGGAAGGCCGTAGGAGCTTTCTGAGAAGCAGAAGCGACGGATCCTCAACGCTGCGTTCGATTCCAGAAAGGGTGTTGGTCGGCTGTGCACCCAATGTTTTTATGTACTGCTGTTTATATGGTAGTAAATTACTTTCTAGAACGTCCTGCAAAGCCCTGGAATCTATATGATGCGTGATGAATAGTATCCTGCTCTAACCAAAGCGAGAGAAGGCGGTCCCTACCATACCACTACCACCAGCAAATCCGCGCCTCAAGAAGTAGCATGGCTCCTTCCCCAAATCCCTCCAGTAACTAGCTAAGCCGTCCGAGCCGTCCAAATTGAACTTCTTCTCATCAGAAAAGATCACCTGCAACACCATTACTAATGCTGTGTGAACTACTACGTCATTAATGTAACCCTGCAGACTAGCTCATCCTATTGATGGGTCCAGCTGACATTCTACTTGGCAAAATGGATTCGAGCCTCTTCGTGCGCCCTCGTGAGGTATGGCAAGGACGAAAACCATCTTCGCTCGATGTGAGGAGACGACTTGAGCAGACGGTGCACAGTGTTTTTTGATACAGCAGGTGCCAGTTCCCTGCACCGTCGACAAGCACCCTTTCTGGAATTGGACGCAGCTTTGAGGATCCGACGCTCCTGCTTCTCAGAAATCTCCTACGGCCTTCTACTTCCCTTTTTCGTTCCGTACAGGTCCATGGTACGACAGAAGCTGTTGATCGAGCTTTGGAATAGGCCCATCTTTTCAGAAATTTTGCGATTGCTGAGTCTCACGTCCTTGTGGGCCAGAATTTGCCCATTTTCGTACTCGGAAAAGTGCGTACCGCTTGGCATGGCACTGTAGAGTAAATCTCAGAAGGATGCGTCAACACACCTACCTCACAACTTACCTTTCGATGGAAGCAAGGCGGAAAAGCTGAGTGGACCTATACTTTTGGGACACCCTTATTTTTGAAAAAAAAAATCAAATAAAATTTTGCATTTTTATGTCTTCAATTTTACTGAGGCGCTTGATTGCTACAGTGATCAGGTACTACATATAAAAATTTGGAAAGGAATCGCTTATCCATTCTGGAGATATGGATGAAAAATAAGGTGGACCTATACTTTTGGGACACACTGTAGCAACACCGGAAAAAGGTGCCTTCCAGATAGCGCTTGTAAAAAATCAATCTCAGTCAAATCTTTTTCAAACCAGCCATTTCAGTCGTCCCATTCGGGCTTACGTAGATGCAATCGGATAGGATTACACTAATCCTGTCACCACACGCGATCAGAGCATTGTGTGAGTTGGCCGCGCGATAAAAGTGTGACCGCCATTGGCTCCGGTGGTGCGACCCAATTTGAGTGTCGTGGCGTGTGTCTCTCCGGAGCCGTGGAGCTTATTCAAACCTGCGTTGCAGTTATAGTGACTGCTTCCATGTAATTTGCTGTGCCTATCGCTTAGATTAGAATGGCTCCTGTGGATGATAGATGCTGGCGCACTTTTATTAGAGACTGTACAGTGCGTACACCTTGACCTTTTATAATAGGTTGCTCTGGTATGCCAGATCGTAGAGCAAGAAGCCCTTTTATTGAGGTCATTTACGAATTTTTTGAAAGTCTCTTCTGACCTTCAAGACACTTGCTGCGCGCGCGGTGGCCCTGCTCACGCACGCCATAGACAGGTTAATGTTTGGCGCCCACCACGTGATCCTACGCGACTGAATCAGGTGCTATCTATGGTTCCCAAAGGCACTAGAAGCACTGAGGATGTGGGTCCATTTACACAATCACCGCTACTGCCCTATTTGAAGCGATGGCCAAAAGTTGACTGGTGTGGAATGTGCACAATTGGTGCACGTTCCTTCATGTACAGCACCTCTGATGCTTCCTAATAGTTATAAGTTCTCCTTGAGAACAGAATTCACCTGATGCTCCGAGATTTACGAGGAATGTAGAGCGTATTTACCTGATTCTAAGAAAACCGTCATTTCAGTGGTCGTTCTTCTCTATATGCCATTGTCTGTGTTCGGATACGTCGTGTATGGTTCCTCGTTGGAAAGTTCTGTGATTTACTCCATTCAAACCGGCTGGCTTCAAGTAAGAATAAAGCTCTAGGTTGGCAATAACAAATTAGACAGCACATTTGAATGCATCAAAGTTTGAACCTTGAATAGGGTAACAGGAAATTCGTAGTATGATCACTTAGCAGTCGAGTGGTATACCATGTCTCTGGATATGTTATTGTTTGAAATGAATTACACTTTTCTTGTGAAATACAAACTTATGTCAGAATCATCCAATCATTCCTATGATTATTATAGTTGTTTCCTTTGTAGTAATTTTATAAGACTCTTTTCACGCTGGGCGTTGCCTCCATCGCGTGGGTATGAATGCAGCTTTATTGAGGTGATTTGACTGATATGGGATTCCCTTCCAACTTATCCTGCAATACACGTTATTTAATCCGTTTGAATCCGCTGTTTGTTGCATGGTCATTTCCATGTGTCTGTTTTGATTAATTTTTTCAGCTCGGAGCCAATCTTATGATCGCCGTGCATTGCATCATGACCCTCGTTATTGTTATCAATCCGCTTAATCAAGAAGTCGAGCATTATCTCAAAGTTTCACACAGTGAGTACATATTATTTTTATTAATATATGGCGTATAATCTATATGAATCGTGCAAAAAAGGTGACTAAAAATGAAACAAAGATAGCCATTGCAGAATATGAACTGAAAAAACAGTTCCCTCGTTACCAGCACAATTTTTGAATGACCATTTTGTTTGTACGTTCTTTTACGAATCTACAATTTTTGTCATGTCCTCGAGTCATTGCAAACACCTGACAACGGTTTGAGCAAATGTGGTTGTGACGTGCGGTCACGGCAGAGTTTGCAGATCAGGCCGCGTTCATACTCAGTGGCGGCAGAGCGTAGCTGCGCTCAGGGGCAGCGAGGCATCGTGGCACGGGGAGGTGCGAAGACACGCAGGCAACTGGGCAAAGTGGCACAGAGACACGCACCGCAGAGTGTGAACGCGGCCTCAGCTGTTTTGTGACCATGCGCAGTGTGATTGCCAGCGTCAAGATAGGGCATCATTAAAAGCTGAAATACGTGAAACGCTTTTTCTACTCTGAGAGGAACTCTTAGAAAACGCAGGAAAATTTCAGGCTTTGGAACTGGACGAGTTGCTACCCGAACGACAGTGCTCCTTCTTGTTCTCTTTGTTGGTCTATCCGTGCCCGATTTCTCACCTGTTATGAATCTGGTAAACGCTTGCCTAATCACTGTTGGTGGTTCATACTCTAAATTTCTCGCCCAGGTTGGAGCATCAACGATTCCCATTGGATGCTGCGTACTGCCATCACTGTTCTACCTCTGGAGTGAAGCGGCTACCGAAGATGAGTGGAGGAAGGGACATATACCATCCTTGATGAAGTGAGATCTTCAGATTCAACGCGGTGACCGCACTATGAAAATTCAATTTATCGACTTTATTTCAGCGTGATTCGCCGTACGGACAAAACGAAGCTGATCATCAACGTCTTCATGTTGTGTTAGTACTTTTCCTTATTTATAGTTCCAACAATTTTCGAGCTGAAGGCGGGATCGGTGGAAATGCATGATAATCGGAACAAAACTGGAAAACTGAGCACAATTAATTCATGAATGAAAAATTTTCTTATGAATAACGAGAATAGTATAATATGAGGACTTTCCTAGCAAATCCTCCCTATCTCGTATACTCTGCCTCTGATTAATAACATTGTTCAAGTAACACATTGCCTCTAGGCTCGTCTCTAGGTTGAATTTACATCAGGGTAGGCCGAAAATGCTTATCATCACTAACAACCTCCAAAATTTGTGGTCCAGTACTGAAAAAGAGTCACAGGGAGAGCGAAGAATCGCATCTGAAGGGTTTTGGTAGGGGGTTCTCACTAAGGTGTTTCGTTCCTCCAGTCCACTGTGTGGAATGGCCCGCACAGCTGGCGAGAGAGCAGCTTAACCACCCGCTTTCTGAAGCCTGTCGAATCTCGCCTTGGTCCTCAATCTCAGAACTGACTATATTATTACCGATTTCCAGTTGTCGCAGTGGTCGGTGGTGTTCTTGGAACGATGCAAGGCCTCGAAAAAATAGCTAAGGCTGAGTTTTCGGCTCCATGTTACGTGCGTGCATTCACTGCTGATAACTACACCACTTCATTCAAAATCATACAGCAGTAAGTTGAACTGTTTTTTTTTCAGATTAATCATACGGAGGAAACGGCTAGTCTGGAACTAAATGGAAGGAATCGTCACGGAAGATGAGTTTTCCTGCTACCTATATAATTATGTTGTATTTAGCGGTCGCATGCAATGTTTCACACGAAAAAGTGAGAATCCGGCTGAGCTTCGGAGTAAATGTCCGCTCCGTCATCCGCCGCGATTGGAGACACATAGTGGGAACAGAAATTTTCGTAAACAGTCCAGCTTTTGTCTGGGACCGCGACGGACGACGGGGTGGGCATTTACCCTTAGGCCCCTCCCCTCGGCCACCACTTTGAGAAACTGTATCTTAGCCGGATTCTCACTTTGTCTAGAAAAAGTCTTCATGTCCTTTATTGAGCAAATACAACATAAATATATGGGGTAGCAAGAAATCCATTTTGCGTGCACGATATCTTCAGAGCAGTGTCTGATTGGGCACCGCTGGCGACGGTGGCAATCGAATACCTCTCGCCCGCAAGGCGAAATACGGATTGTCTATTTCTGCTTATAATGTTCGACTGGATCATACTACACTGAGATGATCGTGTCGAGCCTTTGCAAATCTGCGGGAGACTCGAATTTTTGCGAGAGTCCTGCTGTGGTGCCAATTTATGAAAGCAGTCGCGCGGGCTGCTACCATGACCACCATATCGTAATATGGTACGGTCGAACGTTTAAATACAAGGCGCCGCAATAGCGCCGACGGCGGTACTCTATTTTCGCCGTCGCCACCGGTACCGCAAAGTCTGAAAGCGACATTATCGAACATGATCGTGGTAGTGACGAAGCACTACAGCATCTTACGCCGTGCGCGGCGGACTGCCCCACTAGATGATTCTTTTGACTCGCACCCTTTCATCGCTATTACCTTTAGATGCATTGTGTCTGATCAATAAGCACGGTAGTTATCGCCCTGAATTGTCTGTGGCATATTTTTCAGCTGCTGTGGACGGTTCATGAATGTTTCAACCTATAACGAGGTTTGCGGCGTCTAGTATATGATTATTAACGCGAGGATGCCAGACGATGTACGAGTTTCGCGTGAATCTCGTTCAGACGACAGCACGTCCACCTTCGTGCCTAAGAATGTTTTAACATGTCATTTAATCAATTATGTTCAGTTTTACTACGTCATTTTGTTTTAAAAAGGTCGATTCATAGTATCAGATATCATTATCAGGGAGCTTGCAGTGCTCATCATCAATTTATAGAGGGAAACGATTTTTTGAAAGCGACAAATTTTATAGGTCAGTAGAGATTTTTCCGATAGAAACGCTCACTTGTGAAGAATTCACTTGAACGTAGCATATCCGTTATGTTGTTATTGTGAATTCATTATTTTTTCATATTGTATATACATCCCATTATATGTAAGTGCACAGTTTACTTTGAACGAGTATCATTGTGGCCGTTAATTGATGCCGATGGAAATGGGCGTGCCTCTTAGCGTGTGTGTGCTGACTCGTCCTCCACTCGGACGAGTTGTCCGACACATACGTATTCAGAGATGCATCGTATGCTTGCTCATATAACACCACTAAAAATAGATTGTGCCATGACTCGATATGACTGATATGATAAGAATCCCGTGAGATCGTTTATCAACCGGTGTCAGATTTTGTTGTTTGTGTTCAACGTTCATTGTACTGTTGTCAGCCTAAAAGTGCCTGCTCTGATAAAGATTTAAATGGCTGGAAGTGTTATGCTCAAGATAGTGCATTGAGACCGGCATGGAGTTCGCCATACAACTATGTTAAACAATGTGACAGGCGGACTTGAACGCGTGCTGCTGTGTTGTGGCATGCCTAACACTTCCGCCCATTCGGGAAAATCATCATGTCACACGGTTCTCTATTCCGACGTCATTCCTAGCGTTTTACTCTAATCTCTCTTGTTTATTTGATTGAGTGTATCGGCTGGTTGGACCGCTTGAACTGAGTCGAAACGTCAAGAAGAAGCTGGACACTATGAGGCGCGGAGAGTGTGATGGCGGAGTACGGCATTCGCGTGCATTTGATCAAAATCAAAATTGCCCACCAACAAAACAAAGTGATCTTACGTATAATGCAATGCTGCTACTCCGCCCAATTGAGACGAGTTGTCCGTAATGTATGAGAGCTGAAGTGACAAGATGATGTCAACTGGTAATGGTAGGCCGAGCCTTCGCTAGGACATTCATTCAAAACCAGTTGGGCTATCGCACAGTACTGCGCAAGTAACACAATGAAACTACAGTCCATTTCGGAATGTTACGTGTACCGAACCCTCAGACAGTTTTATCATAAAGAATAAACTTTTTGACGTTATCAGTTCCCTCTGTGGAATGCGCCACGCATTCCAGCTCCACTTAGAATCGTGGTGGCAGGTGAATGGAATTTCGCGTATAGAAAAGACTAGTTTAGCACCAGTCCACCGACATCGGAGGATGGAAGGCTTGTCTGACCTGGGCGGGTGTTGATGCGGGATTTGATCCCCACCTCATGAGAATTGGAGTGAGTGCGGGTCACCTGGGTACATCACCTCCACTCAGTTAGTATATTTAAATATTTCTTATCAAGATTCCAGAACGGTATTGAAAGGTGATGTCTACAAGAAATACATCCCTCCCCCCCCCCCCTGCGTGCTTCTTCGGAAATGTACAGCCTATCAATGCACTCTGAAAAAAACATACATATCTCTCTAAATTGGAAGTATGATTGAAAACAAAATTAATATTTTAAGATCTCTCAAATCGTATCTCAGTTCTCGTCTGAGACACAAACAAGACAGTAGTTTAATCTGAAGAACCTGAATTAATTTTTTTAATGTTATAACAGGAGATCAACCTTCGATTTTATCCGGCTATGTCAATGTGACCTACATATTCTTTGAATTCTGTGTACTGGCTGGCCAAATCTTTCGCAGTACAAGTAGCATCTTCTTCTGTGGTTTTCTACACAAAGGCGAATTTTTTTTCGTCGCGAGTGAACTTAATATTTCCATCATTAGCCTGATTGTCCTGAGTATGCTTCTAGCTTTCCCTACAATTAGTTCCATGCGTTTTGCATTAGTGGTACACTAATGTCCATGCCCTTGTGGTACACAGTTAATTCCATTCCGTTCGAATCTACTTTATTGATTTTATTTTGATCGCTTTTGTGGAAAAATTACTAGATGTATTTGATACTTTTAAAATATGCGATTTATCTACGCATGAATGAATAACTGTGCTCGAAATAGCGCTTTCTGGACGCCTGTGCTTCGAAAACACGTATACAACAATTAGTAGAGGCTAGCTCAGCAAATCCTTATTTTCCTCAGTGAGTTCTCTACGGTCACCGAAAATTGAACGGCTAATTTCCCAAGGTACGATCTGCTCACGGAATTGTGACCTAGTGCCTTTAGACACCAATTCATTATCGGTATGGTCGGATCCTTTGTGATTGTAGCATGTTAGATATGGTCGGATCCTTTGTGATTGTAGCGTTAGGAACATCCAAACCTTTGCAGGCAAGTAATCGACACTTATTAAGGAACCAAAATGGCACCATGAAAATCACATTGTGGAAAGGTCGTTTTCATACCTTGCGCTGGCAGGGTATGGTTTTAGCAGCAAGGCAGAGTGGCACGAGAAAGGTGCAGAACGACGCAAGCAACGAGACAGTTTGGTATAGGCGGAGAGGAGAGACACGCAGCCACGCCTTGCTGCTGACACCGCAAAGTATGAACGCGACTTAATGTACCACCACAGACGAGCTGCAAATGGTCTTCGGTAGTAGCATGGGAGAACAAAAAATTTGCGTGGTTATGTGTGTGTGTAAACAGACCGATTCCTTGATTCCTTAACTGCTCCAGCATTGAATGACCCATTTAACAATACAGGACTGAAACTGGTTATCCTCCACGCCTTCAGTTCTTTCCAATAGTGAGTAGCGTGTGTTAGCGTCTCATTTTAACCATTTCGGTACCTCGTAACTATGTAACATGGATTACAAGAATAGGCTCCTACGGAAAAGCGAGGAACATTCGCATAAATGGTCTGTCGTGAGAAAACCAATGCAGTGGTTGTTGTCCTGATGGCGCAATGAAATTTCTCGAACATTCATTGTGTAGTGTATAGGAATTCATCCCAGTGCACTCATTTCCAACTTTTTTCTTTTCATATGATTACTTAAGTTTCAGAGTTCTGTAGGTTGATATGGTCCTAGAGTGTTTTCGAACAACTAGTGTAAAGAGCCCCCATGTGAGCATTTGCGGTGAAGCGCTTCCCATATGCAATCTGTCCCCTCTTGGCTTGAGCCGAGATTGAATTGGTGTGCGCGTAAAACTGAAGCGTAGGATTATGTGAATTAGGCGAGTGCTCCTCCTGAAAAATTCTGTTTTGAAACTCTTCGCTGATCTTCTCATTTTACCTCTATGTGCTTTAAGCTTTGTTTCAAATTCGACTCAGCAAATCTGATGCAGTCATATGGGAACATCTGCAGGATTGATTCTCATTTATTTGTCCGCACGGCATTTGGTGGAAAAAACTGCCAAAATTCAAAAAGCGGTCGAAAGCGTGGTGCGAAGACGGACTACGTGCGCCGCATGAAATCATCCCAAAATGATTATGCAGAGGCAAGGTTGTCTTGATTCCAAAAGGAGCTCCAGTGACTAAGGCCCTGGAGACTTCTGGTCGATAGCATGCCTGAACACATGCTACAAGAACCTGACGGCCATGATTGTCCAACAGATACACTAGTGTATGTGTATGAAAGACGCGTTCTCCAGGAGACAAGTTGCCCTACGCGAAGGAGTCTGGGCGTGCATTCATTCGCACATTTAGGACCAGACAATCTGCAAGGACGCCCTAAGGCGTAAAAACGCTCTGCACACACTATGGGGGGACATGAGCAAAACTCTTTATTCGGTCTCCCATGAGCTATCAAATGGATACTTGCTCAAATCGGGGTAGTATCTCCTACAAAACGACTACTCTCGGTGATAATGTCTAAGCAAAGCGTCCGCTACTGTAGATTCCAAATGCAAAGCTGGTCAAGAGTGAACCTCTCGAGGTCCGAAGGGGAGTGATGCAAGGCCATACGTTAAGCCCTCTCCTTTTTTGCATAGCAATAACGCCCATATCGAAGTGGCTGCGCGATAACGTATGCCCGCACCGAACGTCTACTGGGCTCTTAACGCTGGCAGATGAGCCTTTGGAAATCAGTCATCTGGTCTACATGGATGTCTTGAGGGTTTGCTCGCCCAGATGGGATGATATTGTGAAAGTCAAAGAAGGCATGCAGAAGGTTGCTGAAGAAGTGGGGCTCCGCATGAACCTCAACAAGTGTGCAGTACGCTCGCTGGAAACGCCTGGAAACGTGACAATAGGGATGCATGAAATATCCACTCTCCGTTCAAATTCGCTCTAAAAGCGTTTGGAAGAGGAGCAAAACACTCTCGTCAGCATAGACCACTTGTAGTCACGAGTAAGCGAAAATGCTTTGTCCACAGCACGAAGGATTATGCTCAGCCACCTTGCGGTTCGCCAAAAGGGTAATGGGTAGAATCAAGTAGTGATCCGGAAGCTGAAGTATGCGATCTCATGCGTGATTCACGGAACAGGTAAATTAGGCACAATGAGAAAGCAAGCGAGGGTGTTCGATGAAAGCGTGTTGCTGACATAAGATTTGGGCACAGCTGTGCCGCGACTATATGTGAATAAAGAAGAGGGGAGAACTAGACTAAAGTCCGCTGAAGAGGAAATGGAACGCACAATTGCGTTCACACGATGCACCCTTGCCTCTCATCCGGACCTCCGCGTCCCCCCCATCACCTATGTGAAAGCCTTCGTAGCAGCAACAAACAATCGCTCATGTCCGACTTCAGCTCTGTACCCACAGAGAACAGGTTGGAAAATAAAGGGACTCGCCTTGTCTAAGAATGCATTCGTGTGAAAGAACGTACATTCGAGACAGTCACTAGTGCTGCTCGAGCGATTTCAAGCCAACGATGGTCTCATACGCAAATGTATCAATGGCAACAACAAGTGGTGGCGCGAAGAGTGATTAGGAACGACGAGACTGACGAACAGCATTTCATCTGCAAAAAGGATTCATTCTGTGGTCGCAGATTGGATGGGTGTCCTTGGAAGTCATACCGAACGTTTGGGTTGCACAAGAGGGCTCTCTTCCGACGACTAATCGATTTGGCCAAACAGTAACCAGCTGTGTCGAATGCGCCGTCCTGCATAGGAAACAGCAGAGCATGTAGTCTCCGCATGCAATCACTGGCGAACTAACATCATGTTAGAACAACGTGATGATGTAGCCTGAGTGATTTACTACTCCCTCAAAAGGAAATACGATCTTAGTTCCCGTGTCTCTAACACCCACGTTCCACATATTGTGAAGGGAGATCAGGTGATCATAAATTTGAACGATCGCACCCAAACGAGGCAAAACTTGAGACATGACAGGGCACACATAGTAGTCAAAGACCACAGAGAAAAAGTGATATGGATAATCGAAATATCCTTATCATGGTACACACAGATCAACCAGCAAGAACTGAAAAAGATCCGTAAGTATGAAATGAATAGCTGTCTTCCTGAAGAGAATGAACCAGACGAGTTCTATATAGGACCAAATCTGAAGGCAGCGTCCTAAGCACAGCAAAGGATGAGAGTTGAGATTGTACCGATCGTGATTGGATCATGTGCTGAGTGTAGCACTCGCTTCGGGATCCCTGAAGCCGTCTGACAGCACTACACCGATCATGGAAACAATGCAAAGGTGTGCAGTGCTTGGAACAAATAGAATCATGAATTGTCACATGTCTAACATAGACATGTAGGCAAATAATAGACACGCAGCATTGAAGGGGCGGGCTAACCAGTCTACCAAATGTGCTGCAGCCCGAAAGGGCAGTGTCTAATATTACTTATGCGCGTCCGAAGCCGTATCAGACAGTACGAAAGGGTCGGGTCTGTGGCCAAATGCGATCATGGAGAACTCCAAGTCCCCAAAGATGACTAAGGAAACGTCTCAGTGCGTAGCGGTTGTGGCGAGCATACAAGAAAGCACTGATGAGGCTCCTGAAGTTAGGATAGCGATAAGTCCTGAGATAAGGATAACCTGTCGAATTTCCTCTCTACGGAGTAGACGCCAACTTATGGGGTGACCTTGTGGAGAAAGAGCTGCAGCCCAACGAGAGACTGAGGTTCCGCACATACACTCTACGAATGTAAGAACATGATCTCGGAAGACCAGCACGACGTGACATCCATAAGGACGACTCATCTGGCAGCGACAAGGCAAAATTAACGTGTTCCCCATGAATCCGATGAGCCAATGGTCTTGATGAGGGGATAAGGCAGTAAGGGTGTTCTCTGAAGCAACACAGAACTTGTTAAGCTCGCGAATCAGGTCGAATCATACACAGAACCGAACGTTTATACAATGTGGGCAAACCTAAGAACAGCCCTGCGAAGCTCACAAAACACAGATGAGCCAAGAAGAGCCTTAGCTACCTTGAAGACAGCTTACGGAAATCTTGCGAAGCACGGCTAAGCTGAGGATTACGGACTGTGCCTTCCTTTGGAAACACCGTAAAAGTGGAAAGAGAGGAGCTGCTCGCTGTAAGGAAGCTAGCCTGATGAGTAAGGGTAGCCAAACCGCAGAAGAAAGGCTTGACGATGAAGTTGAGCCTGCTCATAAATCCTACGGTTAGGAAACGAGATTCTGCCCGAGTCACCCAACTGCAGAAATCCTAGAAACAAACGAATACTCACAGCACCAAACGCTACAGTGAATGATGCTAGTCCAAAATTCGTTTACCCGTTAACTTATGATTAGAGTCCTAGGTTTTTTTTTCATGATGGAAAATCTTTTAGCACTGCAAGGAACAATCACCTTGAGTTACACTCCCTTACCTACAGGAGGAGAAAGCTCGATCTGATTTTGTTTCACAAGATTCTTCATGGCAGGTGTGGTCTCATACCTGATCAGTTTTGTTCAATGCGGTCATCCTTGGCCAGAGTTTAGTCCCTAAAAGGCGTAGTCTCCCGCGCTAGGCACAATTTATGGCACCACTTCTGCACGATAAGAGCCGGAACTGACTACTTTGAAAGGAATCGAATCATGACATTCCTGAAAGTGTTGAAGCAATCAAAAACACTACAGACACTTACTTGGTTCCGTAGAGCCTATCCAATCCCATCCTATTCTATCTTGTTTACTTTACCTTTCTTTCGTATGTGCGTTTGCTACAAATCATGTTCTATTTTCACCACGGTTCCCTCGGTAGTTGTTTTGTTCACTAGAAGTTTTTTTATGAACCACATGAGTCAACCTCGTGTAATAAATAAATATATATTATATACGCAATAGTCAGAGCTATCCCATCCATGGTCATAGATGGGGAAGCTGAAAAAGCGGGCAAAGCATATCAGAGTTTTAGAGAGATGAAAGTGTTGAAGAGTTCTCTTGTGAGGATCGTCTGAACACTAGCACATGAACTCGACAGAAAAAAGGCGGATAGCAGGCGTGCTCTCAGCGAGAATAACCTGGAAATCATCAGACTACAAAAAGTCTCAACAACTACAAGGTCTGACGACTCGTCGTCAGGTATAAGGACGAGCTGAGTATCGCGAACTCTGTTATAGAGACACTAAAAAATACCCCAGAGCGCCAGCGAGAGCGACAAGAGAGATACCCCACAGTAGCCAGAGAGCTACGTGAGAGCCAATCTGATGTTGCGGTTGCGGAAACGCGTGAGCACTGGAGAGCTATCAAAAGTGAACCGCAGATGGGAAAGAAATCGAACCGCGGTAGACCTATCCGAGGAGATTCGGGCGAACATACGCCGAAATCAAGCCTTGGAATGCAACAGGTCCAAACGGAATGAAGGATTCTGGTGGAAAAAACTGTCAGAAGCCAAGAGAAGGCTCAAGGAGTGATGCTTGGAAGCACTACGGAGGCCGCACAAAACCATTCCAAGGTGGCTACGCAGAAGAAGAATCGTACTGATTGGCTATAAATTCCTGGTTGCCATGATTGCAAAACAGATACTTCAGATAGGCGATACCTTCCAAAAGAACAGGTCACCCCGCGCAAAGGTGTCTGGGAATACACTCATGTGCGCATATTGGATCAGACGGTTCGCAAAGACCCTGCGCAGAAGTACACTCCATGTTCTTTGGGTGGATATGACCAAAGCATTCGATTCCGTGTAACATAGCGCCATCAGATGGATCTTGGCTAGGGCTGGACTTGTCTCACCTACTAGGAGGCTACTCTCGGTTATCGGTCATGTACCGCTGATATCAAAACAAAAAATGATCAAGGGTGAACCTCCAAAAGTCCAGAAAGGAATGATGCACTGAGACACAAAACGTAAACGTAAACCCGTATCGATCATCCATGGGATTGACACTTGCAGGCGAACCTTCAGAGAAAAATCGTCTATTTATTTTACATGGATGATCCCAAAGTGTTCTCGCCGAAATGAGATGATATAGTGAAAACCAAAGAAGCAATGCGAATGATGGCTGGAGAAATAGGGCTTTGAATGAATTCTAGCGAATGTGCAGTGAATTCGTTGAATGCCCCCAGCCACAAACTGACGAAACAGAGAATATCTTTATCCTGTGATATGTTTCGCTGTACAAGTACTTGAGAGCAGAACAAAATGCTCTTGTAGGCATGGATCACTCGCGGCCAAGAGCAAGAGAAAAAGCTCTGGCCACGGCGCGTAAAATCATGCTCAGCTACCTAGAGGTTCGCCAAAAGGTCACCTGGTATAATTAGGTAATGGTACCGAAGCTAAAGTACGCTATCTCATGCATTATCTACGGAACTGGGAGATTTTGTACAATGAGAAAGCAAGCAACAGCATTCAATGAGTCGATATGCAAACCGTTAGCTGAATCCAAAATGAGGTTCAGACACAGTTACACAGCAACACTTGGAAATAAAGAGGAAGAGGAGTCTTGCACTTAAGTCTGCTGAGGAAGAGATAGAGCACATCATGTTTTATACGTGGCGTTACCTCGCCTCAAGACCAGAGTTACATGTCCCCTTCCACATATGCTAAAGCCTTAGAAGCAGCAATGCGATCACTCACGTTCGACTTTTGAGCCGTGTTGGCTGAAAATAGATTAGAAAAAGAAGTCGAACGTCCATGACGGACGTTCAATGGAAACAGAGAGAGGTGGCGAGCTGGGTGATCAGCACCATGAAACCGACGAACAGCCATTTTTATGTCGAAAGGAATCTTTTCCATGGTCCCATATAGGATGAGTGTCATAGGAAGTGCTGCGAAACGTATGAACTGCACATGAAGGCTCAAAGTTAACTAAAGGTAGCACATCAGGCCGATCGATATTGTCTAAAAGCAATCAGCTGCGCCGAATGCGATGCCCTGCAGAAAAAGAGCTGAGCGCATATCTTCGCATGCAACCAGTGGCGCACCAATATCATGCTGAAACGACATGATGAAGTAGCCAGGGTACCCTACTACTCGTTGAAAAAGGAATTCGGTCACAGCTCCAGAACGATGAACACCCACGTCCACATACTGTGGAGGGAGAGCAGGTGAAATGCACTGAAACGATTAATTTTGACGAGAGAGAGCCTGCGGCATGACAGACCTGACATAGTGGACGTGGACCTTTCAGCAAGAAACGAAGAAGATTTACAAATGTGAAATGAACAGCTGCTTATAAGAAGATCCTGGAGCAGAGGACTACTACCCTGGACCTACCTGAAAGCAGCGCCGCAAGCACAGGAGTAGAGATGGTACCTATCGTAATTTGAGTGTGCGGCGAGTGCACACCTAATTTCGATAGCATATTTGAACCCAAAACTTCCTGAAAGCACGAAAGTAGTCAAAGGTGCACTGTGCCTTGCACAAATAAAATAGCTAAATGCCATATGTCCAACTGTGACATATCGGCAATACCAAAAGTTAAGCTAAGATTTGATAAAGCGAGGTGTGAACGCAGAAACTTCAGCGATTTTACTAGTCAATCAAATGCTGACTAGTTGTGTAACTCACAATAAAGTTCGGTTATGTCCGTAACTAATGAGAATTCAGACTATGTCTAATGCTAATAAGGCCAAGAGGATGATGCATGAGAATCGAGGTTCATCGAAGTCGACACTGTTGCCTTCATGAACTGTATTCGTCCAAGGTTTGTGATTACTAATTGTACTGGTAAACCCAAATCCAAACCATTGGCTTGGGGAACTTAAATTTTCGGTCAATAGAAGCGCATGTGGAGCCCTATGGACGCAGCTGTTTTCGAAGAGAAAGGAAGAGCTAAAAGCTCAAGCAAAAGAAAACATGCGTCTTCGGGAAGAACTCCAGGAACTTAAAAAACGCCAAGTTGCAGTGATCTTCTTCTAGAAAACCGGAACCGAGTGAGCCAACTAGAAATGGGAGCAATGGGAATGGAACCGAGGGTGTTCCGAAGATCTGGTGGCAGGCGTTACAGCGAAATGAACTTGATATTTGCTTGATTTATTGGCCTATCATATATCGTATGTGTTTTGAAGATGTTTATATAAGCAATCTTAATAAATTAGTGAATATTAGTGAATATAAGTATAAATTTGTATAGTTGAGAGGATTTCACCTCTGATAATTTGCAAGATCTTACCTAACATAGCTGCTGTTTATTAAATCGTTGAGTTTGCGAATAAAAAGCAAAAACTTGGAGTGTTGGGTGACTCCGGTTGTGAAATAACATGAACCAAGAAAAGGAGTAATGCGGAAGTGCATCTCCTCAAGGATAGAATCGAATTCTATCACTTATTTCATGGAAAATACGCTATGCAACCCAGAATTAATCTGGTCACCACACAAGGAGCAGGAGGTGGAAACATCTCCGAAAGAGAGTTCATTAGAGAGCGTCATAGAACCGCACTAGAGGAAGCATTGCTATCCTCTGATGTAAATCCTAAACATCAACTCCAACCTAAAGTAGTTTAGGGACAACGTCATGCGGCCTAGTAGATCAGCCAAATCGGATCTTTTCTTACTTCAATAGGTTGAGAGAAACCCGTCAATGCTGTTGAGCCGGAACGGTCCATTGTGGGAGAGGCAATCGAAGATTCAAAAGAGCTGACGCGCGTGATTGGATGAACGAGGTTCCCACTGTCACTGACTCAATCTAGCGGAACCACGGCCAAGGATACGGGCTAGGCGAAAACAGTGGAAAGATGACCCTGTTGAGCTTGACTCTAGTTTGACATTGTGTAGACCCATGAGAGGTGTAGCATAGGTAGAAGATCTCCGTCACAGTAAAATACCACCACTTTCATCGAATCTTTACTTATTCGTTGAGAAGAAGGTTGAGCTCAACTCTTTTTCTTTGCCTCAAGCAATGCCACCTGGTGGCATTGCAATTCTCACCGAAGAAAGTGTCAGGCGGTGAGTTTGACTGAGGCGTTACATCTGTCAAACTGTAACGCAGGTGTCCTAAGGATAGTACAGGCCGCGAAAGCGTGGCCTATCAATCTCTTCAATCCAAATAGTTTCTGGTAAGAGGTGTCAGAAAAGTTACCACAGAAATCACTGGCTTATGGCAGCCAAGCCTCCATTGCGACGTTGCTTTTTGCGATTTCGGCTCTTCCTACCATTGCGAAGCAGAACTCGCCAAGCGTTGAATTGTTCACCCACTAACAGGGAAGTGAGCTAGGTTTAGACCGTCGTTGGACAGGTTAGTTTTACACTACTGCTGAATTATTGTTGCGACAGTAATCTTGCTTAATACGAGAGGAACAGCAGCTTCAGACTTTTGGTTCACAGACTTGACCGATTGGTCAATGGTCCGAGGCTAACATTTAGGGGATTATGGCTGAATTCCCCTACGTTAGAATCCCTCCGAGTCAAGGCAGCGATAACATTGTTTCCCAGTCTTGCGATACAACTCCATCTCGTGGCAACAAATAGAGAGTGAGAGCCTATGCCCTAGTAAGTGACCTTACCGGTATGGATAGTCCCTGCTGGTTGTCTAAACCAGAACCCTCTGGTTCAATGTCGAAGCGCAAAATCACATGTTTACGACACGTATACTGGTCAAGGTGTTACATCCAGTAGAGCAGTGTTTGTATACTGCTATCTGTTTAGTCCAGAGTTTTGTCTGCCCATTTTGTTAACATATTTGAGTCGCCCCCATTTTATGTAGAAAAGATGGGAAATCCAAATTCGATTGATATAGAAGTACTTTCAAAAGCCAACATTAATATTATCATTAAGATACCATAAGTTGCGAAATCACACTTTGGAATGCAAGTCATAGCTGTGATATCATACAAACTTTCAGGAGTTTGATATATTTTGCGGAATCATTGGTATGGTTTTAAGAGCTGGCATACGACCACAGTAATCACAGGAACGTAAAAATACTCCGACTCAACGAGAAACAACTGATATAGTTGCATGGGAAAAGAAAATCAGTCTTTGAATCATGATTACAGAAGTTTTAATAAATTTGTTGCTTTTCGGAGAATCACTCAAATGCTTACGACAATTAGCAACGCATTTATCACTTCAGTATTACTGCCAATTTTTTACGAGAAGAAATTCAGAAGATTACCAAACTTAACTATATATTAACCGTCTCGATATGATTTCTGTTGGATTAAAATCCACAAGGGCGAAACCGCCTTTGTCATCTTTTCGGGAGGTTCACTTTTGCGTCACTTTGGTACAGGGTAGGATGTAACCTGCATGATGGGATACGGGTTAACTTGGTCATCATTGGTGGAATGGCTTTAGGAGAGACGCCTTGGCTACATTCATTTCTTGTTCGCACTTCGCGCTGGCAGTTCTCGTAGAATGACAATAATTGAAAAATTCGCTTGATTGATCAAGTTGATCACAGCCCTTTTCTAACATAAGACCTCACGTAAGATCAGTTCAGCACCAAAACAACACAGTGAACAGGCAGTGCAGTATTCCGGCGGATATCGTTTTAAGTGGTATAAGTGGCAAATTTCAGAAGGGCTCAAAAACATATTGGGTCATTCCATAAGTGGTGACGTTTTCTTTTCAGATAGAATTTTTTCGTATTATGATACAAGTTCGCGTGATATTTTACATATCATTCGGAGGAGATCACCCTGCTCTATAGAACGACATGTTTGGTTCTTTGTCCGTCATAATGGGGCCGATCTTCAGTGACGAAGTGGTTGGTTCAGCCGACAAAAATTGACCATACCGGCAGTATCTTTCACTCTGGAAATATCGATCAATCATGTGTCTCGGACGTAGCCCCGACTTCCTTTATAAGTTCCACCAATCGCTTGCTTGAAAAGGCGCGTCGTCTTTTTCCATCTTTGGTTTTTCCGCCACAATTCAAGGATTTTTGACAATTTTGAAAAAGAAATCAAGGCAAGAAATTTTATCAACCAATCACTTGAAAGTGGAGAAAGCTGAAGTAGAGGTAATGAGTATGGAAGAGGAAGCATTGTTGACCGGATTTTCTTAATATACATTGAAAGAAGAATTGTAAAATAATGTCATCTGGGCCTATACAATGTAGTTTGGAAAATCATTGAATCGCTGCCAGAACAATATCGTAATACATTTTTGGTAGAGCAGATAGTATCCTTCCAAATGGTTCGTGAAGCAGTGCTGAGCAAGGAATTTGGAAGGAAAAATTTAATTTTTGAATAAACATAAGTGCTTCTGGAAAGAGGAATTTAGAAGAAGAATGACGTAACTTTTCAAGCAACCAGTTGGTCGAACTTGCAGCAGAGGTCAAGGCTAAGTACGGAACTCATGTTTGGTTGATTTTGCTGAGGTGAAATGTAATGCTTTAGTTGAGTGCCGGTTTGATCAATTTTTGTCAACTGGACCCACCCCTTCGCCGGCATGAAAATCGGCCCCATTCTAAAATATCTAAAAATCAAACAAGGCATTCTATAGAGCTGAGAATCGCTCCCGAATGGTATATAAAGTGCTCCACAAACTTGCAAATTTGTCAGAGAAATTGTCGTTCGAAAAAAACGCTACTTATGAATGGACGTAATATAATAGTTATGCCCTCTTGTTTTTCTGCTCCAAATGTTCTGGAGGTACTAGTTGCCTATTCTGGAATATTCATGTAACTCTCTTCTTTTGCACATGTACTTAACATCCGGAATTTTTTATTACCAAATCAACTCATCGTAGAATTCCATCCGAGATTTTTCATTACTAAATCAACTTAACGTAGAATTCACACCCGCCTCCTTCATAGGACTCCAGGCGGTACTGGTCCGAAAGATAAAGGTGGGGTCACCACGAAAAAAAACTTCTAAAGAGAAGCTTGTGCGGAATTTTGTGACATGGATTGCTAAATAACGCAAAAAATTCCCTCTAGCTGAATGTTTTCAAATTTGATTTCCTTTTGTTTCATAATGTATTTATTTCAATTTCCGACAGTGTACATGGAAGTGCAAGCTTTGAACTAGTCACTGCTCTCTCCAGCTTACATTTCCAATTAGCCTGCCGCAAATGTTTTATTCAGCCCCAGGAGGTGACTCACACGGGCGGCCGCGGCTAAGGGCGCAATGCGTTGTGGGCGTAAATACAGGGAACCGCTAGTGTCGAGGAAAATAGTCGCTCCATGACTACCCCCACTCCTTCAACGTGGATCAAATACGACCCCCTCCCTCCCTTTTTTTGAGCTCTGCAACACCAGTAACTGTTGCCGTATTGTTTACTGCAATGTGTTTATTGCTATTTATTCTTATCTGATGCGCAGTGATGTTAATTTCACATTTTTTTCACTCGAATTTGCTGTAAAATAACCTTCGCTTCTCGTCTGCCCCTTGAACATTTAGATTCTAGTGCTTATCGCTGACCGTGTAGCTACGACTCCCCTGTCTAGTTAAACACGACCCCACCCCCCCCCCTGCAGAGGAATCCTCGACACCCGCTTCACTGTGCGTGGATATTCCATCCGTCCGTGCTTGTATTCAAAAACAGTGAATCACCATCCCGTACAGCTGATACTCAGCTAGCGCTGATTTTTCTGGAGCAAGGGTACTGATGTAGGTTTCGTAAGCTTTCTTGCAATACATTAAGAAAAATCACTGTTGTCGGGTTTACACCCAGTACTATTTCCGTAGATACTTCAAATTTAGTTACCAGTCACCGCATGTATTCAAAGTACAAAAGAAAAATAATACGAAGATGGTTCCCTGCGACTAATCAGAGCGAATCGGACACTCTCTTTCGGATTGAATTCCACCTTGACCAGTCTCTGCCTTCCACCTACATAATATGCTCAGTTATTTGGCGCGAAGTTTGTTTTGAAAACCGTTTCGTCCGGGAAGGGGGGGGGGGGGGGAGGGTAGCACTCGTGGCACATTTTGGCCTACTGATATCGAGTGCAGTAGCCTCTTTGGTCCTCTGCTTAATTCGCTTCCTGTTTCGCATTGTTGAACTTATTGTCAATTAGAAGGATAGCGTTGTTCGGACATGGGAGGGGCATTGTATTTGACCCAACATGAACATGGATGGGGACATACCTAATTCAACTCAATCAAAGCAAGCCAGTAAAGATGGGGATGATACGAAGAGTTGTTGTGTCCGAAGTGTATTTATTTCACCCGAGCGTGGGAAGAGCAACCACCCTCCTCCCCTGTTCGCTTAACGCCAGACGTTTTTCAAAATTTTTTTGAAGCATTAGGAGCATAAAAGTTGAAATTCACTTCCAAATGAGTCCTTGAACTCGAATTGAAGTCGCATAAATGGCGCAATCTAAGTGTTGCCTTGAAGGAATCGTGAGCGCATAAATGATTTTTCCTGTCAACTATATATTTTTGTTGTATTTGATTAATAAGGGTCGCATGCAAAGTATCTCGCGAAAAAGTGAGAATACGACAAAGATACAGAAAGTGGTAGGCGAGGGGGCAGAGCTTCCGAGTAAGTGCGCTGTTCCGTCGACCGCCGCAGTTGGGGGTGGAGAGCGGGACTGCTTACGTAATTTTTTCGTGCTACTATGCGTCTCCGGCCGTGGCGAACGGCGGGCCGGCCACTTACTCGGAAGCCCCGCCTTCTCGGCGGCCACTTTGAGGACCTGTATCTTTATCGCGCGTTTCACTCTTTCGCGTGATACTTTGCATGCGGCCCTTATTAAGCAAATGCGACATAAATATATTGGTTAATAGAGGAACTCATTTTTCCGTGCACGATTCCTTCATAGGCAGCGATAGGGAAATTTGGATGAATCGTGAAAATCGAGGTGATCAGTAATACGACGGTGAAGAAAAGAAAAAAAAGAAAAGAAAGTGCCCAAGGACCTGAGAAGACCCTCTCTCTACCGTTGATTCTCGACGCAGATGACTTTTTTCCAAACGTGGGTAGTCCGGACGAGTTCTCAATTGGCGTGCTGCCAAATCGTAAACACTAAGGGATGTTCGGAAATACGACAGCATCCATTTTCTGGAATGAGCATCAAGCTGAAACTGAGAAACCGCGCGGCGATACTTTAACCCAGTCGCATCTCCTTGGTCACTCCTACCGAAACGAATCAGGAACCGCGCGCGTCGCGTGGAGGCGGGGTCGGTCATCCAAAGGCGTCAGCTGTTAACCATTACGCCGTTTCTACAGCTAGGGGCCCACATTTCGATGGGGACTTCGCCATTACCAGGCTTCTTGACCCTTACTTCCATATGGTTGACTTCTTTTAGGGATTTTCAGCAACCACATTGCCCCGAATGTTGTCTTTGAGCGCAACGCAGTCTATCCACCTTAGAATAGAGGATTATGCGTGGAGTGGTTGCTAGGCATCATCTCGGAATGAAAAAGACCACCTATGGCTCTTTAGCAGCTGCGCATTGTTACAGCTTCATTTTAATTGATGCGAAGCCACCATCAATGCAGTGCTTCTGAGCATGGTATTTGTTGGGGACCCATCTTTGGCTATAAATGACCCATGCTGCTCTGTTAGTCTGATTTTCAGTTACAGTCTCACAGAGCTATCAAGGAACTATGCACCAAACAGTTTTACCCATAAATGGAAAGATCCAAACCAACCTCTCCCAAACCTTTAATTAGCCTATCAGAAGCGTAAAAGAAATATGTCTTCTGGGCAAAAGGTGTTTATCCATTTGGCAAGCTTGAGGGAGTGAGGACCGCCTCTCCTTCTAAAGGTCACGTGAACGCGGACTTTCATGCTCGCAATATTTCATCGCTTCGCCCCACCACCGCTACTTCATTGATTTGTTCTGATTGTGCTAGGATGCTTTTGATGGATTGGTAAGTGTAAACTGTCCTGTGATTACGGCGCCGTATATTTTCCCACTCTTTTTTTTTGAGCCAAGTAGAAATGGCGTCAACTTATGCGTCTCGATTTGTGAGGAACGCAAATAATACAATCTACGGCAAACGGACCCATGTTTAACTATTTCCTCGAGCGTAGTGTGCGAAGAATCCCCATAGTTGTGGCAATATTGGTTTTGTGGAATTGCTGCTGAATATTTGCTTTTCCATCGTGGTCGCAAGACACTTCACCAGTAAGCGCGCTCTATCACATCAGGTTACGGTGCATAGGACCTTTAATAAAGGAATCGACTCGAGGCTTTGCTGAGCTCAAATCGTTTTGGAAGTGTTTTATTTGCGTAATATGCTAATCTCGTCGTTGAACATTCCTTTTCTCGCTTTTGAGCGTGTGCACTCTTTGTTTCAGTTGTATATCTCCACTCTATGGGAGAAAAGGAGCAGGTTTCAAACGAGGCGATTGCTCAAGAAACGGCTAATGATAAAGTATGCTCATCTTTGTTCATATTACTATTTGCCGTGACATTTTTACGTCTTATTATCTTTTTGCATATATTGATGCTCTATAAATAACAACTGTACTTGTTCAAGGATATCCCAACAGCCAGTGGATCGGGTTCAAGTTCAGTAGAAAGAATTGACATAGGTAAGAATCTGCCTCTCATGTTCCTCTGAAAAATTGAGGTCGCTGTGTGTATTTGGTATGAGAACAGAAGTGCTTCATCTACCTCGGATCCCTTACCTTTCCCGCTTTGATAGAATTCAGCAAAATCCGTAATTTTGTCGTGGGCTTATGTGATTGTACAGGGATTTCGATGTAGATGCATTGCATTTAAATGCTTTCCTCCTCAGGTTCAAATAAAGTTGAGGGGGGGGGGGGAGACGCAACTTTGCGTCGACGTTCCACCCACGTCAAAGCTTCTTTCCCTCCCTAGGCTTAGGCTAAAGCAGATGAAACCTATGCTTTGACAGATGCTTTTCCATGTGGGAGGAGGGGATATCAGTTATAGCCCAAGCCTAGAGAGGGAAAGGAGCTTTGACGTTGACGCAAAGTTGCGTCTCCCCCTGACTTCATTTGACCCCCTCCTCATTCAAATAGTGCCGAAAGATCTGTTGCTTGTTGAAATGGCTCTTTATTTGTAGATGGATACGTTATCAATTACAAGGAACCAACGCCCATTGTTTGGACACCATTTTTCAGGTACATAGTTCATTTGTTGGTGTTCACCTACGGTTGAAGCTGTCTTATATGCATATGTAGTGCTTTGTTTCTGTGAAACTTTCATGTTTAACTTTTTTGGTTCAGCAATTCATGGCGAACTCGGTTAAAGCGGCTGAGGGATAATTTAGTCAAGAAGGACTCTGCTTCGGTTAGCGAGGTTGTTCTGGCTTTTTTTCTTTGCTTTCTAGTTCCTTTTTTTAGTTTTTTTTTCTAAACATATTCTTCTCCCTCCTACAGATTTTGAAGATATTGGCATCATGCGGCTCTTTTGTCTTTTTTATCTCATCATATTGCTCGAAGCCATAATGATTTATGCGTTTGCTTGTTTCCATCTTGTTCACATAAATTGTTCCAGCTTCGACCTTTTTCATTGATTTTTATTTTAGCCGTCGAGCTCAGGTGTTTCAAGGAGGTATGTATATGCCTATCCATGCCGGTTTCGTTATCCTAGTCCAGAAGTCATTCCCAAGATCGAGCCTCAGGATTTGCTAGAAATCGCTGGAAGTACTGCCCAGGCGGTAATACTTGTTTTATCTATTTTTTGTGATGTCTACCGCAAAGTAATCATTCTCATTGTTCTGCCTCCTATATCATCTCTTTAGTTCAAAGACATCACCGCTGCGATAAAGGCACGTGAGGAAGCAAGGAATAATACATCCAAGAAAGGCAGAAAATCCTCGTCAGCGCGTGAATCTCCAGAACCTACCGTAAAAAGTGCCTCGACGAAGAAGCGAAGCAGAGAACCTGAAAGGAAATCTCATTCGAAAGAAACCTCGCGAAGGAGTAGCATAGAGCCACCCAAGCCAACAAAGAAGGTTTCGAAGGAGAGCGAAAAGAAGAAACATCATGGTAAAAAGGTAGGGCTCTTGCATATCGTTGTTATTAAGTCAGCGAATATTCCATCAAAGAAGTATAGCAGGTACAGATCGCGACCAATTTGCGATGTTCTTGTCGTTTAGGTGTGTAATGGCTCCAACTGATCACCACAGATATCTTTTGCATACCATTTTTGCCGCATTTTCAATCGCTCGTTGTTAGCCAACACATAGCTGACATACATGCACCGGTGTTATATAATATACTCAAGAGACCATAGGTACCAATTACGGCGTGGTGTGTACGTGAGGCCAGTGGTACATTTCTTTATGGACACCGCGGTTTGAGCGCCACCCGTGTTTCTTATGTTTCAAAACCAGTTTCGAAGGATAATGAACTGGTGTATAGAAGTCAAGATCAATAGTCCCTTGTTCTTAAATGGATAGCACACTAGGCATGAATAAAATCATAATTTGTGGATTGCTGAGTGTATCAACTAGACGATAACAAGGTTATAATTGCGTTTTAAGGAAATCAATGGTGGAGGAAAGAGTTCCAAAGCGAGTGCGAAACGTAGCTTGTCGTCATCTCCAGGTTTGGAATCATTTCCTTACACCTTCTTGAGTCACAGAGCCGAACTTTGTTTCAACGCAAACGAAACAGTTCGATTTCGATCTCGTTAAATGTCGCTTCATTCCTTGAGGTAATCATGACATTTTTCTAGAGCGGCCATCCACTATCCAAGTCGCCGAGCAAGATATTCCGGAGAGTGCAGAGGCAAGTCATTCATCATCTTTGCATCAGTGTTAAGTCAATCTGGTGGAATGGTTGCACCTCTCGTTTATAAAGAACGGAGTCGTTTATTACTTTCTGTGTTCTCTTAATCTTCGAGTTAATATCCTGACATTCGATTTTTATGCCATGATTATTATCAACATCTCATGATTTGACGATTTTTAACCGTTATTAACTATTGTGCAGAAGTCTACGTCTGTAAATATCAAGGGATGGACAGAAGAGCAAATTGTCAAGCATTTCAACTTGAAGGAGTTCACAATTGACATATCAGACTTTCCACATCACGAACTCCAACCATCAGCAAGTTCTCAGGGTATATACGCAGTTTTTTCGTTGTTCTTGGTTTGTAACCGGCTGCCCTCTTTAGCATCTGGAGAATCTTCGCCGAAAAAAGAGCCTGCTGAGGAAGTCGAAAAAGATGCAAAGATTGAAGTAGCGAAAGAGAATGAAAACGTGAACATGGACACTGAAGACCACAAAAGCAGGAAACGGAAGCGATCTGTTTCATCGTCGTCATCATGCTCATGCGCTTCATCTGCCGGAGGAAAAAAGAATAATGACTCGTGAGAATTCCGTCTCTTATATTGAAAATATTTCTCAGGCCGCTGTCTCACGTCGCGATGCTGCGGTTTTTCGGCGTCGCACTTTTGCACGCTATACTCCGCATGCGAAGCCGCAACACCGAAAATCACAGAATCGCAAAATCACAAGATCTGACGGTGGCCTTATGACGCAAACTTGTAGTTGCGATAGTTCGTCAAATCTGCATCATTTTTCCCACCGATTTAATGCTGTATAGTGAAAATTCGTTTTTTTTCAATCCCTCAATTTTCCCACTCGCATAGTGAGTTTGATTAGTTTAGCCGACGTGCTGCCAACAGCTATTCCGGTGGGAACGCCGCAATTTAGAAGTAGAGACGCTTCTTTGCGTTTGCAGTCGAATCGATTTGACGGCTGTCTCATTATTGGAGTAGAGAAATTCATGATGACACTGACGTAGATCGAGCTAGTTTTCGCTTTGCGTTGATCGTCAAATGTATCTTCCCCATTACAAAAACAATGGTGATAAGAGCAAGGGAAAGAATCACCGCTATTTCAAGAGAACAGAGCTCGCGTACTTTGGTCGTCGCTCTTGAGTCCATGGGTCATCATAAGGTGTGATAAGAGAGGAAAATCTTTGTCACCGTAACATCATACAATTATCAGTGTTATTATAAAAGTCAACATCACATTTTTCAGGTCAGATGATTCAGATAACGAGCGAAATAAGCAAAGCAAGAGTACAGTAAAGAAGAAAGCACATAGCGAGAGGTACTTTCTTTAAATATAAGCGAACTATTTTGTTTTTCTTCAGTTTTTAAGACTTTAATTAGCATAGTACCGATGTTTAAAAGCTTTCGACGAAACCTATCGTCTGCTGGTCATCATTTTAGTAAATGGGTATTCGCTGAGATCTTTACATCCTTCTTCTTATCGTTTCTCTGCTTCTCTTGTAATGTATACTAGTTGAAGGCTACGACTTTACTTAGTGAAACAAAGAATTCTTCCTTGTTGTAGGCCAAGCAAGGCTGAGCGGTACAAGATATTTTCCCTGTTTTCTTTGAAGGTTTACAGGTTTACTTGTACTTTAATTTCTTAGGCCATGTGTTGAATGCGGAAGGTGGTTGGATGATTGCGTTCTGGACTGGAAGGATACACTTGGAGCAGCATCCGTATGGTGCTCTCGTGAATGCATAGAACGGAGGGTGGCTCGAGCTCATGAGGTAGTTCTTTCTTTTATTTTTCGTCCGTTTTTGTTTATTCTCGTTTGTTTTCCCTTGTCTAGCCATTCATTTCTATATTTTGGTTCTGTTTATGCTTCGGTAAATATTGGATTAACAAGTCTTTTGTGAAATTACTGGTGAACAGTGTTCTGTTTTCTCCACACTTACGATTTTATTTTTATTTTTGATGAATGCTTTCAATTTCACTTCATTATTTTTGATTATGGATTTTTTTCTGAAATCACAGATCTGTCTACGATCAAATTTTCAACTTTAAGGTTCTACCAGAAGGCTATGGAGCATTAACAATGTTACGTGGTGATGGTCAGCTGCTAACAACCGGACCAACCCTAGTTAATCTTGCAGAGTTCATTTACAAATATCCTGAATATGAACCTGTTCTACCTGTAGCGAAGAAAAAACAGCAAACCAAAAGCGGTACGGTTTTCATTCTCTTGTACTCACCTGAAAAGATGGCTCTGGGGGAAATTGGATAATATCGATTCTTTGAGTTCAATGCGCAGCTGATTTCAGAACAGAGCGCGGACCCCAAAAAGTCAGCTCCCAAGCTCCTATCCAAGGATTCTGACCGAATTCGTTTCAACGTGAAACGGGCATTTTCCGATGCCTTAATGAAAAGGTCAGACGATGCCTTTTTTTCAAGATCAGTTTATAAACACGATTCGCCGTATATCAAATATTTTCACAGTTTCTGTTTTATGTCTCCCGCAATTTCAGAGCTAAAATGGATAAGGTAAAATCCGCTATCAAGTTATGCAAGGAAGTTGCTGAGAATGTCGAAGCAGCATTGTTCAAATCGTGTCATTCCAACTTGAGTTCTCCTCGTTATAAAACATGGACCAAGACCTTCATAGAAAATGTGGCAGATTGCCGAAACAAGGTATCTGTTTCCTTTCAGACGCATATGATATCACTTGCTCTTCATGCTTATTCATTGAGAGTTGCCATCGTCTTTATAATTTTGCTGTTCAGAGCTTCTACTATCGAGTTCTAATGGGAACAATATCTGTGCAAAAGGTCGTCACATTGGAGGGTGAGGACATGCGGAAACCAGAATATTCAGCTCCAATCGATGGTATGTTTTATTTTTCGAATTAGCAGAGCTTGATCATTGCTGATTATTCTATTGTTGTATTTACGCTTATCATTTTTGTTTGTATTTATGGTTTCATTTTGTGCTGGGACACAACAGTATTGGCTTTTTCGTAAATATTTCCCCACTCTTGATTGAATAGCTTGCCGTGTGGGTATCTGTAATGAGAAAAAAAGGATGTTAGGATAATCGTGCATGTGTTAGGTTGGGCTCATACCGTCTTTACCTGTTCCTTTTTTATCTCCAATTTCTTAACATGAGACTCATAGTGTTATATTTTTTTGAAAAGAACTCTTTTCACCAGAACTTGTGGCTTATTGTGGTGGTGGTTATTGCAAAACTGAATTTTTCTCCTCAGTACAGGCTCTGAAGTGTACTTTGGGCAGCATAAAATGACGGTGCCGCTAGTTGGCCTTTCTCATGGCAAAGAGGTTACCAATGGTAGTGCTTGATAGTCTGCGACGCACAAGAAAAGCAAGGTATAGATGGGGAAAGGGTTTGGGAGCTAGGTGCCAGGGCAGGAATAGGACTACTTTCCGGAAACAGTGATTTTGTTTAGTGGATAAGAGAGGGTGTAGGACGCCAGGGAACGGCTCAGAAGATTGAAACGGTCGAAAAATACGGTCTATATTCACTTTCACCCAAAATGAAGTCAGTCTCGAAAGCTTCATAGACAAGGCTAAATCATCGGTACCAGCGACATAGGGCATAGATATCTCCAAATATTTTGGAACCCAGGAAGCAGACCTGAAGCTTTTACCAAAGCAGGCCCAGCGATCTGTGGCGAGATGGGGTGAAAATGGGGAGAACGTAATATCATCACACCTCACCACAAATATGGTCTAGCTACTTCTTCCAGAAGGGTGGAAAATTAAGCAGAATCCATCGTACCCTACTAAACTTTGCTCTGGAAAATTATGACTTCACAGCTCGTTGCATATAAGAGATATCTTCAAATATTTTGGACTTGAAGCTTTTACCAAAGCAGGCCCAGCGATCTATGGCGAAGTGGGGTGAAAATGGGGAGAACGTAATATCCGTTATATTAGTTTATCTACTAATATTTCATTTTTCAATACCGTTTTCATGAGTCTATTGCTTGCTTCGTGAGTTAAAATGAATTACTCCAGGAGCGGACGATGAAGACGCGAAGTTGGTAGAAGGGGGAGATGTCGCGATCGTATCGAGTTCGGAACCAAACGACGCTGAAAAACCTGATAAGATGGTGGGACAAAGTGACACTGTAAAGAAAAAAGATAGCGAGGGCCACGCTGTTGCCACCGCATCTGCTTCTGAGACGAGTATCCCCACTCGCAGTGCTTCAAAGAAAGAAACGACCACATCCAAAACATCGAAAAAATCGGATGTAAAAAAAGAATCAGCTAAACGCCCATCACGTAAATCTGACGTGCAGAAAATTGCTGTGAGTGCTAACTTCGGTATTTTTACTCCTAAAAATCTATCGATTAGCATTTTAAGTCCGCTTCGACTAGTGTGTCTGCGTTGGATTCCATACTTGGAGATGGAGCAAAGGATACCACCGAGCAACATTTGAGCCATTTTTATGATGTCAACTGCAGCATTTGTCTGGCAAAGCAGAAGTCACAGGCTGAACAAGAGAGAAAGGAGCGCGAAGAGAAGGAAAAACAACGATTAGAGGAAAAAAGGTTCAGACAGGTAATACGAAGTTTTCATTTCTTGCTCAGTTCTTCTTCTTTCTCTTCTTTTTCTATTTAGTTTTGACAGTTCTACGCTATGTCGCCCCTTGTTCAGATGCTCCCTGTGGAGAAGTGTCTCGCATACACAAGGAATGAACCCCTCACTCTACTTGATTCCGACTATAGAACTTCATTATCGAAGACGTCATACGACGAGGTAATGCCCGTGAAATCCTGTATTCCTTCATCATTTTTGAGTTTTTGTTTTCCAAAAGCCTCAACAGTGAGAATACTAATCAGAATCAATGTTCCTTTTTTCAAAATTAATCTCTGCGTGCGCAGGTCAAACGGATACAAAGTCCGGAGAGTACAGGAGCAGCATGCGCATCCGATGAAGAATATGCTGGCTCCTACGGTGGTGGTGCCGTTGAAGATTCACCGATTTTCCGAGAATCGTATGATGTACTCGATGCAGAACCTCGGTATGTCACCCAGTCACTGCAGTTTGACTTTTATCGCAACTCATTGCTTGCTTTTTCGCAGTTTGGTCTATCTTACTTTCTATTTTTGTCAGTGCTTTAACTGAGCTGATATGCTGCTTTCAAGTTTTACCACATTTTGTGTATATCGAATTGCGCTGAGGGACTGCTTCCATAATTGCAAATATCATATCATGAATCGTCATCAGCTGGTAGGATCACCCTTCTCTTCACCTCTCCCTTCTATAATATCTCCCTTTGCCACCCATCATGAGGCGTGATGGGATCACTACAGTAATCATGTGTCTGAAGTAGGGTGTATATATATGTAATGTCGCTTTTCTTCCCCAAACGGATGTTTTTTCTATGAAATTGTAAGTTTTTTGAGCACATCATAAGTAATGCTAAAAAGAATTATTTATTAGACAACTTATCTGCTTTCTTCCGCTACTTGCTTCCTCTTTCCCTTGTTTCACCCCTCTTCCAGCGGATTATTTTTTCGTAGCTTAATTTCGACTAATTTATCAAGGCATCGAGTCGTGGTAGAATAAACAAACCAGAAGAAGGGCGACGCCAATTCTTGATCAGCGTAGGAACTTACAGAAGAGAAAAGGGCTGAGTGTAGAACCCTTATTGATTTTTCGGGGAGCGATGAACTGTTTTAATTAGTTGCCGTTTTGTTTGTCCATTGAACCTTCAACACCGCCAGCCTGAAAATCGCCACACTCTAGCTCACTCAAGAACTGAACATGCGCTTTTTTGTAGAACAGATAAGCCTTTTTCGAAGATATATGACACGATGGACTAAGTTATGTTGATAGAAAATATTCAAAATAGGCATTACTTATGGAATGACCTAATATCAAAGGAGTACGATCTTCCTGATGCTTCCTATAAGTTGCTTTACATACTGTCTCTTGTTTTTAGACGTGATCCGACGAGCTGGAGAAATTTCTCACGAGAACCGTCATGGAGTGGGTATGTAGCTGCACTGTTTTCCTCTTTTCCTTCTATTCTTGCTCACATCCAGATCAAGCTGCTACTCAGTTATGGCCTCCTCATGTTCTTTTTTGATGAGACTTACTATCTTTTGCAGTTCTGTTGTTCTTTCTCCACTCTCTAAGACTGGACGCTTTCAGCACTCCCAGTGTTTGGACTGGACAAATATGCATGAATAATGTAATGATGCCAACTTCTCTGTGTTTGATATCGAATCCAATCGCGTACAGAGTAGCATCAAATCTTCCGCCGTCGCTGCGTATTAGGGTGAGCATTTTTCTTCACTTCTGATTACTAGTGCATTGCGTTCACCTTTTTTGGTGACTGGTTTTCCCTTTCTGCGGTGCTATTTTTACCCTGTTTGTTCACTCAGCCGAATTAGGCTTATTCGAAAACGTGGGAGATTTCTATATTACAGGGACGCATTGCACCCGTCATCGTTTTCGATTACGTTCATGAAACTGTTAAAAATGCAATACATCACGTGACCGTATTGCGGTTGACTAAACCTGGTAGGTCATTCACATGATCACTCTGTTTTTATTAATTCTTATCATGAGTTTTTATTGAATTATTTTGCGTTATCGGGGCCCTTTTTGATTCGTGGTTAGGGCCGAGAGTAAAATTTGAAACGCATGTTATTTGTAGCATCTGTGATGCTATGAGCTCCACTCTTTTTCGTGAGGCCTCTTGTGTTCTAGCGGATCTGGAAGGAGAACAACGATATATCTCGATTTATGATGATATGATTCGAAAAGGTCGTTATTTCGCTGTTGATGTACCTCCGCAGTCGTGTTTCAAGGACATTTACCTTTTGCCGCTGGCAGCTGGAGAGGAACCACCAGGTACTGTTGGAATATATCTTTATTTGATTAAATTTCCTCTTTGATGTGTAGTATCTTAGCTTTTCTCCTACCGTTTGACGGACCGGGAATACCTCTGCGACATCCTTCGATGATAATCTGTGTCATCGTAATTTATGGATCGGATCGGCTCAAGGAAATGGACCTCGAGTGAGCAAAGAATTTTTATTTGATATCTCCATTTCGCTTCCAGTTTTTCTTGTTTCCTAATTTATTTCTTCACTCTCCTTTTTTTCGTTCTTTTTTTCTATTTTTTTTTTTTGAATGAAAAGTACTTCAGCAGTCTCTAGGCTGTGCAGGGAACAGATAGTCGTCAAACATACAAAATTAGATACTTTCTCAACGGTAACATCCGAAATTTGCTCTTATTTGTAAGCTGAACAAGCGACAATTATTCAGCTTTATAAAGCATCCTTATATCTCTTGCACTTTTATTTTACGGTTCCCTCAGTATCGTTCACCTTTTTGAAGCATCCTTCTATTCCCTTTCGTTTTTTATTTATTTTGCGACTCCTCCAGTATCATGATTTATTATAGAAGAACTCACAGTAGAGAGACCGCTCTCACACGAAGTCCTCAAGATCCACAATTCCTTCCCCAGAGTGTTGGACTTCTGTCGAGGTCTCATTCTTCTACGCCTAAATTTGGCCCAACCTTGCGTCGTTATGGAAGCATGAGGTGTATATATTCTCCTTCCTTCCTATTTCCTCATTTTTCATTTAAAAGACGTGGAGATTTAGCCCGGAAGCAGTTCATCCGTATAGTTCCCGAGATGCTCTGAATTTGGCCTCCGAAAGCGAACGAATTGCCGAAGATGGTGAGCGAATTCATTCAGACTCATTCAGCTCAATGTGAATCTCGAACATCCTCTTAGAAGAAATTTTATTGGTGTGTCACTTGCTTTTCTTATTAGTGCAGTGAGATTTCAGATTATCCTCCACGAAGTAACCCGCCCTCCACCTTACGAGAATCTGTGCTCACATCTGATACAAGTGCGGTTGAGCAGCAACCACCTGAGGCTGAATCTGCCTCCAGTACACCTCCGGACCCTCAGCAAATTGATTATGCACCTGTTACGGATGCTGATAATCTGCTGCCATCAAAGTGCGTTTATTCCCTGTTTTGACTGCCCTGATGATTCCTTATACGTGAATCAGGAGAGGACATCTTCAACGATTGAATTTTGTATAATATTTTCTAGGTTCTTCACCATGTGCAAAGAAGCAGCTAAGGAACCGCCAAAGGTACCGACCGTTGAAGAGATTGATACGCTTCCTGACTTGTTGCTATTCATCCAACTCAATAGCAATCCTCGTAAGTGGATAGGGCAAATCTTCGAGTTCTTTTCTGGTGTTGGAGATAATTGTGCTCTGATTTAGGAGAGATCAAAGAAGTGGTGGCGCGATTCATGATGAACCCGTCGTTATCTGAAAATGATCGAGATCTGATCAGAAAGAAAGTGATGGAGAAAATTTCGGCGGAAAAGAAGAAAAGATCGCGGTACGTGTGTTTTCCTGAGAGCTCCTGGCTAAACTCAAGAAATGGTCTTCTACAAAAATGTAGAGGGCAAATTTTGATTGTGAAATGAGAATAAGCTGTTCTTTGTTGTGTGGGTGGTGTGCCAACTTCGCCGTAGATGCTTCAGATGTTTCCTAACTTACGCTTTTGAAAGAGTTTTGAGCTATGTTTTCAATGAACTGCGAATTGAACGCTGGAGCATCGCGGGTTCCTACTCGGCGACGCGATCGCGTGCTCTTTTTTACCCTGGCTTTCAATGAACCACGAGTTGAACGTCAAGGCATCGCATATAATCTACACTGAGTGTTACGATCGTCGTCGAGTATAATATGCTCGCGGCAGTGTACCGACCGGCAAGCAGCTATACAGAGTTTGTGGGTGTTGTGAAACCCAGTGTTTCGAGTACGTTGCTGGACTCGCGTCACCGAGTGTGGGTCAGCTTAAAATCGAACTGGTTATGATCTACCCTAGTATCGCTCTACTTTTAGGACAAGCGAAGAAACAGACGAGAAGGCTCAAAGAGATGAATCGAAAGGAAGTGAATGCCAAGGGGGTATGATGAACAGAGAGGATATGATGGACATGGATGCTCTAGACTTTGAGTCATTGAATAAGCTTTCCAGTTTCGTTGGTGAAGGTGCTCAAGAATTGTTGAAACAGGTAAGTAGGGAGGGTTTCATTGCGGCTGCAGTGGTTTCAATTTCATAGCACTGATTTGTAGGCCGGCGAAGATGTTGTATCCACACCTACTCAACCATCAACGCCACCTCCTCCACCACCACTAGCCAAATTCGAAGATTCGGACGAACGGATACAGACGACAACTGGGCATGTGAGTGGTGTAATCTGAGTTTTTTTTAAATGAAAGTTAGTTTCTGTGCGTACCAATGTCATTACTTAGAAGTCCATTAGCGAGATACTGCCTGGACCACCTCCTGTTCCACCAGTCTATAAAGACGATTCATCAGACGGAGGTATGACGTTCATTTTTCATGCCAAAAACTAGCATGGGTGAAAGCATTTTCTTCCTGGCATAGCCGATCGTGCACTTTTAGACTCACCGCCTGACCATGGCCCTGTGAAAGCTCGAGAGTCTTCGAATATCACTCATGCTGTTACTGTACTTCCGGTGCCGCCGCCTCCTCCCGTAATACCGAGTAGGTTTTGAATTTTTTGTATCAATCCATGAGAACTTTGAAACTTGTGCTCGAGACTCGGAAATAGCCATATAACATGGGACGATCAAGGGTTGTAAGATAAATTTTGCAACGTTTTCCTGCGATTTTCTGGAAGATTCATTGACAGGCTGTCGTCGTGCGATCGATATGATCAAAGCTCAGAGCGCGATGAGCTACCAATGTTCCCACTTTAATTAAATAACACAATGACTAGTCGCTATGTTCACCATTCACATTGCAGACCAACTTAGCATAGCAGCACCTCCACCCCCTCCGCCTCCGCCACCACCACCGAAAAATGTCGACCTTAACGCCTCAACTGCAGCTGCACCTGGCACACAAGCGATTGTTACGCCACAACCTCCTCCGGCGGGCTTAGGTAGTTTCTGAGGAAGCGAGATGATTAACTACTAACGACCCATTTTTCATTTCAGGAACAGCGCCCGGCAGCGCTTTGCCTCATCCCCCTATACCTCCCGGTATGTTCCGTCCTACGCCGGGAATGCCACCAGGTTTCCCTCCTCCACCATTTATGAGCGGTCCTCCAGCAAACGTACCAGGAATGCTGATGCCGCCGCCAATGATGGCTGGCATGCCTCCACCCCCAGGCCTGCCGATGCCACCACCAATGATGCATCTGCCTCCACCGCCCAGGTTCGTGAACAATGGATCTCCACAAAATCCCGAACAGAAGTCGTTCTTCCCACCCACACCTACGAGTCGACCTGTGCTTCCTCCTGGAATTCCATCACCACAAGTGGGACGTACGGTGAGTTCATACCCTGGAATTTTCAGTAGCTGATCTTTACTTGAAGTTTTAGGACGGTCAGCAGCACCATTCAAACTGGACTGGTGACAATATGCTCAATCAAGGCCCTCCAGGTATTCCTAAAAGTAGTGTGCGGAACTTCCTGAATCATTTGATGTCTAACAATGTTTCGAATTTTAAAGATATGCTCGTTTTTTAAGGCGTTCCAAATCCGCCAGCTCCTTATATGGGAATGTTAGCACCTCTTCCGAGTCAACTGGGGCAGAAGAATAGCTCAGAAAGGTAGTCTTAGTCTTTAGTCTCGTTTTTCTGCATTCGGTTTGGTTTATTTCGAAAATGTTATTGACTATAGGTCAAGCTAGGGTCAAGCATTGGTTGAGGAATGTTCCCGAAGGATGTTAACCCTCTGCTACGAAAATAGACGAAGTTGTTCGTTTTAAGAGGTTTTGCATTCATCGGTGGTACTCTAGAAAATGTGGAGGATGTAAACCAACAACGTCCGGCATGAAGGTGGGGGCGGGGTCGATCGTCAGGGGCGGTTTAGAGGGATCTCGTATCACAAAAATATTTTTTAACGCAATGCTTGACCCTGGACTCGTCATTTTCATCATTATTAACTGTTTTCTCTTACACAATGGAATGCTTTAGACAATCAAGATACATGCTCACTAATTTCCTTCAGATAGGGCACTCGCCCCTTTCTCACCTTCTCTTTCATTGCTTTTCATATTGTAGGTTTCTCAGCATTTTTGAGAAAAAAAAGAAAGTGACGTAATGTCTATATTACCTTTATCACTAAGAGTTTTTCATTTTATTTTCTGTGTTCATGATATTCTTTGGCTTCTAACCTGAAAATCGTACTACTTTCAGCATACCTACTGTAACGGGACCTGATGGAATATCACGTACATCAGCAGCAAGTGAAATTTCGGCTCCTCAGTTTTATATTTTTTCCACTTGAGAGCCTTTACCCATGTCATTTTTTTCAGCAACTTCATCACAATCTCAATTAGGCGCAGGGGCTGGGCGATCGGTTCCAAGAAACGGGTGGGTATTGAATAGTTTCTAGAGGCTTGGAATTGCAATTGTTCCGAATCTCTCCGATATTATTGTTTAGAAATTTCCGTTGTTTGTTCAGTCCTAGAACGCCGAGTCCCGATATCTCCAAGAAACAGCGTGATGCTGAGATTGAGAAGCTGAAAAGGGATATCGAAGAGCAGAGGAAGCGACGGGCTGGGTATCCAGCGGCGGAGCAGGATTCTATTACGGTATGGTGCTCATAAGCTCATCAAAGTACAGCTTGCATTGTTTTTAAATGTTTTTCGTCAACTTTTTGAAGGGTCAGCCAGCACAAAGTGATTCCAAGAAAGGTATCATGAGTGGTGGTGAGTCCAGTGGAGGTAAGCCACTTTCATCCTCGGCTTGTCAACGAGTAATCAACTAGTAAGCTATACTTCTTCTAGATACGAGCTTACTTTGGAGTAGTCAGAAAGAAGGTAGTTCCGCAAATGTCGAGGCTGCATCCATTTCTAGAAGTTCGTAGTCTTCAAGGGTTCCGTTCCTTAATTTCATAAAACTGTGCAACTTTCATTCAAATTTGTAGGCAAAGAGTCGTTAGACAAGTCCGACAACGATGCTATGGATATTGATGCTGGAGAATCAGAAGACGAACATGTTGATCATGCTGGAAACCAAAATGTTCATGGTGGAAGTGGTGCAAATGCTTGGAGCGAATGGGATGCGGGTCCCCGAGGATTTGGCCCTGGAATGCGAGGCCGACCCTTTGGTGTACCAAGAGGTACGTCTTACACTTATGGACTACTGCATTTTGCAGGAACCGGTCAATTCGCCATATGAATCTTTATTGATTCACAGGATGAGTTTGTAGTTATTAGAATGTAATAAGAAAGCGAATTGTGCTGACAGTCCCGTGAAAGGGAATAGTCGAAAAAAGTTATCGCCATTCGAAATTGGGACGGGTTTTCTCAGGTGTAGATCACATGCTCCATATTCGAGACGCAGGTGCTATAAAGACTGCGGTCGTACTGAAGCTGCCGTATCCTTCAATTCGACCTTGTTGCAGCAGCGTTACTCTTCCTGACTACGACAATCTTTTGACCAACACGGCGTACTACTTCAATACAACTTCGTGCCGCGAGTAACTAGAAAAATTGAAAAAAAATGATTATTTCAAGTTTCGTGAAGGAAAATGTGAAAGAAAAGGCATCGAGGGAAGATTACTTTCCGTAAACCTTCTATCGAGTTCACACTCGGCAAAGTTATCGGGTGGTGGATGTGCCGTGCGCGACGCTACACGTGACTTTGCAGCTGCCACGCTTCGCTAAGTATTCCTCCTCGGGTAAAGGGCAAGTGTTCCACTTCGGCAGATGCGCGCGGGCTGGTTCACTATGGGAACAACAATATCAAAGCTCATCACTCTTGAAGCTTCATAACATGAATTTCAGTTGCTAATTTTTAACTATTCTGAAATATCTATATCTACTTCTTTCTTGAGATTTGATTTCGCGGAGTAACGCTATCTCTATTTATGTATATCCAAATTTTGTATCGGATGTCATTACAGTCCATTTCCCAGCGCCTGGCAGGCGAGGCCTACGGACTTAGGTGAACGTGGATCAATCTCTCTCACCCCGCCACACTCTCTCTCGCCACGTACCTTCTCACCCAAGTCCGTAGGGCCACGCCCTCCCGGGCGTCGGGAACTGGACTGCACCTTTGTTCATTGGTCTTAAACATGAGTAGCACAGCTACCATAGAGACGGTGGAACTGGACTACCTGATTAGGTTTACGAAATCTGTAGTAAATTGATCGCTCCGCGCTACAAACCCAATCATAGGCAATCTAAACCAATTGGAACCCATGCGTTTACTTATCCCAGAGAAGTCTTTCTTCCATCCCCATTTGTTGCTCAAGTTACGCCCGCTGTTTTCTTTCGCAATGTTCAGTGTTAAAACATATGGCCGCCGATAGTCTTTTTGTTCTGTACAACAATTTTTGTTATTGCTGTTACAGGTCCTCCCTATATGCCACCACATGGAATGCGTGGACCTGGCAACTTCCCAAATATGCCTCGAGGTGGACCTCCAATGCCTGGCAGAGGTGGTGGCTTCATGACTCCTCCACCGATCAGGAATGACAATGGATCTGCATCACGTGGCGGTTTCTTTTCAACACCACAGGCACGTGGTGTTCGAGGTGCGCCTAATCTTAGACGTGGTTTACCAATGATTAATCGTGGTGGTGGAGCTTTTCCACCACCGATGACACCACCCTCAAGGTTTCATGGTCGTGGGGATCCCTCAGGAAGATTTGCGGGTAGTCCTCGAGGTCGACCTTTTGGCCCAACATTTCGTGGTTTCCCACCTCAAGGCAGACCGCGTGGATTTGGTCCACCAAACTGATCGCTTAGTCAAGCAGACCTTCTTGCCGGTTAGTGTGATAGCGGTGGATAGTCGCCAGTTGGCTGAGCCGACATGTGTCTGAGCGTCGCTGGTATGTATTGCGTTGTTACATTTTCATTCTTTTGTGTTTCTGTTATTGGTCTATTGTTTATACATATAAATTTATTCCATTTGTTTTGTTAGCGATAGTGATTTACCGTTCGATAAGTGTCATCATTAAAGAGACATTAACGACGACAACAATTACAGTGCAGTCCTATTTTCATTGTAAGATTTCAAAGCATATTTATCACCACGTATTGGCAAATTTTAATTAGCAGCTTGAGTATTATTTATTGGAGAGTAACATTAGGGGCAGTGCTTTATGAAGAGCTATTTTGTGTATCGAAAGAAAACATGTAGACCCAATAAAATAATGATTTTGTAGCAAGATTTTTCAAAAAACGGTTGCTGATCCATGGCATATCTCAAAGAGGCAGTTCATGCAGATTGCTCATATTTGTCATTTTATTGAGAAAAACGCCAAGACTACAGTGATGACTGTGTACAAGGGTTGAAGGATCCTCTTCTGGAACTTGGCTTTTAAACGGGCCATTGTTATGCTGGTTGTGTTGAACAGCGAACGTGGCTACGGTGGATTACAATTTGCACATATGATAGTTGGGGAACCATTCTCAACGAGCTGCTTTCAAAGCGAAAATGGATTTTGAAAAATCAGAGCTCCAAGCGGATCTGAATGGGAATTGATATCGATGAAGCATCAGCAATTTCTGTTTTCAGTAAGAACGGAATTGCAGGTGGGGCTTGATATAATTACTCGTATCTTGTGCAGATGCGATTAGTATTGCGTAGGTAGTCTGGTGTGAGTTCCAAAGAAAATAAAGTTGAATGTGACTATCAGGTAAGTGCATTTCATCGAGAGGGCTATCATTTCGGCTTGTTTCCTCGTCTTTGTGAATTTTCGTTTTCCTCGGCTGCACGAAAAAGTGTACCATCGGCTATGATTGGACTGCTCGCTACACCACCTTCTGTCAAATTTTGTTTGGCGAAAAGTGCATTCCTTTTAACTTCCGGAACTGTTACGGTTGGGAAAACCTAGCTGGAATGCAGATCCTGTAAAAGCTGATCAAAGAATCAGTGGAAAAGAGGTCGTAAGAGATCACCATAGACGGGAGTCAGGTATGTTACAGTTAGGGGTCAATGAGTCCATGGAAGTAATCCAAGAGATCCTCGCCTTGCCGAGGATTTTTTCGGTGGGATACCTAACAAGGCCTTGAAAGGTATCCCACCGAAAAAAATCCAACTGCCGATGGCTTCGATACTTGGTGGGTTTCAGTGCGACGGATACGTTTGGTTAAAGCACCAAGATGAGTGAAGGATATCATTGCATCGGGCGGATTGTGCCATGACCCTTCTAAAAGTACGCATATTATTTTATATGCTCTTTTCTACCTGGTTCCCTCCTTTATGTACCAGTGTCAGCCACATAATCCAGTAGGCCGTCGGTTGCAGATAGACCAGATCGTCGTACTTTTCAACATTGTAACTATTCAGTCTCTGGGCAACAATATGAGGTGATCATTCGCTGAGTGGAATCTTTGAGCATGATGGAATCGTTGTCATGGTTTGTAACAAGATAGTACCCAACGACAGCAGGACGCTTCGATGGGCATCCAAGGGTTGACGTAAAAGGTACACACTTAGGTACCGTTTAGCGATTGTATTGGTAGTTACAGGAACAATGTGTGATAGGATATCCTGATATCCATTAACTCGGTGATATGGTAGAGGATGGGATGGAAGGAAACAAACAGGATGAAGAAGCTTTTACTTGCTCTAATTTATGACCCATAGTTGCTGTTATGGAACTGGATTCTCGCCAGGTCTAGGAATCTCTCAGGGGCGTGTGGGATAAAGTTACTTGATATCGACTCGTTTCTTCCTAAATATTTTCTGTGCTTGTCCGATCTAGTAACTTCATAAGCAATGTGGCATGAGGAAACTGTACGAACTGTCTCTCCGTAACAGCTTTACACTAATTATAGCGTTAGATACCGCGACTTGGTTGATGCTAGTTTGGGATACTACTTCCTCAGACGTTATGTTTTTTTAAAATGGCTGCTGGACTGTTTGTGCACTGTTACGCAGTTGAAGCCGTGTGTCATCGACGATGTTGTACCACCTTCGTCCCAGTCTATTACATGCGCAGTGCTGGTTAAGAAAAAATGTTTCGGAATTGTAGGTCTGATAGAATGCGACTTTCACAGGACACTTTTTGAGTCAGGTTCAAGCTATCCATTTTTGACGAGATTAAGGAGTTTCATTGGATTATACAGATGGGGCGGAGCTTCCTAAAAGGCTGTCCACAAATGTCGTTAGAGGGGCGGGATCTTCGTAATCTCCATGGAAGTCGCGTTAAAAAATTAGTGCTTATTAGTGTTCTCTAAGTTCGGCATTAGCTTCACATTCATAGGTCTGCGCAGGCTCGGATAGGAAGTCTTTCCAATCTCAACAATCAGGTGAAATAAGGCCAGGTTCGTTCAGTGATGGAGGCGGAAAAAATAGATGAAGAAAACAGATGAGTTAGTAATGGTGGAGTCGAGGAAATAGGGCAAGGCATACACAGGCAGAAGTATAACAACAGTCAGTCGTAACCAGCGCATGCTGAACTTGAATGCGATTAGTTGTCGCTGAATTTTCCAATTGGAGACCCACTTCGAGAAGTGACATGGCGGACGCAATTGTCTATGGTCGAATATTTATGAATATTTTGACCGGCCCACAAGTCAATGCAGTGGCATTAAAGACAGCATTAGGGGTAATGCGGTAATGGAGAAATCCCTACAAGAAGTCGCTTACATGGTAATCCTGGGCCAAAGAAGGCTATCTGTGGCGAAATCCCGGTGAAAAAGCGCCCTTCCAAGCTGTAGAAACGCTGCAAAACGCCGCAACCATGCAGCGGTTTCGCCTCTTGGACACAGCGGTCCCGCCTCCCGATGACGTAATTCCCGATTGACTGGGGTGGAAGCGGCCAAGGAGATGCGGCAGGATCGGAGGTTTTGCGGCGCGCTTTCGCAATTTTAGCTTGAAACTCACTCAAAAAAATAGATATTGTCGTATTTCCAAACATTCCCCTGTGTTTACTTGGCAACATGCCAATGGAAAACTAGATCAGATACTCCCCTCTTGACGGAGAGGTCGTCCGCGTCGAGAATCAACAGTGGAAAGGGGGTCCTATTTCTCGGGTTTTTGTTCCATCCGCTGTTTCTTCACTGTCCTGTTACTAGGCATCTCGACTTTCATATGCACTATTTCTTTTACTTTTCGTCCGACTTTCCCCTAATGCTGCCTTAAAGGACTCGCGAAGGTACGAGTGCCGTGCTCAGAAGTAATCTATGTGATGCCGTGGCTTGCTAGTAAATGAGAAAAATGCGAAGGACTCCTCTGAAAATTCACAAAAGATTGATTTTTTGGGTGTTGTAATAGTTGCGGCGAAGAAGACAGGGGCACTGCTGAAGGGAGCGGCTAGCGAAAGAAAAGTTAAGGAAACGAAGGAACGAAAGGAACGAGAGACTACAGCTGTTGACGCGGAAGCGTGTGTCGTCCTTTTCGAGGCGGGATCACATTCAGTGAGCGGGCAACTAGTGTTACTGGAATCGGCAATGATCGTGTCCTTAGTATTATACATTTCCCTGCGTGGCAGCATGAGGTGGAATCAGCAACATTGGATCATATCGTCAATGTCACCAGCACTGAAAGTCAGAGTGTTGGATTTGACGGAACTTGAGTGCCTCATAGGCGCAGCTGCTCATTCACTGTAGACAGGTATGAAACTAACTACAAATCCTCGGGAAAAAAGGCCGGGTGTGAATCCTTATGTCAGGATTTTGCACGAGGACGAGCGGCGTGCGACGTAGTGTGTGCGAGCTGTGAGCGTCGCGGTAGTTGGGTCATAGAACGATTACACGTTAATGCTAGGGGGCGATAGGCAGTTGACTTGTAATCGCTTTGGGACCCACCATGGCGCCTTCAGACGTCCGCATTGCTTCGTTTGCGGCGTTTGCGGTGCGAAATTCTGACATAAGGGTACACACCCGAACAGGCCCATTACAATGGCGCACCGGTACCTCGCTCTGTTGCAACAGTGCAAATCACCTGTGCGGTCACATTACTGTACTAAGTGCCTCCTTCAGAAATCTGGTGGCATGATTCAAGGCGTCATTTCTACCAGTTTCGATGTCTCCATCAACGGCGGCACCATGTCACCTGCGTGTTATCAGGACCGAATGGCATTTGTCACTGCCACTGACCGAATTGCCATGCATATTGGTCTACACTTGCTCACCGCACGTCGCTCACATCAGCTCGCCAACATCTACCGTCACTGCTACGCGATTCTATGTAGTTTTTCTCAGTGGTAGCGTGTAAATTGTCGTCGCTATCTAGAGGGGATAAGCTACGCTTTTCCTCTGAAGACTTTATCCAGTGCATGCGGGTCTCTTGGTACCCACTGTTGTGAGATGAGCGGTGGTCTGTGAAGCACAGATTCCCCTTGTTGGCTCTCAAGCTGTTCGACTGGCGGAAAAATGGCTGCAGAACAGCATTCAGTTCCGGAATGAGGTGGAGTCGCGTCCGAGATAAGGGAGCTAATTACGAATGGGCCTTATTTACCACTCAAGGGACTCGGTTGCAGCACGGCTCAGTACCTGGAAGACTATAGGATGACTCAAATGAAGCTGTATTGATTATATTAAAAGTGAATGGAAATACCTCAGAGTGGGTGGATTATGTGGTGTTCCATACAGAATTATTACTTAGTTTTAGAATGGTCTACAAAGCTCGGAAAGTGGGAATGTTGGTAGCGGATGTAGTTGCTAGCAGCAGCCATGGTTCCGCCGTAATGGGCGGAACCATGGCTGCTGCTGGTGCATGATGGGCGTGGAGAAAATTGCTATTTCGTGGTATGATCTCGAGATATCCTAGAGACGGAAAAGCTTGAACAAAATGAGGGGTGCCGTCTTCTCGAAGTCATTGGAAGGGATGATTTTTGAAGATTATGAAAGCGAAACGGTAACGCAACAACGAAACCTGAAGGCGGTGCGCCGTTGGTGGGCGTTGCGCGTTTTTCATCGGTGAGTCGCTTCTTTCGATCTCTGTTCATGGATAAGTATCCTCCGCGCTCGTGACTTACTCGCTTCTGATTGCTAGCTTCTACCTGTTGGTTGCTCCTCATTGGTTGGTTCGTCCTTGCGCTGCTTTCATCTGCAAAGCTCGTTAAAAACACAGGAAGGGGTAAATTTGGCAGACTGTGGAATATGAAAGTAGGAGTGCTCAGCAAAGTGACAGTGGAGAAAGAAAGAGACAAAACGGCGAGAAAACCGAGAACTGGGAAGCCAAAACCCCTTCTTCCTTGCGCCCCTCTGCGTCATTAGTCGGAGATAGACTGCAGACTGGTGGAGAAGCTGTATCAGCCGGCCGCTACAGTTGTCTCGTTCTGCCGCTGGTGAACTGCAGAACGTGAAGCCATGCTGCGGGGTCGTAATAATGCTCGAAGCCGTGCTTGTGCGAGATTCGCCACATATCACCCCTTTTGAAGCAGAAGGCTTTGTTTTTGGAGAACATGTATCCGCAGTTCTCTGTTTTTCCTTACCCCTTCCTGGCATTCAGGAAGCTTAGTGCTGATGCGACCATGCCTGACTTTCCGATTCACCTGTGAGGCAATAAACTCGAGATGAAAATTGGCAGGCATCCTCTCCACATATGCTCTTGATAACTAGCTTATTTGGAAAACTTCAGTTCAATTTATGTCTGTAGTACTAATCATTCTTGCATATCCCAGTCGAAGATTTTGTCAAAGCTACGTCACTGAAGCTAACTCCATAATGTACTTGCCAGTTGGCCAGCGCACACTACTGCGTGCATCGCGCTATGGACCTCAGTAAATCGAGAGTAGTTGGTCTCTTCCGTGAACTTCATTCAGTGCGCATTGCAATTGGAACAAAACATCACTCCACATTATCTTTAACACTCACCTCATGAAAATGTCGCCTATGTTACATTACCTAGCTGTTGACGTGATTCATTACCCTTCTCCGGTCATCTACACAAAATCGATATTGTCGATCGATATCGATCTACTGAGGTGTTATAAAAGATTTGCTCAGTGCAGTTGTGTTCATCTACTGGTAAAGCTCAGTAGTCGTTCTCTTCCCCTTATACACGATAAATTTTACTAGTTCTAGCACTATTGCTTATCGTGCTGCTTTTTTTCCGTTCTGACTCCGCCCATCACAGCGTAGGCTAACTTATAGTGAGTAGCATTAATCTGTCACTTTTGTTCATCTTTCCTCTTACCCAGACTCTTTCAGCACATCACGAATTTTTCGCTTAATGTGCGACCACCACCGCTAAACCTCGCCCATCGCTAGAATTTTCAGTTCTTCCATAGCGCAGGCTACCACCAACCACTCCCAATTTTCTCCCGGTTTAAACCACTTTGGGATCGGATTACAGTTTTTGCAGTGAGCACCAGCCCAGCTCCGCCCACTGTGTGCGGGTCTCCTTCAAATAAGTTTAAGGCAGTTTGGATGATGATCATTTTTCTTGTTCTTTATCTTGTTTCTGTTCCGTGTCGGCCCAGGTTATGGATTTTTGTTGTAGTCACCGCCCGTTAAAGGGCACTCCGTCCACCGCGCGCGGTCCACTTTCAGTTTTTCAAAAACTAATGGCTAACGTTAGACATTATCATGGGCCTCGTTTGAACCTTTGAAACCTAATTAACAACATCCGCTTCGACCACTGAATATTTCTGCGCAAGCTCCGCCCATTGCGGGCTTAGCTCACGTTAGTTCATGTGTGCTCTTACTACTTGTCTCATGCCCTATCCATCCCGAACTTATCCCCTTCCCCACAGATTTTTTATGTAATGCCTAATATTTTGGCAGACAAAACGATGGGAGGGCAGACGGACGAAGCGTCTTATAAACGCCAGTTGGCTGGCGCACACTACTGTGCGCAAAATACCATGTGCTAAGGACAGAGAATTTCAGTCCACGTTCCGCCCACAGTGGGAGGAGCTAACTTGGTCTATGTGTGCTCTTTACTTCTCCTCCCATGTCCTACCCATCCCAAACCTGTCCCTATCTCCACAAGTCGTTTTTCATGTAATGTTCAAGCTCCGCCCATGTTGCCCAGAACTTCCTCTGGAGCCCCAGATACTCATCGCCTACCTAGATCTATCTTCTCCCCACGTTTGGGGCACATTCAAACGAAATCAGCAGTTTTCGGGCTGGAAACGGAACATTCCGGTGCACGCTCCGCCCACCGTGGGCGAAGCTTTACTTGATCAATGTGTGCTCTTCACTTCTCGTTATATGTCCTACCAATCGCAAACTTGTCCCTATCTCTACAAGTCTTCTTTCATGCAATATCCAAGCTCCGCCCATTGTGCCCAGGCTTCTCTCTTGTAAATACATTACAGAGATAAGCTTTGTCCCAACTTAGTAATGGCGCTGCAGGAGCACCTCTCTGAAAACTCTGTGTGCCCTCTGGCTTTAGCGAAATCTCGTTATTGTTGCACCTCTGTTGGGTTGTTTCGCGACATAGAACTACTTCGTTTCGCTGTTCCTTTCACATGAGCCCTCCCCCTTTCCATCTTGTCAATTTTGTGTCCTTCCTATTCCTACGATGCTCCGAATCATCATTTTCTCTCTTTGGTTTGTGCTTTGTTTCCTGCTGATTTTTGCCTCTCTTGAATACCGGATTATGCCTAGTAGCGAAGCCATTTGTATGGCCTTTTATGACTCATGGTAAGTTTAGTGCGCCGAGCACCGTTGCCCTGCATAGGCATACACGACATTATTTCGCCCGCGTTGACGAAAAGCTCCGAAATTGTAAGGAGCATTTATTATGCCTTTTCAACTTTGAGTGGGGGTATATTTTGTGAAGTACCCACATTTGATATTATACTTATTTGATAGAATATCATACGCATTTAATATGCGTTCGTCAATATGACTAGGGGCTGAATACGACAATAAATCAACAAGATAATTCAAAAATTTCATTTTCATTTTTAGCAATATTATTTAGATATGTATCAAGTCAGAATACAATATGAATAATTTGATGACACTTGTAACTTTAACATTATGTCTCAGCACTTGGTAGTGTTTTGTCGGTTCTTATTATTTTCTTTTTCGATGTAGGAAGCTCTTCATGAATCTGAAACAGGCTTTTTGAAGCTTAGTGTACCCTGCAGCGTTCGGGTATTTGAAAAAAGAAGGGATACTGACTATTTTTGTGTGGGAGGTGAGAAGTTATCATTGATGAAACTTTGACGAAAAGTTGGAATCGCAGGATTTACCTTATGCCCAGAACAAAATAAATCCGAGAAAGGGCGAATCATTTCGACTACGTTGAGGGATGCTTTTAACATTTCTGTGCATTAACGGTAAACAATTCATCGTCTATATCGCTCAGGGGGGGTGTGGTCTACAAGTGGGTGTGGTCTGTGAGGTAGAGGACATTGCAGCAACTGTTCATTCTTGAGAATGTTCGAGCAACAACTACTGCACGGCATTTAAATAAGTTTGTTTCATTGGCGGTGTTTCGGGTAGAGCTCGCATAATTTATCAGCTGTTTACCGCAAAAGTATTTTGAGAACCAGCTAGTAGGTAGTCGGACAATCCCATGTAAGATATGAACCTACTCACACTTCCTATTGTAGGTTGTAGCACCAGAAGTTCTTCAGCCTTGACCTCCTTTGGCATTGCTGGCGGAGGTGGTGTTGCTGCTTTCTGTTTTTTGCGGTCGTCCTTCCCTTTGAGACTGAGGGAAATTAACTCATCAGATGCCCTTGATATTTTCACATTCTGAAATGAGCAAAAATAATTTTCTCTCAACTCGTCACCCAGTCATGTTTCGCTATATGCTTTTCATATTGTTTTTATACTCTTTTTTCTACAACCCTTACTACTTGCATTTTTATTTTGATACACAGAATTTATTCCTCAGAGGACTGACCTAGCTTCATCGAAACTTCTTTGTTATGCAACCCTCACAAACTCAAATCTCAAAAGAAAGTATAATTCGCATAAAGGGGCAGTATACATAAATATGGAGGGCGAGCCAAGGATGGGTTCATTTATCCTGGGTTCTCTTCTTCTTTAGGCTCGGGTATAGCTCCCATAATTCTGGCTCGTGGTCATTACTTCGTACTGTACCCCCATTTTTAATAGTTTATTTTGATTGTGCTGGGTTTTGGATTTACGTGCTTTTGTCTGGAATACAACCCACCCCATTCCGCCGCATCCTCATTGCGTCTCAAAAGACTTTCGTCAATACTTTGAGAGTTACTCAGGAATGGTCCTCAATATATGGATTGTAGTAATCTGTCGCGCCGGCACAGGCGCTTGTGCCCCGCGATATCACAAACCTAACAGGGCTGTGCATCGGGGAGTCCGGTCGGGGTAGCGCCAGTGTCGGCGTGAGGGTGTCTGTGGGGTCCTACGCCACGCTCGCTCTTTCGCTCTGCCTACGCGGGTCGCCTGGAGGCCCTAGCTGCCCCAATCCGGCATAGAAACCTTATGTTAGGATAACACCAGTTTGATTAACGGACTTACGGGTTGAACCCAGTCGCTTACATCTCACGGGGGGTTTGGCACGAATACGTCCCCCGGCCTCATCTCCATATGCGGGATTCTCAATGGCGTCGACTCCGTTGGCACGGCAGCACAGTTTGAATATAGACGACGGCGGGAGTGGTCGGCGAGGGCGACTGTAGATCACTGGATCGGAGCACACGCAACTGACGCAACTGACACTGACGTACTGCGGCTCCTTATAAAAACGTTTATCCCGCCACTACGTTCGGCCGTTAGATCGGGGCCTGCGCGCACGCCAGGTGTGTTCTACGGTGAGTCGGACGGAAGTCACGACATCACCTAACTGATTATTGGTTAGAGTATGATTTTTATTTTTTGTGGTCACAACCGTTGTGATTGATTCCATTGACTATTGATTATCGATTGATCATTATGATTATGATTGCAGTTATTTATTGAGCTCACCACGAGGGAGGGAGCATCGTGTATAGTATTATCTTCATGTGATTCATCTCGTTTTCTTTCGCTATTCAAAAAACTGGCACTGGGCTCGAACTGTAAAGAGAACATTCTATTTCAAATAGGAGGATGCAGGACAACGTCACCAAATCCAAATGATCAAATATTCTTTGCGAAATTCTTGTACGGCATGGTCTCCCATAGCTTGGTGTAAGCTCGCGTTTATACTTTGCGGTGTCAGCGGTAGGGCGTGGTTGCATGACTCTGCGTCTCCGCGTGCCACCCTGTCTCGTTGGCTGCGTCGTCTTTGCATCTCCCTGTGCCACTCTGCCTCGTTGCCTGTGACCACAGCCGCGCCCTGCTGGCGAGAAGTATGAACGCGGCCTAAGAGAGGGCAGTGCGGCGTGGCGCAGCGCGAATGACTTTTTTCGGTCTCTCATCGATAACACACCTGCAGCAATTGGTCATACATCCACCGCATGGCTGCATCGTTGTTCCTGTACCACACCCTTGCGCTCTCTAGCCGAGCTCCGAAGAATGGATGTGCGTCAGAACTTTCCAACAAGTCATCGCGCCACAAGGATCGTGTCACATTTACCCACCGTAAAATTGGTCGCTATGAGGGGGACTACCGTCGCCTTGTCGCATGAGTTGACCCAGTCAGATAGTCCTGGGACAAACACTTCTTTCACGGACATATCCCCGTGTGTCTTATAAATGCCGTCTGATAGGTATCGAACGTGCACTTGATCTTCTCTGCATCAAAAGGATGTTTGGCAGTATTGTATCAGCGTTCGCGCACTGAACGCGCAATAGTTATATGCCTTGTTTCAGGCAACTTTCTGGAGAGCGACTTGCCTCCTTGCACTATGGTGTGGTAGTGGCTCTTGTCCACTTTTGTCCACGGCTACACATGTATTGCTAATGAAGGTCCTACAATGATGCAGGTCCGTGGTCTTGTATTGTATGTATACTCCTCTTCTATTACGATACATTCAGTCTTTTTGAAAAATAATTACATATCCTTAAATGAAAAGTAACTCACCACAAACATTCTTCCTAACGGTTTCTTTTTCTTCCCGTCTACCGGTATTGTTTTGGATTGGACGCGCTGAAGCTATTACATATAAACCTCTTGTACCAGACTTGTGATGCGGCTCCTAATACACCAGCATTCGGTACAAATTAAAGCACGCACTGATCGCTGGCCGTGATTGCGTACCGGCTTGAGGACAGCTGGCTTTTCTTCGGCAACACGCTTCCCGCCGCGAGACACCAGACAGGTCAGAGTACGCGTCGCCGAAGCTCCTCCCTTGAAAAGGCTTAGGCAAAGCCGGGAGACCCCAGACGGTGAAGGACGACCTCGACACAGGGGTACGCAATCACGGCCGGCGTTCAGTGCGTGCTATAATCGATATCCTAGCATTCTAACGTGAAAAATTCAATGAAATTATTTTATATTTTCCATGTTAATTTCATAATGAGCATTTGAAACTCCTATGCCTTCACATACTTTATCGTCTATTTCCTTGCACGTGAAATCTACAGGTTGTGCAGTGACAGACCGCCCAGAGCCAATTGCAGGTCTCATATTCACTGAAAATGCAATAACGTCAATTCAATCAAGACACAGTCACGCCTTGTACTCGAATTCCTTTCACGATGAGCTGAACGGTGGTACTGGTCATAGTTAGTCACCACGAGGGTTAGGTCTCTGTCAACGGCGAATTTTTTGGAAGGTAAAAATCGCATTTTTGTTGGGAGTGTCTTGTTTGGAATTACCCTCGAAAAACTTCCGATTCCCACGCATACTTGATTTTGCATTTTGGTTTCCATATTTTGTTTCTATTTCCATTGTTATCGTAATCAGCATTACAGACAATACCGATTCATCTAACATTAGGTCTCATTTTAGAGGTCTATGGGAAGTGAAAATGCGTTGACCGGGGGAGGAGAAGGAGGGACAATCAAAGGAAGTCGCATTCCATGACCTTGTGAGGGGGTCGTACATAGAGGCCCTTTCTTATTCACTTACCATATAGGAAAAACGAACGGAAAGACCCAAACACGAGAAAGATGAGTCTCTGTAACACAGTCTTCGTACGAGGCTGCAGCCAAGAAAAGAGTCTTTCCTTGGTGGAAGCGCGCAATTCGCAATAATATCACCTGTTTTGCCTGCTGACGTTTTGCTCACCTTTGGAAGATCTGTCTTATCTTATCCTTCGAGAAGAATTGCAAGCTTTCTTTGCCACGTAAACACTACGTTTGAAGATGGTTGGCCCAGTGCCAGCAGGGATTTGGTTAGGTGGGCGTGGCTCGATGGAGTTCGAGAGGTCATAGCGCCGTGAAGGTGCGCCGTGATGCAGAAAGAAGGGTGTAACCGAAGCGGTCACCCACGGGTCTCCCCGTCTCAAAAAGGCGCGCGACTAATCGCATTGACTCATGGTATGCCTTTGACTGGGCTTATTCTTAACCAGATCAGCAAGTGAAATGTCGCGCGTTGTGACTTTATTCCCTAGTGACGTTGAACGGTTTCGCCGCATGGTCCGCGTCGGCTGGAGTTTTTCTATGGACGCTCTTAGCTACGGAGTTGGACATCGGCTGTCCCGTCAGGTTTGTTACCACAGCGCTCAGTAGATAAAAGGGTTATGTATCTTTGAAAGAAAGTTGTAAATGCCTCATATTTTGTTTTTCAATAATTTAACCGAATAGTCATTATCTCGTTGAGATCCCTCTAGTCTATCCAGAGTGAGGAGGCTGGACGATATGGAGAAATCTCGGGACATTACTGGGAAGCCGTGAAAGGATGGGGACGAGTTTGAGGACGATGACCATGTTGGATCGGCGAACAGCTCCACAAATACATGCGTTTTTGCAGCGTTTTTCGAAACTGCTTACATGATTTTGCTGTTGAAGGAGATGGTTTCGCTGGTGCTTCCCAATCGACTGTCGACTTTGGTGTTAATTCATGTGGTTGTTTTTCTCCCTGCTCGGTGGAGCTGGTGCTTTTCGACGAATGAAACTTCTGTAACTGTATCTTGTTACGCACCACGACTTTCAAGCATCTATAACTTCTGATCCTCTTAGGTGAAGCGTGGACCAGTGAGAGAGAAGGGTTGCAAAGCGTATTATGACGTGTTATCGCATACCAGTTGAGCTATCGCACAGTAATGCACAAATAATGCAATAGACTACTGTTAGCCTAACTGATATCTCTACTGATGCCACTGGTATTCGGGTTCGAAGTATGTTCACTTGCTCAGAATTTAGTGCGTAATTTTTAAAGACACCCGAAGGTGGCAGTTTTGGCTTACGGTAAGACCTACCATAACGTTTGCAGTTTGTTATGTTGCAGACATTGCACACACGACACCTTGCTAAGGGGTCGAGTGTGTACTCTGTGGATTTTTGATCGCGAACTCCTCCTTCTCCTTCCCTTTCGCCTAATCTACCACTGACTGTTTCACCTGATTGCTGCTGTTTATTATTTCTTTTATTTCACATCATCACGAGTGAATGAAATACGGGAGTATGCGACACGAAATTTGAAACGAATTTTGACCTAGGTCTGAGGCCGAGTCACCGTGAGCAGCGACGCTTCGCGAATTGTCCGAATGGAGGCGAGTCCGTCGCCGTCTGGGCTCTCCCATATTTGCCTCAGCCTTTTTAAGGAGGGGCTTCGGCAGCGTTTTTTTTTTTCCTGATTGCAATCCGCGCGCGGAGGATTTCAATGCGGCTCCTATCCATCACTCATGCAGTACAACCTACGAGACAACAAATGGCATCTCTTCTATCGAGCATTTCGGGAAGGTGATGTTGCAGTTCGAGGAGATGCGCGGGAGATGTGAATACAGACCACAAAATCGCGCTGTTGAGTCCGGGTTCCTCTACCGGTTATCGCTCCTATGAAAGGTTCATTTCAAAGCAATCGTTTCTTCCCAGCTTTCTCTTTCTCCCGACCCCTCATGGTTCCTTTAAAGGCAGTGATAGGGATAATGTGGGTGATGGGAATCCCAAAAGGAGTCAGTCACTGAAAAATTACGGGTCTGAACGGCATATGTATGGCAAAATCCCTCGCAGGAGGCGCCCCCATAAGCTGTGACGGAGGCGACCTCATCAGACCAAGCCACCTTTATCATGTCAGCTCGCCTCCTAGGGTCGACTTTGCCGAGGAATGATTGGGGAGAGGAGTAATGAGCGTGATAGCAGTATGATACTTATCGTATCATATTAATGCCGTATTGATCGGAATGATGTGGTGCTTGACGTGTAAGCTTCCGCGGTGAACACGCCCACCGGTCAGTGTTACAGATTGGAAGGAATGAAACAATCGAATAACCCCTAAAACTGCTTTTAAAGGCAGCATTAGGGATAATATGGTTGGTGGAAAATCCCTCAAAGAAGTCACTCATATAGAAACTATGGGCCTGAGAAGATTGTTCATGGTGAAATTCCCTTTGAAAAGCGCGCCCTCGAGCTGTAGTGATGGCGTAGCGGATTAGGCCTGACGTCTTTGATAAGTCCATCCCGGCTCCTAGGGTCGACCCCACCGAATAATGACTGAGGTGTAGAGCAATAAGCGTGATAGCAGTATGATACTTATCGTATCGTATTAAAACCATATCGATCGAAGTGATGTGGTGCTTGACGTATAAGATTTCGTGGTGAAAACGTCCACCAGTCAATAGAAAAAAATGGAATGAATGAAGCAGAATCACCCCTACCACTGCCTTTAATGAGTTGGTAATTCAGTCGTTTACCACTGCATTGCACATTCTTGTAAAGTCCTTCAATCTTTGGAAATCTAGTAATTCAGCGGTCCATAACCTTTGCTACGACTGATATCGGATCAGCATCGCAATCTGTGACCTTGTATGTAAGTTGGCATGCTCACTATTTTCTGTCACAATACGCGCTGCTCCTTCCCTTGAAATTGATCGAAGTTATCAAATTCTCAAGCAATACTCACACTTGGACTTTGCCTCCGTTCATTTTGCTCTACCGACTCGGAACCTCGCTTTTTAACGCAGCTATGTGACAGTGAAACCACGAAAATGCTGATGAAGAAATGAGAGTAGTAATGGGTTAAAATTGTCCCAATGTACCTGAAGTTGATTTGGTAGCTGTAATTAAACCACTGAAGAAAGTTAAACCATGGCGCACCTTGAAATAGTCTGCTCCAGGATTTTTTTGATATAGGAAGCACAATTACGCAGCAAACTCAAGGACGACCAACTCATGTGTTAGTGCTTGGCTAAGTGGATTACTGGTATTTATACTCGAAGTATATCACTAACTCCCATTTGTAAACAACAACTCCTTGGAATTATGCATCCTCAAGTGAGCAATCGTGTGGAGTTTACGATTCAGACGATTTTGTGATGAGGCGGAAAGGAGGTCGATCGATACATGTTTTGTCTTACTGTCTGATTGCTTAATTTGTTTAATTTCTTAGCCGATCGCCTGAATGGCCAACTCTGACCTGTGTCGAGTGGTCATCGAAGTGCAGCAAGAGATAGCAGAGGAAAGGGAACCTAAATCCCCGCTAGATTCTCCATTTCGCGCTCCTTTGACGAATTAGTCATTTGAAGTAAATTTGATTATATATTGTCCGCGAAATTTCGCTTTCTTTGAGAGAAATTCATCATGATGATCTCGTACAAGGAACGGTGAGGCCGAATTATGTGGTTCAGGAAGGCCGATACAAGCTCTTCAAAAGAGAACTAGCTGTTCGAGAAGACTACTGCAGCACAACTCGCCATGAAAACGGGCGTAGCCATATTGGCCGTTCCCACGGTACCGAACCCGGTGACATACCCGACTGGATGAGGTATGAGGAGCTGAATCCACACGAAAGGATAGGAGAGCCTGCGTGTTCACTTCGTATTTTGAGACTGACTATAATCACAGACCCATTGAGTTCCAGCCGATACCCAGCGATGTGATGTCAGCAAGAATGCATCCACCGAAACACAAGGGTCGCGGTCGCGTTCATACTCATCGGTGCCGGTGGCATGGCGTGGCTGCGGGTCTCTGCTTCTTCGCCGGTGCCATGCTGTCTCGTTGCCTGTGTCATCTCTGCACCTTCCCCCGAGTCATTCTGCTCCCTACCTGTAGACGCAGTCACGCCCTGCCGGATCGAAGTATAAACGCGGCCTCACCTTGTAAGATCGATTTTCCTTATCACGATTGCTTATCTGAGGAAGGACAGGCATACGGACTTCCCACCAAATGAAATGCCCTCAAGTACACACGTGCGTATGTGTGTCCGTCCGTCTGTCCCGAATCTGTATCTTCATCACAGCAAAAGCCCTAGAGTATTGGCATTCACATGTATTATGTGATTTGGGAAGGAGACATTTGTGACAGGTGACAGGAAGTGATAAGAACTGATAAACGCCGATAAGGGCGTTGAGTAGTACCCATTGAACTCGTTGCGCTTTTCGCATTGATCCTTGATTGACACGCACTTTAGAGGGTGGTACGGGGACATAATCAACTTGTGATTCTATTCGATAGCGGCTGGTAAGAGATGATAAGGAGCGTCAGAAAGCAATTATTGCCGAATTCTGTTCGCTTCTCCCGCTGATAGTGGTCTGTTCACACTCGACGGTGTATTTTATATAAATGGTACCGTTACTTTAGTGGTGATTCCATTACTGATAACAATCGGTCGGATGGAGCGTCGGGGGCAAACATTATCGAATTCGTTGCGCTTTTTGGTTGACACTTTGGAGGTCTCAAGGATTGTCCTGGGCTTGAGAGAATCTGATGCACCGCTCTTTACCATACGACTTCTACACCTCAGTTCTCATAAGATCAGTGGGTAGGTTTATCTTGTTCCTGCGTCAGTATCAGTTGTATCCAGACCTATCGAGTATTAAACTATTCAAACCTCCAAATGTGATAGATGTTTGCAAAATGGTAAGCAGTAGTAAACAAGCAATTCCAGCTCGAGTTTCAAATGCTCGGTAGGACTGCCTTAATACCTCGCGGCACCGGTGCCTGCACTAGGTACCGCAGAGCACGGAGGTGGCTCAAAACAGCGCTACTACTATGTGGTTATTGGGAATCCCTTTAAAAAAGTCACCTACATGGAAATTAGAGGTCTAAGAAGCCCATTTGTTGCAAAACCTCCGTCGAAAAGCGCGTCCCCAAGCTATAGAGGCGGCGCAACGGATGACAGCTGACGCCTTTGAATGACAGACCCCACCTTTCAGTCGTGATTCCTGAATGGCTGCGGTAGGAGTGGCCAATGAGCTGCGGCAGGGTTGGAGCGATCGCGGCGCGCTTTTGTAGACTGGCACGTTGCAGACCCTTTACCGAATACTAGCTGATCATCTTCCTCAGTGTTTTTGATTTCTGATGATTACCCGTAGTGTCTGCGAGTTTTTCTTTTCTGTTTTTTATTATTTCTCACTTGTTGTCTTTGCTTGTCTGCATTTAACGATGGGATGCCTTTTAAATTTTTGTATTGTTTCCTTGCTGTTTTTGCAATTGATTACTTGGTTACATATCAGTGGAAGAGTCGTCGAATTCGCTTCTTGACGGAATGGTCGTCCGCGTCGAGAATTAATGGTGAGAAAGGGGTTCTATTTCTCGGGTTCCTGACCATTCACTTCCGTTCTCCTCACCGTCGTATCACTGATCATCTCGAATGTCATATTCTCCACTTTTTTCATTTCGTCCGAATTTCCCCTATCAGTGCCTTGAAGTAGGCATAATAGCACCTACCCCGATATCACTGGCAAAATGTTTCAACCGCTGAATTATTTCAGCGCCTGAAAAGTTGGAGATGTATTTGTATTAAATTCCGTCGGGCTCATTCACGCACTGTAAGAGGAGAATAAACTGTTCCCTCGTTGTACCTTGGCACAGTTGTCGGTATATTCTGCATGGGAAGAAGGTTGTACATGTCGGATATCTAGGTAGCTTGCCATAGTTTTCCTTCACCAGGTGTGTAAATAGTGAACAAATAAATAATTATCAAGTGTAACGCACAGTACTATCATGCTTCATAGCTAACCATCCATTATTTTGGCATCCACCAAGCTCACATTGCATCATTTGGCCGCGTGATGCGTGTGCAGTAGTGTGTGATGTTCAGATGGTACAGACATACCGGCATACCGATCAGCGTAATGACAAACCGACAAACAGGCACATAAAGCAAGTGGATTCATTTTATTGCGCTTTTCACTTCCAGTCGAGCACCGCTAGGGTCCCCTTATCATCCCTATACCACTTGTAAAATTCAGGGTCACGCATTTCCCGCCGAACATGAATTTCGTTACAAACAAGAGGGCATAGGCAGACATACGAAGCGAATTATATTTACGTAGGATCTATGCTGATTAAAGACACCGTTAGGGGTAAATTTGGCTAATTGGGTGATTACGAAAGTAGTGGTGCTCAGCAATATAACAGTAGAGAAAGAACGACATAAAACGGCGAAAAAACCGAGAAATAGGAACCCGAAAATCCCCCTTCTCCTTCTTGTCCTCTGCGTCTCTAGCCAGAGTGGACTGAAGACAGGCCAGAGTCTGAACCAGTCGGCCACGATCTTTGTCCCGCCCCTCCACGGCGACTCCCCCGGTCGCATAACCGCATAACGACATGCAGAGCTGCGGGGTCGCTGTAAAACCCCAACCCGCGCTTTTTCAATGCGATTTTCGCCACATATGGCCTCTTCTGAAGTAGAAGGTTCGTATTCGGAGAAGATGTACTCCCAGATCTCAGTTTTCCCTTACCCCTAATGGTGCCTTTAAATGGGAACGCGACTGAGTCACAAATTATAGCATGCAAGCAACCGCCTCCAGTCGGTAGAACGACTTCGTCGCAGTCGTAGTGAATGAATGCAACCTCACTTGTTTGGGAGTAGGCTGTGATAAGAAGGAGTTTATCTTATTTGTCTGGACGACAGCCTTCATAAGCACTGAGTAAGGTGCAGTTGTTAATCATTCTCGTCTATGCGGCTTAATGTTCTCCTCTTATTCATTCCTTTCACTTCCTTGAAGCAGGTGAGCTCACCGTCAACACATTACCGTTAGGGGTCCTATAAATCTCGCTTTCTTCCAGCCGTTCCAAGAGCAATTGAGGAATAACATAGGCAAGTGCAATTTACTCGTCTGTTCATCTTCCGATTATTTCATAGTGACGCTATCTCAACAAGTCTTGGTAAACAAAATAACTTTTTTGCATTACATGAATTATCTTCCATCCCATCGTACCTCATGTTCCGAGAGCGAATTATAGCGTCCCTGCATCATTTATTCGGCTGGCTTAACCAATGGCTCCTTCCAGTCATAAAATCTGAGTAATTATCCAGCTGTCGTTTTCGTTGGGGTTTAGCTTTCGATGTTTAATGAAGTGGGCGTTCCGGGTTTCACTTTCACGTGGAATGGAAAATGTGAAGTTGACTTTGTGGTTACATTAGGAACGTAACCTGCTACTTGCCTAGAAAAGAAGACTGCTGCTTCTCCTACTTTACCAATGTCTGCATGGTGGTCAGTTTGTCTGTATTTATTTATTTCCGACAAGTTAGTGATTATGATATGAAAGGCGATAAGGAAAGCCAACCGCCCACAGAGGTATTGACCCGCAATGATTGGCCTTTCAGTATCTCTCAAGACGATGTTATGATTGTAACCAGCTGGCGGGCGCACACTACTGCGCGCGATTCATGATGTTGTTGTACAACATGCTTCAGTCGCTTTGCATCGAACCCATTTTGCACGTCATCGACATGTATCGCGCACAGTAGTGTGTCAACTGGTTTAGGTCATCATTGGGAGTTTGGATAGTTTAGGCATCGATAGTTTTGTATTCAATTGCATCCATAGGTAACAGTTTGTTCATTTGCTGAGCATCTAATTCCTACACAATGATAGTAGATCCCGATTATCGACGTATGTCGTTTTCGTAAACATGCTTCACTATTTGGAATTTTACATAGTCTAGCGGACGATACCCACTGTTGCTGCCAGTACCGCATTAGAAAATGATTCCGAGTGAAACATTTGCTTTGCTATCACAAATATAGGTTGTATCATGGTTATCAGTGTAGATCGCAGTATCAAGGGAAATGCACTATTTATGGAACGCTAGGCAATTCAGCGGTCGATACATCTGCCAGTAATATCAGAACAACAAAATATGTTCACCTGATGGCACTGTGCATCAGGCGATCTTGCTAAAGCGGTCGTGTAGTAGTAGCAGGCGATGTGAAGGATTTCATCCCATCCGATCCCTAACGGTTATTATCAGCCACCGTAAGCCGTTATCACTTAGGTCCCCGTACCCTACAATACCTCCGAATATGAACATACCATTGTGAGCCGCAGAAGCGTACTGGCCTTGGTGACATTTTCCTTCTCACACTCCTAATCGAATCTTATCGACCATTATCAGTTTGGATCACCCACTATCGATGTCCCCGTCCCGCTCCGCAAAAACCTGTAAGTATTAACGCTCCAGGACCAATGCGAAAAGCGAAACGGATTCAACGACTCCAGCCATTTCATGCTCCTAATCGAAGCTTATCAACCATTATCACTTTGGATCACCCACCATTAACGTCCCTTGCCAACACTGTTGAACACCTCTATGAGTGTCAGCGCTTTAGAACCAATGCGAAAAGCGAAACGAATTTGACGACTCTAGCCTTTTTACGCCCCTTATCGAATCTTATCAACCGCTATTAAGTTGGATCACCCGCTAATAATGTTCGCGCCCCATCCCGCAAAACACCTGTGAGTATCAGCGCTCTGGGATCAACCCGAAAGGCGAAACAGATTCGACGACTCTAGCCATTTCACGCTCCTTATCGTATCTTATCAACCTTTCTCGAGTTGGATCCCCCCCCCTAATAATGTTCCCGTCCCATTCCACAAAACACCTATGTGTGTCAGCGTTCTAGGATCAACCCGAAGGGCGAAACGACTTTGGTGACATTCGTTTTTTGAGGCTCCTTATCAGCGCGTATCAGCTGCTATCACTTCCGGTCCACCACCGCTGGGGTTCCCTTGGCACCCCCTATATATCTTGTAAAATTCAGCGTCTCAGCTTTGCTGCGACGCGAGACATGAATTTCGTGACAGACGGACAAACACACACACACACCCAGACATACTAAGCGAATTATATATAGTACCAGCTGGCGGGCGCACACTACTGCGCGCAATTCATGACATTGTTGTACAACATGCTTCAGTCGCTTTGCATCGAACCCATTTTGCACGTCATCGACATGTATCGCGCACAGCAGTGTGTCAACTGGTTTAGGTCATCATTGGGTGCAACGTTTGGTTACAAATTGTTCACTTGCTGAGCGTCTAATCCCTACATTGATGGTAGATCCGCACCCCGATTATCGACATTTATCGTTTTCGTGTACATGTTTCACTATTTGGAATTATACATAGTCTAGCGGTCGATACCCACTGTTGCTGCCAGTACCGCATTAGAAAATGATTCCGAGTGAAACGTTTGCTTTGCTATCACAAATATAGGTAGTATCATGGTTATCAGTGTAGGTCGCAGTATCAAGAGAAATGCACCATTTTTTGGAACGCTAGGCAATTCAGCGGTCGATACATCTGCCAGTGATATCAGAACATAACAAAATATGTTCACCTGATGGCACTGTGCATCAGACGATCTTGCTAAAGCGGTCGTGTAGTAGTAGCAGGCGATGTAAAGGATTTCATCCCATCCGACCCCTAACGGTTATTATCAGCCACCGTAAGCCGTTATCACTGAGGCCCCTGTACCCAACAGTACCATTAAGGTCCCTGCTCCCTACAATACCTACGAATGTGAAAATCCCACAGTTAGCCGACAAAGCGTACCGGCCTTGGTGACATTTTCCTTCTCACGCTCCTAATCGAATCTTATCAGCCATTATCAGTTTGGATCACCCACTATTAATGTCCCCGTCCCACTCTGCTAAACACCCGTGAGTGTCAGCGCTCTTGGACCAACGCGAAACGCGAAACGAATCTGACCACATTCGCCTTATCATGCTCCTTATCAAATCTTATCAACCGTTATCAAGCTGGATCACCCACCATTAATGTCCCCGTCTTACCCCGCAAACCACCTGTGAGTATGAACGCTCCGGGACCAATGTGAAAAGGGAAACGGATTTGACGACTCTAGCCTTTTACGCTCCTTATCGAATCTTATCGAGCGATATCAATGCGGGTCACCCACCATTAATGTCCCCGTCTTACCCCGCGAAACATCTGTGAATATGAACGCTCCGGAACCAATGCGAAAGGCGAAACGGATTTGGTAACATTTGCCTTCCGAGGCTTCTTATCAGCCCTTATAAGCTGCTATCACTTTCGGTCCACCACCGCTGGGGTTCCCTTGACACCCCCCATATAACTTGTGAAATTCAGCGTCCCAGCTTTGCTGCGACGTGAGATATGAATTTCGTGACAGACGGACAAACACACACACACACACAGACATACTAAGCGAATTATATATAGTAGGATAGGATAGCACCGTACTACTACTATGTGAGGCAACTATACTCGATTGTACACAAAGCACGTAGCCACAAGAAGGACTTGTGTACCCTAATGTCAGGTTTTCGTACTAGGACAAGCGACGTGCGACGTTGTATGTGCCAGCTATGCTCGCCGCCAATATTGGGTCTTAGAACGATTAGGCTGCGGTCATATTTAGGTCTGCGTCAATTGATGCCGGCACCAGCATCAAATTGACGCAATCATGTTTCTGCCGCAGACGATAGCGTCAATCTGATAACGCGCACTGTTTGCAAACGCTCGACCCAACTACACTGCAGTATGGTGATCATGGCGAGAGCCCACGATTTCGATTTCGAAACTTGGCATTGTGCCATACTATGCCATATTCGAATTTGTATTCCTGGGCTCTCGCCACGATCCCCATACTGTAGTGTAGTTGGGTCGAGCGTTTTGCAAACAGTGCGCGTTATCAGATTGACGCCGTCATCTGCGGCAGGCACATGGTTGCGTTAATTGACGCAGACACGTAGAGTGTGACCGCGCCCTTACGAGGTAACACTAGGAGCGCCATACACAGTTGACTTGTAATCGCTTTAGAACCCAACAACACGGCGCCTTCAGCTCGTCCACATCGCTTCGCTCCTTACACACCACGGTGCGAAATCCTGACATGAGGATAAACACCCGATGGCATGGTATCAGTACATAATCCCAATTGTACGCCGGAAAAAGAAAGCTTGGTGTTGTCGGAAGACTACATGACTTCGCTGGCGCTAGTTCGCCTCAATTCAGCACGTTCGGCACCACAGCATCGACGGCTATTCTGTTACAAGTGTTTCCGACGATCAATGACCCATGGCTACAAATGTAGTAATGGCCCAATAAAACCAATTGCGTAGCGGCTTGAGCCGGTTCCGAGGTGTACCTCACGAGGCGTCGCTCCGATCGTAATAGGTTCTCGTTCGTCTTCAAGTCAGCATAAGGGAGCAAGTTAGCGGGTACTACGTCCTTATAGCTCCATGATCCCTAAACGTGTCAGATAGGGTACTTCACCCTCAGCGCACCGACACTTCCATCAGTAGCAAATATCAAAGGTGTTCGTGTGAGGCAATTATGAAGAACATCTGGGATATTATCAGGCACACAAAGGTGATTTGTAGGGATCCATTGTACCCCATTCTCGAGACTGGGACCGTGTTTGAGATACACTCTTGCGACAGCAATGCATTTCCTCTTGGTGTTCCTTGTGCTCAAGGCAGTCAATTATAAAACTTTTCAATGATATTAGCATGCTTAGCACTACCTATTGTTGGCGCTAGAGACCGAAAGAGTTAATGTACCCCTTTTTACCGTGAGAGGTGGTTCAGTGGATTTGATAAGAGTAATGAAGGTAAGAGAAAGGCACAAGTGTTTATTGTGCGGCGATAAAAGAAGAGAGGGAGGCCTCGACCCTAGTATTCCTCATTCAGTCTTAACCCCGCACCGCTTTGCTTGTTGGATGTTGGATCAAGACTCTCCGCTCACATCTGACCTAGAATCTCTGCGCAGCTGATCTAAGCATTACCATGAAGTCTTCTGGTAGTAGCTGTTCTTTCAAATTTCAGATACTTCACCATCTCAACCGGTTCTTAATATTTCACTCGAATTCAAAAGTATTGGCGTTGTTCACCGCCTTGGGTTGCCGCATAATGAAGAAACGGCTGTGGAGGTCCGAAGAGATATTGAAGGATCGGATTTTCGAAGGAAAAGATCCATTGTGGCTGGCTCACAGAGGAAGCTTCCAGCAAGATTTGCAAAAACCGCGGCTCACCACATGAATGGCAGCAGTGATGACTATCATTTAACCGTGACAGACAACCACACTTATACAACTACTCACGAACCGAATAGAACTTTTATTAAATTCACTCCTGTGCAAGAGGAGAAGCCGGCTCCACTTCATCAAGAGAAGTTCGATGACTCATCTCCGTTTTCTTTATCCATTTATATTATGTTTGTAACATAAATGATCGTATGTCAATATTCCTTTCTTGAAACGTGGACCTTTTGGACCTGAAATCTTCTTGATCCATTCCACTACATATTTAGACCTGGTGATCCTGGTAGCTCAAGACGTCTTGCGATGCGCAAACACAAAAAACCAGAGGATAACAAAAGTGTTTTGTAAGTATCATTCATCGCTTCATTCTGTAACAATTATTCTTTAGGATTGTCTTGGAATAGCAATGTAGATGAAACTAAGATAACAGCAGTGCAAACCCCCTATATGTAAAACCACTAGTGTGTAAACCACCTACAGACCCAAATAATCTCACAGCCAATCTGCGAGGTGCTGATATTAGAACGCGGGAGGAAGCACACTCATAGAAGGGGAATTCGACGTTCTTAGTTGAGGCATACTGTCCCAAAATTTGTTGAAGCTGAGCAATGGAAGAAGATCAATTCTTATATGGTGGTCCACGGCTGGTTTGATCCACCACCGCATCATGGATCTCGACGAAACCATCATGGCTGATAAGTACTGTAGGGAATCAGGCGAAAGTCATCGAAAATTGTAGATAATGAACCCAGCATTTGCCAGCAGAATGAGCTCATCTGTCTCCACGACAGTGAACTGTTCTACGTTGCGGAAACTACCCTGAACAAGTTGAATGAGTTGGGCTACGAAATTTGCCACGTCATCCACTTTCATCAAGCTCCCACGATTCTGAACCCAAGCTTTCAGCTTTAAAAAGGTTTGGTGGTGATCCCGGTGACTCACCTCTTACTTTTTTGCTAACATTATCACGGCAAATTAGGAGAAAACAGCAATCAAAAGAAAGAGAACACACATCAAAAGCTATCGTTATCCTGGATAATCATTACCCGCTAACATGTCAAAAAATTTTCGTTGGAACTTAACCTACGACGGTTATTTGGGGAGCTGATCACGAATACGGCATTCATTCGTCGGCATCAACTCAGTGCAATTGCTCCAAATAGCTACGAAGAGTTGTTTTCACTGAAATCGATGAAGCTCGGATCATCAAGAGTTGTTTAGAGCGTCCATCACCAGTACGGCACCCCGTTTCAGGCTCCAGCGTCGTTCAGTACTACTGCATCGGTACTAGTGTAGTACAGGCACCACACTACTTGCGCAATTTTCGCCTAAGCCTTAAAGGAGAGGAGTAGAGCCTCCCCTCAGCTACTACAGCTTTGACAAAAACACGCTCAAAGGCACACCACGCGATAAACTTTAGTAGTTTACTTTTTTGGAGCGAGTAAGTCCTCGAATAACTGCTTAGGCTGCACCTTTACTGTGGCTGCACCGTGGACACTTGGTGTTGTGCCTCTTGAACACAACTGAGCCACACCCACAAGCTAAGTCACACCCGGTCTTAGACGAACGAATTTTCAACGCTCACATGGAGAAAGAAACTTGCTATAAGAGAAGATAATCAAATGAAACAACCATTTCGATGTCGAGGGCGGTTACCACACTGAAAATTCGACCGTATAAGACCAGTTCATTTCTGAACATATGCTAAAATTGGAACAATATAGTGATGATTAGCTTCGCTCCTACGCAAGGATGGCACGTAAATTCGTGAAGCGTCCCCGAGTTCTTATTGGGCGGAGGTGGTGTAGTGACAGGGGGCGCACACCCTCTCATGATGCGGGGATCAAATCCTGTATCAACGCTCGCCCAGGCTAACCAAGCCTTCCACCTCTCCGGGAACGGCAAATTGGTACCAGACTCGTCTGTGAGGATAAACTCACTGACTTTTACATCAAATCCATCAGCCATCACGGTTCTGAATGGAACTTGAATGTGCGGCGCATCTAACAGAAGGGATTGATTAACGCCAAAGCTTTATTCTTTTTCCTTCATAGGACCGGGTGTGATTTGGTTGGGTGGGCGTGGCTTGGTTGTCGTCAATAAGGCACATTGCCGTGAGCGTGCACAGTGCAGATGCTACAAAGGTGCAACCTGAGTAATTATATAAGGATCTACTCGCCTCGAGAAAGTAAGTGACTAATTGATTATCGCGTAGCATGCCTACAGAGGAAGGCAGCATCAGGGGAAATTCAGACGAAAAGTAAAAGAAGTAGTGACTATGAAAGTCGAGATCCCTAGTAACAAGACAGTGAAGAAAAAACATGGAAATGGCCAAAAACTCGGGGAATAGGACCCCCTTTCCACTGTTGATTCTCGACTCGGACGTCCTTTCCATCAAAAAGCGGGTAGTCTGATCTAGTTTTCCATTGGCATGTTACCAAGTGAACACAAGGGAATGTTCGGAAATGCAACAGCTTCTATTTTCTGGAATGAGCTTTAAAGGCACACCTCGCGAAAAATTGTGAGAGCTATCGCGTGTGTTACAGCATGTAGAGGCCTTGGTTTACCCACTAGTGAGGAAAAATGAATCGAACCCCCTCAAAACCACCAAAAATAAAGCTCTATGCTCGTAGGCCTCGTACGAGTACTGGAGATTAGGAATGAGTTTTTGCTCGATGATATCGCACAAAATGCTACGATATAACCTATTCTTCCCTGTTGAAGCTACCTTCGCTATTGATATCGCTGCCTTATCTTGTCTTATTGCAAGTTCCCCTCGTCTCGATGGGCTCAACTCAGCTCAGGTCGACCAGACCGTGCGCGGCAGGGGTGAGCCGTGACGCCGCGAAAAGGGTGCAGTCTTCACGACCATCCAAGGGTTTACCTTTCCTCAGAAGGTAGGGACCACTTTGATTATCGCGTGGTGTGCCTTTCAAGCTGAAACTGCGAGATCGCGCCACTGTACCTTCGATCCTGCCGCATATCCTTGGCCGCTCTTATCAAAGCCAATCACGAACCACATCGCATGGAGGCGGGGTGTGTCATCCCAGCCGTCACCTGTTATCCGTAGCGCCGTTTCTACTGCTCAAAGGCGCGCTTTTCCATCGGGATTTTGCCATAGATAGCCTTCTTAAACCTATAGTTTCCATGTGAAGGACTTTTTCAGGGATTTCTCAACAGCCTCATCATTTCTAATGCTGTCCTTAAGTGTGCACGTTGATGGCTGTGTGATAGAGTCAGGTAAAAACGACGCGGAGAAAATGACGCTACTCGTCTACATTCCACTACAGCACAAGTGGACAAGACTGGCGCCCTGGAATTCATTACATATTCGTGATCAGCATTCCAACTAGCTCTTATAGACAGGGTTTCAGCGGAATTTTTTCTTGACCAGCTCGCGGTGTCTGGGATACTAATGATTCAATAGTGCCGAATTTCCTTTTCTGTGAATGAAAATTAGAATGGTTCTTATTTGAGAATAGTAGTGACGATATCCTACCGCTCACTCTTCATGTTTCCTTTTGGTGTAGCGGTGCTCGGTACTCCTTCGCGACAACGTCCGCCACAGGTGGCTGCATCAAGTCGTTCAGCTTGAACCACGTCAGCCATTTGTGGTGGACCGATTGAATAGACCTGTAAGTAATTGTTTATCCTTGAGGTGGTCATCTTGATCGAACAACTCCTAATCCTACTACTCTCTGAGTGTCTTGAACCAGGCCGGATCCCGTAGCGCTGCGCTTTGCGCGTGCGAGCAAGGAAGATTGATTGTCACAGGCCGACGCCTTGTTATGAAATCTACAACCCATGAAGACCTTATGGCCGGCAACCCCCAAGTGCTCGCAACTGGGTGGTCTAAACGCTCCATTTTTTAAATGGTCCAGTGTCACGAATATGCCAAATAGAGTCAAACTTTCCGTTATTGAAACACTCCAATACATGAGAGAACGCTTGGTTGTTTTCTCTGGAATGTGGAGAATCGCGAAAATGCGCTTTCTGTCATTTTATTGTTTCAGCCTGCCGGTTTTGATCGGAGTAATAATTACGCTCGTTGCTCTAGTTGTGATTATATGTTTGATAATATTTATAATAAGGTACAGGCGAAGTGAGTTCAAAATGTTTTCCCAATATTTTCGATTTCCCTTGATTATTTGATTTCATTATGACCTTCTTAAGAACGCGCTAAATTAAAATCCAGAGAAAGAACTCTAATAGTGAGTTTCAAAATTATTACTCGATAATTTTTCAAAATTAACATTTGTTGTACTAACCTTGTAATCAGGATAGCCTTCGAAATAAGACAGCATAGTTCTCGGTGAAATCATCTGTGTTCCAGCGTATTTTATGATCTTCCAGGGAATGCATAAGTTTTAGGCGAAACCGGTTCGTAAGATGGAATGTGAAGATTTGAATCGTGTCAAGTTTACAGCAGCAGGTCCGCTAAAGATGGATAAAAATCTACAAGGTCCAGTGGTATGTTGCATTTACATCTTCATGTATGCGAAGATTGCAGTTGACTACATAGAGAGCTCTCGCTTCTGATTTACATGTTGCATAGGGACCAGTTTCCCAGGATGCGCCCCAAATACTTCAGCGCCATGAAAAAAGGAACATTTCTGACAAGAGTACAGCAAAAGGAACGAAAGTCGGATGGTAATTATTCATCACGATTCCCAACAATATGTGGGTTATCATCACTTTTCAATTCAACCTCCTTGATTTCGGATGACGGCACGTTGATAATTTTCGTGGTGGGGCCGATGACAGGACGCAGATAGTCGAAGTCGAGTTTTTCTCATTACCGTCGAAGGGCAGCCTTGAGGGGCTCAGAGCTTCCGAAAACTTTGATGAGGTGTTGCGTAGGCCATCTGTCCCAGATGTCACCAAACGGCGCAGTCCAGTGGGTTCAGATCGGGCGAGAAAAATTGTCGCTCGAGAAGACCGTCCGCAGGTGCTCGTTGATTCACATCCTGTCATAGACTCCAATCCCAAGCGTCGTCATCTGAAATCGAGGAGGTCGAATCAAAAAGTGATGATAATATACATATTGTTCGGAATCATTGTGAATACTTACCGTCCATTTTTCGTTTCTTTTGTTTCACTCTTGCTAGGGATATCTGTTCTTCACCGCGTATCAGTATTTATTGTGCACCCTGTAACTACGTAACGTACCTTACGCGCTGCTCGGCACTGCCAAGAACGAGTCGGTCCGCGCATAAGATAACTTAAAGGGATCGTCCACGGAAAATGAGTTTTTGTGTTACCCATATATTTATGTTGTATTTGCCTAATGTTGGCCTCATGCAAACTTTCACGTGAAAAAATGTGAATCTTGCTGAGATACAGCACCACAAAGTGCGGTCCAGGTGGGCGGGGCCTCCGTGTAAAAGCCTCGTCCCGTCGTCCGCCGCCGTTGGGAACGGAGAGTGGGACTGTTTACGTAACCCTCTGTTCCTACAATGCGTCCCCGACCACGGCGGACGACGGGACGAGGCTTTTACACGGAGGCCCCGCCCACCTGGACCGCACTTTGTGGTGCTGTATCTCAGTCAGATTCACATTTTTTCGCGTGAAATTTTGCATGAGGCCAACATTATATGGGTAACACAAAAACTCATTTTCCGTGGACTATTCCTTTAAATAGGAGCTCAGCTAGTTTAGCAGTTACAGCCTTGAACTTTCTTGGATTACCACTTATACAAGTGAACCCATCCACTGATGCTACTCATTATGGAGTTCAAAGATGTGTGGCGCTACTCCCTCGATGATGTGGTCCATTGCTCGTTTCTGGCTCTCTGCGCGCAATCTGATGACTTATTGGGCTCGTGACTGACCATGACTTACTGAAAGACCTGCAATTATTCCAGTCTCCTCCATATACAGATCAGTTCGCAATTGCAAGGCTGGTATCCTGTACACTTGCTAGGAATACCATGCACCCTCTGACCTCCTGGGACATTGTTATCTATATTTTATACTAGCAAGTTACCTCAAGGAAGACTTCTTTTAGGCATTCGTTTTTTCGGCTTCTCGGAATGATCTTAGTCAATTCGTTGACTGACTCTTTACACCGCATTTATACTCTGCGGTACTGGCGACAAGGCGTGGCTGCGTGTCTCTGCGTCTCCGCCTATGCAACCCCTGCTCATTGCTTGCGTCATCTGTGCAGCTCGTTCTGCGGCTCTGCCTCGATGCCTATGAACGCAGTCACGCCCAGCCGGCGCTGAGTATGAACGCGGCCTCAGAATCTTCAATTTCTAGCGTATTGATTTCAGAAGCATGCCCTCGACGAAGAACACTCTGTAGCTTTGAAGGGTGTGGAATTCGATGCTCGCCAAAACGAAATAGTGGAAATTGGGTCGAACATTGAAGTTTTTGCGGTTCGTTAGTATTGGGTTTTATCCCCGTTTTTCACATTGTTTCCTTCATCTTTCAACAAAGCTTATATATGTTTTCCATAGAGCATTTTTTGCTCTACAAAATGCAGCTATCTGTTTTTCGATTCCTTCGACTACCTAATATTTAATGAGGTTTGGAAATGAAGTAAGCTGAAGGCGAAAAATTGGCACTTGCGCACCTCATCTTTCTCGACTGCCATCGAGATCAAGAAATGTACTGTACAAGTTTTCGATAGAGCTTTTTCAGCCCTACAGTATGGTACTACTTTTTCTACAAATCACACAACTTTTTGCTATTCCTATGAATCACAAAGCAGTACTCGCAAATGTGTGCACTTTCGTTATCACCTCTTCCTCGCTTACCATCGAGATTGGAGGGATTATGCATTCCATAGAACTCTTCTTGCTCTACAAGATGATACCACTACTCTTTTGTATTCTTTCATATTTCACCATGTAGGAATGAGTTTCCACATGTTCTTCAATTCGAAATTACGTGATGGAAATGAATTTCTTTGACAAAGTGCTCTCTATCACTCGATAGAGCTCTTTTCGCTCTACAAGGTAGTGTTCACGGTTTTTGTTAAAGTATTTTTGTCATTTTTTAGAACATTTGAAAGTCGACGAAATCGAGCATTTTCGAATACATCTGTCGGAAATCCTCGATTTTGTCGACTTTTAAATGTTCTAAAAAATGGCAAAAAATATTTTAACAAAAACAGTGAACACTACCTTGTAGAGCGGAAAGAGCTCTATCGAGTGATAGAGAGCACTCTGTCAAAGAAATTCATTTCCATAACGCAATTTTGAATGGAAAAACAGGTGGGAACTTATTCCTACATGCTAAAATATGAAAGAATGCAAAAGAGTAGTGGTATCATCTTGTAGAGCAAGAAGAGCTCTATCGAATGCATATATGCACATCCTTTCCAATTCGATCTTAAGCGAGGAAGAAGTGATAACGAAAGTGCACACATTTGCGAGTACTGCTTTGTGAGTCTTAAGAACAGCAAAAAGTTGAGTGATTTGTAGAAAAAGTAGTACCATTCTGTAGAGCTGAAAAAGTTCTATCGAAAACTAATACAGTGCATTTTTTGATCTCGATGGCAGTCAAGAAAGATGAGGTGCGTAAGTGCCAATTTTTCGCCTTCAGCTTACTTCATTTCCAAACCTCAGCAAATATTAGGTCTTCGCTGGTGGGCAGGGATTGGTGCTGCAAGCGAGCTGGAACTATTAGGTGGTCCTGAAAGTCTTGTAGGATTTTTTTCGACCATCATTTTTTATTATTTTTTCTTCCAACAAACAACAGTTAGGCAACAACGTATTTACCATTGTTATCGATAAGACTCTACCACTTCATGGGTAAATCGTTGACTCCCTCCTCCCGGAGCCCTGGGTTCTGGGAGTCGATGAAGTCAGCGATCGCCTTTGCAAGCATGCCATAATCAACGAATTTTCTCTTGGCCAGGAGAGATCCAAGAGGATGGGTGAGGTGATAGTCAGAAGGGGCAATGTCTGGAGAGTATGGCCTGTAGGGCAGGACATCCCAGCCGAGCTCGTGTAGCTTGGCGTAGGTACTTTTCGTGAAATAGGAGGGGGCGTCGGCATGGGAGGGTGACCGCGGACTTTGGCTGCAGACCTTTTTTGAAGCTTTTCTCGAACAGCGACAGCGAGCTGCTGGAGCTGGTGGGTGCATACGGTAGCGGTGACTGTCTCGCCTTGTTCCAGCACTTCATGGAAAAGCATTTCTTCGGCGTCGCAGAAGTAGCACAGTCCTGAGCGTGGTTTACCTTCCATGTCAATCTCGCCGTTGCTGAAGCTGATGAACCAGCGGCGCACGGTCTCCTAGCTCACACATCCCTTGCCCAATGCAGCGCTGATGGAGTGGCAAGTTTCCGTCGTTTTGATGCCGCAAGACCGCTCATAATAGATGACACCGCGAGTTGGGTGGGTATCGACATCGGGCATTGTAGTTCTCTCTACGGGATCTGGTGGGTCAATTTGTATTTTTCTAGAAAGATTGAAGCACGTCCTGCCATAATCCTGAACCGTCTAGACCTGCCTCGAAGTAAACAAGAGTTACTGATTTTTTTTTGGAAAAATCCTACAAGACTTTTGGGACAACCTAATATTATAATCATACAGTTTCACCAACTGCCTCGCTTTGAGACCATTATTATTCAGAAAAATTCTGTTTTTGCAATCTAACTATGTCACTAATTGTGTGAGCGTTTTATTCTATATTCATTCCAGAATGAAGGTGTCACCAACACGGAGCGCACGGAATTGTCAAATTTTGCTTCAGGAATACCTTCACCTCAATCGGTAATTCCTGCTTACTCATTTTCCGTATGTCACTTCCCCTTTCACTTCTCTGTTGTCGCAAAACCATGTTATTCAGGTACAAAAGGCACCTCCAAAGGCTGAGGGCGTTGCCCATCGTATACGTAAAACACTTCCAAAAGGCGTAAGACGAATTTCTTCAAGAAATTTCAATGCGCGTAGGATTCCAAGCAAAGGTAAATGATGAACATGAACATCGAGCATCATGATCCAGCGAAAGTTTATGGTTCATCGTTTTCTACTTCTTACCGATATACAAAACAATTCTGATTGAATTTACCTACATTAACTTTTCGATAAATTTTACATGCTTCACTATCATTGACGTGAACGAGTGTCGAATCTCTGAACTGTACTAATTTAAATTTTTGAGATCTGTCATAAATGTTCATGTCCTTGTTGTTGTGCTTTGAAGATGCTGGAGGCTCCACTTTTATGATTTCATAGTTAATGAGATTCTTGCCCATAATTTCCTGGGTGAAATAAACTCTCATTCGCTGTGAAGCAATTGGCACCGGGGATCAATGTGAATGAAATAGCACATTTGAGCATTGTCTAATTCAACGCCGTTTTGAACGAGACATTCAGATCTTTTCATGATTAATGGTGATAGGTAAATTCGTGGCGTATTTCTCAAAGAGGGCGCAGTAGCTGACGTTTATACCATGTCAGCTCGCACGGCCCTAGGCTGCGTAGCAGGGCATAGCCGTGTGTCTCTGCGTTTCCCCCGTGCCACTCTACCTCACTGCCTGTGAATGCAGCCACGCCCTGTTAGCGCTGAGTATGAACGCGACCTTAGCTGATAGATATTCGATCATCTTAATGTGGAACTGCTATATTTGACACTCACAAGGAAAGGCTCACGGGTCACCGTGATTCTGGGAAGAATGTTACGGACGCTTGAAAGATACGGCGCAAGCGGAAGTGCTGGTCGTATAGGACTCGAGAAAAGACGTTGTCAGAGCTCGTATGAAGCAGTTGGTAGAGTGTCGTCCTACAATTTGGGGCATTAGAGTTCGAATCCTTGGTGCCTTTGCTGGTTTTGCTTTTGCCTCGAGTGTTTGCTAAACGTTTGCAAAACGTTTTTATGTTTCATTAAAGCATCCCGCGCCCCCCACTGATGAGTAATATGGGAATATTGGTTCTTTTCTGGATAATTGAACATTGTGCCCATCTCTTTTACCCTATTATTCTGCGATTGTGAGGAATTTGGCGTTGTTGCGTAAAACGACTATGATATTCGTGCTCAGGGACTCGAATTACCCCTCTGTGCAAATTTTCAGCCAAATCGAGTTTTTGGCCCAACTTCGCAAAAACTGGAGTACCGAGGGGGTAAGTGGTGATTTTTGAATTTTTTTTTCTACAAAATCGTGCAAGCTGAACAAAGATGACCTAGACATATCTATTATAGATACTCACGACAAAAATGTACGTAACAGGCGTCAAATAAGGGCATTTTCTCAGTAAGAGTCAGCGACTTCTCCTCTGTTGAGTCGGTTGCCAGCCAATAGCCCATAAATTTTTCCGAAATTTGGTCAAATTCCCAAATTGGCTAAAAACTTGTACAGTGGGTAGTTTGGTCCCCTAAAAACGAAAGTCATACTGATTTTGCGCGAAAACGTCTGGCTCGCGCACCAAGACTTCCGAACGTACCAAATATTCAGGAAAAGCTCCGTAACTCTCCTCCCTGGCCATTCAAGATAAGTTATATTTGCTCCTATGTAGTTTCAGAGAGGAATCTCAAATCTACCCTCCAAATTTGCTAAACGATTCTGGGAGTGGAGTTATGGAGGTTTTTCTGAACAAATAATACTATTATGCGGTAAGTTCGAGAGCCCATAGCGCGCGAGCCAGTCGCTGTTGTGCAAAACCAGTGTGTTTTTCGTGTTCAGGATATGAAATTCACTCAAGGGATAAGTTTTTAGCCAATTCGAAATTTGACCAAATTTCGGAAAATTTATGGGCTATTGGCTGGCAACCCATTCAACGAAGGAGAAGTCGCTGATCTTTGCCGAGAAAATGTCCTTATTTGACGCCTGTTACGTACATTTTTGTCGTGAGTATCTGTAATAGATATGTCTAGGTTATCTTTGTTCAGGTTGCACGTTTTTGTAGAAAAGAATTCAAAAACTACTTTTTATCCCCGCGGCACCCTTGATTTTCCGAAGTTGGACAAAAACTCGATTTGGCTGAAAATTTGCACAGAGAGGTAATTCGTGCCCTGAGCACGAATATCATAGTCCTTTTACGCAACAACGCCAAATTCCTCACAATCGCAGAATAATAGAGTAAAAAAGATGGGCAGAATGTTCAATTATCCAGAAAAGAACCATATTCCCATAACTCAAAGCAAAAGCATAACTAGCAAATGCACTAATAATTCGAACTCTCATGCCCCAAATTATAGCCCGACACTCTACCAACTGCTTCATCTGAGCTCTGACAACGTAATTTCTCGAGTCATATATGACCAGCACCTCCGCTTGCGCCATATCTTTTAGGCGTCCGTAACATTCTTCCCAGAATCGTTTGGCAGATTTGGAGGGCAGTTTCGAGATCCTCGTTTGAAACTACATAGGAAGACATACATTTCATCCTGGATGGCCACGGTGACCCGGGAGCCTTTCCTTGTCAGATGGACATGTACGCTTGCGTCTCGCACCGCGACGTGCATTGTGTTAGCAAGAACACGTTATATTTTGGTTCCTGAAACGATTACTGAGGAACTGCATAGGGCGTCACTACTTACTACGCATCATGCCGGAACCCGCAGTGATTAGTTCTGACATAGGGGTATACATCTATTTATGAGCATGCTTCACTAGAGCTATCAACTGAATGAAACAGGTCAATCGAGGAGCACAACACGCGCTGGAAAGAGGGCGGCATCTTTGTTCCGTTGATGGAAAAAAAGTTAATAGGATAGAAAGTGGAAGGCCCACATTTTTCCCAGTCAGTGTGGAATGAGCAAGAAATTTCCATTCCCGTGGCGTCCACCTTATGACAATGCCGGTTAACCGAGCGCATCTCGGTATGATAATCGCTCCAGTTATGGTGGAAATCAATCAATTGAAAAGGAGTCCTCAAAGAAAATGGAATGATGGGAGAGCCGTATGCAATGCTCATAGTCGCCAGCAGAGATTTTGAGAAAAAAAAATAAAGGTTTTTCGTGGAAGGGTAAACCTCAATTTTTGAGGAAAAAATGCAGGTTTGTCCTTCCACGCCGCTTGAAAGATTACGTTTCGTGAGCTCACAAGGTAATCCTGTGTAGTACAAGAGAAGTAGAACAGATCCAGATGCAAACGGCGCTGTTACTGCCCGATGGATGAATGCATGGCCCATCCCGAAAAAGAATGAATGCATGGCCCATCCCGAAAAAGAATGATCTACATCTATACAATTCTTCACACAATTCACGATTGACCAATCCTCAGTACAACAATCTCTATAAACTAGAAAGTAAAAGTAAAGTTTACCTAAAGTAAAAAAATACGTAAAAAGTACATATAAAATAATCCTAATAAGTGAAAGTAAAGTACAAGTAAAGTGATAGTAATAAACAGAAAGTATAAAACTATCTTATTTATCTCTAAAAGTGGCAACAAGCTAATTTGAACCCCTAGAAGGTTAAATGTGGGGGGTAGGATCAGATCGCATACTTTGATGTGAGCTGCAGCAACGTGACTTTTTTGCACAGATTCATGAACGAGTTTTATTAAACTGAACGATAGTAGTGTACATTCATTCAAGTTAATTTCCTGAATGTGGAAGTCAAAACGGAATTTCTGTTTGCGTAGTTGATCATTCCGATAATCATTGAAAATGATCGGTCGATTGAGAGTTCTGCTGCTACTACTCTACCCTATCACCCACTGCTTCAGATGCTACAAGTAAGTGATATTGATAATAGATTATTTTATCGTAATATCATTAACGTTTCGTGATTGATGGCATACTAATAATTTGATTGATTTGAGTGATCGCATAACTTGAGTTTTTAGGAAACTGGTCGAAATTCGTAATTGCCTTTTTTTCGTGTGAAAAAAATTCGGAATTGCCTTTTTTTCGTGTGAAACTTGCTCGTGACAAAAGTGCTATATGAATCGGCTAGGGAGGATTTACTACAGTTCAGCAGCGCGTTTTTTGCCTCAGTCTATGAGGGAGGAGCTGCAGGGTTGATGAAACAATCCCCTTATATGAAAAAAGTGGATTTTTGCATCACCTTAGAAGTGTTGCACTCAGCCGGGAGCTCCTTCTTTCTATATCGAGCTGCTCTCTCACCTTACTCCCCTTTTATATAGCACCGTGACATGATTTTGAGTTTAGTATGACACTGACGGGCGATGGCGCAAAATGGAACACAAGGACCGGACTACAATTCATCGAATGCGATGATGGATGTCTCTTCATGGTCAGGTGTCACACCAATTTTTCATTTTTTTTAGAAATTTGGAAATTTTTAGGAAGCGTTGTCATGAATCTAAATAGGTACTGCACGTAGTATTATAGGGCCTCAGGTAGATACGGGTGTGTGCACTTATGACGAAAAATTGCGTGGCCGCCCGCGGCGAGCGACGCGGCGGGTGCGAGTGCCAGTGACAGGGCATAGCAGCCTTCAAGCAAGGCAGTGTGACATCGGTGGAGGAGGCAGTGTTGCATGGGTGGGAGTGCAGAGGTGACGCCGACATGCTCTACCGGGCTCCCAAGGGCAAGTGATTCAGCAAGTCATGATGATGGCGCCGCGACTGCGACGACCGCGAAGCGATTTTCCGTCATAGGTGCACACACCCGGTGGATGCGAGAGAGGATTCTAGGCCACCGCATCTGAATCTAGATCCCTCCAGACAAGCTGTGGTTTGGTAGAATTTCGGTCAGGAGTTGCTTTGAAAAATATTTGCCATGAATACGACCCACAAACATCATTCAAGTTGTGCGTAGGATGAAGGATTGTTTCCCAACTACATAACTGTCTTATTAATGAATGATGTAATTATGAAGACCGCGTTCTCTCCCGCTTAACGATCGAAACTGCCGGAATCACTAAATGACGCATAGACCATAACCTGTCAAAGATTCTCAAATGCTTGCCAAGATGTGTGAAATTCGAAAAAACAAAAATTTGATTTCCTTGGTGGTTGCTCCATGCTAGCGATTTATTTTGAACGTGTTGCCGAATTTTTTTTTTTGCCGTTTTTTAAAATTTCACTCAGTAATCGTTCCAACTTATTGTTCGGTTCGGTGGTGTTGATAATATATATTTCATTGTTCCCCCCCCCCCCCCTCCCTTCTCCACATGTTATTTTTGAACGTGTAATAAATAGAAATATAAACAGAAGGCACGTGGATTTACCTAGAAAGGGGAGGAGAGATGTCAGCCTCTGGGACAGAAAATTCGCCTGCGTCTGCCATGCCAAGCGATGGTGCGAGTATGCGCGCACTACTGGGTCGGTCCTCAACATAATGGAGCCCTACGTTCTATCCTAGGCGGAATCACTTCAGGACTCGAGCAGTACGCCACCCCTATCTCACACCATTCCGTCGCGCACCAAACGCGGCCATGCGAATTTTGGGTTGAAAGCCTACAACTCTGTACCCCACTTTTCCTGTTTGGATGAAAACCACTCTATTTGAAGCTTGGTGCCTAGCCCGCCTGTAGCGTTACCACCCACAATACACCAATCATTATTTACAGTCCATTTCGGAAAAACAGATAGGGCGTGGCCTACGCACTTGGGTGAATGGCGAGAGTGAGAGTGTTAGCGGTGTGAGAGAGTTTGATACACGTTCATCCAAGTCCGTAGGCCACGCCCTATCTGTTCTTTCGAAATGGACTGTATGTACCCTTGGTTGCTTTTTGTGGTATATTCCATGAACTCGTCAAATTTCCTTCAGGCACGCATAACGATGTGCCATGCGATTTGACAGCCAAGCGACGATTATATGAGCCACCCATTTTTAGGAGAGAGATGCTCGCTTTGGTGGATTCACTATCAATCTGGGATGCTTCACGTACTTTCAGGAGACAGCACCATCTGGATGTATGGTTAGTGAGTTCAAAGACACTGATAGGGTAATGTGGGTAACGAGAACTTCTTGAGTCTGAGAGTGATCACCCAGTCACTCAAGTGAAAGCCAGGGTCTGAAAAGACTAAACGTGGCGAATTAATCTTGTAAGGAGCGCCCATTACCTTCAAAGGAAACGTCTTTTTCAACAGTCGACACTCTTTCCCACCTAGCTCGCCCTTTTTGTAAAAGGAAGAAGGAATCTCACAAAATCTTGCCCTCCCTTGCCCATACATTTACGCTGTATTTGCTTATTATGGGCCCCCTCCAAGATTTCACGCGAAAACGAAAATCCGAGCCGGGCACAGCTCCTCCAAGTAGCTCCTGACGATGTGAGATTGTTCGTGGAAACGGAACCAAGAGGATTTTGGAACCAAAGCGGTCTCGGTCACAAGGTAAGAGACGCAGATATGAAAGCACATCAACATAGGCGTGAAGTTTGAATTTTGCTCCTTCCACTGACAACTGTTGAAAGGTTGCTTGACGGGAATTCTACGTAGTTGCTGTTTTCCTCAGTTTTTCGATTTCTGCTCCTTCTTTTGTAGGCGAATCTCCTTCTCTTGGGTCATACAGCACCTCTAGTTTCAGAGGTAACGTCGCGATGGTCCTCAAAAGACTATCGTAAACTGTGCATCAGATGTGGAAACAGTGCTGCAGGCGTCACACATGCTTCCAGTCTATGCCAGGCAACCTGACCCTCAAATGACAGCCGGCTTGAGTGGCAACACTTGTCTTCACTGACGTGATCACGCTTTGGGAAGGAACCATGATTAGTTTGTTACGGGTGTGTACGCCAGGACAATCCAACAAAATCGTCGCGCTACGCAAATTGCATCGCAGCGCGCCAAATGCCTTGCTGGTCCCGTTCCAGAGTCAGCGCACACTATAAAGCGCGGTCGCCGCCTTTCTGCGTGGGGTGTGTGCACTTATGACAGATTTTCGCGCGGCCGCGCGCGACGAGCGGCTCGGCGAGTGCGGGTGCCAGCGGCAAGGCATGGCAGCCTTTAGGCGAGACAGTGTGGCATAGGTGGAAGTGCGGAGGTGACGCAGCCACTCTCTGCCGGGCTCCCAAGGGCAATCGATTGGACAATTCGTACTAGTGACGCCGCGAAGCGATTTTTCGCCATAAGTGCACACACCTTTCTGCGTGATCTGACTTGACGCACAACCGCTCGTTGCTCCATTCATTGAACGGATGAAAAATTGGCTTGCATGACATTAGAGGCGAGATTTTAATAATAGTCCTCGTAGTGCAAGGGGTAAGAACAGGGCAAGGAGGGCATAGATTCAGGCTCCCCTATCAAATATCCAACGTTCTACCTGTATTTCAAATCTGAGCCACTATTCGTACGGTGTTCAGGGGATATTATTGGGACCACAATTCCATGCAGAACATATGTCTAATATTGTGGGACTTTCAAGGTTTCCTAGAGTTACGTGTGAATTTCTTGTGGGGTGTCAGCGTTTCCTAAATTCTTTTCTCGTGAAGTTACTAGAATCGTTACGAATTTTCAGAAGTATGGTGGAAATGCAGCGCGAGTGGAATGTATATGTACACATAGTGGATGTAATGGCGAGCTTTTGTTGAATAGGTATGGTTTCTTTATTTATTCATTATTTATTTGAAGCGTTATACTTTTTCTGAAAATATGAAATGGAAGTCCAGTTAGGTAACGGGTAACGCGTGCACGCGTGGAGCGCGTGTGTTCAGTGGAAACCTAAGTTTTCGCATAGAGGGACCCCCGCACACATAGTGTATTAAGGGTTCAAATAATCATACGAACAACGCAGATTCGCGTGCCTTCGCTGCCCCTCTATCAAATAGACAGCTTACTCTGTTTGTGTTGCCGTCCGCAAGTAATTGTAACAGGTGATGATAGAGGAACTCGAACGCTGAATGTAGGGTGAAATCGGTGGGTGCAGCACTATTCGAAGCCATGTTATCGTTATGAAAGCACTTGCTACTTACATGAAGGTCTATTAAGTTCATTCGCGCCCTTTTGTGATGGCTCACGTCACCCTATAAGAATAAAATACTATGGTAAAAAGTAAAGGAATTGATAACATTACATGATAACAATCTTAATAAACAAATACTCAGTTCGGGCGTGAAACTTCAAAGGGACCGTACGCAATGTACGCAATTACACGCGACGAGGTCCGCTGCGCTGCTTGCCGCGCGTTGTAGCAGAGGTCAGCACAGTAGGGTGGTGCGTGAGGAGGACAATACGGATAGGGTAGAACGTTTTGGAAAACTAGGTACATATAATCTTTTGACATTGCATTACAAGACTTCGAACAAGTCACGGAAAAGTCCGCCATTCCTCAAAGGGCAGAAAATGATAATGAAGACCGCATCAGAAAACCATGCAGTCGTCAAACTCCTATTTCCGTGACTGATAATTCGCATCAATGAATGAGTCCACTCGTTGACATGGTATTCCAGTAAAGTTGTACGCTATCTCTGCTGAGAGACCGCTGAGTTACTCTTTTCCAGTCGCCCGCTCCTCACTAGTACCGTTGAGACGCGAGGTGCATCGTGTAGCTAAAACTGGTGGTTTTCTCTGAGTCTAGATGAAAACAAGACTTTTCCGCCAAAGTTGTATCGAGATGACGTCAGGATGATTTCTTTCTTTGGTTTATTTGTATGTAGGTCATGTTTTTGCCATACTGGAAAGTTTTAGAGGATAATCCATAGATTTCAGACGATCAGTGAAACTGTACTACGATCCCAGACCAGTTCAAATTGTTCAGAGATCTCGAAGTCCTTCTTTTCTAGTCGATCAGCTCTCTCTTCTTTCCTTTCCCTCAATGCACTCAGGAGCTTTTTTCTATCAAATTGAAAGGTGGTATGGATGCGTTCGTGGTGGCCTTACGGAACCAACCCGAGCTTGATTTCCTGTTAATAAGCATTCATCATAGAAAGGTTTCACTGTGGACAATGTCGTATAACGTCTGAAAGAGGATCGTTCTTAATAATTCCTAGTAGAACTTATCATACTAAGAAGCCCAGATTCTAATGATTTTTCATGAACATTCAGCTGATTCCTTAAAGCAAAAATTTAAGGCATTCTGGGATCCTGAACTATTTTACGAAGCTCAATGCCGTACAGTTTTCGTATGAACAGGAAGGGAAGTTGACGGATTGCTTAAAAACGCAGTGAAGCTAACTCGGAATAAAGGAAATTGACAAAATTTACAAATCCTAATAAATGTCATTACTTTCAAATGTTACTGGCCACATCATAGTTTCCGCTGCCTTCAGTGGCAGCTCACGGAATGAGGAGGAAGGAATGTGCAAGTATAATGCTTCGCGTCAACTGTTAAATATCCCCTTTGTGTTTTGTTAGAGATGGAATTCCACTGGACATAATAGTCCAATTTTAGAAGAACCCGTGCCCGTACGACAATTTGCAGCTCTTATCCGATTGAGGGAGTACTGCTGTTTTTTGGAGTTTTTGCCCAACCTGTGCCTGGCACTATTACACTAGTCACGGGGAAACGGAAGGCTAACGTAGCAAAGGCGTATCCAACCTCAGAAGAGCCTTGTTTTTTATTGGTTATACTACTTTTCCGTATAACTGTTCCTTCGATTCCTACATGACGGTTCTCCTGTTCGAGCTCAGTCTTTAGTCACTGGTTTCTTCCTTAAACGATCATTTCTAATTGCACAATTACCAGCTGATCTAGCGGGGCGATGAGAAGTAGTCTTCTGCAAAAGGGTGGAACCAAGTGTATGGTCATCAGAAGAGTGGAGTGAGAGTGATCAACTGTTTTTAGCCGAGTTTCCGTTTGTTACTGGAACTTTCACCGTTGCTTATCGGAGAGCATGCCTGTCCAGTAAGCAAACAGAACACAAAAGCCTGCCCTCATGCTTCTCCTCCTGTCAACTTTTCGGTAGCATATTGGTCATAGATTATCAGCACTCCATATTCTGAGACTATTTTGTGCTGTGGAAGACATTTTAATAAGAGGTGAGGCAATGGCACGTCTCCTACAACTTTGATTGTATATGAATAGCAACGAGCAAGGTGTCGGAATTGTAAGTTTAGGGTGTCAGGATGGGATGTCATGGCCTAAGCCCTTGGTATTTCACTTTTGATTGGGTTTATAACGTGCAGTAAAATAGAAAGAGCAATGCTTTATTACGTTAGCAAGTTTTTGAATTCAGCCACGAAGTGTAGTTAGTAGGATCAGCCGTGGAAGGTTGATACTCACTGTCAAGTGAGGAGACGATCTGTGCCATAGTTCATCTCAAACAGATAAGTTTAGCCCTCTCATCGTAGCCGTGATGCAGCCAGTTGAGTAGCCGCAGTGGGCGGGGCGTAGTCACGTCCGGCTTTAGCGTTGTCCCGCCCCTCCGATGATGCAGAAAGCGCAAAACTCATCCCTAAAGGCACACCACGCAATAATCACATTAGTGGCTTACATCTCGGGGCAAGTAGGTCCTTAGTTAGGGGCTCAGGCTGCACCTTTGTTGCGGCTTGATAGTGCGTACTCACGGCGATAGGCGCGCTCTAGACTAGCCGAGCTGCGCCCTCATCCGACAATCGAGTAAATTATTTCTCCTGCCCTGCGTAGTGTTACGGTACCTCACCCTGACATTCCAAAGTTATCGCTTTGTAACAGCGCGAAGACTTTGAAACTGCAAACGAACGCAGTGAGTATCTATCAAATTATGTAATGAATACAAAAGTAAGTTATTTTCAATTCTACTATAATATTAGGTTGTTCGGAAAGAAATGCGCGTTTTTTTGTCCATCTATTTCTCTTCTACTACAGAAGATTTTGTAAAACAGTTTTGTCTATTAGAAAGAGAATTTTACTGCGCATCTTTTGAAATACTTTTGTCTATATCTACTTGTTTTTTTTTCGAAGAAAAAATTCAAAAAAGAATTTCAATTTTTTTTTTCAAAATTTTGAAAAAATTTCAAAAAAGTGCATGATTCAATGCAATAAGCGGTAAATATTTGTCGCCATGCGTATAATGTTTGCAGAAAGATTTGGCTGTATAAAGTGTCGGGCAAAGTTCCAGCGTTTGAAAAACGGTAATGAAAGCTTGGATGACGAAGAACATGGAAGTCGGCCTCAAGTCGTTGAAACTTTTATTTCTTTGAAAAAAACCAAGTAGACATAGACAAAGATATATGAAAAGATGCACAATAAAAATCTCTTTCTAATAGATTGAACTGTTTTGAAGAATCTTTTATAGTGAGAGAGAAAAATGGACAAATTCAACGCGCATTTCTTTCCGAACAACCTAATAATTCGCTTAGTATGTCTGTGTGTGTGTGTGTCTGTGTGTGTGTTTGTCCGTCTGTCACGAAATTCATATCTCGCGTCGCAGTAAAGCTGGGACCATGAATTTGACAAGTGATGTAGGGGGTGGCAAGGGAACACTAATAGTGGTGGACCGAAAGTGATATCAACTGATAATGGCTGATAAGGAGCCTCGGAAGACAAATGTCGCCAAATCCGTTTCGCCTTTCGCGTTGATCCAAGAGCGCTGACACTCACAGATGTTTAGCAGGGTGGGCCAGGGACATTGATAGTAGGTGACTCGCACTGATAACGATTGATAAGATTCGATAAGGAGCGTAAGAAGGCTAGAGTCGTCGAATCTGTTTCGCTTCTTGCATTGATCTTGGAGCACTCATACTCACAGGTGTTTTGTGGAGTGGGACGGGGACATTGATGGTAGGTGATCCATATTGATAACGGTTGATAAGATTCGATAATGAGCGTAAAAAGGATAGAGTCGTCGAATCCGTTTCGCTTTTCGCATTGATCCTAGAGCGTTTATACTCACATAGTGTTTCGTGGTGTGGGACAGGGACATTGATGAGGGGTGATCCAAACTGATAATGGTTGATAAGATTCGATTAGGAGCATGTGAAGGCAAATGTCGTCAAGTTCGTTTCGCCTTTCGTGTTGATCCGAGAGCGCAGCCACTCATAACTGTTCAGCAGGGTGGACGGTCACATCTATGGTGGGTGATCCAAATTGATAATGGTTGATAAGATTTGTTAAGGAGCGTGAGGGGAAATGTCACCAAGGCCGGTTCGCTTTTGCGGCTAACCGTGGAATGTTCACATTCGTAGGTATTGTAGGGTACGGGGACCTCAATGGTACTGTTGTGTACAGGGGCCTCAGTGAAACTGACAACGGCTTACAGTGGCTGAGAAGGAACCGTTGGGTCGTTTGCAACTACTATACGACCGCTTTAGCGAAAGCGTCTTATGTCCAGTGCCATTGTGTGAACTTATTTTGTTTATGTTCTGATATCACTGGCCGATGTATCGACCGCTGAATTGCCTAGCGTTTCAAGAAATGGTGCATTTCTCTTGATACTGCGATCTACATTGATAATCATGATACAACCTATATTTGTGATAACAAAGCAAGCGATCATCTCGGAACCATTTTCTAATGCGGTACCGGCAGCAACGCTGGGTATCGACCGCTAGACTATGCAAAATTTCAAATAGTGGAGCATGTTTACGAACACGATAAACATCGATAATCGGGATATAGGTCAGCTATCATTGTGTAGGTCGAATACAAAACTATCGATCTTCAAACTATTCAAGTACCAATGATGACCTAAACCAGTTGGCTGGCGCACACTACTGCGCGCGATTCATGTCGATGACGTGCAAAATGGGTTCGAAGCAAAGCGATTGAAGCATATTGAAATGGAGATGCTTTTTTATCACGCCATCTTCTTTGCTCTTTCCCAATTCAATAGCGCAGCTGAAAGCAGAGGGTGGGAAATTTCCACTTAATTCAGCTGATCAAACATGTTTTGCACAATATCGCCATGAATCGCGCGCAGTAGTGTGCGCCTGCCAACTGGTAACTTCATATTGGGATAAAAGTATCAATATCATGGGGTAGTTTACAAAGCAGTAAGTAAATGTCATCATACACAATTATTCAAATGTCTTCAAAAGTACATACTTAACTGTAAAGCAAGTTGGTATTACTTCTTTCAGCGGTCTTCTCACACTGAAAAGGTCAGGGATTTACTCGTTATTAGAGTTCACACTTAATTCACTTCATTGGTCATCAGAGTCTCTTACATATAATTTGGAATGTTCTACGGTAATCTGTCTCTCAGATGGGCGCAGTCAAACTTCGGGTCGGAAGATTCGGGCTACGGTTAGTGACTGAATAACCCTTCCGTCCTTCATATAACGAATATACTTCTTCATTCGCTATATATGAATGAGTTCGGTTCGCGGAACACTCCAAGCATTTTGAGAGTGCCCCATACTGCAGCCGGCTAACTCCTTATGGTCGAACTCCTCCCACAAATAATCGCGTCACTTGAGTGCGTATTATTACCATGCAATCTGCATGGCCCCAATCAAAACCTTCTAATGCGCGGCGGAACACTTCCAGAGAAGATGGACATAGTAAAGAGGGGGTTTTTGGACATCTCTGTTCCTGTGGATTCCTTCTTCGTTGCCGCACATCTCAGTACCCCCCAATTTCACGCCAAATGAATGACAGAATCATCGCATCATCTCCTTTTATATTTCTTAGCCTTGATTTAGACGTTTATCGCTCCTTATCACTTGCTATCACTGCTTATCATCATCTATCATCTTTGCTCTCACTGATACCAATCCAGAATAGAGCTTACAAAATTGTACACAACCCTGACCATCTTATGTTTTGAAATAATGGCGAAACGGCACTGGATAGCGCCCACTTGAATCTATATCACGGTATCGTTTGGGCTTGTTTCGGCCTAACTGCTTCTGATAGCCGAACACTTGCTGTGTAGGGCATAGCACGTTCGAGGTAGGTTGGCTCAGATTCTCTCAAGGTCTACATCACCCACTTAAAGACAGCATCAGAGGTGATTGGAGCAATCCCCACAAGAAGTAACTCACATGGTAGTCCTGGGCCTAAGAAGGTTATCTGTGGCGAAATCCCGGTGAAAAAGCGCCGCTCTGAGCTGTAGAAACGCCGCAACGGATCATTGATTTCTTGATCCCGCCTCCCTTCGATTTCTTGATCCTCCTCCCGATGACGTGATTCCCGATTGACTGGGGTAAGAGCGGCCAAGAAGATGCGGCAGGAACGAAGGTTTTGCGGCGCGCTTCCGCAGTTTTAGCTTGAGGCTCACTCCAAAAAATAGGTGCTGTCGTATTTACAAACACTCCCTTGTGTTTACTTGGCAACATGCCTATGGTAAACTAGATCAGACTACTTCCCTCTTGAAGGACAGGTCGTCCGCATCGAGAATCAACGGTGGGAAGGGGGTCCTATTTCTCGGGTTTTTGGCTATTTTCATCCGTTTTTTCTGCAGTGTCCTGTTACTAAGCATCTCGACTTTCATATGCACTACTTCTTTTACTTTTCGTCCGACGTTCCCCTAATGATGCCTTTAAATGATGCAGATGAAGCGAAAACACTTCCTCCCACGTGGGAGGGTGGTTTCCTCAGGTTTTTGACCCTTTCATTTCCTTCCTGCTCTACTATTGCACTAATAGTACTATCTTTACTTTCGTGGCCTATAATCGCCCAAAATTAACATTTAGCGGGTCTTAGGAGCGATCCTTCCACTAGAGACTTCACGTATGAATCGCAATGAGAACTTTTTTTTGAAACTGGCCTTTCACTCTACATCATGTCCAGAGCTTCTCGAAGCGATTTTCTTGTATCTTGACCCGTAGACCGAACGACATCTTTTGATCTTTCGTTACCGTCGAATCCCTGGTTTGATGACACGGCCAACTCTCCCGATGTAATTGATGTTCTTCTAGACCAATCTTGTTCGATTATATCTGACACCTGCAAAAATATACTTGCTTCCCGTTTCCATCTGAGCTGTTGATTGTGAAGTTTCAGAAACATTATCTCCTTTTTCTTTTTTTTTTGTTTGCTTGCCATACTATCCAAATGTCGCAATATAGTTCTACAGTCAGTACACATATCACTATCTCGTGGGACCAGGGAAGTATCAGATGTCGAGGAAGACAGCCGCTTCAGTACGATTCCCTTCCCCCCTGTCTACGCCGACCAAATAAGACCCCCTTTTTGACCTCTACAATACCAGTAACTGTGACCGGATTGTATAGTCGCAATGTAATTTATTGCTATGGATTCTTGCTTGAAGCGAAAAATTTCAACTCATTTTATATTTTGTCACACGGGTTAGCGGTGAAATACCCTTTGTTTCTCATCTGCTTATTGAGATGATTTCAGTGCTGATCGCAGACCTTAGGAGGTACGACCCCCCCCCCCCGCCTCCTACCCTGTCAAATCCGACCCCCTTGTCAAGGGATTCTCGACTGTCGGTGTACCCTATCTGGGACTCTCTGGTACAATTCTGGTTTCGGTGTTGTTAGCTCGGAGTTAACCACATGATCCAATTAGGAGATACCATTGAAACCGAATAGAAAAAAACATTCAGAAGCTCTCTAGCTTTTTTATTAATATGTATGTTTTTGCAAAATGGATTAGAATCTCCTGGAATTTTCAACAGAATCCTAGAATGTGCTTTTCGAAAGTTTATAGGTCGATAAACACTGCGGTCTGAGAAATCATAATAAAATAAAATTCAAGAGACATACATTCACGCTTAGATTTTTGGCTAGGTATTGGCTGTTACGTACGTAAAACTTTTCTGAACTCGAAATCACTGAGATGTCCAAAACTTTGAATATAAGTAAGCAGACATTTGTCGTGCCTAATTCAGGTCGGTCGTATCTTCGTTTCAGCTTTGTACTCATCGTTCTGATCGATATCTATTGATAACGCATGGCTGTCCCCTCGTAAGGTGTAGGCGTAGAATGTATTCTATTCATTATACATTTCAGTGACAGTTACCGTATGCGTACCTGACTATCAGGTGGCTGACCCCAATCGGAAAGCAGCTCAGCTCGTTGATTTTGGATTGCTCTTCTTTCGGCATTCTCCTTACTTCGACGTGCGCAGTAGGTACCAGCACAAACCACGGCAACACAGAATACCATTAATACAGCGATTGTTGGCATAAGATAGATTCTTTCCTGGAAAAGGTTGCTGCAAACTTAGGATGACATACATGCTCTTTTTGTTGTTTTCTGGAAGCACAGGAAGGAATATGATGCACTTCCAAGGAGTTTCCTGCGCTCTCAAAACCCTACCCGCAGGTAACTGTCCTCCTATATAACTACTCCCTTGATGCGTTGCGTATGACCGCCACATGTCACAGATTCACGTTGCTTCGATCGATGCGTAAATGATGTTGCACACTGGCAAATGTGTATACCGTGCAAATGTGAACAGGCGTATTTTTTGAATTTTCAGCTAGTTCCCTCGCCTTCAGCTATAGTCGTTTCTCTCACTACCTTCTCGTGCACTATTATGCGTTTATTTAGGCGTTATTTCCGTGAACTTGTTTTTTTAAGAGCTTCGATACATGCGAGGCGTGAAAGGATGCCGATTAGGTCCGAATTTGGCATTTATGTAATATGGCTTTGCAGTAAAAAGCCAATACATTTTCTATCACCAGCGAACGGGGACGTGCAAAAGAACTCGTAGCGTGTGAGTGCGGCAAACGACAAACGTCTCCACATCGTGTGGTCGCCATCTGCAGTATCCCTGTTGGCCATTAGATCACGGTCCACACCGGCCCACAGCGCTAGTTTCCGTACAGGATTGTTTTTTTTGGGAAACACAATGGCGAATACACCTAACTGGAAATGTACGTCATTGTTTCCATACACTCAAAATGAGAAAAATAGAAGTTGAAACTGATGAAAATTTCGAGAAAAACTTAAACTCTCTCCAAAAAATGAAAACTAAAGTGAAATAAAAATGAAACGTACAGTGGTAAGTATCGGGTGTGTGCAGATATGACAGCGAATCGCTTCGCAACGTTTCTTTGCGGCTCCACCAGTACGACTCGCCGTATCGATTGCCTTTGGGAGCCGGCCGAACGTGACTGCGTCACGTCTGCGCTTCCACTCATGCCACACTGCCTCGCTTGAAGGCTGCCATGCCCTGCCACTGGCACTCGCACCCTCGTGGGCGGTCACGCGATTCGCTGCCATATGTGCACACACCCGTAAGTATCGCTTACCTTAACAACTTTTTTGATGAAGGTGTCAAATCTGAATGCTTTATATGGCTGACCACCATGAACGTAAAGCGTAGGACGCCATGCAAAAGCTATTGCTTCCATAATCAGCGCCAGGTGTTTATCGTCTATCGCTGCACGAAGAGAATCAATAAATCAATAGCGGCATATTAAAGTGTGGTCGATTTACCTTTGTGCTCATAAGTCAGAGGAATAATCATATCAGTGCGTAAAGTTAAGATGTGAGCGACCCATCTATTTCCAAATCTTGCTGTCTTCTTCATATGTAACACGGCAGCATCATGTGTGCACATCTCTTCCAGCTAGGAAATAATCAATGATTTTAAGTGATACTTGCATGCACAAGCGGAGAGAACTTACCCAAATTGCTTCGGTAATGGTTACAGTGAGATGTATTGGATCGAGGAGACTACGAAACTGAAAATGTGGCAATTAAGGCCAGGCGAGTGTAGCATTAAAGGAGGTCAAATGGCGGGACGCCTTGAAAATGGTTCCCTGTGGAGGTTCATCTTTTCTGAGTGGTTGGTTATGTACCGTTAGGATGAGATAATCCAACGCGGTGTGTGGCGCGCTAGACGGCGCCTTAGACGATGTGCAGGCCAGGCGCTCCCCATATAACTGGGTCTTATGGCAACTACCTTGCCGTGAACCTAAAATAAGGCAGAGATTACGTTAACCGCTTTCATACTCTGCGATGTCGCAGCAGGGCGTGGCTGCGTTGTCTCGGCGTCTCTGCCCATGCCACCATGCCTCGTTGCCTGCACCCATGCCACCATGCCTCGTTGCCTCCGTCGTCTCTGCACCTCTGGCCGTGCCGCTCTTCACTGCTGACTGTGCCCAGCGACGCCCTGGCGGCACGGAGTATGAAGGGGGCCTCAATCGCTTCAGAACCTACCTACGTACTGCGCTCGAAAGTACCTTCAGGGCACGGTTGTGAACTACTGCGGTAACAAAGAACGATATGAAACGGTTCAAAGATGAAGTACGTGCTTTTGCGCTCTTCGAATCACTTTAGGAACGGCAAGGGCAACTAAGACAGCCAGCTATGAAGTTTGCCCCGCCCTCCACTGCTACTCGGCCATTGGGAGCCAAAGCGGGAGGTTGCAATAGAACCTTGAGGCACGCTATCCAGCACGAGTTTTGCCACAGAACATTTTCTCGATCCATCTGGAAGTTGCCATTTCATTTACGAAGAAAATGTCTTTGCAATCTGATTTCTTTGATATCTCCTCACGGTGTCTTTAGGCCTTGCGTTCTTTGGACTAGGCCAATAGGGTTGCGCAGAGCTGCGAAATCCCTAATCATGGGTCGTCGAACTGCATTTCGGCTAGCGTGTTCGACTCCAGTCATCTTGTCTGTTTTGCTTTTGAATGGCAAGGATGTGGAAGATCATGACAATGAGTCTCGCACAGTGCCGGTTCTTTGGTAATGGTTGGATCACCTTCATAATCTGCGTCGTCGGCGCCTGCGACGTTGAAGACGGGTGGGCGGGAAGGGCACAGACGCGAAGTGCGATTTCCGTACTTCATACGCACTCTGCCCGCTTCACCCTGCGTAAGTACCGCAAGATATAAGGTCGGTCTTAGGTGGCGTCAGGAATATGGTACTGGTCTAACTAGGACTAAATGTGGGCGAGAATTAAGTTTGGCCTATGTACATCCCGCCAGGTGATGAAAAAGACGGAGTGGCATTCGGCTATCAAATACTGTCAGATCAAGTACCTCAATAACCTACTGTGCTATTTCCGCAAACTTGATTGATTTTCTGGCCTTTTTCAAGCGAGATGAGATGTATGCTGGCTACTTTGAGGGAATTCAAAGAGCATTCAATTTGCCGTGCCAAGTGTTTATATTGGACATCATATAAAATATTGACTTTCTTCTCTTTGTAAAGTTCTCTGCCCAAAATCTCAATCTGCAAAAATGATCTGAGCTGAAATGCTTCGTTGATAATAATCCAGCTAATATAGGATATATGGGCGGAGTTAATGTAGTGATATGTGGCGCACAGACACTCTCTCGGTGCGAGGATCAAATCTCGCATCTCTGCCAACCAGGCCAACCAAGCCCTTACCTTCAGGTAGGTGACGAACCTAATCACATTTACTCGTCACCACAACCCTGAGTGGAACTGGAATGCGTGGCGTATCCCAAAAAGAGATAGTTTGACGCTAAAAACTGTCCTTTATCTTTTGAATAGAGTATGATTACCTTCAGGTAGGTGACGAACCTAATCACATTTACTCGTCACCACAACCCTGAGTGGAACTGGAATGCGTGGCGTATCCCAAAAAAGGATAGTTTGACGCTAAAAACTGTCCTTTATCTTTTGATTGTAAACGTAGAGCTCTTTGGTGCTAATTGATCGGTGTAAAGAGAGGGGGGCGGGGGGTAGCTAGCGCTTTATAGCGTATGCTACTTCAAAATGATTATTCAATAGTGACACATGTAACCTTGTAAAGACATTACAAAGTTAGCCATGTGTCAAGTTTGACACGTTAGTGATGCTCAAATATTTGTCGTTCTACAAACTGCCACCCCCCCCCCAATCTCCTCATAAAAACAGCACCAGAAATTTGCGCAGAAACCAGAAATTTGTGCAGAAATTGGAAATGGTGCTATTTATCGCATTGAGAAGGTGGAACACCTCACTAAGGACGCAATTTTTACGTTAGCCTGGAGAGGGGGAGCAATATCTCCCTAGCTCCACCAAGGCTTCGGCGAAAATATACGCCTAAGGCATTGTTTATAGTTCGCGACGCAGGCTATCGCGCGATCACCTTAATCACTCGATCGATATGTATCTTTTTTCTTCCGCATGAATCGCAAACTCTGAACGATACCTAAGTGTGCAGATTGACCCCTTAGAGTCGCTCCGAGCTGCTTAGCTATGCAACTTTTTATAAGATCCCCCCCCCCCCCTCCCCGCCACCATAACGATGGCACGGGAAGTAGGAATAGATGAATGGTAATTTATGACACGCATTTACGTGAACACTTCGTGGTTACGTAGCTTCACAGGCAAATGTAAATATAGTCCATTTCGCAGCGCTTGATTGGGCGTGGCCTACGGACTTGGAGTGTATCGAACTCTCTCACCCCGCCAGACACTCTCACTCCCGCCACGCACCCAAGTTTGCAGGCCACGCCCAATCAAGCGCAGGGAAATGGACTGTATAGCATCTACGATGTTTCCTTCAGAAAAGGATCGTTCGCGAAGGAGGCGTTACTGCCATGAGAATCCGCGATGTTGGCCCAATTCGAGCGTCCTGGCTCAAACTGCATACGCAGACCTAACAGCATGCAAAGGATGCTGCGACAAATTTATCCCTACATATGGAATCAGCAAAGGCTTTTCATATAAGAGAATGAAATGTGGATTTACCAAAAGATTATGAACAATTTTCATGTGCAGGAGGAGTTTTTTTCACGCACAGAGTAATTTATCTGCACCGAATTATTCTCCCTAATGAGGCCAGGCTCATGGCAGTCAGGCCGCCTTTGCGAGCGGTTCACCTCTAAGAGAGGCACCGTGGATATCATATTTGCATTTGCACGATCCTTCTGTACATTTTTCTGGCTTAGGGTTTTCTGTACTTTGAGAAATATGAGACGATATCTTGTTTCAAATACAGTACGTTTTATCCGTAAACGTTGGCATAACATTAAAATATGTTTTCCGTATTATAAGGCGTGTATGGGGAATTACACGTACTACGCGATGTTACGTAATATACGCACATATCCCCTTCACCTTACTATGCCCCCTTATCTGACAACATATTTCTTCCAATTGACATTACATCCCCAACATGAACGCCATTGTACTGCTCAGGTCCTCCACCACATAAGGACTAAACTGTGCAAAAGTTGAAGTCTATACTGGAAATAGTAATCCCTTCAAGTTTGCCTCATAAGAGTCATCCTCGTGACACATTTCCGCTTAGAAGCCTCTGAAATACCCTCCGAATACGAGTGTATCCAAGCTGAAGATTGCATAACCCCCTGAGTAACGATATCGTTTTACCTGATAGCAAGAATCGTCCGCGGAGCACAAACATATGAGGCACAGTAATGAAAAACACAAGCGCAGCCACATCCAATGAGAAGAAGTGACAAATGAACCCTACCAAGTTACTGGAGAGCCCAAATGAATTCTCTCATGTATGAGTAGCGAAGTTATCGCAATCAGGATCACACGTTATCCGAGATAGCCTTCATAAGTCGTAATGATTTGGGAATTTTATTGTAAAATTCTTTTCATATTTCGCGCTTAGGTACAGTCCATTTCGGAGCGCCTGGCAGGGCGAGGCCTACGGACTTGGATGAAAGTGTATCGAGCACTCTCACCCCACCGCACACTCTCACTCTTCCCACTCACCCAAGTCCGTAGGTTACGCCCTGTCAGGCGTCGGGAAATGGACTGTATTGCTCCTAGTTTGCGTTTTAGGCGATCGCGTCAACCGCGCGACTCTCACGATACAGGCGGAAAGGGTGAAATACGTATTGATTGGGTGATTGATGCGCGTGAATCACTTGATCGATATGTATCTTTTCCATTTCGCCCCAATCGCACAATCGCCTGATCGTATAGTATGAAAACAGTCTTAACGAGCATTGAACTCATTTGAAGTGCTGCACACGGGCTGCAACGCAAACCTCATGATCAATGCTACTGAGCTAGCACAGTTAATATACAGGGTGGCTACGAAGTATGGTCCGCATTATTAAAGTACCTTTTTAAAGTATGGGTTCCTTTCTCAGTTCTATCAAACATGGTATGATTGAAACATTCAGCGATGCACTTACGCCCAAAAATCGCAGATGGTGAATTGGCCCTCTACAAAATTTTACGGCCTCTATATCGTACAGGCATCGCTCTTGTGGTCCAGTAAAACTTATGCGTGCAAGATTCAAGAGGCGGCTCGTGTATATTCTTCTTCTGTAGACCGCACAGTTTCACAATGTGCTTTTCAGAACGGGAGCTGCATAACTTCAATGCCATATACTTGCAGCTCACCAAGGAAGCTTTGACCACAAGTTAAGAGTTCTCACTTTAGTCAAAAGCAACCATTTGGAGTGATTCTTCTATTATTTGTTCCTTTACGTGCTGCCTATCAAATATTGAAATTTCGCGAAAAATCGTGCTCTTCTTATTTTTTTACCAGTGGAGAATCACCTGACCATACTTTGTAGCCACCCTGTATGTATAAAAGAGGATATTGATCACTCGTTTTGTGTTACGACCTGATGTGACATGTGTTTTGATTCAGTGGTAGATCCTTGTACAACTCATAGTAAGAGTTCTTCATTATACAGCATGATTTATACACGAGTTAACCATTTTGTTGAGATTGTCCGGTGTCGTGTAGATTCGTAGGTTGTGAACAGGTGGCAGATCCACCGGCGTGTTCTTGCCTTGACTTGTACGGCAAGGCCGCTTGTCGGGCAAGGAAGCCTGAAGAGAGAGACTGAGAGGGAGGAGAAATCAGTAACTAAATGAGTGGTGGAGACGGAAATATTTGTACCCTCAAATATGGGCAGTACAAAGCTTGTCTCAGGTGGCTATAAAGGTGCTCCCTTGACCATAAAACGCTTATTGCGTGTGTGCTGGCTTATGAAATGTAGGTACGGATGGTCACCCAGCCATGACTACATGTGTATTGAGCGTGAAAGCGCTGGTGCAATCACTGCGTTTCTTCTTCCGCGAGATATGGATTCGCCGGTAACAAAGGGTCGGAAGTGAAAAAACAGCGGAATTTCTATATCATGATACATTTTCAGACAATTGCAACTTCAAAAATGGTGCTCATAGCCCGCATTGTTTGGCGAAAATATTCGATCCTGCTCGAATCCCTCGCATACCTAACTTTTCTCGCAATCAAAGACTATCGTTGGTGAGTCTCATGCTGTCTTGATAAGTTTATTCGATGTCTCATATAGTAAATATCAAAGATCAAATTTTAAATATGGAATACAGTATATCACATCGTTGTAGAAATGTCATACATTCAACATGTGTCAATAATGTTTAACAATGGTTGCTATCGAACGGTCACAAAGGGTTTGTAAATAATAACGTTCAGTCAGTGGTCCAAACCGAAGAAGTATAAGGAATCAGGTGCAACCGAAGCATCACTTCAGTGTTTCACATGAAAAACACACCGATGGTACACGGAGTTTGAAAAGCGAAAATTTGAATGAATGGGGTTGATCAATCTTTCAAGATGTAGCGCGTTTCCTATCTTGAGTCATTGATTTAGATGAGTAGAGACAGTGGTCTGTTGGCTGCCTTTGTACATAAGTCTACACAATTCGAAAAAAACTTTTTACTTCCCATGGGAACACGACTATGAGTTATTCGCTATGAAATACGTTAATATAGGCGAGATTCTGTACAACGAACTTGCGAAAACGCCTGAAAGGAATAGTTTACGGGATATCGAGCTCTTCTGTTATCCATATGCTGTATTTGCTTAAAGAGAGCTGAATGCAAAACCTCACGCAAAAAAAACAAAAACCTGAATCCTAGAGGCTGAATAGAGCTCCTTAAAGTGACGTCCGACGGGGTGGAACAGCTGCGGGAGGGGGCGAGCAAAGAGCAGAAACACATATGACTAGGGACGCAGAGTGGCAAGCAAACCAACATTGGGCGCGAAAATTCAAGTGCCCTGCTTCTGCCGACAGCTGTTCAAAGATTGCTGGGCGCGAATTCAGACGAATTCTGTTTTTTCCAGTTTTTTGATTTTTGCTCTGGAATAAAGGATAATTCTCGCTTTTTCGTGTTTCTGTTCATGTACTGTAGGAATAGAAATTCGAGTCATGGAGTTTCCGTAAGCTCTCAACATTGCCAAGTGATGTAAAGATGATTGGTAACTTGGAAACTCTGTGATGGCTGAATTTTTCCAGATTTTTCTTTCTATTTGACATCACCTCATTCAGTGATAGTTGTGAGGCATAGTAGTTGTGAGATTTGGCTTCACAAGAAATGGGATACGTGTGTCCGAACGTATTTCATATGGTCCCCACTAGGCAAACATATGGCGCGACTTGTGGTGATCAGTGACCACGTTCATGGATAGACAGCGTGGATGCAACGACGTGCATGTTTTCACTAAGGCCTTTGACGTTGACGTATGAAATCAAAGCCTATGAATGAGCCATACCCTGTTTTGATTTTCATCTTCACTGTCATACTGCTCAATACTAGTTTTGTTTCTCGAAGGTGCTCTGCTAACTTGAAGATTTGTATTGCCTCGTCTATGTCTATCTGGCACTGAATGACTATGAAATCTTTTTATGGGCTCTTTGGTAAATTAAGATAACGCTACTGGAATTTGCATTTTTGTCAAATTATGAGATAACTTAATTTTGGCCATCATTTCGCTGAGAAAAAGCATCGGTTTGCATTTTGCATTATACCGGATTCAGTAAAACATTTTATACAATTTTCTGCAGCCTTGTTTCATTTTCCTGCCAGTCTGATTATACCGTGCCGTTGTCTGAGCATTATAATCACCATTCTAACAGGTCATTCTTCTCCACTTTTCAAAGTCGTGTAGCAAGGCCGTCCTATAGCAATCTGAGTAGATAGTTCGGAAAGCACTACGTCCGTTCATTATGGTGATAAAAAACCGGACTCCTGCATGAGCTTCAAGTGTGTTTTCTTGACAGCTGCTGCAACATACTGCACGGATTTGCGCTCGTCTCTCACTATTGTTGGTCTTTTTCGCGCAAATTCCTTTTTAGTTCCTTCTGTGATGTCCGTAGACATCATCAGAATGCACTTCCTCCAGATTCTCCTAAATTCAGAGCGATGGTTCAAGGTCACGAACATTCTATTTGGACCCCGGTTTCGATACTCGTCATGGATCTACCAACGGCTTCTTGCATGTGAATTTGTTACTATAATCCACAGTTGATCGGCAGTCAAGGCGCACTATATTCTACAGAAGACTCTCTTTTTGCGCCTGCGAGTAAATAAATAGTGACTGTGGTTGAAGACAAATTATGTGACAATCACTTCGTTTTTTTTAGATCTTTCCAAATGCATGTGAATAAGTTATAACACTGAGTTCAGTAGCTCCTAACTCGTCCTCAAGTTCATATCTAACAATTCGTGCAATTTGCAGGCTTTCGTAAGTTTGCACCCGGCCTTGGCATCAGTCGTCATTAAAATTGAAACCACTTTTGTATCGTTGAAACAAACACTGATGGGTGATATTTTTGATCTCTGATAGCTGCTGATTTTCGCTGCTGCCCGTAATGCGAAAGTTGTCGCAAGTATGCTGAGTTATGTGCAAAAGCTTCGGACATGAACGGGAATCGAACCCGCACTTCATACATTCCGGGCTCCGCTCATATGAGGACAGCGAATTGATGTCATATGTGTTTGACTATGAGAAGATGATGCGTGGTTTGTCCATCAGCGGTGCAATTCGTTGAATAGGCGAAATCTTATTCAGATACCGCCGATAAGGTTCCCCAAAATAAAAGCAGAATGCGTGGCGCATGCCAAAAGGCGATTAATCAGCGTCGAATGCTAAACCTTTTTATGCTAAAAAATACACATTTAGATAGCTGTGCACTGTGGACTAAAAAATTGGTGTGGTTGGATGGAATCCTGACCCGTATTCATTTGGAACTTTGTTTATGACGAGAATCTAATGCAATCATGAATGGTAAATTATGACAGAGAAAACTGTTATTGGTTGAAAACATGTTATCATTATTTTTTAAGTCATATATGGAAATAATTTCATAAAAACCTTATAATTATCTCGTCACCTCTTAGTAAGCTGGGGAAACCGTGTGGCGTATTAGCGAATGAATTGAGACCCAACACAAGTTCATTCAACGTGAAAGGATAAAACGTTTGACGCTGCTCAATCACTTCATAGAACGAGCCATGTATTGTACTTTTTTATAATCTTAGTGGTATTTGATTGCGATTTAGGCCAGCACATACGGACCACGACTAGCGGGAGACAGTCGGTTCGAGTCAGTACGCACCAGTTTTTTCACCCTTTGGATGAGTCCTGTACCGTTTCACTATCACTGAAGTGATGGAAGGTTTTGTTGGTCTGGCCAGGTGCTGTTCCATTTCTGATCCCTCGACAATGCTCACCAGGAGCTAACCACTGGTCACCACAACACGTGCCCTCATTTCTTACTTCAGATGTGTTATTGCTATGACACAGCGCCATTATGGAGCGATGCGTTTATTTGTCATCAGTTTTCTAAAAAATGATGATTCTGTGGGGTGATTTTATTGCATATATGCTACATGAACCAGTTACACAGAAGAAAAATGCTTAGTACCTGGAGAAGAACGCTATTAACATCAAAACTACAGAAGTGCCCGCGACTGGAAAGAATGGGGAAAATATCGAAGAATATGATACAGTAGGTGAGGAATATATGTCACATAGTGTTATATGGTTCGTTTCGCCTCCGACTCAGACGAACCATTGTATGTTGCCAGCCGGATATATTTAAAGTATGTATTGGATATCGGAATCGGATCTGTCTTGAATGTGAGGGAAAATAAAAAACAGAAAATATCGTGAAAACTCAGTAAAAGAAGATAATGGCTGGTTGAATATCTTAGAGCTTTCTTGCGCAACCACTACTAATAGGTGAAGTTGTTTTTGAACATAATGTGGCATTTTTCATCTCTCTGTAGGGTTCATTTTGAAGATGAGTGGCCTCGTGAACCAATTTCTCGTATCGCACAACGCTCCAAATGTGATCAAATGTTCATTGCAATAATAATGTTGAAGAAATGTGTGTGCCAAAGGGATTGTTATGCCCGTTTTTGAAGGATCGTCTCTGGAGGAGAATAGTGGACGGGTCAAAGTCAATTTGTCGCTCTATTCGTTCTCATGTCAAAGCCAATTTGCATAGAATTTGGATGATCTTTTTAGGGCGTCACGAAGTAAAATAGGGGGCTCACACCGCACCAGTCAGGTCCCCGTGGATCAAGTCGCTACCATAGTAGGGTAGTCTGAGGTGTCTGAGGCCAGAGTCACCATATTAGAGCACTTCTAGCTTTTCTAATGTCACGTTTTGTATTGAAGTTGGGTCCCAGTTTTCCGCCATCCTATCCCATTTCCACTCCCATTTCCACACTTATTGTGCGTAAAGTGATATGCGGTCTACATGAGCTCCCGGCTCGTCTACGTTACAGGGCTAAGCATGATAGGGACAACTCCCTGGCTACTAAGCGGGAATATCAGGCTCAATATACCCTTTCCAAACACATATTTCAAGCAGCAGGAACCTCAGATAGGCACAGACATTTCCATCGAGATCTATGCCGACGAAGTATTCAAGGTAATCACGCTTGCAATGAACGGTTACGTCCACCCACCGTGGCATGAAGATAGTGCAGGCCCCTGCCCCACTGGAGCGTTGGTTGCCCGTTAGCTGGGAAGATCCTCCGTACATGATGACTGTGGTGATGTGACATCGCTTCAGTTGATTGTGTGGGTCTCATAGTCTTTCTACTCATGAGGGGAGCTTCCGGGCTAGAACGGTTTCTATTGTAAGTGATAGAATACGTGGCTCACAAGAGCAACTGACTAATCAATGTTTAGATTCTGTGGAACTGTGATCACATTGATTTGTGGAACTATGATTACAAGTGATCTTTCAGAGCACTTTTCACGTTTCAGGCAGTCTCTTCAACTCGATTTTTTTTTGCAATTGAATCCTCTAAGCCGTCCCCACTTGTCTACATTTTCCGTGTGTGCACCGACGCGATTCCGGTCCAACCGGATCCGGTCGGTCGGTTGCCGTCGCAGCCGTGGCCGTCAGCGCCGTTAACCAACAGCACAGTCTTCTGTGTTGCATTCCCAAACATCCATACCGGCTGTGACGTCAAAAACGTCATTCATCGCGTTTTCTTGAGCGGATCCTTTCACGTTACCAATTCTTTAACATCCGAGCTGAAGGTTTACTTGTTCTTTATTTACGTGAAAAAAAGTGTACAAACTCCCACAAGAACTTATCTCCACTTTTTTAAAGAGGTTTCTCATGGCTTCCAGCAAATCAGGAGAGTCATTGTTTTTATTCGACCAATAATTTTACACTTACTAATTTATAAGATTACCCATTTTTTCGCTTGTTTATATCTTTCTACTCGACCAATAACTTTACATCTATTTATTTATTTACGCATCTGAGTACATATATGCTTCCTCCTATTTATTTGTTGACACATGACGGATGTGAAAAAGTAGGTGGCAAAAAAAGGTAACAGTCATAGTTATAAAATCATGGTTAGACATTCTGCGTCCCTGAGTGGCTGTACTCCTGTCTCCGTCTTCATTTCCATTTTTTGAAATTGCCGTGAAACTTAATAGATATATTTATTTATTTAATCATGCGTGCATGAGACGCGCCTGAACAATGAACAGAAAATTATGCTATGAGAAAAGCTCGAATTCAACTTGATGCTGACACATGTTGTTTATAATGAGCCATGCATTCTACTTCCAGTAAAGGCTTATGAATGTAATTTGGGCTGCAGGGCAGGTAGGTGTCAGCTGATGTAAATATGTATATACACATCTAGGAGAGATTTCAGTGCCAATTATGCATTCGCGAGCGCCAGGGTTTTTGTTGGCCTAGCGAAGTTGGTCTAAAATTCAATGTCTATGCGAGCGAAGCGGGCTTTTTGTTACGAAGCCACCCTACTTCAGTGCGTATAAGAAGTGAGGATTAGTGGACGGAGAAATCGGATGTTTTCTTCTGAATAGGATCCAAGTGCGCGAGAGTCTAATCTGAAAAGCAGAAGATCCTGCTTAAAAGTTTTTTGGTAGTAAATTGTGAAGAGTGCCTTTGTGAGAGGTTGTTTGCGAGAACCTTAAGTGTGGTGGCGATTTTTGAAAGAAATTGAGTGAGTGAACAAAAAAGCGGAAGAAAAAGGGCACTTAAACTGAGACGCCAACCTTCTGTGATCCTTGTAAGGGCATTCGCAATTTTCTCCCCTCAGTTTACGAGCAACGAAATGGAGGAGAAAACGACGTCTGACTGTTTTCGCTGCTTATGCATCGCTCGTGGTCCACTCGGCGGGATGATCTGATGGCAGGGAGCGCCCTGTCATTTGTAGGATCAAATCCTGTACAGCTTACTAAATCTACTATCCACATGTGAATCCAATAACAGGCTCATTCAAGAGGTTAGACAGGTTGACTTGGGCATGCGATCCAGGACTTACTGTGTGGGATCCGGTCGTGTGTATGCCATCTCGCAGAATATCGACAACGCTCGCAAATCCATACAAGTGCTGTAGAAAGATTCCTCGTCAATATGATAGTAACACAAAAAAAGCGGTAATGGTGTGGTGGCACGTGGCGCCGTTCACACTAGCATGGTTTGAGGCTCATCTCTCTCTCTCTTTCTTTATTCATGCCTACACATGGCAACCACGGTTCAAATCCCTTCGAATCGGCGACTCGGTACTGATTTTATCAGGACAGAAAACCCCTCATTTCACGTGCCACTACGACTTTGTATAGAAGTAGAGTGCATGACGAGTCCCAAGAATGGATTGATCAATGTTCAATAGTCATATTTTATTTCTTTGTGAAGTTCAAGATTGGGAAGCCTTTTTTGCTCTTCTAGTTTCAGTAGGTGCATGGAATATCCCGGTAAATGAATAAAGCAATGACTAAGCCTCTTTGGTATATCATAATCAGATTATAAGCTCAGTTTTAGAGCGAAGGTGGTGTATGTACATAGTGGCAAGTGGCGCAATCCCACTCTCATGGTGCGAGGTTTGTGGAAATCAAATTCCGCATCAATGCCCGTCCAGGCCAACTGAGCATTCCATCCGTCCGAAGTCTGTGAATCGGTGCCAAACCGGTTTGAGACGATGAAAGTACAGATTTGTTCATCGGGTGGGCCCCCGCAAGTCATTTTTGTATAGATTGTATAGACCAAATCGCATTCACCTGCTACCACGATTCTGGAACGAGCTAGAATGCGCGGCGCATCCCACAGAATGGGTTAGTTGGCGCCAAAAAACTTTATCCTTCACTCTTCAAGCTTAGTTCTATCTTAAAGCTGCCAAGTGACAGCGGATGGAAGCCCTCTTGTCCAGCATGAACGGGTTTTCGTAACGTTTCGTTTTGTTTGCCGCGAGCTTTAGGACCACGTTGTTCGATAGTAAACATTGGCTCATTAGCGGCCGTATGTTTCATTTTGAAGGACCACTACTTACCATATCACATGTCAATGACCAATTAAGTGCCTGCCTATAGACATAGTATTGGTTTAGACTTCTGCCAGAAATCGTATAGTAGAAACGGCCAATCCACAGAATTAGCAAGGTCAAGAAGAGATGGAGAAATCTTCGAGGGAGGGGGTTATAATGAGAATCGAAAAATAGGAGAGGCCGGTATATTGGAAAAAATTCTTGCAGAAATGAGCAGTTCATCCTGAGAAACTATCTGTTCAATGATTTTTAAGGTGGTCAGGTGATGTTCAAAAAAGGTCAGAAATAATCGCTTGCAATCATACTTTACACTAGGTAGTCTAGGTACATAGGTATACCATCTTGTCGATGAAATACCTTTCACAGAAACATTTTTGATAATGCCGACGATCAACAATGGTATCAGCCAACGACAGAGGGAGAGAGCGTGTTTAGTGAAAATTCTTCTCAGCCTATGGCTTGACCCGGAACGGGGGTGTGCACCCTTATGTCAGGGTTTTCGCATCGCGGCATGTCGCAAGCGAAGCAATGCGGACGAGTTCAAGGCGTCATTTTGTTGGGTCCCGAAACGATTACAAGTAAACTGCGTATCGCATCCCTAGCATTGCTGTGTAATCGTTTAAGACCCAACTATCGCGGACGCGCATAGCTCGCACATACTGTGTCGCACGCCGCTCGTAGTCGTGCGAAAATCCTGACATACACCCTTGGAACGGGCGTGGCTCATTAGTGGGTAGCTCGTACAAGTTCTGTGAATAGAACGGGAACCGATGATCCTCACCGTTATGAAATTCAGAATGGCTGTTAATATAGTTTGATATGAGTTTTCAGAAATTCATTGGTTGAAAGAATGATCGAGAAGGTTCGAAATGTCCACGAAGTTCAATGGTCACCGACACCTTTCGTTTGCACAGTCCATAAGATTAATGTCTTCTGACAGCACTTTTTCTTCGCAATGGTAAAGGTGCAGAAAGGGGGAGCAATCAGGGCACACCCAGATGTATGTGAAAATAGCCGCTCCAGTCTGACCCGCCCTTCTTTCAACATCTACATAACCTCTACGATATCAGTAACTATTGCCGATTGTATAGTATTACCAAGTATCTTATTACCGTAATTTTTGTGTTTCTTAGCGCTTAAGTTTATTACTCTCCATAGGCTTGAAAAATAATAAAAACCATAAACTTAAAATGTAAGCAGAACTTATAAACTTCCATTCCATCACTGTTTTGAACGTGCTGGAATTTCTAGGAGTCTAGCAAGCATCTTGCTTATTTTATTTACATATTTGATTGTCTTATCTACTTATTTATTTACTCACTCATTTATTTATTATTTATTTTTTAAACTTAATTTTTGTGTTTATCACTCGAATTCAGTCTTACATAACCAGGTCAGCTCACGGGCTCTCCTTATCATCCATCCTGGGACCACGGCTCACGTCTTCAGTTACGACCCTATCCTACCTATCGAATACGACACTCTGTCATGGAATCTTCGACTACCCTGGGAGCAGAGAAGTAAAGCAGAACTAAGAACGATGTCCTCTGTGAATGGAGAACCTAGTTATGATAGTTATGAAAAGCTTCACCCTAAGCCGCAGCGCCTCACTGGCCGAGTTGTTGTGAGGGCGGGAAAACGGTCGGGGTTGGGTGGCATATCCTTTGCCGTCTGCATCTACCCTTCACTGAATAGTGATGCAGAGGGAGCGTGAGGGAAGAGGTAGGAGATTCATTCTCTTTGACGCGTTTTTGGCCCTTTCCTCCAAATCTTTCTCTAGTGTTGCACTACTAAGCGACTTTCATTTCCTGCCGAAATGAGCGCGGAACATGTGGGCCGACTACTCCACCAGCGCCGTTGAATCAATGTCGTTTCGTCGCTAATCCGATGACGTACGGGCTAAACCCATTCACCGCATATCCATTCAAAGGCGGCGAAATTAATACGGAGGATATGGGACGAGTACCGGATCACAGTCTGCTGCGGTTCTCATTTTTCGACTTACTACCACCATATGGAACAGGTTTTCCATTGAAAGTTGTTCTTCAGATGCATCCTAACGATCGACCACCCACATTACACGATGGCCCCTCCCCTTCAGAATTACGCAATCCAACAGCAGTCTCTCAGCTTATCTTTTCGTGGAAGGCCTGTGACTTCTCTATTTTACATAAAATATACGATAGTTGATTTGAAAACTCGTTTTCGATGCCAAACTTGAAAGTTCCGTCTGAAATTCTTTTGAAAAATGTGTTCCATAATTGCCGCTAGAGGGGTATCCCTGACTGGGCGATATTTCTCAGAATAGCGTCTTCCTAAACCCCCAAAATATCGCTGGACAGTCATTTAATGATTGTTTATGTTGGTAGATAAGTTTATATATCAAACTATCGAAATACTTGAGACTAATAATGAAAAGCGAATACAAATCATTAAGTATTTCGAGCATCAATAAGGAAAATGTAAAGGCACCAGTAGGGGTAAGGGAAAACTGAGATCTGGAAGTACATGTTCTCTGCAGGCGCCCCTTCTACTTCGGAGAGGTTATATGTGGCGAAAATCGCATTGATAAAACACGGCTTGGGGTCTTATGACGCCCCGCAGCACGGCATGTCTCCTGCGGTCCTGCGGCCGGGCAAGTCGCCGCGGAGAGGCGGAAAACGATCGTGGCCGGCTGATTTAGCCCCTAGCCTGTCTGCAGTCCACCTTGGCTAATGAAGCAGAGGGTGCGAGAGAGAAGGAGAATTTTCGGGTTCCTATTCCTCAGTTTTTTCTCAGTTTTATGTCGTTCTTTCTCTACTACATATTACATTGCTGAGCATCCCTTCTTTCATACTCCACAGTCTGCCGAATTCACCCCTTCCGGTGGTGTCTTCAAGCTCATAAATACAATGAAAAGTGTTTTTTCCGTTGGTTTTAATGTTCTTTTAGCAGTAACCCTTCCCATAGTAAAAAAGTGCAGTTTTTAAAATTTTTTTCTATGAAAGCGCTCTAATTTCTTTCCTTAAAAGGCATGGTTAAATGGCAGCCAAAAGGTTTCAGAAAGAGGAGCAATGGACCACGGCTTCCTGACTCGAATCGGCCCTAGTATCACTTTTCCCCATTTTCTCATGTTTTGAAATGCTTAATTTATTTGTGGTTCTCAATTTTTATCGAATTTTGAATCTGTTTAAGGGTACACATCGAGCTGGTACAGCGTCATAACATTGTACTTGACTTGCTTGAACTTTTCTCGATTAAATGACTAGAATAAGGTTAAATGCAGCTAAGTTGACTAAGTCATTATTATTTCCTCTTGTATAGCATTCACTTTCATTAATTTTTAATGAAATTCAAAAGTAGCCTTCCTTTTAGAAATTCTAGAGAGGGAGGATGACCTCTATTTTCAAACTCTGATAGTAGTCAGTCAGCGGTGAAAAGTGTCCTTATACTCGTTCGACAATACCCGCCAATCACAGGATAAGCAAGAAATGTTCACGTTTAATCTCAAATGAGAACTTCTTACTGAAGGTCGAGTGGACCTGAAAAGAACATGAATTGGGGACAGATTTCAGAAGTTTCCATCATTAACTGTATCCACACCTCGGAATTCATGATAATCCATTGCTTACATCATCGAGGTTCAATCCAGCAATCCTTTTTATTTGCTCAGGTTTGAAAAGTCTGCTAGTACCGTTTGAAACACTACCGTGATACATATTTCATATAGCTTATGTGAGGAGGCATGTCAAATTTCGAATTAATCAGGCTTACGTGCATCAACAAACTACGAATGGCAGGAACTTGGTTGATCAGGGATGGTAGGCCCTCTTGCTCATACACCATCACAAAATTAGAGCAGGGTCAAGGATTGAGCTGAGGGAAGCTTTGTGTCTCAGGCCACCTTCGTACTCTGCGCCAGCAGTGATCAATGGCACGGAGGAGGTGCAGAGACGATGCAGCAAAAGAGGCGGTGTGGTATATACGGAGATACAGAGAAACGCAGCCACGCCTTGCCGCAAAGTATGTATGCGGCCTTACATTCCTCCCCGTCCCATTTTTCTAACCCCGGTTCGTTTTTTTTCCAAGGTTCGAGACTCGCCGTGGATCTTACTTCCAAAACTAATCGGACTATCGAACCGAACTTGAACATCAGGGAAAAGTTTGTGGCGACATCCGGTCAAAGCTTCCCCGTTTGGCATTATAGTATGAAGTGTTTGCTTTCAATCATTTCTACATGAGAGTGTGCCATGCTTTCAACATCTATGCAGGGTTATAATGATAATGGAATCACTTGTATGCTATTATTCTTACTTTATCCGTGTCAACGTTTTTATCCTCGAAAAAGTGGTTTTGATCTTTCAACCCTGGAGAATGGACGGGATAAGTCAGCCTTAGGAGAGGCTTCCAAAGAGAATTCGCCAAACCGTGACATCGTGAAACTACAGGGGTCGATCTCCACCATTTATTAGTGAGTAGTAGAGGCATGGTATTTTCAAAGGTTTATCTCATTGACGTCGTGATAATCACCTTCCAAGCTTCTCGAAAGTGATTTAGGTTGGCAGACTGAGAAAGCTAAAAGTTCCAGTGCTTGTTTTTATTGGCTATAATCTTTCCCTTCGCTTTTGATCTGCTATGAAAATATTTATAATATGACTAAAAAGTTTTCGTCACTGATTTCGAAACGAGTGCTGTTTACTAGATAACAATGACTTCGAGTAAATAGGGCACTTATTTTTGATTAGACCTCTGTTGTCTTCGCGAAGCTTGCTCATAGCGTTTAATAGCAATAACTCATTTGTAACGGTTTCATTAGCAGTAATTAAAGAAATAATTACTTACATATAAATATCAAGTTTGAAGATTCAATGTGGGGAGGAACAGAAAACCGGTTTGACGTTCGTTTCACACGTGCCAAAAAAAAACTCAAAACGATCACTCTTTATGGTACATATTATTGTTTCACTATGCTATCTCCAAGCACTGTAACAAAAATTTTTTTCAGCTCTGTGCATCTTTTTGGGAGTTCCAAAAAGCTTCAGAAATTGAATTTTACCTTTTCTTGCCCTCTATGGTCGATTACTGGGATTAGACATGTATGGCTTAATAACTGTACATTGGTCCCGTCCGCAAGTCGAGCATAGGACAGATTGCATTCTAATGTCAGCACGATTAAGAATAAAAAAGTATTCTGGCATCACCGAAGACGAACTGGCTAATCCCGCCCACTTCAACCTCAGTTTCTTCACTGGTCGTGTTACGAATAAGCCGAAGCTAGCTTGTTCGATAGTGTAAGCTGTCATACCTCTATAACACCCCATTTTTGTCTCCACTCTCTGCAATATCGTAAGTCATCTGAATTTATCGGTTGTTTCCGAAGAGATGCTTTGGAAATTTCATAACTGGCTGGATCTGCTCGTTCGAAAAAAAAGATGTGCTTGCTCTCTAGAAAAGAATAGCAGCTAAAGTCAGGCATTTTTTATGACTTATTTATTTGTTTATTTATTTATTGCACGCGTAGGAGTGCTTTTAAGGAGTCGGTAAGACCGCGGTTGTGAGGGCGGTGGTTGGAGAATTTTTTCGCTATAGTTAAGAAACGCCTTGATAAATTATATCTAACAATGCATTTTCACCTTTAATTTTCCTCTTCCTGACCCTTACCCTTTACGGTTCACGCTACACTGGGCATCGGGACAGCAGACTGATAAAAGGGAGGATTTTCGTTTTACTGTCCCACAGTTCCTAGACCTAAATTCAAGTAAATCGCGCGCCGCTTGCCTATCAGGTTGTGCACACCCGATGTCCAGTTTTCCAGGCTTCACGAGCAAGTACGACCTCTCGCGGTCTGACAGGCCGAGTACGACGATTCATTGAATTTTCGTAGACCAGGCGACCTTACTTCTTCGCCGGCTCGTACAATTGAAGGACAAACTGCCATGACCCTACCTGAGCAATTCTTTGTCAACGATCGATTTGTAGTTTTGTGTCAAGACGAGCCACTATGATTTTTCGCCGTCTTTCTTCGTATGAGAAGCATACTTCTTAGTTTTTTCTCTTTAACTTCTGTAGAGCCGCACTTACGTTGTATTTTTCTCTGCAGAAGTGCTCCTAATGCTCTCTCGCTCTTCCAATCTTATTGATCCATAAGCTCTAAAGAGCTGTGAAACACTATTAATCTGAAACTGCCGGTCACCTTATACGGTCATAGCTTTTGAAAATTGTAGGATTACCCCCATTGATTCAAGTCGCTTTGTCAGATAAGTCCGTGGATTGCACAGCTCAGCTGACCCTTCTCGGGGCTATCCAAATTTAACCTTCCCGAAGTTATCAGGAGCAAAACACAATGATGCCGTGCAGCTACATATTGAAACCAAAATGGCCATAACTAGCGTAGGCAGCTGTTTTTCCATTCTTGTCCTTGATATCGCTTGCTCATTTCGACTTCGCTTTTGTTCACATTCTTTCCTTACGAACGCCTGCCTGTATGATTGCACTTGTTAGATATGAGAGTATTGCCCTTTCGAGCCCTTTTCCACCTCTCGGTTTCATATCATCGCTCAGTAGAAGGCATTTGTCACATCAGAAGGCTTGACGACTGCTTCGAAAGTGCTCTTTCTTACGGCTGGTATGTAAAGGAAGTGCAAGTGATAAAAAGCCTGGGAAGGAGGAAAAAGGCATAGATTCTAAAAAAAGTAGCGCTTTGGCGTTTCAACTCTCTCTGGGATGAGCCTTGCATTTTAGTAGTGTCACTCAAAGCTGTGGTGGCATGCGAATGCGATTTGACCTAAGCTGTAAAATGCTGAGGTCAGCTGATGCACAAGTCAATTCCTTCAACCACCTAGACAGGTCTTTTGCAGTTCACCCACCCTGGAGGGATGGAAAACTTGGTTGACCTTGGCTCACCTTGAAGAGGGATTTGATCCTCGCACCATGAGAGTGGGAGAGCACGCTACCTGCCTTTACTAGTTATTCTTTCGCAGGTCGATCAGAGGACCGAAAGACCAATGGGAATTCACGAAAATATGAAACAAGAAATCTATTGAAAGATCAGGATGGTATCGTTCCCGGAAACAATACAGTCTTCCTCTTTCAGTAATTTCTTTTTTTGTTTTTCATGAGTTTCCACTGATCTTCGGTCCGCCGATCGATTAGAATCATTGTTTGTTTAATGATTCAATCGTTTTAGAAGAAAGCGAAACAGTGAAAGGTCGGCCCGCATAAACAGAAGTTTCCAACATTCAGAAACAATCAACATTACACTGGCATACGATATATATTCGAATCGCTTAAGCGCATGTGGAGAGAGATTTAGTGAAATGTACCAGCCATAAGCTTGAGGATGTGAAGTATAAATGTAAACGAAAAGTTATTCCATTCATATTTTAATTTCCATGTGGAAGTCATCCATAAAGGTGGCAGTGCTGTTCTATTTCGATTCAATCACCAAATGTGTTTGCATTTATACCTCTCACAACCACTTGTTGGCTTCTTCTTAGGCCTCATCCATAGCTGTCAGCGAATCATATTTTGATACGTACATATTTGCCCCCTCATCCGCTGGTTGATTGACCATCTCATCCAAACCATGAAACGTTGATTACGGACGTACTCGTGTGTAGCCCAACTTCTGGTAGAGTATAGTTGAATCATTACTGCCTTGTTTATTTTTGAAAATAATCGTAAATATGGAAAGAAGGCAATCTCACCATCCGTAAAGCCGTGAGCTCGATTCCTTCAGGAGCTAATCCCCATTTTTCTTTCAAAACTGAAAGCGAAACTGACTGGGAGGGCGTTATACTGTGATGAGAATCGTTCACCTCAGACAGACTATCACCATGAAAACTTTTAATATCCCAACGATCCTAACCAGGAACGGAACACTTGGTGTATTCCAGAAGTGACAATCAATATTGTACTTTTTGCATGTTTATTTACTTCTTTCGCAATTTCAGTGAATTTCATCGTTCATCGTGAATGACTGTGGGGAGCCTAGCCGCTGACCTAAATGGCCACTGCCGAATGGCGCCGAATTCAGGCATGAATGCTCTTACAGGGCAGAGTGAGTGCCCCATAGTATTCTTCTCCTCTTCTTCTGCGCTCACTAATCTATCGATGTTTAGAAAAGTTCAAGTAGTTTTTTTTTCATAGAAATCCTAAAAACAAAAGTGCAGAATAGTAAGGAGAGGTAGAGATTTCTGTGTCTTATCCTTGCTCGGTTAATTCGATCTTTTGAGTTTTTCTAAAATTGCTTTGAATCGTTCGGTTGTTTCTGGAACTAGAATGTGCGGTGCATCTCATTGTCAGGAAGGGATTGATTAACGTCAATAACTTTATCCTTTATTATCCTTTAATGCCGCCGCCACAGTCTATACGAACTTGAGATTCTTTGATAGATCTCTGACGTTTCGTGTCTTGGGCACTTTTTTGTTTCATCCACTGAACTTACAATACTTTTTTGAAGGACATGGTTTATATGGAGTAATCCAAGAGTTGGCTCAGTGCCAAAGTTCTATTTACCTGAACTTTCACCATGTTATCGCTTTTGCTATGGATTGTACTGCATGTTTTCTGCGGAAAACATCGTTTACACACCATTTCCTAACTTTTGAGTGCTGCGTCGATCCCGCCAACACTATTTATTGCGATTTATCATTTCATATGTATTACCACAGATATAGTGATACATATACAGTAGCGCTCAAAAGTCTTCGGCGAAATGGTCTTTCACTTGGGTTTTTCACTTGTAACTTTTTTGCAACAGCACCGATCTAAGAGAAATTTTAGTATGTTGTACTTAGAGACACTGCATACTTAATATACTATTTTGGCGCTCAGCGGTGTAGGTTACGTGGTTATATGAAATTTTTTAATTTTGGCATGCCATCGCTATGCCGTCCCGCTGTGTCATCAAAAGTCGTGGTCTTTCTACAGAATATTAATGTTCTCTGAGGCTTGCTCGTTTTGTTTTTGTAAAGAAAGCCGTTCTTCTTGACCAAGCCTTACTTTTTTCTGGGTGGTCTTGTAGTTAATTCTTGTAAAAAACCATGAAAAGTGGCAAGCGGCGCTCAAGTAGAAGGAAATGTTGACAATAGGTTCAGGCACCACATATTAAAATTTTGTCAAATTTGGTCAAGTAGAAAAAAGTTACAAAAAAGTTTTGACCAAAGACTTTTGAGCGCTACTGTATGTAAAAAGCTAAATCAAATGATCTTGTAATTCTGGACTTGTGGTTAAAAGATTAAAACTCTCACGTACGATAAAGCATAGAGTTTTTAGCGATGATCAATCCTTACTCGATGCGTAATCCTACCCTAAAGTCCCATGGATAAGAGCGGTTTGATTTACAGGTAAAAAAAATTCTTAAAAATTCTTGAAATTCTTTAAAAAAATTTTAAAAATTAGCGTTGTTTCAAATTTCTCTCCAGCAGCAGTCACTCCCAATGCAACAGCAAAATTAGATTTCTCATAGCCGGTTTCGCAAATTACTTCGGGAGATCATAACTCGGCTCAGACTGCATCTTTTCTCACAGAATAAGCATCATTTATTTGCTACACTTTTGGAAGTATTATTGATATTTGCATATCTTATTTTGAAGAAGGGCTGATGAATCATAGAGCGTGAGAACAAAAAAAGTCGACTTCAAACCATCATTCTTTCCGAACACACTGCTGCTGAAGAAGCTATCCAGATGTTTGGAAAAGTGGGGCATAGTTAGCGCTAGATCTGGTGAATATGACGAACGAGTACGGGCTTCAGCCTGCAACTGCTTCAATTACTGGAAGAGGATTTGTGGAAAATGCGCTTGCGCATAGCTGCCATGAGGGGTCCCTCGGCACCCATTTCTTTGGGTTTTTCCAAATCAAGGCTACTTGAGGTGGTTGGTCAAGCTTGTTTGTTGAGTGCCAATACTTGTGGATATCCCCTGCAAGTATGGGCGCTCATCGTTTTCTGTCGCTTTAGTTAAAGCGATTTGATCAATTGAAAATTCGAGCAAGTCGTTCTCATTTCTGCACTTCTGAAACCAGGGACAAAGTGTTCAATTCAATGCTTCACCCCCTCCCCTTGCAGCACACACATTGGTCATCTTCCCTGGGTCTCAGCTAGTCAAAAACTCGTGAAGTGAAGTCATCTAAAAAGTGCCATTTTCGCAGTACTTTATAATTTTCCTAATAACTCGAAAAACTTGTAACATTTCAAGAAAAGCATATATCCAGAAAGAGCAACTTTTTCTCTATCTAAGGAGCACAACTTGTAATTTAATTCATGTAGACGCGCTTCGAAATTTGAGTTTATCTTGTGAACGCGCGAATGCGACCAGAACTTTCCTTACAACCTAATAAAAAAATAGCAATAGAAAAAGTATAGAGAACAGTAAGAATAAAGGTAAAGTTGTAGGCTATTAATGCGATAATCATGAGCACACAGCACCAAAGAAAAACGTATACAAACGTCAATTTTCATTTTCTAGCACAAACCGCTCTTATCTACGGGCCGCTCTTATCTATGCGACTTTAGGGTACTTATTTCGGGATAGTGTTGGGTGAATCCTTCCGCTATTTTGCTTTTTTAGTGACATGGATCAGTTAATATGCATGTCAGGGTTTTATATCTGTTGCAAAAATTCACAGACTCCGAGGGATGGAATTTTTGCTTAGCTGGGACACAGAGTCGATTCAGGTTTCGAAAAAAATTTTGCGAGACAAGGCTCTTTATCGACGCTTCCAACGGTATTTACTTTTACTCTCTAAATTGACGCCCTGTTTTTTTTAAATCGCCACATGGGTAAAAATTCTCAAAAATGGTAGTTGTTGAATGATGCTCGAGGAAAACCTGAAAATACGACCCCTTGAAGATTCTTCGCCACGCTTGACCCTGCTGGATCGGGCTATGGCCCAGGAAAATAACCTGAAAATACGACCTTTTGAAGAATCCTCGTTAAGTATTAGATTCTAATTAATGAAGTAATAACTAAAGAGGATTTTTCCTGCGAGGGGGGGTCTTGTAACAAAGAGTAGTTGCAAGTCATGGCGTATATCCTTCTAGATGAGCCTAAGTCACCAATAGTGCGTCAACCCTGCACAGATATGAGGCTAGCTATGCATGAGCAGGCACTGGCATTTGACTTGTTTCCCAGACCGTACAAGTGAGAGCGGCTACATTTGTCGCTCCGCCGCACGTATCTTCGTATATGTGAATGACCCAGGAAGAATGAAAAGCTGGACTAGCGTGGGCGACGTCTGCTCTCTCTCTTTTTGGAAGTGTAATTGGCGATTGACCATAACACGAAAATGCGTATCTCTGGATATAGCCAATCATCCCACCGCCAGGTCCAGTCCCCATTAGAATTGGTCATCCATCTGTGTTCCACTAACTTCAATTTCAGATGTGGAATGGTGTTTCATCTTAACGGGTTAATTCCTTCCAAGCTCAATTCTTTCTGTATGCCAGCGAGGTTGTTAGGCGGAATCGAAATGGAAGCTTAGCATAAATGTCAATTACTTCACTGACAATAAGTAACACGGAGTGGCTGCGTTCCGCTCTCGCGGAGGTGGTCCGGGCCTCGAGGAAGACGACCTGGTCGAAACCTCAGGTCGTCAATAAAAAAGTTTCACTTACCAACCTCGTTGGCATAGCGGAGGAAATTGAAATCAACATCAATGCTGAGGTTTTACGAAGGTAGAAGTTGGAATGTGATACTTCCACGCTCTTTTTCCCGTGTGTTGCAATCCTTTTGAGGTGTCGCTAATGAAACATTCGTGGCTCGTTTGGAATTTTTTTGGTTTTTATTTTCCGGTTCGTTAACGGTTAACGCAGTTATTCCTGTGGTGTCTAATCATCTTTGAAGAGATTGTAATACTACAACTATGCACTAAAACCTGATATCGTAGTTGTTTATTTGCGGATATTCCAGAAGTTTCCTGCTTTTTCAGGAGATCGGCTGCTCAAATGCCTGTCTTGTGGGTCAATCCAACTAGATGTGCAGGTACTGCTTGTCCCAATTAACCGAAGCAAACTGGAATTGTACCCGTTCCTGCATGCACCCAGATTTCATAGAGCTGGCATTCGTATAGTATCCATGCGCGGCAAAATCTGGTAAGCGCGCACATACCTTTGTGAAGGGCCGGAAACCCAAGAATGCAACATTGAAGTGGCGCCCTTTTCAAAAATCGATCATTTTAGAGGAAATTTGAGCTCTCCTAGCTGCTTGGTGTCACTACTACTCTCGATTATTCAGGACTGAGCCATAGAATCTCTACTCTTATTAAAACCTCCACTTCTTGAAAAAAAGTTCTTGACTTATTTGCAATTTTGTGGAATATTATTGTTATGATCTTTATTATGGAGTAGTATTATTATTACAATTATACTTTATCTCATGGAATTGTAAAAACACACAGCGCTGAAATTATGCCCTTAAGCGGAATAATTTGCTATATGTAAAAATTCTCTCAAAGTAATTTTAGAATCGTTCTAGTCAGCTTCTGCTGAACTATTGGGTTGGGGAATAAGTCCCCGCCGTTTTTTTCAACCCCGTTTTTCACATTGTTCCCTTCATCTTTCGACAAAGCTCATACATGTTTTCGGTAGAGCTTTTTTTGCTCTACAAATTGCTTATATCTGTTTTTCAATTCTTTCGATTACCTGATATTTGTGAGGTTTGGAAATGAAGTAAGCTTGAGGCAAAAAACTAGCACTTGCGCACTTCATCTTTTACGTCTGCCATTGAGACCAAAAAATGTATGTGGGTATGGTTTCGATAGAGCTTTTTCAGCTCTACAAAATGGTGCTACTCCTTATTCGAATCGCTCAACATTTTGCTGTTTTTAAGACTTGGAAATGCAGTACTCGCAAAAGTATGCACTTTGGTTATCTTCTCTTCCTTGCCCACCATCGAGATTGGAGAGGATGTGCATATATGCATTCGATAGGGCTTTCTTTGCTCTACAAGATGATGCCACATTTCTTTTGTATCCTCTCATATTTTAGCATGTAGGAACAAGCTTCCACCTGATTTTCAATTCAAAATTGCATAATGAATATGAGTTTTTTTGGCAGAGTGTTTTGTACCAACCGATAGAGCTCTTTCCTCTCTACGAGATAGTTTTCATGGTTTTTGTTAGAATAAATTTTTCACATTTTTTAGATCACTTAAAAGTCGACGAAATCGAACATTTTCGTCACATGGTGTCAAACATGCTCGATTCCGTCGACTTTTAAGTGATCTAAAAAATGCGAAAAATTCATTCTAACAAAGACCATGAAAAATATCTTGTAGAGCGGAAAGAGCTCTATCGGTTGGTACAAAACACTCTGCCAAAAAAACTCATATTCATTATGCAATTTTGAATTGAAAATCAGGTGGAAGCTTGTTCCTACATGCTAAAATATGAGAGGATACAAAAGAAATGTGGCATCATCTTGTAGAGCAGAGAAAGCCCTATCGAATGCATATATGCACATCCTCTCCAATCTCGATGGTGGGCAAGGAAGAGAAGATAACCAAAGTGCATACTTTTGCGAGTACTGCATTTCCAAGTCTTAAAAACAGCAAAATGTTGAGCGATTCGAATAAAGAGTAGTGCCATTTTGTAGAGCTGAAAAAGCTCTATCGAAATCGTACCCACATACATTTTTTGGTCTCAATGGCAGACGTAAAAGATGAAGTGCGCAAGTGCTAGTTTTTTGCCTCAAGCTTACTTCATTTCCAAACCTCATAAATATCAGGTAATCGAAAGAATTGAAAAACAGATATAAGCAATTTGTAGAGCAAAAAAAGCTCTACCGAAAACATGTATGAGCTTTGTCGAAAGATGAAGGGAACAATGTGAAAAACGGGGTTGAAAAAAACGGCGGGGACTTATTCCCCAACCCAATATTATTTGGTTTGCTCTTTGCATTTTGCAATTAACTGACTACAAATCAATCTGATGAATTGTATTGCATTTATTTTGCATTTTGCATACTTATTATATATTTTGCATTTGCTCCAGGCAATTATTCGCATATCGACATTCTCTACCCATCATTCATTTTTATTATTATTATGTTTTGTTTTATAATTATTTTTTATTACATTTGTAAATTATGATCTTATGAAAATTCCCGTTTCAACGAGATATCTGAAACAGGAAACGTTAAGACTGTTCCACTTTTTCTGACACTTGCGCCCATAATCATCTTATGATATACCGCTGACGGAACTTCTTGGCACCGTTCGGAATTTTGTGGTTCCCTCCGAAAGTTCATTTCACCGCTGCAAGCAGGATGATTCTGATGATAATTTATGGCACCTCGTGCTCTTGGCAGCTCCTGGTGGCTACTACGCGATTCCATCGCCATGCGAATTCCACGAAAGCAACTAAAATTCTACCCTAATCATTCATTCGGAGTGATATGATTCGCTTTCCTCTCACAAAAGTTTTTTTTCAAAGTTATCTTTTGTGGCTACGGTACATCCAATTTCGCAGTTCTCGCGCTCACATTTGAGTCAACCGCCGGAACCATTGAACCTCTGCACGTGATCATCGCTAATTTGCACTTGCCTTTTTCAATTGGGTGAGTCACCAGGGTTTGCTGTGAACTATGGCACCACTCATAGCATCTTAGCACTCATAGCATCTCATAGCTTCTTAGGGCCTGGAAACTGGTTAGAGTAAGCACCATTGAAGTTTTCTGACCATTTTTTTTCGCCATATGGGAGACGTAGATTGATTCCATAAAGAACCCGTTTAGTTATACGGTAGGGTATGTGGCTAGAATGAATGTGATTATGTCATTCAAAGAACTGAGTGGATAGTCGAAGGGGATAGGAGCTGCATCCACACCACATCCACATCCACCTTGCTGTGTTGATATCAGTGGTTGTTTTACGTATTCGATCCCACTTAGTCAATCGATTCCATAATTTGGTATCGCTGCGGCTTTTGTTCGTATTTTGTTAACATCGAAGAAATAAACAATTATTATTAAGGAGATGGTGTCCTAAAAAATTTTGGGGGAGGGGAAGAAGCAAAGAAGTAGTTTATCTCCCGTTTCGCAAAACTTGTAGGTTGCGTTGAAACTTGTGCTACGGAAATTCTGCTCGTCGCGCTCACCTATTCATACAGAAGAGCTTCAGTTGTTTGAAGTTTCCATCCGCTTCATTGCGCAACTCACTTTGATGAGGTGATGATTGTGTAGTGGCAGTGGCGCGCAAACCCACGCTCATGGTCGGGGGTCGAATCCCGCATCAATGCCCGCTAAGCCCTCCAAGCCTTCTTCCTTCCGATGTTGGTGAAAAGTAAATTTGAACTGTCTGCAGTAGGCGAAGATGTTGGGAAGCTCATTTGGCTTTGCTGACATGAAACTGTGTGACCAGCACTGGATCGTTCAATCTTTATGACCATTAAAGGGATCTCTCCCAAAACTTCCACTTTTTCTCCCCCCCCCCTCCTTCCTTTCATATATGTATAATTACGTTGTACATATTCACAACGGACCACCTGCAAGTTTTCAATTGAAAGAAAAATCAAAGCACGGCAAAAACAGCAATTTATGTACATAGCTCTCCACACAAACTTTGTAATCTTCTCTGTTTACTAATAAAATGTTCAAATTAGGTCTTTTTTTAAAGAGAGTGGGAGATAATGTGACTATGCACACTCCTCATGTGAATCATCCAAAAATGCTACGGGTGCAATAAGTCTATATGTGGCGAAATTAATCGATTAAAGGGAACGTGCTCGTGATTTATAAAAGCCCTCTCTTTCAACAGCCGCCACTTGTTTAGCAGTGCCCGACCCTCTCGATAACAGAGCCCGCCTCCTTCTATAGTCAATGGTGGGGAGGGAGATTTTATTTCCATGGTTTTTGACCGTTCCGTTTCGTTTTCTCTTCACTTCGTACTAATAAGCACCTGGGCTCTTGTACAATGATCTTTTGATATTCGGCTCTAACTACTCTCACCACTGCCTTTAAATACGCCGGAAGGGCTAAATTCGGCATATTGAGAGAAATGGAAGACGGGGTGGTCAGCAATGAAACAATAGAGGAAGAATGAAATAAAACTGCGAAAATATCGGAACCACAAAATCCCCCTCTTCTCTTTCTCTCTCTGCGTCACTAACTGGCGCTAGATTGCAGACGGACTAGAGGCCAAATCAACCGCCAGCGAACGATGTCCCGCCCTCGTCGGCAATGTGCACGGCTTATGAAGTGCAAAGCGAGACGCCGTGTTGTGAGATGGTGATAGGAGTCGAAAGCGCGCTTTTTGAGTGCGGGTTTCGTCACCAATCGTCTCTTCCGAAGTGGAAGGTTTATTTTCAGAGGGCTTATATTCCTAGTTCTCATTTCTCCTTACCCTTGCCACTGCCTTCGAGGATGCCCCAAAACTGCAAATCCGTCGAGCGTCTTTCATGCCATTACCCAGCTGATTCGTGAGTTCAGCACCTTCTATAACTTACTCCAGTAGTAGCATCTGTAGAAAGGGTCCTGGTTGGTGTATGAGGTATGTATGTGAACCATTGAAGTACCCTCCAGTACGTACCCCTTCAGTACGTTGCGCGCTCCCCGCCATACCAAAGATTTTAAGATTTTGCGAAATTTTATCTTTCTTTCCGCGTGGTTCCATGCCATACAAAATCTTTTCAAGTATCAAGTATTTGCTTTGTTACCAGATAGCTCTATTTACTCAGCTGTGAAGTATGGAAGTATCGAGGACGAACTTGTGCTTTTGTCGTTTTGAAGTTCGAGAAACCGGATTTCCAGCAGTAAGTGGGAGTAACGAGTAAAAAACTGTGTGCTTGCTTGCCTGTTCACCTATGCCGTGTGCTATATGCTTTCTCATTGAGTGGCGTCCTCTTCAAAATCATCTGCAGCTCTCACGAAATCTTTCTACAACCTCACTAATGTAACCGGAAATCTTATGTGCCATTGTACAGGGTGTCCCAGAATTATTGGCGCCTAGGTTCATGTTTCTTTGTATTTTTCTATGCAGATTGTACAGTGCGTTTCATAATTATAAGGTCACCCCTTAATTTTAGGTTTTCTCGACAACACCCCATTAAGGAATCTTTTCAGTCTCATAGACGGATTCCTCACCTAAAATAACCCCCGCATCCGATTTTTGGTTGCAGTCTCATTTACCTTATGTTTTTAAGAGTATTTCTCGTTTTTCGCACCGTTTCATAATTATAAGGTCACCCTGAAAAAAGAAAAAAGTTAAGGCCCCGGCAAGTCTGTGAAGGTGGATATGTAATCCAGATACATCTTCGTGATACATGCTCAATCATCTTGTGGCTACCTGCTATGTTCCGAGAGAAAAGCCCAGATTTTGGATTCTCGTGGTGCTAGGCTCAGTTTGAGAGTAATTCCAAAAAAATCGGGAGCTTCCTGTGCTCAATTAGATAACATTTGAGTCATTCAGTGTCTTCACATGTTTTTCATGCTCTGGACTCCCACGTGAGATCATTGTCATTTACGAGAAATGGATTTTGGGGATCACTTCCTCCAGCACCTCCTTCATTAGGCAGATTTATTTGGAGTTGAACCATTCCTTGTCTGGAGCCACAGCGCGTACAGTAGTGAGAAAGAGCAGAAACATCACCAAAGAGATAATGAAGTAGTTTCCGAGACCTACACCACACCCTGAGGCGGCACGACTTTGAGTCATAAAGTTGTTCTTGGGCACGGATTGAACAAAACTGAATTTGCATAGCTGTTGCACCATGCATGCGAGTAATACCATCTGAATTGTATTTTTGTGTCTAAAAATATTCTATTTGTATGGTGCTGTCGTGTAGAGGTAGTACTAGCTTGGTCTGAGAAGTGCGCCAATCTACGGGAGCCTTGGCGATTTTTGTAGGAGAAGGGTGATGGCCTAAGTTCTTTTCGACAGTGAGCTTGCACTGAACCTTGCCTCCGAAACCTGCAGATTAGACTCCAGAGACTGCTAGAAGATCCTACGAGGAAATCAGTTGCCTTTTGGAGCCGATCGGCTCTTCACAATTGCGTCTTAAAGTATGGCAGTGCTGTTGCTCACGTAGGTCATTCAACGTAATTGCGGTTAAAGTCCCGAAATACGCACGCTCAGCCATAGATAACATGTAGCCATGGTCTCAGTTCTATTAGTGAGATCTAGAAGACATCACCTCAAATATTTACCCCGATAATTGTCAATTCTGGGAAGCAAATTTGCTGAAACAGGCAATCGTTGAAGACTGGAACAATATCTGTGGTGAGGTTCTCCGAAATCTAGTTTCTAGTTCACCGTATCCGCTAGTTAATGTCGTTCTCAGATGAGAGAGAGCCACACATTACAAGCTTTTTCGCATACGCAGTTAACTCTAGCAAATTCTCCGTTTCTGGGGCTGACCTTATAATTATGAAACGGCACAAAAATAAGAAAATATTCATAAAAATGTTGGGCTGAAAGCTAATGTTATCAAAACTAGCATAGGGAGGTTTTCTGTGGTGAGGAATCTAAAAAAAATACTTAAAAATTTTTCGGTCAGATGCCTCTCTTGAAAACCGAAAATTTGAGGGTGACCTTATAATTATGAAACGCACTGTATTAGGTTGTGCCAAAAGTCTTGTAGTATTTTTCCAAAAAAAAATCGGTAACTCTTGTTCACTTCGAGGCAGGTCCAGGCGGCTCAGGAATATGATAGAACGTTCCCTAAGCTTTCTAGGAAAATATATATTGACCCACCAGATCCCGTGGAAAGAGCTACAGTGCCCGTTGTCGATACCCACCCAACTCGCGGTGTCATCTAAACTGAGCGGTCTTGCGGCACCAAAACGACGGAAGCTTGCCACTCCATCGGCGCTGCATTGGGCAAGGGATCTGTGAGCTACGACACCGTGCAACGCTGGCTCATCAGCTTCAGCAACGGCGAGATTGACATGAAAGACAAACCACGCTTGGGACTGTGGTGGTTCTGGGACACGGAAGGAATGCTTTTCCGCGAGGTGCTGGTACAAGGCGAGACAGTCACCGCTGCCGTATGCACCCACCAGCTCCAGCAGCTCGCCGTCGCTGTTCGAGAAAAGTGCCGGAACAGGGCCGCCGTCACCCTTCTTCATGACGACCCCCGCTCCCATTTCGCGAAAAGTACCCAGGCCAAGTTATAGGAGCTCGGCTGGGATAAGCTGCCCCACCCGCCATACTCTCCAGACATTGCCCCTTCTGGCTATCACCGTACTCATCCTCTCGAATCTTTCCTGGCCAAGAGAAAATTCGTTGATTATGACTTGCTTGCGAAGGCGATCGCTGACTTCTTCGACTCTCAGAACCCCAGAGAGGGAATCAACGATTTTCCTATTAGGTGGCAGAGGGTTGCCGATAACAATGGTCAATACGTTGTTGCCTAATTGTTATTTGTTGGACGAAAAAAAAATAAAAAGTAATGATCGAAAAAAATAATACAAGACAATGGAACAACCTAATATCAATGCTTTTTCCTTCATTTGCTGCTCAGTGGAAGCGGAGGAGTCTTCTTCCAAGGTGCGTACTTGTCGGGGTGAAGCTCATGATAATTTTAAGATTTCTAAAGCTTTCCAAATGCATTTCGCGGTCATTTTGTTCAACGGTGCACCTCGCCGTACTGTATTCAAAGTAAGAAATTGTCATGGCTCGAACATTTGAAGGTAACCCATGGTGGCCAACAAAGTCTGGTAAAGTATATCATGCCGATAGGACGTTTACATACCTGTAAGCGAGACCAAGTAATCATTTGGGGTCAATGGACACGCTCACGGTTCTGCTGGATTTCGGCGCTAAGCTCGCGAGAATGTGAACATGGAGAACCGCTGCTAGACATAGTGCAGCCTTGGCCTCACTAGTCCATCGGAACAATACTTGGTGAGTTTAGCGACAAGGCGCTTTAGTTTATAGATTCAAACTGATTTACAAAGTGCTGTCGAACCTATCTGTCCGATTCATAACTTTTCGAGGCGTCCGTCAAATCTACCAAAAATGGATTCCATTGATCTCCAGCGGGGATCCTTGACTAAATGCTCACATTGGCGCCCATAGATTTGGGACGCCCTGCATTTTCCTTCTATTATTTTTATTTGATGTATAACTTTCTAGCGGCCTGGAAGTTTCAGCCAGTTTGGAATAAACTCCAATAATTCCCATCTGAGCGAGTTTATGGATCTCCCATTTTGAGGAATTCGCCTTATTCCCTTGACCTCACGCTGCGCGCAGCCCATCTATTACCCTAATTGACTTTATGCGAGTAACGGATTGATAACAAGTTTTTCCTTTTCCTCTGTTCCAAATCTAAAACGCATGAAAGGAGGTTATTTCTTTTACGACTTTCTCATCAGCACAGCATGTTATGGGGTCATATAAGCAGCTGATGCTTTCATTCCAAGCATTTATCTTGATTCATTCACCTCATCCTGATATATTTTCCTTGATTTGAAACACCACTATCTTTATGAAATCCTTCATCTCCTCACTTTCAGCGATATCTACCTCATTTGCTTTTCGATACTTTTTTATTCCCACATTCGTGCAACTTTTCCAATTTGTTCTTTTGCAGTTCGAAGTTTTGTATACATTTGCAAATTAGTGCTCGGATCATTTGGAACGAACTTGAAAGATCTCTGAGTATTGTTCTGTCCTGAAGCTTCATGTCAGTTCAAATGTGTGAAAAACAATGTGTGGCTCAGAAACACGAACAAATAAAATTTTTGAGCCTCACAGTGTTTTTCACGAACTCAAAGGGATTAGCCACTTCTCTGACAACGTTTAATAGAGTAAGCCGTGCAGTCAATTTCAATCAAAACTAGAGAAGCGATTGAGTTCCAAATCCGTCTGTTACAGTTTGCCAAGATCCTGGTTGACTTGTAGTTGCATTTTGAAATCGATTTGGACTCTCTCGTGCTCCGCTCAAGTTTTTCAGTTCTTCTGCCTCTTCCGCACGTTTCCCGAGTGGCTTACTCATCACTTGCCTCTCTTAACCTACTACTCGCTCAGGCTGAAGGATTTAACAAGTAGTGCCATGAGGGCTGAGTTAGTCTTCATCCGTCTATTCTCTAGCCGTCCGGGCGGTGATGTGCATGAGAAGGAGGTCCAGAGCTTCCGTAACCCTTCCGACAAATCTTCAAAACAAAACTTTTATAAAAGCTTATGTACATAGTTGAACTGGAGAGTTCATGATTCCGTCATGCTCGCAGGTACCTTCTCGCGCCTCTGAGAAACAGTTTTCCATTTTTCTCGGAAATGAATGTGATTTGACAGAGGAAAATGAATTTTTGTGGATAGGGAGATCCGTCTTGATGAGCTCTAGCCATCGGTCAATTTTTGGAATCAATGGGACCGCCTCTGGTATAGTTATGGCAAAAACACGGATTGCAGCGGATTTTCCTGACGTAATCCGTGGATTTAGCACAAATTAGTAGCTGTATTGTAGATTTGGATTCTTGTGCGTATTTCACCGTGGCAGCCCCTTGAATTCACCATTCAAAATCTTTCTTACAATGTCTTCCTAAAATTAATCAAGTCTGAAGGGATCACTTGGAACTGCTCACAGATTTCGGTGACAGCTTTCATCGCTACTCAGCTTTGACTGCTATGGTTCGCATCTGCATAGGTTTTGGTGCAGTATTTACCACATACCTTTCTGGGTCCATCTTAGCCAGTAGAGCAGAACCTTCATAAACACCATTTTCCTTTTATACCATGAAGCAAGACTAAAGTTAATAGACGCCCTATTACATGCTGGCGAAAGGCTAACCTGACTTTATGTAAGATTAAGCGTAAGGGCGCTATCGAGTGAGAGAGAGCAGGCATCCCACTATGGACATTACTTTTACCTTGTTTCCTCCACTACGGCTTAGACAGAAATATACCCCTAAGCTTGCAGATTGACCCTTAAAGGCCTCCTCAGGGTGCTTAGCTATGCAACCTTACACAGGATGCCCTCCTCCCAAGGTACATTGGGAGCCGAGGGTGCTCAACTGTGGATTCGATGACCGTACAAGAGGGGGGAGGCGTCGTACCTTCAAGGGTCAGCGATAAGCACTAGAATCTAAACTCTGAATAGCAGATGATAGCGAACCGTGCAAGAAAATGTGTAATAAATATTTTTTTTGCTTTAAGTAAGAATGCATAGAAAGAAGATACATAATGACTATACATTTCGGCAACTGTATATTGAAGAGATCAAAAGTGGGGGAGTCTTATTTGGTCCCTGTAGAGGGGGAGATCGTACTGAGGCGGCTGTTTTCTTTGACACTCAAGAGTGCCCTGTCACCTTCCTTCATTGCAATACCACCTTTAAAGAATGTTCGATGGAAATAGTTTTGAACTGGATGATAAGTGGATGTATCGTGGTATCAGGTGAAATGGGTTTGGCTATGTACTATAATTCAGTTTATATCGACGCTTTACGACGCCCTTTTTTATCCATTTTCACTTGTAACCTTTGACTTTCTGCCCCAATCCATGATAATGTTTGAGGGAAGTAGAAGGAGTTGTATTAGCAGTATCTCAAGGAGGAGGACCTGGTAGCTTCATACAGTGCGTACCTTGGGAGTAAGTGATGTAAATCGATCACTACTAAAACGCCTGTGTCTCCCACCGGGTTCCTCTCGCTCTTCCACGACATATCTTTGTGACAGCATTCGCATAACGAACCGCGTCGGAGATCAGCAGTCAACATAACACTTTAAGGGAACTGTTCAGCAGGAAAAACTGGTGCAAACTTCAACAGTTTACAAAATAACTGTTCTTAGAAATTGATCGATTTCCCTTTTTCAAGAAAAATCCCGCAGGTGGTCTAGTGACAGAGGGAGCGCACCCCCATCTCATGAAGCGAGGACTGGATCTCTCCTCAATGTCCGCGCTAGTTAACCATGCCTTACATGCCTACGGGGTAGGTGAATTGATACCAGGCTTGTATGGGTGGGTAGAAGCGCTGATTTGTACATCGTATGGTCCTCAAAAATCATTGTGTAGGCCAAATCGCAATTACCTCCACAACGATTTTGAATCGAACCAGAATGCACGGCGCATGCTAAGAAGGGACTTACTAACGTGTGAAACCTTATTCTTTATCTTTTCTGAGAGAACAACCGTCTAGTCTCACGACCGTGCGCCTTCGCCCAAGTCAAGGAGTGTCTCTGACTTTCCTATCCGGATCTCTTATGTCACTCTCAAATGTTAATGAGACCCCTTGTGCATGTTTGATCAGGCCATGGCGTTGCAGCAACGCTCATTCGACTCGTTCAAGAATTTCTTCTTTATGTTGACTTTACCCCCCCCCCTATGTTTATCCGTTTTAATAGGCCTACAGTTCTTGTTTGTGAGTCTCATGCGACACTCACACACATATCAAGCTGCGTGGTGGGTGGTGCGTAACTCACGTAAATATTTGCGTGAAAAATCAACGAAATCTTGAGTTTATCGCTGTTAACTCAACACATCTCATCTATCAAAGATTACTAAACCATTGCTGTCGGTAATCTGTTTGTTTTGTGAAAAAAATGGAAACCAGGGTCACATGTCACATTGGATTGAGTTTTTTTTTTCGCGAAATATGACCCTTCCCCAAAACCGCTCAGTGTCAGAATCCCCTCTCACAGAGGATGTCGTCTGTGTATCAAAGCTATATTTTGAAAACAATCCGTGAAAAGTGATCATTTATTGATAAAGAGCTATAGTGGCAGTATCAGAATAGACTACCTAGAACAAAGTGATTATTGATTGACTACCAGGCAACCTTCCTTGGCCGAAAGTCAATGAAAATATGACGGGTTATTGGGGATTTCTGGGGAGGTTTCCCTTCAAATACATCTCACTTCTCCTTCCACCCAAAATATGGCCCCTTCTTGAAGTTTTTTAAACTCTCACTTGTCCTGGTTGAGAATAAATCGTGCACGAGGTGTCGTAACAGGTGCAATTCTCTTTGAACTGGTGGGCATAGTGCACTTCATCGCCACTTGTGGCTCAGTATTTTCGAACGATAATCGTCTTCATGTGAAACTCGTAATTTCAAAGTTACCAAATTGAGTTGGAATGTGGCTCATATCTACCATGCCTTCCAATTTCTCATCACCTACTTTTCCGCTTGCCTGTGTGAAGGAAAACTTTCGAATAGCCATTGTCTGGGCCCAACTAGTGGTAGTAGAGAGGGTAAGTAAAGTTTCCGGCGTTAATCGATCCCTATTGGAATGCGCCGCGCATTCTAGTTTCCCCCTCAGATTTGGTGGCAGGTGAATGCAATCTGGCCTATACAATTACTTGTGGACGAGTCTTGTACCAGTTCACCTACCCCGAGCGATGGAAGTCAGGGCTGGCCTAGGCGAACATCGATGGAAGATTTGATCGTTGGACCATAAAAGGGGAGTGCGGGCCGTCTCTTACTATATCACCTCCGTCCTCTAGTCGTTGCCCAGGCCGCGTTGTTCTATGGTCTTTCAGTAGTATTTCCAGTGTTAAAACTTTTTGTGCAAGTGAAGAATTAAGTGACGTTTAAGTAAATCACCACCTGCACCACCTACGTAAGTACCCAAACCGTTGTCCAAGGATATATTTTGAAAATTCGGATATGACCAAGAAGAAGACATTGGTGGTCAGTTTCTTGGAACCTTTTTGTAGTATTCTACTTGAAACAGACCTTTTTCTGCTACCAGTATGCTGAGTTATGTGCAAAAGCTTTGGTCTCGAGCGAGATTCGAACTCGCATTCCATGCTTTTCAGACTTATATGTGCTAATCTATTGCACCTCTCCCTGTGGATCGTATATTTATAGTATTTAGTTCACTAGCGAATAGTCTATCAGAAAAAAATAAGCAGCAAACAAAAATCACTACAACAAGGTACTTCTCTCTAAAAACGCAAAACATATCGGAATCGAATTTTACGCTCCACACTCTCGTGCTTTCATAAGCCCGTAAACTTTCGATTACTGTCGAACATATATCAATCGATTACTTTCGATTACTGTCGAAGTGCTGATCAAACTATCATTTGATCAGCACTTCAAAAAACTTGTTAGCAAAGCCAATTTTAGAATATATAATCTCTTCAAAGCGCTTCGGACTAAAAACTGTAGCACGCTGCTCCGTGCTTACAAAACATACGTTCGCCCCCTCCTTGAAAATGGAGCTACGGTTTCTTCGCCCTATAAGAAAAAAGACAAAGATCTATTAGAAAGTGTTCAGAACAATTTCACTCGTAAGCTTGCTTTGCGTTGCAGTGGTCTCAGTTACCATAGCATCCCAAATGGGATTGAAAGGCGTCGACAGTTTGAATTGCCTAGTTTATCCAGTAGAAGGAAAAAGTTTGATTTGATTATGGCTTTTAAATAAATAAATAAATAAATAAATACACCCTCTAATATACTTATCTATGTAGTAGCGCGTAGTTGAATATCTCTATCAGTGCAATTCCTCCAATTCATGTACATGGCGTATCCACCGACAACTGGTCAATGTTGAAACTGGATCGCCATTCAGCAATACTTGCGAAAAGCGGATTAAACCTGGGCCATCCGGAACAGAACACAGGCACATCAAAGCTCACGAAATTCCCGCTTGACAAGGCCGAAATTTTTCTGTTTGTGTTTTCGGGACGTGGTTGTTTGCAAAGCGCGATGGGCGGTGCCTGGCAATGCAAAAGAAGTTCGTTGTCGCTCTGAAGAGAACGGTATTTGTTGAGTACCTACTTCATGTAGTAACGAGCTTCTTTCAAGTTTGCTTAGCTTCGGTTCTTCGAAGTAAAGCTTGTGATACTTGTGTTGCCTTTTTTCTGTCACCACCCAGTGCATGTGTGTACTTAATGGTCGTCTTCCTTAGAAGCTTTATCCTTTCCCTACCGTTGATCGTTGGCGAATGTGACTGTAAGATTTAGAACACGTTTGGTGTGGTTCAAACCACAACAATCGTTGTATAAGCTCATCGAGCATTCAAACACTCACGCAAAATTGCGTGGAAGTGGAACGCGAGGCGCATCTTCGGAGAAGCGCATCTGCTTTTGATATGGGGAAACTTGTGCATTCTTCTCAGGACCCTGAATAGAATTGCCTGCAATTATTAGCTTTCCTGCCATTGCTTCTATGTATCACTGATCGTTTTTAGGGTAGTCTACCGATTTTCCTCTTCCTTACAAGGCAGTGAGGAATCTATGCATCTTATCAAAAACCTACCCTCTCCAGACTCTTGTTAGGAACATTCGGGTGTGTACTCTTACGTCAGGATTTCGCACTGTGGCATGTCGCAAGCGAAGCAATGCAGACGAGCTAATGGCGCCACGTTGTTGGGTCCCGGAGCGATTATAAATCAACTGCGTATCGTGCCCCTAACATTACCGTGTAATCGTTCCAATACCCAACTATCGCGACGCGCGTAGCTCGCACGTACTGCGTCGCACGCCGCTCGTCGTAGTGCGAAATCCTGACGTAAGGGTACACACCCGGAACATTCTGGCGATACATGAAAAAGTATGAATGATTTTGGCTGTGAATGGGTTTTTCCAATTTTGTTCGCAATCTTTTCAACTTCGAAATAACAAAATTCAATTGAATGAGCATCCGTGGGATGTATTCACTGTGGAGTTGTCCTTGGACAATCCAATCGATCAGTGGAATAATTGAAACAGTCATAGGATTTGTACGATGCGCTGTTGAATTTTCGATTTAACCAGTTTGTTTTTTGTTCAAGTTACTACCTACCCTTCTACGAAAGCACTTTCATGTTCGTTTCTGTTTTCATTCATTTTATTTGAATCATCAAAGCTTTCGTGGTAGCACGTTACTGTTACTGCAAATTCTTTTCATGTATTATTTTTGAAAATGCATTAATTACAATTTTTTCTGGAAAAAATCCTGTGCAGAAGAGATGGGTGAGTGCTTGCCAACTAGATGAATCAGCTCCAGTTCTCAATTTATTCAGACTCGTACAGCGATTTCTCTTTCTTGCTTATACAAAAATGGTCTCATATTTTCGCGCGTAGCCACTAAGAAGGCAACTGTCGCGCGCGGTGACCCAGTTCGATCATCCTGACCTACATCCTTTATCAAATATGGGAGTGAAGTGTGAGATGAAGTTATACAGATCTTCCATGCAATAGCAACCAAGAGAGGGATGAAACCCCGCGTGAGAGTTTTAGACAACGAATTCTCGTCAGGGTCATATTCGGCCGGTGTTGAGGGTTATATCTGTCTATTAGGATTGTAAAATCAAAATTTTGGGTCACTTTTGCGGCAATGATTGAAAGAAATCGGTTATCAGGTCTCTTTCCTCAAGTCCTTTTCTATTTTCGGTTCAAGGGGCATTAGGAAAGACATATCGATGGCAGGAAAGGGGGTATGGATAGCAAGTCAGAGAATACGTACTCGACGCTGATATTTCAAAGATTAATTCATACCTTAAAAGTCAGAACATTCTATCAAGTCATTTTACAGTCATTTTACAAAACAGAGAAGCTACAATCACTGATGTCTGTCGTTTTCCTCTGGAACCATTATTGAATACGTGTAGATGAACTATTGATCTTCTCTCGGATATGACTCTGTTCTGAAATTCGCTGAATCATTCCCATTTCGGTCCGTTATTTTGAATGTAAATGGTTTACCATTGATAATGTTTAACATTTTCAATGATACAAAAGGGTACGAAAATGTTGCGTGTCTTTTGTCAGGCCCATTTCGGCCACCGCTTGTTCAGCGCGGCGGTTGACTGGACCGATTCGATCATCGGCGGCATTTGATCGTTTCCGAGCCCACACAATAGTGTGGTTCTGTGGCGCCTTTTTGTCATCCTACAGATGTTCTCCATACACAGCGCAGTTCGCTATAGTCATTGCCTTCCTATTGATGCGTACTCCTGATCTGACTACAGCTTGTAGTCAGTGCCTAATGCATTTCTGAAACCCCACAGGGTTTTTTTTTTCAAGAAATTCCACTTTTTCCAATTTCTATCTTCCTTTCGATTCCTCTGGTGGTTGTTTTGAATTTCCTGTAATGTGAAAGCTGCACTGAACCAATTGTCCTATTTTCATAATTTAGGAATTTTTCAAATGAGTTCATATACTAATTGAAATGAATAGAATCAGAATTTTCCGTCGATGTTCCTTGATTTTTCGCCTCGTGTAGACGATTTCATGGTAAGACTAAAATTCCATGCGACATAATCTTGCTTAAACCAAATTTACATCTGTCGTTACTAGTGATTTTTATTAAAGGCAACGTCAAGGGTACGATGAAAATGAGAACCGGGAAAGCATACTTTCTGTGAACGATTATTTCAGTTCAAAAGAAATGTGATCTATGGCAAATTTCGCGCTGAGAAAATATGAAAAAGTATGCCTTGGGATTATTTTACGATCGCGCAGTGCTGCTATCCACGCTGCTCCGCATCCGGTGTGCGAGTTTCTGCGAAGAATGGGCAATGTTGCCAGCTGTCTATTTTAGCCTCTCGCCCATCTGTATCTACTCTCACTGGCTTAAGATGCAGAGAAGACAATGTCGCTTCTATCTCAGGTTTTGATCGTTTTATTCTGCTCTTTCTCTACTGTAACACTACTGACCACCTTGACCTACATATTCAATAATTTACAAAATTCTTCGGACTATGTCTTTGAATATCCATTACTGTGTCTTGAACGTGAAGTGACGAGATGAATCTTACGAAGTGTTGACCAATGAACGGTGAGTTCGGCGATGGCGCATGTCGCCACTTGGCTATCTTACGGATCATCCTGTACTCTTACTAGCGGTCATTAAAGGTCTCGCGACATACTTCCGGAGAAGGCGTGAATATCTTTTTAATTATTTTCTACATGTGATAGCGTATATGTGGATAATGTTGAGTTGATAGCCGTTTTTACATGCATCCATAGAAAAATGAAAATTTGCGATAAAATTATCGTAAGAAAATTAGACTGTTGCCCACTCTTATCACATAGGTGTCATCAGGCCATCCATATCGCATAAGTCAATAACACCTTCAAATATACCGTATGATGGCAACGTGAGGTTCAGAGCCAACTTGAGGGTATCCATTTCGACCATTTTCAAATCATCAAAGATCAAACTTTCAGAGTTAATCAGTCCTTACTTCGCTCGTACCACACATTCTACCTGCATTCAAAACGCAATCATATTTGAATTTGAATGCGATTTACCTTTTACAATAGCTTGTAGTCGACGTATATGAAAGTTGTGTTGGCCAAAACGGGCACTGATTCAGTTTTTGGTTCCCGCACCATGCGACTGGGAGAAGTACCTTTTGTCGTTACATTATATACATCTGCAAGCCATGTGATTGGTGCAAATTAAGCTGAATACTCCAAATTTGCATAATTTTCATGGCTTTGACAACGACGATACTAATGATCCAGTATATAACGATCTGTTGAAACATAATTTTATTGGAAGATACTAAGAATTGAGGGTCGATTTAAGTGGGGGAGGGAGACGCAACTCTTCAGCGACGTCAAAGGTCCTTCTCACCCTAGGCTTAGGCTAGAATTCATATCCCCTTCTCCTACAGGAAAAAGCATATAAAAACTGTATGCCAGAGCATCTGTCTCATCTGTTTTGGAATTGACCCAAAACTGATTTGTGGTCCGGTCATCATAAATAAATAAGTAGAAAAGTAAACATATGAATGATTAAGCAAAACTCTGTGCCAAAAACCAGACTTTTGTCGGTTTCATCTGCCAAATGTCTTTAGAGGTAAATAGTCAATTATTTCATATTGTAGCGACTTTTCAAGCCGCCACTCTCTATCTGTGTATATGATCTTTTCTTTCTATATTTTTGTTTTGTAAAATGATGGTAGTCTTAGCCCCATCTCAACTGAACCTTTCATGGTTGTTGTCGATGTTGTTCTGTGGTAAAATCTCGCGAACTATGCAGTGGTTGGCAAATCGTGCCAATCTTTCGAATCCATCTCGTTAATTCAATGACCTAGTATCTGATTTTCGGCGCCCCCAGAAAGTTTCAGTTCACTCGACGTATTCTCGATTTTTCAGATGTGGTCTGGAATAGTCTTGTTACTAATCGGCATTACTCCATCGGTAAGTCCCCAAACTTTTTGGGCCACATAGTTGATCTTTTTCAATTCTATTTTTAATCATTATCATTTAACCTATGGGGTGCATTACATTTGATAAAAGGCTGATATCGATTGCTATTGGAGGATGGTATAGCTCCTCTGGTTCTCTTTTTTATAGCCTGAGGTTGGTAGAAATCACAGGGAATTGGGAATATCGAATTTTCGTGTTCATATTCGCATGTCTGTCTTCATATCATTCGCTAATTACTCTTTTCCAAAAATTTCATATGTCTTTTTCCTTCTACGGAAATATCCAGACGCAAGTAAGGCAAGAAATAAGACGATAGAATCAGAGTGCAGACACTTGTTCAGCATTGTGTCGAACAATTTGGCTAGGTCCAGGGGCTGGAGCAGGATTTCCTAACTTTTCTAGAAATTGACAAAAAAGCTCCTATCAGTGCATTCTTGGTCTCGTCAAAGCCCGTCTGCAACCACTCAACCTCTTGTCGGAAGAGCATGAACCTTTGATCATCTTAGTATCTCTCATGTTAGGATTCGGCAACTTTAAACTGAAGATTGTGTCTAAGAAATAACTTTTTAATTTTGATATGTCCTCAAAGTATTCTGCTTGATTGATTTTTCCGAATACGTGTTGAACAATGTGAGACTTGCAAAATCTATTGCAGAGGGCTCAAAAAGACTTTCACAAAATAATTTTTCCCATTTACCCCGTTCTTTTCATTTGCTAACTGAATTAAGGACGCCAAAGAGAACATAGGTATCTCATAAGGAGCCTCCATTTATGAAAATTCCATATGTTATGAGAGAATCTTTAAGAGGGATCTTTCATCCTATCATTCACTAATTAAAGAAGTTTTCTCAGACTACCTTATATCAGGCAGTTCTGTGCGAAAATCTATAATACTTATGTAGGACAACTATGACCGGTTTTTACCGTTTCACCTAAAGTTCATAAATTGTCTTTGTGGACCGGCCAGCGATCGTGATGATACAACCCCCTCGCGATTGGCTGGGATTTTGCTAAAGTTTTTCTTGTGTTGGAGTTTTTACATGAAACTTGACTTGATTGCAAATCTGTTTTGATTGTATTTATTGGTTATTTGTTTTTATGATAAGAGTGCAATACGATGTAATATCTCCATTTTTAGGCAGTACAAGCCCAACTCGATATCTCATCATGTGGTGCAATGAAAGGTTGTCTTTTTGCTCCACCGGGATGTCGTCCAGGACAAAATTGTCAGATTCAGTTTAGTTATCAGGTACGACCTTCCTACTGCGAAGCATCCACTGGTTAGATTTCTCCGAAATTTTGTAGTTCAGTCCCTCCTTCATGTCCTTTCGTTTCACGGAATTCAATGAATCTCGTTCAATTCACTTTTTCAAGGGTAAATCGCTCAGCTTTATAGGTAGAACTTAAGCACGGTCTTCAAAATGGGCGCGGCTATCCATGGGGAGGTCCGCCCTTCGACCGTGTCATGGGTTGCCAAATCTCTTTTGATCATATTGACCTTTTTGCAGACCCATATAGTCCTCTCAGTAACACAATCGTGGTCCAAGAAGAGGCTGTTTCTAGGAACTAATGTTGCATGGTGCTTCTTAATCAGAAGGATGTAGCCATCCCCACCTAAATCCCACCCGAAACCTATCCTTGCCCCCACAAAGCAGAAAAGTCGAGCCATTAGAAGCTCATTTCGTGTGAATTCAGGTCGATGGGACGAGTTTAGCGATGGAACTGGCCGGTACACCACCGGCAGCAAATGGCTACATTGCCGTCGGTTTTTCAAAAGACGATAAAATGGTTAGTGCTTACATAGTGCACCATATGCAAAAAATATATGCAAGTCTTTACCGTCTGACTTCTTCCTTTTTCTGCGTCTCTTCTACTCAAAACAATCAATTCAAGGTGGGCTTGCGTACCTCTTGCACACAATTCGAAATTCGCGCGCTTAACGATCGCTTCCCTGCTTCCGTCTGCGCTCTCTCCTCACCTCACCGCAAAAACAAGCGGGGGCGGGCAGGTGGTGGCTCACTCACAAGCTGCCCCACCCCCTTTTGTTTTTTATGTATAAAGAATACGCCATAACTAGATGTTGAATTAAGCATTGTTTTTCATCCGTCTGCTTTGAGCCTTTGAGCCGGGTGAATAGAGATGCATGGCATGAAGTTCAGGACGGGTCGCAAGGCGTGAGGGCGAAGTTGGAGAACCGGAGGTTACTCAACGAGTGTTCCCTCCGTTTGGCAATAGTACCGCGAACTCTGATCAACTAGCATCATAGTTATTTATTTAATGATGACGAATTTGTTACCGTACCACGTGTTCCTCACCGGGAAGTTAATCGGGCAGCTTTGACCAAAGAACACGTTCAGTGCGATCTATTTGCTAACCGTTGCCCTGCCATTGTGAGTGCGTCGATGCTGCCGCGGAGTTTCGCAAATCACAAACGATCGAACTCGGTTATTAAAAGATCACAATGAGTTCGCATGATACCATGAACATGGTTTTTTGAGCTGTCTACTTGAAAGGGGTCCGAAACAAAAGGGGAAGCTGGTTATCGAAACATATGAAGCACTCTTCAGAACACTCAAATTGGGTCGCCGTGCGAAGCGCATTTGGGCACCTCGCGCCGCAACGGTGGGTATGTAGCCCTGTGTCGAATTTTCGCTTTGCGGCGTCGCACTCGTAGCGCTATCAACACGACTTGCCGCGGTCGCTAAGAATCCCACTCAGGTCGCAAGGGGCTGGTAGCATGGTGGTCCTCAAAGACAGTGTTAGGGGTAATGTGGGTGATGAGAATCCCTAAGAGGAGTCATTCACTCGAAAACTACGGGTTTGGAAAGCCTATTTGCGGCGAAATCGCCCACGAAGGGCGCGCCCCCGAGATGTGGCAGTGGCGGCCTTTTCTGCTCGAGTCGCCTTACTGTGCTCGGTCCGCCTCCTAGCGACTGATTGGCTGGGGTGGGAATGGAAGGTATCGCGGCCCGCTTTCTCAATTTTGGCTTGAAGCGCGCTCCAGAAAAGGGATGCTTACTCATTCTCGAACATCTCTTCGTGTTTACAACATGGCAACACGCCAATGGAACACACGTGCGGACCACCCGCCTCTTCACGGTAATGCTTCACATCGAGGATCAACGGTGGAGAGGGGTCCTATTTCTCGGGTTTTCGACCATTTCCATCCGTTTTTTTCTTCACTGTCCTGTTACTAGGCATCTCGACTTTCACAGTCACTACTTCTTTTACTTTTCTGCCGAATTTCCCCAAACACTGCCTTTAAATAAACATTTGTTTATCTCATCATTATCTGGAAACATTAACTTTTGCACCTTAACAATGCAAGATAGAAACACTGAAAGTAAGAGAAACAATAGCAGTACATAATAACAATCGCAATGAAGGAATAATACAACTATGGCGTAAAACTTGGAAGGGTACGCAATCACACGCGAAGAAGTCTGCCGTGCAAAAAATTCGACACAAGGCTACATACCCGAGCGGTCGACCGTACATTACAGACACTGGAGGGGCAATTGTGGCTTACGGTGTTGGTTATGGTGGCCTGCAGTTTGTTGCTTGCACACACGACGTCTTACCAAGACGTCGTGTGTGGATTCATCGAGATTTTTGAAATAATAATGATATTTTCCCGCACTCTCACGCTTATTCTCCCTTTTATTGTGTAACTGTTTGTTGCTGTGTACTGTATTACAAATTCAAAATCATCATGATTAAGAATAATTTCGCTCTACGCGAGATAAAATAGCAGTAGCGTTGGCCCGCCTGAAGGGCGCGACTTAAGGTGAAGACTATAGTATTGAGAAGAAGCGCGCTCGAATTGCAATAGCACGCTTAGATCGCAATAGCGCGCCGAATACGCGTTTCCAACGCAATTTTCGTTACACAGTATTTTTCTGAGTTCAGATCATTGCTTACAGAAAACAATGTTCGAAACACGTTTTCTTGGTGGCGCTACTGGAGTTAGGAGGGGCCACTCGACAAAAGCATAAGTTGCGCCCGATTTCTGCTTATAGGCACTCTCAAGGTTATTTTATGCCTAGATATAGCTAACTAACTAAGAAAACAATTAAATTATTCCTCTATTAGTATATAACGAGAAATTCACCTCAACTAGACTAAACAACCACTTACGCATATTCGCCTAAGCCTAAGGAAAGGGAATCTTCTTCCCCAAGGCCATAGGATGGAAAAAAGCTCGAATTTGCTTCATCAGAATCGTTTCTATGCATAATTCGAAGCCAATTCGGCTAGCGTTATGCCTTCTCTGCGCTCTACCCCTGCGTTAGAGACGGAGAGCACAGTGCGCTGGCCCCCTCTAACTCCAGTGGCACCTTCTTGGCTTGTCCCTCCTCCCTCTTAGTCCCTTTAAGGGGACTGCCATCTACCCTTCGCGTGACTTGACCTGATTCCAGTGTCGTGACGCCACCGAGCTTTCAATACTTTCACTTTCAGGGTGATGATATGGTTGTGTTCTGCGCAACCTTGAATGGTCAACAACCCACGGGAGGTCTGGCGTTGAACGGAAAGAAGCCGGCGAACACAATGATCGTGAGTGAGAACAACAGTATGCTTTCATCGTGAATCCCTTCTGAGAATCTCATTTGAGAATCTTAAAATGCCTGAAGGCTGCACATTCCCTACTTTTTTCTCGTAGATTCTGCACTTTGTTTTTTTTTTTTGCATTTATTGCTATGCTTTCATTCTACCTACCCTACCTTCTTCGATTCCATCAATGGATCTCTTCAGTGTTTCACAATCAAGTAGCTTCTATAACTTCTTTTGGAATTCTAAAATTCCTCGCCAGACCAGTAAATCATTATTGTCTGATACGAGAGGGGCCGATCGGCGACGCTCTCTCTTTATTGCCATTTTGTTTCTGCTATTTAAACTAGTAATTCAGAGTAACGTCGGCATACAAAATATACTCCGGACCTCAAACACCGGCGGTCTTCTCTACTGTGCTATTAAGTAATAAGTTGTAATTTTATTATTTCATATTTTAATGGATTGGGTTTAAATTTCTATAGTTCAGCAAAATTACTGAGTATTCCCAGTCTTCAATTTCTCCTTTTGTTAATGTAACCAGTTGGGCTATCGCACAGTACTGCGTGAAAATTCTAAAATTTTTCCGGTGGTTTAGAAACATAATACGGGTTTTGTATCAGCACTTTTCAATTGTTGCACCCCGTGCCCACTGTGGGCGGAATTAAGGTCATTTTAAGTGCTTTCAAGATAGATTAGACACTGGTTATTTCTACCGCTTTTTTCCTTATCTCAAGGCTGCGTAACCCAGTTGTGAATTTTTCTTGCACGAACCGCCTATTCGGGCTCCGGCCACTGTGTCCAGGCCTGTTTGTTGACTCGCAAAAATTCATCGTTGACCTTAATCCATCTTTTTCCCACGTTTGGATCATATCAGCCAATTAACAATTTTCACTTCGAAAACGGACAACTTCACTGCACGCCCCACCCATCGTGTGTGGAGCTTGACTGGGTTCGTCTCTGCTCTTTACTTCCTGTACCATGCCCCACCCGTCCCAAGCTTGTCCCCATTTCAGCGGTTGTTTTGCATAAGCGTCCGAGCTCCGCCCAACCATCACAAATGCTCCGCCCGCTGTGTACAGGCCTCTTTTATGACTTTCAGAAACTCATTCCTGACCTTGAACCACCTTTCCTCCGTGTTTGGGTCATATCAGAACCCCATTAACAATTTTTGGTCCGAAAACAGAACATCTCAGTGCACGCTTTGCCGTAAAAGTTTAATTTCTCCCTATTTCAGCCAACGACTGGATCCTAACCAAAACAACTTGTACAACCTCAACAGCACCTACTATATTCTAATGTCTGCAGGACCGACCGAAGGCGATCGTAAGTTTCTTTGTTAACCTTTCAAACTCATACATTCGCACCACTTTCAAGTAGTATAATAATATCGATTTTCCAGGACTATCGTATCATCAGAACAATCGATACGTCATGCCACGTACACGGTTATCTGCTTATATGAGAGGTGTCGGTCTCGTGGGGAGTAGGTCTTAGCACAAATATCACACAACAGAAAGATCTATGATTTTCATATAAATTCCGTATTTATTAGAATTAATATAAAGTAAATGCTTCAAAATTTTTTTACACAGTTTTAATATTGCATATCGTGATGTTCTAGATCCACTATTTGATGAAGGTGAACGATCGAATAACGACAAGCTGATGGTTGCTCATGGTATGTGGTAACTATGTACAAGGGATCGCTTAACAGAATTTTCTAGGAGGTTTATGTTCCCCACAGCTACTAGTAACCGAATTTTCATAATGCAAGTTCACAAGTGTAGCAGCACTGCGAATGGTCTACCGTAACATTTCAGACGTGAAATTATTGTGATGTGATGGCGTTAGGTGCAGTGGCACTGATTATGTTCAACCAGGCTATCCAAGTTTTAAATCCCTTCGGTGTTGGTGAATTGGTATCAGACTCGCCTATGAGGAGAAAAGCTTTGAATTGTACATCGGCTGACACCAGCAAGTCATTGTGTGGGCCAGATCGCCACTACGATCCTGAATGGAAATAGAGTGCGCCGCGCATCCTACAGAAGGGATTGGTTAACGCCTGAAATTTTATACTTTATCATTCATGTTCAGCCTTACTCCAAGCATTTAATTTTCCCAGCGGGACAGTTCGGATGGCTCGCAGCATTGTTGGCACGGTGCAGCCGTATCTGGCGGGCCCAAGTGGTTCATTAAAGGAATCGTGCACGAAAAAATGAGTTTGGCAGTTACCTATATATTTATGCTGTATTTGATTAATGAGGGCCGCATGCAATGCTCAGTGCGAAAAACTAAAAGTCCGGTTGAGACACAGCTCCTTAAAGGAATCGCCCACGGAAAATGAGTTTTTGTGTTACCTATATGTTTATGTTGTATCTGCCTAATGTGAGCCTCATGCAAAATTTCACGCGAAAAAGTGTGAATCTGGCTGAGATACAGAACCACAAAGCGCGTCCTGGTGGGCGGGGCCTCGGAGTAAAAGTCTCGTCCCGTCGTCCGCCGCCGTTGGGAACGGAGAGTGGGACTGTTTACGTAACCTTCTGTTCCTACAATGCGTCCCCGACCACGGCGGACGACAGGACGAGGCTTTTACTCGGAGGCCCCGCCCACCTGGACCACACTTTGTGGTGCCGTATATCAGCCAGATTCACATTTTTTCGCGTGAAATTTTGCATGAGGCCAACATTAGGCAAATACAACATAAACATATGGGTAACACAAAAACTCATTTTCCGTGGACGATTCCTTTAAAGTGGCGGCCAGGGGTGGGGTCTTCCAGTAGGTGCCCTTCCCCGTTGTCCGCCACGGTAGGAGACGGAGAAGAAAATGTTTCCGTGACGCTCTGTTTCCACTATGCGTCTCTAACCGTGGCAGACGACAGGACGGGCACTTCCTCTACCCCCCCCCCCCCTGACCGTCACTTTGAGGAGCTGAGTATTAGCCGGATTCCCACTTTTTGCGTGAAACTCTGCATGCGGACCTTATTGAAAATACACAACCTAAATGTATAGGTATCTGGGAAACTCATTTTTCCGTGCACGCTTTCTTTGAACTGAACATTCCTGAAGAAGAACAGCTAAAATGTGAAAGAAACAGCGCAATACCGAACAATTGACAAAGCAACATTGTCATTTTGCGCATGTTAAAACATTCAACGTGAGATGGGGTGTGATGTGTGCAGTTCAAGAAATCGTCCACGTAAATTCAATTTCTTCTGTTACCCACATATTATGATATATTTGCTCACTCAAGACAGCATGCACAGCTTCACGCGCATTCCAAACACCCCAAGTGACGGACGACAAGGTTAGGCGTCCGAGTGGATTACGACGCTCTAAAGCTGTAGCGAAGAGGTGACACTTACGTGGTCAAGGACGCAGAGTGAGAAGCAAACTGACTTTGAGAGCGAAAATTTGAACTGCGCCCTACCCGCCGCCGACTGTTCAAATGTTGTGGCGGGAATTCAAACCAGTTGTCCTTCCTCAGTCATTCGATTTCTGCCTTGGAATTAAGGGAGTTTTTCGGTTTGGTGTTTCTGTTCATGTATTGCCTCTAGTTCAGTGATTTCAAGAGGAATTAGGATCGTTAGGATCATGTGATTTTCCGGCCGATTCCTTTGAGACGACACAGTTATTTTCCGCTGAAGGCGCGCTGTCTCACTTTGATGCTGCTACATTTATAACCTTCATTTACAGCAAAAACTGATTTTGCTTTCTTCGCAATTCCACTTACAATCGTGGAGTCAGAAGATTTGGCCGATTTGACTAACAAATGTTTGATCATGACGATGTTTATCAGCCTCTTTCCTTTTGCGACCTCAGTAAAATCCTTCGTCAAAGTAAAACTGCCCCGATGATAATATAGAACCGATGATAATATAGAAAAAGTAAACAAATACAGAAACAGTAAAAGTAAACAAAAAACCACGTTGAAAAAGTCGCGTAAGCAAGCACTGCCAAGAGATTGATGTGCGTCATGACTGTTTAACTAGTTCAGTTCACGTTGAGAAACAGCAGACACGCCCTTTAACGCGCGGCCAATTCAGGAAGGGATTATTAGGCCACTTTGCTTGCGTGGCGCGCTGATCTCATATGTTTGACAGTCCAACGCGAACCCTAAAACAATATTCGTTGGAAGTGGGTTTCCATTTTTAAAGGCACCATTAGGGGTAAGGGAAAATTGAGAACTGGGAGTACATATTCTCTGAAAGCGAACCTTTTACTCTAGAAGAGGTCTATGTTGCGAAAATCGCACTACAAAAACGCGGCTTGGGGTCTTATAACGACCCCGCAGCTCGGCATGCCGTTATGCGGTTATGCGACCGGGGGGGGGGGGTCGCCGTGGAGGGGCGGAACAACAATCGCGGCCGGCTGGTTCAGACTCTGGCCTGTCTTCAGTCCACTCCGGCTAGAGACGCAGAGGACGAGGGAGAAGGGAGATTGGCGGGTTCCTATTTCTCGGTTTTTTCGCCGTTTTACGTCGTCCTTTCTCTTTTGTTATATTGCTGAGCACCTCTACTTTCGCAGTCCCCAATTTGCCAAATTACTCCTAACGGTGTCTTTAAAAAAGTGAAATTCTGCGTGACCTATCGAAAGAACGGTGATGAATGGATTGGAGAAGACATATTATCACCTTCGCCTCTTTATCGTCTATCTCCGATCCTGGTTCGTCTTAAAACCATTATACTATATGCACATGAAGGAAAAATGCGAAAGAACCACGAAATTCCTTTTGTTCCAACGCAAAAATAGTAAACTGGGAGAACTGCAACCGTTTGAATTCTTAACCCAATTTTTCTGAATAGATGTCAGCGGTCAGAGTGCAGCGCGCCCACTGCTGGTTTGCTTCTTACTCTGCGTCCCTTGCTACGTGACCGTCATCTCTTTGCTCCTCTGCTTTCAAGTGATTCCACCCACTCGGACGCGCCATCCGTCGTCCGTCACTTTGGGGAGCTCGGGAGACGGGCCTTTGGCTCGTCCGGGCTGGCACGCGACAATTTGCGCGGCAAAGTGCGCGACGCCACGTCCGACCTCGTCGTCTATGACTGGAGCGCGAATTCGCAATCGTGCTGATTTAGATCAGGATGCTCAAGGGTTTTGTTAAGAAAAGGGCTCTCCCTTCCTCCCATCGTGTTTACAAGTTGAGCTTTTTCGATTTATGTTCTTATTCGTGCAACACCCATTTATTAGCACTTAGTTTTTGAAAAGTCTGATGACAATGTAATCTGTTTTTGTCTCTTTATCTTTATTAGGTAAATAGAAGTATTACACAAGAAAAAATCATTTTATACCCATTAATGGAAGCTAATTGAAGGAATGAGTAGTCTGTGTCCAATAAGATTTCCAACTAACTCAGCCTTTACCTGTTCCATTACGTGTTCTTACATGTTCGCGCCCCAATCAACGACGCCGCACACTTCGCCGCACACATTGCCGCGTGCCAGCCCGGACGAGCCAAACGCCACACACCCGGGGAGCTCTATCTCAACTGGGTTCTTGTATATGCGCGTGAATCTTTGCATGCGGCCTTGAAAAAATATAAAATAAATATGTGGGTACAAATTATAAAAACTATAACAACTATGTGGGTGCGAATACTCTGACTACGGAGATTTGCAAACTTTAGCAAGCCAAAGTGGGCGTCTCTTGCCACTCCTCAATTGCGCATTTGTTGAATGTATGAAATTGGGGTGTAGAAGTGCTTTCCAGATTTGTATAGCGCTGTAAGAGAGAATACCTTGTCTGGAAACAAAAGGGTTGAACCTTCGATATAAACTTCATTATTAGTCGCCTGCATATCCATGCTAAAATGGCCTAGTGAGCATGCATTCATAGTCAACGACGCGATTGTAACGCAGGCCGCGTGACATCGACTCTGGCTGCGCCAGTCGCTCGAGTATAACTCATTTTGTGAGGAAATAAGCTTGAATTGAAGGCAAAAAATCGTTTCCCTTCACTGGGTTTGGGATTTCCAGTTAACCTAATTAAAAATTGCACGTAAAAACTGCTTTGTTAAAAGAAGCATTCCACATCTGGCTGTCATGCACTACTTGTAGCTCTTTGACTGTCGATAATTTCAACTACGGAAACCTAGCAGTGGTTGTCAGGGTCAAGTGCAACCTTTACAAAGCTACAAAGCCGACACATATTGTTGAGCGCAAGATCAATGTATGCGGTTCTTCTATGACTAATTCTCATCAATGACGTTATGTTGTTGCAGGTATCCTGATGGTTCTTTCTTGGTCAATTTTCATCTCCACTGCAATTCTATTTGCTCGTCACATGAAAGGACATTGTCCAAATTCGGCACTCTGTGGACTTCAACTATGGTTCCATGTAAGTTCCATGTTGCTTTGAGGCTAGGAACCCATCCCCCTACAATGTTTCACTGATGATGATCCAGGGAAAGCTCTCCATACGATTTTTATCACAACTTGCTTTCTGATCTTTGGATGCAGTGGTATGGGTGGACTGGACCGAGTATGAAAACAATTTTGAATACGAAAATCAAAGTGCTTTTTAATACAACATTGAAGAAAAAACTGGATGGAGCCGTAGAAAGCTCGATAACTGGGACCCCCTTCCCACCGTTGACTGATGAAGGGGCGGGTTTTGTTAAGGAGAAGGGCGGGGCATGTTGAAACAAGTGGCAGCTATTGAAAAAGACGGCTCATACAAAGCCCGGTGGCGCTTCTTTTCGCCGAAAATTTCGCATTGCCATTTCAGTTTCATCGTACGCTGAACATGATTGGAATTGCCGGTACGATAGCCGGTTTTGCGGTAGTGTTTGTGGCGCATGACTGGAGATGGGTGGGGCCAAAAGCTTACCAATCTTCGGAACTCGTGAGTTACTGTTAGCAGCATATTCATATGAAAGCGTTGATTTAGCTTAATCTGATATTATTTCAAGAACAATCAATGGGGCTCTGTTCATGCAATGTTGGGACTGATCGCGTGCGTGGTCGCTTGGGCTCAACCCCTCAACGCTGTTTTCAGGTTCGTTTTTTCGGTACTTGGGTGCGTGGTGTAGGAAAAGGCGGGTGTGGCGTAGCGAGTGCGATCATAAGGCTCACTGATGAACGGTGAAGCGACGTCGCATTGGCCCCCTTCTGCACCACAACCTTTTTGTGTTACGTTACTTGTATTTGTACTGGTCACCTCTTTCGTATATGTAATACACATTTTTACATGGATTAGTATAACTTTTACTAATGCATTTATAATGTAACATTGTTTTTACTTCTCAGTTGAGTTTTCTTTTCTGTGCGCTTGGTACACTATTAGATGGGTTTTTTTCCTTCGGAGCTCTTAAGAAATTTTTTAATTTTTCTGGGAATGAGTAAGTGTCAATTGCTTTTTTTCAACCTTAGAATTCGTAGCATGCCCACGTTAATGAAACTAATCACCATAGAGGATACTTCACTTCAGATGTCATCCTGATCAAAAAGGACGGTTCCTCTTCAACATCATACACGGATTCTTCGGTTTCGGATGCTGGCTCTGTGCAGGTACGCAGAGCAGTCAGCCACTTTTGTGCTTTTTTGCTTTTTTTTTTCTGGCTTAGTTCAAAGGCTTCGGGAGGGTTGAGGAGAAGGTGAGAACTGTGAATACAAGTTCTCTCAAAACGAACCTTTCTTCTCAGAAGACGTGTGTATAAAAAACTAGCGTTGAAAAAGCGCTGTTGGGGTCGTATTACGGTCCGCAGCAGCGGGAGTGGTTTTGCCGTTCATCCGCCGGGATAGCTGCCAGCGAGGGCGGGACATCGTCCGTGGCAGGCGGTTTAGCCTCTCGCATGTCTGCAATCTACCCCCGACTAGTAACGCAGTGGGCTCGAAAGAAAAATGGGGCACGGTTTTCTATTTCTCGGGATTTTCGTCGTTTCTACTTTGTTTTTTCTCTACTGTTAGGCTGCTGAGCACATCGATTTCATATTCTACAATCTCCTAGCTTTATCCCTCCCGCTGTCTTTCAACAGTATGTATGATTTAACTGAAGTTGTCCTTCAAATGAAACATAACTGATAAGTGTTAGCGTGGAGGTCAAGCTAAAAAAACAAGTCCTAAAACTCAAAGCGAGCGTGATTGTACTCCTCATAGTAGTCGCATCGGGGCCAAGATGCACTAGCCTCCTTTGCCGGCCAACTTCTGTCCGTTCATGACCCCGTCGCGACCGTATCATTTTACAGAGGTATGCGCAAATCTTGTCGCTATGCAGTGTTATATCCACTTCATACTACGCGCCCTAACAACAACGAATACATAGCTTAATATGTACGTCCTACGGGCTTCATCTTGGCAAAGCTGTCCACTCATATCACATAAGCTGAGCCAAGACACTCGAATTATATGATCGAGTGCGATAATCGCTTTTCTGCTTCTCTCGGATTCCTCGGATTGCTCGACGCGAAGGGAAGTGGCCGCTTCTAATTACAACGAGTTCTATCCGATTGGACTGTTCTGGTTGACACCCGCGGATGGACCGTGCAATGGAGCGGTGGTGCATAGGTTTTGCTCACTAAACAATGGGTATTTCCAGAGTATTTTACCTGTACGGGGCTCATCGAGGAGTTAATTCTGTTTCGCATTCCCCGCCCCTACAATGAAGACAGGTGGTCTGATAGTTGTGAGCAATGCCAGTTGGAAAGTTAGAATCCAAAAACTTTCAAACTTCATTACTTCAAAAAAAACTTCAATAAAGGCATCTAGGGAGTATGAACACAAGAAGGAGTTGTACTCAGGATTATGCCTAAAACACTTCAAAGGCCGCTTATCGCAGAAGCAAAGATGGCTCAACAAATCATCTTCTATTTCAGCAGCAGCGACGATGATCGCCGTGGTACACTTCAGGATGTTCAGTGATCGTGATGCAGCACTTGGTCTTTACATTGCTTTTATTGCTGTCGCCGGACTTACCTGTATAGTCATGGAAATGCTCACTTTCAAAAGTGAGTAGCTGTTCTTACTTACTTCTCACTTCTTTCTTTTGCGTCCAAAAAATAAGTTTTCAGACTGGTGGACCGGACGAAATCGAGTTTCCGGTGAGATCGAAATGGTTCGAGTCGGTGGTACTACCACCGCCGTTTACACAGACTCCATCCAAAAAGTTGGTTGGCATCTGTTCTCAAATGAAATTCAAAAACTGCTTATTATTTGGGTCAATATGCCACAAAGCGCCCTTTCTTGGGTGTGTATGGTTACATTTTGCAGAGAAGCGCGCAGCGTTTGGAAGTTTTTGCGTTTTTTATTGACAAAAGATATGATTAAGTACATAAATAAATACTGCATAAAACATGCCTACCTCCTCTCCCTTACCGATGAGCACGGAGGAAGGTTGTCTCTGAGATCAACCTCCGTCTAAGTGCACGCGCGAAGCAAAAGTCAAATTACTTTTTGCTTCTTCCCACTAATCTTTCTGAACACGGTTTCTTTGTTTATAATTGTTTATTTATTTATTGGGTTTTCAAGTGTTTTAAAGTGTTTACTTTCCAGACGCAACGCCTCCAGGTTTTCATCCTGCTCTTCTTTATTGTGGTAGCGATCGGAACTGCTGTAGCTATATCAGTTCTCATTGGCTTGAAACCAGTTGCTTGATCCTGTCAGCCCTATGCCGAACTGCACATGTAGTCTAGAACAATTTGTAGCAATCTGCTTTATTCAGAGAGTATTGAAATTTTCAAAATAAGGGAGTCCCATGCATGAGAGATAATTCTGGCATTTTGCCCTTATCAGCCTTGCCGAGCAAGCATGTGGGCGGAATTTCACCCTTTTTCACTTTTTTAACCACTATTCAGGGAAATTATTTGGTTCGTAAAAGCAGAAGCTGTTTCACAATCTCGCCGATTAGTGGATCGATCCTCAGCTTGCATTTATACTAAACGAGATCCCAACAATCTGATTGCCGCAACGCACCGCAGCGCAGACTTCTCAATCGATTTTTTTTGACTTAGTGCGAGTGTGTTGCGGCAATCACGATAGTTGTGAATTTGTATGAGGTTACGAGAGCAGCCTTACACTGCTTTCTGGATTTGAACGCAGCCACAGTCAACTACAAGTTTGCAAAAGTTAAAATCAGATTTGTCGGACGGAAGGCGTCATTTGCAGCGTCGCACCTGCATTTGATCATCGCACGCGGTATTCGCACCAAAGCTTGATCACCGCGCGCGACATTCGCAAAATAACTCATGTTCGTTGCGCGGAAGCACAGCGTCGCGGGCCATCGCTCGCGACGGCGCCATTGCTGTGCGGTCGAGAATGGCGCCTCCCAGCCCGCGAACTGAATTCAGCATAGACAATATTTGAAAGGCCATACACAAATTTGTTTGTCACTTCTGGCTTATTTTTAGAAAACTTACGACAGATTCTTCTAAGTTTAACTCAGCTTTTATGTTATATCAATGTGTTCTGTAGCTGTTCGCAATGTTTGTACATGTGCTAGAGAAAATAATTTCATTTTTTTCATTTTTTTCAGGAATTTTTCACGTATGTTTTTTTTTCTATTCCATACCGTTGAATTCGCTTATTGTTGTAAACATGCTCAAATGTCTAGTCTTCCAAATTTCACATACTACTAACATGATGTCACTTACATAGTACAGTAATGGAATTCTATAGATTTTGAAGGAAAAAGAACTGTGACTCGATTGAATAGAAAATAAAAATTTTAAACAGATTTTTACATTAATATTCAATATTGTGCTGTTCCGGAGTCTCATGATTATCTAATTGTTCAAAAACAATTTAGGCTCCGAAGTATTTATTCAAAAAACTCAAAAGACCCCTCAAAAGTCTCGAAAGTTTTTGGGAATATTTCTGTAATATTATGCGCACCAGTTGATTTTTACATTGATGCAAAGGTGCTTCCTGGGTGCTTGGCATACTGTACTTTTCATTATTATTCTCAAAAGAATCCAAATTCAATAAAATCATAATAATACATTTGCATTACGTGTTCCATGAGATATGAATCTGCGAGGAGTTGTTGACGTGCATTGATTTTACCACTTGATCCGTTCGTGGAATGCTTTGTCTTTCCTTCTGTAAGGCAATCTCGTCAATCAATGCCGATGGTTCAGGAGAATATGATGTGAACCTTGTAACCCTAGATTTCATCATATAAGTTGAGGGTAAGGGACTGTAATACTCTGGTGAGTTCGTGTTTCCGCAATTACTTTTCTGGCACAATAATTTCGTATAGAATATTTGCTTAAAATTGCAAAAATGGGAGTTTATATCCGACGCTTTGCCTAGTTGCTTCTATATAAAGTAGTGGTCAAAATTATATGCGGTTTTGGACCTTGACCATAATTCTTTTCGACGTTTACAAACGCGTTTTTCTTGTAGTTTGAGGGCAACTGCTACTTCATGAAAAGTATCTCAGCAAAACTTTCAGAAAATTCAATCAGCCATAAAAAGCTTATAAACCAACCAAACGAGCCGTTGTGCAAAAAGTAGAATGGAATGAGGCTAAAACATAGCTACCCGTCATTTGGAACATGATAGCACTTTACAGCACTGGAGCGCGGTGTTGATCATTTTCAGCGTTATCAGTTAAATAATTTTTCCACCTTCACATTGCATTCTACTCGGCTGAGAAACTTCATTAACTGAGTGACAGTTGCCTTCGAAACACAAAAAAAATTGAACGTGATATGTAAACGCTGGCCAAAGTTATGGTTGAAATAAGGAAACGCATATATTTTTGAACGCTACTGTAAGTGACTACGCTAACGCGCTAAGGCTGCGGTCATGCTCACCGCAAGCAGGGCGGGCTGCGTTCACAGGCAGCTAGATAGAGTGGCACGGGGAGATGCAGAGATAATGCAGGCAACGAGGTACGGTGGCATAGGCGGAGACGCAGATATACGCAGCTACGCTCTGCCACCGGCATCGCAAAGTACTACCGTGGCCTAAAGGCTAACCGTTGCGCTCTACACTTTAACGCGTTTATAAGAAGGAGGTCAAGTTTAATCTGACGTCGAAGAAAAAAACGTTTCCCCGCTAGTTGACGCCTCCGGGACTACCCGCTCCTATGAGGCTCAAGACACATCCCTAAAAAACTCCTCAGTCGAGAAATTTAGCATTACGACCCAAGGAGCATAACAGTCGATTGACTGAAGAACCGTTTTTAGAGGTCCTTGATCGGTCCAAGATTCTGGATGGTCGTCGAGATATCCTGGAAAGGGATTTCAAATACCACCCCATTCTTACTTTCTAACCCAAAATGCGACCTCTCCGCGTGGATTTCTCGACCCATGCCTGATCCTGGTTTCAGCTTGTACGTCATTGGTAGTGGTGAAGCGTTCGAGATATTTCACCCCCGTCCGTCTGCAGGCGGGGAAGAGTGGAGGATTTACCTCAAAACGCCCTCCGACGTGCGACGCAGTGTATGCGAGCTATGCACATCGCGGTATTTGGGTCTCAGAACGATTACGCGGTAATGCCAGGGGCGCGATACGCACTAGTAGTTCACTAGTAATCGCTTCGGGACCCAACAACATGGAGCCTTTAGTTGGTCCGCATTCGCTTGCCTTCGCTTGTGACATGCCGCGGTGCGAAATCCTAACATAAGGGTATATTCGTGTGCTAGCTTCAGCGCCCTGACTTTCACCCGAACATGCAGTAATACTCAGAACTTACTCAGCAATTCACTATGAATAATTTGTCGAAGATCACTTGGTACATTTGCTCTTTTGAGCACTGCATCGTATTCTTCAGCAATTCTACGTGGTCCATTTAGTCCCATGTGCTGTTTTATAAGTATGTAGTCATTTTTGTGGTTCTTAAAATCGCAAAACCTATAATTCGAAATGTGAACTACCACGAAGTGCCTTCAGTAAAAGTTTGTTTTTGCAGTGTCGTACCATGTTTGAGGAGCGAAATGTCGAAGAAGGCGTGTTAGCTTTTCATTTTGCATAATTTTCGTAGGATTATCGTAGTACTTGAGAAGATTCACATGAAGAGCTTCCACAAAACATCGCAGGTCTGTTCCGCATCCGAAACATTGCTGGAGGCTGAAAAGCACATGTTCACATGGATTGGTGATTTTAATGCTTCAGGAGGATGGTTCAGAAAGCGTCAAATGCGACACTACGGCATTCTCGTACCCAAGCGCGGCGAATATGTGCTGATGGGGAGTCACTACGGTGCTGGCGCATGTGCGATAGGATCCTCGGATTGGGTCAGATAACAACTCAGCACGCGAACCGAATTCACGGTAGAGGCAGTAAAGAAGCTGTCGCGTGCGGCGACGCAACTTTGCAGCACCGTGACCCAATTCGAGTGTCCTGTCGCACACCTGTGCCACTCGAGTTGGCTTGTCTTAAAGCACATCCAACAATTAGATTCCTTTTATGTAATTCTCTTATCGCTAGCGTCCATTGCCAAAGGGAACAATCCAATTTTGAATCGCTTACTTGAGACATCTGTCTACATATCCGCTGAGAAATCGCTCAATCGGATGACGAATGTTGGCAAACAGCGTCGCGTCCACGCCTACTGATTCCAAAGCGCCTCTCATATCATTGCGACAAAACTCGTTTCCACAGAAACTGAAATCCCAATAAAAAATAGTTCCAAAGCACACGCATAGGATCGATGATAACTCAATCGTCAGAGCACAAGGTGAAAGTGTATTCATAGTTTGCGATGCAATCGCGAAGAATACAATCGTTGCATGCTGCAAAGCACCCACAACGCGGGCTCTGTGATTATTCGGGGGCTCGTATGACGAGTGCATTGTGATATGTCGGTATTGTTAGGACAGAATTTCACAACGCGGCATGCGGCGCGGTGCGTTCTAGCTGGAGTCGCCGTAAAGATGGTCAGCTCCTGAAGCGATAGTGGCGTGCCTCGTTTCAGACGTAATCGCTGAAGTACCCATGTGCATATGGCGTATTTTGATAGATTATCTTAATGCTACAATCCGAGTTGTGGTACCCAAACAATCGCGTCGCAGAGTATAAATGCAGCCTCAGTATCCCTTTTTTCATTTTTCCCGTGCAATACTTCCATTTTTCACTTGAAAAGAATGTAAAAAAAATACGCAGATGCATCTGGTGGTGAGTACCTGAAATTCCAAAACTCCGTACTGATTGTATGATTACTGTTGAGGAATTTTTCAGTGTTGGCAAGGAAACAAAATATAGAAAAACGAATGGTCGCCATGTTTTTGGAGATTTGGCACGTAGCCAAATGATATTGTGGAGCCACCTGCAAAGATTCTGTAATTATGTCAGCCATATATTCGCGTGGGCTCAGGCCCGTCAGGCTTTGCTACTTTGCGATTTTTCGATTCTGCGACTTCGCGATTTTACGGTTTGCAAACCCGCAATTTAGCGATTCTGCGAGTCTGCGATTTTGAAAGTCGCACTTCGCACGAATTTGCGGCGTTGCACAATCTCAAGGTCGTAGTATCTCTATGACTTACCAAACTTTCCATCATTCGATAATGAACTATGGTGTGAGCCGCATTTATAGTCCGCGACGCGTCCGCAACGCACATGCATTATAGACGTTCTAGTCTGCGGAAAGTCCTCGTTGCAAAATCGTACGGTCGCTTGTGTCGTCGTGCGTACTCCCACTTTGGCATGCAATTTCCCTTCGCTTTTAACGCTCTCTGAGTGATATGACCGTGCTTATACTCTGCGGTGCTTTCGGGAGTGCTTGGCTGTGTGTCTCTGCGTCTTCGCCCATGCCACCCTGCCTCGCTACCTACTTCGTCTCTGAACCTCCTCCGTGCCACACTGTCTCGCTGCCTCTGAACGCAGCCACAAACCACCTACGCTGAGTATGAACGCAACCTATCGGATCAGCCTCACAGAGGGAAAATTTCACACTCACTGAAAATGCGCACGACAACGCGTGAAACCGCATCATAGTGCGAATTGCAGTTTCGCAGGGAATAATTGCAGACTCATCTTCGCTTAGCAGGCTAAGCACACTAAATTATAGGACTACTGATCTATGTGAGCTATCGCACCCGTTAAATGTCATCCAAATGTCACTACATTTCCAAGTGCATGTGAAATGCATGGTACATTTCAAGACCGATTTATTCACGCCCGATCACCTTATCCTCATTATTTTACACCAACAAATCTGATCTCTTGATGAGGCAAAAGCCAGCCCACTTTTCAACCCCGAATTGTTCCAGCATTCCATTACAGCCAATTTTACACCCGCTCATCGAATTATTGAAGGTCATCCACGTAGTCAGTAGTCCGTATAGATTATGGTGAAAATTTGGAAGCCGGCCAGTTCAGTAAATAAGACTAGTGCTGGACTTGAATTTTGGAAATTTGCACAAAAACCTTCCATGGTGGGTTGTGATCGAAAGGGATAAACCGAAAGGCACCGGTTGAGATATGCCAGCGAGCGATCGATTGGAATAGCGCCAAGAGTAGAGCCAAAATTTTTCCTTGCAACCCTACCCATATTCGTATTCCCAGCTTTCTTTACGCTCTCTCCTTCTTTTTCTTTATCCAGATTTTTATCAAAGTATGCATTTTCGTATTCTACAGTATCGCAGTCTAAAAAATGATACGTTTGGTCACTGAGCTGAGCCGTTTACTGTACATATTCTACTAAATTTTGTAAACGTCACTGAGCTGAGTCGTTTACTGTACAAATTTTACTAAATTTTGTAAATATCAAAATTTCATATCTAGTTTTACTTACCAAAAACATGGAACTTTGGTGAAAATAAGGAACGAGAAGTCCAGACCAGTTTCCGAAGTGTCGCTTTTGGTCATCGATTCTCTTGAAGTGTCTGCTTAGCTCAAGATCTGAAACACAAAAGGACTTTTACGGAAGCTTCTGTCACTTTTTTTGGAGACAGCGGCACGCTCTTCACTTTTTGGCAATGATCGGATCGTGGCTCGGGATGAAAGTGGAGAAATTTTTGGTTCATTTCTCCTGCACTTGATTTTAGGCGCTAATTGATAGCACTGCAGCAGAAGCAGCAAGGAGCAGAATGAAAAGCCCAAAAAGCCAGAAAATAGAAGCCCTACCCCCTGTCACGACCGTGGACGTGTTTGCACCCCTCTGCAACACTGAAGAGGATGAGATGGACCGCAAAGCTGCCTAACCGCTCCCTTAACGCCTACTCCGCCGTGGGTGTGTACCCTCATGTCAGGACTTTCGCACCGCGGCATGTCGCAAGCGAAGCAATGTGGACGAGCTTAAGGTGCCATGTTGTTGGGTTCCGAAGCGATTACAAGCCAACTGCGTTTCGCACCCCTACCATTGCTGTGTAATCGTTTTGAGACCCAACTACCGCGACGCGCATAGCTCACACACTGCGTCGCACGCCGCACGTAGTCGTGCGAAAATCCCGACATGAGGATACATACTCCTCCGCCATCGGCACCCACCGCAACGAAACGCACCATAAATGGAGCCGCTATAAGATCCGAGAAACGCCTTGGGCTTCGCTACGGAACACCATCTTGAATCATATTACGGCAATTTCATTCATCCAATAAAGTTTTTTTACTTCTAATTTCGCTTATTACTTTCCATGAGTTTTCGGAATAAAGAGTAGTTTCACTTTTTTTGTACAAACCTCGCAAGTATACAGGGGGTGCCAAAAAAAAAAGTAATTTTGTCTCATCCACTTTCACCCCACTTTAGTCGAGCTACAGCAAATTCTGTTGAGGTATTCACATCCCCAGACTCAAGAGCAGACCTCACTCTATCACCATACTCCGTGGCAGCCTTCTGCACGAGCAGGAACGGGAGCGAGGAAATAGTGAACAAGATGTGTCGCCTCAACTGGGCGAAATCCGAAATTTCGTCGCCCTCGTTCACAACCTTGCTGAGGTCCGTTCACTCTGGGTACCTAAGGAGATTCATACTGGGTGGTGTTCTTTAGGATCCCGTTTTTTCCGGGTTCCCAGCGCCCTTCGTTTCCAAGAGCCAAAACGTGCACTTACCACTGAAACCCCTCCGGAGGCGGATTTGGGCATGAAAATGATACTTCGGACCATAGCAGCCTTGTCCAAGCAGCAGGGGCTCTGTGACTTCCATGAACCGAAGGGCTAATCCTTAGGAAGCTTCCCACAAAAGACCTACCATGGAACCCGGCTCCACTGTTTTAAGGGGACCTTGATACCGTGGGTGCTCCGAAGCCCGACTGCGCCGCTTAAAGGTTCTATATTTTTATGAAAATGAAAGTAGTGAGTCTCAGCTTGTTCCTGCTTTTAGAGGAACATTTCGGGAATATTTTGCCCCAATACTTCCATTTCTTTCGTTTCCCTATGTTTTGTATAATTGGCAGATGTGAGCCGTGGGCAAAATTACTTTTTTTTGGCACCCCCTGTAATCCTACGATTCGAAATCATGTTCAACACTCACTTTCTGAATTGACTGACAGGGCTCTTGGAATAAATGAATAATTGCTTGATTTTTGCTGCCATATAATATATACAAGCAATATACCGGTAGTGGTGACGAGGGGACAGCGTAGAGAATTGCAGCTCATGTACGAAAGCGAATGGGGACGAGAGACATGTAGATCGATGCTGACGATCAGATTGTCATCAAAATATTTCTGATTTCAATCTCACATTTTGGTCTTGTACCTTCTCTTTCGTTGCGATCCCACTTTTACGCCAATCGAACGATGATTTTTCCATTGAATTTGAAGGGCAATAGGGATATTTTGAGTGGGGAAGATCTCTCCCGAATGGGTCATTTGGATGGAACCTAGGAGCCTAAGATGACTATATTATTACTAAGACATGGGAACGAGAGGCGTTTAGGTTGATGGTGACGATTAGCTTGTCATCAAAATCCTAAGCGGACTATAATATTATTGTGAAATTATGAATGTTGCCTACTTAGTATGTCAGTAGTGTTTCTTTTGCCCCTTCAGTTCCACCTAGAGCTGCATGTTTTACGATGGCTCGTCACAGCACACATAAATAAATTTATAAATATTCCGTCTGCCATCGTTTTTCTCCGTCCTACAAGTCATCTTCACTTTCACATTCAAAGGTAGTGATAGGGGTAATATGGGTCATGAGAACTCGGGTGTGTGCAGATATGACAGCGAACCGCTTCGCGGCGCCACCAGTTCGACTCGCCGTATCGATTGCCCTTGGGAGCCGCGAGCGTGACTGCGTCACGTCTGCGCTTCCACTCATGCCACACTGCCTCGCTTGAAGGCTGCCATGCCCTGCCTCTGGCACTCGCACCCGCCGCGCCGCTTGCCGCGGGCGACCACGCGATTCGCTGTCATGTCTGCACACACCCTGCGAACTCTTCATATAAGTCGTCCAAATAAAAGGTGGGGGTCTGTAAAGACCATATATTGCGAAATTTCAGGTGAAAGGGCCCCTTTTTCAAGCGCGCCCTGCCTTTTTCGAAAACCAAGAGCGGGAGGAGGGTCATACTTCTTGTGTTTTCGACCGTTTCATTCATTTTTTTCTTCACATTCATACTACTGAGCACCCCGACTTTCATATTTTTTTAATGTAATGCCAAAAAGTCTCAGCGATTACAAAATAATAATTAGAAACGGCACTACATCAAGATTCAAATTCGCCGGTTCTCGGCACGATCATCATACTGTATTATGGGTCGTTATTGCTGGAGCGCGTTATCGGATTGACGCCGTCGTTGGCGTGAAGACATTGTTTTGACGCCGTGGCCGCCAGTGTCGGCGTCGGTTAAGCTAAGTATGAACGCGGCCTCAAGAGTTCGTGATCCAGGCGACTAAGGCAGTCAGACGGAGAAAGTAAAGATACGTATAGGTCATTCGATTGATTGCCTGGTGGCTCGAACCAGGTCGATACCTATCATTTCTTTTGCACTTAATCGCCTGGATCACGGACTCTGTTCAGAAATTGCGATCCCACATGCGTTTTGGGCAAATAGGCAACCGATAGACTAGGGAAGTCAGTGAGATACGTATCGATTAGGCGATGATCGAGTGGAGAGAATAAGATACGTATCGATCGAGCGATTAGGCTATACACCGCCCAATCAATGCGTGTCCTTTCTTTTTACCCAATTGCCTAATCGCCCCAATCGCGAACTCTGAACAATGCCTCATTCTGCTACGCTATCTCTGACTTGAATAGTACCTCAGCGATAACGTATGATAAAAGACTACCTCAACAGTAGCCACGTCTCACTGTTCATGTTTTCGACTTGAGGAATGGTTAGTGAATCCCTGTAGGATGCAGCAGCGATTCCTTAATTTGGTGCCGTTTTCAGTTTTCAAAGGACTGCACCACTCGCCCAACAGCTCAAGCTATCTTTTTTGCCATGGTAAGTTACTTGATATTTTAAGATTCAGGTAGAATGAGAAATCGGGGGGATGGGAGATGACGCTCGCGGTTCTTGGAATGATGCGAAAAAAGCCGGGGTTAAAGCGCAGTGAGTGATGGGGAACATCCTATAAAAAGATGCACATCTAAGTATGTTGGAGGGATTTTCGAGGAGTCAACCTGCACATTCTGGCGTATATTCTTGCCTACGCCTTGGTGGAGGAGGGAAGGCGTGCCTTTCCTCTTTTAAGTTCAGGAAAAAATAATGTATATGTATATAGTGGGATGCCCCCTCTCACTTCCCAGATATCCTGCATGTGGCATACTTTTCTTTTGTTAGTTATTCATGGTCAAATGTGAACAGCTTTCCCTGCCATCTATTCTTCTGTTTCGTTTATCGTTTTTTCCAAATCTGATAACGAGTGCTTCAGAATGTTTCCAGTTTTTTTCATCACCGATATTTTCCCACTCATGCATGTGCCGTACGGGCCGGCCCCTAAAGGCAATAGGAGAGATATCTCAATAAGAGGAGATCCTGCAATTATAGATGAACGCCGGGGTTTTAAAGGCATCGAGAGGGATAAGGAGAAAGTGAGCACTGGGGATACATGTTTTCTGGGAGCAAATCTTCCAAATGAGAAAGGGTGATATGCTGAGAAACTCGCGTTGAAAAATTACGGCTTGGAGATTTATTACGATGCCCATCGCGGCGTGTCGTTCTGCAGTTCATCAGCCAGACAAGTTACCGGCGACATCTTCGGAGCCGGCTGATCTTGCCGCTCACCCGTCTGCTATCTATTCCGGGCTAGTGACGCAGAGGGGCACGAGAGCGAAGGGAGTTTTCAGCCTCCTGTTTCTCGCCTTTTTGTCGTTTTATTTCATTCTTTCTCTACAGTTACACTGCTAAGCAAGTACTCCTACTTTCATATTCCACAATCTTCCATATTTATCCTTCCCTGTGCCCTTATGTCATAGAATTGAGTAGTTTTGACCGATTAATGTTGAATATGAGGGACAGGCTCTGAGTAGTGCAACAGTACAGAAAGAAATGGATGAAACGGCCGAAAATGCGAGAAATAGGTCTTCCTCTTCACTACCTCCCTTGAACCTGCTCTGCATTACTAGCCGCTGAAGGGTAGATGCAGACGGCGAGCTATCTCGGCCGATCATGTCATCGCTGCAGTGTACCTGCCAAAAACGATGAAATTAGCATTCTCATTTTATTGTTCATGTTATAAAAGTCTACATCAATTACCTTTCAACCCTCCTGTTCCATATATCTCATCCGCTCGTATCTGATGATGTGAATCATGAAAAAAGTTGTAACCTGATGATCTGCTTAAAAATGTATTCAAATAGATTATGTTAGCAGTTTTACATATCCTTATCTCTTTTTTCCTTTATCTTTCAGACCAACTACGTAGTTGAAATCTCGAGACCGGCGGTTAATCAACCGACTTGCCGAACGAACTCAGTCATGGATGTTCTGACCCCATACCATTCGTTGGAACACTTGCCACACATTAGCCAGCCGAGAACGCGGAGCTACGCGGCCAGCGAAGCACTATAGTTCGAAAATTAAAGGCAAACTTCGCAATGATCGGATGGGTCGACTTACGTTTTTGGAGCAGCAGATTCTCGAGTAACTAGTCAGGCTGCACCTTTTCGTGTCGACAAGGTGCGCTATCATGGCGTGGGTGTGTAGACTTATGTCGAATTTTCGCTTTGCGACATCGCACTCGCGGCGCCAACAGGACAGCTTGCAGCTGTCGCTTTGAGTTGCGCACAGGACGCGGGGGCTGATACCATGGAGGTCCTTTGTGAAATAGTTGTTTAATCATCATCTAAAACAATAACTTTTGTGCCCTAAAAAGACAAAATAGTAAGACAAAAAATAGAAGAAGCGCTAGCACTACATGATAACAATCCTAATCAAGAAATATTTAATTGGGGCGTGAAACTCTAAAGGGAGTGTTGCAATGTACGTAATCACACGCAAAAGGATCTGCGGCGCCGCTCGCCGCACGAAAATTTGACATAAGTGTACACGCGCACACGGCGGCGCTACACGTGCTCGAACCCACTTCAACGTCTCCCACTTAAGCTGCCTCATTAGTCGACTGAGCAAAATGGATGGCATAGGAGTGGGTTCGAGCAGGTGTAGCGCCGTGGTAGGGCACCGTGGCGACCCGAAATGGTGCAACCTGGTTAGTTACCTAAGGATCTACTGTTCCAAAACGGTAGATTGACCCATCGGTTAAAGGAACCGGAAGGGGGTCCGAAACAAGAGGAAGATGCAAAGAAATGAGCATTTTGTAACGAACACTCAAGGTTAGAAGCGATAATAGGCGAAAAAACCGGGACTCGAAAGCGGACGCTGCGGTGTGTATTCGCATCCCATTCGCACCAGCGCATCCATTCCGAGTTGTTCGCTGTAGGAGACGGGCCGTGGGCCAACGTTAGTTGTAGCACCTGGCTCCCAGCGCAGTGGAGCGGCCATTCCCAACTACATTAGCATTTATGTAAGTACATCTAGAAACAACATAAAAAAGAACAAAGTAAAAAGTAAAGGAAAAACAAAATCATAATAGAAGCATCTCCTTTTGGCACCATGCCAAGGCGTCAAATTGGCGAGTTTGTGCAATGGCGGCCACTCAAACTCGCCCACACTACGTCTGTTCTACAGTAAGCCAAAATTACCCCCTTCTGGTGTCTTTAAGCGCGAAGTGCGCCTTCAACCACGACGAGGTAGCAATTCTACCCCAAGGCTTTTTCAATCCAGTTTCGCCACGGATCATCTTCTCAGAAATCGAATGATCGTTCACAGAGAACGTCGTTCCCATTTTTGCTTATGTTCCTTTCCCGAGCTTTCAAAGGAACAGCTTACGATAATCTCTGTGGATTATCACGTTTCGTGAAGATTTCGGGGATGCTGATGAGCACGCAAGAAACGAAAAAACCGGGACTCTCAAAAGCCCTAGAAACGAGGCTTTCCTTGCATTTCGCTGGTGTATGGTGCCCTTAGCATTACCGTGTAATCACTCTAACAATAAACCCAAGTCTAGCGCCGCGCACAGCTCACACGCACAAACCGCGTCGCACGCCGATCGTCATGGTGCGAAATCCTCACGTGTGTGCATATCCTCGTAAGCTGTGTTTCTTGCGCACAAGTTGGTGAAAGGAGCATTCCGTTCTTTTAACAAGCCTTTCTGTTAACTCATGAAGGCAGAAGGTCATTTCTTATCACAAGGAGGGCGTCATGTGGGGCGTTTGACCGCCACGTCACAGCTCCACGTCAACTGTCTTACCAGGAAAGGGTTTCACCTTCCGTGAAACATTAGATTGAGAACTGCGTGAATCGATAGGGTCTCGAATGCTGATCACAAAGTTAGGAACAAAATTTCCAGAACAGCTTTCCGAAGCGAGTATTAGGGATAAATTCCCTTTGCCATGACTCACTGACGTGGTACTTGGCTAGGCTTGATCCATCTAAATTTTAATAGAGGAGCAAACCCACCGTTCACTACCTCTAGAGCAAGCGCGCTATCAGTGAGCCACGGTGATCGCTGCTGCACACGCAATCCTCGAGGTTATCGAGGAACTGGGTGCTACTGCCTACTCTTTGACCGTGCCATTTCGTCTTCCCTGAAGGAATCGTGCACGAAAACATGCAAAATTCTACGGGAAAAGGTGAGGAGCCGGCAAAGGTACAGCTTCTCGCACTGGCAGTCGAGGGGTTCTAGTGAGTGCCCGCCCCGTCGTCCTCCGCAGTCAAAGACGCATGGTGGGGAGAGAAGATTACGTGAATTGTCTCTCCGTTCCAATGCTGCGCAGGCCGGAATAGGGCGCTTACTCAAAGGCCCCGCGCTCTCGACCGCCAGTTTGAGGGGCTGTATCTTTACCGCATTCTCACTTTTTCGCGTGAACCATTGCTTACATCCCTTATTAACCAAATACGACACAAATACATGGGTAACAGAAAAACCCATTTTTCCGTGCACAATTCCTTTGAGTTATCGAATAACTGGATGCTGTTCGATTTTTTTTGACCGTGTCCTTCGACTTTCTTTACCTATCGACCCACATAGCAACACTACTTCCAGCTTCATTTATGGATCACATTGTTAGAAGAACCAATTATTAAAGGTGGTATCGCAGTGAAGGAATAGCAGGGGAAGTGTCTTATAAAAATTGCACACCCAAGTATCTCTAAGAAACCGCTGAGGGGTCAATCTGCACATTCAAGCGTATATTTCTGCCTATGCCTCAGTGAAGGAGGCAAGTCGTGCCTCTCCGCTTATAAGCTTGGACAAAAATTCTAGTCCACAGTTGGATGCCCGCACCTAATTGCGTCGACGCCTTATTAAAGACACCGGGAGGAGGCAATTTTTTACTTTACGCCCTTGTTGCTCGTTCAGTTGCACACACAAAGCTGTGCCGAGACGTTGAGTGTGAATTCACTGGATTTTTTTTGCTATCATGAGCACATTTTTCTCCCTCGCTTATTTCCCCTTTCATTATTTCCCTTGCTTGTTTCTCTTCGTTGTTTCACTTAATACACATTGCCATCAATGAATGAAATACACCCTACGAAACAACAAATGACGTCTCCTACAGCGAGTAACTCGGAAAGTTCGTGTGTAGAATTCACAATGATGCGCGGGAGATGCGAACAGAAACGACGTCTCTCTTTTCAACCCGAATTTCGCTAGCGATTGCCTCTTCTAACCTCGAATATTTGTTTTGAAACGAATACTAATGTAGTGGGGGAGGGAAGGGGGGGGGAGTGGGCACTGCAGTAGTTGGTCTGCGTTGCGTCTCCAAGCAGGGCTAGAAGGCCGAGAAGGGTGAGACGGCGCACCAACCAGCCTCGAGTAGTGTAAGGAAACAGCCCCGGTTCAAAAATCTCTATCCTTTTTTCTTTTCCACATTTGCCTGCTAAGGAGGGTAAAGGGATATACTAATGTAGTTGGGGGGGGGGGGGGAGAGCACTCATTGTTGCACTGTCGTTCCTCACTCGAAACCGTACTACAATTGTCATCACGAAAGAAATCTATTTATTAATATGTCAAACGTCAGCAAATCTTGGTGTGTTTTCTTGTAAAGGGGCCGTTGGGTCACCCAAAATCAGTATGAGGTGCCGCAGTTCTAACGGATGGGATACTGGATGGAAATGATCCGCCATGGTTCGTACAAAAGATTTTCGCTGTTATACTACCACTTCCACAAAACTTCGAAGAAGTGGTCGTCCCACAGGTCATCTTTAAGGCCGTGGCGTCGACGTATCTTGTCCTTCAGGTTTGATCACAAGCACTCAATCCGCTGTGTATGTTTTCAATAAACTCCTTATGGGAGACTAACTAGCCATGGTAACAAGAGCTATAGTTTGCGCCACTGCACGCTCTCTCGATGAGAAAGCGCAGATAAGCAGAGGATTGGGCGAGCTCCCTGTCTTCGCTGCGTGCCCCCCCCCCTCCCCCCAACTACATTAGCACCGAATATTTCCTCTCGTTCACCATCCTGATGTTTTTAAATCGCGAGCTTCTTATGAGTGCTGAATTTTTCTAAAATCTGAACGATTCAAGAATGGAATCTTTGGTCCACCGATCCAGAAGTCATAAATCTTTCAGGTTCTTTTACATGGAGCTTATGCGTCTCCAGACTGTGGCAAAACAAAAGGCTGTCTATCTGTGCCAGAAGGTTGCAATATGCAAACGAATTGCAAGTTTTCGTTTACTTATCAGGTAAGCTCCTAGTTGTAGCAATAAACAACTGGGATTACCTCTCTATTATATAAACTACCTACTTAGTGTGTGTAGTTGTCGGCCCTAATGTCTGCCCGCTCGTGAGTTACTATTTGTGGTAGGGGAACGTTAGGGAAAATCGACCGCTCGGTGTAGAGGACAAAAGTGAATGTTGGGGTATACTTTTAGCGTTCCTTTTTTACGCACCGGCGCCGACACCGACGGTGACGGCGGCAAAATCATGTGCCTGCCGCCGACTACGGCGGCACTCCGGTGACGCGCTCTGTCTCGATCCAACCATACTACGCTATTATAAACGTGGCGGGAGCCCACGGAATCGAATGTGAAATTCGAATAGTATGGCACTACGCCGAGATTCGAATTCGAATACGTGGGCTCTCGCCACAATCATTATACTGTTGTGTGGTTGGGTCAAGCGTTCTACAAACGGAGTGTGTCACCGGAGTACCGCCGTGGTTAGCGGCGCGCACATGATTTTGCCGACGGCGCCGGTGCGCAAAGTGTGAACGTGGATTTCGCACAGAATTTGTCGCATCTGCCGCTACTACACACCAATAAATGTTATTTATTTTTTTCCAATTACCCCACCCCCAAAGTGTGCTACTCGAGAATAAGGATTGATTTTTTTTCATTCGCACTGCGTGATGAAATCTACTTCCATTCAATACCATGGTGACCTTTCAGAGCGCTCCGGGTTGAATGCAGGGGTAGGGGTAATTCGGTTGTGCATACATTCCAATATCTGATACTGTCCGGTGGGCGTTTTCACCACGAAAGACAAAACGTTGAAGACAGCATTAGGGGTAATGAGGTAATGGAGAAATCCCTACAAGAAGTCACTCACATGGTAGTCCTGGGCCTAAGAAGTTTTTCTGTGGCGAAATCCCGGTGAAAAAGCGCCTCTCCAAGCTGTAGAAACCCTGCAAAACGCCGCTATCGTCCAGCTGTTCCGCCTCTTTGATACAACGACCCCGCCTCCCGATGACGTGATTCCCGGTTGACTGGGGTGGGAGCGACCAAGGAGATGCGGCAGGATCGAAGGATTTGTGGCGCGCTTTCCAGTTTTACATTGAAGCTCACTTCAAAAAGTAGATGCTGTCGTATTTCCAAAATCCCGTTGTGTTTACTTGGCAACATGTCAAAGGAAAACTAGATCGGACTACCCGTTTCTTGACGGAAAGATCGTCAGCATCGAGAATCAATGGTGGGAAGGGGGCCCTATTTTTCGGGTTTTTGGCCATTTCCATCCGTTTTTTCTCCACTGTCCTGTTACTGGGCATCTCGACTTTCATATGCACTTCTTCTTTCACTTTTCGTCTGACTTTCCCCTAATGCTGCCTTTGAGCAGTACATGGTTCCCATGGACACAGCAGTAATACGATGAGCTAACATAACTAACACTGTACTATCACTTCCATTACCCAACTCCTCAGTCATTGTTCTGCAAGGTCTATACTAGGGGGTAGACCACGTTAAGAAGGGCGGAGCCTGTTAGAAACCACGCCTCCTCTGAATCTCGCTCCTTTTGCCGTGGACTGAATAACTTGTAGTCTTCTCACTGTAGTATTTCTTATTGTGAGACCTCCAGTATTCCTTTGAGAGACTCGCTCCAGCTCTTTCTCATTGCCCATATTATCTTTACCACTGCCTTCAACAATGGCTTACCAGAGCAGCTATGCTTCTGGCTATCACGCGTCTGGTGCCGATTACTCGATTGCTGTGGGGGTTGGGATTACCACTTCTGACAGTGTGTATGTAATAGTACTTGCCATAAGTCTACTTCTCTCACCAAGTGTCTGTCCATTTTGGTAGTTGAAAATTGAACGCGATGTGAACATTAGTAAGAAAGCAAGCACATTTTGCAGGTGGATGGAGAATATTTGAATATGGAAGTGTATGGAACGCCAACAGTACGAAATGGCTACATTGCTGTTGGTTTCTCGTACGATAACATAATGGTAGGTTTTCTATTAGATGTGTGCAGAATAAATGGCCGAAACGGACCATTTTTTTCAAAACTCCATAACTTCGCTCAGACACAGCTTTATTGGTCGAAATAAAAACCAATTTACACAACCTTGTCAACGATTTGGTAAAGAAAATATGCAATCATGATAAAAGTTCTGGATTGCAAAAATTAATAAAGTCAAAGACGGCATTTTCAACATGCATAGTATCGGCGAATTTTTTCTGACGCAGGTTTGCATCGAGAACCCGGAAAAAGTGGTAATCCGTTGGGGATAGGTCTGGAGAATAAGGGGGGAGAGTCTCGATGCCTAACTGCATCAGCTTTTGCCGGGTGACTTGCGAAGTGTGCGGTTTTGTGTTGTTTGCGCCTCTCCCTCACCCCCCTTATTCCCCAGACCTATCCCTGACGAATTACCACCTTTTCCCGGTTCTCGATGCAAACCTGCGTCAGAAAAAATTCGCCGAAACTATGCAGGTTGAAAATGCCATCGTTGACTTTATCAATTCTCTCGATCCGGATTTGATCGTGATGGCGTATTTTCTCCAACAGATCCTTGACAAAATTCTGTAAATTCGAATGGTTTTTATTTCGACAAATAAAGTTGTGCGTGAACGAAGTTATGGCCAGTTATGTTTTGGCCATTTATTCTGCAAACACCTAAGATTTTTCAATTTGATTATTTTCCTTTCAAATCCCATAAAGTATGAATTTCCTGGCTCGAAATTGCGATGAGAAGGTAACGAATATTTTGCTAGCAAGACTCGCAGAAGACCTTCCGCTCCCTAGCGTAACTGCCGCACCATCGTGTGGTCCTTCTCTCTTATTGACATTCTCACCACTTCCCTTTGCTTAAAGGCACACCACGCGATAACCACATTGGTGTCTTACTTTCTTGGGGAAGTAGGTCCTTAGATAAGTGGCCAGGTTGCACCCTTGCTGCGGCTCTGTAGTGCATCCTCGCGGCGATAATCGCGCTCAACCCGAGCCGAGTTGAGCCCATCGAGCCGAATCACTCCTGGCCTTAGACGAACAAATTTCCAACGTGGTTCTTACGTGGAGAAGGAAACTTGCGATAAGACAAGATGAGGCAGCGATATCAATAGCGAAGGCAGCTTCAACAGGGAAGAACAGGTGATATCGTAGCATTTCGCGCGATATCATGGGGCAAAAGCTCTTCTACAATCTCCAATACTCGTCCGGGGACTGAATACAGGGGGTTTTATTTTTGGTGGATGTGAAGGGATTTGGTTCATTTTTCTTCACTGGTGGATGAAGCAGGGCCTTTACGTCCAGTAATACGCGCGATAACTCTCACAATTTATCGCGTGGTGTGCCTTTAATACATCTTCCGCTGTGGCCTCGATTTCCGTGGGTTCTTGATAACGTCCCGTCATTTCTTCTTGTTGGCTCCTTGCGATGATTAGAGGTGTTTTCGAAACCCCAGTGCATTTCGTATGATCTTGGACATGAAGTAGCCGAAACTGACAGTCATGGAGATACATTTATCTTCAAGTAAGCTGTAGATTTCGTAAAACGTGTTAGACCCACCTAGTGAGCCATTCTGCCAAATCAGAGTGTAAAACCCTACAAGTAAACCAGAGGTTATAACGTCACATCCGCACTGTGATGAACAGCAGAACCGTATTATTAATGGTTCGCGGTGACCAAACCACGAGCGGCGAAATATGAAATAAATGCAGACTCGCAGTCAATGGTAGTTACCGCGAGCGAAAAACCTTGTTAAGGATTTTTTTGCTTGTGATAACCACTATCCCTGCATCGTCGCATTCGCATTGCCTTTCCATCCCTCTGGTGACATTCTAGTAAGTTTTTGAACAAGTTGTAAGGGGTTTTTGGTAGACGATTGCTGGGTTGCCATGTGGACTACGTATTGAGTCAGGTGGAGGATAGGAAGCTCACAAAAATGATATGGCAAAGCTCCAGTGATGTGGCGTAGGAATGATGCCACCATTGGTGCGTTAAGTTCTCGACAGGCCAATAACGTTGAGTGATGTTGCCTCAATTTAAAGGTACCGGGAGGCGTAAGAAGAAAGTGAAAATTGCGTATACATGCTCTCTGAAAGCAAATCTTCCATATCAGTAGAGGTGATGTGTAGCGAAACTTGCATTAAAAAAGTGCGGCTAAAGGTCTTATTACGATCCGGCAGCATCGCGTGTCGTGCTGCAGTTCATCAGTCGGGCGAGTTGCTGGCGAGGACGGGGCATCGTTCGCAGCTGCCTGATTTAGCCTTTCCCCCATTCTGCAGTCTTCCCGGTAGTGACGCAGAGTGACGCGAAAGGAAGGAGAGTTTTCAGGTTCCCATTTTTCGTTTTTTCGCAATTTTATTTCGTTCTTTCTCTACTGTTATACTGCTGAGCTCCGCTTCTGTTATGGAAATGAAGATTGTTTACAGCAATGAAGATTGTTTGTGATCTCTTCGTTATCATGTTTGTCGAGGTGTATATAAACACCTCGTCTGAGTGTGGTTCAGTTGCTTCCTGCAATAAAACTTCCGACAAGTTCGAGTCGTAACAACTGGATCAGGCCGAAGAACTCATGGACAAGCTAGCCGAGATTCTCTCCCTCATGCAGAGCCGGATGGAACACCAGGAGAAGGCACTGGAGTGCATGCAGAAGCAGCAGGAGAAGACGCTGGAGTTTATGCAGAAGCAGCAGAAGGAGACGTCTGACTCCTTTGTGCGCGCCTTAGAGAAGATGGAAATGCGGATGAATGGAGCGAACCCAGCAGCTGCAAAGCATAGTATTGTCGACTCGCTGTGTCGACGCATTGATAGATTCAATTTCGATGCGGAAAACGGAAAAACGTTTGATATCTGGTACACGCGTTTCAAAGACGTGTTCGACAACGACTGCATGGACCTGAGCGAGCAAGAAAAGACTCGACTATTGGTCAGCCGTCCAACTTTTCTGCGGTTCAATTGCACCGAAGACACCCTCAGACCTCTCATGGGATGAAGCAATTGCCACAATGGACCGTCTTTTCGGCTCTGGTAAGACACTGTTTCGTCGACGATTTGAATGCCTTAAGATTCAGTATGACCACCAGGATTTCAACAGCTATGAAACTCTTGTCAGAACACGATGTTCTGACGCCAAATTTGATTCGATCAACTTCGACGGTCTGCAGTGTCTCGTCTACGTTGCGGGTTTTCAAGGAGCCGAATTTGCAGACTACAGAACACGGTTGCTAAGAAAACTGGATCAAGGTGAGGGCATCACGATCAAGGACCTTACGGCTGAATGTCAACTTATAAAGGCATACAAAGAAGACGCAAGAATGTTGGAAAACGCAATCAATGGCAGTGCTACGATCAACTATGTTAATAAGAAAAAGAAGAGGAGGAATTTCAAAAATAAGCAGGACCAAAGAATCAAGAGAAAAACCAATGCGCTTCATGGCAGTGCACGATCTGGAATTCAGGAATCACCGTCACGCCCGCAGACCAGACGTTACGGTACAAAGAGCTACCAGATCAAAAGCATCGAGGCTGCTCTACGCAAACACACCCAACCACACCTGGAAGTTGAAGTAAATGGTCACCCCTTGAATCTCTTACTCGATACTGGCACAATGATAACTCTGATCTCCAAATCGAGCTGGGAACTACTCGGTAAGCCGCAACTACAAAACTGCAACACGGTTATAAATGCCGCGCATGGAACAAGAATCCCTACGCATGGATCCATAGTGGCTGATTTTGTGCTAAAGAGCTCAGATGGAAAACAGCATCGAGGAAGAGGATGTTGTTACGTCACCGACAAACTCGACATCTTCGGCTGGGAATGGATCCAGAGGATTCCTGAGTTGGTGGAACCAATGCAAAAGTACATCAATGGTGTAACCATCGTTGCGGATCCTGCGGCTGCCTGTCGAGAAGAAATCGTCGCTAAGCTGAAAGCCAATTACGCTGACGTATTCAAGACAGGACTCGGACGATGTACTAAGACAAAAGCAACCCTTCAACTGAAGCCAGATGCTCAACCTGTTTTCAAGAAGAAGCGCCCTGTGCCATATACATACGTCGCCACTCTAGACGAAGAGATCGACCGCCTACTCGCAGAACAGGTACTTTCACCAGTCGATTACTCTGCATGGGCAGCACCGATCGTCGTCGTCAAGAAAGCAAACGGGAAACTACGACTCTGTGCTGATTTTTCAACGGGCCTAAACGATGCCCTCATGCTGCACCAACACCCTCTACCAACCCCGGACGACGTTTTCACGAAGCTCAATGGCGGCACAACATTCACGCAGATAGACCTCGCGGATGCTTATCTACAAGTCGAAGTCGACGACGATGCGAAAGAGCTGTTAACCATAAATACACACAGAGGACTCTTACGCTACAATCGTCTTCCATTTGGTGTCAAGTCTGCACCCGGCATCTTCCAGCAAATCATCGATTCCATGATTTGCGGACTCAAAGGCTGCGCTGCATACCTCGATGATGTTATTGTCACTGGCTGCGATATCGAGGAGCATGTCGCAAATCTGGAAGCTTTGCTCAAAAGGATATCCAATTATGGCTTCCGTGTCCGGATCGAAAAATGCAATTTCCTGATGCCTCAACTCCGATACCTAGGAAATGTAATCGATGCTACCGGACGCCGACCCGATCCCGCCAAGATCGAGGTAATTCGCAAGATGCCACACCCCACGGACATCGGCCAGGTGCGATCGTTCCTGGGGATGCTCAACTATTAAGGGCACTTCATCAGTGAGATGCGACAACTGCGTGCACCGTTGGATGATCTGCTGAAGAAGAACGTCCCGTTCAAGTGGTCTGCCGAGTGTCAAGACGCATTCCAACGCGCCAAGGATGTCCTGACCTCGGATCTCCTGCTCACTCACTACGATCCCACAAAGGAAATCGTCGTCGCGGCCGATGCATCGGAGTACGGGATAGGAGCAGTGATTAGCCATCGCTTTTCGGACGGAACGAAGAAAGCAATACATCACGTCTGCCGTTCCCTAACAGCTGCCGAAAAGAACTACGGTCAAGTAGAGAAGGAGGCTCTCGCCATTACGTTCGCCTTGAGGAAATTTCGTCGTTATATCTACGGACGTCATTTCAAGCTGTTCACTGATCACAAGCCACTTTTAGCGATTTTCGGAAGCAAGAAAGGAGTACCCATTTATACAGCTAATAGACTCCAACGCTGGGCTCTCATTGTGAAAAACTACGACTTCACCATTAAATACCAAAATACATCCAGCTTCGGACAAGCAGACGCTCTATCCCGCCTCATCGCGGATCAACCGAACATCGAAGAAGATGTGATCATTGCCACAATCGAAGAAGATTCGTGCGCCACATTCATCAATGCAATTTCGAAATTGTCAGTGGATATGAGAAGGATAGCGGAAGAAACATCCAGAGATCCAGTCCTGCGAAATGTTCTGAATTTCGTGAGGAGTGGAGAGTGGCCAAAGAAATCTGAGGCTGCAAGAAGATTCAACTATCTCGGAGGATCACTCTCTACACAGAACGGATGCCTACTTATCGGAGATCGTATTTTGATCCCGAATGTTTTACGGGATACCGTACTTAGCGAACTCCACGACGGACACCCAGGGACGACTCGTATGAAGATGCTCGCCAGGAACTACGTTTACTGGATGAACATCAACAACGACATTGAGAGATTTGTTAAAACTTGTCGTAACTGCCAGGAAATGGCGAAGAACCCAGTGAAAACGACGCTTTGCTCGTGGCCAGTGGAAGATAAACCATGGAATCGCATACACGCCGATTTCGCTGGACCAGTAGATGGAAAAATGTACCTCGTGGTCGTCGACGCCTACTCGAAATGGCCAGAAATTGTTGAAATGTCTTTAACAACGACATGCAGTACGATCAGAGAGTTACGCCGTATTTTCGCTCAGTTCGGCTACCCGCAGGCATTAGTGACAGATAACGGACCTCAGTTCACATCCAAAGATTTCGAAAACTTCTGCAACACAAATGGCATCAGACACATGAAATCTCCACCATTTCACCCTCAGTCTAACGGGCAAGCGGAACGCTTCGTTGACACTTTCAAGAGGAACTTCGAGAAGTTAAGGAAAAACTTATCACCAGCTGAAGCACTACAAAGATTTCTGCTGATGTACCGCCGAACTCCATGCTCGTCCACATCAGGAGGAAAATCGCCGGCCGAAGTCTTTCTGGGAAGAGAAATTCGGACTAGACTGAGTCTTCTGAAGCCATCAGCTGCGAAACGCGACAACATTCGCAATCGTAGAATGGAGGAACAATATAACCGTCATCACGGAGCCCGAAGGAAGGAGTTCAATGCTGGCGACTTAGTATGGACTACAGACTACCGTTCAAGAAAACCACGACAAACGACAGGTCAAATATTGAAGAGATACGGGAACAGGCTTTACGATGTGTTGGTCGAAGGACAAATTTGGAAACGTCACGCAAACCAGTTACGTTTGAACGCTGAAAGTTGTCCACAACGGGAGTTAGACTCAACGACAGAGCTTGCCGATCTCCCACTTTTACCCAACTTGAAGCCAATGCGCATATTGGAAGATTCGACGACATTACATCCTACGGCCGAAACCACACTTGAACCTACGTCAGTGGACACCTCCGAAGCAATGACATTACCGACAGAAGAAGCTACAGGACAACGCCCCCTCAGACTACGACGTGCACCAGAGCGATTGATGGTCGACCCGAAGAAGAAGACGTACGCTTGAAGCGTCCATCTTAAGGGGGAGGTGTTATGGAAATGAAGATTGTTTACAGCAATGAAGATTGTTTGTGATCTCTTTGTTATCATGTTTGTCGAGGTGTATATAAACACCTCGTCTGAGTGTGGTTCAGTTGCTTCCTGCAATAAAGCTTCCGACAAGTTCGAGTCGTAACAGCTTCTACCTTCTTATTCCACGATCTACCACTTTTACCCCTTCCCGTGTCTTTGAGCCCTATCTTACTGTAATCAAGATGATTTAGATCATACATATCAGTGCTACGTGATGTAGTGGCTGCCTGCTGCAACGTAAGGTCGTGGTCGGTCTCGGAAGGGTGCCAATATCAAGGACCCATACTTCCAACAGTCGTAATCTCATTGTTAGCACTATCTACCGGTATCTCACCGTTGTTCTAAATTGCTAGCTTCGGGTGGATTACCACTGCCCTTGATCCTCTCACTACGCGTGCTGTGGAGATGAAGGAGATTCTTATGAAAGCTGCACTTCCATGTGAGCATTCTGAAGCAGTCTTTGAGGGGCCAATCTGCACACTCATGCACATACTTTTGCCCAAGCCATAGTGGAGAAAAGAAAGTTTTCCGTTTCCTTATAGGCTTAGGTAGAAATAATGTCCATAATAATGTCCCTATTGCGATAGCGCCAATCAAATCGCTGCTCCATGGCTTTTCTAGCTATTCGTTCAGGGAGATGATATGGTTGTGTTTTGTGCAAGAAGTGAAGTGTTTGTTTTTGGAGGTCTAGCGAAAACTAGGAAAAAACCAGTGGTTGTTATACTGGTGAGTAAATTAATATAACGAATACACAGAAAAGTAGAACACAAGTGCAGTGTTGACAGTTTCTTCAAAGATTTGCCCCGTACTCATCGCTGTTTAGGGTCATTAGAGTATTCAAAATGAACGGAGTTCACAAAACATTACAAAATGATTTACAAAACCTGGTCATTGTTCGAATAGTTGTTTTCGCCTTTGCGCACAAATTTGCACCCAGGTAACACCCTGAAGAACTTAAGCCGTGCATGGTTCGACTTTAGAAGAGATGACCTGTAGTAACACTAGCATTGGTAAAGCGTTCCTCGGCGTCTTTTTTGCAACCTCGGTAGACAGTCTGCAAGCTTTTGCGAGAGCGTGCGTACCTGTCTTAATGTAGCCTCTCGTCGTCTGCATCTAATTTCAGCGGCTAGCGATGTAGTGAGGACGAACGGGAATGAGGGGGAAGAAGGGTATTTGAGGTTTCTATTTCTCGGGTTCTTGGCCGCTCCATTCCGGTCTTTCATTACGGTTGCGCTACTCAGCACCTTTCAGACTTCTATGTTTATTCCAAAATCTACTAGAACTCCCGCGGGGTATTCAGTATAGCATATTAATACAATCCTAGTCTATATAATTTGCTTAGTTTGTGTGCATGTGTGTGTGTGTGTCTGTCTGTCTTTTACGAAATTCATATCTTGCGTTATACCAAGAGCGGGATCTTGAAATTTACATAAGACGTAGAGGGTGGCATGGGGACATTAGAGGGGGGGGGGAGGGGGACCGAAAGTGATAGCAGGTGGTAAAGGCTGATAAGAGTCCCTTCTGCTTCTCAAGTTAACTCTGGAGCGTTCCCACACATAGGTGTTTTGCAGGTGGGACAGGAGCATTAAAGGTGGGTGGGTGATCCCATCATAGCGGTTGATAGGATCTAATGTGGAGTGTTAGAGGGAAAATATCTTCAAATTTGTCTCGCTTTTCCGGCTGCCACTGGAGTGTTTGCATTCAAAGTATTGCGGGGTACGGGACCTTGATGATAACTTATCGAAACCGATAGCGGCTTGTAGGCGTAATACGAGCCGTTAGGAAGTGATGGAATAGAACTCGGTACATTGTCTGCTACTACTTCATATACGACTACATTTTGAAAGCATCTGATGCTCAGTTTCACTGGGTGGGGTGTGTACCGTTATGCCTAAGAATCGAGCAGCTGTCCTCAGCGAGCAGCGCGGCGAGAGCGAGTTGTTTGCAGACTTCTGAAGCTTCTCATCTGCTATCTTTGAAGGTCCCTCGCGGTACCAGCCCATTGCATCCTGAGCGAAATCTCCGACTGCGGCAAGTAGTACTGATGGCGCTGGAAGTGCGACGCCGCAACGCGATTTTTATATGTAACAGTATACACTCCACTGGGTGAACATATTTTGTTTATATATGCCGACATCAGTTGCAGCGCTGTACCGACCGCTGAATTGTCTAGCCTTTCAAATGATTGTGTATGTCTTACAATACTGTTATCTATTAGGCTGATCGAAAAGTTTTGATAGGGTTGAGATTTTTTGCTGTTTTATTTTACAACTCAGCAACCAATGCAAGCTAATCGACAATATAATAACCATCGTTAGTCATAACATTGTCCCACCTACCGGGCAGGTCAGCGATTCTCTTCTACCAGAACTGGGAAGATTGGGAGTGAAAGAAGTCACCGACCACTTGTTCAAGGTGGTCATAATTGACGAATTGTTTTTTTTTCGCTAGGAAAGCCTTGAGGGGCTGGAACAAGTGGTTATCCGAGGGGTCAGTAGAAGGTGAATACGGTGGATGTGGAACCGTGTCCCAACCTACCTCCTCCTATTTCGCAGGAGTCTCTCTCATAGATAAAGAGACCCGTGCAAAATTGGAAGAGCTAGGTTGGGACACGGTTCCACACAGCTAGGTTGGGACACGGTTCCACACCACCCTATTCACCTGATATTGCCCCCTCAGATTACCACTTTTTCCGGCCCCTCAAGGTTTAGCTAGCAAAAAAAAAAACAGTTCGTCAATTATGACCACTTTGAACAAGCGGTCGGTGGCTTCTTTGACTCCCGATCTTCCCAGTTCTGGAAGAAGGGAATCGCTGACCTGCCCGTTAGGTGGCACAATGTTATGACTGACGATGGTTATTGTATTGTTGATTAGTTTGCATTGTTTGCTGAGTTGTAAAATAAAACAGCAAAAATCTCAAGCCTATCGAAACTACTCGATCAACCTAATACATGGATGATCACGATACGGTCTAGATTCGAAACAGTGAAGCCAAAGGGTCATTCTCTACATAGTGCGGTACCGCAACAGTAATGGGTGTTGACCGCTAGACTGTAAAATTCCAGAAGAGGTGCATGTTATAAAAATGATAAGTATCGATTATTGGCATATGGATCTACCCCCAACATATAGGAATCATATGCTCAGTAAATAGAAAAATTATTACTGCTCGATGCAATCGAATCCACAACGGTCGACTGTTACTACCTAAACTCTCAATAGTGACCACTTCAGCCAAAGTGGTGAATAAACAGATAATACATCTGGTTCCTGGTCCATTTCCAATGATCGTCCTCATCTTTTTAACGGAAGGTTCGACCGCTATATCATGGACTTCCAAAAAGTGGTGGCCTACTTGCGGTGCGTTATGCACTGGTGAATGATTAGGTTATTGACAGGCGATAGCTTGTGCATCAAGCACCATCAGCAAGTTGATGTGTTAATACTCAGCAGCAACGAGATGTTTCGGCGGTCAAAATTACCGAATGGTGATAGGTATTTGCAGAGATAGCAGTTGAGGTAGCGCTCAGCTTTGCGCTTCCATTGGTATGGAATCATTTGATATGGGCTTCATCGGTACTGATTCTAGAGTATCGATCACTTTAATTTCATGGAAGTCTACCACAATCGCGTAGTACTGTGATATAGCACAAATGGTATAAATAATGCTCTCATACGAGCTCATGACTGGAATGTTCAGAATAGCACAGATGTTCAAGAAGTCACTGAAAGTACTGAACAAGACGGTGGAATTTATTGTGCAATGAAGTAAGTTTTTTTGCACAGTCTTTGAACTTGAGGGGATAGGGGACTGCAGGCGTCTGAGAAATTAGGGTCATGCCCTTCTGCTTGTCCATGCTCCCTTCCTTCTAAACCTCAACAAGTTATCCATAACACTGTCTCGGTGAGGGAGCAAGCGATATTTCCCAAGTTTTCCAAGAACTGTTCATAGCAGATAGACCCCTAGTTTTCAAGGTCTTTTTTAAGGGTTCCTTATCACCCACATTATCCCTATCACTGTCTTTAGGCTCTACCTTCAATGTATAATATCTCTCGAGGAAAGAAGATACCGGATGTCTTCTTCCTTTGTATTCCTTCAGAAGGCTGAATGCGTCCTCCCCTCACCCGCTGGACCAGGGTCACGTAATATGCGCTGCGGAGCGCTCAAGGTGTTTCATTTTAGGTTTGATTAGAAGAAAAGTTTGGGTTTTTGAGAGCAAAAAATTCGTCTCAGAATTCTCAACGACCTTTCGTTTTTAGTGATTTTCGAGGCGGCCTTCTGCTCGCTAAAAAGATTACCGGTCAATAATTATGCCTTGTACAAGGTAGTGGCACTTCGATTATCGATCGGTGAAACATCAGTCACCTGAGGGATGGTCGTATCGTCACTGTTAATTTGGGGATGGAGGTCATATTTTCAAAAGTTTTGATCGATATAATGCTTAACCCCTTCTCAAGCTCCCATCTAAATTCGAATCAATTAGAATAATGCAAAAATTGTGAAAGCATTCTGTTCAGGCAGCTCCTGAATCCTGATCGACCGGAACTTTTCAAACTCACTTCTTCGTATTACATACTTTTTGCATCTGGTGGATTTGTCAATGATGGTGCGTTATGCCATTATTTCATGTCATGTATATGAGCACTCCAGTGATGAGTGGTTAGTCGATAGTTATACTTGGTACGACTATCGATTGTCGCCTTTTTTTTGGGGGAGGGGAGGAAGGAGGGGGGGGGGGGGCGGCTCCAGTATCAACACACACAGCGACCAGCGCTGCCGAGGGGAGGATTTTCAGAAATTTTTTATGGCCCATTGTTGGCAATATAAACGTTCCACCAAAAACTAGGAATAAATTAACATAGGTTCTATCCGTGGTATTTTATCTATAACATCTGCCATTGACTTTGTGACTTGACGTGTATGAGTGGCTGTGCCGCAACATGATCTGAAATATTTTTACAGAACTTCAGTACCACTCGAATGATCGTTACGTGATGCCACGAACTTCTTTGGTGGCTTTCGTCAATGGCGTTGGTCGAGTGGAGAATCAGTTTCAAGGTGGAGAATCATCTATCCTTCCAGCCCGAAAACATTTCATTCTTTGGCAGAACAAGTTATTCAGTAGATAGGACCAGGACACTCGTAATGATTCAGTTCGCTGCAGCTTGTAGCAGCTATACCCTTTCCGCACTGCCAATTCTCAATGGAAGAGCAGAGCACTTGTAGTGCAGGTGACTCGACTGGCGACACGCTTGACAATGGGTTTTTTTGCAGATAACACTACTGAAAGTACCCTACTGCCATCTCGAAATGACTTATTGAAAATAGTACACGGTAATTTCAATTTTTGCAATGTTCAATCCTGCGATTTTCCTTTACTACCTTGTTCAATTTTCGAAGAAGGTAAAGCTGTGTAATCAAATACGTTGAGCATACAAATACGAGGGGTAGCATAACGGTGACTCGGTGAATTAAATGGCCAGAGAATCAAATAAAAGTCAGGCCTTGTTGGTCTCGCACGAGTTATGCGCAAACCTGAAAATCTCTCGGACGAGCCCTGATTGATATCAAAGTCCGTGAGTCTCACCGCTTGACAACCAAGACACTTCACAGATATGCACCCTCCAACTGAGCCGCAACCATAGCCGTATTCCCACACCGCTGCATAGCCACGGTCGCAGCTTGCAGGCGTGTTCTAGCTGTGTACACCTCCATAGTGTGCGAGAAGCTTTGAAGTGCGGATTTTGCCAAGAGTCGCGCTACAACACTGTCCCACCCTTGTTATGCCTTCAGAGGCACACCTCGTGTCAATCGAATAACTCGACTTACCTTTGTGGGGCAGAAGGAACCCATGCTAGTCACGCCCACTCCAGCTAAGTGGGAGTAAATCGGTAACTTCAATTTTTGCAATGTTCAATCCTGCGATTTTCCTTTACTACCTTTGTTCAATTGTTCCTTTGTTCAATTTTCGAAGAAGGTAAAGCTGTGTAATCAAATACGTTGAGCATACAAATACGAGGGGTAGCATAATGTTCAATCCTGCGATTTTCCTTTACTACCTTGTTCAATTTTCGAAGAAGGTAAAGCTGTGTAATCAAATACGTTGAGCATACAAATACGAGGGGTAGCATAACGGTGACTCGGTAAATTAAATGGCCAGAGAATCAAATAAAAGTCAGGCCTTGTTGGTCTCGCACGAGTTATGCGCAAACCTGAAAATCTCTCGGACGAGCCCTGATTGATATCAAAGTCCGTGAGTCTCACCGCTTGACAACCAAGACACTTCACAGATATGCACCCTCCAACTGAGCCGCAACCATAGCCGTATTCCCACACCGCTGCATAGCCACGGTCGCAGCTTGCAGGCGTGTTCTAGCTGTGTACACCTCCATAGTGTGCGAGAAGCTTTGAAGTGCGGATTTTGCCAAGAGTCGCGCTACAACACTGTCCCACCCTTGTTATGCCTTCAGAGGCACACCTCGTGTCAATCGAATAACTCGACTTACCTTTGTGGGGCAGAAGGAACCCATGCTAGTCACGCCCACTCCAGCTAAGTGGGAGTGACTAGCACGAATCAAGTGGGTGTAGTGCCGTGATAGTGCACGAGGATAAAATATGGATAGACACCCGAGGGTCTACTGCCTCAAGGAGGTAAGTCGACGAATCTGTTCATCACTACTTGCACCCTCGAAGGCTAGTCAGGGAAGAGGGTGCCACGCCGAAGTGGCCGTTGGCAATGAAGCACATGTCATTCGACGTGCTTTTGGGCGCTGATCGCTGATTTTTAATTTGTATTTAAATTTTATCAAGCGATTCCCTGAATGGAGTTATGGAGGTTTTTCTGAATGAATAAAACTATTACATCATATGTCCGGGAGCCTATATTTCGCAAAACAGGCGTTTTTCCGTGAAATCAGTGGAATTTTCGTGATCAGGGGATCGGATGCGCCATGGCACAAGCTTTTGGCTGCCGCACTGAACTTGAGTGTAGAACTTGATTCGGCTGAAAATTTGCATAGAGTACTTCTACCCCGGAGCATGATTATCATATACGTTTTATGCAACAACGCCTAATTTGTGCGTTACGGGAGTCTGCTCATATAAGGAAGCTGGAGCACAAGTTCTCCTCAATCTGGTAAACAGGTATAGTGAGATACGCGAGAAACAAATCTAACAATTATTGCACATGAAAACACTTTTTGGGATGTTTTCCAGACATGAAAGAGAAAGTCTCATAAAAAACCAGAAATATGCCTTCATGTAGATTCCATTCGTGGTCCCATCCCACGCTTATAGTCCATTTCGAAAAAACTGATTGGGCGTGTCCCACGGACTTGGGGAATGGCGAGAGTGAGAGTACGTGGAGAGAGTGAGAGTGTGTGGCGGGGTGAGAGAATTAAGAGAGTTTGATACACGTTCATTCAAGTCCGTAGGACACGCCCAATCAGTGTTTCTGAAATGGACTGTATCTACATATCTCCACGACCACCTCTGTGCTCTCTGCTGTTGGCGTTCTCTCAACTTTTGTATTTATCTAAGACCTGGGCGAGAAACATTATAAATGTGGGAACGGTGCATCAAAAGAAGCTCCACAACTCCATTCCGAGAAACGTTTGGCAGATTTTGAGTACAGATTCGAAGTTAGCTTCGCGAATCGCATTGAATGGTTGTTGTCTCATTGCAGATGGACACTTCGACCTGGTATCATCCCTTTAAGCTCACTGATCAGTGCGCCACTCTCTGCATCGGTGCGATAAGCACCGGTGGCAGGGAGAATGTCTCGAACAACATACCAACTGATCGTTTACTGCCTTCCTCACGGGTCCTGGTGTAAACTAATTTTTACTACAGAAAATCCAACTTTTACAAAGTATGCATTGTCTTCTCTAGCGTTCGAAAATTATAGGCATTCTGATGACAATATCATGGATGATATTTTTGTCCACGGGAATGCTCTTTGCTGGTAATAAAGAAGGTCCATGTCCGTCCAAAATGGTACTAGGACAAAAGTTGTGGTTCCAAGTGAGTCACGCCAGTCGATTTCCTTTTCTGGATAGATACTGATTGTTTCCACATATCCTCTCGTGCAGAAACTCCATTGCATGGGCGCTGATTCAGTCAGAATCTCTGCTCCTCTTTCTCCTCTATGGGACAAGGAGCAGGGTCGAACGTGGCGTCAAGAACATTTTTTGAAAATTACGAGCCTTTCCTCCTTCCCACCGAAGGAGTCTTCGGTTGACGATCCTTCGGAAGTCATGGAAGTTATGTACCACTCTCCGCCTCTCCGCGACCAGCCCCCCGCCCCCCCCCCCCCCTCCGCCCCGCAGACGCGGGCTGTCTAACCTCCCCGCCCCCACAGGAGCGGGCTGTCTAACCCCACCCCGCAGGCGGGCTGTCTAACCCACGCCCCGCAGGCGCGGACTGTCTAATCCCCGCTCCGGCAGACGCGGGCTGTCTTTGTCTATATTCTCGAGCCGTCTTCCTAAAAAGGTTTATCAGTCGATAATCATACTACTACTGCCACTTGGTTCAGAGTATGATTATCGATTGACAATTCCCTAGAGATCGACCAACCGGCTCAAAATTTTCTCAATGTTGCGTGGGTGTTGGGATTTGTGTAGCAAAAGTTTCGAAAAGGCAACTCTATATACGCCCCCCCCCCTTCTCCAACCCAAAAGGCGGCCATTCCAAGCGTTGAGCATTCCTCGACGGAGGTCTGATGCTGATATTGAGCATACTGCTGATGATCTGTTGTTGCGCTCAACAATCCTGCCGTAGATTTCATCTGGAATAGAAATTCATTTTTATTATAAGATGCGGAAGACGCTGAGAAAGAAAAAGATTCTTTTTTTCCAGTGTCATCGTGCACTGAATCTTCTTGGAATCTTCGGTTCATTAATCGGTATATTCTGCATGATTATCGCGAATGAGTGGCAATGGAGAGGCCCAGTACCAGGACGAAGTCCTGAACTGGTAAGGAATCGCTATAATTGAAGTGGTTGCGGTAAGAATCTTTTGGTTGAGCGCGGTAATCGCTCATAGTCTCGATTCGGTGTATTGTATCGCAATGGGTAAATTCCTACCACTGGACCGTGCATGGTCCCAAAACGAGGCAATATCAGGCCTCATATATATATTAAACAGAAAAACGGGGTGGTCCAGTGAATGATATATGGCGTTGAGTGGACTAGCGACCTGAGTGCTAATGTAATCAGGACCCAAACATGTAGCGCGACTCTGCCCTCAAACTGACGCGTCGGCTGGGAGTGGGCGTGCATCACTTTCCTCGGAGTTACACACCTATCACATTGCCTCGGAATAATACGCCGAAGGTACAGTTAGTGCCGTAAGAGCGTTAAAAATCGCGCGAAAACGTGTTTTCGCTTTTTTTATAGTTTTTTCGCCAGAGATCGATTGATATTGATTTTTTTCTAATAAACATGTAGATGTTTTCGAATCAGCTCGTCGAGCTCTACAAGGTGGTACTACAAGTTTTTGATCTTCTTAAATTCGGTACTGGACCATTTTCTCACATTCTGAAAAGTTTGAAGGAAAATTTCTTCGAAAATTGATGAACTGGCTGCGAAGTCTTCTCACATCCCTGATCTGAGTTCACAGCTGTGTAGGAATTTCAAAGTTTCCCTCATTTCAGAGAAACCCCTGTCTTATTGTTAGTGTGGCCTTAAACAGCGCCTCCGTGTATACACTGTTAAAAAATGACCAACTCAGCAGATTCCCCAATAAAATGTAGACCGTTCGACTTCCCACGAAAAATGCTATCGAATGATATATAAAAACCTGGGGGTGATAAATCTGTTATTTTTCTCATTTCATGCCTTTTCCTTTCATCAGTCGACTTCTCAAACTCTAGTGCGCGGCATCGATCGACGTGCATGGCTATGGGGAAGGTACGGCGCCATCGTGACGGCCCCGCGCTACTCACGTGCACGGCCGTGGGAACCTGCTCGGCGGGAGAGCGGTCACGATCGATGACCCGTCGGAGTGCCGAGCAGTTTCTCACGGCCGTGCACGTGGATAGCGCGGGGTCGTCACGATGGCGCCACAGCTTTCCCATGGCCATGCACGTCGATCGATGCGGCGGACTAGAGCTCGAGAAGTGGATTGGCAATAGGAAAAGGCTGGAAATGAGGAAAATAAGAATTTTATGAACATTAAGGTTTTTATATATCGTTCGATAGCATTTTCCCTGGGGAATCGAACGGTGTACATTTCAATGGGGAATCTGCGGCTGAAAATGAGTTGGTCAGTATTTAACAGTGTATACACGGAGGCGCTATTTAGGGCCACACAAGAAACAGGGGTTTTTCTGAAATGAGGGAAACTTTGAAATCACTACACAGCTGTGAACTTAGATAAGGGCTGTGAGAAGACTTCGCTGCCAGCTAATCAAATTTTGATGAATTTTCCCTCAAATTTTTCGGAATGTGAGAAAATGGCCTAGTACCGAATTCAAGAAAATCAAAAACTTGTAGTACCACCCTGTAGAGCTCAACGAGCTGATTCGAAAACATATGTACCTTTAGTAGAAAAATCAATATCAATCGATTATTGGCGAAAAAACTATAAAAAAGCGAAAACACGTTTTCGCGCGATTTTTAACACCCTTACGGCACTAACTGTATTGCGTCAAACTCGTCACCAATCGTACGCCATACGACATTTACTGCACGCTTTTTTGCAAATCATCTGTTCAATTCGTTTACCAAATTAGGGTGCGCGACAGGACACTCGCACTGCGTTACCTCGCCACGCGAATTGCGTGGACGCATTTGACAAATGCCATGCTGACCGCCTCCTACTAGCATGACCTCGTACGGTCACGAAAAAAGAAGCTTATTAAGAACTGGCGCCCGGGATCGATACATTCTTTGTTGGGCGTGATTGCTTGCACCATCGCGTGGATTCAGCCATTCAATGCAATTTTCAGGTGAGCTTTTGACACGATTATATTTTCTTCGATTATTTTTGTTATTTTTTCTTATTAACTCTAGATCGTATCTTTCAATCTATCTGGTACTTCCCTACTCCTTTGATATCTACATTTGCAGATGCCATCCGGGGACACCGCGAAGGATAATATTTAATTTGTTGCATGGTGGCCTCGGATTTGCTTCATGGACTTGCGCGAGTGCGTTTTATTGAACTTATTGGTCTGTTTGAAAAGTTCCCGCGGCTTTTGAATGCACTGGGTTGACCAATGGTCGCATGAAGTGTTCATCATACAACCACATCGAGTTAGATATTTTCTGAAAGGGTGAACACTTCCCTATATTCTTATTCAATGTCCTCCGACATTCCTTGAATTATAATTGTAATAAAAATGGTGGATCAGCGAGTACATTTTCGGCACCTAATTATTTTCATATAAGGCTCCATTCATACTTGACGGCGACTTACGCAACGCAGAGCGTGTGTGTGTGGAGTGCTGATGGGTGCCGAGCGCACTTGGTTAGCTGACCCTCCGTCTTTGCTTCACGGGTGTGTGCACTTATGACGAATTTTCGCGTTGCCGCGCGCGACGAGCGGCTCGGCGGGTGCGATTACCAGTGGTAGGGCATGGCAGCCTTCAAGCGAGGCAGTGTGACATGGGTGCTAGGAGGTAGGGTTGCATGGGTGCAGGATGCAGTGTGGCATGAGTGGAAGTTCAGAGGTGACGTAGCCACGCTCTTCCAAGCTACCAAGGGCAGTCGATTCGGCAAGTCGTACTGATGGCGCCACAAAAGCGACGCCGCGAAGCGATTTTCTGCCATGAGTGCACACACCCTTGATTCAATGCCGACGTCACTTCACTCACACGCTCGGTGTGGTACTGCCTTTAAATGAGTTGTGCAATTCTATGTAGTCTGAGAAGTGTCTGTGGCTACGCCACAGGGTAGTGCATCACCACTACTTATCTGCTGGAGTGTGTGATGGGAAACTAAATTTGATGACCCTCTTCTAAATACTCACCGCGCAGGGAACTCATAGGTTTGTACCATGAGGACAGAATCTTAGCGAGGCCAAGCAGCGTGCGACGCGATAGTTATGAGTTAGGTACGCCGTTGGGCTAACCACATGCGGCGACACTATAGCTTGCAAAAATTGCGTCACAGCTGAAGACCACGACGCGAATATCAAACCACAACGTTGAAAATGGCAACCGACACCGACAATGCCTGTTATTCGGGGGCACACCCTAGAACGCGCAATCCTGTTTATTAATTTCAGGAGTAAGCCACAAATTCGTTATTATGTGTTTCAGTGGCGGCTATATTGATCGCTACAGCAAATTTCCACAAAATGTTCAATAATAGCTATATTGCGGGGACAGCTTTTGTGATTTTCATATCTGTCTCCGCTCAGACTATCCTTTCTTTTGAATTGCTATCGGTGAGAAAAGTTATGTCTCAAACTATAATGGCGAAGCTAAGAGAGATGCCACTATCCTGATGCAGGGATGGGGGGAGGGGTCGTTTTGTTCAATGTGACTGGGTAACACCCTTGAGCATTATCACGCCTTACATGACTGACGTGCCAGTAATGTGTTATAGATGTCGTATACATGTATGCCCCCGTAAAACTACATAGAGGGATAGAACAGAATTCCACACTGCGGCGTTTGACAATGTGCGTGCGAGTTAGGGACAACGTATGCAATTTCCGTGTAATTACCTCAGAACCCAACCAACCACATACGGTACTCCTGACGCGCGCGGACCACGTCGCATGCTGCAGGTTGCGTGACAAATTGCAAAGACAGTGGTTGGGGTAAAATAGGTGATAGGGGATCCTTAAAAGGATTCACTAACAGAGGATCAAGGGGTTCAGCAAGCCCGACGGCGTGGCACACTTGGAGTTTTTAGTATCCACCCTTTTCGTGTATATTATTTATTTATGGAAATGGGTGGGTTGTGGGTTTGGTCTATGTGAATTCTTTTCTGAGCCTACAGAGAGAAGATTCCTCTAAACGATTCTAAAATATCATGATCGACACGTTGAAGATAGAAGTGTATTCTTTTCTGACGTTAATCTGTGGGGTGCGCCGCGCATTCCATCTACATTCAGAATCGTGAAGGCAGGTGGGTGCGATTTGGTCCACAGAATGAACTTGCGGGTACCGAGCGATGTACAAGTCAGTGCTATTATCCTACCAGGCGAGTCTGATACCGACTCGCCGACCTCGAAGAAATGGAAGGCCTGGTTGGCCTGTGCGGGCGTTGATGCAGGATTTGAACCCCGCAACATGAGTGTGAGAGTGCGGTCACCTGTCACTACACCACTTACGCCTCAATTGACAGGTTAGATATGTAAAAGCTAATTCTGCTCGAAGTTTAAAATGTTTGCACGTCAGTTATACAAAGCGTGCGACGTTCAATGGAGTACCCCTTCCCTCGTAACCTATCCGAGAAGCACTGGATAATGTAACTCGATTCCCTGAGCTCGAACATCGTGAAGCACTCCATTCCATGATCGATGGAAAGGATGTTGAAGCAGTTGCCAATTTTCAGTTGATATTAGAGTATTTCCGATGTTAAACATCCTGATGACCTTACTACGATACATGCTCCTCGGAAGCTGTACTTTGCACTTACATGGCCACTTAAGTAACTTCCAGTACTTGTTGGTACATCAAAAAAATCGTGCACAAAACGAGTTTCTCTGTCACTCATATAATTATGTTGTGCGTGCCTTACAACGGTCGCACGTAAAGTTTCACATGAAAAAGTGGGAATCCGGCTAAGATACAGCTTTTCAAGTGAAGCCGAGGGGAAAGAGCCTCCCCGTCGTCCGCTGCGGTCGTAGACGCATAGTGGGAAGAAAGATAAGTAGACAGTTCCACTCTTACCGTTCCCGACCGCGGCGGACGGCGGGATGGGCATCTACTGTGGGGCACCAGCCCCTCGTCCTCCACCTCAAGGAGCTGTGTCTGAGCCGGATTCACTTTTTCGGTTGGAGCTTTGCATGCGGTCCTTATCGAACAAATATAACATAAATATATGGGAAACGTAAAGACTCATTTTTCCATGCACGATTCCTTCAACACCACCTTTCAAAACCGTATTTTAAATAAACTCACTTTTTCCCTGACCTCTTTATGCAAAGTTCTCTTTACTATAATTTTCTCTGCTATGCCAACGAGCTTTTTGCGTGAAACTTTTATTGACGACCTGATGTTTCGACCAGATCATCTTCCTCAAAGGTCTAAAACTGGCTCGAAATTTAGCATTTTATACACTACACCACCAAACGCCTCATCCCTCTAGCGGTTTATTTATTTATTTATTGCTGGTCAATCACAAAGAAAAACTCAGACGGACTCGAGACAGTACTGTCGATCTACTTGTTCTCGAATCAATTTTAGTATATTAAGTTATAAAAAGCATATGGGTATTCGCTCATATAATCCATTCGGTTCTGACGGAACATCAGAGAAACCGCCGTACGAGAGAAGAGAACTTACCCAGTCTACCACTGCAAGGACGGAACGCTGCCACTACTTGCCGGTTATTGTCAGTGAATAGGAGATGCCATGCTGTCCTTGTACAGATAGTATTGAAGGGACATGTATGCATTCTCCATTGTATCATTACCTTGCAATGTGGAGCAAATAGCAAGAAATCAGTCGTGATAGATAAACACTCATTTCGGTTGATCGTACCTGGATTTCTTGCGGGAATCTAAAACACCTGAAGCACTCTCTTAGCAGAAATCTCATTCTCGCATGTCAGAATTCGGTACTTCACATAAAAGTTTAGAGTTGTTCTTGTGTCACCTAATCTTTCGCCAACAAGATGTTCTTGAATACGTATTGCTAGTCATCTCCCAGTTTCCTTCAATGAATAATAACGATTCATCATGTTTCTCCGATGTACAATAACGATGTTAACGATGTTATTGTACATTGGAGAAACACGATGAATGTACAAGGTTTCGCCAATAACGTTGAGACTCAGATGAGCCACCACCCTGCTGACACTAACGCTAACAATAGTGCGAAGCTGACAAGAGTTACTGTTCTGGGTGACACTCAAATCTCATCCAATGCACTTGACTTTCTCAATCCGTCGTTTTCACGTCCACATAACATCAATGCTTTAACGCTCTGCAAAGTCGTGGGCAGCTTACAGAGGCCAAGTTTTTCTGCGTTCAAACTACAATCGCGACAAAGTACTGTTTTCACAGACCGGAGACCTTTCCCAACTATGTCGTTTCTACGTACAGTTTACAAGGAAACTAAACCCACACCAGAAGTGGATGTGAAATCGGGCTGTCTGTCAGCCGGAGTGCTATCTAGTCTGAATCAGAACAGAGGAGTTTGGTATTTATCAGTATTTTGACATACGGGCAGTGGCAAGGTTTCAAAGAGCAACGTGGGCTAAGATCGAACGGTACTAGACGTATCTCTATCAGTGACAGTTTCAAAAGGTGGAAGGTTAGAGAGTTTTTGGTTATGCCGCAAACACTTGATCTTGAGATTACAGACTTCCACCTCTCAGACACATACGTCTATCGTCGCCGACCGAGCGAGAATTTCTGACCCAATGTAGACATCTCAACATAGCATGGATGGCTTAAAGGAATCGTCCACGGAAAATGAGTTTTTGTGTTACCCATCTGTTTATGTTGTATTTGCCTAATGTTGGCCTCACGCAAAATTTCACGCGAAAAAATGTGAATCTGGCTGAGATACAGCACCACAAAGTGCGGTCCCAGTGGGCGGGGCCTCCGTGTAAAAGCCTCGTCCCGTCTTCCGCCGCCGTTGGGAACGGAGAGTGGGACTGTTTACGTAACCTTCTGTTCCTACAATGCGTCTCCGACCACGGCGGACGCGGTACGAGGCTTTTACACGGAGGCCCCGCCCACTGGGACCGCACTTTGTGGTGCTGTATCTCAGCCAGATTCACATTTTTTCGCATGAAATTTTGCATGAGGCCAACATTGAGCAAATACAACATAAATATATGGGTAACACAAAAACTCATTTTCCGTGGACGATTCCTTTAAGGACAGTTCGCGGGCCTCGGCAAGTTGTTTCTCAGTAGATTAAGCCTTGATAATCCGGATCGTCCTGCCTTCTATAGCCTGGTGAAAACCTTCTAACTTGCTCCTGCGGTTGTGCTATCAATGTCAGCGGACACTTTCAAGATACGACTGATAATATGTTGTGTAAGCGGACCATCCGATCAAATTTTATGGTTTCTCAACTGTATTGTGAGCTAGTTGACCAAAATTCCTTCACATCTGACCAACACGACTAACTTCCTCGAACGGTTACGCATTGACTCCTGGAAACAGGTTGCGTGATGGAGTCACTCGATTTTACTTAGCCTTATACTAACGTCCGAAATGATCATGTTTTACACGCACTGTTCGAAATGCAGGACAAGTGCTTTGAAACCATAGAGACCTTCGGACTGAATAAAGCGCACTCGTGGGAAAATATGCACTGAGCACCGTAAGGTACCGCTTCTGAATGAAACGAAATGAAACTTTTCCCTGTGCATACTGTTCATCTCAAACATAACTGCTGCAATTCAGAGATGCTTTCTTCGAGCACAGCTGGATTACGATGTGGCAATATCAAAAGCCAACTCGTGCGAAACAGGCTATACGATAGGCACTGCGTAACAGAATCGTGGTGCATGCCAATATGGTACAACTGAGGATTGCGCCAAAATTGGAAATATATCAATGTCAGACATGTAACGCAATGTACATTGGGGGTACTGGAAGAAGACTAGCAGTACGTATTCAAGAGCATCTTGCTCGACTTTGATGTGAAGTGCAGGATTCTGGCATGCGAGACTGAGATTTCTACTGGAAGTGTGCTTGAGTTATCAAATTCCAACTTCTGTCTTCGTAAAACCTCGCCATTGAAGTTGATTACAATTCTTTTTCTGTTATGCCAACAAGATTGTTAGGTGGAATTTTTATTCACGATCTAACATTTTGACCTTCCACTTGACAACCTCAATAACATAACAGAAAAAGTGCTTGAAGTGATTTTTGCACGAAATCCAAGTATGATCAACCGAAATGAGTGCTCATCCATCACCACTGACTTTTTGCTATTTGCGTCACATTGCAAGTTAATGATATGATGAATGAGAATGAATGTCTTCATAATACTATATGTATGAGGACATGTATGAGCATGGCAAATCCCATTCACTGACAGTAACTGACACGGAGTGGCGGCGTTCCGTGCTGCGGTGATGGACTGGGTGAGTTCTGCTCTCTCGCAGGGGGATTCTTCGGCGGTTTCCCTTATGTTCCATCAGAACCACTGAAGGTATGAAGCGTTTGGTGGTGTAGCTGGTAAAATCCCAAATCTTGAGCCACATATAGGCCTTTAAGGAAGACGGTCTGGTCGAAACGTCAGACCGTCAACAAAAGTTCCACCTAAGAATCTCGCTGGCATAGTAGAGAAAATTGTATCAACATCAACGCCGAGGTTATACTAAGAGAGAAGCTGGGACCTTTTTACAACGTTTTTAGTTCGTTCGTGAGGATAAGTCGAAACCAAAAAAAGTTGAGAAGCCGAAAGATCGACAATTAGCACTACAACCAGTCAAATCGACCGCATCGCTAGATAAGGTCAGTGCAAGCATTTACTTTCATATACCTTAGTTTGTGAACTTTACTAATTAGTGAATAAAAACGAACAAAAGTTCTAAAATCATCAAAAAGGCAATCTGATCAACTCCTGTACGGAGGCTGTACCCCGAGACTGTGTTAGAAATGGGCATTCAAATGATCCTGCCTGGTGATATCTACTCAACGGTACCTTTGTTCGTCCCTGCTAATGTTGCCATCATCCAACGTAATGCGCTGGGCTAAGAACTCATCGTTAACGCTTCTATCATGAGTAGTGCGTCTGTGATGCGTTTGACCGCCCTACATCCCAGAGCCACGTGGCTCAGACTAATAGAAATATCTCAGCATGTTCAGCGAAAATATTAGGTCTGTGCAGAATAAATGGCCAAGACATAACTGGCCATGACTTCGCTCAGACACAAGTTAACTTGTTTAAATAGAAACCATTCGAATCTACAGAATTTCGCCAACGATCTGTTGAAGAAAATATGTTATCATGATAAATTTCTGGATTGCGAGAATCAGTAAAGTCAAGAATGGCATTTTACCGTGCATAATTTTTCTGCCGCAGGTTTGCATCGAGAACCCGGAAAAAAGGTAATCCGTCAAGGATAGGTCTGGGGAATAAGCGGGGTGAGGGAGAGGCTCGATGCCTAACTGCATCATTTTTTACTGGGTGCGCAAAACAACGCAAAACCTCACAGTTCGCAAGTCACCCGGCAGAAACTGATCGAGACGCTCCCTGACCCCCCTTATTTCCCAGACCTATTCCTGACGGATTACCACTTTTTCTCGGTTCTCGATGCAAACCTGCATCACAAGGAGTTCGCCGAAACGATGCATGTTGAAAATGCCATCGTTGACTTCATTAATTTTTGCGATCCAGAATTTGATCATGATGGCATATTTTCTTCACCAGATCGTTGGCAAGGTTGTGTAGATTCGAATGGTTTTTATTTCGACAAATAAGTTGTGTCTGAGCGAAGTTATGGCGTTTTGAAAAAAAATGTTCTGTTTTGGCCATTTATTCTGCACAGACCCTATATTTGCAATTTCTGTCTCATCCCTTACTATCGCAATTGTTAATCAACGTTTTGCCTCGTAGGTCCGCCTGTGCTTCAGACGACGACGAGCTGAGATGGCGGTGTAGCCGGTCAACAGCTCCTGCTTGCGCAGCCATAATAGCGCTGTAATGACTTGCCCTTGTGCGGCAGTGAAGGTGTAATGTGGATAATCATAGAAAATGTGGCCGCTGGGGCAAAAGAACTGCTCTGAATATCGGGGGGGGGGGGGGGGAGGGGTGGGGGTTGTCTTTAAGTACTCAGAAAAAGGAAGTTTAAAATAACACTAGTGATTCTTCACGGTGATACAATGGGAGGAGCGCTCTGGCCTTGCACACGCGTCGTGTGCTCTGCGGCTGACCCATTGTTGATGCTTCTGTCACGAGTGACGCGTCATATGATGCGTATGACTGCCCTACTTCACAGATCCACATGGCTCAGACTAATCAAAAAAAACGTCATTTTTAGTGAGAAGAATAGGGATCCAATTTTTCTAGTGTACGAACACTCGCTTCCCCTCCTTTCTTGTCGCCCATCACCTCTGAATTCATCTTTACCAATCGCCTTTATGTCCCAGTAGCTACTTTCGAAAACGACCAGTATCCGTGGAAGGTTCACGATAATACTATGAGCCTAAATAACGAGTGCGTGTTGAGCGATTAGCGCTCCTTATTGCCCCTCCATACTTTGCATTATGGCTGCAGAGAAGGGTCAGCAAGTTTTTAGCGCTCATGATAAAACTGTTGCTATGTATTGCGGAACTGCGAATCTTTGATTTGCATGCCTCAGAATCGCAAACTCGTTGGATCGAAACGCTGCAAATTTTCACTCGAACTGTAAAGTGTTAGCAAGATGTAACTGCGGTCTATGTGTAGCAGGCTAACGATGAATTGTGCCAGCTTTATGTTTAAATAAATGTGTAAATTTCTAGGTTGATTCTAAGGAGCTCGTCAGTCTAGAATCAAAACAATCTAAGGAGGATATTCGCATTAAAGGAGCTGATTCTAAGGAGCTCGGCAGTCTAGAATCAAAACAATCTAAGGAGGATATTCGCATCAAAGGAGGCGCCGATAAACTTTTATCGGGTGAAGAAATTCGTTCTAAAGAAGGTAACATGAAAGGTCAATCAAAGGATGACAACAAGGAAAACGTGAGCATTTACATAGCGTTTTTTTAATGTATAGGCTTAAACGCACATTCGATCTGAGGGAGTAGGCCCTTTATGATCGATGAAAAGTCGTTTTATGAAAAGATACGAGATGTAGACTATGGATATTACATAACCTACGTCGTGCTAGGTTGTGTGTCCTATGTGGGCCTGGGGCCTCGCAAGGCCATTCCATTACGACGATTCAATTGAAGAAAGGGTAGGGGTAGTTTGAGCAGAGAGAAACGTCTGAAGTGAGTGATTCAAATGAAAACTGAGGGTCTACAACAAGGTTTTTCTCCACTGACAAGTCTGCCTCTTACTAGAGGAGGTATTTTAATTCCCATGGAACTTTGAAATGAGACCCGGGTAAATCGATAGCGCTTCGAACGCTGATTATAACTGTGAAAACCAAAATTGTTAAATGGCATCCTGAAGCGAGTTACGAGGGGTCAAAGTTTGCCTGTGACTTGCCTGTGACATCTCAATGGCGAGGCGCCTCGTCATCTGCATGACTAGCGCGAAACCGATAATGGCCTCCGTGGCTCAATGGTAGTGCTCCGGTTCTGCAGGCGCGAGATTGCGGCTGTGCTGCCAGCCGCTACGGCTTTTTTGCATTTTGTGTTTCATTGTCAGTAAGTGCTTTTCTTTCAGTTCTAAACGTTTTCTTGTATGATACCCGCGCGTGGGCTGTCGAATTACCCCTCTCTGTAAATTTCCAGCCGAATCCAGTTTTTGGCCCAACTTCGGGAAATTAGGGGTGGCCAGGGGTTAAGTAGGAGTTTTTGAATTTCCTTCCACATAAAACCCTGCAACAAATAACCTAAACATACCTATCACACTTGCCCATCACACTAACCGCACGTAACAAGCGCCAAATAAGAACATTTGCAGGGCAAGGGTTAACGACTACTCCTTCGTCAAATGGGTTGCCACCTAATAGCCCATCAATTTTTCCGAAATTTGTTCAAATTCTCGTGTTGGCCATAGGATAATTTGATCCCCTGAACACGAAAACCACACTGGTTTTGCGTGAAAACGTATGGCTCGTGCGCTATGGGCTCCCAAACATATCATGAAATGGTATTACTCTTTTTTTCAGAAAAACCATAGCTTCATTCAGGTAATTGTTTGACAGATTCTGAATACAGATTCGAGATCAGCATTTACAAGCGCGTACAGTGGTATATGTCTCATCGCGAATGGCCATTTCGACAAACCGTTTGATGGCAAAGTGCCTCGCCAATGAGATGTCACAGGCAAACTTTGACCCCTCGTAACTCGCTTCAGGATGCCATTTAGCAATTTTGGTTTCCACAGTTATAATCAGCGTTCGAAGCTCTATCGATCCCCCCGGGTCTCATTTCAAAGTTCCACGGGAAGTAAAATACCTTCCCTAGTTAGGGTTGACTTTGCCGAGGAATGGTTGAGTTGTGAAGTCATGAGCATTATAGCAGAATTCTACTTATCGTAACGTATTAAAGCCGTCTCGATTGAAAAAAAGTGGTGTTTGAACGTGGGTCTTTGTGGTGAAGACGTCCACCGGTCGGTATCAAAGATTGGAATAAATGATAAATACAATTGAATCACCTCTATCACTGCCTTCAATTTTCGTAGCGAGCGTGGAAGGTGCGTTTGAAGGGAGCAGACGCACTTTTGGTCGGTCAATGAAACGAAAGCAAAGGTGCCAAGATGTGTGTGCTCTTATGGCAAGAGAGTCACGCGCGATGCGATGAGTTCGAGCTGGGGGCTACGTATTAGTTGGGTCCTGTAGCGATTACGGTCAAAATGAGACGTATGACGCCGTCTCCGCTTTAGGACCCAACCAAATATGGCGTTCTCAGCTCGTACACATCACGTCGCGAAAAAAGTTTGGAGCGTGCCTTTCACTGTGCTGAAAGTCTGTGTATGATGACCCTACTTGCTTTCCGCCTTGCACCTGCTGCTGCCTTTGACAAGAGCTGACCTTATCAATAGTTGCTGTTCTTGCAATGGCCTTATTGCTGGTCGAAACAGCTTGCACTGGTTGTCTCTCCTTCGGCGAATTCACCTCTTTTCTTTTCAGAATAGTGCCACGATTGAGGAGAGCGATGGGGTAAGTGCTTTATAATTATGCCGATTTTTTTGAAAGAAATGAACGGAATTCTATTGAAGAAATTGAATTTGGAGACTTCTCGAGATGTACCTATTCCTTTGAAAAAAATCCTAATACTGCAATGAATGGAACTGGGTTAGGTACCTCCTTCACGTTGAAGGCATCCTCAAGAGAAGATTCGACAGATTGTGGACATATTGTGAAATACGAATGTTGAGTTGCTCAGTAGTGCAACTACAGAGAAAAACAGAATGAAACAAAATAAGAAAACCCTTTCCCTCCACTCGTTTCACCTCCTCTGAACCACTACCCATCGGGAAGTAGGTGCAGACGGCAAGGGTCTGGGTGGGGGTCACAAGGTCGAATTAACGCGCGCAACGAGCGGCGCGGCGGGTGTCGCTCTCTCCAATGAAGTTGTTCCAGTACTTCTATGGCTATACAACTTTTGTTTGCCCTTTGAGTTTATGAAAAACATGGCTAGCTGACATCTTAAATTTCAACAAATTTATAGGTTTTCAAAATTACACAGTGGCTGCCCACAATGATTACAGCCAAATCTCGATTTAGTTTGTTCATGGGTTCTTAAGATACTGCTTTCGACTGCCATTTTGTATATCAACTTGCGCAAAATTTTTTGCATTGATAATGTTCAAGAAGAAGTTGCTTGGTCTTCTCTGTTCAATATTCAGAGTATATCATGCATTCCGTGTATCTAGAGCAACAGAGCATCATGTTTTTTGTAAAATGAGTGCTGTCCTGGATGAAACCTTGCCTATCGATATCGGGAACTGCGCTGATTTTCTTGAACTCCCGTCTTCTTCACTTTTTTTGAAGTCTTTTTGTGCAAGCTTAAGGCTTTTGATGGGTTCCTGGGTGAGAATTCGACCCAATGGATCGTGTCTCATACAATTCCTCCAGTCACTTTGACTTTTGTATTTCCCGAGTCCTGTCGTAAAGTCACTACGAGCTTTTAGTGCTGGGCCTCATCCTCCGTGTGGAAGAAGCTTTTATTCATGCTGAAACATATTACCACGTTGACACCGTGTGACACGATGTCGTGCCACAGCCAATTTTTCAGCGTTTTTCGTATTCTCGGTCAAATTTTTCTCATATTATGTACCCTTCATACTTATACATTGCATCTGGAATCGTTGTGCATGAGAATAGCTTTTAATTGATGACCTATAATTAAATACAGTGGGGTGAGTGATTAGCAGTATGCGAACTTCTTGGGTTCACACTGAAAACAGTACAAAAAGAGTGCTAGTTCATGAAACCAGTTGGGCTAGCGCACACTACTGCGCGCGTAACTTCATGGGCGTTACTGGGTCAATCGGATTCGCTAATTCCTATGAAATTACTCGAATTCCATTACCACATCACGTCCGTCCATTGTGTTCAATACAGCTCGGACATTGTTCATTTATACCAAATTTTTCCTGGTCTCAATGATGCGTTGTGACCCAGATATGATCTTGTTGTGATGACCGCCCACACGGGGTGCGCTCCGCCCATTTCTTCCAGGCCTTTTTCATTACTATAAGGATCTCTTCCCTAACCTTAATCTATCTTTTTCCCACATATTTCCCTTATTTCATTCCCACACATTTGGGTTATATTTGAATCATGTGTGCCCTTTACTTCTTGTACAATGTTCATCCCAAATTTACCCCCACTTCCATAGGTTGTTTTTTCACGTAACATCCAAGCTCTGTCCACCACCACAAATGCTCCGCCCACTGTGCCCAGGGTTCTTTCGTGAACTTCAGGAACTCAACGTTGACCTAAATGCATCTTCTTCCCGCGTTTGGGTCATATGGGAACCCGATTAACAATTTTCGGTCTGCGAATGTAACATTTCAGCGCGCGCTCCGCCCATCGTGGGAGGAGCTTGACTTAGTCCACGTGTGCTCTTTACTTCTTGTCCCATGCTCTACATATTCCAAGCTTGTCCTCTCACAGGTTGTTTTTATGTTATACCTAATTTCGTGACAGACTGAGGGACGTAGGGACAAAAGGACGAAGCCTTCCATATATTAGGTTGATCGGAAAGTTTGATAGCGTTGAGATTCTTTTCTATTACTCAGCAAGTAATGCTGGCTAATCAACAATATAATAACCATCGTTAGTTTTAACATTGTCCCACCTAAAGAGCAGGTTAGCGATTTTCTTCTCCCAGAATTACGAGGATCAGGAGTCAAAGAAATCACCGACCACATGTTCAAGGTGACGAATTTTTTTTTTTGCTAGGAAAGCCTCAAGGGGCCGGGACAAGTGGTAATCTGAGGGGGCAGTATCAGGTGAATAGGGTGCATGTGGAACCGTGTCCCAACCTAGCTCCTCCAATTTTGCACAGGTCTCTTTACCTATGTGAGGGACCCGTGAAAAATTGGAAGAGCTAGGTTGGGACAAGGTTCCACATCCGTTCTATTCCCCACACTGCCCCTTCAGATTACCGCTTGTTCCGGCCCCCTAAGGCTTTCCTAGCAAGAAAAAAATTCTTGAACTATGACCACCTTGGACAAGTGGTCGGTGACTTCTTTGACCCTAATCCTCTTAATTCTGGGAGAAGAGAATCGCTGACCTGCCCGTAGGTGGGACAATGTTATGACTAACGACGGTTATTATATTGTTGATTAGCTTGCATTGTTTGCTGAGTTGCAAAATAAAACAACAAAAAATGTCAACCCTGTCAAAACTTTTCGATCAACCTAGTATGAGAGGGATATTATCATCAAACTATGCCCTAAATAGCAATTATAACTAGAAATACCCTAGTTGAGAAAAAATAATTCATTGGCCGCACACATATTGTCAAATTTCAGCATGGTCATGGTACCTACAGGGGGTGCCAAAAAAAAAAAGTAATTTTGCCCACGGCTCACATCTCCCAATTATACAAAACATAGAGAAACGAAAAAAATGAAAGTATTGGGGCAAAATATTCCCGAAATGTTCCTCTAAAAGCAGGAACGAGCTGAGACTCACTACTTTCATTTTCACAAAAATATAGAACCTTTAAGCGGCGCAGTCGGGCTTCGGAGCACCCACGGTATCAAGGTCCCCTTAAAACAGTGGAGCCGGGTTCCATGGTAGGTCTTTTGTGGGAAGCTTCCTAAGGATTGGCCCTTCGGTTCATGGAAGTCACAGAGCCCCTGCTGCTTGGACAAGGCTGCTATGATCCGAAGTATCATTTTCATGCCCAAATCCGCCTCCGGAGGGGTTTCAGTGGTAAGTGCACGTTTTGGCTCTTGGAAACGAAGAGCGCTGGGAACCCGGAAAAAACGGGATCCTGAAGAAGACCACCCAGTATGAATCCCCTTAGGTACCCAGAGTAAACGGACGTCAGCAAGGTTGTGAACGACGGCGACGAAATTTCGGATTTTGCCCAGTTGAGGTGACGCATCTTGTTCACTCTTTCCTCGCTCCCGTTCCTGCTCGTACAGGAGGCTGCCACGGAGTATAGTGATAGAGTGAGGTCTGCTCTTGAATCTGGGGATGTGAATACCTCAACAGAATTTGCTGTAGTTCAACTAAAGTGGGGTGAAAGTGGACGAGACAAAATTACTTTTTTTTTTTGGCACCCCCTGTATATGTCACCTATAGATCACTTCACATTTTCAACTCGTAAAAAAGATAATTAGAAATTTCCGAAAAAGATATGCTCCGTTGAAGCTGTGCGGTACTGTGTGGTGAGCGTTAGAAAGACGCTTGTTTCCACCTGCTGGACAAGAATAAACGGCGCGGTCGTCAACCTGTTAATGTGAATTTGCACTACTCAGTATGGTGCAATACGACTCCCTCGATATTTGAGCGATACATCTCCAACAAGCTTTTTAGCTTGATATCTGAAATCTTTCAAACAATTTTTTAAGGAATCGCTCGAAGACGGGTTCATCAATATGGTGAGTATTTTTGACTGATTTCTTCTTTGATGTACAAAATGCTGTCAAAGGCCGCGATCACACTTCGCGGTGCCGGCGGCAGGGCGTGGCTGCGTATCTCTGCGTCTCCGCCTATGCCACCCTGCCCGGTTGCCTGCGTTATCTCTGCACCTCCCCCGTGCCACTCTTCCTCGCTGCCTGTGAACGCAGCCACGCCGTGCCGGCGGTGAGTATGACCGCGGCCAAACTAGCTCGAGATTGACGGTATCATTCTCAAACCGCAGCTCAAGAGGGAGGGGATTCGCTTTCATTTCCTGCACCTACGCAGTAGTCGCCTAGTCAGTATTAGAAGTCTGCAAGTTGATCAATATTCAAGGATATACCATCTTTCAACCATTGATGCATCATCCTCCAGCGGTTGATTTTTGTCCTGCGCTTTCGTAAGGGTGAGCACTTTAGCCAATGCTCATTGTCAGATCAAAATTCCCATCCAACGACCCCAAATCCTCTTCGCTATTGCGGTTAGGCACGATAGACCACTACGTCATCTTCTTTTTTTTTGAGAAGTGGGTCATCTGGTCAGCTACAATTATACTTGGCGACGCGATTGGCGATTGCTACATACAGCTCCTTGTAAGCAGGTTGTAAGCCAGAACACCCTAATTAGGTCACCGAGCGCGGCAAAAGTCTAGCCACGAACAGGTGTGACCTCTGCGAGCTCTGAACCTGACCCGGTTCCCTGTGTCCTGGTCTGAACACGGGCTATGCACAGCCAGCGCTGAGTGAGATATAGGCAAGGGCATCCGAGCTGGGTTGGGTCGACGGAGCTCGTGGTGGTCACGGTATATCGTTTGGTCAAACCGCAACAGGACCAGCAAGGCAGTTTCGCGTGCGTTGACCCAACAAGTGTTCTGATCTATTCCTAGCACCTAAGGCGTACGGTGAAAGTATAGATTTTGACATTGCTGCCAGTACATTAGGGGTATCACAACCACTAGATGTCGCGGGGCGGGCGCTGTAGGAAGCACGATCACGGCGATCCGTCGCCGAGTATGAATGCATCCTTCAGGGTCAATTATTAGAGGACCCGTAAGAGAATCTGCAAATTGATGGATACTGATTTTTGGAGCGTGAAATCGACAAAGAGGCTGCAGTACATAAACATTTCCAGGCACATCAAATTCGGATAGGCTTGATGGCTTTCTTCATCATAGTGGCAGTTTCAATGGCTTCAATTATTTCATGTTTAATAGCGACCAAGCCAAATGTATGATGATCTCTGTATGAGACTTTATTTTGATGAGCTTTTCTTTGTGAAAATCTTTTTCGAAATCGGTCTAGTTTTCAAAAAAAAATAGGCGAAAACCTTATATCATTTGTTTTAATGTAACTTTTTACCCTCTACAAAAGATCCTTCAGGCGTGTAATTCGTGAAGTAGTGGAGTAAAAAATGTCATATTTTTGTTTGCAGGCAATAAAAGCTTCTTTTTGTGGTTTTTTTTTTTTTGAGAAACAACGTCGCGAGCATGTGACACGCGCTGTCGATGCATTTATAGAAGAGCATTTGAAAGGGTAACTTGCTCGATTTCTGCATACGAAAGTAGAGCTACAACCAGGCAGCACCACCATCGGAAAAGAAAGGAATGAGGCGGGCTGAAACCCGAAAAGTATGGCTCCTGAACCAGTTGTTTCTCACATCTTTTCATCTTTTCATCTTTCTTCTTTTCTTCTTCTTTTCCCGTTCCACATCTTCTTGCCGTTCCATCTTTTCATGCCCGTTCCATGCGTATGAGGACTGTCTAAGTAAATGAGATCACGAAAGAAGGCGGCGGTCGCCTCTCCAGCGCACGATCTGTTCACAACGGGATCAGCGAAGCGCTTGGCTTACGTGCCGACGGGATTGGCATGGCAAGTGGTCAAGCTGAACAGCCTCGACGCACACATCTCTATCAGTGTCGGAGTGACGCAATGGCTGAACTAAACCGTTGACGTTGCATCTTATCTCCACAGCCCTACTCCGCCATTCGAGAAAGCGTTGAAGGGGCGTGATGGGGAACTTAAAACGCACTTCGCGATAGGAGTTAGTATTACATACTTCCTCCTGTGAGCAGATGGATCTTTCTGTTCTACCCTTATCGCAGCTAGACGATTAGCTCGCTTAAGCAGCCTTCATACTTCGCGGCGGTGCTGCCAGTGGCAGGGCGTGGCTGCGTTAACAGGCAGTGAGACGGATTGGCGGGAGCGGTGACGCAAACACGACGCAGCCACGCCCTGCCTTTGGTAACACAGAGTATGAAAGCTGCCTCAGTCCGCTTGAACCGGCATTTATCGGAGCCTAGTCGAAGGACCACACAATCTGCTTTATTATCGCTGCTTCTTCCTCTTTGGTCTACTTTCTGCCTATTTCATTTGATCTCTCACCGAGCTCCTTTGCAGTATCATATGCTTAAGAGAATGTTCGGGTCTGTCATGATCTCAGTCTTTTGGATTTGCGGTGGGCTACGGTGATCTCGTGCTCAGCCATTTTGTGCCAGTACACATGTCTGTGTAGCATATATTGATACAAGATAATGGCAGGGTTAAAGAGATGGACTCAAGGGCAGGTCCTTCTCATTGCTCACTTCTACTGCTGCTAAGGAGTAGATCACAGTGAACTGGAACATTAGAAAGTCGTTTGGTTAGTGCTGTGTGGCTTTAGAAAACAATCCGCTTTAAATGGGCATCAATTTCGTTGCATTTACCTGCAAATCGACATTCTCCGATCGCATCTTGGTCTTAACCATGATAACGTATAGGACTTTTACTGTGAGGTTATCGCTCGTATGATCATATGATCCCAGTGCGATCGCACGCGTTGTCGTGCGCACCCACGCGAGCGTACCAACCCTGGTCTGTTACCGTTCACAGTTTGCTACCACTCACGTACTGTGCATTGAAATGAAATGGTACACTGAAATGGTAGTACACACGAAGACACACGCGATTGTACGATCCTATGGAATCCAACTTCGATAAGTATAGCCGCAGCCTTCATCCTTTGTGGTGCCGGCGGCAGGGCTCGGCTGTGTGTCTCTGCGTTTCCGCATATTGTACTCTGCATCGTTACCCGCCTCGTCTGTGCACCTCTACCAGTGCCACACTGACTTGCTGCCTGTGAACGCAGCCACGTCCTGCCGGTGCAAAGTATGGAACGACGCCACGCCCTGCCGCTGCAAAGTATGAATGCGGCCTTACAGTTACAAGCAGTGTCGTCGACGAGACGGAGTTTTTTCTGTCGTCGGTCTTTAATCTCACGACATACCACTTCAAGAATGTAAGTTTCAACGAAGCCATGTAACCATCCCTTTAACGCCGACAACAACCTTGTTGGGCAGCGAAGTCCGGATGTGAAGTTACTCAGTGGACCCACAAATAGCCCTCACAAATCCTTCATTTATTAGTGTAAACCACTGATTTTGTGTGTTGTTTGTCGCTATGTCTATTTTTGCGGTGTGTGCTGCCCTTCAGCGATTACGATAAAGAAGTTGATAGAAGACAACTATCCACTCACGGAAGTGAACCGTCAAATGGTTTCGCAGTATTAAACCTGAGCATTGTACAGAGTTCGGGATTTGAACATATCATTGCTCTAATCGATAAGTATCTTATCGTTTTCGTCGGAATCGCGCGGTCGCCTGAATCACATGGTCGATATGTATCTTTTCCCTTCTGCCTGAATCGCGAAGTTCGAACCATGCCTTAGGTTGTCATCGCACATCTTGCTTACATAAACACCTACTTAGTACACTCGCAGTCATTCTGCGGTGCGCTGACGCCGTACGGTGATGTGAAATTTTTCAAGGAACAAAATTATTCAGACCAGGGCATTTGAAGGAACCGGAAGGGGTCCGAAGGATTTTGTAAGGAACATTTAAAGCCAGAAGCGATAATCGGCCGAAAAATCTGGATTCGAAAGCGCGGCGCTGTGGTGTGCATCCGCATCACATTCGCATCATCACACTGACTTTCCGAGTTGTCCGCTGTAAAGATGTCCTTTGTTGTCTCGTAGAGTGCATTTCATTCATGGTGATGACGTAAAATAAGTGAAACAATACACAGCAACAAACCAATAAAACAATCAAGTGAAGAATAAGCGAAAGCGTTAGAAAAAGTGTGATTACAACTGAAACCTAGTCAATTCACTTTCGACGTCTTGGCAAGGTGCCATGTGTGCATTGCGGCAACCCCAAGCTTCCGTCCTCCCATACCATGAAGCAAAATTGCCCTTCCTCCCGGTGTCTTCAAGGGACATCGAGCAAACAAAAGCGATTGCAAGTCTTCCAGTAGATCACGGTAAGAATAGTCACTCATCAGGTGGTACGCAGTGGGCCAGAAAGGGGGTGGGGGGAAATACGCCAAAAAGTCGCGTGGCCGCCCGCGGCGAGCGGCGCGGCGGGTGCGAGTGCCAGTGGCAGTGCTGGCAGCCTTCAAGCGAGACAGTGTGGCAAAGGTGGAGGAGGCAGGGTGGCGTGGTTGGAGGAGGCAGTGTGGCATGGGTGGAGTGCAGAAGTGACGCAGCCACGCTCTGCCGCGCTCCCAAGAGCAAAATCGATTCTCAAATCGTACTGGTGGCGCCGCGAGTGCGACGCCGCTGACACGATTTTTTGGCGTATTTCCCCCCACCCCTAAAAAGGGGTAGTAGGCCACTTCATCATAGGAGTAGCGCTGATCTTTAAACCCGGTAGCCTATGTGTCACACCCATGGAAGGGTTAACTCGGGCAAGTCGTAACTTAATAAAGTAGAAAACCGTATTAGTTGAGTCCTGAAGTAGTTAAAGACAGCATTAGGGGTAATGCGGTAATGGAGAAATCCCTACAAGAAGTCACTCACATGGTAGTCCTGGGCCTAAGAAGGCTATCTGTGGCGAAATCCCGGTGAAAAAGCGCCCCTCCAAGCTGAAGAAACCCTGCAAAACGCCGCAACCATGGCGGCGGTTAAGGCGTAAGGGCGGTTAAGGCGAATAAGGCGTAGGGCACCGTCATCGCTTCAGGACCCCTCCAATTGGGCGCGCAGCTCGCACCATCGCATCGCACATCGAGCGCCGCAAAGCGAATTCCCTGTCCCAATGACGCACACCCATTATTTCACTTATCTCCCCCTCCTAGCGGTATCTAGCGATCGCGCAGCTGAAATCGGTTGAGTGATATGACTGGGTATCTGAACAGAGGTAAGGAATGATAAACTTTTTCCGGACGTCGTGTTGATATTTCTAATAGGACGTGGGCTCCCTCAACCACGTGATAAACCTACCAGTTGAGGTGAGTTCATTTGGCAGCTACACTTACCACGAGGTGGTCTCCTCCACCTATTTTCAGCTCAGTGTGCATTGGCCATAAATCACAACTATGTGCACCTCTTCTATCGTATTCGTTATGATATCATTGGTGAGAGATAAAACTTTGTGATTCAGTGAATATTTTTGATAATATGTGAATTTAGCTAAGTTGTCAATCGGTTGTGGCGCAGTTCGATCATTCTACATGCGGTACGCAAAAGGGTTGTATATCTGCGCCGCCAGAATGTCAAGGAGACAGCTGCTTCTTCCATTTCAGCTACAAGGTTTGATTCTGTGATGCTGTATCCTTAGTGCTACTGGCCCATCCGATAATCCCTCGAAACTTTAATGCTTAAGCTTTTTTGTGTGGCAGAATGTGGAGGAGAGGCGAGGAGGGGGAGTGTCGTGTGATACGTAATTTTTCTATTTTCAAAACATTGAAGGCAGCGATAGAGGAAATTTGGAGAGAAAAAACGAAAGGAAATGGCCGGAGACCAGAGAATCAAGACCTCCTTCCCACCATTGATTTTGGATGCGGACGACCGTTACGTCAATGGGCGCGTAGTCCGAATGAGTTTTCCACTGGCATGTTGCCAAGTCGCAAACACGAACGGATGTTCGGAAATACGACAGAATCTATTCTCCGGAGTGAGCTTTGAAGGCACTCTCCGTGGCATAAAGGCATCGCACCAGCTATTTACCCAGCTGCAGCCAATAGATCCCCTGGTGAATGTCGAAGCTCTACCCCTTGAGCGGTGCCAAGAATCCTCCTGGCGGCGCTAAGCCCGCAGGAAGCAAGGGTGGGGCCCACGATGTCGAATTTCCGCGCGGCCGCGCGCGATGAGCGGCACGGCGGGTGCGAGTGCCAGTGGCAGAGCATGGCAGCCTTCAAGCGAGGCAGTGTGGCATGAGTGGAAAGCGCAGACGTGACGCAGTCACGCTCGGCTGTTTTCCCACGGGCAATCGATACAGCGAGTCCTACGGGGGTGCCGCGAGTGCACCGCCGCGAAACGGAAATTCGACCTCGTGGACCCCACCCCGGGAAGCAGCTGCGACCCCGCCCATCAATTGCGACCCCACCCGGCAGTGAATGAACCTTTTTCCAACGTGGCGTTTACGTGGGCCTGTAATTCTGCGATCAGATAAGATAAAAAGGAAATTCCATTGGTAAATGAAACGTTACATGGGGAAAGGTAATATCTTAGGCTGCTTTCATACCGGATTGAATGAGAGTTTTGGTGCATTCGCGTCATGCATGAGATACGTATCGATCAGAAAATGAGAGTATTGGCGCATCTGCGATTTGAGAGAATTGGCGCATTCGCGTCATGCATAAGATACGTATCGATCTAGAAAATGAGAGTATTGGCCATCCGCGATTCTGGATATTTGCCATAACAGATATCGACTTTCGATAAGATATGGAAAAATCAAGAAATGGAATGAGGGGAAAAAGGAATTAACCGCACGTTGGCACGCACCGCGTTCAACAGAGTGACGTGGCTACGCCAAATATCTCAAATCGCGGATGCGCCGGTGCGCCGATGCGCCAAAACTCTCATTCAGTTTGGTATGAACGCAGCCTTAGGGTTCCTCATGATACCATCCAAGGGGAATTGATTCAAAGGCCCGTTTCCACGCGGTAATCTCGTACAAGGGCAGATGTCAGGAGGCCTCATTTTTGCCATTTTCGCGGCTTCTTTCGGATTTTTCTCTCTCAATGTATTGTTTAGCACCTCTGATTTCATACTTAAGCGCTTTAACCCACTCAAGGTAATCTTGGAATGTGCCTTTAAACAAGTTACCAATCGATAATCATACTTTGTGCTTTGTGGCAACACTAATTCATGGACAGAAGTTTGACGTTTGCTTAGGTGAGATGGCAGTGAGGAGGGAGGGACACTTTATAATGTTGCACATCTAGGCATCTTTGAGCGATTTTTGTAGGGCCGACTAAGCCTTATTGTTAGTGAAGAAAACGGAAGTTCCTTCCTCCTCATGGGCTTAGGCAAAAATGGTGTTCATGGTGGGATGCTCTCCCTTCATTGCGATAGTGGTATGGCTTTTTGGGAAGACGATTTTGGTACAACATCACCAGGGAAGGGGAGATTTGGGCATGTTTTGGAGGGTAGAGGATTTAATTTTTCAGAATGTTTCCTCGACGCTACGCCTGTCAGTTTGATGAATCTTTCTCATTGCCAAATGTTAAAGATTCATCAAACTGACATGTGTTTCATCAGAATTTTGCTTTTTAGCCTGATGGAGACCATATTATACTCGAGCTCGCAGGAACGCCTGCACATTCCAACGGATACCTGGCCGTTGGTTTCTCGGAGGACGAGAAAATGGTAGGTATCAGAAAAAACCGGTATAATTCCTTAGCATTACTCAACATTTCTATAAAACTAATGTGATTTGGTAAGTGATGCATCAATGTTTGGTGGGATCTAGCCGTGGTTTTGGCGTTGCAGCCATGCCTATTGTGATAGAGCGCTATTTTTTTTAAGGCTAACAAACATTGGTGTGAGGAAAATTACCACGTAATGGGTCGGACGCGCAGAACCCATTCGTTCACTCTTTCATGGAAGGGTGGTGAAGAGGCTATACGACGAGAGGTAGTGGGTGAATGCATCCGATATAGTAATTGGTAATCCTAATTGTTTCTCAAGAGTAATTGTAGGTTCTTAGGGATCCGCTGTCAGGGGAGAAATGTCTAAAAAGTGTTATAGGGCCCATAACTCAGCATCCTTAATTAATTCGCGACCATACCATGTCGGCCTGTTCGGACCCCTCGGCCTTACGTGACTGACAATGAGGCTTACCGCAAGCGTAGCGTTCCGAACGCGCGATTTTCCGAAAACAGGCGCGATCGCGAATAGGTTAAAATCTTAACCGCTGACCGAGACAAGACGACCTTATGGGTATTCTTGAATTGGACGAGTTTGTCACAGTACCTTTCGAGGCCGCTCTTCATGGCGTCGTGATAGACATAAGCAGACACTTTGCTCGCTGCAGCAGACGCTAATACTCGGACAGGGGCACGTCGATATACCCCTTTAGAACCTCGAGCCTGCAGGGACAAAACCTGCTCGAAGCCTTTTTGGTACTTTTTCCGCGAAAGTGTCGCAGACAAGGTGTCATGGCACAGGGGGCTTGAAGGCGCGGATAAAGACGAAGAGGCGAAAAGGATGAGAGAGTAGAGATAAGGACGCCGAGGCCAACCAAATTCGATGATGGGCGGTTCTTACCGTGACCAGATGGCGACCGCCCACTCTAAGTCTATCTTAGGACATACATCTGTCTTCCACGCTTAGAAACAACATTTCAGGGGAATGATTTGGTTGTGCTATGTGCTCGGTTTCGTGGACGAGTTAGGGCTGGGTTGGCGATCAATATAGTGCCACCTGTAATATTGGTAAGACAGACTATCTGTTTTTATCGCGTTTTTAGTTTGTTTTTTTCTTGTACAATCGTACGTTAAGAGGAAAATCCGTGATTCTTGTTTTATATTGCTTCTGCCACGAGGTTTTTAGGTGGAATCTTTATTCGGCCAACGTTTCGACCTTTCGTCGTTTTCAAAGGCCTAAACATGGCTCAGGGCTTGAGAAATGCACACTATCCCACCAAACGCCTTATCCCCTCTAGCATTTCTGACATTGTGTCAGAACCACCCGCAAAAACCCAGAAGCTCGAAAGTTTGACTCACCTTGAATCCACCGCAAAAGTCAGCAAAGCAACACTCGGCTAGTACATTAGTAACGAATGGATGTTACTTGTTGTCTTCGTAAGGACATGCCCATTCGCTTATCACAGTAACTCGCAATGATGCATATATGGCATGAGGTCACTTGTTATTGAGACACACTCATTTCTAGTGTTCATTCTAGAATTTCTAGCTGAAATCCAGAATGCTTCCAGCCACTCCAGAATGTTTCTAACACCGAGTTGAATGGCATAACGGCAATGATTTTGATATCAAGTGCACGATATTGGCCCACGAGGCAGAGATTTCCTCTATAAGAGCGCTGGAAGCATTCTGGATTTCAGCTAGAAATTCTAGAATGAACACTAGAAATGAGTGTGTGTCAATAACAAGTGACCTCATGCCATATATGCATCATTGCGAGTTACTGTGATAAGCGAATGGGCATGTCCTTACGAGGACAACAAGTAACATCCATTCGTTACTAATGTACTAACCGAGTGTAGCTTTGCTGCACTTTTGCGGTGGATAGTGTGCATTTCTCAAGCCCTGAGCCATGTTTAGGTCTTTGAAAACGACGAAAGGTCGAAACGTTGGCCGACTAAAGATTCCACCTAAAAACCTCGTGGCAGAAGCAATATAAAACAAGAATAACGAACAATGCCGAGGTTCTACGATGAGAGACCTTGGACTTTACTACAAATCCGTGAGTTGGAAGGATGGTTGCGTTGTTTTGGAGGGAAATGGGATGTCACGAGAGTTGAGAAGGGGGAATTGTTCGTCAGTAATGTGAACTGTTAGGTGGTTACCTCAAAGGAACCGAAGGGGTCCGAAACAAGAGGAAGATGCAAAGAAATGAGCATTTTGTAACGAACGCTCAAGGTTAGAAGCGATAATCGGCGAAAAACCCCGGATTCAAAAGCGCGACGCTGCGGTGTGGATTCGCATCTCATTCGCATCAACACACTAACTTCCCGAGTTGTCCGCTGTAGGAGACGGGCCGTGGACCAACTTAAGTTCTAGCACATGTCTCCTAGCACAGTGAACTACGTTAAAATCCAGAAACAATATAAGGAAGTACAAAGGAAAAAGTAAAGGAAAGTAAAAGGAAAAAGCAACTTGATAATAATAACATCTCCTCCTGGCACCATGCAAGGCGTCAAACTGGCGAGTTTATGCGTGGCGGCCACTTAAACTCGTTCGAACTACGTCTCTTCTACCGTAGGCCGAAATACCCCTTCCGGTGTTTTTAATCTGAGCTATTCCCTTGCCAAGAAAAAACATTCAAACTGAATATATGGTACTAGCTACTGCAACCGAACTATTTTCTGAAGTTTTCTGCAGCATTCTCGCGCCCTGCTCATATACAGATGACACTGTTGTCCGTTGTGATAGAAGTGGTTAATTTTCAAAGCGTTGAAATTATCACCCTTTTTTCGCCCTTCTCCTACTTTTCAGAATTATGCTAGCGCTAGCCTGAGCGCAGCGATCTGGGAGATGGTTTTATAAGTCACTGTGTGTCTGTTGGTTACACTGATAAAAGGAGAGATTCCTACTCGAACTGCAATGGTGTTTTCGTGACAGTTTTTGCATTTTACTGCAGAAAAGCCTCCACGCAAGTCAATGGATTTGCGCTTTTCAACAGCTTTTCTTACTTTTCACAACCTTTTCTGCACCAGTCCCTTTCTAATGTGTACATCAGTGTGGGTGTATGTCATCAGGACAGAAAAATAGCGTGGTCGCGCTTGGCGCGCGACGGGATGGTGTGAGCCATGCGCGCCTTATTACTTGAGTCCTGAGGCGATTACGCCTAGATTAAGGCGTAGAGCACCGTCATTGCATCACGACTCATCCAATACGAAGAGCATAGCTCGTACCCCCCGTCGCACACCGATTGCCGCAAAGCGCTTTCCCTGTCCTAATGACATACACCCCATCAGTGTCTGTAGACATAATCCGTAACCTCTCATTCCTGATCCCTTCAAATGCAGAACAGTAATCTAAGGCTAAGACTATTCCATTCCAGCCGCGGTCGTGATGCTTTTCTCGAGCCTACTCATCACTTCTTGCGTGGAATCGTTACAATACATCCACATTTTGTTGACAGTCACAATACAGTACTCTCAACTGCGCTTCGCAGATAAATAAGCTATGACTGAAGTCGAGGACACTTGGTGTGGCACCACTTCAACAGATTTTTCAACTGCGTACAAACGTTTTGTGACTCAGTTGTCGCTTTCCAACTTGTCTCTACGACTTGTGAATCGATTGCTCTTGGGAGCCCGGCAGAGCGCTGCGCTTCGACTCATACCACACTGCCTCCTGCACCCATGCCACCCTGCCTCCTCCACTCATGCCACACTGCCTCGCTTGAGGACTGCCATGCCCTGCCACTGGCACGCGCACCCGCCGCGCCGCTCGTCGCGGGCGGCCACGCGATTTTCTGTGGGAGTAGCCTCACCCAGCTTGACCCCAGCTATGCTTGCAATTCACTGATCTAATTTTGATGGGCGATGGCCTCCCAGAATCGATATCAATACGGTCAAATCGTTCATACCAGTAGTGAGAGCTGAAGTACCTCAAGACCTGATTTCCGTAAGGCTGCTTTCATACCCCACTGGATTGGATTTTTGGCGCCTTGGTGTAAATTTATATATACGTAACGATCAAGAAAATGAGCGCATTTGCGCATCCGCGACTTTGGGATTGGGCCAGTTCCAGAAGTCGCGGACGTGCGAATGCGTTCATTTTCTTGATCATATATGTAATCTCTCATGTACTTCAGCTGTCATTGCAGGTATGAACTATTTGACCGTATTTAACGTGACCGGTGCGGTTAGGGGTTTGAATCGCTGCATCGGATGGTTCGACCGCCACCGGACCATGGCAGAACGTAGGTGTCATGGGCCCCACACCTCATTAGGGTACCTGTCGCACTGGTGAGAACGCTAACTGACGCCTGCGCGGGCCCCCTGAGGCCTGTACCCTAACCGCTACTGAGGGGACTACCAAAAGATACTATATATTATGTGTATTACTACACTACAGGACACAAGGGTATTATACTGATTTATTACATAATGTGATTATACTATCAACTACATATAAAGTGAGGACAGTACATAGCGAGGATAGTGAGATACAAGAATATGAGAGAGATAGAACATTACACTACAACACAACTATCATCGAAATGTAATGAACTCACGAGGGACTGGTCCATCTGGAGGTGACGAGAAAAACCCGAGGTCGAGGGAAGAGGGTAGCATGTCCGGTCCACCAGGTTAGCGTCCTTGTCGAGGAACTTCTTCTTCGGCGACAATCAGTTTGACATCGAGATGCGTTGACAGATTGACCGCTTTGGACGACGACAGAGACAGACGACTGACTTGACTTGACAGGAACCGGGCGGATCGATAGTTTCCCGCGCTACACGTGGCTGAGACCGTTTACGGTAGGCATAAACCATGATGTTTGAAGGTCTGATCTAGCCCCGAGCGCGGTTTCCTACCGGCGCATGCTACAAACCCAGGGAAGGTTGTACGCAAGTCACGACACAGGATCTCATTTTTGCCATTCCTCCTAGATTAGCCGATCTCCACATGCGAAATTCGAAGAAATAGTAGTATTTGAGTACCTCATATTCTAACATGGGACCCGGAATTCCTGGTGTGTGTGAAGAGGTTTTCCCTTTCTTGGTTACCGGTTGAAGACTCTATAAATTGAGAAATAGCGTAGATTTCATGGTCACAGGTCAGACGAATATTTACCAGTACTCTGTCGATTTTTCCTACCAACTGTTCCATTCTTTCTTCCAATTCTTGAATCTTCAGAATGACGTAATCGAGTTTACTAGCCGGTATCGTCTCGCTCGGGAGATACAGTTGCATTCCTTGACTCTGCTGCTCATCAGGATCTGCGCGGAATGTATGATCCCCTGATCTGCTCTCGCTCATTCTGGAAGATTATGAAGTCAGTTAAAATGTCTATAAGTTTCAAGACTTCAAGGTTTCAATACATTGATGAGAATAAGAAGAAAAAGAAGATGGTGTCGTCTGCTTGTATCGAGGAGGCAGAATGAAGACCTCTGTGGTTGTGTCTTAGGTACTCTCGGAGACAGAATGCCTCGGCTTGTGTAATGCCAAGTTGAGGCTTGATGTCTTTGTTTCGTGGCGCTGATTGTACGCCGAGAGATGACGTTCTCGATATGGGCGCTGCGCTTCCTTTGTGCAGGGGTGAAGAACTTTTTGACACTACATTTTCAAATAAACTGGAGGAACCAGTAGTAAGGAGAATTCCATTTCATTTACATCGTAGTGGAATTAGGATGACTATTTGATAGTTTCCCTTTTGATACCTGTGAAATTTACTTTTGCAAGGTATTAATACGTGAACGAAATCGACGTGATTGATGTTGTCTTTTGCTCGTCCGGCGTCTCCTTGCGTGGCGCCGGCTGACCTTTGGGCCGGTCAGAAATCGAATTTTCTTACTTTTCTCTTGTTATGTTCATTTCTGTTTATTTCTACAATAATATTTCGATTTTCCGATGGTATCAGACTCTAATTGTTCCCTTTCCCTTTTAATATCAATTTCGTGTTTTGTTAAAGGGAGTATACTGTGTTTTTCTGATTTTCTGCCGACTGCAACTTGCACTGCGTGTCAGCGAATGGCTAGTCATAATTACGTTCTCGCACAATGTCTGCGTTGAGTGCGTGAACAGTTAATTGGGAACGTGCTAATTATTACTCGGAGCATTAATTTTCCTTAGGGATAATTTAGAAACTATCTCTACAAATACGAGCGGGGTTTCGATTTGTTACCACTCTTCTATTGGTTTCTATTGATTATAAATGAATATTACTATCTCCATATGTACATAGCTGCCGTTCTTGCGGGCTATCTTTCCAGGCTGCCGAAAAAATGCAGAAGACTGGTGTATGATCTCTGCCAACAACAAATTCTGCATATTTCTTATGTTGGAGCGAGGGCATCACGTCAATTTTTCTCGGTTGGGATCCCATATTTGCTTCCATTTCCACATCTTGTCTTCGAAAGGCATTTCAATTCCTGATCATTTCTTGGTTCTTTGACATGGAGATTACTGCCAATATTTTGAAGGACAAGATGGAGTGACAGCTTAGCATGCGATGAATTTCTTTACCATCGCAACTTGTCTTCCTCGCTCTTATGTGCGGAGTTTGCCGTCTCCAAACTTCTTCTCCCTGTTTTTCTGTTGAAATTTCCCATGATCTGCCGCCTCAAGGAAATTTCACTGCGTTACGGAATTCGAACGAGAAATTGAGCCTTTCCGATGTTGTTCATTTGTGCGCACATAATTAGCGGCATCAATTCCCGGGTTTTCTTCGAGTTTTCCATCTCTAGGTTAGTCTCACGGACTACCGACCGGGTTTCCACTGGAGTTTTCCTTCTCCTCTCTGCAGTACATTCAAAGCCTAGGTGTATTTCCGAGATGTAGGTGCCTTGAGACTAAGTGGCTCAGCGCACGGAAGAAGAGAATGTTATTACCAAAAGTGTAATTAAACCAAAAGAAGACTACTATAGAACGATAATCGAAAAAACGAATAAAAATTGGTATGTCAAAGTAGCCAACAATGACTTACTTTCACACGTCTTTAGATTTCGGTTCGTAAGGTCGATCGCCATTCTGGAGCTGAGTTCCTTTTCGAAGCACTGCTCTCCATGTGATTTCTCGGCGGTGAACAAGTCAGGACAGGATGTAGGGAATAACCAGAGACGAGTAGTTCAGCATCGTTGAATTACATTTTTCATTGAATAAGAGCATGATTACTGAATAGAATAGATTACTGGATTTGTTAGAGTTTCTGAGACTTGCAGTTTGCTTTTAAATTTCTAGTTTTGGCCGATGCACCATTTTGAGACTGCGTCACTGTCTCATAGTGATTTGGTTGTTCATACTTCTGTCATACTCTTATTACTTCAAATTTATTACCATTTCTATCCACACATCATCAATACAGTACACTATGATTCTACAATTGCTACGACCGTAACATCGTCCTAAACAGGCACTATTTCCATATGCTTCCTCAGTTTCCAATCCCTTTCCGTTCCTATGAACTGCTCCTATCAGTGGGTCCGCCGATGTGGAACTCGAGGATCCACACCTTTTTACATCTACCGCCGCATTACTGTAGATATTGCTAGGCGACCCAATGGGGTCGCTTTCACACTGATCACCGGAGAGACAACTACTCCCGCTCAGCTCTCTCCCAGACGAGAAAAAGAATGATAATGCCGATTTCCGGCTCCGTCCCTTATTTATACCCCTCGCACGGAAGAGCGTTCAGCTGACTGAGTCATCGTGAGCTCGGGTTCACGACAAATATTGATATCGATCGCTCTGCAGAACACGCAAATTTTTGCTGTTCCCTGACCACGGCCTGTTGCATACCTCTGGACTGTAATGATGCACACCCGGGAAGGATATTCAACAAATGCTCGGGACGCCTCATCCCCACCCTCTCAGCGAGACAGCGTTCACGTTATTGAATGAGTTTGATGACTCAAGGCGCAAAGCAAGGAGGGGTGACGCTGGCTTCTCCACGAATGAACCCCCTTTTCTTAGCCCCTTTTTCCCTTCTCCTCGAATCCCCTATCATCGAAACAAGATCTTTGAAAGATTCGAGACCACAACACTTAGAAGACTAGTTTTTACTCATTCATTCTGCCAAACGGATCTACTTTTTTCAGAACAACACCGGTATTCAGGAAATTTTAGCAGAAAAAGAAATTGACGATAACATATATTGCAAATTACGGTGGGAATCATTTTTACTGGGTGCGATTCTTCATTTTTTTTTTCAATTTCTATTTACTTGTCACCTTTTCCAATATGGGCTTCTTATGTTGACCATCCTGATAATATCAAATTCTAAAGTTTTCGGCGCTGATCTTCCCGCGCACTTCATTTCCATTCAAAATCATGGTGGCAGATGAATGCGATTCGATCAGTCGATATGCAATGACTTGCGGAATCGGCCGATGTAGAAGTCACTACTTTTGCTCCCATACGAGCTTTGGCTTTGTGCCAATTCACATACCCCAAAGTATGGAAAGCTCGGATGGCTGGGGCGGAATTGATGTGCGATTTGATCCCTTCACCATGAAAGCGGGAGTGCGCGCACCTGTCACGCACCACCTCTGGCCCCTCCTCCTTGATATACCGGAATATTCCCAGACAAAAATGCAGCTAAGGTCGGTGCTCTGCTTATTCACGCTCCTGATATCGATCAATTTGGACTAACAGCGGCGTTCACCTTGTCGGTGACTCCCGGCGTTCACCTGGTGCTGACTTTCCATCCTTATGAATGTTGAACCCATGTAGCTCATATCAATGCCAAAATACTTCTCCAACGAGGCTCGAACGTTGGTGAAAAAAATCTTGGATGGGATGAGGCTCGTTATTCGGTTGACTGGGAGTCGAGGCCAGTTTTTCGTTTATCTTGCACAACTACTCATCGACATACTTTTAGTAGGCGCGCATGTGCGCCGCTTGGTGGTATAGTAGCATCAGTTTCCGCTCGACAAGCGAAGTACGAGAGAGGTGTTAACATCTTTTCCCAAACGACTCTCGAAATGCAATGAAATAAACCCCGCTCCATTGTTCGACTACAATTTTTAGAGAAGTGGAAGCGGGCCTTTTATTTAAAGGCACTTTCCGCGATAATAGCACCAGCCATTTATCCTGCCGCAGCCGATTGACCCCCGGGTAAATGGCGAGGCTTAACCTTTTGAGCGGCGACACGAGGCTTCCTGGCAGCGCTAAGCCGGCGGAGAGCAAATGCGACGCCACCCGGAATTGGACGAAGATTTTTCTAACGTGGCGTTTACGTGAGCTTGTGATTCTGCAATAAGATGAGATCAATGAGAAATTCCAGTAATTGATGGAGCGTTCACTCGGGAAAACAGGTAACTTCTCAAGGTTCCTCTTGATACCATCCAACGGGAACTGACAAGGGAGGTCTTTCAGGTCATGGCGCGCTTTCGGAAAACGGTTTTTTCCATTATATGAGGGTATCTACATGAAACATATGACTGACTTCCATTTTTGGACGCATCCTCTTTGCAACTTTGATCATGAGCAGATCCAAAGGTGTTCTTCTATTTCACATCCAAAACAAAGTCAAATACGGAAAAAAATGAAATCTTATCTCCACTATGTACTAAAAGTGCGTAGCAATCTCATAACGAGTCCCCTACGCGTGGAAGATGCGGCAAGCTGGTGGCCTACTGGATACGACGATGGACTCTTAAGCGGATGAAGTGTTGGGTTGGTCGTTCGAATCCCGACCTTGCCGAAGTTCTGTTTTTTTTTTGCATTCACTTTTTCGTCTCCAAATATGTCTGATTAAGCCAAATGACTACGATTTTCGTTTACAGCATGCCAAAATGACTCTATTTACGAATTGTCAGTGAATTTGGTGATGTGACCTTTTGGACGCGAAAGGGCCCGTAGCGCTCGAAATTCGCGATTTCGCACAAAATGAGTGTCATATCCGTGTTGAGGGGGTCATACTACCCTTGGAGACACATTTCTAGCCAATTCCAAATTTTGACCCCAACTTCGAAAAAGATGTTTGGTCATGGGTACATGATGCGCTTTCTACTTGTAGAAGTGAGTAACTCACAAAATCGATGAAAATCAATGGAATATGCACAGCATGGATGCCTATCGCTATAATTTCAGCTATCAGGCACCAAGCAAGAGGAATAGTCAGAATTTCATTACAAGTGATACCACCGTCTCCTTCGTTGAACGTGCAGCAGAAGGTATACCAATGCCCAGCTCAAATTTTCGAATTTGGATCAAAACTTCGATTGGGCTGGAGACTCATCCCTGGGAATAGTTCGACATCCTGAACACGAATATGAAATCCGTTTTGCGCAAAAACGCCTCGTTCGTGCGCTATGAGCGCCAAAAGGCCAAAAAATTGGACTGTCAAACTTGCTGAAAACTGGCAATAGAGGGCACTTCGGAGTCCTAAATGTGATCACTGCACTTAACCCTCATATGCGAATGCCTACAAGTCCAGAAACTGAAAATCTAAATTTTGCAAAAATTTGTCCTCAGTGGGGATCGAAACATCAACCCCGTTGTTGGCATTTGTGGGGCCGCGCAGCAAAAATGGACATCAGTTATATGATTTTTGTACGTACCCCCATACATGCAAAAAACAGCTTTCAAAAAGCGCGTCATGAATTGGAAGACCTTCCTCGTGAGGCTCGTTTTCACCTGGTAATCTCGCACAAGGCCAGATGTCAGGAGGCCTCTTCTTTCGGATTTTTCTTTTACGGTGTATTCTTTAGCACCTCTAATTTCATGATTAGCCCATTCGAGGTAATCGTGGAAAGTACCTTTAGAGTCGTGCAGGGGGAAGCAGAGTAGGGTGCAAAAAATTTCCCTCGACACATGGTAGACAAATGCGAAGGTGCCTAATCTTAGCAGTTCTCAGTGACTCCTTCGGATTAGTTACTTAAATTCAAGTATATAGGAAGAGAGGAGGCGGGTCCACGGAGCTATGGAGGAAAGCTAAGCAAAGAGCGGTGGAATCAAATTTCCTTGGAGGTCCCTGATCTTGGTTTTCTCCTTACAATGCGTCCGGAGCGCATCATAGCAGCGCTCTGGCTCACAGCTTTTGTGACCCCGTCTACGTTATCTGCTTGGACGAAATTTTCGGAAAATTTGAGATGAGGGTGTGTGTCTCCTGCCGAATTTCGGTTTCAGTTTTTTTTTGCATAAGACTTTGTAGGTGGTCCTCAGTAAGCTGTTTCATCATAACTGTATAGGATAAGAAAGGCTCAAAATTCTGTGGTCGATCCCTCTGAAGGCTCGTCGTATACTGTTCCGTCTAGTCGGCACCATTTTGTCAGTCGTTCACTTGGGAAAAATCGCAGTGATGAACAACTTGTTCGCTCATATGATCTCAGAACTGATCAAAGTACAGCAGTTCTTAATTTTTTAGACAAATTAAGAAAATTACACAGTCAGAAAGAGAAGATGTCAAGGCTTTTGATCTTGGTGGCTCCTACGTCATTCTTTTTGCCAGAGGAGCTTATCAAATGAACGGTAATCATTTTTATCAACGTTTATGCTATTGTGGAAGTAATGTGCGGCGAAAGTATTGACCGCCCGACAAAGCCTCACTATACTAGGAAAAAAAGGGTGAAGGCCGATTGGTCGAATTTTCGCGTCACGGCGCCGTCAGTACGAGTCGTTTGGAATTCCGCTGAAGACGCAGTGGGCTGGTACCGTTAAGGATCTTCAAATATTGCAGTTTGGAAGCTTCGGAAATTCGCCTATGTTGTTGTTGTTGCTGTTTCAACTGATAAAGCCGCAAACGACTAGCACTCCCTCCCCACCGTTCGCCGCGGGCAGCCGCGCGAAAACTAGACCAATCGACTCCCACCCAGAAAAACAGTAAAACTGTCGTCATCAGTTTTACTGTTGTATTTGATCAATAACAAACAATTCTAGCAGTAGTTACTACAAGGATGCTGAGTTATGGGCAAAAGCTTATGGATAATCCCTGCTGGTTGTCAAAGCCAGATCACTCTGGTTCAATGTCGGGCGCAAAATATCTAGCAGTAGTCTTCAAAAAAGCGACTGAATTGTGTGGATCAGTGCAGGCTTGCGCTCCAAGATGCTTAGAGCAGTATTGTTGAATCCTCTCAAAGCAAGGGTCCTGCAAAGTGTGTACATGATTTAATAGAGCATTTTCTGCCCTAAGAGGCAGCGCTATTTTTGATTTTTGATAAGCCATGGTCAAAATATCAACAACTTCAGCAGAGTTATTTATTTTCGAATCATTTGGTTGTTCAACGTGTTTACAGCTTGGGAATTGAGTATGCTGGAAGCAAAAGCTCAATCCCTGTCAGTACCATATCGGATCACGCAAGGGAAATCACACATTGATCAATATACTATCAGGGCCCGTTCATACTTTGCGCCGGCAGGGAGTGACTGCATCCACAGGCAGCGAGGCAGAGTGGCATGGGAGAAGTGCAAAAGTGCAGAGACGACGTAAGCAAGGAGACAAGGTGGCATAGGCGGAGACGCGGAGACACACGGCTACGCCCTGCCGTCGGCACCGCAAAGAATGTTTGCAGCCGTATAATTACGAGCTTCTATCAAATCATACCGTTCGATAAAACCTCGATTACAGGCGAATAAGTGAAAGTGTACAGTTTGTTGCCTCCTGGGAACTTCATTCCTTAGTCTCGAAAATATGAGAAAACTAAGTGAATCGAAAACGAGCTGAAGGGATCTGTAGAGTAAAAGAAGCTCTATCGACTGCATATGTTGTGAGAAAGAAGATCAAGCTAACTGGCTTATCGTACTATCTAATAATTATCTGTATAGATTTTGATATTTTTAATTTTTGATAACTGCTGTTTATCGCCGCAGCTCGCGATGCGAAAGTTACTACAAGGATGCTGAGTTATGGGCAAAAGCTTCGGTGGCGGACGGGACTCGAACCCGCACTTCATCCTTTCCGGGGATATGTGCTAATCCATTACACTACCGACACAAAAACTCTTTCAAACGCACTTCATCCTTTCAAAAATTAAAAATATCAAAATCATTACTAAAGCTTTCAGCTTCACGGTTCGATGCCGATATTGGCCAACCGGCTCAACACGTTATACGTGTGAGTGCTGATAAGCTATGGTAAATATACCATTCAGAAAGCTGAGTTAGGGTGAAGGTGGTGTCGGTAGTGTGATGGATTAGCACATATCCCCGGAAAGGATGAAGTGCGGGTTCGAGTCCCGTCCGCCACCGAAGCTTTTGCCCATAACTCAGCATCCTTGTAGTATCTGTATAGAATTTACTAAAAAGGGTGTGAATCAGTAGCCGTATCTCAAAGCTGAACAAAAAGACTGTCGAAGGTCGTCCGAACGACCTGTTGAGCTAGTTTTCCGTGCTCTACTCCTACATGCATTACTTTTACAGCAGATAGAGGCGTCTTGCAAGATCACACAAAAGATGGACGTTACATTACAAAGAAAGTATCATTGGCGGACGTGAGTGTCCACGACCCCCATGTTCAAAATGGGGATGGGATAAAACAACCGGAAGGCGAGCACCATTCAACAGCAGAGCCGGAAACGCCACCAGAGAGTGACGAGAATGGTATTGTTTTGTTTTTTGGATATAAATGACCATTATTTGCTCTTTACAAACAGTAACCCTACCCATGTTAGTGCTTTCTTATTTGATGATCACGGGACATTTTTCCCATATGACCACCTTCAAACGTTACGCTAATGCACAAAAGCTAACGTGCACGAAAAACTGAATTTTTTTCTTGTTATAGATATATCTATGTTGCATTTGCCTTGAAAAGGCCGCATGCCAAGTTTCCCGCGAAAAAATGAGATTTCGGCTAAGAGACAGCTCTCAAAGTGGCGGCCAGAAGGCAGAGCTTTAGAACAAGTGCCCGCCCCGTCGTCCGCGGCGGTCGAACACGCATAGTGGGAACGGAAAGCTACATAGACAGTCCCATTCTTCTTCCTGACTGCGGCAGACGACATGCAGTGCATTTGAGATGAGGTCACGCCCCATCGGCCGCCACTCTGTGGAGTTGCATCTCACCCTCATTCTCACTATTTCGCGTGTAACTTTGCATGTGGCCATTGAGCGAATGCAGCTTGAATATAAGGTGACAGAAAACTCATTTTTCATGCACGATTCCTTCAAGCTTTCATGAAATTGGCTAATTTTCAGCTGAAGATAGCGCATCTGGAATAAGCCTGATGAATCTCAAAAGTACGCACATTCTGTATGAAATTTCCGAAATTTCCCACAACACAAACAACCTGATTTTTTGATTTTTTTCAGCCATAGTTATCGCTTCGATGCTCACGTGCTGGATGTTCATTTGAGGCTATGAAAGCAATAGATGTTAAACTCATTGCTGGCATTCATTATTTATTTAATTATTCACTTTTAATTAGTGAAACTGGCATATAAACAGATGAATGCTTGGAAGCTGTTGTAGATTTGCCTATTCAGGACAAATTCAGAAAATTGCACATTTCCTCATAAAACAAACATGCAGAGTGAAATTTTTTTCGTGGGCACGGAGGTATTTTCTCAATTGCAGTGACGATAGAGGCATGTTCGCTGCACTGGAAAACCAGATAGTCCAAAGAGACTGTGGCGGAATCGCTCACGTCACGCCTCCAAGCCGTGGCCATGCCCGAGCAGCGTTGGAGGTTTGGGCAACGGACGCGGTTTGTTTGCGGCATGAGTGTCTGCGAGGCACATAATGTAACGACTTTTTTCTCATTTTTTTGTAAAATCTTGTAGTTGCTTAGTTAGATTTCTTCATATCCCATCTTCTTCAAAGCTTTTTGTGAGCTATGTTATCTTTTGGAAAGTGCTAGATTGTTACTGGCTGTTCACAATCGCACATCCGACCGCTTGGCATCACGGGCTGGGACAACTCGTCCAATTTGTGCACTGGAAGCTTATGACAGTTTTTCTATTCATATTATTGTGCGAAATATTCGATTCCTGTATAAGTCATATGCGTGCGTAGATATGACACGATTTTGATTCAAAATTTCTTCTAATTAGGTGAAATACTTTTATGAAAGAAGTTGAAGAAGCCTTTCTTTGGCGCCTCCAAGTTGCAGAAACAAGTGGTATAGGTGGGATAGTGTGATTGGTGAGACCTCTCTTCAACGAAGCGTGTTCACATGATCGAGTTCATGACACATGGTTAATGAGTTTTCCATGTAAAGCTAGTGAATAAAAAGGAGTCCCAAGATTACGGTCGAATCGTTACGCTTCAAGATCGGCTCCAGAAATGAACGAATTTTTGCCACGATTGCAGTCCAACATTGCAGTGAGTCCAATATCCCCGTACTCCCAGGCACCTTTCCGTCACTTGCGATTGAGCGGTGCTTTTTCTCAGACAGCAGCTCAAAACATTCCGACAAAACGCTGTCTGCAGTCCATGTGGTACAGTGGCTAGACGTATATTTCTCGTTCTACCCGATCCACATCTCTTCCACAGGTACGATTATTTTTGCCACTCATGTAAGTCATGACATCGCAGAACTCGACAACCGCCACAGTATGGCACCCCATCGTCCATCCACCCTCCCCCTACTAGAAATCCAGTTCGCCACACGTCGCCAAGTCATCCCGGCAAAGTTATTGCATACGAATACGAAGAACGTTAAACATGTTCTGAAGCCCGTCTATTGTACGATACGACTTTTTGGGTTAAGTGGAATAAGGATTATGCACGGTGGGTGGTGTGGCAAGAGGGGCAAAGTACCTGACCAGGTGTTTAGGTTCTTTTCAGTTGTTTCCGTTCGATAAAAAAATTGGGTATACAAGATGGGAAGGACCTAAACACCTGAGCAGGTGCTTGGGTACCTTACCTAGCCGCTTTGGGTTACCTATGCGTGCAGTGAACTCTTGGGATCTAATCAGTCAATCAATCCATCCAATATATCCATACAACTCGACAACCCGAACAATAATCGGTCCATCCAGTCGTTACAGCAAACAATGAACTAGCGCGTTTATTTCCGTCCTTATCGGTTTAGATACCGAATTTTGTGAAGGACACAACCGGGTGGAACCCGAGCCCCTAATTAGGTCCTCGAGCCCCCCCCCCCCCCCTTGCAACACTACCCACTGACAGTGATCTTTTTTCCCCTTGACCTAAAAAGGCGTAACGTACCTTATTATGGTTTCAGGACTTGTTCAGCGTGCTTCGTGAGCTAATACGTCACCGAGGTGACGTAATTATGCGTGACGGAATCTCCTCGGAAAAATGGCAGACATGGTTGAGAAGTGCACCGATCTACCGGAGCCTTGGCAATTTTGTGAAAGGGTGATGGCCTAAGATGTTTTGCGCGATGAGGTTGCACTGAACCTGCAGAATGCACTCCAGAGACCGCTAGAAGATCTTACGAAGAAATCAATTGCCTTTTGGAACCGACCGGCCCTTCATAATTGCGTCTCACAGTATGACACCTTTGCTGTTTACGCAGGTAAGTCAACGGAATTGTGGTTTTAGTTCCGAAATACGGACGTCCCGCCATAAATACCATGTAGTGTTGGTCTCAGCGCTATCAAAGAGATCTAGAAGACATCGCCTCAAATATTTACCTCAATAATCGCCAATTTTGGAGAGCAAACAGGCAATTGTTGAAGACTGGAACAATATATGTGGCGTGGTCTCTCAAAATTTCGTTCTACTTCACCGAATTGATCACTTAATGTCGTTCTTGAACAGGAAGGAGCCATAGATTATACGCTCCTTCGCATGCATTGGTAACTTACAAGGGAGGGTCATCAGGTCAGTCCGGCCTTTTGCGATGGGATGTATACCACTGTACTCGTCTTGGGACGAGAAACTCAAATCTGCCTTCCAAGTTTGCGAAACGATTCTGTGAGCAAAGTTATGAAGGGTAGTCTCCCGACATGGTCGACTCTCTCTCTCTCGCATGTTCGCATGAGTGGACGTGGAATGCTAGCACAGCAAGGTGAGTTGTCGTGTACTGGATACGATGGTTGTTTCACAGGAGATGGGTCGCAGGTTCGGATCCTTTGTGCGACTGCTCTTTTGCTTTTTCTCCCTTCAGCTCATATGAACCCAGAAAGTGCGTATTAGTAAGTATTTGAAAGGTTTACCTCTTCATTCAACATCAAGAGGGGACAAAATTTCACGTTTCCTGATTTATGCATTTTTTCAAGACTTTCATTTATAGAGGGCATATGGTGAATAGGAGATACAAGAATATTTGAAAACCAGTAATTTACGAACACACGTGTGGTATGAAGCGATACTTATTACTGATACAGGAAAAAGAACGGCTTCCTTTAGCCGAAGATCTGTAGAATGCTATCGCTTCGTCCACCTGTATTAAAACAGCAGCAATTCTTAACTTATATGGATGTCTTCATCGGGAACTGGCAACATACCTTATCGTTTCCCACTTGCACATCACCAAAAACGATACTCCCTTGTGATACACTTGCCAGTCTACGGCACTCGGCGTCCTCTGGACTCCATGATGGGTCTTCCTCATCTTCTTCGAAGCATGGCTCCTCGTCAGACTCAATTATTACGTTGTCGAGTGCAGCTTCCCGCAAAATAAACGAGAACTTTTCGATAACTTTTTGTTCCTTCCGGGAAGGCAGACGTCTCACTTCACAGGAACCGAAGTCCTTCAACAAGTACGCCAACACTAGCTTTGGGCAGAACATTGGGATTGAGTATGAGAGAAACTACTGTTTTTCTCTGCTAGACAACGCTACGTCACCTTATACCACATACTTATCTGTACAACTGTACGCTCTGTTCAAGTCTACAGGATATAACGTACCACATGCCCCCTATAAATGAAAGTCTTGAAAAAATGCATAAATCAGGAAACGTGAAATTTTGTCCTCTCTTGATGTTGAATGAAGAGGTAAACCTTTCAAATAGTGAACCGTCACCTTATACCACATACTTATCTGTACAACTGTACGCTCTGTTCAAGTCTACAGGATATAACGTACCACATGCCCCCTATAAATGAAAGTCTTGAAAAAATGCATAAATCAGGAAACGTGAAATTTTGTCCTCTCTTGATGTTGAATGAAGAGGTAAACCTTTCAAATACTTACTAATACGCACTTTCTGGGTTCATATGAGCTGAAGGGAGAAAAAGCAAAAGAGCAGTCGCACGAAGGACCCGAACCTGCGACCCATCTCCTGTGAAACACTACCATCGTATCCAGTACACCACCACTCACCTTGCTGTGCTAGCATTCCACGTCCACTCATGCGAACATGCGAGAGAGAGAGTCGACCATGTCGGGAGACTACCCTTCATAACTTTGCTCACAGAATCGTTTCGCAAATTTGGAAGGCAGATTTGAGTTTCTCGTCCCAAGACGAGTACAGTGGTATACATCCCATCGCAAAAGGCCGGACTGACCTGATGACCCTCCCTTGTTAGCAAATTTTCTGCCTCTCTGGAGTGACCTTATAATATGAAACGGCACAAAAATCAAAAAAATATTTATAAAAATGTCGAGCTGAAAGGCAATGTCATTGAAACTAGTATGGAAGGGTTCTTTGTGGTGAGGAATCTGAGAGAAAAAAATTTCAAATTTCAAAAAACGAAGAAGGAGAACCTCCTTCTTCGTTAAACGGGTGGTTCAGTGTTTTAATGGAAACAAATCCTTTATTTCCAGAATATAGAGTACGACCAAAATACAGATTGCGACAACCGACGAAATAGACAATACTAGTGTTTCAGACGGCTACAGAATAAGGACCACAATCGAACAGACAAGGCGATATCACGCAGAACACAGTGCAAAAAGGAGAAAAGTCCAATTCCCAATCAACCAGTATAGTGATGTTTCACTGCGCAATTCCATTCCCATCCCTCGCAATCTCACAAAGCTCGATAAGCAGTTTATGTTTTTGCTAGGATTTTGAGAATGCGAAAAAATTGGGTTACCGCGAGATAGACGCGATAATACTCACATTTTTTGGTCAACTATCTGCTCTGAAGACCAGAGAAGAAATTAGGGCTGACCTTATAATTATGAAACGCACTCACAGACTTGTTGATGGAGTATGATACTTTGATACCTACGCAGTCTTCGTAAGAAAGAACAAGAAATTAGTAATTTTGAGATATTTGACACTATCTGCTAGCTAATCCAGAACCATCGATGTACATGTACTACCTATGGTTTGAGTCTATTCCAACAACACGACCGCGCGCGTGCGTGTGAAAAAACCGTAGTAAACTGTGGCTTGAAGAATTTCCATAAATTCTGCATCCTTTTGTTCCTACAGTGGAACGTAGCTGCAAAATATATTAGGTTGATCGGAAAGTTTTGATAGGGTTGAGATTTTTTTCTATTTTATTTTACAACTCAGCAAGTAATGCAGGCTAATCAACAATATAATAAACATAGTTAGTTATAACATTGTCCCACTCAACGGGCAGGTCGGCGATTCTCTTCTCCCAGAATTAGGAGGATTAGGGTCAAAGAAGTCACCGACCACTTGTCCAAGGTGGTCATTGTTGACGAATTTTTTCGTTGCTAAGAAAGCCTTAGGGGGCCGGAGCAAGTGGTAATCTGAAGGGATAACATCAGGGGAATAGGACGGATGTGGAACCTTGTCCCAGCCAAGCTCTTCCAATTTTGCACGGGTCCCTCATATGGGTAAAGAGAGCCGTGCAAAATTGGAGGAGCTAGGTTGGGACCCGGTTCCACATGCATCCTATTCACCTGATACTGCCCTCTCAGATTACCACTTGTTCCGGCCCCCTAAGCTTTCCTAGCAAAAAAAAAATTCGTCACCTTGAACAAGTGGTCGGTGACTTCTTTGACTCCTAATCCTCCTAATTCTGGGAGAAGAAAATCGCTGACCTGCTCTTTAGGTGGGACAATGTTATAACTAACGATGGTTATTATATTGTTGATTAGCCTGCACTACATGCTGAGTAATAAAAAAAATCTCAACCCTATCAAAACTTTCCGATCAACCTAATACATTGAAAACAATGAATTCACAGCACTGTATGTGACCTTTCGTAGTTGCAAAGACCGTTTTAGTTTTTCGCATAGAATTTAGTCATGAGATTGTTTTATCTCAGAAGAAAATAAACAAAAACTATGGGGAATGATCGAGTGCAAAAGAGGAAAAATAAGCAGAATGGAAAAGAAAATTTGGACTCGAGTCAGAGAACCCTCCGTAACATTTAACACACATTATGGGAATCGCAATAGAGATATATTACATGAGCTCAGCGACTCCCTGGCTCAGGTGATCAGAACAAAATGGCTAAGCCTTCCTTTAAAGAGTTTTCTACATAGACAGTGTCCTTGACAGCAACCTCCCAAATGTATCGGCATTTTCAGAGGACCGCTTTACCTGTGAAAACTGAATACTATGCATATCCGCCATGTTCAAGCAAATACTTCAAAAAAGTGGCAAAATTGCTTCCGTTCTAGTCCTTAAAATTAATTTTCACAAGTTAATTTTCACTAATCCGCCAATTAGAGTGGCTTGACTTTCCGGTTGCTAAGTAGATTCCCTTACCATAACCTCGCGAGCAGGTGTGTGATCATTTTCATTCCTTCACCTATGATCCCTTTCTCCTGAGCATTCTCTGAACTAGTGATTCGCCTATTACTACCATCTATGCTTTTTTTTTTGAACGTTTGCGTAGGCTTGCATGAGACTAGCTGTTGCCATTCTCCCTTGAGATATTTAGGGTTGCACCTGCTCCAGCACGATTTTTTCTCCTTTTTCCTTACTTCTCTAATAACAGCCTGACAGTACCGCGTCCATGACCCCAAACTTCATTTCTGCATTGTACCATATGAGCTGAGCTCTGTAACGACTGCTTCAGTGATACCTATAGATTGTTCGTTGAAATCGTCACCTCCTGCTCGGCTAGCAACAAGCTAGTTTCTTTTTTATTCTCCGTGCCCCATAATATTCTATTAGTCATTTAAGAAAATGGAGATAGAGCTTTTCCAGCAAGTTTCCCTGCAATAAACGCAGCTTCGAGCAGACAGCAGCTCAAAATGATTATGTATGAGACCTAAGAGACTGCCAATGTCTGAAAGAAAAAGCAAATTGAACGAGGCGAGTAACCGTAATGGGGCGACTTAGATTTTTTGACTGTTCATCTCCTGGAATCATCCATTCCCTTTGCAACGGAAGCGGGGAAAAAGCATCTTCGCAAGAGATTTTCAGAAGGAGATCAAGGGGATAGAGCAGTCAAAACTCAGAAATAGGGCAAGCCCAATGTGAGCACTGACCACTCCAGCGAGGAAGGTGGTTTTTTCTTTGGCACTTTCGTAGTGAGGCAGAACACCTAGAAAGCATTTTTTATTGTCGATGACAACCTCCGGCAACAAGTCATTCCTTATCTTCGCCCTTGTCCTTCTTCTTGTTGCCTTTCATTTTTTTGCCGACAGACATCACTCCATCTTTCATCTGAAAGTCATGTTCAATCTCCTGGAAACTCCGTTAAAAATTAAACTCCGTTAAATTATAAAACCGTTAAAAATTCTTTAACAGTTTCAAGTCAGCGAAATCAGAGTGAGCAATAGGAAATTGATCGAACCTTCTTAAAGGCATTAACTGATCCTTTCGCGAGCTTACTACCCACTTTCTTCACACTGAGACTGTCTCCAAGAGCGACAAAGAGCAGGAGAAGAAAAGTGAATACTATTAGTCTCATTCTGAAATGTGAAACGTTTTTTCGAAGTGTTATATGGGGCCTTATCGAAGGCTGCAACTGCGAGTATTGTGTATTGACATGCGAGTATTGTAGCACGCTTTAGCTAGATGTCTTGCGAAAATCTTGGCAGTTCTGAACCCTACTCCCTAGCCCACCGTCACTACACTTAGCGAGGCTACTAACTGATTCAGTAATTTTCGCAAATTTTGACTTTCGTGTACATGCCACATGCTATATTAATTGCGTGAAGATTAGATCAAGAGGATAGGAGGGGTTGAGATGAAATAATTATGTAGGGAAAGACATACTGAACCGCTCTTATCCCCTTTTAAAGCCATTGAGCCGCAGTGTTTTTTGAAGCAGGATGGCTGAAGAAACATAGAGGCATGGGCTCTAACATTCGTTGCAAAGCAAACTCTACAGAACAATTCTCCTGTGTGAATATCCCTTCCCCGTAGTCCAGCGCGCCAAGATCATACGCTCCAATGGCGGTACGTCTGCTGTGTGATATCATCATACTTCATACGACAATCAAAAGGCTGAAATCAAATGAACGAATAGGGAGCAAGAGCAATCAAAGATAAAAATGACAAAAAATCCCGAATGAATTACGCATTCGAGAAAATACATGTTTCATCAATGAGTAAACCATTCAGTGGAAAAACGTGGAGCCATCATTAATGAGAGCAATTTGAAGAACATACCTGTTTCTGGGTCAAATTTCTGTGCTCTATTGATGATGGGTGTGTTGCAAAAGCTCCGGTGATTAGTGTGGTGTAGGTCATCCATGAGTGGGTTAACTTCGCGAGACGTTTGATTTACTAGTAATTCCAAGGCCTTGGCCACGTAGCTGGTCTACTTATGTCAAAGATAAGGGTCGGAAAAGACAAATATTTGTGAAGGAAAATATGTCGTCAAGTTGGATATTCGTTACAAAGATCAAGTTAGGGCATCTCCCAACAAATACAATTTCTGACCAATAGCAGATACGATATATAGTGAAGATGGAAGCTAGTTATTAGGTTGTTGCAAAATTAATTTCGGTTTCAAGGTATGTATAAATAAGTAGATTTTTTACCCTGAACTATTCCATCCCAAGGAACGCCAGCCATACCATTTGGTGGGTTTTTTCTGCTCTTTCAGAAACTTCTATGAATGTCGCTCTAAGTTTTCCAGCCGGCCTTTTCCAGGGCTGCGCATAATCATGAACCGACGCGACTATCGAGTCATCATGCTTTATGAGTTTAAATTGGAACACTCCGCAGCGGAGGCAGCTCGTAATCTCAGCAGTGTTTTTGGGACGAATTGTCCTTGCGAACGAACAGTGGAGCTCTGGTTTAAAAAATTTGCTTCTGGCGATTTTGATCTCGAAGAGAAGTCGGGTCGCGGCCGCAGGTCATCGCTTAATGATCAAGATTTAAGGAGAGCCGTCGAAGCAAATCCGGAGACGAATACTCGTACGTTAGCAGAAGACCTAGGCGTACATTACTCTACAGTGGCCAGACATTTGCTGACAATCGGCAAGGTGAGGAAGATGTCGAAGTGGGTGCCTCATGACCTGACCGATGAGCAGCGTCTGGCACGTTTCGACACCTGCTCTAATCTCCTAGTTCGCCATAAAAATGAGCCATTTGTAAACCGTATTATAACTGTAGATGAAAAATGGGTTCTTTATGATAACAGGAAGCGGGGATTAGTCTGGGTAGATAAGGATGCTACTCCAAAAACCTTTCCTAAACCCGACCTTCACCCTAAAAAGGTTATGATTACTGTGTGGTGGTGTTGTAAAGGTGTAATCCATTACAGTTTCTTGCAACCTGGTCAGCCAGTCACAGCAGAGTCTTACTGTTGTGATCTGGAGCAAATGTATAGAAAGTTGCAAAAATTGTGGCCGGCGGTGGTGAATAGAGGAGGGCCGATCCTGTTGCAGGACAACGCAAGGCCACACACCTCACAAATCACTCGGCAAAAATTGACCCACTTGGGTATAGAAGTTCTCCCTCACCCAGCGTATTCTCCCGACCTTTCCCCAACAGACTATCACTTTTTCGAGCCCTCAATTCTCATCTGCGTCAGAAACAATTTACTAATTTAGACGATGTTGAATGTGCCTTCCTTGACTTCGTTGATTCTCGTGATAGTAGTTTTTATAGTGAAGGCTTAGATTTATTGCCTGTTCGTTGGCAAAAGTGTGTAGATTCCGATGGTTTTTACTTCGATTAATAAACTTGTGTTTAAGCTGAGTTATAGTAGTTTGAAGTATGCGGTTCATTTCCGAAATTAATTTTGCAACAACTTAATACTATAACAGTCCATAAACAGTCCGTATAATGTTCTAGTCTCACAAGAATGTCAATTTCGTCGTTTCTATAGTGGATTACCCTTCACATAACACTGGCGACCTGACCGAACACTGGTCGGAACACTTGCACGCCACCCATTGATGATATAGCGAGGGCCTTCTATCTTAACCTTGTTATACGTGTGAGTGCTGATATTTATTATAAATATGCCATCAGGAGACTGCAAACGAGTAAAGAAGTGTTAGCGGTATAGTGGAATAGCACACATCCCGAAAAGCATGGAGTGCAGGTTCGAGTCGTTAGGGGCCAGTCCTTTCACCCATAACTCGTCATCTTCACCTGTCGTTTACTTTCACACTTCTCAATCTTCCGAGCATTGGTTGGGTGATTGATTTGTAACACACATCAAGGTCAACAGAAAAGCTCGCGATATCTCGTTCCAGACATTTACAAAATGAGCGACCGCTAATGGGTTAGGATCAAAGGCCTTTCCCATATCACCAAAAGAGCGCATTATGAGATACAGTAACGGGAAGTATTTTTGTAACCTAATGAATTATACTGAAGATGTAGAATCAAGCAGAGCCATACCTAGAGGACGTCTGATGTAGTGCTTCCACCGAGGGATTACCATAAGAAGTGGCTCAACTTTTTCAGTAATGGTATGCCATTCAAAATACTCCCATTAATGATGGCTATACCTTTTTCGAGTAAGTAGTTCACTCACCGATGGAGCGTGCTTTTGCTCAATACGGAAATCATTCGAAATTTTTTGTCCCTCGATTGCTTGAACCCTGTTTGTTCATTCAATTTGACTCGTTTAATTGTCGTGTGAAGTATGATGATATCACACAGCAGACGTACCGCCATTGGAGCGTATGTTCTTGGCGCGCTGGACTACGGGGAAGGGATATTCACACAGGAGAATTGTTCTGTAGAGTTTGCTTTGCAACGAATGTTAGAGCCCATGCCTCTATGTTTCTTCAGCCATCCTGCTTCAAAAAACACTGCGGCTCAATGGCTTTAAAAGGGGATAAGAGCGGTTCAGTATGTCTTTCCCTACATAATTATTTCATCTCAACCCCTCCTATCCTCTTGATCTAATCTTCACGCAATTAATATAGCATGTGGCATGTACACGAAAGTCACAAATTTGCGAAAATTACTGAATCAGTTAGTAGCCTCGCTAAGTGTAGTGACGGTGGGCTAGGGAGTAGGGTTCAGAACTGCCAAGATTTTCGCAAGACATCTAGCTAAAGCGTGCTACAATACTCGCATGTCAATACACAATACTCGCAGTTGCAGCCTTCGATAAGGCCCCATATAACACTTCGAAAAAACGTTTCACATTTCAGAATGAGACTAATAGTATTCACTTTTCTTCTCCTGCTCTTTGTCGCTCTTGGAGACAGTCTCAGTGTGAAGAAAGTGGGTAGTAAGCTCGCGAAAGGATCAGTTAATGCCTTTAAGAAGGTTCGATCAATTTCCTATTGCTCACTCTGATTTCGCTGACTTGTAACTGTTAAAGAATTTTTAACGGTTCAAAGAGTTTCCAGGAGATTGAACGTCTTTCAGATGAAAGATGGAGTGATGTCTGTCGGCAAAAAAATGAAAGGCAACAAGAAGAAGGACAAGGGCGAAGATAAGGAATGACTTGTTGCCGGAGGTTGTCATCGACAATAAAAAATGCTTTCTAGGTGTTCTGCCTCACTACGAAAGTGCCAAAGAAAAAACCACCTTCCTCGCTGGAGTGGTCAGTGCTCACATTGGGCTTGCCCTATTTCTGAGTTTTGACTGCTCTATCCCCTTAATCTCCTTCTGAAAATTTCTTGCGAAGCACTGCAGCAAATTTCTACCTTCCCGCTTCCGTTGCAAAGGGAATGGATGATTCCAGGAGATGAACAGTCAAAAAATCTTAGCCGCCCTACTACAAATACTCACCTCGTTCAAACTGCACCTTTTTTGACTCGTTGCATGAAGAAGCAGCCGCTTACAGATAATTTCAAAACTGCAGTCCTTTTCGACAGCCTGTTAGGCCTCGTACTGGCCAAATCATTTTGAGCTGCTGTCTACTTGAAGTTGCGATTATTGCAGGAAAACTTGCAAGAAAAGCTCTATCTACACTTTGTCAAAAGAATGAAAGAATGTTGTGAAGCACAGAGAATAAAAATTAAACCAACTTGTTGCATACCCTGACAGTAGGTGCCGGCTTCAATGAACAGTCTACAGCTACCACTGACGTACATAGTCATCACAGAGCTCAGCTCACGTAGTACAAATGTGCAGAAATAAAGTTTAGAGTCATGGGCGCGGTACTGTCAGACGGCTCCCTTCAGTGTGCTGCAGCTTGTATTGTATCAAAGCGATCAAAGTTCAGCCCCGTGTCTGCCTTGGCCTTTGCCAGAATTGCAGTTTTCATGCTTTCATTCAAGTAGGAATGCCACCATTCAAGTAGAAGTGCCACTTTGTATGAGATCTGCCGAAAATCGATCAACAGCGGAACGAAACTATCGCACGATCGGTGCCACTCGGATGGTCTGGCACGCTTTGTGGCCGCTTGATCCAGCGGCAGCAAGCCTTTGATATCCTCGATCTGTCCAATAAATCTTTTCACCTGTACACGAACAACTTTTGCAAGTGCTCGTTAGTGTATTTGCATTTTCTGCGGATATGGAACATCCCATATGTGCAGTGATACAATCGCCGATCGATGGCGGTGGAAAATCCACCGTGTAAGGCTCTTTCTCATGGGCCCTCCTCATGGCTGGTAATCAAGGCTGATTACCTACACTTCGAAATTCTCCTACTTCGTTCGTTGCAAGAGTTGCCCAGTACGTAGGCAAAAGATGACAAAGTGACTGAGTGGGGTCCTGTTCGTTGTTCGCTTTGGGTGATCTGGCACAAACTCTCTCTGATCTTTCGAGGAGTGCTATATCACCCCAGTGCTATCGATGGTGCGATAGTTTCGTTCTACTTTTGATCGATTTACAGTTTTTCGATGGGTGATATTCTTTCCTGAATGAATACAAGAAAATTGCAACCGCGAAAGTCAAAGCAAGTACGAGGCTGAACCATGTGTATGTATTAGGTTGATTCATAATAAATCGGACAAATTGGCAAATTCTAATCATTGTCGTACTACTTTTTAACGACAACTGGGATTCACTTGTAATATGCTCCATCTTTATCGATGACCTTCTGCCATGGGTTAGGCAGAACATGGATGCCGTTGCTCCAGAACGCCGGAGGCTGGAGCTCGAAGAAGTTGCCGAGTGCCGCCTTGACCTCGTCGCGAGTTTTGAAGTCTTGGCCGTCCAGGTGGCGTTGGCTGTGGGAGAAAAGGTGGAAATCTGAAGGGGCCAGGTCTGGGGAGTACGGTGGGTGTGGAAGCACGGTCCAACTGTACGACAGCAGCTCGGCCTTGATAGATCTTGCAATGTGCGGTCTCGCGTTGTCGTGCTGGAAGTAGACATATGACCGCCGCCGTAGCGATCTTTGGACATTGGCCTTCAATTCTCGTAATTGACGAACGTAGACGTCGGCGGATACTGTGGTACCTTCATCGAGCAGCTCCCAGTACTCTACGCCGTGTACGCTCCACCAACCGCGGTTTTCGTCTTCGATGGAATAGTCGCCTGACGCAAACTTCGAATGCCACAAGTACACTATACTTCTGGCGGGGGCATGCTCTTTGTGAACTTCTTTCAGACGTCTGCCGATATCCGCGGGTTCCTGGCCAGATAGCGATATAAATAGTATGACGTTGCGGATGTGGTCTCTGGACCGCTTGAAATCGTGCGGCATTGTGGCGGAATGAATTTACTTTGGAGTGATTATTTTGCGGTACTTTGAAGAGCTTTTCATACTCATTCCAACGGTACCTCGCGCGTCCATTTTCGTTAACTCGTTGCTGAGTTATGATCTCTAGAAATCATCCCTACCATTTGTCCGATTTATTATGAATCAACCTAATATCTTGCCGTATATTGTTTGAGCCTTTCGTGTAAATGCATTTACCCTGGAATCTTGAAAGCAGTTTACTCACTATTTATGTGCGCCTTTCTAGTTTGTGATGGCTATGATGGCCTTCATTATTGGGAGGATAGGAAAGGAACCCATACACCTGACCAGGTTCTCCAGTCCCCTTTGCCCACGGAACACCGAGCGTTTCCTTTTTTCCACTTGTCCCAAAAAAGCATAGCGTACACTAGACGAGTTTCGGAAAACGTTCAACGTGCTTCGAGTGCAATTACCTTGCCGAAGTGACTCCATCGTGGGTGATGCAACCTCCTTCACTACCTTGCGGGTTCTTGAGGGGGCGGCCGGAATGGGGTGGTGGGGTGTCATATTGGGCTCTGTGGTGTCTCCACATACATGGATGGCAAAAATTGCCGCATGAGTGGAAGCGATCTCGAATGTCTCGAGAAAAAATATGTACGCCTGGCAACCGCACCACACTGCAGCGACTGCAGCCTTTGTTTTCGCTCCGTTGTCTGGAAAAAAATCGTCGCCCGTTAGCAAAAGGTGCACACGACTGCGATGACACTGTACTCACTGCAATCGTCGGACATACGCAATGCAAAAGTTAACGCACGCTTGGATGTGATCACATGATAATCTGATTCCCAACGCGCTTAGCCACTCCACTACACAAGCGAAGGCAAGTGGAACATTTATTGTTTAGTAGAAAAAGTGTGCATAATCTGTGCCATTTTCGATACCTCTACATGCGTGGCAAAATATAGTAGTGCTCAAAAGACTTCGGCCAAACACTTTTTTGTCATAACTTTTTTTCTACCTTACCAAATTTGAATTTTAATATGTGGTGTCTGAACCCATTGTCAACATTTCCTTCTACTGGAGTGCCGCTTGACTCTTTTCATGGTTTTTTACAAGAATTTACTACAAAACCACCGGAGAGAAGGAAAAGGAATAGTCAAAAAAACGGTTTCTTTACAGAAATAAAACTAGCAAGCCTTAGAAAACATCAGAATTCTATAGAAAGACCACGACTTTCGATGACAGCGGCACAGCGGGACGGCATAGGGATGGCACTCCAAAAACAAAAATATTGCATATAACCTCGTAACTTACACCGTTGAGCGCCAGAAAGGTATATTTGGTATGCAGTGTCTTCAAGAATAACAAACTTAAACTACTCTTATATCGGTCCAGTCGCAAAAAAGTTATAAGTGAAAAACCCGGGTAAAAAACCATTTGGCCGAAGACTTTTGAGCGCCACTGTATGCACAGAATCGGTCTCAGATCATGAAAATGGCAATGGCGAACATCATTCACTGACAAGGGAAGGAAGGATACTGGGTCGAAGTGGCCATTCGTAATGAGACACACCTCACTCGACGCGCTTCTAGACGCTGATCTCAAATTTGTAGTGAAAATCAGCCTGACAGCTCTCCGAATGGAGGTACGGGGCATTTCTGAATGCACCGGTTCCACATGTACATATAGGAATGTCCCTCGCCCATGTCGCAGGTACAGTCCATTTCGGAGAGCTTGGTAGGGCGTGGCCTACGAACTTGGGTGAGAGTATCTCTCACCGCGCTACACACTCTCACTCTCGCCACACAATCTCACTCTCGCCACCCAGGCCACGCCCTTTCAGACCTCTGATATGGACTGTAAATACAAGGGAAGTCGAGGATAATGAGTAGCAGCATAGCGCAGAGGTATTTGTGGCGATTCATGTGGTGTGGGACGGTGTATGGAATCCCCATGAGGCCTTCTTAGGCTATCTCTTTCATGTCTTGGAAACATCCTTGAAAGTGTTGCTAAGTGAAATCAATGGTATTCTCCTTTTCCGCGTACCTCACTATCCCTGTCTTTGAGTACGCCGATTACTCCGTGATCCAGCTTCCTAATATGAGCAGACTCCCATATCGCATGAATCAGGCGTTATTTCGCAAAACGATTATGATGTTCACGCTCAAGAGGTCGAATCACCTTTCTGTGCAAATTTCCAGCTAAATCAATCGAGTTTCTGGTCTAACTTCGGAAAAGAGGTGTGGCATGGAGTAACGTTTTTTTTTGGAATTTTTTCTGAAAAAGTCATCAATCATCACAAAAATATTCTGAGCATGTATTTTACCATATCTATTACAAATGCCCGTAATACCAAATGTACGTAACAAGCACCTAATAAGAGCATTTGCGGGTTGACGACTTCTCCTTCTGTGAGGCTACTTACTCCGGAAAATCGCTTTGCGGCGCCACCAGTACGACCTGCTCTTGGGAACCCGTCACAGCGTAGCAGGCTGCGTCACCTTCTGCGCTTCCACCCATGCCACACTGTCTCGCTTTAAGGCTGTCGTGCCCTGCCACTGGCACTCGCACCCGCCGCGCCTTCGCCGCGGGCGGCCACACGATTTTCCGGAGTGAGCAACCTCACAGCTTTTCCTTTGTTTGATGGGCACCACGAAACGTTCAGCCCATGTATTTTTCCGACGCCTATCAAGTTTTCGCGTTAGCTAGAAACTTCTCCCTTGAAGAAATTCGATCTCCTGAACACATTAAATACATTGGTGTGTGGAAACGTCTGGGTCACCCGCTACAGGCTTCCAAACATACCATGTGATGATATTATTCATTTAGAGAAGCCCCTACAACTCTATTCAGAGATTTTTTGGCAAATTTTGCACTGAGATTTGGAATCTACGGTCAAAGACGCGTCGAGTGACATGTGTCTCATTGCAAATGGTCACTTCGACATCCCTCCCTTGCATGCTACCCTAGAAAGAACAAACTCCAGAGTTGCTGCTCATGATCAAGGATAATGATGCGACAAAAACCAGCCCTCCCTCTTCTGCAAGTATTGCAAAATCTAGGAGTTTTACAATTTTATCCTAACCATATGAAAAACTATGTACATAACATAAGCGGAAATATAATAATATATAGAAATTGGAACAACAGTTTTCAGCAGCAAATTTGCAATCGGAATCGGCCACACACATAGACAATCCTAAGCACACACCGGATATTTAGTTCACAGACGGATTTGCACAGAGAACACTCATTCGATGACGAGGTATATCACATAAGTAAGATCGGCATTCCATGGATTACGGTAGCGCCCATAAATCCGCAACCAACACAAGTTAATGACGACTCATTGGCTTTGCATGAACATAGGCTCTACTGACGGATTACTGTACTCATCACGAGTTTCGACTTCGTGATTGCTTGGATGGTTGTTAGGCGATGTCAAGAAAACGGGAATGACGATAGCTATCCAGATAGATTCGTGAGCGTCTCTTCGGTGTCACGAAGTCTTCTATTCGGCGTTCTTGATCTTTGAAGCATCTTAAGCACACAGATGTAAAATAACTTCAACAGGACTTTAATGTTGAAAAAAATAAAAAAGAGCGGAGACAAAACATCATGCTAATCCTAGAAAGTTTAAGTTGCCTTTCTGACAATTTTTTCCCGGTTTTTGATAGCGATTATGAACTTAAAATCCAACTGTATACTCCACGGCCAGGAAATTATCAGCTCTTGCCCCTCCCACGCCTTCTCGTCCCTAACCTCTTTTCCCCGAAATTTGGTGTGAGTTCATGTGTATACTCTTAGATGAAATACTACTTCTTGTAGCATTTCATGCTGACTGTTTACCCAATAAAAATGCGAAATTACCCATGGACATAACTATTAAAACTGTCGAAAAAAATCAAAATGATGAATTTTGTGACAACTGCAGATTATGATCAAAATGTCATCATAGGCTCTTCAGAGAGCATCCCAAAATCTCTTTACTTTGGCAGAATATTTATACCCATGCGTTTATCCGTATCCACAAAAGCAAGAAATAACTCTCCAATGCGACAGGTGTGGTTAAGGGGCGGGATTCGTGCATTGGGCGGCGTTTTTATCCTTATGAAATCTGATGTTGTAGCTCAATTTGAAACGCCATTTTGCTTGGAAATGAATGAAACTTCGTTGTTCTAAAGCGAAAAGTCAGTTCCAGCCCCAGCAGCAATTGGCGAAAGGTTCTCTAATCATGCTGTGATAAGCGTGCGCATGAGAGGCGTGGATTCGGCACAGGACACAGACACTTACAAATCTACTAAAAATTTCAACCTCCTTATCCTGCAAAGTGACTCACTTTGAATTTCTATTCTCATCAGTTTCCGAGAATTTAGTGGTGTGTGAAGTGCTGTAGGAGTGTCGCTTATCGGCCACCACCATCGGTGGCATATCGTAGGTTTCCACCCAATCAGAGGCATTCCACTGTACGAACGTGAGCGCCACTGGCAATTTTTCCGGCATTACCGAGTGATGGGTGATAAGCATTTGGAGCGATGGGAAATGCTTGTCGCAACTCTGAAAAAAAAAACGATCGATTGAGCGACTTCTGAAGTCCTTCGAAGCAGTCAGCTTGGTACAGGAATTTCGACAATATACAAGCCTTTTGGAAAAAAAAACATTCGAGATAATGGCCACTGCTTGTCGTAATTACACAGCTATTCAAACTGCAATACGATACTACAGTACCCACCTCAGAACAATGAATTCCGCTGTGCCGAGTATGACGTAAGAATGTGGGTAATGAAGTGTTGTGGTGGTACCGTACTTGAAACTCTTATTGGGATTACCGTGACACCGATTAGCATAATCCACTGGATTTTTAACTCAATTGTTATGCTAATAGATAGGTGTTACGTATGTAGACTGGGAAAGGTCAATACAGTTTAGTTCATTCATACTTGTGTATTGGTAAGCTGAAAGTCAATGAAAATTGCTTTTGCGAATTCCATCGAGTGGATGATACATAATCGTGCTTTTCGCGCTACTTACAGGTGCCAAAAACGCGCAGATTTACTGAGTTCCATCACGTCTACGGCACCATAAATAAATAGAAATATAATTAAACTTATTTCGCCTATTGCGAAATAAATAATTCGTATGTAATGATCTAGTGTAAGTGTATTTTGAGAGAAGTGTTTATCACCATGCGTTACCATCAAGATCCCGATCCCGATGATTCCCGTTCAGAAACTCTGGAAGCTCGTCTCCTCTTATAACGCTGAGTACTGAACAGCTATAGGATGTTGTACTTGTTTCACTGACGTAAACACAACAGGCATCTGCCAGAAAACACTACCCTCCCATACTGATTGCACTGGAAGAAGTAAATTTAACCAACGATGAAAAATTTGCAGGTCTAATGGGTTTTAGTTAGTCGCAGTTGCAAATCCGACGTCTCGGCATCAAACCAAGACGTAGGGTGTACTTCATCCCAAGACATTCAATCAAATTGGATATTTTCCAACTGTTGCTTGATTAATTTGTGCCTTTCGAGGCTGATCGGTGGAACATTTATTGTAACGGCCTAACATTTCGCTGAATCGTCGTCTTCGGGAGCAGCCCTGGGGTTTCACCTTTTGACGGACGGGCAATCTAGGTTGAAATCACTCTTTCTCGATTTTTCAAGTTCTAGTTTCATCCGACTTCTAACAAATCCCTTCAGATCCCTCAACTCCCTCAGGTTCCTTGAATCTATATTCCTCTACCCACGTTTTTTTTCTATTCAATTACCTCCGAATCATATTGATGTCCTTTTTCCACAGAGTATTATGACGGTTCGTGTAGCGAAACTCTAACTGACCTTAATACGATATCCGTGCTGATTTCTGACTATCAGGTAATGTGATATGCATGCTGGATTGTGCGACGGTGGTACACGAACACTCAGTGCCAAACATCGTCGTTTCGATTCCGAATATCTCACCACGAATGCTCCTTCGGCTTGCGCTAGCAGGTTTCGAACCAAAAGTTCTCTGAAATATAAGCTCGAATAATAAAAAATGGGAGTATGCATCGTCTCCAAGTAGAGTGATTGTCTCTGGACATATGAAGACAATAACAAGAATGAGGAGAAAATTATTGATATATCTGCCGTACGCCTCACTAGCCGACTGATTACTGCGCTGATGTATTATTTCACCGCAATTTACATATTTACCCATTTATTATTTATTTACTTACTTGACACAATGAACGTGATGTCCAACATATGAGTCGACGTACAGTCGGTAAGAACAAATGACTTGGAAAGCCATTCAAATTTGGGTTTTCAGGAGCACCGCACCTTTTCTATTCAAATTTTTGCAGTTATTATTCGGCATTATCGTATGGTGGCGGTTTTTCCAAATATTTTATGACCCCCCTGGTCTCCTTTCTCACTTCATGGGATAAATACCCAGTCGACATGACCTCCATAATCATGTAACATCTGGTAGCAGACTTTCGTCTTCCCATAAAATTCTCGCGCCATAGCCTGCGTGATTGATGTCGCCCCACGTACCCGTTCAGACAGTAATGGTTGCTTTGAGGCGCACAGCACAACCCGCGGTTAGGCTGAGCTAAACGAATGTGAATTTCATGAGCTTCTTAGCTGTCAGCAAAAGGTCCACGTTCCCTGCTCACCCCGACCTCAACCTCCAGGAAATTTTCAGGACAAGTACACCGAAATCAGGTCCATTTGATTTCAATTCTTCTTCATGAAAAAGCGTAAAAATGGCGATATCACAATTGGTTTTGGTTCTAGAGCGATCGGACCCTATATTTTCGTTTTGAATAGTCCAAAAATTTCATCATCAAAGGGTTTTATCTTGAAAGGAATTCGAACACACACATAGGCTTTCCTATGCCTATCCATCTCACTACTGTTGCCCTTCGAAACTTCTCAGCTCCAGCATATTTGAATAATTCCAAAAACCTCGGGTGATTCGAAACAATAAGGTATTTCCTCAGTTCTGAACACTATATTAACCTCTGGCATACCAATTCCTCAGAAACCGCAGGCATTTCCCAGCCAATTGAACCGATTACCATGCAACGGTATTTACCCACGTGTGATGGTATTCACCTCTGCGCGGCATGTTTTATGCTATACAGCTGTTGATTTGACCCATGATGACTTTGCCATTACTGCCCATCCCAAATCCTTGATTGCCCCCACTTAATTGCCCATCTCATGAGCAATTAACGCACGTGTATACGCGTCGTCACAAATAAGTTCCTATATGGATGGCGGACATATTCAAATCGCCGTCGCAAAAAATCATCAACTGAACTAGTAATCGCAAAAATAATTGAAATGTAATATAAACGAGTCAATCAATACCTTGATGGCAACTTTACAAAATAATTGACGTTTTCCAGTTGAGCTTGAAGCGTCTCATCCACGGGATAGATCCATTCTCCGAGCTTCTCGTCAAATACCAACTCGGGCTCAGAGGGTTTCTTTTCTTTGACAGCTACAGGCTCTTCAATCAATGGCTGAAACCAATAGGAATAATAGGTATCGATCGATGGAATCAACAGAGTGAGAAAAACCTACGGAAGTAATTTTTGGTAATAGTTCTTCTCGTCGAATATCTTTTCGTGGAGGTGAATCGATGCTGCTCATCTGAAATCGAACAATAAATCAATAGCTACCAATCCAACTACTTTTTAGGGCTCTAAATGCATCGACACCTCAATGGATACACATGTCCGAGAGAAGCACACCTCGTATACTTCCACTAATATTTATTTATTTACTATTTACAAAATGATACTTCTCCCTGACAGTTATTTATTCTTCGCGGTTCTCTAGGAGAAAATTATTCGTTATAAGAAAAACAGTAATAGGAGGCCACACATAGTTTCAAATGTTCGCTCCGTTCCGAAAGGAAGCCGAGTACATGGCTCATTCCGAAATATCGATAGAAGCCAAACCACTTTGTTTCCACCAATCCAGCTCTCGCTTTTCCATGTAGCACTCTCAGGGGTTTCGGTCATTTAAATATTTAGTTGATATAAATATTACGTCATGCACCCCTTTAGTGGAAAGGGATTTCCGGCATGCCATCGCATCGCAACGAGGCGCTGACGTAACGCAATCGTAGATGATGTTCCCAGTTAATAATACAGTGCTATGTGACACGTACGGAAAATTGCGTAACTCCGCGCGCTACGTCCAAAATGATGAGTTAGATGATCTACCGATAACCGCGTGACCAGTTATTAACAATCTCTGAATGAGTAGAATGACACGGCTGACAGATCGAGTTACTGCCGTTCAGCCTTGGATTGAACGTCACATGTGATGCTCATTGCGTTGATGGATCTTTTTCAGATGCGCCATGCATTGCACTACAAGGATCTACACCTTGTGGGGCTAAGGAATGTATGCCACTATTTTAACTTTCCAAAACTAACCTACTGCCTCCTATGGCACCTCCGTGCTCCTGTTGGGGAGATTAAGCAAGGTTACAAACGAAATGAAGCATACATCTTTCTCTAGAGATGTGACACCAATGCATCGCATGTGGTGCATGAGGAGCCGATGCGGCGTCGCGTTGCGAAATTTTCCGCTTTGGTTCCACACGAGCTTGAAGCACATGAATGAGTGTAGCTTATACAGCCGGCTCGGTACGGATCAATCCTATGGTGCGTACTCATTTCAGTTCCGTTCAGGAAGGCAGTCGAAAGTGATTTACGACTTGTGGGGCGGAAAAAAAGTACGCCAGCGTTTTATCCTACGAAAAAACCCTTCACCATTTTTATCCTCTAGCACCTACCTGCTCCCATTGTGTGGATCATAAGCGAGGTTACAAACGAAATGGAGCATAGATCCTTCTTTAGGGATGTGACACTAATGCAAAGAATCCGAGGTGCATAAGGAGCCTATGCGGTGTAGAGCGGCGAAATTTCCCGCTCTGGTTCCACACGAACCTATCAGGATCACGCAAGGCATGCCGCGCTTGCAATGCCGTATCGATTCCTAGATTACACCTGGGAAGGATTTACTCCACTGCACTCAAAGAGAAGTTAATATTTGGGCCGTGAAGCCTACGAGCCAACATAATGTTGATATTTACAAGACGAATGAACAAAGCTGAAGTTGAAGAGAAAAATGAAAAAAATGAGAACTTTTTGAAACTTATTTATGCCCTTTTTCCGATTACTATTCATCATTTCGAAGGTAACTAGAAGAAAATGCTGATGGCCTATGAGATGCCCATTTGCAGAAGAACTCCCGATATCGGCTGGTTCCAGTCATGCTAGCAATCAATCTACGCAGTCGCATTCTACGCGATGATCTGTGCAGCGTTTTTTTTTTCAGGAGTTCTAGTGAAATCAAGAGAAACTCTTAGCCAGTCTATATTTTTATGAGAATAAAAAATGCTGAAAAGCAGCCTTTTCTTCATCTCATGAAGCGATGGTATGAAGCGACGATGATAACTGAAGCTTATGATCACTACTTTTTTGAGTGATCCTCCTGCGTGTGACTAATGACCTTCCCTAGGTTATATCCGGCTGCGATTGGGCACTCCAATGGCATATTCGAATGCTCGAATTGCTTTACTCAGAGCCACTTGTAGCACGCGAACAGGGTGGTGCACACCCTTGAACTTGAACAAACAATAGAGTCGTGTATGTACCGTCTACGTACATTACTGTGAACAGATTGCTCAGCATATTGTAGAGGGTTACGGTAGGCTAACGAGGTGGAAAAACTTGGTGATCACAGTAGATACCCTCAATTTTCGAAAAACTTATTTTTCAAATTTCAGTAACCCGACGGCCCTTTACACAATATGGTATCCAAAAGCATGAAACACTGATATTTCAGACTTCCGACTTTGAACTCGAGAGGATTTGAGGAGCATTCCCAACATGTATGGCACCTTGTTGTCTGAAGATGCTGTACCGCCCCCTGTTTTTGCAGCAGTAGCAACTTTGAAAACTCTACGACAGGTGGTTGTTTACGATTACGTCATCGAAGTGTGGCTTCTCGTTGCCAGACGCTGACTGAGACTTTATGGTATTTTGATGGGAGAGCCTCATTTCAAGGGCCCTTTACTTAATCCAATTGGAAATTGCGTAAGCGTAAGGTCAATCCCTTTCCTAAGGTCATCTATAGAACTAGAACTGATCAATAAGTGCTATTTATATTTGTTTACTAGTGATTTCTCTCGAGATAATCCTCATAAGCCCACCAAACAATTAAGAAGACTTAGTCTCGATAATAACCGATTGGAACGCCTCTGGGTGGCTTATTTTGAGAACGTTCTCTAATCGAGTTAATTGCTCTCGTAGGAAGGACCGTGAGCGGATTCAAAAGCGCCTAGGAACGGATGGAACGGCTAGAAAACTGACTTACCCTTTTGTTAGCCACTGATGCAGATGATGAGAGACGATGTAGAGCGCTCGAGAACACAGCACTTACTGGCCGCCGCTTCCTGTAATTTATTTCTACTCGACTGGAGTACAGCAGTGATAAAATAATTCACAATCTACGATTGTAAACAGTGATATTTGTTAATACTTCGTAAAGATGTTAAGTATTCGTGAAAAGTGCGACAATGAACAGCAAACGGTTTCGAAATAACTAAAGAGTTGAGTATGATGTAGCGGAGAAAGGCGCTGTTATTCACACACGACCCAGAGACCGTTTCCGTCCACGAGAACTGAACTTACTCTGAACGTCGATGCCAAACTAGATGGGGAGAATAAATGTACCTGGGTAAGACACTGGCTACACCTTTCCTATAGCTGTATCCGGGAACCCATTCAGTTTTCCTGATAAAATCCAATTCATGGCGTATCCCAGGAAACTAACCCCACTATCAAGCACTTTTTCATCACTGAATAACTATCGAAACTGAAATGAGAACTGACCGTTTTGATTTCTCATCTACGGACTCTTTACCTTTGCCGAGGAAACGCGCCATGAACGCCGTCGATGTGACACGTTTTTCTGATTTTGGAAGGGCGGAGACCTAAAATGGAGATGTAAGTAGCTGCAAAACTTTTTAGTTGATATTTGCAACGACGATTGCGATAAAAAATATTAGGCAAAAACCGCTTGAATGTTGTTTGTTTATTCAAGATCTGTGAAGACGACATTTCCAAGGAAGAAGACAGCCCTTCGAATTTCAGTGAATTATGGAAGATTAAACGGAGGTATCAGAGGTATTGCACTAGAGGTAATTCGATTCCTTCATACAGGTCTTTCTCAGGGAACATTTTGATAAATAAAAATTCAAAAAAAAAGAGCTCCAGCAGTCGCAGCCCGGTCATTGAAATTAAATGGAACTCGTTTGAATAGCGACAGTCTGATCGATAACGGTGAAAGGTTTATGATTTCGACTACCTTCCAACTTATCATGTATGCGCGCATGATAATAAACTGGACGAGTTTTGCCACGATGCCGCTCGTACGCACTCCCATAAGTCGTTTACGGTGCCGAGTCGTAAATACGGACCAAGCGCATAAGCCTAGGCGGCGGTGCGCTTTTTTGTCATTGCGTTGTTACGTGGTAGCCAGATGTGAGTTAGTTACGTGGATGATCGTAAAACGATGACGGTATACGGCCGTTGGGTGGGTTACACTGAAGCCAGGCAGCAAATATGATATTCACTCGATCATAAGCATAAAACAGAAAGATGGACCGCTGATATGACAGACTGGACATGATTAAGCTCCAAAAATGGGCCAGCGATAGAAAATTCGAGTTATCATAAACAATTGTACTAATTTTCAATCGCTCTCTCTGTTTAGCAATGCAAGTGCACCGTTCACAATTTCAAAAAAAAAATTGTCGCGGGAACGTGACTTTCAATTTCTTCGCTCCATTGGTAGATCTCTTTCATAGAATCAGCGGTGCTCGAGAAGTCAATGGGAAGAGATGATATTCGAGATGTTTTCAAAAATACATCTCGAATAAGTAGGGGTTCTGACAACTATTCTAGTATAATATCACTACGGGAAACACTAATACAATCAGACTAAAAAGGGTATTACTTAATGATAACAAATACTTATTTATAACTTTTCATACATCTACATCGTAAGCCAATTTTTTAGAATAGATAAAGGAAGACTGAGAAAATTGTGTCTTCTTCTTTCTAACTTTCCTGATTTACCGTCCGAACCGATTAGATGAACGAAAAAATGGACCAACATACCGGTAAAGGAGTCGCCATGGACATTGGCCGTGTTGGTGTGCTGGTTCGGGCTAAAGCGGCTTGAAACGCGTTTCCCAACACGGATTCGATCTCCTCTACCTGAAATGTGATCAACTTTATAATAACCACTTAAACTGTTACAAGTTCGCCATTATAATTTGAGATTACCAGGAAAAGCTTTAAAGGGAGAAAATCATAAGTAACTTTCAAAAATCATTCAGACTCTGGTCGAAATCATAGTCCTACAGCAATCATGTTCGACGGTCGAGCTCAGAGCAGAAAAGAAGTTCGGTAACAACAAAATCAAATAATTTGAGTAAAAGGTGAATAAAGTAATGAGAAATTTGCGGAACTGCATAGATAATACAACTATTAGGGACCCCAGAGTAAGATACTTTGAATGGTCAGACTAAGGTATGCTGATAAACATATTAAATCGAAAAATATACTAAACTAAATTGCAAGGAAGTAAGCTGAGGATACTGTGGCTCCGAAAATCTGCAAGTGGCTCCCTGATGCATTGAGTAATTTAAGGAAGTACGAGCTTCCATCTAGGGAAGCCCAGTGGCTTACAACGCCAAGAACTTCCAGGAATGTCAGAAAATGCCATGAAGCACTTCCGGAAGGCTACAGAATGACTAAGCACGATAGTATGAGGCTAGTGGGAAGGGGGGGGGGTTATTAAGGGATAGCCGTCAACATTCCAGTACACGATAAATGAGCCGCACTGCTAAAAGAACTGGTCGCTATGGAATTCCAACTGTAACGAAGTTTGCGCATATTTTCTGGCAATCGTTGGGTGTGCAACGACGCTCATCCATCAACTGTAAGAGCGGGGGGCTTATCAGAGTGCTGGATCGAATGGCTAAATTAAGCCGTGTGCGCGCGCTCACGTCAAATTCACTCCGAACGCACCACAACGAAGAAAGATCGCAATCAAAACTGGCACGATGTGGTTGGTTGGACCCTGAACTGGACACACGCAGCTGTCACGGACATTGTCCATTCCCTTGTGGCCGGCTGCCAAAAGCAACCAAGTGAGAATCGACTTGTGGCAGCAGAAACGGACACAGATTTATTGGGTTAAAGCTGCCTCCAACAACTCCTAAATCTCGGCTCCAACCAATATCAGCAGAAAAATCAGCAGAACGACATAGCATAACGTTGTATATCAACTAGACTCTCGCAAAAAAATTACATCCTCTTATCGACAAGTCAATCCACGAAACAAATGGAGCGTGTTCACATGCTCGGGGCTTCACGGTTGTGGGTGCTTCCTCGTAGAAAGGCCCAATTCATGTGGCGAATCACATCAAATCGAAGAAAATGGAGTCTGTACGAGATCCGCTGCAGGAGAGGACGAAAAGCTCCACGCATAGATCATTAGGGATTATGTGGGAACGCCGCTGGTATCAGAAAGCATTTAACGCCCGCGAAATCGTTGTAGAGTACGAATCGGAACAGGATGCAAAGGGTGAATTCCCGAAAGTCTGAAGGAATTGTAATAAGGATAGGGGAGAAGCAGCGTTTCTTGGAATGTCGGAAATTAAAAATCGAATTGCTGAACTGTTAAAACTTCGCTAAAGTAAGCATTTCTAACTATAATGGGTTTCATAGGGAACTGATCTAAAAGGGAAAATCACTGGTTCACCGAAATTGTAGTATTCGGCAACTATCAGCTAGGCCTACCAGAAGTCGGAAGACGGAATTGCCGGAATCATGGGTGACTAATAGTTGAAGATGAGGCCAGATTTTGCGTGCATGAGTCACCGGAACTGAATGGAGGCAGTGTTTGTATGCTAAAGCAATAGCCTTCATGAAGTATTTGTTGAAAAGTGCAAGAATGAGCCGTAAAGCCTGATAACGTGCGAAAGGGAACTTTATACAGCAAGGTAACTATGCGAATCCACCGGAAACAGGAAATGGGATTGGAAACTCGCAGAGATGGTACCCTAAAGTAGCAATCGAATACAAGGATGTAGACCCAATAATCGGCTAGAAAGCTCCACTTCATTAAGGTAGGCCACATATGAGTTCCCTTTGGCAGGCAGCCAATTTAAAAACAATTATCATAGGAGGATTAGTAGAGCTGATCGGTAACTAGTAAAAAGGGCTGTAGCAGCTACAGTTATAACGAGAATCAGGACAGATCAATAACTGCTCAGATAACCCTCGAAGTGACCAGAACAGGACCTGTGAAGCACTCTTAAGGCAATGAGTCAACAAAGCGAGAGTTGAGTTGATCGAGAAATAACGACCGTAAGAGGAAACGCCTTGTTACACTACACATGTGGGCCATACGTCGTTGAACGTCTGGTTGGTAAGGAAAGCATTCAAGTGAATGGGAAACTTTATTGGCGAAATTTCACGAGGTGCAAAAAAAGTGGCGAGGGATGAGGATGTCTGGCGCCTCAGTCAGACGCACCGACAAGTGAAACATCTGGCGAATGTCAAAGTGCCGAGATGTCGTCGAAATTCCACACGACACCACAACAACAACGACGAGATGGTGACTGCCACGAATCACTTTGGACTCATCAATCACCTCGCCACCACCTCCGTCACCACTGAGCTATTGAATGCAAGAAGTGTCAACTTGAGTTATTCTGCGAAGTCTCAACGAAACTCAGGAAATCCCAGAGAAACGGCAACGAAAACCAGTGAAATCGCGCGTTTTCTGATCACATTGGCCTTATCAATCTGTCATCGCTGGCTAATGGAGACAGTTTTCGCCAGTGTACACTACAGCCTTGACGACCTTTCTTGTCTTCCTTTTCTAGCCTGTCAGGCGAAGTGAAAGGCAAACGGAACATGCATAGAAAAGAAGGAAATGAAAAACGTTCACAGGATGTGGCGGGTACGTCAGTGCAGTGTTTGTCTCTGATAGTGGATTTGTTGGTCAACAAAAACAAGTCAGAACAGTTTATGAACCAACAGGAAACAAGAACACTAGGTTCTCAGACGTTTTGGGGACAACAGCTCGACGGGGAAGGAGCTGGGAGAAAGGTGAAGCATCTCTAAGGTGCAGAAACGCTACGACCCCCCTTTCCTGCATGAGCAACTTGTTCTACCAAACTGGGGAATCCCTTTGCTTCCCATATGCTTGCCGCCGAGCATTAGACCTCTTGCCACACAACGGTCATAGCATCTTCAATCTCACTTTATACCATCGGCTCTAAATCTATACCCAAGCGGGCCGCAGTTGGCCCCAACAGCGGAAAGTTAAGTGAATGGGCGATTCGCATGAAAATTATGGGTTTCAGATGTAGAAAAGTCACTTTAAATCGGTTAGCGTAAAATAGCTTGGGCTGGAATGTTCTCGAAAATGACGCTGAGGGAAATCGTAGTGACAGAAATATCCCAGTAGCGATTAGCCAAAACCTAAAATTGGACGGACCCTTCAGTAAGCCTTTCCCGGCCTTAAAGAAAATTCCCGTATAACAAAGGGCTACTACCCTTTAGAATAAGCTTCCGAAAACTAGTACAGCTCCGATTAAACCTTGACCAATTAATGAGCAAGACATCCATCAGTCCTCAAGGAAACTCCGCTATGGCGGTATTTCAGCTAACAGGAACAACGTTCAAGTTTGGAATGTTCCTCCATCAAAAGCTATTGGATTTTGTGCGCGGTTTCAATTGCTCAATCGTTCCCGATAGGGAGCTTCATCTATCAGGCCGTAAGATGCCGAGATCAAAAGCTACAGAGGCAGCTCAGACAAATTCTTCCTTTTAGGTGAAGCCCATTTTGATAGGTGACGGATAACGAGCTCTCTTGACCAAGTGGTTTCCATCCAACCTGTTTGCTATCATCGCAAAATAGATCCTTGCAGATCTGGCAGGATGAAAGCGCTCTGAAAAGAGCCCAAACTCCTAGTAGGGCTTCAGAAAAATCTTTTTGGTTCTGGTATAAGTGCTTCTGATTTGTTTAATTATTTATTTATTTATTATTTTATTTACTTATTTACTCATTCATGCGTGCACGAGACGCGCCAGAACATTGACAGAAGAAGTTATCCACTGTGGAGTTATCCACTTCCTTTTATGGGAGGACGACTGCAAAAGGCTAAGGGATATGGGGATATTACCATTAAGAAGGCATTTTGGTAAAAGCTCGTTCCAAAAAAGGGTAAGTGCTCCAGAAAGGAATATTTCGAGATGAGGGAAGGATGCCGCGAAACGACGTTCAACGAGATGTAGCGATTATTCGGAGGAAACGTTCGAAATGTGCCAAGTGGCGGTGTGAAGTGGGCGCTAAATTAGCGTATTAGAGGACGAGGTGGAGGTGGAAGGCAGGTGGAGGTGAAGGAGCGCGAAACACTTGCAACGACCTCGACTGAATTGAATGAAAAGTCACGACCGACTATGAGTCGCTGGGTAAACTAGTGCTGGTAAAAGGCACTCTGAATAGAAACAAAATTTCAATAGAAAACCAGAACTACCTGAACCTGAAATTTTGTTTATTTTCCACGATCGATCGCTTATTTGGCCGGTTTTGTAACCACAAAGAACTGGATCTCTTTTCTTAGAATTCCTACGATTAAACGAAGCGTTATTTCCAGAAGGAATCACCATTTTCATCCGGTCCACTGGAAGTTTTTTTGAGGATTGGTGATGTCCAAAAAACGATTTGGGCTGCCGGATGAAGGTCTTTCACACGATTTCTTTAGACCAGTGGTTCCACGAAAATATCATGACGAAAAAAGTGGAAAAATGAGACATGTACGGGGGTTAGGTGGATCTGAGCGGGGTAGGGGCCAAGCGGAAAGCGAAAAACGACCGGATCAAACTTTTGGTTGCGCAAAAGCCAGCCATAACATCCTGTCCATGACCTAACCGCCCTCACTCGCAACCGGGGAAGAAACCTCGACGTCAAACAAATCCGAAAGGAAAATGAAATTGCGACTAAAAATATAAGGAATCCAACAACACAAGAAACGACGAGGTGATGCGTGACGCGTCTTTTCCGTCTCGACGGATTGTCATCGCATCCACTTTAACGGCTACTTTTCACCACAACGCAAAGCAGAAAGGTGTGAACCAAATGAGACCACACGGGAAAATTCACCCAAATGATCTCGTTGAAATGAAATTTGAGTTCATTTCATTCAATCAGCTGCGCGATTTCCCAATTATTGAAGAGTGCGGTTACGCTGCGGTTAGCCTGTAATCTGTGTTTATCAGCTAATTCGCAATTCTTTATCATGGAGAAAATGATTGCGTGGAATCCAAAATCACTCAAAATCCTCCTAATACCCTGATTGTCTGGAAAAGCTCCAAACTTCTCAGAATTTTTTGACATTTTTTTTACAGTTTCTAAGAATTTTTCTTCTAAAAGTAAAGGTTTCTAAAAACTTGTGGAATCACTAAACATGAATAAAAATTAGAAACTAGCTAACAGCTCTTTACGATATGATTTTGTCATAGTTAACTAATTGTATAGGTCCGCAATGAATAGATATTTAGAAAGCGAGTAAGGAAAGGTTCAATCGAGCGATTGTCTTTCTTGTCAAACTAGGACAACCCTAAAATTAGCCGCAATTCGCATGCTCTCGTCGCGAATCGCTAGTGATGTTGCGATTTCTTCATAAACTTCAATAGATCACAGATCAACAGTTTCAAGATAGGTCCAAATCCGGGATCAGGGATGGTTCAAAAAAGTAAACACTCCAAGTAAAGTAATCAATCACCTGATGAATAGCGTCTGTCTGAAATACGTGACACTGACGGCGATACGTCTGACCAGCTGCCTCCATCGCCGTATACGCCACCTGGAATCTCAGGAATGATTTATTTCAAAGGATCTATGACCATTGATTGGTGGGGGAAAATCAACATAAAATAAAAATCGAAATATCTTTGAGAGTAGTGGAACATTAGTCAAAGCACGGTAAAAATAGCGGGTGTTATTCTTTTACGACTTGTACCCATGAATATTTATGACGTAGAGAAAATAGAAAAACATAAACACATTGGAAACTTGGATGATTGTATTTTTTGGACTCTGAATATATTCTGAGCTTTATCGCCTGCATTTCAGTGTAAAATTACGAATGCAGCAAAAATGCAATTTTATGGTCCAAGGTGGTCGGGATACTCCCATTACAGGTCGTAGTAAATGCTTGTTATTGGTTTTTGATATCTGAGACAACCACAAGTTTTGATCAAACATGGGTGACCCTCGGAGCAATGCTATCGAATACAGTTCATACTGGGATCCTGCAAATCGTCGCCATCTGATGATTTTTAGGCATGATTTTGCAAGGATTTCAATCAACAAAACTGCAGACATTATTTAATTAATTTAATTCACATAGTTAATCTCTTTGATCGATCCATGAATGGAAATATTCGATGCCTTACAAACCTGTCTGAGTGCAGGTCGTCCAATCACACTGCAAACACGTCGAAGTGAATGTGACATCAGGAGACTCTGGAAGAAATTACGATAAGGATACGGTACTGCTAATTAAGGCAACTACAAATTGATTCTTCTAGGGTGTCACCCGAGCAGATTTTCAAGCAGGAGCAAATGTTCCACGATCCCATTACAACGTCTAAATTCAAACTGTTCCAAGATATTTCACACGCATTTGATTTCCACTCCTCCCAATTTTTTCAGTTGATATAAACCGGTTTCAAAAATCTGAGTCATCCGTAGACCTTCGATTTTTCACGATCATTTTATTGAATCTATTCAAACCACTATCACCTTCAAAGTAAATATCACTGATGACTAATCAGTGATTAATAGCAGTAACGTTGTCGTCGTCGTAAAAACAATATGCAAACGTGCATCCAGTATGACTAACTGTTCTACAATATCCGTAGCATACGTGATTTTGCAAGCCCCATTTCATCGCCCGGGAAAACTCCCACTCCCCAAGTAATTACCGTATGTCAAACGTAAGGATAGCAATCGGAAATTGTCCGGAAGGCGTAGTCATCGATGAACTGCCACGATAAGATAAGTCAACTCGCCGACGGCCGAATGTGAATGTGACCCATGGTGCCAAGATCCACAATTCATTATCTCTACATTCTCTCACTTGCTCTAGGAGGCTTGATAAACCGAGGAAAATTCTGAAAAAAATTTGTGGCAACTGTAAATTCTTTTAGACCCCTCCAGTTGGTGAATGAAAGTTTCCTTTCAAGAAGCAAACTCAATCTCTGACCAGAAAATTTGAGCATCCTGGTCTCTGCTACATTTCAACCGCATCGATCACTCGTGATAGATGGATTCTCTTCGAAGAAAAAATGCCCCCAGAGACGCCGAAATGTGTGAAAATAAAAAAACCGTGTCCTTAACCGGAACCGAATGAAAGTGATTGAAATCTTCGAAAAAAAGGTTTGAAATAGGCTCACGAAATTCACGAAAAGTTAGGCACGTGGATCAAGATGTTGGGATAGGTCATTTTATGAAAATTCAACTTCAAAGACAACAAAAACCCAGTTGTGAAGTTCACTGCGATTGTCAAAAGTTCCAGTGTGGTGTATTTTTACAATTAGGTTTTTTAGTTCTTCCACCATCCTGCAATTTGAACTTTTAATAGTATGACAACTATTAATTCACAGTTCGCTGTATTTCCCACACTATACAGAAAATTCTGAAGAACAGCAGTACAATAAGAACTGATACCACAACTGATTTACCGCAGCGGTACTGGTTTTTCTTGGAAATAAGAAAGTGATCAGAAAAAAACGATACGCGACGTTCCGATAGCTAGTGATCTATCTAGAGATCTGTTCTAAGATACTGAGTGATCATTGATCTGACCCCACTTCTTGAAACAATATTTCTCAAATATCAGGGATTAATATTATCGTTGACTCCTTTGATGAAAAGGCGAAACGGGTCAATGTTCTTGCCCTTCTTTTACACTCTTTCCTTTTTCCCATCCCTTTTTTCCTTCCAGTTCCTTCTTTATAGTTTTTCACCCTCTTTCTTTTTTACTACTACCTCTCTACTTCTGTCTTTTTGAGTTAATTATACAAATACCAAATTAGTTTAATGTTATCAATGGATTCTCTCGAATATTTGACAGAAACATTGAAAAAGCTGTCACGTCACTTTTGCTATTTTGAAGCCTTTGTACCACATGCGACATCTCCATCTCTGCGGATTAACCTTCTTAGACATCCCATTCATTACTAGCTATAGTCAGTTAATAGCCGGTACTACGCAACAATAGCCATACATTATAGACAGAGGCGGTGGCGGCGGCAAACTTTTGAGCTCAAAATTAATTATTTATACTTCGACGCCAACTGTTCTCATTTAAGCGATGACTACATATCGCACCGCCAATCTATGTACATTATTCATCTGGAAAACCGATTCATTACCAATCCACGTGAATCGATTATCGATTAGTTGCAACAAAATTTGTGAAAGCTCCACTCACCTCTTTATTGTGTATCCGTACTCCTAGTAATGACACGGAAAGTGTCACAGATTTAGAAGTGGGTGGGACTTGGAAGTTTTCCAATCGAGACGAAACATGATCCGGTGTGGTGTTCGAGATTGGAAATGAGCCAAGGTACTGAAAATAGATGCCAATTTTTGTAAAATATTTCACTTCTAAGAAATTAGAATTAAAGTAATTAAGAATATTGTTATACAGCTGAAGCTGATAATTGTAGTCAAGTAATAATTGCTCGGAATCGATTTCTCTGGTAATCTCTGCCGACAACTGTCCTTGTTTGGACAACGTAAATCCGATGTTTAAACATTCTTGCGACCTGGTGACATAGTATGTAGGAAACACTTGTTGATTACATAAACATATACTGGCCGATGCTTTCCTCGAATAGTAATCGATTGGATCGATAAGATCAATATAGGCAAGTGAATAAGCAGCTACACACCAAAAAAAAAAATCCCGAGAAGCAAACTGGCTCAAAAATACAAACGACAACACATCAGTTGGCATGCGGTTTGTGCTTTCGAATATTACTGTACGCTACAGTAATCCGTTTATTACTCGTTCATATACTCTCTGGTAACCACTGCCTGCTGGGTGGCTGATCATAAAACCATAAAATTGTTCTTTTACAACCGCTCAAACATAAGCCGATGGCATTGTTTTGTCCGACAAGTAACAAGGGTCAATGTCAATTGAGCCATCGCTTCAATGACTCTTCCGCCAATGGCAGCTCACCTCACTCATCCAAGACAACTTATCCATTCGAGACATACTTTTGCTGTACTAGTAACGCTTCAGCATCATTGTCAACTTTTTTTTTTAGAAAAGTCTTAATAATAAGAATATTGGTTGTGAACAAAATTCCTGTTAGGATCTGATTCTCAGATACCACAACCATCGGAACTCCTCCCGAAGGGCCAATCCTAAGCCGAATAGCAGGTGGCTGACTGTGAAGTGTGTGGAAGCCGGAGAATGGTGTCGCCCGGTACTTCAACGGGCCCGGTTCATACTGAGGTGAGTTCACAGAAGAATAACTCAAGACATTCTTGAGAAAGAGCGCTAATGCCCAATAAACGGAGAGAAAAGAAGTCATTCAGACGAAAATCGGAGAACGAACGTTCAACACGCTCAAAAGAGGTCTGCCAGCGAAAGTCGAAAACTGAAAATCTGAAAAGCTCCATAGATGACTGGCTGCCCTGTCCAAATTTGAGTAGAAGACGAGTGCGCATGACGATTGGCGCCCGATCTCCTCGTATGCCTCCAGGTGGGGTGATCCCTACTTTGTCGTGGAATTCATGCGTGTGTGTTGATACTGCACCCATGTAAACCTCTGTGATACTTCCTATAGAAACCAATTGGGAGACCACACGACTTCCTCAATAAAGACCTAATAGAATGTGTGGTACGAGATTTCGCGCAATTCCTCGAATCCCTTGGCTGTCCCCATGCCACCAGACATCACCTCCTTCAGCAGCAACAGATGGCCAGCCGCCTACAAATGGTCGACAACAAAAGCGCAAAACGGCGTCCTTCAAACGCTTCATTGACAGATGATAAGCATGTTCCCCTTTCGAAATAAACGGCACACAATTTAAAATCCGCAACGAACCAGAATTACCGTAGTTAAGTGTGATTGCTCCTGAATTGCCGTATTCACCCTGCTTGACCTCTTTTGCTGAGGTTATTCGAGGACGATGTCGGTGGGACTTTCAAGCGGCTTATGTCAAAACGTGATACTCAACGGATGTGTCTCGTGACCATTATCGAGTGCCGTCGCCGCGCCGTCGAATATCACCGAGCCGCCTTCACCTCTACACGGTATCAGATTACTCAATTTGATCAGCTGCTACAATTTGAATACAGTTAACACCCTCGACCTCATTGTTGCCATTTCAAAAAATTTCAGTTCGAAAAAATTAGAAAAAAAAACACTCGGTCTTAGTGAAGCAAAAATTGTAGCTTGAAAAATTAGAAAAAGAGGTCATAGTGAAGTATAGCATATAAAGAAATTTCGTTATAAATTTTGTGTTTCGATAAAATCAAGGGGTGACTGCAAAAAATTGCTATTCAATCAGCGGACACAAAAGTGATGAATAAAAATGATAAATGAAGACAATGAAAGAAAAAAGGTGATGTATTAGACAGGAATTTGTTCATGGTAATTCATTGTTTATGTTTGTTTATTTACTCGAGATATTTGGTGATTCGCATCACTTACAGGTATTCATTGTTTTCTGCTTCGTTACTCAAATAGACACCGCCATAGCCTTTTGGACTACTACAAAAAGGTACGCCATGTGTCATGAGCAATCAGAGCTCGTGGGAACGATTGAAGTGTGGCGGAATGGCGAAATCAGGAATTGTAGCTTATAATTAATATATGTAATGTTAAAACATATGTCTTGCATCAAGAATTTTTTATGCATCCCTGTTCCACTACTATGAAAAATAAAAGTGCATTCAATAAATACTGTCAGTAATAAATAACAACACCTAATAGTTAATAATCACCGAGCTGGCAGCAGCGCGGCCTTTATACTGTGAGAGTTATACATTATTAATGGCGTCATTGTTTATATGATAAAGCATATTATCGATAGGATCAATTTCATTACATCGTTTTTATTAATTGACTATTGGTACTACATTGTTATTATTAAGAATCCATCGCTTTACCTGCTTGAATAATATTCAGATCACAGTGACTCACAAAATGACGCCACTAAAAAGTTCTTAAAAATCCTTCCCCCTGCCTTATCGATTCAAGACAATCATATGAACCTTTAAGTACTGAGAAAAAGCTACAACAAATGAGTTGTCTGCTCAGGTCAAACTTTGTTGATTTGGCTGAGAGTACTGTAGCGTACTGTACAAATACAGGATGTTGTAAGGTATGCTCTGACGACATAACTAACAATGAAGATGAAAGAGAAGACCAACTCGTAACTACACTTCTACATTCTCCCAAATGGAAACTAAAATGAAATTTCGATGAAAAATTGGTAATGGCTGATATCTGAATACATTTTACGATAGTAGAATTATATATAAAGATATTATAGGACTACTGACGAATACAGGTGCACTGTAATTCTGAAAAGAACTCACTTTGACATTCCATGATAGGACGAAATGCTGCCGCATGTCCGGTACTTCGTAGTTATCTGATAGATTAGTGGTACAACGAGAACACGGGGCGTGGTCAATGAGCTGGCAATCGTCCAGGAAGAGGGTGTGGCCAGCTGGTGCGAATGTGGACTGTCGGGCGGCACTAACGGGTGCATTGCCACCACCACCACCACCTCCGCCATCACCTCCGCCACCACTACCACCACCATCTGTTGGCAGGTGTGAAACGTTGTGAATCGTCCTTTCATAAGCTGGACCCGGATGCGCGTTGCACTGTGGTGACAGGTCTGATTTTGATTTGTTGTGATGTCGTCCCAAAAGTGACGACAGCAGCTTAGAATACATTTCTGAAAAATCATATTCGATTGGACGATTCGTAGATAAATTCAAAAATCGTCAGCGAAGTTATGTGCGAAGAACAAATGGAGAAATCGAAGAGGTAGGGAAATCAAGGAGTAGAGCGGAATGATAGTAGAGCGAAGCGTGATACGGCGACATGCTGCAGCTGACCGCGCTGAATTCCGGATTAGAGTGCTAACTATTCCTGCTATTGTACAAAGCCTGCTTTTCCCAAGTCTGCAAATACACAACTACTCTCGAGTTCCGGACTTCTGGACACAGCAAACGTTTGGAAGTTCTCCGACCACAGTGGGCAAAAACACTCGATTTTGAGGTAATTGCCAGTCTGAAGACCATGTGCTAACAAACCAAAAGAGACTAGTTCGATCATCCGTTGAGCATGAATCAACCCGTACATATTTGACATGATTTCTAAGAAAGATCGAGAAAATCCTCGAAGACTTTTGATATAGTCGTCCGGAATCTCGGCCAATAGATCAGAATTCTTTAAGATTGAGTACAGCATTTCTACACCACTTCATGGTTTCACTTTTTTATAACAAAATTTCAATTAGGGAAATAATCAGGCCGAACCTCGGCCCAGTTGCCACCCAGGCCGACTTTTTATTTCTGTGGGGGGTGACGAATTACGAAAAAAGTGGTCCAAACGGACAGAAAGGTCCACAAAAGGCTGCGTATGTCAATTCGCATTAAAATGCAATTTCGCAAAGAAGCAGGCGCATGGCGCATCCCGAAAAGAGACCGGTTGACTATCAATCCCAAAACTTTTTCACGCTCTCCTGCTGACAGCAACCCCAATGATGAGAGACAACAACCTGTTCCTTCAAATTTGCTTATTTTTGACCCGGCGTACATTCCCTTACTGGAGGTACGTAGACCCCGTCCAGGTCCATAATCCTAAAGGATCTCATGTGGTAACTTTCTCCCATCCCATGCGCTATGTCGGCATAAGGATACTATAGGAATCGCGCAACTCATGAAACGCTCGTAACGCCAGCGTTACGCAATCCAGCGCGCGCTTTCAGGCGCATATTTGACGGAAAGCTTAACGAAGTGCTGCACTCGTCTTAAATACACCGATATTGACTCTATTCGACTAGCTAAGACCATGTAAGGACAAGCAAAAACGTTTACGCCACTTCCTCATAGGGTTACATATGTATGATAAAGCTGCGATCGTGCTGCACATGCGGCTTCAGACCCCCTAATTTCATAATTTACTCTGCTTCCCGGTGACCGTTCTCTTGAAATGTGCTATGGACTTGCTCTCTATGCGGAATTGGAGTCATAACTTATTATCGAAAGGATTGGCAAGAAATCGAGGCTGGACCTCTCGCCGACATGGAGATGGTAGGGGCCATGTCACGTCCGGAACGGAAAGTGTATGGTCGCGATTCGCCAGCGTGTGAAATTAGCCATCGTCATAAACACCAGTCAAAGTTAAATACATATGTATATTATAAATAAGACCAAATTCCTGAAAAGTATCTAACAAAAACTTTCGAAGGAAATGGCAGGTAGAATAAAAGATTTAGTTCATCTTCTGTGTTACTGCAACTATATCAAAAAACATTTTGAAAATGATGAAACTATTCAATGAACACACTAAAATCAATTGGCAGAAGTAACCGAAAAATTATAAAAGCTCCAAGAGCAGGTATAAAAAATGTGAAATTCTTAGATACATAAAATGTGAAAGCAGGAACCAGGGGGTTCCCTATTCTTCAAGAAGAACTCTGAAATCTCTTTTAGATTTAGTACAAAACACCCGGGAGTGCAATTCACCGAGCCGCCATTCTCAAAGAACCACCATTTGAAACAGCATTTACAGCTTCAGTACTCGTACAGAGACTTTGTGACAGATTTACCATCTTGTGCCAATTACCACGAAAGACATGGCTATGACACCCCAAGTGACATTAATTAGGACCTGTTAGTGAAAGACCGCCGCTCGATGCTGTAAAGCAGTCGTAAACGCTTTGAAGGTAACAAGTCGTGGACTTTGTAATGTAGCGGAATGCACACGTATTCGACTTATCATTCTTTGAAAAGTCTTAGAATCTCAAAACCAGTAGAGGAGCACGATCCCACAGGCTTGTAATGTCCTTTCATATGCATCAAAATAAGATGATCATACAAGTAGGCACTCCATCTCAGATACAATTTAATTTAATTCCTACAAAAACAACTTCCTGCTATCGTTCACTTTTCTGCTATTGACGGTGATGTGGTGTTACGTTTAAAGATCTCATTAATGTTTGCACCCTTTGATATCCCGTCGCACGATGGGCCATCGTGGCTGTTCGCGGGTAGGTAAATTTATAAAAATTACACTTTGCAATATAAGAAAAATCACCCTCATCACCTTCGATTGGTCCGCAAAATTTTCAAAAATATCCTAGATGAGCCTAACAATGGTTGAAACAAGAACGCGTGTGGCGCTCCACTTGAATCGAACTGCAAAAAGATTCCCGTACCTCGCTTATTTTCGAAGTTCTCAATTTTTAAACGACAACAGAATAAGGAGAAAATGATATTCAATGGTGGATAATTATTACAACTCTTCGTCCATAAATTTAATACGAAAATGTTTGTAAAAAGTACCGCACTTAAAAGGAGAAGAACTGCGAAGAAAGTCAAACATGATGTAAACACAGCACACATAGAGTTCAAGACTGAAGGTGGTATCAGGTACTGGTATCACGACCTTTATCTAATGCTATGGGTTTTCCGATGAACTACTTATCCAACTTCGATGATTTATGTCTTCACAACCTCTCAGATTTATGTAAAACATACCAAACTACATATATATTCACGACAGTTGTTTACGTGATTACATATTTATTTATATTTGTTCAGTTGCATTTGGTTCATTTCACTCTGGTAAAGTAACTTGACCTGCTCGAAGCTATAGGCTTCACTAATGGTCATTACTGGGTAATCAATTAGGCTACTTAATTGTTTGCACCAACCACCGAGACGAAGATTGCGCTCGAAAAACCCTCTGAATCTATTGTGATCACAGTAACAAAGACGGGAAACTGCTTATTAGCACAATTTTATGAATACCCCTCAGATGAAGAAATAAAAGTGAGACTGTTGAAGATGATACGAAGAAAGAAAACAATTCTATGAATACCCCTCAGAAGAGGAAATAAAAGTGAGAGTCTTGAAGAGGAAATAATAGTGGGACTGTTGAAGATGACAGGAAAAAATAATTTTTATGAACACCCCTCTGCAGAGAACATAAAAATGAGACTCTTGAAGAAGAAATGAAATTGAGACTTATGCATTGTTCTGTCCCGAAGCCTCTTGTTGATCTTAATAAGGAAAATTGTGAGACCTACAAAATTTATTCCAGAATACTCAAAAAGACTGTTGTCTTTTTGATTATATTTTGCAAGTCTTACATTGTTCAGTACATATTTAGAAAGTGGGGCTGTTGAAGATGATACGAAAAACGAGCATGGTTATAGATATACGTGTTGCACTGCGCAAGCATTCTGAGTGACAAATCTTTGAATTTATCGAATCTGTAACAAATAACTTAAAAAATACTTGATAAAAATATAACATTTCTTTGAATTGACGTCCAACAAGAATGAGAAAGAGAGAGACAAGGAGTTGTTATTCAGAAGTTTCACGAAATTGAGGAATACTCATTTCAAGATCATTTGAATTTGAGAGGCAACACAGGCAACATATGGTGGCCTACTGCGAACCATAAAAGGGAACTGATGTATGGCGCATCCCGAAACAACTCGACTACTTCCATTTATCGCTTATTAAACCATATCAACCAATGACAGCTGAAACAATACACTTCTTCGCACTTCTGTAACTCATAAGAGATAGGTCATGCGTTTGACTTGTATTGGAAACGCAGAGGCATCAAATGCATTTGGCCAGGACAGTGTCTTATTATATTCATCCAAGCTCAAACGTTTCAATGGCAGCTCTAACAGAGCCAGAGTAAAAGCTGTAGCATCGTGGACAAATCGCGTTCAGTCCATTAGCTCTGCCGGCAAAAAAAACAGCTTTGACCTCAGTAATGAGCTATCACGAAAGCAGAAATGATCAATCAATCATCATGACAGCGGCTGAACGACATCTAAATGTTTTCAGTTCTTGGGCTTCGCTATCTTGAAAACCGATCGACGGCGAGTGTCTGTCGGCCATCTGCTTTAGAATAAACAGTTTACACTAGAAATTCATTCAAAAATGGAAAAAAACCGGTTGACAGTATAAATACGCCTGCCGTTTTAGTACTTGCACTTCAGCTACGTATTGCGCTTTGTGGAAGACACAGGAAAATATTCCAAAAAGACCAGCATATACCCAAACAGAAAGACATGGCCAGAATTTCCTAAGGCAAAAGACTGTGTGCATTTTTCAGAAATGCCTAACTGATAGTGAATGAAGCTTATATGCAAAGGCGATTGGAAGGAAAAAGGATCTACACTCGTCTGAAATATGAGCAATCAATAAACAGATGAGTAAATAACTAAAAAAATCAAATGAAAAGAGGCAAAGCAAAGAAAGGCATTTCACAAAGAGACTAGCTCTGTTATGTCAGTGCTCCGTATGAAAACTTGATAGTTCCCTACGATTTGAACTTCGTAGTCAATATTCTGCACAGGCTCAAAAGGGGTGAGTACAGCGCAGCAGTTGAAAGCGCCACATCATACCTGCATGGTCAATAGGAACAAATCTTGCTCACGCCAGCTAGAATCTCACAAAAAAATTTGTGTTGGTTGGTTGCTAATGGGCATCTCTTCCAGAATACCTAGCGAATCAAGGACCAATTATGGTGCTATCGCAATGGGGGGGGCATCCTACTATGGACATTATTTTTACCTAAGTTTAAGAAGAGAAAGGAACCCTCTCTTTTCTCCATGAAGTCTTAGGCAAAAGTATACGCCTGAATGTGCAAATTGACCCCTCAAGAATCCCTCCAGGATGCTTAGATAAGCAACTCCACAAGATGCCCCCCCCCCACCCTACCCTCATAGAGATAGCACTCGGATTATTCTTAGGTCAGGGATCATCTAAAAACCTACACGAATTTGAATGGAAGTTGAAGCCATGGCACAACCCAAAGATATTAACAGCCGTTTTAAAACCTTCATCATTTGATACGATAGCAGTAGAAACCGATATCGTTAATCCTCAGGCAACAAAGCTTCTAAAGAAAGCAACAGTAGTTTTAAATCAAACTGTATACCTTTATTCAGTGGATTTAAAATATTTTTGAGGCACTAGCAAATTATCTGTAAGAGCAGAATTGTTTGAGGAATTAGGCCATCATTTTTTCCGACGATGGGATTCTGGGGCCTCAGACTAAATTCAGGGAGCACTATTGTTATTAAAAGGCTAAGCATTGGCGCTGATGATGATGACGGTGAATAGTGAGAGAAGAGAGTTGAGACCGGAAATCGAGTCGTTAATTTATGAGATGCATTAGACAGATATAAGATCGAGATCGCTAAAAATCCGTCTCTCTCTCTTTGAACGCCGCGACGTCAATCCAATGAGCGCGCAGTAAAGGACGGCAGCTCCGGGCTGTTTTGTGAAGTTCATCTTTATCCTTGTTCAAAGTCAGGTCAGGGTCAGAGCACTTTGGTAAAAAGCCTCTTCGGGATGTCATCGTCATGAAGATAAAGGGCAGTGAGCGATTTGGTCGCTGGACCGCTATTATAGGGAGAACAGAAAAAACCATCTCCAATAGCGCATGGAGAATTGGCGATGGCCATTTTCTTCTGGATGCCCCATTATTCGGTATGAGCTACATATTGATCATAGAATGAGAGTAAATTTAAAATTTAGAGCAGAAATTTGGAAGTTCAGCCATATTTGTAGTAATATTTCAGTAGTCGTTTTGGCACTTCAAAATATTGGCAGGCACACTGCCTTTGCCTCTATCATCCCCTGCACTTCATAGTAACCTTGATGCTCGGTTGTAAGGAGATAAAGAGGTATATAAAGAGGTATATGTGTGCCTAACGACTCAATCGGCCCCTTTAATTCTCTCCTTGGGATATGCCATGCATCTTGAAAGGATAGTTTTTGGCGTTAATCAACCCCTTCTGTGGGATGCGCCGCACATTCTAGTTCCATTCAGAATCGTGCTAGAATGTGATGTGTCCTATACAATGACTTGCGGTCGCCAGCCGATGTACAAGTCAGCGCTTTCATCCTCTCAGGCGGGTCTGGTACCAGTTCGTCTACCCCGGAGGGATGGAAGGCTTGGTTGACCTGAGCGGGCGTTGATGCGGGATTTGACCTTCGCATCATGAGAGTGGTGTGTGCGCCACCTGTCACTACACCTCCTCAGCCCTTATGCTTCTTATGCTATGCTTTTGAATTCCGACCAAAATCGTAGCGCTATTTTCACACGACCATGACTTGCAGGCTTATTTGAAATGGGAGTCAGTTTCTATCACTTATTCTTCCGTTGCTTTTAACCTCGCAGGCAGCAACTCGTCGATCCTAGAAAGATTGAATGGTCTGCATGCCAGAAACAATTTACTCAGACATATTTCCCCTCAAGCATGCGGTTAAGATCGGTGCCAGTCGTCACTGGGCCACCTACTTCCCGATTAAGCGTCCAGCGAGAGTTAAAGAGATATTCGAGTAAAATTCGGAACAAGTGATTTGTATTAGAGTTCCTATTAAATGGATGGCAAATCGGGCTCACACGAAGAACTACTGAAAGTCATAGAATAGCTTGTATCTAACTTGGTGTTTTTTTTTACCGAGCTATGCACAAAAACTTCCAATGAACCAAAAAGGAAATCATACTTTTTGACTTCGACTGTAGACCGCACCGCACTCTGGTGTTTGGGATGTTTCATGCTTACTTCGTATGCAATTGTAAAAACGCACCTACATATGCGTGCAATAAATAAATAAATAACTTTTTGGATTTTGAGGTCTGAGTTTTATGATCGTCGCGATGGAGTAATCGGTGCATTTTTCCTTCAAACGAGCCGAAATATGATCGTACTCAATGGTGTCTAGCACTGTCTGCCTATCGCTATGAATGGAGTCCAGCCCATTTTTGTGCTGTGCACGAAAATTCCAGAGCCATTAAAAGGATTTATGAAATGCCGGATAGACTACAGTAAGAGAGGATTCTGGACAAATGAAAACACTTCGAATAAAATGATTACTCTAGATAATTTGATGAATCGTTATTGCCCCTGCAAATTCCTGGGTTTCTTAATGAGAAATTGATAAAAAAAAGTTTACTGGAGCAGTTAGGAGCTACATATAATTCCATTTACGAAGACGAGGAAATGTACTCGTATATAGACGAGTAAAAGTCAGAAAAAAATTCTGACCTCACAGTGTCAGGAAGATCTCATCTGGTCAGAGCAAAAAATCAGAGGAAAGTATGAAGAAGTAGATTCAAAAAGAACGAGATTTGTGGAAGAAGGCGATGTTTACTGTAAGAGTACTGTAATTGCAGTAGAGGCAATTAATCAGACGTCACTCTTCATGCTGCAGCAGGTGATACTGTGCAAAATATGTAGCAGGCAGATGCTTGTCACAGTAATTCATCGGATGAAAGCGTAGCACCCATCAAATCATCTCGCGATTAGACAGATTATTCTTCGTCAGGCGTGTAGTCTTCGCCGCTACAAACGATGATCGCGAAAATGAACCACGACAGCCATTAAATAAGCTTGTTTTGCGAGCACTTAGCTAGCGCCCAGTTCCACCGCTGTCGACAGTCGTCGCCGCCTACACCACCAGCGTACACTAATCGAATAAGGTGTTTGCTTGAGAAAGCCTGAATGCCACTTCCGGAAGTGGAAATGGTGCCTTTATGAGAAAGCATGTTTTTTTAGAAGCCGAAACCAGTAGCGTCGCTACACCATCTTCAAAAAGCTGATTAACAGGATTGCAGAGGATTCGGTGTAATCATGAAAATTATCAAAAAACAAAATACCATGGGAATAAAAGCCGCAAAAACCGCTAAAACGGCTAAAGGTCACGACAGGAAATTTTCGCACAGCGGCATCCGATATGTGATGATGCGTTCGAACTAAGACGCTGTATGCGGTAGGGTCCTGAAGCGACTCCCGTGCATTAAAGGCAGTGATAGGGGTAATTCGGGCCGAATACAGAAGGATCATCAAATATGAAGGTAGATGTGCTCAATAGTACGGAAGTGAAGAAACAACCGAATGAAACGGTCACCCGAAAAAATAATACCCTCTTTACCCCGTTTATTCTCAAAAGGGGCTGCTCACCCTGAAAAAGGGGCGGGCTGCCATAAAACAAGTGGCAGCTTTTGAAGAAGACAGCTCTTATAAAGCCCGAAGAATCATTCTCATCGGAAATTCCGTCTTATACTGTCCTTCCAGACCCATAGCTTTCATTTGCGTGACACACTTTAGGAGTTCCCATTACCCACATGACCCCTATCTTTAAGCTTGAGGTGAGACGTAGGACATTGTAATATTTCAGGACTAAACCACATTCTGCACTCCTAGCTTGCGTCGCACACCGAGCAAAGCTACGAGAATTTTCTGTTTCACTGGCACATACTTGAATAAAAATCAAATCGGTTGATGCAGGGAGAAGCTCATGGATGGGCTCCCTCGTCGCATTTGTTAGCAGCAAGGAGGCATACGAAGGAGATGAGCACTCAAATGACAGAATCAGTCACAGGACGTCGAACTGGGTGGAAATCGAAATTAATGGGTTCCACACCCCCCCCCCCTCCTTTGTAGAGCCGACAAAGGATAGGAAGGTCACAACCGAGGAGAGGGACCCTTCTAGGAGGCTTCCAATATACACTGCAATCAGGAGGTGAAGAAAACTGAACCAAATTGGATTACGCGGATATCGCCGCTAAAGGTACGCACCAGACCCCGTTTACTGCTATACGCTGACGACAAAGTTTTTTATAGAGAATAAATTTCTTATGTCGTTGTCCGTTCCATTAACATCCTCGCCGTGAAAGTGGTCGTTAATTTTAGGACACGCTCGTTTCTTCAAGTGCTCACATGCACGATCACACAACGTGTACTACTGCTTTAACGACATAGCAAAATACGATAAAAACGCCTTCGATAGCCTTCACTTAGAGCCAGCATATTCACAATGTCTGGTTGTGAATAAGGTGAATCCTATCGTATTACTAGGAAGGAAAGTAATGAAATAGTTTCCAATAGAGCGTTCATAATTCAAAGCATGTCGAAGGAGAAACGTGTACTCTTTTTTTATATTTTTTGATTTTTGATAGTTGCAGATTTTCGCCGCAGCCCTAGATGCGAAAGTTGTTACAAGTATGTTGAGTTATGGGCAAAAGCTTCGGTCTCTGACGAGACTCGAACCTGTTCTCCATGCTTTCCAGGCATATATGCTGTTACATTACACTCCCGACACCCATTTCACCTTAACCCGTCTTCTGAATGGTTTCACCATAGCTTATCAGCATGAAGTAATGAAAAGTGTCTGGTAGTGTAATGGATTAGCACAATGCCCAAAAAGAATGGATTGCGGGTTCGTGTCCCGTCCGAAACCGAAGATTTTGCCCATAACTCGGTAAACTCTTTGTTTTGTTTATTTCATTGGTTCGTCTATATCATATAATGGATATGCTATAGAAAACTAATAAGGTTCATTCTCGGAAAATTTTGGAAAAAAACCAAAATTCAGTTCCCGTCTTTATACAGCGAACATTCGCCACAGGCTACTTTTGCACTAGGTATAAGAGTCGGAGAATGTTTCTGAGAACGTCTGCTACATTGGTCATCTGTCCAAACATGTTCAACGTGAAACAAGTTTTGACCATGCCCACTTGTTCAAGAGTGCGAGAACTGCGATTCTTCAATGGGAATTTTCTCGGAGTTTTCAACCAGTGAGAGGAACTCCACAATAAGAATTAATCAAGAAGTCCGGCGCTAATAACCATCATATGGATTGAGCCATGTATAGTACCTTCATACAGAATCGAGGTAGCATTTAAGCGCGAGCTTACACAATTAACTACTCGACCACCAACCACAAAGGAGCACCTATTGGTGCTTTTATCCTCCTAAAAGAGCCTGAGCCCCCCCCCCCCCCCCCACCACCTGAACCATGCTAGTGGCAGCCGAGCCACTTTCCCACCACACCGCCCGTATCAAAAAATTTACTGCAAAGCCTACAAAATTCAAAGCTCACAAAATTGAAATTATTACTATTATGTAATGAAAAAGCATCACTGCAGATCGAGATGGAATCTTTGATGACGTTATTGTCATGAACTTGCCTACTTACCTGAACCTCAACCTGGTATCGGATAGTGTGTGGACCGGAAAAATAGTTACTTTTACATCTCAATTCCGATTTCAAAATAATATCCAAAATCGACATAGCAATCATCAAATGCACATAAGAGGATAGTAACTTGATATCATAATAGAAAATAGCGAAATTATAGTGATGCCCGAGGATGACACAAAACCGAAGATTCAGGCGTTTCCCCAATTCTCTGGTCAGACAAAGGAACTTCGTTGTACAACTCGAATATCGAAAACAGCTATTTCAAAGTGCCCTAATTCATTGGCCAAAGGACGAGGTCAGGCTGAGCGAATTATCGGCGACTACCATGAATCGTATTAATTTCAGCACAGCCATTACTATCTACGACTACATAACTAGTCTCGATTACGAGTGAATCCGTTCGGCCCGGGAACGACCGTGTCACCCCGCCCGCCGCCCGGACGGCTACTGAATATTCACTCTATAAATGGAATTGATGATTCTAATTTGCATGTCACTGAAAAGTTCACGTTGAAATGTAGCTGGTACTTTAGTACGATTCTGGGAAGAATACCATAGAAAGTTACGCAATACAGAATTATTTATTTATTTATTTATTTATTTATTTACATTCACTTATTTATGATTTCCCTTTCAGAATTGAGCAGGTTTAAGCTAATTGTTTGTTGATATTTTTAATTTTTTTTTGATTTATTACTAATGTAGTAACTGTAGTAACTAATAGTAACTAACCATGTAGTAACTAATCGTTTGTGTTTTTCAGTGACTTTTGAAGGTCAACAGTTGGTTGAAGTACTGGACCTGGACACATCAGACTGTATTTTTGGAATTGTGTAAACAAGGCACTATTACAACTTCACTTATGAAAGTTACTGTAGCTGCGATATGGCGGTGGTGTACCGCTCACAATGTTGTACAGTGGCGTTGTTCTCTTACTCCCCTTCTTCTAGTAACATAAATTGCACCCTTTTTCGAAAATTTCGCGGCTTTATTTGGAGCTTTCAGACACAATAGTCACTTCATGAAATGCATATAACCCTATAATTATCCGTTACACTTTGAATGAGTGTGGGGACCATGGCAAGAGCGCAGATATCGCTCACACGATAAAACGGATCTAGTTCAGTGCAACCAATCCTTTTATCTTCCAAGGTCACTCGGTTTGTTGCAGAATTTCGAAATAAAAGGCTAAAAATCGCTTTGAAAATCGATTTCTGCTGGTCGCGCCCACAGGTGCTTGCAATTTCTACTGCAACAATTTTCGTAAACTATTTCGAGAGAGACTAAGAGGAGATTGGAATGCGAAAGTGAAAGCCCACTTTAAAATCGGCATTATTCTTTCGATTCACTGCTCATTCACATTTGCGTGGATGCCATCGTGGACGTGGACTGAACTGGAAGTCCGCGCGGTTAACTCAACACCAATTCCAACTCGACCGACCGCACTGTGGGCAAAGCATTATTCACATTAGCCTTGCTCTTGCCAAGCATAAGAAGCAAGATCAAATTCAGGGAAGAAATCCCTTGAATCTTCGAGAGAACTGGGAACAAGGTAAATATTTTCATGTGAATCATCGACTATAAAGTGCACCAAGGCTTCCATAAATTGACTTTTTTCTGAAAAAACTCTAAAATTTTCGAGGTTTTGGAAAGAAATTCAGTACATAGAGTTGTTGGGGAATTAAGTTATGTGAGAATGAATAGAAAATGAAATTTCGTATTGTTGATCAAACTTTGAATGCACCATGCCTTTGATTTTGTCGTCATATAGTAACGGAAAACGGTAAATCATTAAACAATCTTACAACCATTGATATAATCCCTCCCCACCATTCTCGAAATTCCAGAGTGTAAGCCATTCGCTTAATATAATCTTGAGCATCGCAGACCACGGATTTATCCACTGTTGTCACAAAATTTCAGTTTCAAAAAAAGCACTTAATGAGAACTCCTCCAGTTCAGGAATAGTTAAAAGGGGTTGTCCACTGCTATAGCAAAAAAATCTTCAATTCAATTTCGAAAAAAAAATGAATTAATGGGAACTCTTACAGTATGAAAATGGTAATATACTAACAAAGTACTAATAAGCTAAAAAATCATACTAGTAAAAATACTAATACTGAAAATATATTAATAATTAACAATAAAGTAAAAAATTGAGAAGAAGCCGACCAAACAGTGCCCTAGTAGCTATTGCAAGCGCATCACTGAAGTTATTGAAGTGGCTCACAAATTCCATACGGAAAACGAGACTTTTGTTTTGCTATTTTGAGGCTTCCGCAAAAAATAACAAAGTTCCGGGGCTCTGGACATGGGGTCCGCCTTTGATGACTGAAATCTACTTTACGATGCACTGCTCCGAATCGAATCTCTTACTCAGAATGACGAGGCGCGCGAAATCATAACAAACCGGCTGACTGCTGGCAGTGCCTAAACAACACTAAAAGAAACGAAAATCGGTGGCAGAAAAGAAAAACGAAAGTAATAATGACCAGCCTTCTGGCAGAGTAAGGCGCGATAACCCACAATTATTCTTATTTATCTATTAGTAAAAGGATAAAGTTTTTGGCGTTAATCAATCTCTTCTGTGGGATGCGCCGCACATTCTAGTTCCATTCAGAATCGTGATGGCTGGTGAATGTGATGTGGCCTATACAATGACTTGCGGTGGCCAGCCGATGTACAAGTCAAAGCTTTTATCCTCCCAGACAAGTCTGGTACCAATTTACGGACCCCGGAGGGATGGAGGGCTTGGTTGGCCTGGGTGGGCGTTCATGCGGGATTTGATCCCCGCACCATGAGAGTGGGTTGCGCGCCATCTGTCACTACACCACCTCCGCCCTTTATTTATTATCTATTACACGAGCAAATTCGTGCGGATATAGATCACAAATGAACCTAGACAATAGGGGGGGCCAAAGTGAACAAGGTTATGCTTGCATAAAACCACTCATAAACAAAAACGATGAAAAAAAGGATTTGAAATAGAAAAAAGGATTTCGCGGAGTCAGGCATTCATCCAAACATTTTTAAAAGCGTTGTAGGACGCTTTGAGTATCCGATGCTTTTTGCATAACTCCCTGAACAAAGGCATTACCCTGTGGGTGGAAACATTTTATGTTTTTTCCTTCCAAAAGCTCATAAATGACGTTAAAAGGCATAACAACTCATGCATGCGACGTAGCTTTACAGACAAAAGGGCCAGCTCTCTTCAGAAACAAAGATTGGATCGGGTACCACCGAAGATTACAAATTTATCGTACCTTTTTGGGTGAAAACATCGTTCAAGGCCATTTAACGTTAGAGAGAAAGGGAATAGAATACGTGAAAAGAGCCTTTACAATCATTTCTTCCATTTGTCACAAAGTGAGTGACCTGTAACCCTGCTAAACAACATTTGAGGCCCATAGTATCCGCTGGAATGCTCCAAAGCAAGATCCGTTGAAGTTTGGTCTAAAACAACCATCGGACATGACGATGCTGAAGAAATGCCGTGGCGTATTCAAATTTAACAATAGACCAAGTGCAGGCGTCACCCCCCAAGAGTGTTGCGAACGATGATGGATGTGACAGAGCGCGAGCCAAGCGGCTCATATTCAACAAAACTTTAGGGAAATTGCTCTAAATGGAAAAGAACGCGAAAACTGCACGTTTGAGTTCGTCATACACCCTTTGAAACTCAGGCACGATTCGTTATTGGGATCTGAGTCTCCGTCTCACTGAGCCCGTGCCAAAACCAGTTTTGGGAGGTTGTTCAAGGAAAATGCATTTATGAAGACCATTAAATTCTTTGAAGTTGGGCTACAATCGCACGCACATTGGATTCGAGGGAGAAAATTTGCTTGGAACTTCGAAACAACGAATTTCGACATGGTATCGTGCGACAGACCATTTTGTCCGCTTACCTAGAAATATAACCCCCCCCCCCCCGTTCCTCTCTCACCTCACGCACCTACCTACTCATACCCTCTAGTGATGCTCGACGCAAGCGCAACCTAGGAACCGAGTAAAACTGATATTTTAAATTCGGTGTTCAAAATTGTTCGTCCCAACTTCTGACTATTTCCTGTGAAAAGCCCATCAAAATGCCCTGCTACGTATATAACGCGGGTATGAACTCTGCGGTAATAGGGAATCAGAGCATCGTGTTGGAAAGTGAGGCATACAAGTTTACTTATGTTTAGACGAGTAAATACAAGTCACTGTACGGAGAGCTGAAGGACATTCATCATACTGTATACGCCGTGCATGCGGTTTCCAGTCACAATGACAGGACTATTCTGTGAGTGAACATACCAATAATTGTTTGGATTAAGTATAAACTGTGCTTGCGACACATCGCCACAAAATGACTCCTAGAAATCTACGCTGAAAATCGAGAGAGGTGGAGAGAAAAAAAGAGCTGCGAATACATGTTCTCTGAAAACAATTCTTCCACTTGAATAGGTGCGTGTAGCGAAACTCGCATTGAAAAAGTACATTTTTGGGTCTTTTTGCGATCCCACAGAACGGCGTGTCAATATGCAGGGGTGTATATCGTTAGGACAGAAACGTCGCGTGGCCGTATTCGGCACGCGATAGGATGGTGCGAGCTATGCCGCCGTATTAGTTGGGTCCTGAAGAGATTACGCATAGAATGAGGCGTAGAGCACTGTCGTCGCTTCAAGACCCATCCGATACGACGCGCATAGCTCGCACCATCCCGTCGCGTGTCGAACACGGCCACGCGACGTTTCTGTCCTAACGATATACACCCCAATATGCAGCCCATCAGCAGGCCGAGTTGCCTGCTAGGGCGGGATGACGTTCGCACGCGGCTGATTCGGCGTCGCCGCCCGTCTATAGTCTAATCCTGACTAGTGACGCAGAGGGGCGCGAAGATAAGGATTTACTGGTTCCTATTTCTTCGTTTTTTCGCATTTTTTCGCATTTTTTCTCTACTATCACACTCTGAGCATTGCTACCTGCATGCTACACAATCTGTCAAATTCACCCCTCGCGGTATCCTTGCAACTACAATTTTTTTGGAAGTTTTTGTCAAAGGTTCACGATTGGGGATTGAAGAAAAATTACGAGAACTCCTCAAAATGAAGAGCTTCAGTTTCTTTACGTCATAACATTTGACCGAAGGGGCTCAGAGAAGTGATCTCGAAAAAGTCTCTCGTCAAATTCGTTAGTCTCAGAATGATCCATGACGGAACAAATCGTCGTTCTCGGAGCTTAAAGACAATCTAGTTTACAAAAAACGGACCCGCGAAATTTTAGGACTTTTCGAAGATTTCACCACCAATCAATAATATTGGGTAGTCTAAAAAGTCTTTTCGTATTTTCAAACACCGCTTTCTCCCTCCAAACTGCTTTCCAGCAACCTCTTCTGTACATACACATGTAGTACAAGTCCACACGCATCTATAGGTATTATTGTCTTCCATCTCCCGGATAACCCTTTTCGGCAAAATAAACATATCAACAGTCAACCTCATTTTCAATACAAAAATTATAAAAAAAAATTCTTTGAATGGCGTTAGACAGGGAAAGGAAAAGGTGGTAATCCGATGGAGCAAGATGAGGGCTATAAGGTGGATGGGGCAGCAATTTTTATCCAAGCTCGAGAATTTTTTGGCGAGTCATTTTTTCACCAGTGGTAAAAAAATTTTGAATTTTTTCTTTTAAAAAATTTTCGAGCTTGGATAAAAATTGCTGCCTTATAGCACTGATCTTGCTCCATCGGATTATCACCTTTTCCTTCCCCTGTCTAACGCCATTCAAAGAAAAAAATTGGAATTGAAAATGAAGTGACTTTTGGTATTTTTATTTTGCCGAAAAGGGTTATCCGGGAGATGGAAGACAACAATACCTATAGATGCGTGTGAACTTGTACTACATATATATGTACAGAAGAAATTTTATGGAAAGCAGTTTTGAGGGGAAAAACGGTATTTAAAAATACGAAAAGACTTTTTAGACTACCTAATACATATGTACCATAAAGGGCGACTTGTGTGAAAGTGCAAAGGTAAAGTCCAAAGGATCAAAAACTGATGAAGCAAGACCAAATAAGGGCTCATGAGTATTTTGGAATAAAAACCTGAAGAGAATAAAGCATCGATTGAGGAAACTACTTCGCAAGGACAAAATGAGGGTGCTATTCTAATGAGGGGGGGGGCATTTCATATAATAATGCCCTACTACTTATGTGTTGAATGGGGTAACATGTCAGTGACAAGTAAAATCATGTAAAGGCATGTCAATGCTCGAGTTTAATAAGTTTGACGTGTCACAATGATGATGCAGAGGTGTTCAAGGTTTTGCAGAATGCCCCCCCCCCCGCCCTCCCCGATAAGTATAGCAACAACTGATAAATGAATAGACAACTCAAGAAAATAAAAATGAACAAAAAACAAAAATTCTCGTACTTTCATGGTAAAGTAACACCCATTTTCCATAAGCTCAATGTTGTCTAATGTCTGAGTCCATAGAAGAACATGTACCAAAAAGGATTGTAGCAATGAGTTTGGACCGGCTGAAATCTTCTGACTTAACGGTATATCACTAGGGAGGGGCGTGGCCGACCGACATGTTTCATTCCGAGAGAAAGCGATGATTTCATGATGAATTATGTGCAAAAACTGGCTCGGATCACGCATGTGCGAAGGTCGTATCAATAGGTGGCCGGAACTTGGAGAGCAGTGCAATGGCTCAGTTCAAAGAAGTGCATTTACCTTGGATTGTCCATGGACTGGAAACTCATCAGCGCTAACTAAGACACATTTTGCTTATGTTAGGACGAAATAGTAAAGACCAACCTGGCGGTCAAAGAACAAAGCAGTCGAACTAGACATAAACTGCCAGAAAATTATGTGAGCCAAATACATGTAGATAAAAATACTACTACGATTTTGGATAATAATCAAATGCATGGCGCATTACAAAGAATCATACAAAAACTGTTATTTTCACCATATTTTTCAAATGAGAGATTTCAGAAAACAAATTGCATCTTGAGAAGAACTTTACTCGATTTTTTTGAACAGAAAAATCACTCCGAAAAAACAGCATCAGTGTCAACGCTGATTTGATGCAATACCAAGCTGGTGCAACAACTTTTCTTACCAGTTTCGTATGGAACTGCCACTAAGTAAGAGGTTTCATATAACCCAAAAAAGATGGGCGATTTGAAGAGAGCAAAAACAGCCCCGGTCCGTTATGTCTTGAACGGATGCCATGTTTGTCATCAGCAGCCCAAATCAGCCCATTGGCCAAGTTTCAGCTATTTGGTGAAAACGAGTTTTCGCACCAATTCCGTGATATTGCGCCAAAATGATGCTCACGCTGAGAATGTATGTCATATTCGTTAGCAGGATCCCGATTAACTTCAAGTTCTCGGGAAACTCATTTTTTGCCTCACTCACGGTACCTAAACTAACAAATAAATACTCCTTGACTGAGTATTAATTTGTTTCATTAATCTGTTGAAAAAAAACGTAGAACAGTGCAAAGCGTATTCGAGCGACGTACTTCCGCTATAGACGTTATAGACAGCTTTAATTTGAACTAATAACGGACTCGTTGCTGATCAAAGATGCCGACGATTACAGCTGTTTAAAGCTCATTCGTTTAATGAGCTCATGCTCATATAACCATCTCAACGACGAGTTTGATTGCCGCATAGTAAGAGAATGACGAATGATGGGTCGTCTAGCGGCATACGCATCTTTTTTGGGTTACGCTACACATGCGTCCTCCCTTTGAGATTACGGCAGTATCTGTACGCGATCTGCCTTATACCGCGTACTACGAGATCAGCTGACATAACATCTAAAACTTCTAACCATCTGCACGAATCTGGCATCATATAGCCGACCCTGGAGCACAGAACCTCATTGACCTCAATGAGGTTTGAACTGGGATTCTAACCAAAACTATGCATGCAGTGATGGCCACACCTGCTGCTGCTGCTTTACCTTTGCTCGTCCCCAGCAAAAAGTAGAGGAAAATTGAATGACTAAAAACCCAAAATATAGAACTCTTGTTCCACCCTTGATGCGGACGTGTTTTCACGCACTCCACATCACTAAGTATCGATCACAGTCACGCGGATCTATCATATGAATCTGTACAAAAACACTCAAATAAGTGGTACAAGAAGAGCAAGAGAAGGATAGCGCAAGCCTATTCGCACGCAAATTCAATCTCTTCAGGGATAATACTCCAAGGAGGAGCCGTGTCTCACCTCTCTTGTGGTTGTGAGATATCGTTGCTTCTAAATTTTTTTAATTTTTTTGTCCGTCTCTGCTAACCGGGTTTGTCATGCTGGAACCGCTTTTTTCTGAGTTGATGTTTCATGTTACCGCTCTCAAGGACTCTTCCCAATTTCACCATCCCCACTCGATCAGGTGAACAATTAGACAGAAAGTTTTTGTGTGAAAGCAAGGTCCTTGAAAACGAGACCTTCTTGTTTGGAAATGTCACCCAAATAAAGCGGTTTCATTATGACGAATATTTGCATGGCATGGCTCTGTTTCGAAAAAGTAGCCGATGGTTTGAGGAGCCTATGTCCCACAGTTGTTGAAAAGTCTTCGTTGGAAACTGATCCTGGGATTAAAACACCCAGAGTTTGACTCTGTGATCCTTGCTGAGACTGTCTGCCCAGAGAACGGCTCTTTTATATCGAAATCCTCTTCCTTCCTTTTCCTACACCTTCATCGTCATAAAACCAGCAGAAGTGATTACTTGAAACATCTGGAAGCGAAAGAAGAGGTCTAAATAGTGCTACAATGCGAAATAATGGAAAGAAGTGGCAAAAAAGACGTATAAGACGGGACCCTAACTATCTGCTTCACCTCTGGTGTGTGCGTTATCCCGCCGTCATAATGTCGATCGGGGTCACGTTGCTCTGGGATGTGTAGCGGTCATGCGAGCGCACGGCATTATCATACACAACACACACCTTTATGAATTTCGGAGACTGTAGACCAAAGCGTCTTTCCAAAATCCCACCATTTGCTTGTAGTGACTTTACTCCGCTTTCCAGCACCAAGTTATCCTGTCCAATGTATGGCATAACGAGAGATTACCCTACATGAACCTCTTACGCTCTACTACCAGCTCTGATAAAACGTGCACTTGATTATAAGTATCGATTCCGCATGCAAACTACAAGCACTAGTTTTTCAAGCGCCATAAGGACGATGACTTGATGAGAACGATACGAGCGGTTTCACGTATTTATGCTCACTCAAAGGCACTCATCGACTCAAGCAAAAACACAGCTAGCAAGAGTTGCTCGAGCCACGGCGAATGCCCACAACCACCACGAGCTACCTTGCACACCGGGAGATGGGTGGAGGGTGGGGGGGGGGGGGGTGACTGAGCTAATACAGATAAAATATTGAGACTCACTATAAAAAAGAAGTGGGACAAAATACTGGAAATTAAAAATTTAGTCGAGTAGGCAAAATATTACCACGATGTCACTTCAGTCTGACGAAAACGACCGAATACCCTCAAATGTACGGTTTTTGCGCTGCTGAAAACCGCAACGAAAATCGGCTAATTCGCTACCAAGGTCCTTCGTTGTCTTCAGAGGTATCGCGCGCCCACGAAAATGCTTGGCCTCCTTTTTGTTAGTGTTAGTTGTCATAACTGATTGGCATCCGTCAAAATGGGTTCACTATTCATTGTGTAGGTGGGCCTGTGTAGGCTATTCTCTAAAAACTTAGGGAGGAAAATATTGGAAAAACTTAATTTTCTGATGACTAAGACCTAACAATCCCTCATCCATGCTAGTAAAGGAATAAAAGGACTAGGAAAAGGTGTGCAGTGAACTGGCGCCGCTCTCACAAGCACGAGCCGGTGGTTCTAGAAAAATGTCCGCTTGGACCAAAAGAGCATTCCATCCTTGCTGTCATCTGAACTAAACTTGGTACTAGAATCATTTGGGAAAATAAGAGCATTGCCTCGTATGTCGGTTGGCCCTATAACCCTCCGTGCTACAAAAAAATGCGTGGCGCTCCCCAAAAAACAAAGGCGAATTCACGTCAAACGCTTTGACCTTTTTTTATTTCGTGCGAATTGAGGGGATAAAAGTGAATGTTGCAGCCAAGCACTTTATTGAATTGAGTAACACTTCTGGGAAGCCTGAATCAGAGATGGGGAAGTTTAGTCCCCACTGCCGAGTGAACCCAGTCACCGGCACAGTACCGTTATAACGCCCCACTCTACTTCGCTTCCATAGTACGTAACCCTTCTTTTTGTCTTTTTTTATTTATGGGACAATCCTTCATACTTCATAACCAACGCTCGTAATCCCAATGACAAACTGCCATTTAAAACAATGGACTGATCGCCCTGTGGTTGTACTTTTTAGAATCAACGAATATTGCAAAGAAAAATGCCAATGAAGAGAGTTAAAAGGAGATACATTAGAATACACTCGAATTATTGCAAAAGCGAGCAGAAATTACTGGGCGTAAAGACTGTAATTTATTTATCAGTTTGGAAAGCAAGCATTTACAAAATGTGGACCAGTAATCTCAAAATAATTCCAAATTGATGAAAAAAGAGAAAAGAAAAAAAACTTTGATAAAGCTCCAGAAAATGATATCTGTATAAAAACGCCTACATATAACAAATATCGTTGACTGTCATATGCGGCAATATAATTATGTTTAAGCAATATTTCCAGGTTGCAAAGTTATGTAATGTGAAAGGACGAGAATTCGATTACTACGAAGGGACCAGGTGCACAGGTGGGCAAACATTGTGACAAGAGCGTGAAGTCCGCCAGGTCTCATCTCTTTCCGGGGTGTTGTAATAACGAGTTGTTAACACGAGGATCTACGTCACGATCGGAATAGTTCACGCGGACGTAGAACTCTTACAGCGATGTGGAATGTACTATTAGCTTCGATATAGTTTTCGACTCGCTACAAAATTTATTATAGTAAACTTTTATCGGTCTTATCACTTTTATCATCAAAAGTGTAGTGGGACAAGCGGCGCCGCTTCTACTAGCATGATTGTGGGATCGAGTCCTGGATAGGTGTGTGCTGTTAGGACAGAAAATTCGATTGGCTGCATTTGGCGCGCGAGGCGATGGTGCGGAATAGCGGCCGGTATTAGCTTAGTCCTGAAGAGATTACGCCCAGAATGAGTCGCTTGCAGTTCACTGCAGTTCGCTTTAGGACCCTTCTAATACAGCGAGCATAGTTCGCACCATCGTGCCGCACACCGCACGCCGCAACGCGAATTTTTAGTCCTAATGGCATACACTCAGTCCTGGACCAACCCGTAAACCAAGATCTCATTCCTATGAGGCCGATGAATTGGCGGTAACCTCCCAAAGTAAAAGTATCTGGGAAAATACTGATCCTACGTCGGCTGGCTCCCGCTAATCATTGTGAAGGCTGAATCACGAATTTTTACGATTATGAATAGATTTCTTTAGAGTGCTGGCACAACCCAGGAAGGGAACACTGACGGCAACTGCTTTAACATTTAAGTATCAAAAGCATGATCCATACAGCACACAAAGGAGCTGTGCAATTTCCGTAAAAGAAATTCCAGAATTTTCCAGGACGACCTGTGTGAGACAAAGTTGTGAATTGAGGAAGGCGTTATCGAAGTGTTTATGTTAGTTGTGGACAGTAGAACGGCGTCAGTAGCCAGCCCAAATACCGCGTTGGCCTTATCGTTCCCTTCGGGCTTCGTGATAAAATCATGTTTACAGATAAATTAATCTGATTTGCCGCTTCTCTGCTCCAAGCGAAAGCTAATAAGTAAAGTAATATTCTATCATATTATGAAATTTTGTAGAACTTTTTCCACCACATTAGAATACTCTCGTATTATTGCAAAAGTGAGCAGAAATTACTGGGCGCAAAGATTGTAATATATAAAAACAACATCGAAAGCTAGCGTTTACAGAATGTGAAGCTATCATCTCAGAATATGAAAAAAGGTCGCTGAGCGATCAATCCGTTTTTGGTGTGAGCCATGCATTCCACTACATCCACAATGGTAGTCACGTTTGAGAGAGTATCTAGTCCTAGCAAAGCACTGCGGAAGCCTAACAATGTACAAAGTGGTTTTTGACCTTCCCGATGCATGCAGCACTAATTAGCAGTCCTTGGGCCGCCGTCAGCCTTCGTGATTTTGCGATTTTGCTCTTCCACGATCTTGCGACGTCACACTTTCGCATGCAATACTGCAATCTCGAGATCTGGCATAGCCGCAACTTCGCATGCGGAGCCGGAATCGCAGGCTCAAAAAATGGCAAAATCGCAGAATCGCAAATTTGCAAAGTCTGACGGCGGTTTCAGAATGAGGAACACCTAGTTAGCCTTTGACTTGGGCTGGAATTGCCACTATCTTCAGCTCCTTTTTGTAGGACCTAATGAATGGATTGCAAACAGAAGTGACTGAGCTCCCACTTCCGTAAATAAAAAACCTTCACCTTTGCTTTTGATTTCTGCTCACTTTTGCGATTGTTTTAAAGTAATTCGAAGAGCTCGAGAGAAAAACTTTTACACTTTATGAAAGGGATCATCGTAAACGAAATTGGTGTCCAAATAGTATCAAAATAAAGAAGTATCCGAAAAGGCTCTAAAATAAATAAAGGCTCTAAGAAATTCCTAATCCCCGAAGGCAAATAGCTTTGACACGAAACCATAAATTGTCATTTGAGTACTACAAGATACAATATGAGCTGAGGTACTATGGCAATGAGAGGGGCATCCCATTACAGGGCCCTGATTTTACCTGTGCCAAGAAAGGGGAAGAAGCTCCCTCCTTACGAGTGTGCAGAGTGACCCACAAAATCCTTCAAAAGTACTCAGGTGTGAAACTTTTTGCGAGATGCTAAACTGAATATACAATATGGATTGAGTATGCAAATATCCGTCCGGCTATCGAAGAGCAATTTGTAACTCACAGGAGGCCTCGAAGATTGATAGACTGAGAAGTTTGTCGTTGTAAAAATAACAGTGAAAAAAGCAGACTTAAAACCATGGCTGCTCTTTTTGTAGAATGAAAAAACATATTTGTGGACGAGATTTGCAATAGATGCTGTAACCACCCACCACATAGCGCAATCACGGAGAACAGCACGCAAATTTGATGAATTAATCGTTGGCCAACCACAACAGGTGTGCGATTTGGCGAGGATGTGATCACATTAGCAAGGTTTCAGAAAGAAATGATTTGATTTCTGTCGATCAGGAAAAGGATGGCAGCTCTCGACATCAAATTTTTCGGCAAATACCACATAAATACATGGGTAACAGAGAAACTATTTTTCCGTGCACGATTCCTTCAAGTCACTGCAGCCCCTCCCCCTTCAATCTCCACTAGTACTACATACAACGCTCTCCCCTTTCCTATGGGCCAAATACGACCCCTGCGACTAACGCTTAACTCTGAAGACGTGTTTAGCTTTTGAGAATCTAAAAAACTACACATGGGAGGATAAACGCGGACAGATCCAACTGGCTGTGTTTTCGATTCATGCCAAGATGAATGATTCAAGAGCGCATGAAAAAGTAATGGAAAACCAATACGACATGAGCTGCCACAGAGATTCCTCGCTTAACGAGATGACAGTACCGGAGCAGAGAAAAACGTACAATGATGAAACATCTGGGGCCCGAAAATCAAATTTAGCCATAGAGGACAGTCACGAGAGTCACCTATCAGGTGCGGCTCACGACAAAGGTGAGAAGATCATCCGCTTTCGGAAAAGTTTCAGATGTACATGTCCTCGATTTGAGCTCGAAATCAAGGCGGCATTTGATACAATACATTTGCCCCGTAAAAATAGATTGCGGGAGCTGATAGATTCATAAGCCTCGTTCACGTGCTCGTAGATGAATCTGGCATTAGAATGATTATGAAGAGATAAAAGATTCTTTTAAACGCGAGCTCGATCTCACTGCGATAGCCGCACAAGCTCTTACTCACTCACTTTTGCCTTTCTAAAATCAAAAAAAAAAAACAAAATGGAGTCGATTCCGACAGTTCGAGATGCGCCATGCATCTGCCTTTCTCAGATTCCCAGAGGCATCTGCAACTTCACAAATTCCTAGTGAAGCTTGCCTCATGAATTTTTAAAAAAAACGGCCATTCAAATTATACAGGATAAGAGGGTATGGCGACAGACCTCAAACAATATCTGTCGGACACGCCATGCACATGGCTTTATTCATAGAACAAGACGTTCATCACCCAGACTACCAAAGCAGGGGAGGAATCTCAGGAATATGGAAGCAACTGACAGAATTTTTTACATTTTTTCAAATTCTGATCAGTTGAGGAATAATGCACAGGGTTCAAGCAGTGTGATGGGATCTTCTCGGACACCATAAAGTGCAGGTTCGAGTTAAAGATTCGCTTGTAACCAGGGCACTCCCAGGTGTGGAGGAAAATAGCCGCTTTAGCACGACTCATCCGCCCCCCCCCCCCCTCCTTCTCTGCGGGTACCAAATAGGACCACCTTTTTTAACCCTTGCTATACCAGTTACTGTGCAGGATTGTATAGCTGCAATGTATTTTATTGCTATGTACTCTTACTTGAGGCATGATATCTATTCCTATTCCTCATGCGAGTTCACTGCAGAATACCCTTCGCTTCCCATCTGCTTATTGAAAAATTAGATTCTAGCGCCGACCCCCTCCCCTCCGTTCGATCAAATACGACCCCTCCCTTCCGTACGACCGAATACGACCCCGTGTCGAGAAATCGTCGACTCCTGGTGCACCCTGCTCGTAACTCAGCATTACAGTGGCAGCCTGACATAGATTTTAGCCCTACTGAGCCGACTTCAGAAAGGAACATTAATAATGACACATTCCCAGATGGGCGCCACTGGTACTCTCTGTGTGTAGGAACATCGAAGAAAGTACCATTGGTCTTGAAATCAGTGGAAGACAGTGAATGAGAGAAATGGAAAGTAATTGGAGAAGCGGAAACCTAGCACTGAATAAAGCGGTCCGACAAGGACGTATGCGGAGTTTATGGCCGACGATTAATCGCTGACCACAATGACTGAAAGGTGGTGAATGACTAAGCGGAACAGCACGGTGTGAAATTGCTGAATGGGATCGTATGGGAATTTGCACCACATTACCGTTACCGTAATCGGTAAGAGATGAGAGAAAATTCAAATGCTGCACAGGCTTTCTTGTAATGTGCACATGCGGTAAAACTACCATGAACAACGAAACTAGAATGACCGATTACCATGGACACCACGAATCAACTGGATCGTAGATGGATCGTGACGACGTTTATTGAAATGATTGATCCGCAGTGGCAGAGAAGGTACCTGAAACGGTGTGACATGGTCTCCTATGGCGAAAAATGACGTTTAACAGTTCCAAACCAGAAATGGATGATCGTTTTGCAATAGTCACATCAGAAGTTAAGAGGAACCGATGACTAAAAAAGAAGAATTCAGATAGCGTTGATAAGATGAAAATTTAGTTGGCTAACAAATCACCCTTCATCTCGGATAATAAGCTGCATTCATACTTGGCGACGGATCGCATCCCAGAGTATGATCGTAGCTTAAAGGAACCCTTCATGAAAAAATGACTTTTTCTGGCTGAAATACAGTACTACAAAGTCTCGAACGTGGACGGGTCCCGAGCAAGTGCCCACCCCGTCGTTCGCCGCGGCGGAGACGCATTATAAGAGCAGAAATTCACGTAAACAGTCCCACTGCCCGTTCCTAAGCGCAGCTGACGACAGGGCAGAGCATTCACTCGAGGCCCCGCCCACCCGACCGAGATTTGGGGAGCTGTATCTTCGAATTCTCACTTTTTCGCGTAATACTTAGCATGCGGCCATCGTTAAGCAAATGCAACATAAAAATATGGATACCGATGGAACTCATTTTTCTGTAGACGATTTCTTTAACCACACCTCAAAAGCCTTAGGGGAATTGCAATTTTCATTTCTCAAAAAAAATACCAATTCAAAAACTTTGTCGGAAATGCACAAGGGATTTCGCTTTATATACAGAAAATGAGATAATTAGAAATGTAAGTAAAATTTGAGCGCTGCCAGTTCCAGAGGGGTAACATAGATAATTAATCAAGTGACATTAAAGAGACCAGAGATAATTGAAGATACCTAAAGAAGCTGAAGGAAACACCTCGTCAACATTTCGCCAGTGACTGATGAAAAAAATCCGATAGAATCATGAATATACGGATCTTCAAACACATCGGATAATAAGGTAGTAGGAAAATCTCAAACCAATAGCAGAGAAGGATATTACGATAAAATTACTGTATAAAAATCATCAAAAAGTAGTGCTTTACGGTGCGATAGTGAAAAAAATTAGAAAATTGTCGTAAAATTTTACTGATGCACTCATTATGGCCCGATATTTCAGTCGGCAATTGCGGACATGCGTTACAACTTCTAACGACGTCCATGTTCACTATGTAGGCAATTGTGAAGAATTTCTATTAGAGGTGAATTTAATATTAGACTCATCAAATGTTAATCGGATACTAAAATAAAATGGGAAGCTGACAATCTTGAAGCCTACTCAGCTTCTGTGAAGCCCAGAATGATCCGTACGAAAACAATTTATTTTACGACTTAGACATTGATAAATGATACGGTTTTCCACTCAGCTGTGAATAAAAGGGGGAATCTGTGGCTGATGGTCACTCAACGACAGCGGTATGAATGCTCACCGGTGTGAGTGGTCTTTCTGACAGCTAGCTACTGGCCACCAATCAACAATAATAGGTGTGGATCTGAGACTGGCAGTACGTCGTGCCAGTAAACTAGTTATTAGTAATTGGTCGACGCACAACTACTTCCTTTCAAGGTTTTGACCGGGTATAGAGCAATAGTTCGGGGCACGTGTCGCTTCCAGTACGTATGCGGAACTAATTTCTTCCACATCATCCACTCTTGAATCATTGTATATAGGTAATACGCGTTAAACGTATTCATTACATCCGCAAATGCGATGGCAGGTTAACTACATGGCTCATCCCAGAATGATGAGTGGTGCTGAGCTCCTTATTTCTTAATACAGGACTTTTGTCAATTTCAGATGAACTTGTAAATAGAATGAAGAAAGAGTAGAAAGTGCCCTCTAAAAAATCAATCCAATTAACTCTATTTACTGCTGCAAAACTCTGACAAGCTTCATAATGGTAAGAGATCCTCTGGGAAACAAAGAAACAGATGACATCCCTGCAATTCGACATTCCTTGTGTACCTAATAAATTATATTCAATGATTCCAATTCTCAAAATCAAGGTACTAGATACAGTACATAAAGGGACACACGAAAACAACAGAGGCTTTCTCCATTTCGGAGCAGAAATTGAAAAACTAGAAGAAGAGCCACTCGTTTGAATTCCCGCCACATTTTCCGTCACATTTGAACATTTGAAGCCGTCAGCGGCCAGAGGTGTGTGCAGATATGACAGCGAATCGCACGGCCGCCCGAGGCGAGCGACGCGGCGGGTGCGAGTGCCAGTAGTAGGGAATGGCAGCCTCCAACGAGGCAGTGTGGCATGAGTGGAAGCGCAGACGTGACGCAGTCATGCTCGGTCGGCACACAAGGGCAATTGATACGGCGAGTCGTACTGGTGGCGCCGCGCGTGGAACGCTGCGAAGCGATTCGCTGTCATATCTGCACACACCCCTCAGAGAGCAATGCAGGCTACTGTCATGCTCTCTCACTCAGGTGCGCTATTTTCCCCAGTTCTTTACCACTCTGGCCCTTCACAAATCTGCTCCGTTGCCACTCCCGGCCCAGAGTGATAGAGAACTCGGAAAAATAGCACACCCAAGTGAGAGAGTATTAAAGTAGCCTGCATTGCAGTCTGAGAGTTCAGCGCTTATGCGATCCTACGAATCGCAAGGTATAATCTCAGCCTCACATTTTCGCGCCCACTGTTGATTTCCTTCTCATCTTGCGCCCTGACCGTGTGACTGTCCTCTCTTACTCCCCAGTTCTCTAGCATCCAAACCCACTCGGACGCCCCACCCCATCGTCCACCACTTGGTGGCGCTCTATCCCATTTTATTTTTTGATACCTGTATATGCGCGGAAGTTTGTATGCAGCTTTTAGTAAGCAAATATAACATAAATATGAGGGTAACAGGAAAATCCAATTTTCCGTGGACGACTCCTCAAACCTAGCAATGACATATACCAAAGGGAACTTAAAAGTATACATATATAATACAAGAGTGGAGGGACTTAATTAGTATCAGTACCGCGAGCAATGAACACTCATGACCAGACAAGACCCTTAGGAGCCACAATATTTTCACTGAAATAACAAAGCACGGTATTTCGCCGTCCCATAGTTAGTGGCGAGCAAGAGCGTTATTGCACGTACGTGACAGATCGTTCTTTGACAGATCCAACCCATCACACTGGCCTTATTTTGTTATATGTGCTTTTGTTTAGAGGATAAAGAGTACCATATCCAAGTAGTACATAAACATCCGCTAAATTCAAAAAAGCTACCAGATTAGTAAAGCTCATTTCACTTCCAAGAAGACTACAATTACCGTCCAAATTATTTTAGAAAAACAAATCAGCAATGAGTAAAACAAAGTTTTCTTGTATTTAACGGGTCGGTCTGTGTGAAGTTGAGCGCAGAGGGCAAATGGATTTAATGCAGCTGCACACAGGGCCAGTCAGAGCGCGATCAAATAAAGGTAATGGCACTTGAGGAGCCCTTCTTGGACCGTGAAGTTGTTGGTTTGGAGAGATGACAAAGCTCTACGAGAAACGGTGCTCAAGGTACGACGGTTATAGAATTGCTTTGGTAAGACGAGAACTGCCTCGATAGAATGGAGGCGACGCTCCTTTCACGATGTCTTCTTGCTCCAAAAATTTTCCCCTCAAATTAAAGTTATGTTCAAAACTTGTTTCTCAACTGCGGACCAAAAAGACACATTTGTTCTCGGCACCTTTTTGACCTGGCAAAGGACTCTTAGCGCCAGATGATCAGCGAGCACAATTCAAGAGGATAAAGCAACTTTTTTCATACTCTCGGGTCCAATTGAGTTACTTCAAAAAGCTGAACGGGAAAAGAACGTTTTTCTGTGAAAAGGCTGTTCTACCATGGATGAAAGATGAATTTCAAACGCGGAAAGACCCAAAAAAGAAGAACAATTCGACCTGCTTCAGACGTCATCATCGGATCATGTTCTCTCCGGTTTTTCTTCTTTGTAAAGGGAACCTATCAAACCCGATTTCGACGATACAATCCGTCATCAAAGAAGTCTCGTGAACAATGAATTTAATCTCCTCGTTGACAAATGCTCATTGTGAGAACGGTTCTCGAGAGATTTCTCACATAAAGGCGCTGTGAAAAGCGAAACAAAGAAGTTCAGCTGGACCGTGTCAGTCATAAAGGATAACCAATAGATCGAAAAAAAACTGGGATATACGTGATAAAGAGGAAATGAATTGGTTGCGAAGTTTTCAAGATCCGGGAACTGCCCCAAAACAAGTTTTCCCTCGAAAAGCACTGAAAAAGTACATAGATTCGAATAGGGAAGTGAGTTCTCACAAGTGGTAGGTAGAGGAAAACAACAAAAATTTCAAGGAAGTCTGGAAATAAAAATAGAAATTGAGAAAATGTGAAAGTGGGCAGAATCGCTGTTTGTCAGAAGCACGATCCGCAAGAATGGAGCTGTTACATATTGAAAGCCAGGGCAGTCAGCAAGCGACCAACTTATTTGGAGCAAACCATGCATTCTGATTGTACATATTCGGATTTCTAGTAGCATTTGAATGTGCGATTAGGGCATATACATACAGCATTTTGCATTATTCTGCTGTTTTGAGCTCGAATTTGCTATTGATGTGTGAAGCACGAACAATTTGCTACGATGTATACCTAAATTTTCCAGGGAACATTTTGATATGAGAGTTTTTGGACAAGTTCTAGATGGCTTTACCATTATGCACCACAGTGTATGTAGAAATAGCTGAAGCCGGAAGCCAACCGATGTATTAGATTGTTGCAAAATTAATTTCGGTTTCAAGGTATGTATAAATAAGTAGATTTTTTACCCTGAACTATTCCATCCCAAGAAACGTCAGGCATACCATTTGGTGGGTTTTTTTCTGCTCTTTCAGAAACTTCTATGAATGTCGCTCTAAGTTTTCCAGCCGGCCTTTTCCAGGGTTGCGTATAATCATGAACCGACGCGACTATCGAGTCATCATGCTTTATGTGTTTAAATTGGAACACTCCGCAGCAGAGACAGCTCGTAATCTCAGCAGTGTTTTTGGGTCGAATTGTCCTTGCGAACGAACAGTGGAGCTCTGGTTTAAAATATCTGCTTCTGGCGATTTTGATCTCGAAGAGAAGTCGGGTCGCGGCCGCAGGTCATCGCTTAATGATCAAGATTTAAGGAGAGCCGTCGAAGCAAATCCGGAGACGAATACTCGTACGTTAGCAGAAGACCTAGGCGTACATTACTCTACAGTGGCCAGACATTTGCTGACAATCGGCAAGGTGAAGAAGATGTCGAAGTGGGTGTCTCATGACCTGACCGATGAGCAGCGTCTGGCACGTTTCGACACCTGCTCTAATCTCCTAGTTCGCCATAAAAATGAGCCATTTGTAAACCGTATTATAACTGTAGATGAAAAATGGGTTCTTTATGATAACAGGAAGCGGGGATTAGTCTGGGTAGATAAGGGTGCTCCTCCAAAAACTTTCCTAAACCCGACCTTCACCCTAAAAGGTTATGATTACTGTGTGGTGGTGTTGTAAAGGTGTAATCCATTACAGTTTCTTGCAACCTGGTCAGCCAGTCACAGCAGAGTCTTACTGTTGTGATCTGGAGCAAATGTATAGAAAGTTGCAAAAATTGTGGCCGGCGGTGGTGAATAGAGGAGGGCCGTCCTGTTGCAGGACAACGCAAGGCCACACACCTCACAAATCACTCGGCAAAAATTGACCCACTTGGGTATAGAAGTTCTCCCTCACCCAGCGTATTCTCCCGACCTTTCCCCAACAGACTATCACTTTTTTCGAGCCCTCAATTCTCATCTGCGTCAGAAACAATTTACTAATTTAGACGATGTTGAATGTGCCTTCCTTGACTTCGTTGATTCTCGTGATAGTAGTTTTTATACTGAAGGCTTAAATTTATTGCCTGTTCGTTGGCAAAAGTGTGTACATTCTGATGGTTTTTACTTCGATTAATAAACTTGTGTTTAAGCTGAGTTATAGTAGTTTGAAGTATGCGGTCCATTTCCGAAATTAATTTTGCAACAACCTAATACTTCTCAGTGTTCTCATAAATTGGACAAAACTAGCGCTATCCGTCGAGAAAGGAGTGACTGGAGACTTTGCCTGCTGGCTAGCCATCAGTTTGAACCGTTTTCTAGACTAGTAAGCCAATATCCACCTGATTTGGAAACTACAGTTGAACAATAAGTTTGAAAGCCTCTAAAAATTGCTTCAGGAAGGCCGCAAAATCAGGCTGATTTTCCGAACATTTTAACGCGAGATATACTTACAACGCAAGACCATGGAAAATAGTGAGGACCGACATAAAGTCGAGGGTAAATGTCCAAGACGGTTGGCCCACGTATGCCTATAGCACTGCTCAGCTGAACTGCGCAGCCTATTGCAGGCGACGCAACAAAGATGTGAAAAAATGTTTTTGCAAAGAAGCATAAGTTCCGTTCTGGGTGCCCGGCAGCCACAGCGCTCAGAACAATGGGCCACATTGGCGCAGCACAGACATAGCTCTTAACTGCATTATTGTTGTCCCAGTTAGCCAAGTAGCAACCCAACATGGAAAAAGTACAACTAAGCAAAAAGCCAGCATTAACGACATCCAAGTCAAGTAGAAAAAGATGAAAAAATGAAAATAAAAAAATTTCAAGGATTAAATACGGAACTGAATTCCCCATTACTGAGTGAAATAGGGATACTTTTTTGTATGAGAAATTTTCCATTTATCTAAAAAAGGCAGCTATGCAGCTATTTTAATCAGCTCTCCAATAAACATGAAAGTGCACAGCCAAATAATAACAGCTACATTTATTCGATCAACGTATAGAGGATATCCAAAGCAATCACTCCACACACCCATGACGATTATCGCGTGCATGGCGCATCTTAACGGAAAGTACCAGCATCTCGTACTATCTTTACTTGTAGAAAATAGAATTACTAAGAGTTTCTGCAGTAGAGTGACTACTAACCGAATAGCTGACGTTGCTTTCTCGTTGGCTCTGATAGCGGATGAGAATTGGAGTTCAGATAAAAAGGTGAGGAATGGATTCCATAGGTAAAAAATTTCATATATCAAACTGAAGTAAACAAAATTCATGCCATATCCGGCAAATACAATGACATGGAGTAAACAACTGGATAACTGATCAAATGATAACGGTAATCACTGAGGGAGCACGGACGACGATTGACCTTCACGTACCCAACCAAACAACAGTCTCTTTTCTTTACGTTGATACACATCTATAATTATTTCAAAAAGGTGATAGTCGCAAAGAAAACGCAACCTTCTTCAAAGTTTTTCGTAATAAATGGTGATACCTATAACTTTTTTCTATTACTATTGTAATTATACTATTGTATTATTAATGAAGGAACGCTCAGCGATTAGAAAAATATCGTCGAATGTTGACTAGAAAACACCGCTGTCAGAGACGCTCGATCGCTGTCTAATCGTTATCATCTGATATTACTTGGGACCACTTTGCCTGCAATTCACTATTATTATCACTCATTGCTATATTCACCATTACCTAATACTATAAATCAATACTACCAGCTCTTACTATTAATCACCAACTAATAATGACTGTTGATTTTCGCAGTGGATATGAATACTGTTACAAGGATTTCAATTGTTATCATTTATTAGAGTTATTATCATCATGTATTATTATCACTACTGTCATTTGAATCATTATCATTATCATAGTTTACTTTTATCATGATAACTTCTCGTTATCATTCCTTAGTATAAGTAGAGCTGTTATTAGCAGAAGCAGACCTCTTCACCAATAAACCCCTCTCTTTCACGATGCGGAGCTGCATCTTGATATAAATGCGTGAAAAAAAAACTGAAAAGTTCAAGAGCTGACAGAGACTTCTGGTCACAAGGCCTAAACTTATGACCTATGACCCAAAACTTGCTGAAACCGATATCCAAATAAATCTTTACAATGTTTCTCTGGAAGGAAGTGAAACCGGAAGGATGGTTTCACACCAGATTTTTGAGTTGTCCAAGGCCAAGGCATAGGGCTGAAACCACACACACACACACGAATATTCCTGTCGGACATTTGACCTTTCCTGATGACCGGTGATTTTCAGAGACATGATGCGTAAATTGCACTTTAAGTTTTGCCCCATCAATTTCGCTAAACGTGAAATTGGCGGTACGAAGAAAAGGCTGCGCCAAAACTTCAATCTCGTGGAGGTCTTGAATTATGGTAGAAAGAAGCTGTTTAACAGATATTAAAGAAAATCAAGGAGACGTTTCACAAAAAGAACTTCTTTGGCAGGTAGAGCAGAATATCATGTTTCTAAGCTTCGAGTCACTCAGACTGTAAAATGAATTTGAGCGTGGAGGTAACCTGAAGAGAGTATCTTCCTATTTGACATCGAACAAAAGGATATGGGATTCAGAAACTTTTCATAGGTCTATCCCCCTTGATAGCCGTTCAACACAACGAGAACAAATCGATGATTGTTGAAAGTTCAAACTACGATGAAGAACCAGGATAGGAAAACGATAAAATTGAAAATTATGAGCATTCCGGATGCGTGAGGTGAGAGCGGTGTATCCTTCCCCCTTGGCATGGCACTAGGCTTCCATCATCAGATGAACGTAAGCGGACAAAGGTACAAAAACGGACGAAAACACCTACGCATACAGGTTTCCATGAAGGAAGGATGAAACATTTTGACGAGCTAAACTACGCCTTTGGTGTGTCTCCACACGTACGGAACAGCCGAAGCTTGCAATGCGATGCAACCTCATCAGAAAGGAGCCTCAATATCCACCTTAACACTATATACAACCCCCCATCTCTTTTGATGTTCTCTCTTCAGCCGTTGTCAAGCAGGAGAAGACCTTCCACTCCGGAAATGAAACAAAAGGCCAGATCTACCACTGCATTTCTCCCTTCCGTCTCACTTACGATCCTCTGTTGAATACCTTTTCCCAACTGGTAACTACGTCCCTTCTCAATCCACCAAGCTAAATATGACCCCTCTCCCACTTCCGGTTCCCCATGTACGCTCCACTATGCTCTTCGGATTTGCAACATGGATTAAGAGTTTGAGTAGCCGAAAAATGCCTAAAAGAATAACAGAAGAGAGTAACTGTCATGCCGATTGGGAGATGTGGGCAGGATTCATCTGCATTGCTGGGCATTCACTCGCAATGATTCACTCAGTGGCGTGAATCAGTACCCCTTTTGCTCTGGAAAAAACACACATCATATTCATCACTGCGACCCGTGACAAAGCGAATGGAAGAATCGATTGGCCGAGAAGCTCACAATTTGGATGTTCAGAAGACGTAAGAGATAACGTGGGATAGATGACATAAGGTCCTTCACGATATGCCAGATAGTTGACTTTACTCAAAATTACGCATGCTGTGATGGATTTTGTGAGAAATTTTGAGCTAGAATTCACTGCTTGTTAGTAGACAAGCCATTCGACATCCATGTCGGCAGTAGATGTTCTAGACACTTTTTCTGCAGAGAACTGATGAAAATTTCAAATCCCACTAAATAATGGGCTCAAGTCTACACATATGCAATTGACAGAATAATCAATTTGATAAGATTACTCAAACTAATTTATTTAGATGGGTCGACCGAGTTCACATTACAGCTAAATTCGGATTCAAGAAAAAAATCCTTTATTCAATTTATGAGGACGAAGCACCAGGATGGGCTCTTCCACGGGGAAGAGTCTACACGCAAACAACTGACAGAATAGACAGTTCGATTAAACTAATAGAACAGATTTATTTAATTGGGTCAATTCAGTTCACATTATAGCTAAGCTCCAAATTCAAGAAAAAATTCATAATTCAACTTATTAGGCACGAAGCACCAGGAAGGGCTCTTTATAGGGGCGGTCAAAACTAACGAGACCGGATCCAACTGCTGAATCATCTACGTCTGATTGACGCCTGATATTCAGCTCGAAAATGTCAATAAATTGTACACTTTGCACTGGGTGAAGGTACAGTAGGAATGGAGCGCCATGCATGTACGCCACGAGTGTGGACCGTGCAATCAAATAAGCGTACAATTAACATGCGTTCTACCCATCAAAGATAAATCGGAGTGGTTGATCAGCAAAGTCAAATTCCTTGAGGGAAGTCTTTCGAAAGATTTAAAAATCATATTAACCAAGTTAACATGAGGAGCGAAAGCGCCACCGAGCCAATTTGGCGAATTAAAAGGGTATCAGGAGCAACTCGATTGCAAACAATTCAACTGTTTCAATCTAGAAAAAAGTCGACATGCATGGCGCACATTATTGTATTATAAGATCGCACATTGCACACCGAGTTTTTTGTTTCATGCCGCATACACAATCCATTTGACAATGGAAGAAAACCAAAAAACATCCATAACGAATGTTTTAAGCAACATAAATCTACAGCGCGGAAATGTGATGTTGTATTGCTACAGTGTGAAACATAAGTGCATCCGGTTTATAGCTGGGAGCTGTTGAACTTTTTCAAGCTTCAGACAATAAGTTGTAAAGCCTACGCGTCAAATGAGTCCACGTTTTTCGTCGTCTGTACAAACAACCGCGCGACGCTTCTTGCCGCTACTACACTACACACGCATTCTGCTGGAATCCCCAACCGATTGACAGACGGCCGGCACAAAGTACCGAGAACATTTCATCAAGGTTAATTGGAAACTTTTGCATGAAATGTGAGTTTGTCGTTGGAAGGGGGTGGGAAGTGTGCTTTCTTCAATAGTACAGGATGGAGGTTTATTTAGTTATTTATTTATTTGTTTATTTAACTATGTTCTTACTTACTTATTTATCTGTTTGCTTATTTATTTGTTAACTTATTTATTTAATCATTTAGTTATTCATTTGGTTATTTATTTATACATTTATTTATTTATATAATTGTACGGAACAAGATATGTGTTTGATAGTTTACGAAGGAAGAATAAAACCAGTGAACTCAACCGAGACGAGGTGAAAACAAGCGAAAAGCATTAGGATTGTTCAGTCAACTATATAGCAGGATGCGCCACGCATTTCACTACCATTCATGATTGCATTGGTACATATTCGAGCGCGATTCGGACTATACAATGGGTATTAGAAGCTAGCTCATGCACACATTAGTCTTACTAACCTCTTCGACAAAACTGGGACTAATTGAGCGCCTTCGACGACACGGAAGGTTTCGTTAGCTTAAACGTTTAGATCTAGGATTTGATCCCCAGACCATGATAGTGCCACCTGCAACTGCACCATCCCACTGCTATAGAGACAAATGAGGAGAAAACGGAAACAACCTGCAGGGGTGTGTCGTGTACGCGACTTGAAAGAGGAAATAACGAGGTGATAGGAGTGAGCTAGAAATGGAGGCAATAGGGACAAGCGCGCCGTCGAGAGTATTTCGCCGCGTTTTTGTGTTACCCATAAATATATGGGTAACACAAAAACTCATTTTTCCATGAGCGATTCCTTTAAATAGATGACTACCTGCTATCGTCCACAAGAGCGCAAAGGCTAATTAACAATACAGTCCTTTCATCTCGTTCGCTGCTCTGCGATAATGACGTTTGGGTGCTCCAGGTGCTCCAGGAATAAGTTCTTCTCCGTCGTTCCTGCGCCTCAGAGGGTCAACTGGGGAAGGGGAGGGGGGAACAAAATGTAAGGATAAGCAGCAAAGATTTCTCAACTGTAGTGAAAACCCGACCCCGGTGAGAAACGGACGTGATTCTGTCACGAAGGCGTGATCCACTGCGCATTCAAGACATAACGAATCGAGGCTGTTTTTGCTCTCTTTAAATAGTGCAACACCATGTGTTGCACATGGCCACCCATGACGGTCTTTATTCGGGCCACATGGAAGCGATGTCAATTTTAGAGAGCTAAAGGTGTTATAATACGTAATCGGACATGGAGAACAACATATCTATCACTCATTGTATCACGGTACAAATTGGTTCGTGTTTCAACGCCACCACTGATATAAACCACTAATCAACACCAAATATTCTCCAAGTGAAGACTGCTATTGTCCACATGCATGCACATGTGTAGCATCAAAATAATGAATTTGTTTTGTCATCGCTTGATGCATATACGAAGACGTGTTGCCAAAATCCTATCTACTTCTTAGTGTTAGAGGAGAAAAGTCTCAGAAAGATATTTTGTTCTTCATATCCGAGAACATATGATGGTAGCAATTCACCACTGTACCTTTTCAACAAACTAGAAAATTGTGGTTCAAATCTTGTGCGACACCATATACTGTATCCGGTACGCTAAGGGTAAAGGTATTCATCATGGAATACAACACAACTAGAGGGAACGGTCATGAGGAGCAGTCCCTGTCTAGACAACGACAGCGTTAAAATTTAAGTTTGAGGGTCTTGAGGGAAGCTTTGTAATGGAAGACAGCCTAATAAAAGAAATCATCGTCTCTAGCCTTCCGCGCAATTATATGTAGAAATAACTTTGGAATTCTAGGTATCTTGAAGGAATCGTCACCGGAAAAATGAGCCTCTTCGTTACCCATACATTTATGCAGTGTTTGCCTAATAAGGGCCACAAGCAAAGCCTCACGTAAAAAAAGTGAGAATTCGAGGGAAGCTACTTACGCCAGAAAATCGCTACGCGGCGCCACCAGTACGACTTGCGAATTGATTGCCCTTAGGAGACCGGCAGAGCGTGGCTGCGCCACCTCTGCGCTTCCACCCATGCCACACTGCCTCCTGCACCCGTGCCACCCTGCCTCCTCCACCCATGCCACACTGCCTCGCTTAAAGGCTGCCATGCCCTGCCACTGGCACTCGCACCCGCCGCGCCGCTCGCCTCGGATTTTCTGGCGTAAGAAGCCTCACCCCGAATTCGGCTAAGATACAGCTCCCCAAATTCTTGGCCGGTTGGACAGGACCTCAAAGTAAAATCCCCGCTCTGTCGTCCGCCGCGGTTGGTAACGGAGTGTGGGGCTGTTTACGTGACGTTCTGTTCCTACAGTGCGTCTCCGACCGCGGCGGACGACGGGTGGGCACTTGCTCAGAGGCCCCGCCCACTCGGTCATGACTTTGTGGTGCTTTAGCCGGATTCACATTTTTCGCGCGACCCAAATTAGGCAAATACAACATAAATATATGGGTAACACAAAAACTCATTTTTCCATGAGCGATTCCTTTAAATAGATGACTACCTGCTATCGTCCACAAGAGCGCAAAGGCTAATTAACAATACAACAACATATACAACAATACATAACAATAACAGTCTTCGCTCCTGCTAATTGCCTGTTGGCATGTGCAGGGCTTCGAGGGACGTTACAGGGTGGGTGGAAAGTGGGAAGTGGAAAGTGGAAAGTTATGAGATCACGATGGTAGGTAGGTAGGTAGGTGGGCTACTTATATGGGGAAGACAACCAGAACCCTGCATTACCATCATTTACCTCTGCCGGCTCTCAGCAACCGGCAATTTTTGGAGGTTAAGAACTGGTATTATGAGTGTTGCTCAGCTTATAGGGTGCAACAAGTCATGGGACTTTGTTCGCACCGTACAAGAAATTCAGAAAATCGAGGAATTCCTGAGTCTTCAATTCTATGAAGACGCAAAGGACAGGATCCAGCTGAACGATACCTATCGAACCACTTTGACCAGTTACGCTGTGTATGTCCCGCGAACTTCTTATTGTTCAAGTTTGCAGACTGTTAGCTCTGTCTAAGTGTACCTTTGCTAAGAGTAAGGCAAATCGTGGCATTCTAAGGGCGGTCGAGATTCAGCATTAGTAGAGGAAGTTTCCCAGATGGGAAGCGGTAAGGGACAGGCGATTTGACTCAACAGAAAATACAGGGGGTGCCAAAAAAAAAAGTAATTTTGCCCACGGCTCACATCTGCCAATTTTACAAAACGTAGGGAAACGAAAGAGATAAAGGTATCGGGGCAAAACATTCCCAAAATGTTCCTCTAAAAGTAGGAACAAGCTGTGGCTCCTCACGTTCATGTTCATAAAAATATGGAGGTTTCATTCGGCGCAGTCGGGCTTCGGAGTACCTACATTTGAAAATTCGCTAAAAACAGTGGAGCCAAGCTCCGTGGTAGGTCTTTTGTGGGGAGCTTCCTGAGGGTTGGCCCTTCGGTTCTTGGAAGTCACAGAGCCCCTGCTGCTTGGACAAGGCTGCTATGATCCAAAGTATTATTTTCATGCCTCAAATCCGCCTCCGGAGGGGTTTCAGTGGTAGGGGAACGTTTTGGCTCTTGGAAACGAAGGGCGCTGGGAACCCGGGAAAAACGCAGTGTTAAAGAACACCATCCGGTATGAATCCCCTTAGGTACCCACATTGAACGGACGTCAGCAAGGTTGTGAAAGAGGGCGAAGAAAATTCGGATTTTACCCAGTTGAGGTGATACATCTTGTTCAGTCTTTCCTTGCTCCCGTTCCTGCTCGTGCAGGAGGCTGCCACGGAGTATAGTGATAGAGTTAGGTCTGCTCTTGTTTCTGGGGATGAGAATACCTCAATAGAATTTACTGTAGTTTGGCTAAATGGGGTCGAAAGTGGAGGAGACAAAATTACTTTTTTTTTTTTGGCACCCCCTGTAGTCGTATTTGCTGTTGAAAGTGTTACAGCTTAGAGAAGAACAGAACTGAGTTCCAAGAGAGAGCACAGACGACTGATGTAGTGCTATTCCTAATTTTTATGAAATTAGATTTGACAGCTTCTGCCCATAGTCCACGCTTTTTTCTTGAAATAATGGTGCCGCATAAAGATCTGAGGATCCCCACTACTGAGTTCCTATGGGTTATTGCGATTCCCTTGGAACCTTTTCAAATGACCATGGCATGGCGACGTGGTCAATTGTCACAGACCAGGAAACAATACAGTGTCGCGAACGCGACAGGCGCGATGAAGAATCTAAACAGAAAATGTTCCATGACGCCGCAATAGGTTCCCTGCTGGTTCAGGCCTTCTCCTCCAGATATCTGATTGTCATACTGGTACAGGAGAAATATATTATAGTGGTTGATCACAGTTCGTTGAGTACAAAAACTAGGACAACTAGTCAAATAGGAAAACTGCCAAAACAACACAAGTAAGGATCCCAAACATCATATGCAGCAAGAGCGGAAGAATTCTGGATAGAATGAGCAGCAAAGTCAAACGACCCGAAGAACGACCGCAAGTAGGATCTGGAGCAAAAGAGAAATGAGTCCAATGGAGATCTCAAGCAAGAGCAGTTCCATAATAATATGGCCAAAGACTCCAAACAGAATTTGCAGCCGAAGGAGAAGGACAAGGGGAGGAGCTCGAGGCAGGAGGAGCAAGAAAAGGAGAAAAAGAAGAGTCTCCTTGAAGTTTCTTTTTGTCACAAAGAGCATGATGTTAAAATATCATCTAGCCAACACAAAGAATAGGCTTTGGTCTCCAGTTGTTCCGAACCAAAATCAAAAACAATTATTTCAGGTGAAGCTGCCGTTGAAGCTTGGATAAGAGGGAAAGACTGACCTCTCCTAACCAGAAACAAAGTGGCAGATGCAACGGAGTAATACAAGCAGAAGAGTTATAGAGTGATTCGAAAGCATAGAAATTGCGAATGTAAAAAAATGTCAAAGTCGTTGAAAAAGTAAACAGCAGAACTTCGAATGAAAAAGTAGTTCCTTGTTATTCCGCAGATGAGGACAACTATCACATAGGGAAACGATTTGCAGAAAGAGTTTGTAAGTGAAAAGCTGAGTAAACAAAGGGCAGCTGAGTTGATCACAGTGACAGAGCAGAATGTTAGTTTGTTGATGCAACTGCCAAGAATGGATTGATGAGCAGGGCAAATTGATCAGTAATCAATAAGCGGATTTGACGCCCTCGCAACGATGAGTTCTTTGAAGGATATGTGAGTTCGAAAGATTAATACCCAAAGTGACTTGCTGGTAACCCATTTAAGATACGCGTTGTATTTGTCACTCATTTATTTATTTACCACAGAGCTCGCTGAGACTTCGAACACTGCCCAGCCCCATATAAAATGAACCAGTTGAGCTTGATATCTGGGAATATTTTGTACAGGGATGGAGGAGACGAGGTGCATTTCAAGCCAACCCATGAAAATCTAGCACAACCACAATAAGACAGTAAAGGGAAGAGAATTAAGTAAGGAAATGCATGGAAGCCAAGGGACGTGAATTTTACTTGAGCTGAAGAATGTAAAGAGTAGGTGGATGAACTACTTCTGCATCACGATATTCATAAAGTATTGCAATCTTCTTCACTGCTCATTCTTCATTTATTTATTTACTTATTTATTTATTTATTTACTCACTTGCTTATTTATTTGTTTGATTGCTTATTGATTTATTCACACAGTTAGCTGTTTGTTCATTCATTTGTTTGAGTATTTGTTTATTTATTTATCGGAGTGCGGGCAATGTACAGATGGCGCGCACTTCCACTCTCATGGTGCGGGGATTCAATATCGCATCAGTGCTAACCAAGCTCTCAATCCTTTCGGGAGAAGTGATTTGGTATTAGATTCGTCTGGGAGTATAAAAACACTGTCTTGTACATCGACTGGCCCCCGTATGGCATTGTATGGCCCAAATCGCATCACCTGCAACCGCGATTCTGGATGGAACTAAATGGGCGACGCATCCGAGTAATGGCTTTATTGACGCCAGAAGCTTCAAACTTCAAATTTAATTAATTTCTTCATTGCCTAACCATTTTTTATCTTCATATGCACTAAAACGGATCGTCGTGAACTGCTGATTCATGGGTGGCTTGCGTTCTCAAATTTTCCGCTGTAAGTCCTTAAAGACATCATTAGGGGTAGGCAATAGTGGAGAAATCCCAAGAAGAAGTCACTCACATGGTAGTCCTGGGCCTAAGAAGGCTATCTGCGGCGAAATCCCGGTGAAAAAGCGCCCCTCCGAGCTGTAGAAGCGCTGCAAAACGGCGAAGCGTTCAGGGGCTCCGCCTCTGCCACTCAGTGGCTCCGCCTCTCGATGACGTAATTCCCGATTGATTGGGGTGAGAGCGATCGAGGAGATGGGGTAGGATCGGGGGTTTTGCGGCGCGCTTTCGCAGTTTTAGCGTGAAACTCACTCAAGAAATAGATGTTGTCGTCTTTCCAAACAATTCCCCTGTGTTTACTTGGCAACATGCCAATGGAAAACTAGATCAGACTACTCCCCTCTTGACGGACAGGTCGTCCGCTTCGAGAATCAACAGTGGAAAGGGGGTCCTATTTCTCGGGTTTTAGGCCAATTCCATCCGCTGTTTCTTCACTGTCCTATTGCTAGGCATGTCGGCTTTCATATGCACTATTTCTTTTACTTTTCTTCCGACTTTCCCCTAATGATGCCTTTAAATTAGCCTGTGTGAAATACTCCCCAAGAGGTGTGTGGAGGGGACCGAAAGGGGGTGAGGGGAAGGCAAATGTGCCTCTTGGGCAGCTCAGTATTGAGTGCACGACATCATCGAAAAACACAACACCTCATGCACCTGAACAAAACTGGTTCCACAAGTCATGCATTTGATAGCGGCGCCTTTCTCCTGTGATACTCTGGCAAAAAACCTGTGTGGTTTCAAATCTTCCTGCGAAAGCAATTAATTAGAAAAAGAGCAGTAGAGATTGGGTGGCACGTTCAGTTCTGCTGTGAATGCCGTTAATTTCACGCAAGAGAAACCACTGTAATAACGGAAAAAGTGGAAACATCAATGAGGGGAAAAACAAGTGCCACGAATTTATTCTTCTAATAATTACATATGTTATTTTAGACGACCACGAAGGAGAAACAGGTTTGTGTATTTAAGTTAAAGACGATTTTAATTGAAAACGCGAACACGGATGCGAAGAAAGGCGGCAGCGACAGCGATGTGAATAGAAATGGAGAGCTATTCGAGAAAGTTCCGGTTCATTCACGACCACATCCATCCATTTGGGCGGCTCGCTAACTTCATACCCTCACATTTCATGAGAGATATGATAAAGAGATCTGATCTGGCTATGGGAACAGCCAAAGGGAAATTATGACACGATCGCGCGGGGGTCACCAAAACGGGATATCCTATCAGCCCATGACGTCCAGCGCCCCCTTGAGATGGTAGTGGTCTATCGAAAGATGCATCTAAATTGGGTTAAATATGGTTTGAATTAAATGAACCGATTAATCGTGTAGAATAGGGTAGCAAAAGAATGTCCGTTGTATGATGAGGCCATAGCCATCATCAAAGCGATCGTAAAACGTGAAATTGACTCGGAAATGTCAAAAAGCACAAAAATGTATATGACCCCAATTCGTATGGGAATGCCGTACTTTGCTAGCCTTGAAAGGTACAAAATAACCTCATCAAATAGGTTTTTATTGTGAGATAGGAGTATTTACAGTGAAAATCCATTATCATATTTGACAATGCCGTTCTACTCCTTTTCGGATTGCGCCACGCATTCTGCTCCTAGATAGGTAGGAATGGAGTACTCTGCTAGCTTTGAAATGAAATACATAAATAAATAATTAAATAAATATGATAGCCCTTTGCCAGCTCTGAACAGAATCGAGAAATTACCGTAACAAGAAGGGCTTTATTCCTGGTTCTTGTGGGTTCCTATGTCTTTTCTTCATTTGCGTATCTTTCACCTCCTCTGATCTCAATATTAGTCACGATACCCACATAAGGATAAAGGATAAAGCTTTTGGCGCTAATCAATCCCTCCTGCGGGATGCGCCGAGCATGCTAGTGCTGTTCACAAACGTGGTGGCAGGTGAATGATATTCGGCTAATATCCCCACTGTATATGAAACGCTTCGTCTGTCTGTACGTCCCTGTACGTCTGTCCCTTTGTCCGTCCGTCTGTCACGAAATTAGCTATTGTATGAAAAAAGACCTGTGGAGATGGGGACAAGTGTGTTATGGGTAGGGCATGGGTAAAGAGCACACATTGACCATGTTAAGCTCCGCCCACGGTGGGCGGGGCGTGCCCTGGAATATTCCGTTTTCAGATCGGAAATTGTTAATCAGGTTTGAATGTGCCCCAAACGTGGGGAAAGATGGATCAAAGTCAGGGATGAGTTGTGAAAGTCATGAAAGAGGCCAGTGGGCGGCATTTGTGGTGGTGAGCGGAGCTAGGACGTTACATGAAAAAACGACCTGTGGAGATGGGGACAACTGTTATATGGGCAGGGCATGGGACAAGAAGTAAAGAGCACCCATGCATCAAAATGAGCTCCTTCCACGGTGGGCAGAGCGTGCAGTGAAATACTCTGTTCTCAAGAAAAAGAGCAATTTCCATCGACCTACTGATCACATAGTGTTTCGCGCACAGTAGTGTGCGCCATCCAACTGGTAATAAATTGAGTTGCGGGAGCCAGTGGATGGAGGCTGGTACCAATTTGCCCGTCTCGATGGAATAAAAGACTTCATTGGCCTGGGCGGCGGTAGAGCAGGATCCGATCCTTGCACTATGGGAGTGGGAGTGCAGGTCACCTGTCACTACACCTCCTCCGACCCGATAACTTGTGGGTTATGTAAAACATATGATGGAATGCCTTACAACAGAGTAGCACGGAACCGTCTCCAGAATGAACATGTTCTGCTGCCATATTGAATGAAAAAAGAAAAGCCTTGTAACCGATGGAAAACTGGAGTTTTCTTGGAAACACTTCGAAAAACCAACACTTTTTCACATACAAAGTTATGGGATATAAATTACAGCCAGGAGCGCGTGAACACAGAGATGTATTCTTCGTGTCTCCTGTGGACAATTTGTAATGCCTCCAAAACAGCTTTACAGCGTCTACTTCCAAAAAAAAAAGCTCGTTTAATTGCATTCTTCACACTCGGAAGCTGTACTTTACGAAACGTTTAACCACGATTCTCATACCATTGGGACACTAATTACATACGCACTTCTTACAGAGGGAACGGCACAAACCATTTTCAGTAGAACAAGGTTTTGTGTATGGGAAGCATACGATTAGTGTTGAAATGCTCACTTTACACATTGTCGAGGCATCAGATGGAATACCTTAGTCGATGGTGGAGGAGAAAGAAGTGCTAAGTAGCTAAGCACTGATACAGCCAACAAAATACGATATGAAATGCTCGAAAACCCTGAAAAACATCCATATTTCTCCCGTATATCCCCGCAGTGGATGTGTTCTTGGAGGCTATCACCGCTTATGGATCGCAGCAATGTGGATTCGCCATGTGAGGCTGTCATACGCAGCACGGGACGCGCTCATTCATAGAGAGCTCCGTCACGTGGCTCTGCCGCGAAATCTTGGCCATCGTAGAGCTTTGTTAATGAGATAGAGGAACCATAGATATTACATTGAGAGTTATCGCAAATTGTGCTATACAATATCTTTGACCCATTCGGCTCATGATGATATGTAGATGATTATGCGATATATGAATTTCCTGTGCAAAATTGTGGGCCACTGCAACTCTTACAAGAAATCGTGGAGCCTTTCTGTCCTTATTTTCAATACATCGATCATGGTGGCCACTTTTCTATTCTTTTAACCTATCTATGTGAGTCATCAAATTCATACTGCTTCATTATATCCATAGGTGAGTCGAAGACTGAAATTTTTCAGACCGAGTCTGCACCTAACTGAAAGTCTTCGTCATCCACATATATTTCAAACGTCAGATTTTATTTTTTCTTTTTACCTTGCTCCTCGTGATTTTATTTTTTCTTTTTACCTTGCTCCTCGTGAATTTTTAGTGCAGGCATCGGATTCTCTAACGTCTATTCGAGCTCTTACCGAAATGTGTTGCATACATTTGTTTACTTCTTATGAACAAAATGTCTTTACCAATGATGTTGAGGGCTATTTCCAGCAAAACCGAGGAGATCAGTTCATAATTAACAAATAAATTAAAATAAACCAAGGAGATCAGATTTTGTTGCTGCGCTAGAACAACCACAGAACGGCTGTTATTTTCTTTCAGTGAACTTTCTAAATCCAATACAAGCAAACAACCATACATAGGGCAAATTTGGCAGGTAGCGAGACGTTGTTCAATAAAATACAAAAAACTACAGGAAATGATGCCTATCATAAGCTACTGAAAACTCTGTATGTTTTCTAGCTACTAGTTCACGAGAATGAGTAAGAGCCTCGGAAGGGATTCATACTTGGCTGATTGTTATGGTGCATCAGTTTTTTTTTTTTTTTTGCAAAATTCATCCTCAATAAGAAAAAGGTCCCATCTGAAATACTGAAGCTCTGCGAGAATATCGCAGACACCGTTGACTTGCGACGAAAAATTTCGAGAGATATGAGTTTTGGGCAAGGTGTACGCTTCATGAAGGAAGAAATCAGGAATGGTTGTGAAATGACAAGTGGGTGGCGCTCAATATCGGCGATGGCCTATGGCTAAGAATAGCAGCGCCGCTTTCTCACATTTCTAGGTGCAAAATTTTGTTAGACATTCATAGGAGACCTTTCACCATAACGTTTCTGACAGTACTGAGAAATTGCCGAAGGACCATTAAAAATCGCCAGCTACTAAGAATTTTTGAAAGAACATTGAAAATCGCCACGATTCAACTGGTTCATTAAAAAAGAATCCATTTACCGTACTGCATAATTTTTGACATACTGTTGCAGACCAATTCAATCGGAAAAACTCACTTAAGGGACATCGATTGGCCACACTGAGGTCGCGTTCATACTTTGCGATGCCGGCACCAGAACGTGTCTGCGTGTCTCTGCGCTTCCGCCTGTGCCACCGTGTCTCGCTGCCTGCGTCGTCTCTGCACCTCCCCTGCGCCACTTTGCATCATTGCCTGTGAACGCAGCCACGCCCAGCCGGCGCAAAGTATGAACGCGGCCTGAGGAGGAAGTCACGCCATTCAAAAACTGCCATTTGAAAACGCAGTAGCACGTGAATGTGTTTTGCTATTATAGCAGCGTGAAGCAGTGGGTAGTGGCAAAAGACAGTGTTTCCACCTCCCCCCCCCCCCCCCCCTTCAGAGTAATGTGATACCAAAGAACGACCCCGAAGAGATTAGAGGCCTATGTACTTGATTTGGAAAGGGTCGGCACATGGATCTGATACCTGAAGAGTGTATGCCATTAGGTCGGAAAATTCGCATTGCGGCGTTCGGTGTGCGACGCGATGGTGCTGGCTATGCGCGCCGTATTGGATGGGTCCAGAAGCGATCACGGTGACCTACGTCTCATCCTACGTGTAATCGCTTCAGGATTCAACCGATACAACGCTCGTAGCGCGCACCATTACATCGCGCGCTAAACGAGGCCACGTGAATTCTCTGTCCTAAAGGGGTGTGTTCATTTATGTCGAATTTTAGCTTTGCGACATCGTACTCGCGGCGCCATCAGCACAACTTGCCGCGATCGATTGGATTTCCGCTTGGAAAGGTCTGGCACCATAAAGGTCCTTTAAGAAATAGCTGTTTATCATTATCTGCAACAATAACTTTTGTGCCCCAAAACGACAAAATATTTGCATGAAATGTAAAAAAAAACGATAGTATCACATGATAACAAGTCTGATTAAGAAATAATTGATGCGGGCGTAAATTTTAAAGGGGGTATTACAATGTACGCAATCACACGCAAGGGAATCCGCGGCGCCGCTCGAAAATCCGACATAAGTGTACACAGCCGTCCTAATGGCATACGCCCGATACCTGAATCATGTCGTAAGCAGTGGCGCCATCCGTCATTGCTGTCCACTGACCCGAATTAAAATTAAAGCACCAAGATCAGGCCTTGAAAGAGAAGGAGCTAAGGGAATGTCGGCTGACTCATTCAGGTGGAGCCGCGCGGTCAGCGTCCACTTGGAATTACAAGGTCATTGCATTGCTTGTTCGACCGAGGCATAGTTTCATTTAACGGTTCGCACCGGACGCCCAAAGCCACAAGGTTATCCTGTTGCACAATGACATTCAGATGGCAATGAAAAGCCACAGCAAGAAATTATTGAAACCAAGTGGAATAATGAAGAATATCTGAAAGTCGGCAAAGTAGGTACAAAAACGAGCAATGGGCCGTCAGCTGACTATTATAGGAAATTGTAGAGGACATAATGGACAGGGGAGGATTCCACTGGGAATTCGCATTTCCACCAGTTGTGCGGAAGTGATGTAAAATAAAATCCAAGTCGCTGACAGTTTATCGGATACTTCAACGTGCTTCTCATGTTGGCTGCTCCACTAGACACAGAAAAACGGATCTCCAAACAAATTTGTCCTCCAAAACAAAACAACGAAATTTATTGAGAAAATTGCATAACACCAACTCAAAATCACGCTGAGAAACAATAATGATAACCCCGCCGTCGGTGATCGAGGTATCAAACTTCTCTACATGTACAAAGAATTTAAAATTTTGATGAAAAATTCAAAAGGTTCGAGGTTCACGAACCTACAGTAGCGCTCAAAAGTCTTTGGCCAAAACTTTTTTGTCATAACTTTTTTTCTACTTGACCAAGTTTGACAAAATTTTAATATGTGATGCCTGAACCTATTGCCAAAACTTCCCTCTACTTGAATGCCGCTTGACACTTTTCGTGGTTTTTTACAAGGATTTACTACAAGACCACCGAAAAAAGTAAAAGGCTTGATCAATAAAAACGGCTTTCTTTACAAAAACAAAACGAGCAAGCCTCAGAGAACATTAATATTTTGTAGAAAGACCACGACTTTTGATGACAGCGGCACAGTGGGACGGCATAGCGATGGCACTCCAAAAACGAAAAAGTTCATATAACCACGTAATCTACACCGATGAGCGCCAAAATAGTATTCTAAGTATGCAGTGTCTCCAAGTACAACATACTAAAATTTCTCTTAGATCGGCGCAGTTGCAAAAAAGTTACAAGTGAAAAACCCAAGAAAAAGACCATTTCGCCGAAGACTTTTGAGCGCTACTTTATATGTATAGTAAGAGACCCATTGGAAAAATATAAAATGTATATAGTTAGAGGTCAGCCAATACTTGAAATATAAGCTTGATAAACCTGTTTTTTGACCGAACATCTGCCTTCAGAGATATCGAAACCCAAAAAAAGGAGGTAAAGAACGATATACGAGGGTGAATATCACAAAATTAGGGGGTGTGGTTGAGCAATGGGCGGCACGTGGCCATCCATCACAGTATCGCGATTCAGCACTTGATAAGCGACAACATCAAGGTGACGTCGTTGCACCCTTAACGGCCACCTCGCTGTACTGCGCGGTAAATCACACCCACCGCTATCAACGAGTGGGTCGTCCAAAGTGCAGCACGGGTGTTCCACATTTGTTCAGAGTGAAATGTGCTATTTTCAGGGTATTTTCAGTGGTAAAACTGCGATCATCGTCTACTCTTCCTGTGCGGTTCCGAAATAGTCCCACTGAAGATGCAAAACTGAGAAGGAGACCATTTCAACGGAACCAAATGTACGTGACCAGCCTAGTGCGCGTTCAATATAGATGTACGATTCTGCAAATACGATGAGAAAACCCTTACACATTAAATACTGCTAATGAAGAAAAACTCAATCTTAACTATATTAGTAGCTAGCGAAGTAGTTATTGTAGATTACAGCAATATTGATAAGATTCCAAGGACTCCAGGATTTTATACGATCAGAATGATCTGTTGCAATATCGAAACCCCTTTTAAGGCCCAAAGATACCACGAAAGCGACTGTTGCTATTAGGATGCTGAGTTATGTGCAAAGCTTTGGTCTCGTATGGGACTCGAACTCGCACACTATGCGTTCCTGGCGTGTGTGCTCATCCTGGGACTCCTACCATCTTAACGAAAGCAGCTGAGGATTTTCTAACTCTTAACATGAGAATCAAATGGTTCGCTATCTGGACAAAGGCACTACGAATTCTCTGAAGTAAGCTGGAAAAAACTCATTTATATATACTACTTTGTCTAAATAATCTTAACCGATTCGTACATTTTTCTTACAAATAATTGCTGCCCTGACAAACAAAAAAGTTTGAAAAATATTACATGCATAAATTGAAAATCGCAAGTCGCCATTAATCATTAAAGGCCTCGTCAAGCTCGTCGAATTTCTCTTGGGTTTTCCTTTTATCACAGAACTGCCCAGCGATAAAGCCCTCTTCCGGGAATCTATGACCACTCAAGGAAAAAACCCAAACAGAGAAAATTTCAGAGCAGACTGATAGCAATATGACCATAACCGTAGGCTCAGTAAAAGGAAATAGTTGATGTAAGAATTAAGTGGTTTCTAGATTTCTTAAAGACTTGATTTCAAAAGCAATAAAGGATTGAAGAGAGTTATTATTTGCTCCAATATGATTGTCGAACCGAAAGTTTAAAAAGAATTTGTGTAAATCATTCCTGGGGGTCCTGTAACAAAGCTCAATTTCATTTCTGCTTCACATGGGTCCTTGGACAGAAGTCAAACAATTATTGATATCTTCTTCCTGTGCTCATTAGTAATATGAAGTAGCAAGAATTACATTGTTATACCAAACTGATTTTATTATATTTTGTATTTTTATGTAATAAAATATTTTTCAATATTTATTTATGTTGTGTTTTTGTTTATGTATAGGTTGGCAAGATGGAAGTTACTCTGCTCGTCAGTTATAGATGACTCTTGCCGCAGCGAGGCAGAGTGGCACGGAGGAAGTGCAGAGACGACGCAGGCAACGAGACAGGTGGCACACGCAGAAACGCAGAAATAAGCAACCATGCTCCGCCGCTGGCACCGCAAACTATGAACGCTTCCTTATTGATCAATCACAGTAGAAAAAGGGACAGTAGGAGCCACTCACTCTAATTCGAGAGTACTGAGTATCAGTATTCATGCTAAGTAATTCTCTGAGTGTCTGAGACTTCACTACATATATACACCATTAAACTCAAATGGCTTACCGTATACCATGAAGAGATCCCTCAGAAGTAGATGGAATGCAGAAGAAATCGTTTGAGCCTTGTATGCACCAGGTGAGGACTAATTCAGCTCCATTGGTCATTTCATTTTTGTCCATTTCCTGTGAAAAAAGTAAGATCAGCGAGCACGACTGACAGATCTGTTAGCAAGCTGCTTACCCGTACAGGCATCTAATGGGGAAAGGTAGAACAGATTCTCTCGATGTGCTGCCCACAGACTTCCAGGAGGACTGGGACTGAGAAAATCACCAAGTTCATCTGTAAGCAAACTGCATGACTTCCAGTCATTCGCAACAAAAAACATTTTGAATCGCGACACAGAGCAGGAAGGATCCGTTTGATTTATGAAACGATGAAATAGAGCCTGTAGTGACAGGAGGCGCCGCCACCACACGCATGACCCGGACATCATATCCTGAAAATCAATGCTGGCACATGTCTACTTCTATCTATCCCGCTGGTAGTGATTACACGGTACCAGACCTGTACAGAAGAACAAGGAATCTTCTCATTATAACTTCGTATTCGATATATGTATTGGGTCATTCCATAAGTAGTGTCGTTTTTTTTCAAGCAAAAATTTTTGCCATAAAATCACATGTTTTTGCAGTATTTCATGTATCATTCGAAAGGAAATTTTCTGCTCTACAAAATGACATGTTCAGTTTTTGAGCATGTTAGAATGGCGCCGACATTTAGGCTGGCGAAGAGGTAGGTCTAGCCGACGAAAATTGGCCAAACCAGCAATCAATTGAAACATTATATTTCACTTCAGGAAAATCAACCAATCATGTGTCGCGTACTTACTCCTGACCTCTTCTACAGTTTTCAATATTTAGTTGATCAAGAAGTCGTGTCGTTCTTTTTCCAAAATTTTTTTTTCAAAAGCACCCACACTTATTCAAAATAAAATTTTTTTCGTTCAAACTCCTTGCTCAGAATTGTTTCATGAACCACTTCGAAGGACGTTTTCTGCTTTATCGAAAACATCTTTCTAGTCCCTTTTGGCTGCGATTCAGATTGAGTTTTAATACCATGTGACAGGGGTCCCAGTTGACATTTTTCACAATTTATTTTCTCCAAAGAAAGTTAAGGAATCCGGTCAGTGATATTTCCCTGTTCCCACCCCACACCCTGTTCTTAACATTTCACCACTCTTTCAACTGATTGGTTGAGAAAACTTTCTTGCCTTGGTTCGAAGAAATTGTCTAAAATCACCGAGTTGTGGAGGAAAAACTAAATGTGGAGAAAGAACGACACGACTTCTTGATCAACCAAATACTGGAATTTGTAGAAGAGGTCTGGACTAAGTACGCGACACATGACTGGTTGATTTTCCTAAAGTGAAATATAGTGTTTCAATTGATTGCCGGTTTGGCCAATTTTTGTCGGCTTGACCTACCTCTTCGCCAACCTAAATCTCGATGCCATACTAACGTACTCAGATATTATACATGTAATTTTGTAGAGCAGAAAATTTCCTTTCGAATGATACATGACATGCTGCAAAAACTTGTGATTTTATGACAAAAATTTTTGCTTGAAAAAAACGACACTACTTATGGAATGACCCAATATAACAGGCAGAATACCATTCAAACGACACTGTAATTCACTATAGCAGCTGAGTCTGTGGCGCATCCCGAAAGGAGGAAACAGCGCCAAATTGACCTTTGCGATTAGACCATGTAAGTGATTACAGCTTCACTGTTTCACCTATCATCCCCTTCTATGAGAAATTAAGGTTTGCCTTGGGATTCCAATGACAATCCATTACCATAACCCAATTAAATCAAGAATGAAACGAAATCAATCCTGACAAGAGAATTCCCTAAAAATCCCATCAGAGCCCCTCATTAAGAGTGCGTCGAAAATTCCTAAAATATTTGATAAAATGAACTTTTCGCGCCGACACTGACACGTCCTTCAATCACATCCAATTATTCACGAGTTTAGCGCACGAAACAATGGGCAGTAAATTAGCATCGTAAACAGTATCATTAAAATCTGACCATAAAATTGTTTGTTGGTGAGTTTTAAGTGATTTTTTTTCGGTTTTACGGGTTGAAGGTAGGCAAGACGACACACCATTTCACCAATAAATAGATTGTGGGAGACTTAAAAAGTAAAAAGGGTTCCAAATCGGAGTATTCACCACAAGTTAGGAAATGTACACGTCATTTTTGTGTGAAAATATCGAGGCGGTTAATCTTCGGCAACCGACATAAGCCAGTATATGTTACTATTCCACTATTACATAACTACCCAAAACGAATAAAAAAATATCACTTAAATATTGCTTATAGAAGTTACTGGGCTTTGACCGTATTTTGATCCATTTTTGTCATCGTTGCCATGCTTTTCTGTCCAAATTTGGGAAATACTTACACAGAAGGAGTCTTCAGCATTCTAATCACGAATCGAGCTGACCAGAAAACCGTTGAGCGAGAAGAGCGGCTGCAAAGGTCCACCACACTATCAGAGAATTACAAATCGCCAAAAAAATTGCCCACCATTTCAATTCAAACCTCTGACTTTGTAAAACCTCGGCATGACTTAATTACAATTTTCTCTGCTATGCCAACGATGTTGCTAGGTGGAATTTTTATTGACGGCCTAACGTCGACCAAATTGTCTTTCTCAAAGGCCCAGTCCATCACCGTGAGAGTGGAACGCCGTCACTCCGTGTCAGTCTTGACGGTGAGCCGAAAATAACTGGGTCGAAACGTTAGCCCGTCAATAAAAATTCCGCCTAACAACCTCGCTGGCATAGCAGAGAAAATTGTAGTTATCGACTACTTCATTTTTGGCTTCCTCTTCTCCCGCCAAAGTGACGTTTTGGTCTCTCGAAAAGGTCTAAATATGACCTGCTCAAGAGTCATTGGCCAAAGCTGCTCTTAATGAAGTTGCCATTAGAGAAGCGTTGGTCGTGCAAAGATTGGAAAGCGCATAGATGACTGAAAGCCTTATATGAGCTTTGAAAATGAAAATTCTCGAAAAAATTGCGGTTCATCAGGACCACAAATTATTATTCGTCATAAAACTTCAACAGAAACGATATTTTCAGTTAAATGACCTTCAGCAGCTCCTATATCGAACGGTGCCCTTTTCGAGTAAGGATCATTTCACAGCACATTAATGAAATCGAAGAGAGATCAGCGGATAGGAATGTCTGATGATCCCTCACAAACTCGTCAAAAAGAATTTCAGTGCAATTTCTAATGAAACAATTTCGAAGTCCGCGAACAGCGCAGTGTTACGTCGCGTAAGATTTTATTAAGAAACTTCCAACGACCAGTGGATGCGTGTCGATTTCAATTCGAACAGAGAGTTAGAAGTTGCTCCAATTTTTGGGAATGGATTTTAGCCTGCTGCCAGTTCTACTTACATCGTGACTGGGTTGAGCAGGGTGGAGGTCGATTGGTCGAATTTTCGCTTCGCGGCGTCGCACTCGCGGTGCCGTTGCTTGGAATTCCGCTCGAGACGCAATGGACTGGTACCGTAAAGGACCTTCAGAGACCGCATCTATTTTTAGCTATATGCTGACAATTACCATTCCCTAAGACTGCAATATGAGCTCAGTATGAGTATCTCAATTCTCTCAGAAAGCATAAGATCAAAAGCAAATAGCCGCCCGCGCTGAAAATAGGTGCAATATTTAGAGGTCCCTTACGGCACCAGCCCTTCGCGTTTTGAGCGGAATTCCAAACAACTCGCACTCGCTGCGCCGTTCGCCGCGGGCGGTCGCGCGAAAATTCGCCCAATCGACCCCCACTCAGTTCAGCAGCATCTATGAACGAGTGCGGAGAGAATGCAAGCCCTGTGCAAATGGAACACTGCTCAGAACAGTATCACACAGCAAACACATTTTGAAAGGCGGTGAGGAAGTACAGTACTTGAGCATACTCAAAGGAACCGGAAGGGGTCCGAAACAAGAAGAAGATGCAAAGAAATGAGCATTTTGTAGCGAACACTCAAGTAGAAGCGATAATAGGCGAAGAAACCCAGACTCAAAAGTGCCGCTTCGGTGTGTATTCGCATCCAATTCGCATCCAACACACTGACTTTCCGAGTTGTCCGCTGTAGGAGACGGGCCGCGGGCCAACGTTAGTTGTAGCACCTGACTCCCAGCGCAGTGGAGTGGCCATTCCCAACTACATTAGCATTCATGTAAGTACATCTAGAAACAGTGTAAGAAAGAATAAAGGAAAAAATAAAAGGAAAAAGCAAATTTATAAAAGAAACATCTTCTCTTGGCACCATGCCACGGCGTCAAATTGGGGAGTTTGCGCAATGGCGGCCACTTGAACTCGTCCACACTACGTCTGTTCTACCGTAGGCCAAAATTCCCTTCTTCTGGTGTCTTTAAGTCACAGTTGTCCTTTAGAGGCAATATACAGCCCACTTGAAGTCCAAGTAAAACTGCACTATAAGGCCATGCGGCGGCCGAACACTTCCGAAACCGAGGATTCGCAAACGTCGCAACGTTTGCGGTACGCGACACATTTGGGAGGGAGGGGGTCAAGTGGTCGAATTTCCGCGCGACCGCCCGCGGTGAGCGACGCGGCGAGTACGAGTCGTTTGCAATTCCGCTCAAGACGCAATGGGCTGGTACCGTAAGGTACCTTTAAAGATTGCACTAATGTCCAACGAGAGCGGTTATTTGCTTTGATTTGCTTTTGTTTTTATGTCTTGGGAGCCTCCGGTTAACGAACGCATTGTTTTTCTCCGATTCGGCTAGCGCTATGGCTTCTCTGCGCTCTAGCCATGCATTAGAGACGCAGAGACACTACTGCAGTGGCCCCCCCGAACTACCTTAGCACCCCGTATCTTTATAATTTCATGGAGTGGTGGTTTATCAGACGACTTTTCCGTGTATATGTGACGGTTTTGGCGCTTTTGAAGTTTTATGGCGTATTCAAATCATTACCTAGTTTCCTTCATAATCTGTCGAGTCAATCAAAGAAATGCAACGCGCAGTTTGTGGATTTCTTTAACGCGGACACCGAAAATGGCTTCATTGTGAAACGTAACGAGGTTGCACTGTGTAACCGTATGCTTACGCTTTTGGATTCGATGCTGTGCACATTTTGGGGCGCTCATGTACTATGGGGGTGGCACTCAAAAGTAGTTTCTAGGAAGTGGAAATTTTCCCTCACCTTGAGAATTACCTTGAGAAGTTAAGGAGCTCCGAGGTGTGTCCTCGACCAGAAGGCGGATGAAAAAATATTTGTTACATTTAAAAATATTCACCATTTTGAAGCTCCTTCCCCCTCAAGGCTTAGGCAAAAACCACATTCCCCGGTACGAAGAAATGCGTGTGAACTAGGACCAAACATTTAGCCTAAGCCTGGGGAGGGAAAGAAGCTTTGACGTGCTGAAAATTTTGCGTCTCCCCCCCCCCCTCGACTTTAATTGACCCTGAGGGAGAACAATAACAGTTGAATTATTCAATATTTCGGTTCCCACAGAAAGCATAAGAACAAAAAGGAAAATCAAAGCAAATAGTCGCCTGTCTGAAAATAGGTACAGTTTAAAGGTTTCCTACGGTGCCAGCCATTGCGTCTTGAGCGGAATCCCAAAAGACCTCGTACTGACGGCGCCGCGAGTGCGACGCCGCAAGCGGAAATTGACCACTTGACCCCCACCCCATTTGGGAGTAGGCGCGTGAGTGCACAGCAACATTTCAGAAAAGACCGGAAATTCGAACGTCCACGGATGAGTGCAAATCGCGTCGCATGCCCTACGCGTCACGGCAAATGCAGTCCTGATCATTTCACATTAAATAGATCATTAATTAAATTATGCACATTATTTACTTAATAGCAGTTTCGTGAGTATAACTGCGTTTTTATGACGAGACAGCGTGAAGTTTTGGTGATTGTACTGAATAATCAGGGACAATCTCAATGTAAGCCAGTCCTCCTCCTTCAGGGTGAGCATCATCCACAAAGAATCATATTTCTAGATTTTTATCTTTTGTTCTGAACATAGATAAAAACCACCTCGACACCACTCACACATGCATGCGTAATGAGAAATGAACGAGAAATGAATAATGAACAAGTCCATTCACACCAGGTAACGACACAATACATAATCGGCTCATAAGTGTATAACACTAACATAATAACCATATTAATATCAAATCAATAGGATCGATATGAAAATCATAGCAGTCATCAAAAACCAGGACGTAAGTCATACCACTAGCAGAGCTTCTGATGCTGAACTACTCCTTTTAGAGTTACCGAGGGCAAAATTTTTTTGCATAGAAAATGGCTAACATGCTCAACATGATTATGCATATCAACAACAAACAGCTTATAATATAATATAGTAGAAAAAGAAGATCAATTTCCAATTGTCTCTGATCGATCGGTAATCATTCGCTCAGGGAAAACCCCCTCAACTGCCGTCGTACTGGCAAAAAGACATAAGGGACACGTATCGTTGACGTTGCCTAATGACAAACTCATGAAACACGAGAATTATTAGTTCGGCAGTGGAAAATGAATAGATTATTTGAGTGGTACAGATAAGCACACGTAGAAAATCTAGAAACAAAAACAATTCACAGGTATGCTACCATAAATAAAGCAAAGATAACTTGAGCATCATGTGGCTGCGCACCTATGTCTTCTTTTGTGGCCGTCCTCGTTGCTTTAACGATTTCGTGGATGAAATCGAATCATCATGGGACTTCGATGATTCTTTCTTATCTTCAGACGTCTTCAGCTCACTTTTCACAGATTTCTTCAACACCGTGCGTCTTAGCTTGTCGAGTTTGCTCTGGGAGCCACCAGCACGACTACTATCACTATCTGGAGTACCTCGGTTCGCTTGCGCTCTGAAATGTTGTAAATAAATCTTCACCAATATTGATAGGAATGCTCTTATCGCATAGACTTGATGTGCATTATTGATTACATGGGGCCAGCAAAGCCGCTTGCGTGCGACACCAGCGTTCTCTACAAAACACGAAGTATGGCCGCAATTACGAAATGCGCTAGATATTGGCGCTGTGGTCATTTATTTATTTACGTTTCGTCACTTCCCGGCACGAGAGAGAGCGAGTGTTACTGATTACCCAGAGACAAATGTATGACCTGGCGAGAAAAAGTGCGAAGTCAAAGAGAGCTTCATCTCCATATCCATATCGGTAGAAGATAATCCCAGATCGCGCCATGCAATCTTATGATATGATTAGGTGGCTCGCAAATTTCAGGAAAATTGAACAATAACAACCGATAGATGGCATTTACTTAGTTCTACTATACAAACCAGTAACTTTGTGCGTCTGTTTGTCGGTATGTCGGTATATAAGTATGTAAGTGTGTCTGTCCGTCCGCAAATGTATAATTAGGTTAAGGGAATGATAGAGCAAAGCAACCGCTTTAGGTAGGGAAAAACCGATGAGCCTTTGAGGGGTGGGGTGGGTCGAATTTCTGCTTGCGGCATCGCACTCGCGGCGCCGTCAGTACGAGTCGTTTTGACTCCGCTCAAGACGCAGTGGGCTGGTACCGTAAGGGACCTTCAAATATTACACCTACTTTAGCAATAAATTGTGAAATAGAGTTTCTTAAGACTGCAATATGAGCTCTCCATCGTCCTTCAGAGCTAATAAAGGCATAGGTATCACTGTTTCTATTGTAAATACTTGGGGTGGTTGTTGGCTGTTATGTTATCTTGATACGTTTCGTCAACTGTTAACGCTCATAAAGAAACTTATATGGATCACTCACTGCAGAATGAGACAGAACAATAACATTTGAATCACCTCTAATATTTCAGTTATCTCAGAAAGCATAACGACAAAAGCAAATAGCCGCCAGTGCTGAAAATAGGTGCAATCTTTAAAGGTCCCTCACGGTATCAATCCACTGCGTCTGAGCGGAATTTCGAACGACTTGCACTCGTTGCGCCGTTTGCCGCGCGCGGTCGCGCGAAAATTCGACCTATCGACCTCCACCCGTCTTTGAGCATCATTGTAAGGTTATGTTATTATTCAGCACCTCCTACTTATACGAACACCTATTTCGTACCCTCGCCAGCATTCTACGGTGCGCTGACGTCGCACTAGGTGTCGGCACACTAGGAAGGCGTGCAGGTATGTTCCGTTGCAGGAGGAACAGTACCATTTGGACTAATCCCACCAGAGGGTGGGTAACTTAGTAAATGAAAACTACTTCAAGCTTTCGAGCAAGTCATAGTCGGCTTAGTTAGCCATCATAAAGTGCGTAGAGGGACGGAAGCGGATGGTGGACCTCACAAAGGGATACATTCTCCGATTTCTGTGACAAATGGGTTGCACTAATGGATGTGCGGATAAGTGTTAATTCAACAATATTGAATCCTTGCCAAATCACATCGCTGAGCAGCTCCTGTTGACATCATCGATTGATACCAGTCAGATCGCAAAGTTGCCGCCGCTTCTCCCTTATAAGGGGCCGGCTTCGCCGGCCTTTTCAAATTTCATTTTTCTTTGAATGTTACTCACTCTTTACATATAGGGTGTCAGTAGTTATTCTCCAATGTTCCGCTTTTTGAGGTCGCAGTACTGGCTCTGCCAAAACAATATGGGTTTGCTTCCGTGTCGATCGACACATGAGGCTTGATGATCAGATCTGACCTGATTCCTTCACGGAGTCATGGCGGCTGTGGATTCCGTTTCCTTCTTCGGTCTAATCCAGAAAGCTATATCACTGCGGCCTTTGAAGAGCAGCGGGAAATTGCCTTTTGTGAATGCCAGAAGAATCATAAGATGTACCGTTAAATTCATTTCTGATAAAATAATGCCCACAATAATGCCAAAATAATACTGGGTGTATCTTGGGGACGTATGGCCACAATATGTTCTTTTTCGCTGCCTATCGGAATGGTAAAGTGTAGTCCTTACGGGAGGTATGCGATTTTCTCATTGCTCATGGGGCGCCAAACAACCGCCACATATCACCTTAGACCGAGCGCTCAAGTTCAGTATCCATGTCAGATAACACGAACGTATGTAAAGAGTGTGTAAAACGCATTCATAGAGAAAATGAAATTTTGAAGGAGCCCGGCCGTGGGTGGGCGATACGACTGGTTGAGACAAAATAGGATAAACTTGAATGATTCTTACTTGATACTCTTTTCGATGGGCACAAATTTGTTCCATGTTTGACCATAGTTGTAATCAAACAGTAATTCCTCGCCGAACACAATATGGCGGCTGGCATATACACCGATGCGATGCTCGCCATTCACGATTTTTATCTTGAAAATGCAGAGTAATTACAAAAAAAAATATAGACGACTAGGAAGTACCAACCTCAGACGAACAATTGGCGTTGTTATTGGAGTGATTAGCAAAGCGGATAAGATTGCCCACACGAGTAGCGTCAATGAATTGGTCGTTGTTCATGCCTACACAAGGAGAGTTACATGATTCGATGGACCTATTTAGATATGACCATAACAGATCCCATTGTTAAGCTCGACGGCACGTGAAAATGCGTGAATTCTAGGATAAACTTGGCGATTCTAAAGAATAGAGTGAAGAAAAAGGAACTAATCGTAAGGTTCGATGAAGATGAATCTTGCATTATAGTATGGCAAAGACAGTTTTTCATTCAAGCTGACATTGAGAACAGAAACCCGCACTCCCAAGGAGGATGTATAGGACGGTAAGTAATGACGCCCTATTCCAAAAAGAAGATCGACGATATATTGAGGGGAGGGGATACTAGTTCAGCTATTTCCTAATCATCTCCTAGATATGATTTTACAAGAAAAACATAGTTGTACATAGATTAGACAGAAATCCTACAGGGCATAGAAGCCAAAAAATGGAAAAATCGGTAAGAGGAAGACAAAACATAGAAACGTTAAGTGAAGCGTAAATAAAATCATAGACTTACCAAAAATGTAGCTAGTGCAGAACTTGTCATAAATTAGACCTCGCCGCTCAGACTCCCATTTCGAGATCACTTCCCCAGTGTACTCCGCAATCAGATCACCCTTAAAAGGGATGCGGTTCAGCGAAAATCAAACAAACAATTCAATCGATAAATTAAAGTAGATAGATAATTCATTACGAACCTTATCAGCAGTTTCTTGTATGAAGCAGCCCCATCCCGCGATGCCTGATATTCCTACCTGAATGAAAAAGACTCTTCCCTAATGCACAGAAAGGAGCATTTCACTCACTTTGAGGAGTTTCTGGTGACCACGTTGAAGTGGAACATTCCGGCACTTCTCGCCATCCATCGACAGATCGTCTGAAACAAGAAACTGGAACTCCCAAACTTTGTTAACTTTTATAAGATAGGCCAGAAAGAGAACATTTCATCGCAAGGTATGGCGAAATGTTCTCAGCTGTTGATTAGATACTGCTTAGCTGTAAGTAATAACAACTTCTTAGACGTTGCAATCACTTTCTATCGATACAATCGGGCATACTTATCGACAAGAAAAACTGAATGAAAATTGAGACATCAATCCAAGTAGTTAGGAGCCAGATGACCCTCGGTTATCAGCTTTAAAAAAAACCAGTTTTGCGGACTTTCTTCAGAACCCTCGAGAGAACTTCCAATTTCACAATCAACGAGAAGCCCCTTCTCGCGCCATCTGTTTTCTTCCTTGTCACCGTGGTTTTCGCTTAACTGCACAAGAGAGAAAAATGGACCTCTCTCAAATGCAACGAGATATTTGGAGAGAAGCCCACTCATAAGAAATGTTATATTCAATTACCGAAATGTCCAAGATTTTTACAAAGTCGATCACAACTGCAAATTGAATTTTGCAGTTCCTCTCTGCAATTAGACCAATGACAAATTTCTCACCACATTTGCAGGATTTGCACAGATCTGGGTCACACTCCCATCTTGCGAAGTAACACTGACATTGCTTTGTTCGGCAATTACCTGAACAAACAACTCATAAATGTCGCGTCAAGCTGATGTGCATCACCGACTCGGTTATTCGCCAATCCCTAGAAAATCAAAGTTCCCAACGGATTTCTTTTGAGAATGCTGGATCGGTACTCCGCAAATAGACTAAAAGCCATGGAAACATTACAAGAGCACCCTACCTGGGGCACATCGGCATCCCGGAAACCGCATACGGCAATCTGGAGGGCATCCACAGAATTTGCTGCAGATTCCACTAGCCGACGAACAAACACATTGCGAGTTGCCATCACAGTGACCAGAATGGTTGCAAGGGACCATGCGTTCCTTATTCTCGACCTAAAAATGAAACCCTTACTCGTTAACCGCTACGCTTTCTCATAAAAACAAGTTTCTTCTTCGGTAACAAATCTAATATAAGTTACCTGTCCCTTTCCATCAGCCCAGGTGAACGATCGGAATGACCTGTGCTTATCCTTGACAGAGCTAAAAAGAAAAATATCACTACCCATGCCAACTTTGACTGGAAAAAAATGCTAACTTACACTTTCTTATGCTCAGGGGTAAGGCTTGGATTCGCTTGTGCTAGCTGTGAAGCCAACCGGTGGATCTGAAATATTGACGATATAGACTCTTTCCTTATCTGATGGCTAAGACGATCAACTTGGTAAGTCACAGTTACGAGCGGCGATGGAGAACAATAGTACGATGTACAACAATTAAACGAAAAAGTTGTTACCTCACTGCAGGTTCGTGGAGGAACTCCAATATCTTCACATATCATGTTCATCTGCGCCGCTATCAAACATGTAGACGTCTCTTCACCGGCCAACAACGCTACGAGGATGTTCATCAGTGTAGGGTTAGAGAACGGGGGTACTTTTCCATTGGAGATATGCCCATTCAAAACGTTGGGCGATGCACCATCAGTCAGTCCATTCGGTGGACGATTTCGACTCCGAGGAGACGAAGGACTTCGGCAAGAGGCTGCCTGCTTCTTATCAGGTGCACTGTTTGATACCTGGAGATATCAAGAGATGTATAACACAAAAGTATTCACGTTAAGTGGAAATTCATGAAAAATGTAAGCGCACCCGTGGACTAGGAAGTTCACTGGTGCGCTTACAAGAAAGAACGAAAAGAAAAGTGTTTGAGGAAAGAAAACCTGTAGAAAATTGCTCACTGGTTTTCCATTCTGCGTATCATTCAGATGACAATGAGGACCGCATGGCTTCGGTCTAGGAGCTCTTGCGCCCTGGCGACGCTTGAATGGTTTCACTTCCTCATCGTACGGCCCTGCTACATGAAATACTCAACAGGATGAAAACCTTCACAAGACATAGAAAAAGATATATACGCGACTATCAACATACTGCTATCCGATCAATAATGCTAATCAAATAAATAATAAGTGAAAATATAAAATTGAACAAAAAAGTGGCTCACCATGCAAAACACAGTCGTACTGGTAGCACCGCTCGCAACATAGCACATTTACGGAATGGAAATTCTGATCGCTTCGAGCTTTCAGTTCCTGTGTACTTTTGGATGGCGTTCGACCTGGTGCAAACCTCTCTTCAAGGTCGCCTCGACTAAAACGCACCACATTAATTCAACTACAAAGACACATATGAAAAAAAGCTGTAGGGAAGTACATGAGTTATCGAAAACTTACGCCGTGACCAATTGCCTATGGGACAGCTTGTTCGGGAAGAGCTTGAAAATCGCATAATATATGTGATCCATTATTTCTGAAAACGAATAAGCCGATAACCGGCTCATCTTGCTATAAATTTTTCAGGCAAGTCTCCTTCTGAATGTCACTAACTTTCTGAATTGGGTCGATCTTCCCAGTCCTGCTTCAAAACCTCTAACATATTGAACATAATGTAATCATTGATATACTTGTCACAACCTCGATCGGCTCCATGAATTCCCTGAATGACATTACCAAACTTCCTTCTACTTGAGTAGTTGTTTTTCCTCAAAAAAATCCTCACGGTCGTTCTACTTAAGTAGTTATTTTTCCACAAAAAAATCCTCACGGTTTTTCACCGGTTTACAAACTGATAGGTTTCATAACGCATTTCACCAATTCGCATCCTCTATATTTTAGCAGGTATAGAACACATATTCATTCCCACCTTCTCAGTTCACCGCCAAAAGTGGTTAAAAACTTTCAACATAAGCACATTGACAATTTTAGGGTAGGCAACCTTCTCCGAAAGCCTTGCCGCTTCAAATGCCGTAACGTTTCTGTGTGATGTAGAAAATTACAGTGCCTCAGAATCGTGTTACTGAGCAAAATTCACCTCGTCATACAACTTTCTCAGCTCAGCACAAAACTGCTTGTCATCATGATCTTCGCTGACAAAGGGGATGTGCGAAAGCCTGTGTTCCTCATCCGCCTGCAAAAATGACTTTTATTACAGGCACTATGAGTTTCAAGCGAGCAGCCTCATCGCTGAAAAAGGGGATTCCACGGAAGGCAAATCTAGAGATTATAGTTAATCTGCTATTAACTATCAATTCTCGGATTATCTCTCGTTACACGACGAAATCGGCTTACCCTGATGTTGCACTCTGTATGCACCCAGTAAGCTGTCCTTGGACGAAGTTCGAGCGCTGGAAGGAAACGAACACCACAACGCTGTGCATTCATATTTCGGCAATCAGTAATCTGAAAGTGCTCTGAAGAATAATTATAATTGTAAGGACCCATTGTCACTTCGACCACCTCTACACTCAAGTGAAATGGTAGGACTTATACAGACAGTTAACTTCTGGTTGTACAGCTTTCGATCACCAGACAAAACTAGATAAGATTCTATGGACTTTTTTGACATATTGCACCGTTTCAAAGACGATGGGTGGGACGAGAAAGTAGGGATACCAGGTAGTGCCTGAGTACGGGAGAAAAAAAAAGACTACATGAAAGCCCCGAATCGGTAAAAGGGCCCTGACCATTCCAAATAATTGCCACCACGAGCCTGGTTTTCCGTGGGATACTCCAGAGGGTACCGAAGTGAGAGTTTTCGGCAATCAGTAATCTGAAAGTGCTCTGAAGAATAATTATAATTGTAAGGACCCATTGTCACTTCGACCACCTCTACACTCAAGTGAAATGGTAGGACTTATACAGACAGTTAACTTCTGGTTGTACAGCTTTCGATCACCAGACAAAACTAGATAAGATTCTATGGACTTTTTTGTCATATTGCACCGTTTCAAAGACGATGGGTGGGACGAGAAAGTAGGGATACCAGGTAGTGCCTGAGTACGGGAGAAAAAAAAAAGACTACATGAAAGCCCCGAATCGGTAAAAGGGCCCTGACCATTCCAAATAATTGCCACCACGAGCCTGGTTTTCCGTGGGATACTCTAGAGGGTACCGAAGTGAGAGTCACATAGATATGACAGCGCAAGCAGAGTCTACGTAATCAACGCTGCAGCTCTTTTTCATTAGTAGTGTTCCCTCAAAAAACGGGAGCCGAAAATGGGCCCAACTTCTTCGTCTTGATAAGAGACACCTCGTCATCAAATCCCCGTTATATGTTTGTGTCATTACATACGTTTTTGTCATTACATTACGTTAATGTCATTACATTTCCAAGACCTTCACGACAACCACAGCTTGCTTTTTATGAAGAAAACAAAGTTAGCGCATGTGCGTTTCGAAACTCCATCACTGCCTTGAAGGTTTTCGGTGGTTCTTTCGTCTGTTGGACTCTCATTGTACCATGGATCAATTTACTACACTTTACAAACATTCAACAAAACAGATTACAAGGAGTACATGCCATTGTTAATTATTCTCCTACGACGACATGCTTGAGCTCACTTCTATTGTTTCCGTTTCCTACTTACCATAATTACTGCGCTCATAGTGATGGTCCGCGAGGAGCAGGAAGACTTTCCTCACACCGTCGTTCCGCTACCGCCTGTTCCCGCAGCCTGGTACAGGCGACACACGAAGGTCGCCGTCTTGTACCAAGGAGAGCCGCCGCGCTCGGCTGAGCTGCTTCCTCTCTTTAAGCCCTGTCGGATACCCCGCCGCCATTTTATATCCGTGGCAGACTTACCTATGAGTCATCGTGAACCCCGTTTCACGACAGTGCGTAAACCACACGCAAACACACCCTACAGAAAATGATTACCGGCAGGGTCGAGCCTATCGTCGGGATATATTTTTAGGATTCCGACCCTTTCCCACCCCCTGGTCGGCGCTCAGTGTTGTGTTTGAATATGGTTGCTGATCGATAATATAGCACTATTACCCAGTACAAAGTATGTTATCGACCAATGACGTTTTTCCAATGTTCTTGGTCGGTTTAAAAATCACTGAAAAAGAGGGGATCGTCGAGGATTTGGACTTTTACAAAATGACCTCTCACTCTTTGCCAACCGAAAATGTGATCCTGCCACAGAGCATTCCTCGATACATTCTTGATCTCAAATATACGTTCGCTCAATACCTACTTTGAAATGTGTGATGAACTCGCTCAAGTCATCCGGTTCAAGGTCGAGTGTTGTAGGGGTTGAGTCGTCGTAAGTATGGTAACGACGGAGTGGAAGTTTCTTGACAATTCTAACAAAATTTGGCTGAAAATTCACATGCGTAACAAGACTGCAACCACATAATTAATCACAAAAAGGCAACAGAAATCAGTTAGTAGTGAGAAACTCAATTCAAAGATGTATCTCACCGCTTCCTCTTTTCTTATCCTTTCATTATAGTCTTTTATCACGTTGAAATATACTTCCATCACTCTTCGACCACATTTTTTCAGAAACGCCTCATCTAGTAATCGTTCATCCTTGAAATATCATCATATCAAATCATATTATTATTGAAATATTACACAATTTTTTCTCTTGTGCGTGAACCGTGAGAAAATGTTGGCATCACGAACCTCGAACTCGTCGTCACTTCCTAAACACAGCAACGACTCATCAAGTATTGACGAATCACAATCCAAATCAGACAACGCCTCGTCAATATCCATTTTATTTTTCTCATCTTCGGAAGTTTCTTCCTGAAAAATAACGCGATATAGGGCTCCAACAGCTAGGAGTTATTTTGTAAGCGAGGAGGGATAACAAAAAGCCGCAGGCAGTCTACAACCGCCCATTACCTCCTGGGGCATCGTACAGGGTGTCCAAGAACTATGGGCGCTTGAGTTCTTGTCATGCTAACGAAATTGGATCGATCCTTTCCATTTCATTTACTGCTCAGTACTTGCGCATGGTCAGTACTGTAGAAGTGCATGGTTTTACTAGCGAAGCCCACCGTACCTCCTATAATCCTCAAAGCTCATTCACTGCGATCTGCAGCCACTCGCTTCAGCAGTATCTCGCACACTTACTCCCTTTTTCTGGCGAAAAAAATCCTCACGGCCACAACCGTCAAACATAACTCATTGTGACCACTAAGCTCTAGTAAGGTATACCATGCTAGTAAGATGTTGGAATATCAGCAAAACTTGCCTCGGTGATATTTTGAGGCTTAATGATGATACGCTGATAGTCTTCGTCAGTTTTAGCGTAAAAATTGACAAGAACGTCAAAAAGCTATGTGCTGGTACACATACCTGGCATTAGCCTCAGTAGTACTTCAGCATTACGTGGTGAGGCTAGCGAAAAGGCTGCCTGATTTATAGGGAGAAATATGTTTAAAAGTGGTGCCAACCCGATCTCTGCGATTTCATGATCTCCCAATGAGTCTGTCATACTTACCAAATCTTATTCGCACTGACCTGCTACCGCGCTCCTAAACCGAAGGCAAGATCTGTAAAGCTGGTAATCCTGGTTCAAAGTCAATGAAAAGTAGATCTGGAGATCTGCGAAAAATCGCCATAGAAGTTTGCAAAAACCTGCGTTTGGGTTATGAAGGGACTGCACTCCTGTTTATTTCTACAGCGAATGACTTACAATATAACCAGTTGGGCTAGCGCACACTACTGCGCGCGTAACTTCATCGGCGTCAGTGGGTCGATCGGATTAGCTACTTTATATGAAGCTACTCAGCACCCATTACCACAACACGCCCCGCCCACTCTGGGCGAGTTCGATCATTTTCAGTGCGTTCAAGAGCTTGAACATTGGACATTACTACCGATTCCTTCCTGGTTTCAAGGATGCGTTGTGACCAAGCTATGAGTTTTTGTTGTGAGCACCTCCCACTCGGGGTGCGCTCCGCCCACTGCTTCCAGGCCTCTTTCATGACATTCAAAAGCTTATACCTGATCCTAATCTATCTTTTCTCCATATTTACGTCATATTGAAACCCAATGAATAATCTTCGGGGCGAAAACGGAATATTCAAGTGCATGCTCCGCCCACGGTGGGCGGAACTTGGCTTGGCTCATGTGTGCCCTTTGCTTCTTGTACGACGCTCTACCCATCCCATTGCCCCCGTTTCAATAGGTTGTCTTTCACGTAACATCCAGGCTCCGCGCACAGTGTCCAGGCCTCTAATGTCTTTCAAAAACTCCCCCTGACCTTAATCCATCTTTCCTTTACGTTTGGGGCTTATCAGAACCCAATTAAGAATTTTTGGTCTGAAAACGGATTATTCCAGTGCACGCCCCACCCATCGTGGGCGGAGCACAAATTTGTCCATGTGTGTTCTTTACTTCTTATCTCATGCCCTAAGTATTCCTTTGTACCCATCTCCACGAGTCGTTTTTCATGTTTTACCTTATTTCGTGACAGACAGAAGGACGGATGGACGGATGGAGAGACATACGAAGCGCGTTTTATATACAGTATGGAATGTTGCATTTAATAACGCAAGATATAAGTGGATAGGTTTGTTTTTCATTATCTCTTTAAAGTTCACAGAAACCTGCGATTTCACGATATTACGAATATTGTTTGACACATCAAATGAATAAATAAATAAAAGTATCGCGATACATAGGCGCTCGTAATCATGGGACGCTCTGTGGGGAGCATCAAACCTATGCGCTCCGCGGCGACGGTCACTTACACACCAACCCTCCTTTACCTACTCTTCTTCGTTCTCTGGTACCCAGTGAACTTCGTTACTTCCATCTCCTTCCTTCCAGAATGTGGCCATTATGAAAGCGGACCGCCTCGATGACAATTTTCCAATTTGCGCACACCATGTTCATCGCTAGGAAAAGTGGGTTTTTCAGAGTGCTGTATGCGACAGGCAAAGAGTTGGTAGGACAATCCTCTAGGAGGTGGCATTTGCCCAGTCGAGGCCGACCTGAAGCGTTGGGAGGAAGGGATATCGGTAGGATGCCTATTTTCTGAAGATAAACTATGCCGCGCTCAACAGATAAGGTGGTCCGAAGGAACAGATAGCTCTCTAAAGAAGGTCCTATAGCTCACATTGCACAGAGTGCTCTTATAATGCGACCACTTCCACCACAACGATCCGTGACTCTACAACTGAAGCATGCGCAAATCAACCATTCATGAACTCACTGAAAGCTGATAATGAGGACTTACCTTCTTCTTCTTCTGTAACGATAACGGTGTTTTGCGTTTACGACCGCGACTGCTCGTCGGCTCATCGGCAGCAATCTTCAGCCGGCTTACTGTGTTAGGAGAACTGACAGTCATCGAAGACGGCTGCGAAGCAAATTTCATCAGGAACAATTTCTATATTATCAAGTGTTTTCTTAAGATGACGCTAATCAATGCAGTATGCAGCAATTAAGGAGGAATAAGAACGGCTCCACAGATATCGGAAGGCATCTCAGATTTACTAGTTCATGAGCTAATTTGATAGGAAAGTTTGCCTTAATAATCACTACCCTCTTTTCGCTAAAATAGTAAAAGTAATGGCTTTTTTGCCTGCATCTGTTGTGTACTGTGCTCATTTCGAATTTAACCAGCTGTACGTATGTCATGACTTCCTGCTTACGCCGACGCTCATTTTTCTTACTAAAACGGTTACAGTTTAAATGGATTTGTCCAGTTTTACTCAAAAGTACATGTTCATTTGTAAAGTGTTCACAATAACAAATTCATTGAATACCCCTCATACGAACCAAGAATTTCTACTATTCAACTCGATGCCAATTATAAGTAAGCACAGTGCACACTCTGAAAAATATCGATAAAACCCTGATTGTGGTCCCCTCCAGAACCGCTCACGAGACTACGAACCTCTTGAAGCTAATTTGCATATCAAAGCCATTAAAGATAGAATGCTTGTTCACCTAATAATGCGCATCTTTAGGAAAAAGAAAAGGCATGGGTATAAATAAAGGTGGGACGAAGAGATGAGATGGCCTACTGATGGAAAATTCTGATGAATATGTATCTTAAGGAGTACAATGATCCATGTACGTTGATTGATTCCGAAACTGAGTAATCGCGTTTCTCGAATAATCGTAGAATCTAACAAACACTAAACAGGTAAGGCAGTGTTCATAGTTCACGATTCAGGCGATCACGCGATCAGGCGGAAGGAAAAAGATACATATTGATTGGGTGATTCAGGCGATCACGCGATCGCGTGCTTTCCGCGATCGCGTGATCGCCTGAATCACCCAATCAATATGTATCTTTTTCCTTCCGCCTGATCGAGTGATCGCCTGAATCGTGAACTATGAACCCTGCCTTAATCAATATATATCTTTTCTTTTCCGCCTGAATCGCGTGATCCACGCGATCGCGTGATCGCCTGAATCGTGAACTATGAACACTGCCTAACACCCATATTAAAACTGCCTTCAAATCGAGAAAAAGCTGAATATAAAAATCTTGGTAGTTACTGGGACGTAGTTCAAAGTCTGAGGTTGAGTATCTCAAACACAGCCTCAGCAATATTAAGAATACTTTGATCTATGAAACATCAATAACACTTTAATTTATGGATCATTAAAACCATTTCGATCTACTTCTAGCATATACAACACTTTCTCGTCTTCCAGATGACACAACTGAAGATGCCCACGCTAAAAACTTCTTCGCCGAATTTTCGAATGAGGCATCGCATCAGTAGAAAATGTGAGACGGGAAAAGGATTCCTGCTACGCATGACCTCGCTGCAACGCCAATTTTATTTCTTGGCCTTTGTGTGAACAGGTCTCTTTTCGTCGTAAACGGGGCTCATGGGCTACCATTCTTAACTCTGCTTACATTTAGCTCCACAGCTGCGCCCCGATTCCTCTCATACGACCCTTGTCAAAGAGTAATTTATAGTAAGAACGCAATCAAGTCCAGTGTAGCATGCCAGCTAATTCCCGAATCTTGCGATCCCTACACAAGGAAGACAAGCTCTGCCTTAGCTGACACCCAAAAACGAAGTAAAGCTACTTCGCATAGCTCAGTCAGCACAGTTCCCATGGTTTCCACCACGACGTAAACAATGTCGAATTGAGAAGGTAATCACCGTATGGCAGTAGAATCCGATAATGAATGATAAAAAGAAGGGTGAAAAGGTGTAATGTAGCAGCAATCGATCAGATTCATTAAATTAAAGAATACTAAAAGAAGGTTCACTCCGCTACATCCTTAAAAAAAAGTCAGCCATATTGACTAAGCTAGAAGAGGAGGCCTACAGCCTTCCAGGCAGGGAATTAGCACTTTTCGAGTAAAATGAAAGAGAAACGCCTGCAAGCAACGCTATCCACATAGCGTCAGAAATCAGTGAAGTGGGAAATTTAAAAATAGTAGAAGAAGGATGTGAACAAAGGAAACGCTCCGACAACGAGATTGAATATTCATAGAGAAGCTTCGTAAATACGGCTAAAGAAAACGTACGCAAGGTGAAAAATTCGGTTTTATAATCTGGATCAAGAAAAAATACTAAGTTGAAGCAAAAGCCTGAAATCATAACTTGGAAAGCGAGACATGTTCCTATGGGTTTCAAAACTCAAAAAAAAATTGTGATGCTTTGCTAACACTAAATAGTTATTATACAGCGAATGCAGTGGTAAAAAAGACAGCACTGATAACAACATTCTTTCGTCTGACTTGGAAATGTTTGCGTTTCCCAACCATATAAAATATCACGGACAAGCAACGCGCCACAAAATCAGTGACGGGTAAAAATCATCAAAACAAGTTTACTCAGCCATATGCTCATTCAACCTGAAAAAAATAGCAAAAATGTAGTAAGACGCTCTCTAGAAACCTTAGTGACTACCTTTTCTAGCAACTGCCAAATTACTGATAAAAAAACACATCTTCAAGATTACCAGGAAATAAGAAGAAATGATCAGGAACCTTTCAACTAAATAAGCACAGCACTGTCTGCTTCAAACCACATAACCAAATAATTATTCAAAAAAGGATTTATACAGTCTAAAATACGCGGCACTGACCCGCTCTACATAAATTTAAGGCAACTGCATCGAATCTAACTGAATTCGCCATGTAGTAATATCAGTTTCAAATAGCAAAGAAAAGAATAACGCATCAGTAAACAAATAGTAAAGCGGATGGATTCGAAAGAATATTAACAGAATGCTCGCCAAACACGATATGAACTGTTTTGGCGGGAAAGAACATGTTGAGCAATGGATGGACGCCGCGTTGCGACTAAACGCGACAGGTGGTCCAGATCAAGCCATGCGGGTGTTAGCCAGCAGGTATTCTGATTTTAATGGATCGATCCGCTGCCATCACTTAGATGCCCCCGAATCGATCGATAGGCAGCCGGTCAACCCAAGTAGCGTTTGTGGCCAGCGCGTGCTCGATTATGTTCTCATTGAGTAGACTTTCATATATTACGAATAATGAACATCTAAATTTCAATTTCATATGATCACAACTTTCTTTCAAGATCTCCTCTATTTATTCAATCCCAGTGATTAATTATTTCTGGATCGATATTCAAAATCAATGAGCTCACTCATATTCTTTCATCGTTCACTTTTATAACTCTTGTAATAACTCCAATATGGGTAGTGATTAAATGATGAGCACAAGATCGGTTGGCTGAGGGACACAGACCATTGATCCCTTGGTTTCATGCGAAAATCTTGCTCTTGCAATAAGAGGAAAGGACAACACTGCCAAGAACTGAAACGGGGCCACCCACAAAAAGGGAGACCTGGTTTGGAACTCGTTTTGGGTCAATTCAAATTGGGGGAGTGACGCAACTTTGCGTCAAATTTTCACCCACGTCAAAGCTTCTTTCCCTTCCTAGGCTTTGGCTAAAGCAGATGAGACCTATGCTTTGAGAGAACGCTCTTTCATGTGGAAGGAAGGGATATCAATTTTAGCCTAAGCCTAGGGAGGGAAAGGAGCTTCGACCTTGACGCAAAGTTGCGTCTCCCCCCCCCCCCCCGACTTGAATTGACCCCTCGTTTTTTTTTCAGAAACCTTCGTTGGCCTGTTTCAATGATGTTAGGATGTAGATCACTGCTCCGGTCAAAATGCCCTTACCCCCGTTCCCACAACAACATTTCACTTTCACTTTTTCATGAGATATGCATGTGTTAAATGATGCCACCCAAAGGAAAATGGGTTGAGCTAAAAAATGGCTTGATTATATCACCCGAAGAAATTATTGACTCTCGAATTTTATGCTTCCAAAGTACATAAAAACTCAGAGGAAGATCACAGTGTTTGATAACAGTTCCATCTAGGTCTGTATAATACCGGTGTTCTACAGAAAAAAAAAACGTTTAAAGAAGAAAGAAAAAGGGAAATTCCTACTCATTAGAAAAAAGTATAAAGAAAAATGGATCGTTCGAACGCTAGGTGAATCAAGGGTGGATGTGAGAAGGAGACTAAAAATCGCCACAAACCTCGATTACACCCCGCTTGCGAGGACGCCCTCTGCGACGGCTTTTTATGACACACATTGTCGTTCCAACGGCTGCCATCTGTAAGGACCACTGTCATAAATAAAATTGTAGTTCACAACCAACGCGTACCATGCAATTACTCTACGCCAACCAACAAAAATTGTGCGTGAATCGATTTGTACGAAACCTTGACACCCTTGTAATTTATTGTCAAATCTAATATCTGGTCAGTTCTGAATCAACATCACCGGAGAAGACGAAGGGGATTGGTTCCGTCAGCTCCGTTAAGTTGAAGTACATCCTCAGTGACGAACTTTTCAGTTCCAACTCAAAATGCGGAGAGAAGAATTTGACCGGTGTTTTCATCACACGAAATCAAGAGTAGGAAAATGTCAAAGTTAATGTTTCGTCGATGATCTTATGGAACACAAAAACCTTGGTTTTACCATCCCGAAAGTTATAAAATTGCTAACGCTATCCATAACGAACCAAGGTACAAGGAATAATTTGGAAAAAAAAAACTGAAAACAGTACCCGAGATGAGCGGCTGTTACTCGGTTTGTATTCACCATCGTCTTGGGAAACTGTTGACGAACTTGATGATTCGGTTGACTAAAATATATTATTTCAATGACCATACAGACAATTCGAAAGGATGTAGCCTTCAAATATGGCATAAATGGCAAGAGCAGAGAGATTTACAAAACTTTCCAATTTTGAGACAATGGAGAAGATCGACTGCTCAGATTTTATTTTAATTTCACACCGTGTCTGTCAACAAGCAGGTGCAACTCTTTGAGGCAATGGAATTTGGTTAACTACATCGTTGAAACTTCAGAACTTCAAAAATGGACGTTTATTTTACCCATTGATCCTAACGGTGGACGACTTTAGTGGTGCCGAACATAACTAACGCATGAACGGACCCAAGCGAATCTGCGACACGTGGCGGTCGTATGCAGCCATGGCGCGCCGAGACGGTTTTGTGTTTGAAAGCGTGAGCGTTCCTACGTTCAGTCGTGTTAGGCCGTTGTCAGACTTTGTGATTTGCGGTGTCGCGGCTCCGCACGCGAAGTTGCGGCATTGCACAATCTCAAGGTCGTAGTATCGCGTGCGAAAGTGCGACGTCGCAAAACACAAAATCGCGAAGCTTGACCGAGGACCAAGGTAGGTTCAAGCGAGTTTCTTTCAAAGCGCACAATACACAGTTAATTTGAATTCCAAGCAATCATTTGTGTTGAACATAACTTTTCTTTCAGAAGAGTAAAATTTTCGCACGATATGCCCAAAAGACTGCAACTATCGTTTCAACTAGGCTAAAGGCTAACACTAATCTTTTGGTAACACTACAAATTGATCCCTTGCTACTGTTTTGTTCTCAGTTTTGAGATTACCGTCAACACACCTCCGTTTGCTGTGCGAACTTTCTCTGAGAACGAATCCCAGTCGAAGAAAAACGACCTCCTTCAACTCTAATCCAGTAATAGGAGGTAACACACGGGCATGTTGTCTACTCTCACCTATTCTCGCACAGCGCTAATACCCCATACCTGTTATGGTAATGCAGCTGGGGTATATATACGCGACTTGAAGGGTCAAAGATCCGGAGATTGCGGCGACCACGCCGTCCGGCGGGGTGTGTGACAAGTGTTCCGCTCATTAGTGTGGGGTCAGGTCATCCATGGGTGGATTTGCCTCATGAGACATTGATTTGCTACTGATTTTAAGAATTCAGCTTTGCAGTTCGGTGCAGCCAATGCACAACAGAAACCCCTTACGGCGCGGCCAGTTTACAGCAGAAAAAAGGTTGTGTTCAATTAGGAGAGGAAATTCGCGTAGCCGCGTTTAGCGCGGACGCGATGGTGCAAGATACGGGCGTTGCATTAGTTGAGTCCTGTCGCTTTTGCGTCTAGAATAAGACGTAGTCCACTGTCATCGCCTTGGGATCCATTCAATACAGCGGGCATAGCTCGTACCACCGTACTGAACGCCGGACGCCGCAACGCGAATTTTCCGTCCTGATGGCACACATCCCAAAAAGAGGCACTTGGAGCACGCGGTGATCTAATTCGCATAATGCTGTGACGCAGTTGCAGTGTCGGCTTAGATTCATGCAGCTGGATATCCAACCATGTACAGGCGTACCATTATAGATGCGGTAAGTACACCTTTGTCAAGCGCTTTCTTCCGCAAATATCGAGCGTAGGTCAGTCGAAACATCTGTCAACGTCGCTGACTCGTCTTACTTATCCTCTGATGGTTCGCCTTTTTCTGAACGGTTTGAAGCGAAATCCGTAGGCTTCCATTGGGCACCTTGTATATTAAGGCACCATTTGCCCTTACACTGAGTTAGCAGCCATAACCCAATCCCAGTGCGCCTCCCAATCTCTCGTGCAGTCAGATTAGAAAATTTTTAATGCGAACACACTACACTTTGGTGCACACTTATAAAACCACTGTCGACATAAATCGTTCCGAAAACACCGATTCGCTCAAAACTCCCCAGCATATGGGAAACAATTCGCGAGGAACGTCTGCTTTCCTCCTTTACATTCCAAAAAACGCCTAATCTTGCCATTTCTTTCCGCTCTCCAAACCACCTTGAACTGGACGAGTTTCTGCCGATTCGGCCCATTAATGAACCCACCTCCTGCCTCAACATCTTTCCAAAAAAAGCTGCTGCCAATCCTTTCTAACTTTCCGGTCTTTGGCGGTCTAGTAGCAAAGCAATGCTCGGTTGCGGCTCCAGTTGCTTGAGGATATCTGCTCACCATGAGCCATTCCTACTTATTTCAGCCTAACCTTACTCCAAGCGTTTTCAGCATATAAAGTTATAAAGGTCTCTAAGCCGTTCTGTGCTTTTGCAACCAATTTTTAGTCACTACAACCCACTGGCACATTAACTCCAACGAGAAGCGCGCAGCTCAGGTGTTTTCACGCCTTTGTCCTCCTTTACGAAAAAAAAATGCCAAATCTTCAATTCTCGGCACCTTTACCATAGTTCCTCGAGGCGTTACTCCTATTTTTGATTTTTATAGCAGTTTCAACTTTTGTTTCATGGTTGATTCAATGCTCATTTTTGTTTTTGTGCCCACCTACTATTACCACGTGGGTTTTCTATTTCAAATAAACAAGGTCAACCATAAATGCTCAGGTAAAACGTTGCATGTCTCGCACCTTGGTGTATTTTATAGACCTATAGACTTATAGACCAGCCCTTTCCTTTTCGCTTGCCTCTTCGAAAACGTACCCAAACCATTACGATGTAAAACATGTACCGATAAATGAGTTTTTCTTCTACGACCACGTCGACCGGTGTGGCCGCCCCTTTCAGCTGACTGCTCGCGTTTCGATGTTTCCTCAGGGGTTGATGTCTGCAATATGTGTGTAACGTAATATCTGATATTATGTCCAGGAAAATGTTATTTTTATCTGCACTGCCCACTAAAAAAACTTCCCAAAGAAATTTATTTACATACGTAACAAAAGACGAATACTATAAAAATAGCGTACCGACTTCCGTGGTCGACCAACAGGACGCTTCGTCAACGTGAGAGGTGGTGGGCTCGGCGATAACGGAAACAGAAATGATCAGTTATGAAAAACAGTGATTCCTTCCCAAAAGTTTCGGTTGTTCTCTTAGAAATTTCCCAATCCATCGTGGCTTTTTTATCTTCTGAACCTGGGTATTTGCAGGTCAAATCACATGCCGAAAACTGCCCCAACTTTCTCAGCCCTTAAACAGTGCTGTCTCAGGATCTCAAGAATCCAATGATTTTTCATTTTTTCTCATTCCCCTCTTCTCCGTTGCATGCACAATCGAAATCTCATAAAGGGTGGCGCCTAATTTTCGAATCCAGCACAAGAATGGTCGGACAAACTATGCATGAGCGACAAAAATACGGTAGCTAAGCCGAGACTTCCATGGAAGCGAATTTCTTCGCCGTCCCACAAGGATGGAAGTGTTTTTTCTTCACAACTATAACGAATGCGCAATGATCAGATTTTTACTCGGATGACCAGAATATGGGGGACCTTAACACCGCTCCACATTCGTGGAGCAAAGGCGAATGGTCAACGCGAATAACTATTCCGTCACTCAATTCCTCATAAGGAACAACAGTCTGTCTTATCCTGAGTCGGGCGCATTTCCGCAGCAAGAAATGGCGCGAAATGGTGAATTACAAAAGCGCCCCTACCACAAAGCTAGGCTGTCCAGAATCGATGGGAACAGAACTTTCAGGATTCCATCGATTTTTCATTCGAAGTCTTACAGCGGCCTGACCTTATTCAGTTTCCTTTATCCGCAGTATTTATGGTCAACGGGTAAACGAAGGCTCACACTCAACGATTATTTGAGCAGAAGCTGAAGAAGACATGAATCGTCACAGTGAGCGGATTTCTTTGGAAACTTAGAGCCATTGACGGTAAATCGGAGACCGTTTCAGAATGAACTAATCATTCTCAGAAAACGGGTTTTTGCGGAGCAGAGTGCTTACGACCATGCTCACATTAACTCAGTTACTAAATTTTTGCTGCGTCAGTGAATTATCACACACACCCCAGAAAATGGACAGCCTTATGGTCAACCTTTCAGATCGCTTTTCCCGCTATTGTAATTATTTCATAAGAAAATCAACAAAAAAACTGAGACGAAAAATCACCGTGATCCTATGCTTAGTTGTGCGTGCGCTCTCTCGCTTACGGTTACGAGATTGTCTTGTATCGTCCGCGGAGCTCTAAACGGGAATATACATTGAATTCCATCGACTGAGCAACAATTCACATCGAAGTTTATATACCTCCATGGATACAGCAAGTAACAAATCTGAAATGGCTGAAAAATGATCGGCCAGATTGCCAAGACAGCTAACCGAGCCCAATAAGAGCATTATTGAGAATAATACTGGCGGATTTGCTACGAGGCACCCCGATTAAGTGAATTACGCGGGTTTCTGAGAGGTTTAAAAAACCTCGTGCCGCACATATCTAGATCGTCCTCTCAATCAGCTTTTACCTCATCCATCACTCAATCACTCCACATTTTCCACTAAAAGCAGATTTGAACTAGAAGCAAACTGCAGTTTACGGGAATGAGAACAGAGGATAGAGGTAGCGCAGGAATGGAAAACTGCCAGCAGCCGCTGATACGATCAATCCACAATTCAAGCATCAGAGTGATCGGTTATCACTTGCGTGAGAGGATTTACAGGATTAGCACCACCACCGGACGATGCAGCAAGCTGTTGCATGGCATAAACACACCTTCAGAAACCCTTAAAGACAAATGCATGGCGCAACCTGAATGACCTGTCAACATCACTTGTCAGCAACCACATCGCGGAAGGCGATATCTATCATACTCAGCCACATGTATTTCGAGGCTTGGTCTTTCCTAAATTTTTTTCGCTGGACGAAAAATTGTTTGCCCAATTGTTTTTTTTTTTTTTTGCAATATGGGCAAAACTGAAGGGGCCATCCAAAGCGCAATTGATGCTTTGCTCCAGAGGGAAAATTGCACCGATATAGGAGATCACCTTTCGCGAACGGCGAGGATCGCTCCTTAGTTCCTTGGGTGCGCGGGTTCCCGTGGGTTTGACCGCCCTCATTCTTTCTCACTGTGTGTAGCAGCAACGCGGGGTCTTTGTTGAGGTTTGTTGCTCAAGCGCTAAGATGGGGAAAAGTCCCAAGGCGTCAGCCCGTCCAATGTCAATAGGGTCCCCAGTACTTCAGCCCAACCCTTTAGGACCAAGGAGGGACAGGTTAGGAGTGGCATCAATGCGGGCCGACCATGAGGCACCGTTTGCGACATCACCAGCTTTATTATACCCACCTTCATGCTTTGCGGTACAGGTGACGGGTGCCGCAAAGTATGAAGGAGGCCAAATGCGTTGAATGCATCATCTCCCAACCTGGGTATACTGTAAATATTTCGTAACTGAATGAGAAAATGAATTACCGAGCTCGCACTGGGTGAGGTCCGAAGAACATGTCGAGCACGTTTTGCCCGTGGATTCATGACCCTGAGAAAGTGGCTATCAGCACATGATCGAACAACCTTGTGATCACATAAAGTCGATAAGTGAAAAATAAAGTCGAAACACAATGGAGAGTAGACTGGAGGTAAAAAAAGCTCAAAATAGAAGTGGTTCAAGATGTGATAGACAGAGGCAGGAACCAGCAAAGAGAAATATCAGGGGAAGAAGCTTCTGAAGTGAACTAATGAAAGTAAATGAACTGTTTGAAAAGCTGATACAGCTGATACAGTTGATACAGAAAAGCTGATAGTGTATCAGCTGATACAGCTGATACAGCTGATACAGGCAAATAGTAAATGACACTCCAGTTATGTCCTCGATACTGCTCCTTATGGTTTAGAACAAGCCCCACAAAGGCGGTAGAACACATGACAATTGAATATGTGAATTGCAATTTTACTCAAATTTCGTTTATTTTGAAGACATCGCAGAACGTAGATGAGGCTTCACCATTGATTTTCCGGTTATCATTGCAGGCTATTTGGACAGTGCACCTTACCACTGAATTATGGATGAGAAGACGACATCCGCTTCTAACGTATTCATTGCATTGCATGAACGATTTTTAGATTATTATGGCACCCAAGCCTTTATAGTGTCACCATTTCTTCCAGAAAAATTCGTCCAGGTGGTGGTAATTATTTAGCCCAAATCGTGAACATGACAGTATTTTTGCTTTCGGCTGTCTAAAACGGAATTGGCGCCAACCTGAGACACTTTTGATCAATGGGTGCTAAACGGTGCTAAACGAAGCCTCTACAATATTTACCACACATATGTATTCTTAATCACGGTGCCGAATACCTCTGGACGATTTGATGAAGCTTATGGGATCAGAATGGCAGCGGCTTCCAAAACAAACGACTTTTGTTATCAGGACTACTAATTACCTCTATTAGTGAATGCTCAGAGACAACTTCGTGCCACTATCGCGTCATCTCAGATCATAATGATCAGTCTTTGCTTGAAATTTAACTGAGAGCATCATTTGAAGCCCAGTGTAGACATAAACAACACATTGTTCAAAACAGCCGTACATCATTGTGATGACGCTCCGCAGGGCCCAGAGTTTGCGGCATTAATGATAAGATCGCGAATCGACGACAGATCCAGCGTATTCATCCTCAGAAAAGCAATGCATTGAGTCTGATGGCTGAGCAAATAAGTGACACACGTCGGATTCTAGCATCGCACGGTGATCTGAATCGCGAAGTATGGATGCGGAAGCACTGATGCATACTCGGAGTGAGTCAAAAATGGGCGCGTACTTTGGAAGCAATTTGATTCGGGCGGGATAAACCGCCACGTTGCAGGGAGGCTTCATGTGCAGAATAAGCGACACAGGCACGTCTGCTTGAAAAAAATTTTGGAAATAAGAGCAACTGACATATTGGAAGATTAGTTACCCACGCACCGCACTCATTTTCGAGCTGTTGCCCGAAACCGTTCCACAATTATCAGTTTTTATATTCGCCTGTATATTTTTACCTCAGTCTTACTTGGGGGAGCAGAGGCTCCTCTCTGAACTAAGGCTCAGGCTAAAATCTAGACAAAAATAGCCGAAGTGCCCGACCACTCTTCAACTAGGTTGCACCGGAATGGCTGGCATTACAAGTATGAAACACAGGACGACGACCACAGCTTCTCAGATATTTTATGTTCTCGATCACGGCATCTTCACTAGACTGTGGAAGGTATCGTACATAGGACTTACGTTAGCCGATTCTTGAAAGGCAAGGGCTGTCGTCAGACTTGGCAATTTTGCGTTTCTGCGATTTTGCGTTTTTGGATTTTGCGGTGATTCTACGACCTTAAGATTGTGCAATGCCGCTACGTCGCGGAGCCGCGACACTGCAAATCGCAAACTCACTGCAAACTCGCGACACTGCAAGTCTCACGGCAGCCTAGCTCTACACATAGCAGGGTAACACGCAAGTAACAATCGAGTTATACGCTTGAGCTTGCGTTCAAGTCTTCCTCTCAAGCCATTTCGATGGCCTTGATAGTTTTATTTGAGCTTATGTTGGCTCTACAGTTAATAAAGACGTACAAACAATGCACAAAAGAAATTTTCTTCCTTCTGAAAATATAACTATAAAAATTCAAATAGAAAAAAGGGCAATGAGAAAGTTGAATTGCTGAATCGCCGGAAAGGCGAGTAGCGAACTCCATTTAAGTTAGCAGGAGACGTTCCATCCAGTGGTGGTGCTTAGGAGGTTTTGGTATCAAAACGGGTGTTCCGGGATGTAGATCATTACGTCTATGAACTGTTCACTACAAGGACACTTATTCATAGGCACAAGCAGTAGATAAGCACAGGTGACCGGAAAGCACAAAACGCGGTTCGAGTCCCGCCTCATAGGAAATTTTCTCTCCTAACTCCTTACATTTTCACATGACGAACTGCGTCGACTATTGCATGAATATTATTTTTTCCTGTTTTCGGCTCCACTGACGCATACACAAGTAGATAAATAAATAAATAGATAAAATTGAAAACATGACCTACCATCTTATACTGAATTTATGACTCCTACCATAAAAAAAATTATTTTGCAAACATAGGTTCTGGTTGAAGCTTCTACGTACCCTTCTTCCCACGTCTGACTCGTGACGACTTTTCGCCTCAAAACCTGAGATACTCAAATACGAAAGTGAATTTTTTTTTTGAAAGAAAGTTATGGTTTCAGTTCACCTCACACTTCAATTTTTGAAATGCTGTCCTGATAAAACCCAGGATATATTTTATTTGAAATACTATGGCGGAACACTCCAGGAATTCTTCAGCTACGCATAAAAAGGGTTCATTGTCGACAGACATCTAAGCAAGTGATAGCACTTCTGTGCTCTTATGCATCTGTGATGCAATGAAGGACTTGGCAGGAAAGAAATGGAAAATCAAAATCACAGGATCAACGTATACCTCCAAAGAATTAATAACCAGAAAGAGAGTTAGGCTTTTTGTAATACCTTCATCTGGCTGCTAAACCCTCTGGAATCACGGAAATTAAGAAGTTGGGAGAAGGAGATGGCCTTGTGGTCGCGGAGCTCAAGCTGTATCGACAATTTCTGACAGCTAATTGTCACACACCGTCACAATACTTCGCAATTCAACAAGTAAGGCCGCTTTCATACTTTGCGCACCGACGCCGTCACGCGCGTGACGGCGTCGGTGCGCAAAGTATGAAAGCGGCCTAAGGCAGCTTCCATAAATAGTTTGCAGCATAACGTCGATGGCGGTACCTAGCACCGGTGCCACCAGGACGTGGCAACAAAGGCGCAGAGAGCGATCGAGTGGACGCAGTATGCGACATGAGACTTAAAAATCGCACTTTGCGTCTTTGTCCACCCCGCCCAGTCGGCGCCGGCGCCGGTGTATGAAGGCAGCCTAATCGCGATGATTGTCAGGACAGATTGGCAGAAACCACCTCTCGTCCCTACACTTTGATGGGATAGGATTCACTTTTCCAGCCGTCTGGTTTTCATTGCCATCAATTGTCTGAAGAAGCAGATAGGTTTAAACAGCTGCTGCACACAGTAAATAGGCTGAAATAGTAATCAAACAAGTCTACAGCGCTGTGAGCAGTGTCCAACAAGAGCTTGAGGTAAATACATATGAGGGAAAGTTCGAAAAAGAAGACAAGCCCTATCTCAGGTGAAAATTCGGCTTATGTTAGTCTCACACTCCAAAATTTCATCACTGACCAGACGCACCACTTAGCTACTCATAAAACCGAATATTTTGTTTGTTACTGTTGGGTCAGAACTTATGGCAAGAGAGCGTTCAAGGTGAGACCGCCCCTTGGGTAAAGAAGTGCATCGGGCCCCCATAAAGAGCCATAATCCCAGTGAAAGAAGGCACGTACCTAATCTCAAAATTGTAGCGGATCTCCAACATGAAATATACTTTCTTACGGTACATGTCAAAAATACCCAACAATGCGGATAATAGGGTTATGAATGAAATCTGTTTGAGATGATTGCTTTTATACCTGAAAAACGTTCGTCTCACAAAAAGGCTAGTTAGGTTATAATCTCAACCCTCGCATTGCTCCAAGCAATTGCCCCTTCCCTAACTTCTGCAGCTTTTACACATGTTTTAGCATCTTTACTCCGACCAGCATTTTGAATTTTATCCTTTGGTACAAAATTCCTGAACAAACAAGTTCCATGAAAATGAATCAAAAACATTTAAAGAAGATGAAGCTTTCGAAGTAGGAAAGCGCATAGCTGTACTGTTCCTCTCTCATAAATAATCAGCACCTAAGCAAAGCTCTGCTGCTTATGCTTTGCCACCTATATGATGAAAGGATTGTGGAGCTCAGAACACTCGCCCACACAAAAATTAAAGAGGTAAAATTTGAAAATGGATCTGAATGCACTGATAGCCTCCTAGAACATAAGAAAACAAAAAGAAAAAAGAAAACGAGTGGAATGCGTCTGTGCTCAACAATGTGAAAAATGCAAATAAGGGAGCAATGAGAGCAATTAGAAAGTTCGAAATCAAAAGGAAACAGCATCCGACATCAGTAAAGACCTCTATAACACAACAAGTTTGCACATTAACAAAAATTGAAAGCTAGAAAACGACAAAAAAGTTCGTTTCAAAAGAAAATGCCGACGCGGTCGACAAGTTCATGAGCAATTCGTCGATAACTAGCCTCATCGGCCACCCACACTGCTGCTTGCATGAATGCACGTACGAAGAATGTGTGCAGCTGTACCGAAGAATTCGATTAATAGTCTTTATCAAGCAGCTACTTCGGAAAATTTCAAGAATCATTCACAAGTTGAAATAAATTCAGCATTGGCAGAATCTGTTAAGTGTTGTATGCTACTGGGAAACAATAAGTCGATTTTAGAAACTGCGTGAAAGGTATGAGCTTACAAAGTTGGCGCAATCAATGAGTTTACTTCTACTTTCATTAATTTATTTATTTTTTATTTAATATTTATTTACTATTTATCCATTTTTATTCAATATTTATTCACTTTTACTTATTTATTTATTTATTATATTTAATTCCTTAAACCCGCAAATAATCACTTCGTTCTGCTACTCTTCTTTACGTTCAGCATGCGTTGTCAACTTTAACACCAACTATTATTGAGGGTCTATACATTGTGGGACCACTTGCACAAAAATACGGGAGGAAACCTCGCTCTGATTGGTATCCGGTTTTACTAAGTGATTTCATTTATTTGGCTTTTGTGTAGGCTTTTGTGTTGTTAACTAGCCTGTTCTACGTTACTACGTTACAAACGCATATATGTTTGAGCACCGTGTCATGCATTCGAATTCTTCTATCTCATAAAGCTCGCCGCTACTACTAACTCGCTCAACAATGATCGCGCATCTTGGAGCCATTGGTCGATTCCACGACAGAGTTAGAGAATGCAACTTTTACAATAAATTTAGGATACAAAAAAATAATACAAGCACTTCTTTCCGCAGCTACGTGAATCCGCCTGTCGCGGATCGCCGCGACGATGGCCTCAGGGGCACCGCGCTCCCCGGCCCGTCCGCGCTGCGGCGCTGCTTGTCGCGTCATGCGACACGCGGTGGCTCCGCCCTCTGTGGTCGAAGCCGGTATATAAGGCCGGCTGCCAGCTGCCAGTCGGCTTTCACCGGGCAACGCCATGATGCTGCCCGAGGTCTGGGGGTGCGGTGCACCCTTGGCTCTCGGGGGGTGTATATCGTTGGACAGAAACGTCGCGTGGCCGTGTTCGGCACGCGATGGGATGGTGCGAGCTATGCGCGCCGTATTAGTTGAGTCCTGAAGCGATTACGCATAGAATGAGGCGTAGAGCACTGTCATCGCTTCAAGACCCATTCAATACGGCGCGCATAGCCCGCACCATCCCGTCGCGTGCCGAACACGGCCACGCGCCGTTTTTGTCCTAACGATATACACCCGCTCTCGGGTAGTGCAGCGCTGGCACATGAGTTGGCCGGTGTTTTCCCCTGCTCCCCGACCGGGAGCAGCCTTGGTTGGATCCCCATACCAAACACTGTCGGCTATGTGGCTACGTGATACCAGCCGGATGGGGGTCTACTACGTATAGCCGACTGCCGGGAGTCGCCCTAGCGGAGGCGACTTTTGGGAGCCAGGTATGGTACATTGTATTGCTGTATTACGCGATAAATGTGTGTTGTCTCCTTGTTGTGTAATTTATATGTAACTCATATGTCATATATCCATGTTGTGTCTTATCATGTTTAGTGTTGGGGCAGGTTGTCAGCGACGTGACGTTCAGGGCCCGACAGCCCTAGGGGGACTGTGTCGAGGCTCGGCACCCAGGGAATAGGTCGGTAAGACCCTTAGGTCCCCAGGGTGGGTCCGCCCCGCCGGCCGCTGTGGCGGCCGCCGGGGTGTCTCCGGTGGGGGCGTCTGGGGGGCATCATCCACCATTGGGTGCCTCCTGGACGCGAGAGGTTTGTGTGCGCTAGGCCGATGCGACACGCGATGTCAAAAGGATGCCTTTGATCCGCGACACCGCCCATAGCAGTCGCTGTGCATCATGCTTCGTAGATAAAAATCTCCCGCAACAAGGATTACATTTATAAAAACTTTCCACACGGCAAATCCCATACCCCTCAAAAATTAGCGCCACCTTCAACTATAATAAAGCAGCGACAAGAGCTCCCTGACTCAGTACAAGCAGTGAAGGCGGTAATAGAACGAAACTAATTACCACTTTGACTCTTAGGCAAACAGCCGAGAGACTGCACAAGATGGTAAGTAATGTGGTGCCCGGTACTGCGCATACACAAGATAAATCAGAATCTCCGCGAAAGAAAAACCACTCCAAGAAGAGGATTCGCAATAATTCAAAAGAGGGTGCTGCTCGACTCCCATCGGCAGCGTGCAATCGCATTTTTACAGATGGTTCTACAGAGCTTGAACCAATTGCGGATTGAAACCCTTTCGAGCCCACCATGCTGGCCAGACCCAGTGTTGACTGAACTTCATTCTTCCAATTATCTAGACACTATTTTAAAAGCATTTAGGAAGTATGATTACTTGGAGTCGACAATTCACGATTTTGCGTCATGCAATCGCTAGAATTCCTCCAAAATATAATAGTAATAGATGTAGTGTCGACAAAAGTGAGGAATCGAACTAGGTTTACAAAGTCGTAAAAGATGCTATTCGAGCCCAGCTGTGATCTACCGAAGACAATGTTACGAAAAAAAATGGTAAGGCCGCGTTCGTACTTTGCGATGCCGGCGGTAAGGAGTGGCTGCGTGCCCCTGCGTCTGTGCCTATGCCACTGTGCCTCGTTGCCGCATCGTTTTAGCACGTACCCCGTACCACTCTGCGTCGTTGCCCGTAAACACAGCCAAGCCCTTCCAGCGCTGAGTATAAACGTGGCCCAAGCAAAGAGGATGGCCAGAAAACTCGCCGTCGTAATTACTCAATGTTTGTGACACTGATGAAAGTCTTTCGAAAACCCGAGGCGCCTACCAGAATCTGAAAGAAATTCAGCTATTTATTTATTTATTTACTTTATTTATTTATCTATACACTGATCCAGTGCGCCAAAGGTATGCTAAGGAGCGATATAAAACAGTAGAGTAGTTAACTGAAATCGAACTAAGTTACCAATATCAGTCCGCCTAGTATTCCATCTTAGAAGTATAAATGAGATACTAGATCCATTTTAAAGTGTGCTTCATGACTGCAGTGTAGCCCTTATCCATCACAACTTATTAGCCAGCAACCACACCAGTTGGCGATGGTGTCTCATTCCAGCAGGAGTCATAGAACGTAGTCGGCACTTCGGTACACGGGTATGCCAACCTCCCACGTGGAACCGACTCGTCGGCTACTGGCGTATAGAACGGAAAATAAGTAGACGGCTGGGCTTACAGTCAATAAGGAGCCTGACAGGAAGAGATTGACAACGAAGAGCGCCAGATGAACAAATTAAAGCGGACCGAAGATCCATATCTTAGTTCAAGGGAAAAAAAAAACAAAAAACAATGAATTAAAACTAAAACAATTATAAAAAAACAGTGCGAGGGAATGACCGGAGGCAGCTAGATCGTCCCAGGGATCAATAGATAGGGGGCATCTGCATACAGTTCACAGGAGAGTTACACAGCAGAAGTCAAAGCTGTAGCAAGGGTTTCAGCCCTATTACCGATGTATGGCAACATTCCATTTGGTACTATTAAATTTGCAATGTATTTGTTGTGATCGCTCTACTCAACCACGATGTAAATCTTTTGACGGGAATATGACATCGACTACACGCTTCTGCGATGTTCCTTACTGATGGTCTGATACTGATGTATTCAATTCTAGCTACTAAAGATTTTTGCTCTTTCAGAAGCTCGTAAATGCAGGACTTACGGACTTATCGTTTTTTCAAAACTATAAAATACTCCTTGTATGTTCTGACAAACGGCTGCAAAAGATCGAGCGAATAATAACGAAGTGAAGATTTCATATGCGCCAGGAGGAGTGATATATTATAATAATGCACAAAGTATTAAAAAATAAATATAATAACATAGCAAGGTGAAAACTTAGTGTTGAGTGGCAACAAAAGATCCCATACAGTTAACTGCTGCCACATGAAACAGGCCTCGCCAAACCTATTTCGTGTGCGCCAAAATTTGTGAAGGCACCAGGTGACAACTGCTACGAAACATTTATCCATCTCAGAAAAAGTTATGAATTGGAATTTTCCTTATTTTGCACAATTTTAAGCATTTACAGAGTTTTTGGGAGTTCGGACTCAGATACAAATGGAGCGAGACTAATGGATGAGAAATTATCAGGTAGATGGGAAAGTTTTGATAGGGTTGAGATTTTTCCGTTACTCAGCAAGTAATGCAGGCTAATCAACAATATAATAACATTCGTTAGTTATAACATTGTCCCACCGCGATTTTCTTCTCCCAGAATTAGGAGGATTAGGAGTCAAAGAAGTCACCGACCACATGTTCTAGGTGACGAATTTTTTTTTGCTAGGAAAGCCTCAAGGGGCCGGGACAAGTGGTAATCTGAGGGGGCAGTATCAGGTGAATAGGGTGCATGTGGAACCGTGTCCCAACCTAGGTCCTCCAATTTCGCACAGGTCTCTTTACCTATGTGAGGGACCCGTGCAAAATTGGAAGAGCTAGGTTGGGACAAGGTTCCACATCCGTCCTATTCCCCTGACACTGCCCCTTCAGATTACCGCTTGTTCCGGCCCCCTAAGGCTTTCCTAGCAAAAAAAAAAATCGTCAACTATGACCACCTTGGACAAGTGGTCGGTGACTTCTTTGACCCTAATCCTCCTAATTCTGGGAGAAGAGAATCGCTGACCTGCCCGTTGGATGGGACAATGTTATAACTAACGATGGTTATTATATTGCTGATTAGCCTGCATTACTCGCTGAGTTGTAAAATAAAATAGAAAAAAAATCTCAACCCTATCAAAACTTTTCGATCAACCTAATATTATAAAACACTATTCGACCAAAAGCAATCCACAGTATAACATGTGTGAGCCATGTTGGAGGAAGGAGAGCTGATTATTGGGCATATCACCGAAGTATAAACTTCGGTGTTGATGATGCTCAAAAGAAATCATTCAATCGTCGGTAGAGGTGAGAAAAAATAAATGGAAAACGAGCGATTACCTCAAGTGCTCACCCAAGATGCGGTTGCTCGAGTGTGGCATGCAAAATTCTACATTCTGAAATGCTGTCTCACACGAAAAACTGTTAGAAGTGAGGTGAAGATCGAGCAGCCGTTATTGAGCAATACAAAAACGAGATTGAAGGAGCGAGATGTCAACAAAGTAAGGTTGGAAGAAGATTATGACGCACAATACGATGACGACGATGATCTGTGAATATCTAAGAAAGAGGAGAACTTCTTGAGAAGAATTTTCAATATTCGCGCATTAAAACGAATATATACCATAAAAACCCTTACGCCGTCAAGCATAGTTCAAAGTTCGCGATTCAGGCCATCAGTCGGGACGGATAAGATACGTAAGGCTGCGTTCACACTTTGCGCTGGCAGGGCGTGGTTGCGTTCGAGATAGCGAGGCAGAGTGGTGCGGGAGAGAGGTGCAGAGACGACGCAGGTAGCGAGACAAGGTAGCACAGGCGGAGATGCAGAGACACGATCCACGCCATGCCGTCGGGATCGCAAAGTATGAACGCATCCTAACGATTAGGTAAATGATGAGTATGATAGCCAAATCGTTCAATCACCTGATTATCTGATTGCCGAATCGCCTAAAACGCATATGCGATCACCAACTCTGATTGCTACCTTGGAAAGAATTAATATGCTCTATGACATGGATAACTGCTGGATAACCTAAACACTGATCCTGCTTCAAGAAAAAAACCTACCTTCAAAGACTTTATAAAGGCTCTCGATTCCCTGCTTGTCCAGCCTGTAGTGCGAAAGTTGGGAAGCACCCTCTCAAAGTAGCTGCGACAGCGATAAAACTGTCCATAATCAATCTACAAGGAGTGAAAGGCTCCAACAACCCCTCTCATCTCTAACGCAAATCTCATGTTCCTCTAGCTCCCCGCTCTATCGCTATGGCAATGGAAAACTCCAACTGTCCAGGACGATAAATTTAAAAATACTGCAAATCTAATTTTTTGGGCCTGCAAATTATCCATATAAACATAGCCACTCTCAAAGGTCGTAACAAAACAAGAAATTGAGTAGAAGCACTATTCTTCAAAAGTTCTAGCATTATTTCGCGCAATGATAATGCATTTACGTTGTACAAGGATTCACTTTCACTAATCTCGCTGGTGAACAGCGCATATTACTAGACAGGGACTCTGGAGCCTATGAAGCATTGCCGTTCATGACGCATCGTAAATTCACGTCATGGATGCGATAATATGGATGTTATAATAGGATTATGACTAAGGATCATGTAGAATTATAAATTAAGGAATATTTTGAGTGTTGGTGAATGATAACTCGGGTATTCACAGGAGAACGAGTGGACATTGTCCAGCATGAAGTAGCAAGGAGCCGTGTGCGTAATAGATCGATAATTGTGCAAAACGCATTTCTCATTTGGGTATCGGCCGATGTCCTTCGGTGAAAACAGCAAACCCGATGGATAGCTTGAGGTTTCCCACGCACTTTTTTCACAGCTGGGTAAGGAGGACATCTATTTCCTCGCATTTCAGTGGTTGCTGGATTAGAATGTATTACAGCGTCTTATACAACCCAAATAAAAAAGTGTATGGTTGTTTGCGATCAGCACGGCGCATCCAAACCAAGCCAGCCAGTGATCCTTCACTAGCCAAGTCGCTCTCAACAGCCCGATCATCAGCACTATCTTATAATTACTACTGAAACTAATGTTTTTGCCAAACAAATAAAATATTTCTATTACTACCAGAAGAGTTGCCTAATGACACTTTCATAAACTGCTGAAACAAAACACAGATGGTCCCACCATCATATGAAATGTGTCCTGTCTTAGAATGCGTGCAGTAGGAAGCCCAAGCATGGAATGCTGCTTCCGAAACATTGTAAAATGAAGTCCATAGAACGGTTCTTGGTGCATTCCACTTCCCGCTTTTTTGTTGAGATTTCCACGAAATTGCAAATAGTTGGCACGTACCGAGCAATCAATCAAGAAATACCCAGTCCTTTTCCGATTGCTCCAATTGCACACATCTCACAAACGGGTACTGATCTTTGCAAACGGATGCGTCATAAAAATGTTGGTAACTACTTTTAGAGCGCTTCTTGCTTATGAAAAGCGGACAGGAAAGACAAAAAACAAGCTCAAAAAAGCGTGAGCGGTATCGGGGAACCCTATCTATACAGCCGCCCAATCACTTCGTTCAAGCTCATTAGGTGCTCCGAGAGTCCAGCTCAGTAAAAAATGGATGATATCCACACCGAACTTGCGCTCTTCTACAGATCTCAACACTTTGCTGCTTAAAAATCTTGCAGCGTATCGAGAACAAACGAGCAAAACATGGCTTACCTCCGCAATAATCCCTCTCTGGGATCGAGTTTGTCTGGCAATCATTACGATACATGGAGGTGTAATGCATCAGCACAAGAAGAGCTGACCAATGAATATTTTCATTGTAACCAAATTGTTACACTTCATAAAATATCCTTTCCTCGGCAAAAATAACCAAAATAGTCAGGAAATGCCTACAGAATACAGGGAAACGACTCAAATTTTCTGAACCTTTCATCAGTAGTTCACTACATTTTCATTCATTCTATTCATAATTTTCCACGTTCTTCGGTAGTAAGCCTTCCTCTGCCTTTTCTTCACACCTGATTCGCAGAGTGGATAGTAAATACAAATAAATCACGTCATAGCAGCCATTTCAAGCTAAACATGGGACAACTATGCAATCCGATCACTCCTTTACAGTCTGTCTAATCTCAATACCGCCGAATCTTGATTTCCAAAGCTAACATGAAAATGATATTCACTGAAATTTTTTCTTGAACTGTCACCAGTTGGCTACGATGCATTCCGTGTCATTACCAATCTCTGTAAATCTCGACAAGTAATCACCTGAGGGCACCAATTCGCGCGATGTTTAAAGGAACCGGAAGGGGTCCGAAACAAGAAGAAGATGCAAAGAAATGAGCATTTTGTAGCGAACACTCAAGTTTAGAAGCGATAATAGGCGAAGAAACCCAGACTCAAAAGTGTGACGCTTCGGTGTGTATTCGCATCCAATTCGCATCCAACACACTGACTTTCCGAGTTGTCCGCTGTAGGAGACGGGCCGCGGGCCAACGTTAGTTGTAGCACCTGACTCCCAGCGCAGTGGAGTGACCATTCCCAACTATATTAGCATTCATGTAAGTACATCTAGAACGTCAAATTGGCGAGTTTGCGCAGTGGCGACCACTTAAACTCGCCCACACTACGTCTGTTCTACCGTAAGCCAAAAAGACCCCCTTCCGGTGTCTTTAAGCAGGATTTCACTTTCTAATATTTTCTCTGGTGGTAAAAGTGTGACCGCTACCGGTACTTCGACAAATAACAACACTACAGAAGATGGATTGAAACAGTACTTAGGAATACGAGCAATGTTCCCAGTACTTATATCGATGTAACGAGAACTATTCTAACTAGCTTTCCGTATTCTTTGAATGACATTTATTTAGTTATAGAAATATCTACAATATCAAAGTTGTGTCATTGGTCACTATACAGATTTGCACAACTGTTCAGAACTTGTTTAACAAACACAGATGTAACCGTGAGGATTTCTAAAATACTGGATGAACGAATAGAAGTCACGATCGGCTAAGAGCGGAAGGGATCAAATATGACAAGATAGGACTACTTATGGGGCATTAGCAGTCAGGCCGACAAGAATACAACCACAAACCTACTGCTTGAAAATAACCTGATCATCAGCACAACAGAAAAAAATACTTGGTTCATAATAAACCATGCAAAATTAAATTGGTTCCACCGGCCATCCAGTGGCGATTGTGGCTTCCATAAGATACAAATTTTCATCCGAAATTGATTTTGTAGTAATCGCATGTATGATAGTAGCAAAAAGCTAATACTACATTCAAGAAAAGGATACCCAATGGGGGTATTCCGGATTATCTCCTCTACTCAAAAGAACCGGAATCAGTTACAAGCAACACGTACCAAAACCAGCAAAAGTTAAACGAATTCAAAAATACACGGCCAGAAACGGAAGTGATGTAGGGGATCCAAAAACATATAGTCACTTAGCGTTTTCTAATGTAAAAAATGACAATTTTGTATATATTGGAAAAAGAGGGGAGTAAAACCAAGGGATAGCAGAAGGCCTTCAACCGTATGTACAAGTCCAGCCAAAATTGAACCTTTCGAATATGAACTAATTTTTACTAAATTTCACTATAGAAAGGATAATTTGAATTGTACGGCGCTCAATAAATGCGGCTCACGCTGTAGCTATGCCTCATAAGTGTACAAGGCTGGACATAATTACATTCTAAAGAGGGAGTTAAAATTTTCCTCTCAGACAGCATCAGCCACTCTACTTGAAACATATATTCCCATGAAAAATCATCAGATTCGACCGGCACCCAGGGATAGAACTTATCTCTACGTATATACATGAACAACAACTGAAGGGAAGTTATGATGAAATTGTGAAATACAAAAACAGCGAACCAGAGCATCCCAAGAAATCAAATATTAGCTGATTCACCAAGATTAAGATATTCACAGATATGTGTGGGCAGTTTATCTTGACTTGCGGAAAGCTGATGGAAAATAGCTTCCGCGGCCGTCATCACATCATCGAGAACAAGATGCATTGAAAGGTCGTTTACGTGCTGAAACCAACCGATGACAGCAAAGCATTTATGGTGACAAAAAATTGCATTTTCAGGCTTCAATTACTGCTTCCCACACGAATGCAGCAGCAAAATTTTTTTAGCTCAGGCTTAAACCAACCTTCAGTATTTCAGTGAGCCCAAATTTGTTGGCAATAATCGTATTCATCTCTCCATCGAGTATAGCTATGCAAATCAAGAGTAAAAAATTGGGGCATGGCTGTCCTGTCCATAGCACCTGTATCCAATACAATGGTCAATTATATCAACAACCATGCGCGTTCCGTGCTTTTGATAAAACACCAACCTCCCAAAGTTTGCATGTATCTGCAAATGACAGCTCGCGCTTGAACCACACAAGAACCCAGCGAAAACAGAAGTACATGTCATCTGATTGATGACTCTCTGAAAGGGAAAATTCGAACACGAGTACGAAATTACGAACAGTTATTTGGCTTATCAGGATTTCGAGAAGTGAGAGGAACTTGACATGAGCCTTTATAAAAAGTGTTCAAAAATGCTAACCACAAGAAGCTCACCTAAATAATTCGCCAACTGCGGGTTCACGATCATTACAAGATCACGAAGCTGATACATTTGTAGTTTGATGGCAGCCTGATCTTTTTCAAAGTTCCGTTGCTGGAAATAATTTTATGAATGCTTGAATTACTATTATTGCTATTGTCTATTATCTGAATCATGTTCATATGGTGCGATACCATGCCGCCAACAAAACTGTGTACACATCCGAAGAAAATAACACAGTAGTAATTTTACCGCGTAGTGGTGCTTTGGCTGCCACCATAATTAACTCCTACTTAACTCCCTAGAGGCTTTGGTGAGAACAGAACATTCTCCTCTTCCAAAATTGAGTCAGGAGCACCATTTTCACCAAATTTCGCTCAAGACTTCTCGAATATGGTGACCAGATTTTACGGCTTACCCATCACTTCCATTATTATTTTATCCACATACCAATAATTATGCGAAACCTCTCACTGACGCTCTATCTCAGGTTTAAAATGACTGATTAGGTAAAAGTACCATCACCTACTCAGCTTGACCGCTTGATGTAGAGTCATTCCTGAATGTGTCATAACACCGTTACATTTAAAAAGCTCCCTAAATTTCATTCCAAATCCTCTCGTACGGATCTACCCAGAAACATTAACTGATAGCATAATTTTCATCTTTTGTTTAACCTTTCCACTCCCAATTTTTACATTGCGACTTTCTACATAACTACGAATGAATTATGGCCTAAAAATACCCATTGAAAAGCAAAGAAGTATTTTAACCATGGACATAAACAAAGCCCGACATAGTTCAGAATTCTTAGTGCATCCATGATAAGCCTACAGCTAATCTCGAAACGTTCTGAAATGTATCTGATGTTTCGCGAGCGTATACCAAGAATACTTTATGGCATCAGAAAAGAAGCCTTTGATTTTCGGAGGCTCACGCTGAACTAAAGATTGAGGAAAAACTTACAATCTTCTTCATTAATTCAACAAAACACCAGAATGCGTCCACTTCGTTACCCATTACATAGAGTAAGGGCGATGCAAAATCGCTCATTCCTTGGACATACCCTAAAACATAAAAAATGCACCGACGGGTTTATGGAAGAAAAAACATTGACAAAAGAAAAAGAATTCAGTAACACAATAAAGTGAGAATTTCAGTGGATTCCTTCCTCATACTTTTGCAATCCCCAACGGGGCACGATTACCCAGCAGAACTCTTCAGTTTCAAATTCGAAAAAATTTCCATTCACCTACGGATTTGCTAGTTTGTGAGGAAAGTTCTGGCCGGTTTTTCGCGTTCACAAGATAAATTCAAATCTCAGAACGAGTCAACTTGAATCAGCTTACATCTTGTGCTCCTTAGATGGACAAAAAGTTGCCTTTTCTGAATGTATGTTTTAATCGGAATGCCACAAGGTTTTCGAAATTATTAGAGAAATTCGAAGTACTGCGATTATGGCACTTTTTTGATGACTTCACTTCACGAGTTCTTGTTTAGCCGAGTCTCAGCGAAGGTGACCACAAATGTGAGTGCTGCAAGGGGAGGGGGTGATGCATTATATCAAGCTTTTTGTCCTTAGTTTCAGCTGTGCAGAAATGATCACGAGTTGCTCGAATTTTCAATTGATCAAATCGCTTTAACTAAAATGGCAGAAAGCGATGAGCGCCCATACATGCAGGGGATGTCCAGAATTATTGGGCCTCAACACACGGACTCGGTCAACCATCTCAAGTAGCCTTGATTTGGAAAATCCAAAAAAATGGGTACTGCGGGACCCCTCAGAGCAGCTATGCACAAGCGCATTTTCCACAAATCCCCTTCCAGTAATTGGAGCAGTTGCAGGCAGAAGCCCTAACTGGTCTATCATATTCACCAGATCTAGCGTTAACTAAGCCCCACTTTCCCAAACAACTGGACAGCTTATTCAGCAGCAGTGTGTTCAGAAACAATGAGGATTTGAAATCGACTTCTTTTCATTTCGCGCTATATGAATCATCAGCTCTTCATCAAAATGGGATACGCAGATATTCACGATATTGCCAAAAGGATAGCGAATCAAATGGTGCTTATTCTGTGAGAAAAAATGCAGTCTGAGCCAGTTATAATCTCCCGAAGTTGAAATTGCAAAAACCGGCCAAAACTTTCCTTACAACCTAATATATAATCACACAGCACCGTATTCCTTTCTCCCCTGACATACAAACCGACAGAGAGATCAGTGGGAGTGGGATTAAGCAAAAGATTAGGTAAGGCAAATGAGTACGCCTCCTACACACTCCATGAACATGACAAGACTCATCGCTGGTCTTCACCCAACCTTTATTTGAAACCTCTTCTTTTTTTACCCATCTCCGAACCTGCATAAGCATTTTCTCGCATTTTGCCAACCACAAAAACATACCGAGGTCAAAATTGTACATGACATAAGTCATCAAAATGTTTTGTAGCATCGCTAGATTTGGATTTGCGTCACCGCTGAAGAACTCCATTGATCGATCGGTACGAGCGACATCTTTTTCTGTAAATGTCAGAAAATAAGACTTTCTATCAGATATGAAATCAATTTTCGATTTCATTGATCACTCCACAATGTTAAAAAAGACGACGGAAAGATGTAGCTATATAAAAAAAGCATGAAACCAGGATTTCATTCACTAATGGATAGATAATGCGACTTGAGCGATATTTTGCCCACTGCAATTTTTTTAATCTAAATGACGCTCATCAAACCGATATTTCTGCCCTTTTTCAATGGTGCAGTTGAGTGAAAATAATTTACCCTCCTCGTATCTCGTGCTCTATAACCGCTCAACTCACAATTCCGCAATAACATATTCCATATTACTTCAACCAATTCCTACCGGTGACCACAGTGTGCACGTGATTTCAAGTAGATTTCGAAAAGGCAAAAAATTAAAGCTGATGCTCACCCACAAGACCCTTCCGTTGGCTGTAACTGAAGAAGCGTGATTCCTGATCTTCGCTGATCGATAACCACTGAGCTTTCAATCTTTCGTACTCCTTTGCCAGTTTTGCTCGCTTCTGCAAATCAAAAAGATAGCAAAGGGAAAATAAAAAAGGAAAAAAAGAAAGTGATAATACTATGCATTGATAAATTTAACAAATAGTTAAGAAGAATCGATGCACTGATAAATTTAACAAATAGTTAAGAAGAAAAAAACGCCGATCAAAAAATGACTGTTGGATGTCTTCGAAAACTACAGCACCTCTCGGAGCAAGTGTATGTCCAGTATTTTTGTTGCAAGCGGTGAGATTAAATCGCCTTCTACATTATTTCCATCAGCAAAATAAAGAAGGAAGAAAGAGAGAAAGGAAGAAAGAAAATTTTTGCAGAGCTCACCCACCTTATCAAATTGACTATTGGTCTCATCCCAAGCCCTGTAACCGAGCAGGTACTTCCACGCCTCTTTCCGTAAATCAGGATCTAAGCCTGAAACAAGGAGGCATGATATACTCAGCAGACAACATGTTCTCTAAAGAAAGGAGAATCCAGATATGCTGGCCAACTGAAAATAGCTTCAATCACACACCTCCTCTAAATACGTTCATCTTCAAGTGATGAATATTCGGCTGGTCAACAGTTCCGTCAGCCATCTTGAACTTATCCCAGATTTCCTGAATAGGAAAGTGTTGCAGCAGCTACGGCGACATGCAGAAGTTTCGTTCAAACCCAAAAAGTGAACGAGGATGCACGATAGTACGGTAGCCGTGACAATTCACCCAGTTAAATTCGGGGAGGCTACGATTTGCATATGCGTTTTGCGTTTACAAGCGTATTACGAAGAACTTAAGCAAAGAACGCATAACCCACCTGAGTGACCGGTGACTCTCTGTAAATTTCGGGGCGAGGAGGTAGTTCAAGCTGGGTAACAAGTTCAAACTCAGAGTTAGCATCGAGGTTCACTCTGAAAATGAATTTAATCGTTTCACAGCACGCACCTCACAAGTTTAATTAATAGTTTAATTATTTCGATTATTTACCGAAGTTTTGATGCATCATCTTCTTTTTGGTAAAGCTCGCGCATAGCGCGTATCTGCTCTTCCTGACTAACTTCATCCGAATCCAAAAGAGCAGGAATCATCTAAGAAGCGATTAATCACTGGCAATACAATTTGAAAGAGACATGGAAATTAGATGAAATAATTCAAACCTGCTCTTGCATGAACGAAGTTATTTTCCCGAAACCGGTCAAAGCAGCCGCATAAGGGTTCTTCATGAAACGCTGGAAAGTGATTATAAATCGCGAAAATATGAAAGTTGTGCACCCTGATGGACGCAAATGATCCAAATCATGAAATGATGGCATCGAAAACGCACCGATAAAACATCGTCATTTTGCCCTAGAGCGATTACACTCTGGGCGAGAGCTTCCGTCTTCCCATCTACGACTACTACGAGATTTGGTTCACGAGCTGATCTTCGCAAGGTGATATATCTGAGGTGACAAAACTCGAAAATATTACAAATAAGGGCTAAAACACTAACAACTAATGTTTGAATGATACCTTTGAAGCACATCTACAAAGCCCACTGTTGACTCAGTAGTAAAATACAGCGGCGTAAAACTGCTGCCATCTTTACAAATCAAACGGATATAAGGATGGCCCTGCCCTAGAATATTCGGAAATTCACAATCACCGTCTTCACGAATGTCTTTGAAGAATTTCGTTGAAATTACTTGAACAAACCTTTTTTGGGCTCAATGCTTCTGAAACTGCTCAGATCATTAACATCTACAGAGAAAGCGAGTTTGTTCATCATTTCACCAGGTATCTGAAACATTAAACATCTGATGCTATGATTTGGTGACAGCGCAGAGGGATAATGCTGAAAGCCCTCCGTTCGTCAGATTCGTCAGTTCTTATCTGTAACGATGAAACAACAACTAAGCAAGGCTATTTTCTACCACAGTCAAACACCGTGAGAAATTGAGAAAAATGCATTTTCATCAAAATGCAAAGATGCGACATGGGATGGAAGCGGTCTTGCCGCGATCAAAAGCGCGAATATCGCGATGAGCTATATTTCCTAGCTATATTTCAAGGCTCAATGAAGCCACTATTGAAATAAGCGAATTATGAAACCCATCTCTGCGCAAACTCTACAGTGTGTCCCAAAAGTATAGGTCCACCCTATTTTTTATCCATATCTCCAGAATGGATAAGCGATTCCTTTCCAAATTTTTATATGTGGTACCTGATCACTGTAGCAATCAAGCGCCTCAGTAAAATTGAAGACATAAAACTGCAAAATTTTATTTGATTTTTTTTTCAAAAATAAGGGTGTCCCAAAAGTATAGGTCCACTCAGCTTTTCCGCCTTGCTTCCATCGAAAGGTAAGTTGTGAGGAAGATGTGTTGACGCATCCTTCTGAGATTTACTCTACAGTGAAATGCCAAGCGGTACGCACTTTTCCGAGTACGAAAATGGGCAAATTCTGGCCCACAAGGACGTGGGACTCAGCAATCGCAAAATTTCTGAAAAGATGGGCCTATCCCAAAGCTTGATCAACAGCTTCTGTCGTACCATGGACCTGTACGGAACGAAAAAGGGAAGTGGAAGGCCGTAGGAGCTTTCTGAGAAGCAGAAGCGACGGATCCTCAACGCTGCGTCCGATTCCAGAAAGGGTGTTGGTCGGCTGTGCACCCAATGTTTTTATGTACTGCTGTTTATATGGTAGTAAATTACTTTCTAGAACGTCCTGCAAAGCCCTGGAATCTATATGATGCGTGATGAATAGTATCCTGCTCTAACCAAAGCGAGAGAAGGCGGTCCCTACCATACCACTACCACCAGCAAATCCGCGCCTCAAGAAGTAGCATGGCTCCTTCCCCAAATCCCTCCAGTAACTAGCTAAGCCGTCCGAGCCGTCCAAATTGAACTTCTTCTCATCAGAAAAGATCACCTGCAACACCATTACTAATGCTGTGTGAACTACTACGTCAATAATGTAACCCTGCAGACTACCTCATCCTATTGATGGGTCCAGCTGACATTCTACTTGGCAAAATGGATTCGAGCCTCTTCGTGCGCCCTCGTGAGGTATGGCAAGGACGAAAACCATCTTCGTTCGATGTGAGGAGACGACTTGAGCAGACGGTGCACACTGTTTTTCGATACAGCAGGTGCCAGTTCCCTGCACCGTCGACAAGCACCCTTTCTGGAATTGGACGCAGCTTTGAGGATCCGACGCTCCTGCTTCTCAGAAATCTCCTACGGCCTTCTACTTCCCTTTTTCGTTCCGTACAGGTCCATGGTACGACAGAAGCTGTTGATCGAGCTTTGGAATAGGCCCATCTTTTCAGAAATTTTGCGATTGCTGAGTCTCACGTCCTTGTGGGCCAGAATTTGTCCATTTTCGTACTCGGAAAAGTGCGTACCGCTTGGCATGGCACTGTAGAGTAAATATCAGAAGGATGCGTCAACACACCTACCTCACAACTTACCTTTCGATGGAAGCAAGGCGGAAAAGCTGAGTGGACCTATACTTTTGGGACACCCTTATTTTTGAAAAAAAAAAATCAAATAAAATTTTGCATTTTTATGTCTTCAATTTTACTGAGGCGCTTGATTGCTACAGTGATCAGGTACTACATATAAAAATTTGGAAAGGAATCGCTTATCCATTCTGGAGATATGGATGAAAAATAAGGTGGACCTATACTTTTGGGACACACTGTATCAATGTCCACTTAGCAGTAATACAAATACGAAATACGCGGCTTTTAAGTCAATGTAAACATAGATTGTAGAGTATCCCGCACAGGAAGCAAGAAAAAGAACAACTCACACGTTCTGGACTATTCGATGGTGAATGGAGAGTCCTTGTTTCACCACCATCCTCAGCCAAAACCCATCCTGATGTGTCGGGCCCGTATGTGATCCCGTTTTCCTCACACGGTGACCATTCGATAAATACACCAACAGCCTAAAGAACGTAAAAACTGCAAAATACGGGGTAAAACAAAGAACGCAAAAGGGAAGTACAAAAGAAATATAAAAATACAACACGACAGTCACCTTCTCGACAACGCATAACACGCCAGGAATGTAATCACTTGAATCATCACTTGCTTTCGTTGAAACGCCGGATATGCGAAGAACGACCTGAACATAATGCAGTAGTTAGAACATGAATGTCAAGGAACTACACAATATACCAGACTTGTGTAGGGAAAGCACCTGACGATATGATACACATCGGAAGAAAGATAGGGTTGGTTTGTACGAGTCATTCCATTTACTCGTTGGTTATTTGTTAATTCTTTTATTTCTATTTGTCTATTTGTACATAAAGAATTAGGGAGTAATTATGCGATCGACCAAAAGGACAATAGGCTGAAGTGACGAGCGATAAGCAAATTCTTACCTGATCTGGGATTATAGACCGTGACAAAGTTGAGGTTAGCGAGTCCAAAGCCGAGTCCATTTCACGTTTGGTAGCTTCTCTTTTATTCTTCACGTACTTGTAAGCGACGTATGGTAACATAAATTGCAATCTGCAAGTAATATCTAATCATGAACAAATGGCGAAGAGCGGGACTCCAAGCAAACGCAAACGACGTCATTCATAAAATCGATACTCGACGACAAAAAATGAACACGCCACAATGAAAGGTGTACGCTCAGATGGATTACTAATGAGGAAACACCGGACGTGGAACTACTCAGAGCGTTCGTGTAAATCCCATTATTCGAAAGCCTTCTAATATTAATAGCAGATCTTGTCATTGATAACATATGGGAAATAGTTGAAGATCATTACTACTTCATAGATTTCGAATCCACAACTGGAAGGAAACTCACTACTTGGGGCAAACAAAATTAAGGCTACCGCAGTTGGAAATGGCATTCATTTTCGCTCTCCCATCTCCACATACTTTAATAATTCATCAGTCGGCACATCCAAGCGAATATTTCGCTATGGCAGAAGAGGTTCCAGCCCTCACCAGAACCTCAGATATCAAATAGCGCTGAACGTCGAGCACAGTGACACCCCTCTACATTAGCATCCCGAAATTATCATGCAAAGAACGCACCGACAAAGGGACATTCTTAAAAGGGCACTGATTGAATTTGCCTTTTTGATTCGAAAACATAGAAGGGAAACGGGAGATTGACGAGGGAACATACTTTCACAGGTAGACCGTCCACTTTTAGTAATGATTACAGCACGAAAGAAATCGTGTGCACTTTCAACTGGATGCCGCACTACTCTATGCTATAACAACCAAATGCGGGATCCACCAGAACGAAACTAATGGATTTTGTTAAAACAAACAATGAAGCTTCAACAGACAATGGTGGACGGACACACGCAGTCCCTCACGATTTTACATATAACGATCGACAAACCACGGGATTTATACAGCAGCCACGTACGAAGCGCCGACTGCGTTCACATAAAAAAGCTTCCCTAGGCACATGGAAAGATACAGTTAGAATTAAGAATGCAAGATACTTTAAAGTCCTTACATATCAGTCGCTTACAAAAAGACACAGCTATTTTCAAATAAAAATAGAATAATAAAATATTTTCAAAACATGTCGTTCATCATTTGACCAAATAAAAGTTCGGTCAAATAATGAGCGAAATTTTTCACCCGACCCTTTTTCTAACATAATGATTGTAAATGCAAAAATATTGAATGGTGGGATTACGAAATTCACAACATTCCAGGTAAGTTAATTCCATCACAGATACTACAGGTAGAGGAAAATGGCCCCTTACGACCATATTCTTCTACTATGTTGTGTAACTTACGGCCACTAATATAACATAATGCAAGGATAAAGCTGTACAGTCTGTAAAAAACGAAAAAATGTTTTACAAATACAACGCTTGTAGAAGCCGTTCAGTACATATAAAAGTATAATAATTGAGAAGGAAATGGAATTTCACGTTGCAAATAATTATGGAATTGAAGTGTATAACTAGCAACCACTGTCCAGATAATTTGCTAAAGATAGAAGGGACAAATTCGAATCAATAATAGAACAGTTACGAAATAGCGTCTCGTCTACGCAACGAATCAAATTGATTCATCGATATTTAAAGTGGGTGGTCAGACCGGATCGCCGGGATGCAGCTAGTGAGGCTCTCACTGGTTTGAGAACCGAGTTTGAAGAGAAACACGCGTGACAACTACACCCTCGTTTGACTGAATAATTACCAGTAGTTGTATAAGGCTAGTTCGTTTTGACTTCCCTGGGTCGACTACTCCCCTCGGCAAAAAAAGTGCTAATCAAGAAGCAATTAAGGATGGGGTATAAAAGTCTCTCGACAGATAAATAGACGAATGTCTTCGAATATTACCATAAACAAAGAGTTTTCTTCCTCGTTGCACAGCAGGCAGCCTAGCACACTCGAAACAATCTGGCAACAAACAAAAGGTTGCGAGAAGGACTTCACAGAAGAGAAAAGTGCTATCCTATTGGGGAACGGGGTGGGCTTTTCATATAACGTTGGCCACCTATGCATCATGGACGTGAGAAGCTTATTTAACATAAAACAGTGACATGCCCATATACTGAAGTGCCACTCCCAGTCGATGCTCATCTTCATCGTTTTCCGCAATTCTGCAATTCCGCAAATACCAAAACTGTGGACAAAGCCTAACATGTCCCCAGATTAATCCATTCTGCAAAATGTCCACCTCCCTGACTTCATTAGAATAGCAATGACAGTTAGGTGGATATCGAGACTTCGCTTCTTCGGCAAATTATACGGAAGGTAAGGTCTCTGGGAACTGGATTGACATGTTTTAAGAACAATCAACTAGCCATAAAACATTCTCGCAGTGAACAGCCGACACTGCGCAGGATGACAGATCTTAAAACTGTGTCGCCGATTATGTTGACGTGCTGAACAAACGATGAGTCACCGTCCACTGACTGACATTGTAATATTTCATCCAAGATACCACGAGGACTTATAAAAATGCACTTCTAAAACTAAATAAATCAATCACAAGACATCTGGAAAAATCAGCTGCTCTAGCAGGCGTAAAATAAATTGTGCTGTGTGGTCTCCCAACTTGAATGATGGCGCACGATTTCCTGTATGATAAGCGTTGCACAAAGATCTATCTATGGTTGTTACAAGTTGGCGGATGTACATAAAGTGAAGAGTTTTACAAGCATTAGTATCTGAACTTGGTCAATCTCAACTGAAGGAATCACTCACGAAACATCCATCGGAAATCAGCTACTTTCGGGGCGTGAAGTAAATTGTGCTGTGTGTTCTGGCAACTTGAATGATGACGCATGATTCCTCGTGTGATGAGCATACGTAAATCTATGGCTATCACCGCTTTAAAGACGCCGGAGGGGTAAAATTGGCAGTTTATGTAGTATGAATCGGAGGATGCTTAGCAACGTAACAGTAGAGAAAGAACGAAATAAAACGGCGAATACCGGAAATATTAGCGCGAGCACCCCTCCCCCCACTTCTCTCTCGCGCCCCTCTGCGTCACTAGCCGGGTTTGACTGCAGGCTGGCGGACAGGCTGAATCAGCTGACCGCGAACGTTGTCCCGTCCTCATTGACAACTCGACCTGCTGACAACTGCAATACGACATGCCGTGCCACGCGATGGTGATAAGGCCCTAAGCCGTGCTTTTTCAGTGCGAATTTGCAACAAATCACCTCTTCTGAAGTGGAAGGTTTCAGAGAACATGTACACCCAATTCTCACTTTATCCTTACCCAACCGGTGCCGTTAAAGACAGCATTAGGGGTAATGCGGTAATGGAGGAATCCCTACAAGAAGTCACTCACATGGTAGTCCTGGGCCTAAGAAGGCTATCTGTGGCGAAATCCCGGTGAAAAAGCGCCGTCCGAGCTGTAGAAACCCTGCAAAACGCCGCAACCGTCCAGCTGTTCCGCCTCTTTGATACAACGATCCCGCCTCCCGATGACGTAATTCCCGATTGACTGGGGTGAGAGCGGCCAAGGAGATGCGGCAGGATCGAAGGTTTTGCGGCGCGCTTTCGCAGTTTTAGCTTGAAGCTCACTCCAAAAAGTAGATGCTGTCGTATTTCCAAACATCTCCTTGTGTTCACTTGGCAACATGCCAATGGAAAATTAGATCAGACTACCCGCCTCTTGACGGGAAGGTCGTCCGCGTCGAGAATCAACGGTGGGGGGGGGGGTCCTATTTCTCTGGTTTTTGGCTATTTCCATCCCTTTCTTCTCCACTATCCTGTTACTAGGCATCTCGACTTTCATATGCACTACTTCTTTTACTTTTCGTCCGACTTTCCCCTAATGCTGCCTTTAAGGATATAAAGAGAAGAGTGATGTGACTAGTGACAGAATTCGGTAGGGGTTGATATTGCCCTTATTACTACGCGCTGAATTCACTACATGTGTATGTGTACTGGGCCGTAATTGTACATTGCGATCAACTCATGTGCTTGAAGTGTGGGTAAGGCTTGGATACCAACCACCCTCCTCGCCTCCTGCATCGCGTCAGGTCCCAGCATCGCGAAAGCGTAAAGCGGCGACGTTTGAATGGTGCGATGCGTTTGAACGTGGTAATGCATTGTTCAAAGTTCTCGATTTTAGCGGATCGTTTACATAACCGATACGTATCTTATCCTTTCTGCCTGAATTACCTTAATCGCGCAGTCGCGAACTCTGAACAATACTTAAAGAGGAGCAGGTACAATAGGGTAGACCGCATAACAGAACACTGGGTTCACAGCACCTTACGATGATGGATTGCATCGGGAATGTGACTTGGCTATCCTACGATTTCGTAAGCTCAGGTGTGACAGCGTGTTTGATAGCAGATGAAGAAGAAAACTAGGGAATCAGTTATGCATGATTAATTCCAATTTATTTCTAAGCCGACGGCCGGAATAGGTGGTATTCAAAATGTGTATAGTTGGGGCTATTTGTGAGGCTCAGATATCGCATGAGAATCTTATCGATTTCCGACGACATAGATTTAGTCCATTTCCGAGCGCCTGATAGGGCGTGGTCTACGGACTTGGGTGTGTGGCGAGAGTGAGTGTACGTGACGAGAGCGAGTGTGTGGCGGGGTAACGGAGTTTGATACACGTCCATACATGTCCGTAGGCCACGCCCTATCAGGCACTCCGAAATGGAGTATAGGTATCCTCGCTGGTCGAGGCACAGCAACAGCTGAAACTTCTGGCAGTATCATAGATATGAGAACAACGAGCCATAGCGCTTTCCACCTCTAATGAAATTTATCTAAACGAAAATGCTTCTAGAACATCTTGAGGACTTTTCTACATTTGAATGCACAGGTGTAGCTGCTATGAAGAGTTTCACAACAAACACAGTCGCGAACGCGGTTTGCAAAAGGTCAGCGAAATTATCCAAGAACAACCCCAGTAATCGAGATGTATGCATATACCTTGAGGTTGGCATCTACCCATTTCCAGTAGTTACTCACAAGGGAAGGACCCCAGGTCGAAGTGGCTATTCGGAATGGGATACATATGGTCCGACGCATTTTCGGACGCTGATCCCAATCTGTATTCGAAATTTGCAGAACGATTCTTTGAGCAAAGTTATGGAGGTTTTTCTGTGTCGAGGCACTATTTCATCAGCACGGCCGCTTGCTTAGGCCGCTTCCATACTTTGCGCACCGACGCCGTCACGCGCGTGACGCAGGCACGCGCGTGACGCAGGCACGCGCGTGACGCAGGCACGCGCGTGACGCAGGCACGCGCGTGACGCAGGCACGCGCGTGACGGCGTCGGTGCGCAAAGTATGGAAGCGGCCTTAGCAAGCAACGGCTTCAGTGGTTCACTGGTAGTGTTCCGGATCTGCAGGATAAAGGTCATGGGTTTGCTCCCAGCCGGTGCGGGGTTCTTTTGCATTTTGTGTTTAATTGTCAGTAAGTGCTTTTCTTGCACTTCTGGACGTTTCCTTATACTGGAACCTATCGCACCCATCATTTACTCTGCTACTTTATTTATAACTACTGACATTACTCACAAGGGAAGGATACCAAGTCGAAGGAATCCCGTACAACACGAATTAGGCGTTGTTGCGTAAAAAGATGATGATATTCGCCACAGGGGGTCGAATTACCCCTGCAAATTTTCAGCCAAATCCAGTTTTTGGTCCAGCTTCGAAAAATTGTGGGTGGCCAGGGGATAAAGTGGTAGTTTTTGAATTTTCTTCTACGGAAAACCATGCAACCTGAACAAGATAGCCTACACATACCTTTCACACTTGCCCATCGTACTAAATGTACGAAACAAGCGTCAAATAGGAGCATTTCCTAGGCAAGGGTCAACGACTTCTCCTTTGTTCAATGGGCTGCCACCCTATAGCCCATGAATTTTTCCGAAATTTGGTCGAATTCTCGAATCGGCTAAAAACTCGTCCCTTGAGTAATTTGACTCCCTGAACACGAAAATCGCCCTGGTTTTGCGCAAGAACGTCTGGCTCGCGTGCCATGGGCTTCCAAACCTCCATATGATAGTACTGTTTTTTCAAAAAAAAAAACCTCCATAACTCCGCCCAGAGAATCGTTCTGCAAATTTCGAATACAGATTCGAGATCAGCGTCCAAAAATACGTCGGACCACATGTATCCCATTCCGAATGGCCACTTCGACCTGTGGTCCTTCCCTTGTCAGATGTACAAGACACACTTGCTATTAAATCTTTATCTTCAAGTTCTCAAGCGGGCACAATATTCAAAGAAAAAAATTAACTTGAGCTACTTGTAGACTGAAAACGCAACTGAGGTAAATTGAGGCTACTTGTAGACTGGAAACGCAACTGGAGGTAGCTTCATTAGTAAAAAAAAATGATGTGTTAGGCCGCGGTCATACTTTGCGCGCTGACGCCGGCACCGGCGTCAATGCACAAAGTATGACCGCGGCCTTAAGTGGCCCATAGAGAGGTACAGAGATTCTTCATACGATGAATTAAATATAAACATTCGTTAGCAAATTGTCAACATCAAATCAGTGGAAATCGAATAATAGAAATTTTGCCAGTGAGGAAATTTCCACTTCTCACATTCATTACATTTAACTCAGTCACAACACTTATAAACGCAGAGGCAAACTTGGAAAGTTACGAAATAGAAGAGAAGTGACAGATAAAGCAAGTTGTCGGGACAGTAAACAGTGATCCAAACAAGTGATGTAATGAGCTCCTAACAGTTTGGGAGTTCTGCGCAGTATTACGAAGAATTCATCCTACCACTTCTTGTCATGGCGAAGAGAACACGGTTGGAAACTCAGTACCATAATGCTCAAAGCTTTTCTGGGGTATTTTAGTTGCGAGCTCATTTACCACGCGTGTGCCTCCATGTGCTGCCTCTGTCTTACAATAGTTCACACCAGTAAGGACTTCAAGCCACAGTACATAACATGGTTTCTACTTTATTCTATTGCACCTGCCGATGTAATGGGAGAACCTGTGATAGCGAGTACTGGGAAAATGATATTTTTGAGCTTCTGTTTCGCTCGCTTGAAGAGAAAAGATCCTACAGCGATTTGACTATGATGAAGTAGGGTATATACTGCCACAACCAACACCCTTTTCCCCAGTATCTTTTCCTTCTTCCTCCCATCGCCACACAAACCAAACGGTTCACAGAATGCGGTTCACTATGAGCTATGTCGTTGGGTGCGCGCATGTGTGTGCGTGTATGCAGTTAATCAGCAAACGGCATAGCAAACGGTAGCAAACGGTTTCTGCATCTTCAACATCCAGAAGAAACTTCATCCAAACACGACTCTCTAAACTGAAGTATTGCTTAACGAAGCTACAGTGCCCTCCCACTCTTCTTCTTCGTCACATAGGGAGCATATCGTGCGGCAAGCGATCTTATGCGTGAAAGCAACAAAGGGTCATTTCTCTTTTCTCCGATATACTTGAATCAAAAAATAATGGAATGTAACAGAATGTATCATTACATCATGAATACCGTAGGGAGTTACCGTACGCTGTGAAACAAGTTCTACTCGCTTAAAGACACCATTAGGGGTAATGAGGTAATGGAGAAATCCCCACAAGAAGTCACTCACATAGTAGTCGTGGGCCTAAGAAGGCTAACTGTGGCGAAATCCCGGTGAAAAAGCGACCCTCCGAGCTGTAGGGACGCCGCAAAACCCCGCAACCGCCCCTCTGTCCCGCCTCTTGATAAGTCGATCCCGCCTCCGGATGACTGATTCCCGATTGACTGGGGTAAGAGCGGTTAAGGAGTGCGGCAGGATCGAAAGTTTTGCGGCGCGCTTTCGCGGTTTTAGCTTGAAGCTCACTCCAAAAAGTAGATGCTGTTGTATTTCCAAACTGCCCTTGTGTCTACTTGGCAACATGCCAATGGAAAACTAGATCAGACTACCCGCCTCTTGACGGACAGGTCGTCCGCGTCGAGAATCAACAGTGGAAAGGAGGTCCTATTTCTCGGGTTTTTGGCCAGTTCCATCCGTTGTTTCTTCACTGTCCTATTCTAGGCATCTCGACTTTCACATTCACTACTTCTTTTACTTTTCGTCCGACTTTCCCCTAATGCTGCCTTTAAATTACGTTGATAAAAATTCTGGACAGTCGATCATATCTTTCATGTCCATATTCCTCTTATTGGTGCACAAGCTGTATGGGCACTGATAGAACATCGCTCTACGAGCTCTGTTGCTGTTTATGTACTCTTGAAGTGTTTTACGATCGTATACGTGGCCGCAGTGCTGAAAGAATTTCGTTATCTACGTAATGTCAGCGCTGATTTCTCGCAGCTACAAGAAACACTTACCTTGCTTTTGACGGGATCTTTGATTTGTCCGCCACCAAGAGGATCTCGTAATTTTCGCACTACCTCGACTACCGTCATTTCTTCACCCTCCCTAGCGTTCGAAGAAGCTTCTTCAGGTTCGTCCGATTCTGAAATGAAACCAAAAAGATAAATGATATTCATGTAGCACTTATTCTGAGCTCTATATGCAACTGAACAACGGGAGCTGTACAGAAATATCTTCAACTGAAATCTCATACCTAGTGGTTGTGGATGGCGAGCACGAAGCTTGACAATGACGTCCGCATTGGATCCAGTGGCATCTGACTCGGCACATCTAAATACGCATGATAGATTATTAATTCAAAAAAAATCAAGATGTTCGCAACTACTACCATTGAAGGCACACCACGCGATGATAGGATTAGGGATCAACCTTCGTGGTGAACGTAGAACCTCGAGTGACGGTAATACTACATCCTCTTTGCTGCGCAATGGCACAGAGCTCGCTCGAGCCCGTCCGACTCTCCCCACCCACACCGACAAAACCAATGTATCAAGCATTTTATAAATTTTCCGTTTGCGATGGAAAAGAAGCATGCGACCCATTGCGATAGGATGATATACGACAGAAATTCTAATATTGAATGTAACATTACCGGGACAAACCTTGTGATTCAGGGAGTTGCACAATGCCATCAAACGAAGGGTCATTTCCAGAGTATTGCGAGTATTAGTGCTCGTACGAGAGATGTGGTCAGATGGCCTTTTTTGGTGTTTCTAGGAGTTTTCGTTCAGTTTTTTTCTCTAGTAAGTACATCAGGACTCTTCAGTAATTGGCAAGAACACACACAATTATATAGCTTATCGTTATGCTCCTTAAAGGAACACTATTACATCTACAAGTATAACACATCTAATTTTTGTAAAGAACTACGCGAGCGTCTAGCGGAGTCCCAGGTCTCAAGTGGTCCTACCTTAGTTTAAAAAAATGTTTAGCAAGTGTCCAAAACAAAAGGGTCCGAAAAATGCTATAATACAGTGTGGCCACGAGAAAATAAAATAGACCAGTTTGTGAAATGAAGTGAACCACTATATCATGACATGAGGTTCGTTTGGGCATCTCATTAACTGGCCTATCCAATCCACTCGATCACTGACTACCTTACCCTATTGATTCAGTTGATGGGAGTAGTTTAGATCCGTCGTCACAGATACTTCCTCATGTTCTAGGGACAAACTAAAATCTCTCCTAGCCCATCGATCGACGAATGCGCATTACGGGTATATCGTTGCGAATACCTCCATGATGACAAACGGAGCTCCCTCAATGCCAAAGGTAACACCTCATAATCCAACATAATCAACTTAGAGCAGCTTTGGGGTGAATATTTGCTCTACCTGAAATTGGTGAGCCCGACTTCACTCTGCATGAAATGGCTCAATATGTCCGTCACCTCTCGTTGTGCTTGCTTTGCAATAAAGTAGAATACGAAGAAAGAAGTAATATGGGCAGGTGCTTTTGTCGAGTACTCAGACTGGACACCGTGGCTAGCCACCAAATGTGAGATGTGCACTTCCACCACAAGAACGCCTCATGTTTACCCACGTGAAAATGTGATTGCGCAGGCACAGCTAAGGCGGAGCTATGTTGCGGTAAACATTTCGATGACCCCAACAAGCAGTATTATCACAACGGACCTCTCTTCATATTGCTTCATCAGCTTTTCCAGTCGAAGAGCCGCACTAGGATTCATTTCAGCAAAGTCGCGTAATACCTCACGATCTTTACTGAGCTAAAAAGGGATATCTTCCGTCAAATTTCATGCGTAAACAAAAAGAGAGTTCTTTAAAGCAGTGGACTATATAGCATTGGCTAGAACTCCAACTAGGAAGAAAAATACCTGAGCGTCTAACTTCTCTGCCTCTTGGATGGCTTTCATATAGAACTCTTCACTTTGTTCGTAGACTGGCGTACATTCCAACATTTGCAGTGCATCTCGCAACCCCTTTTTCAGAACATCCGCATCTCTTGGGCGGAGCATTTTTAACCTGCAGACTCTTACAAGTTGAGAACGCTATGTAATTACAAGTTAGACGCAATAAATTTCACAGTATGATACAAGGCTCGACATATGAAATAGAGATTCTACAAAGTGGAGTAAGAAATTAGTTGTTCGAGATCCGACAGCCTATTCCCAACATCACCTACCAACGCTGGCCAGTGAAATTGCGTACAGCTTTCAAAAAAAAAGGTTAATCACTGCGTATGCGGTGCATTGCTGCACCACTTCAGAAATTTTCACCTCAACGGGAGTAAGTAGTCAACTTGGATTGTAAATCGCATACGGAATAGTTTCTTGAAAGCGAGAGTTCTCAACAATAACTAGTTCTCAACAACTTTAGTTGATGCCGTTGCCGTAGGGTTCGACTACTCAAGCACGGTATGTCTGTGTAGTTGCGTACTGCATACTACGCGCGGATTAGGTGTTGTTGCAGTTCTGCCCAGCGGAACACTCGATGTGCAGGTGAGTGCTGAGCGACTCAGGAACTAACATAAGCAAATGGCTATGGTAAACAAAGGATGATTGACCGTAAGTTTCCTGTTAATAATAGTTAGAGAACCAATTGTAAGTACGATTTATTGTATGAAATTCCATTACGTGATGGTACATGATGTTATGAACTTGAAGAAAACCAGTCAACTGAATAGTGTAAGTAGAAGTAAAAGTAGACACACCGCATTGCCTTTTTAGACTGCGTTCCTACTCTGCGTTGCGATCGCAACATGCTCTGCAATCAGCAGGCTACACCGAGAGTTGAGGATTTCTTGAGGGGGGAGGCGTATTTGACAGGAAATGAGGGTGGGGGTCGCACCTTCAGGGGTCAGCGATAAGCGCTAAAATGTGAGTTTCAATAAGCAGATGAGGAACAGAGGGTAATTTATGAATCCGCGTGACAAAGTATAGAAAAATATCCGTCTCTTACCATCCAACCCGTCCGAGAACAGTTACTGGCATTGTAGAGGTCAAAAAAGGGGAGTCATATTTGGTCGCCGTAGAAGGGGAGGGGGGTTGTACTGAAACGCATTTCCTCGATACCTGGGAGTCCTCTGGCGATAAGTGCGCCAACATATTGGTCACGGTGCCTGCGCTGCGATCGCATCTCAGAGCATAAATGCAGTTCCTGGAAACAATCACCACCCTACACTACGAAATCTGACAGCACAAATCTCTACGTATGTCATTCATTGTATACATCACAACAGCAAGATCCATCATTATAAGGGTTTCTTCAAGTTCATGAGTTGCTTCTGTTAGTTGATTAAAACAATACATGCAAAGATTTTGGGACATAAAATAAGTAACTATAATGCAGAAATTCACAAGCAAGCATTAAATCTACTGGCTGCCTGACGCCATTCCGAAACTGAGAACTCTGTCATGAAGTGTTCCTCCATTCCCTAAAGGAACGAAAAATAAGTGAATTTAACGTAAGCAGAGAAGAAATTGTTTCACCTTGATGGCTTTGTCCCAGCCAGGAAGGCAATCGCAGCTAGGTATATTAAGGAAATCGTGGAAGATGCTTTCGATGAGAGGGCGGATAGTCAGTCGCCTGTAAAAGAGAAAATAGTAAATGACACAATCGTATCGCAAGAAGGGCCGAGAACTGAGTAAACATCGAGAACCCTATTTTCTGTACCTCTTCATAGTGCACTCGGGCTTAAACTCTCCATTCAGGTTTACAATTTCAGCATACTTGTTAAAAATGACAACGTGCACAGTTCCAACGAAGCCAAAGTAGTCAGTCTGATAGGTCCACGGACGACCATCCTGAAATTTGTTTGAGCTAGATATGGCGGAATCTATCCAAAATAAAAAATCAGTTTGCTATACATTAGGTTGTCCCAAAAGTCTTGTCATATTTTCCAAAAAAAAAATCAGTAACTCTTGTTCACTTCGAGGCAGGTCCAGGCGGTTCAGGAATATGGTAGAACGTTCCCTAAGCTTTCTAGGAAAATATATATTGTCCCACCAGATCCCGTGGAGAGAGCTACAATGCCCGTTGTCGATACCCACCCAACTCGCGGTGTCATCTATTATGAGCGGTCTTGCGGCACCAAAACGACGGAAGCTTGCCACTTCATCAGCCCTGCATTGGGCAAGGGATGTGTGAGCTACGTGACCGTGCGCCGCTGGTTCATCAGCTTCAGCAACGGCGAGATTGACATGAAAGACAAACCACGCTTGGGACTGTGCTGGTTCTGGGACGAGGAAGGAATGCTTTTCCGCGAGGTGCTGGTACAAGGCGAGACAGTCACCGCTACCGTATGCACCCACCAGCTCCAGCAGCTCGCCGTCGATTTTCGAGAGAAGTGCCGGAAAAGTCCGCGGTCACCCTTCTTCATGACGACGCCCGCTCCCATTTCGCGAAAAGTAGCCAGGCTAAGTTATAGGAGCTCGGCTGGGATGTGCTGCCCCACCCACCGTACTCTTCAGACATTGCCCCTTCTGGCTATCACCTTACCCATCCTCTCGAATCTTTCCTGGCCAAGAGAAAATTCGTTGATTATGACTTGCTTGCGAAGGCGATCGCTGACTTCTTCGACTCTCAGAACCCAGAGTTCTGGGAGAAGGGAATCTACGATTTTCCTATAAAGTGGCAGAGGGTTTCCGAAACAATGGTCAATACTTTGTTGCCTAATTATTATTTGTTGGACGGAAAAAAAATAAAAAGTGATGATAGAAAAATATATGACAAGACTTTTGGGACAACCTAATATTATGGGACGCGCTGATCCCGTTTTACTACATAGTATCACTTAAAATGATAAATAAAAATAGTAGTGACATACCAGCATCTCTGAACAGTCGAATTTATCAGTTCCTGCCCTTCCAGTAAAGGTATGCCCCGGCAGGGCTCGCATGTCAATTGCACGGCCCCAGTCAATCAGCTTCACAGCCGGTGTGTCCAGAATGCGATTCACATCCTCACAGCCTTCGTTTAATCTATTCGGAAAAACTTTTTATATAGCGAGTAGAATGGGAGATGTAGCATTGAAATCGAAAAGAAAATGAATCGAACTGGAAACGTCTCTAACTACAGCCCAAAAAGAAAATACGGCAAATCCCACTTCGTGAGAATCATGAAATTGTCAGGCTTCACATCTCCGTGAATAATTTTTACGCTGTGAACATCACGGAGTATTTTGGCTAATTGAATCGCGATCAGAAGTATTATGTACCAGCTCGGATCGTTCAACTTGTTCGAAAGATCCTGAAAGACAATGGTAAAGAAGGTAGTGACGGAAATTCCCATCAATGCGCTTTTCAAATTTGTTCCCAGAGAAACTTTTTCGTGGTCCCAATCCTGAATTTGGGCAGAAAAACGCAGAAGCATTAAAGAAGCCACGGTCGACTACAGTAAGCACACTGGCCAGTAAAAAGGGAGAATGGAAGCAAAAATGTGATTCCAATCTGAGCTTATCTGCAACAACAACGTAGATAAAGTGACTTTTACTACCGATTTTTTACGCATTGTCCTGGGTGTATGCGACGCACTAGCCAACCTCTAACTATGCGTCACACGATTGCTGCGGAAACCTGGCATAGTGTCTCGCTCGCCTCCTCGTGAATTTGCACGAATTCATCCTTTCTTAGGGGGCAATGGTGGTGATGCCTCAAGTGTGGAAAAATAATGGGGTTCTCGCTCCATGAGATGTATGGGAAATCAACCGTTGTGACATAGAACGATTTGCGTACAATACTATAATTTTCTTTACCTCTGAATTCACTTGGGTACGGTACGGTAGCGTGTACCACGTATCATCTCGGTCTCAACAGTGAAAGGGAATCGGGTTTTCAATTTCGAATGGTTAACTGATCTTAATTCAAGCTGGATTGAAAATCGTCGTGAAATGCTAACGCACCAGTAGGGTACCGAAAGGATGGTATTCATTGAACAGGACAGACGCATTGGTGAACACATAAGCATCTGTGATCTGCAAATGTTACAGCATCAAACACGTACTTTGCGGCAAACCAAATATGTAGACCAATGGTGAGGTTAGTATGACCGACCTCCATCACTGAATTCAAGGTGAACTGCTTGCTATGACCAAGGCGTAATTTCACCTCAGAACAGATGTACACTTCCCACGGGCAGGAGGGTACCTCGTACTATAAAGTAGATAGATATGGCATCCACACTCATAAACAAAACTCTGCTAAAAAACTTGCCTTCAAAGCCAGTGTTTTTCCTTCTTCGTCTACTGCTTTGTACACCTTTGCAAATGCACCTTGACCAATCAAAGTCGCAATATGGAAATCTTCGCCACCAAAGCTCATAGTTTTACCAGCATTGACACGTGGACAAGGCGTCTGAAGGAAACCTAGGGTAACCGGGAGGAGCAAACACAACCGGAAAAACGTAATCTTGTAATTCTAGGAACTTGAGAACTTATGGATGCTTACTTCGAAGTTGTGTTGATAGCATGGAACACGTGAACGTCTCAGTATCTCCATTCGAAGATTTCTATCCCATGGATTTACCATACTTGTGACTGATTCCCTGAAACGTATAAGTATCACAATGTTGTAACAAAATAAGTCGAAATAAAATCGCAGTCACATACATAACAAGTCCCACACCAGTTCTGTTGAGAGCATCGTCGTCGTTATCGCTCACCACATCTGCAGTATCACCTAGCTTCATCTTATCCAACGCTAGCTCCATTGAGCGTTCAGCAGCCTGGACTGTTCTAGCCTGCGGTACAGCCGCTTTCGGTGCGGGTGTCACGGATTTCGATGGCGCTACTGAGCGACGTCGCTGAAGATTCATTATGAAAAACTGCATCTACAGATCATATTGCGTTTCCCTCCTTATCTTCGTTCCCTACCATGAATGCCGATTTCGCATATATCTCCTCCTCCTCTTCCTCCTTCTTAGTTTGCTCCTCCAGCTCGTGATTTAGAGGAGCGAAGAAATCTACAGAAAAATAATAATGTCAGGCCTTCCTGTAGGATAAATATGAAAGACGAACCTTCGTGAGTAGGGGGCTGCAACATCTGATGAGCTGGAGTCGAGGTTACGATTCCGCGATGAGGTTTTTTGTCGATACCCAATGAAGCAAACTTTGCTCCTGCCATGGTCTCCTCATCCTCTGCAATTTGTGGAATTCATTACTATTACATTATAAAAAACGACCATGCATAACTCACCAATAAGCATAAGTTTTTGAGGCCTGAAAACATCTTCGTTGAAGTGCGGATCAGATATACCACCTTTTTTCTAAAAGTTGGAATATTTGGTACTTTGAAAAATTTCATTGATCCGAGTACAAACCTTGATTTCAGTTATTTTCTCAGAATCCCCTCCAGCAACCTGTAGTGGGATTTGCTGTAGAGGGGCTCGTCCGGCGGGAGCACGACAGTCATCAGAAGGACGAGATGAAAAGCTGAGATGGTATAATGTGAGGTTCAGTGCTTCATAAAATTCATGAAAAAAAGAGGGCATGACAGTAAACAAACATGCGACTAACTGAAAAGATAGGGAATGGCTTATAAAAATTAACGAAAGGGAGATGTCACCAGTAGGTCGATGTGTCCACTTCCCCTGCAGTAACACTGCTATGAACCCGGAGTGACCCTCTTATGAAGAAATTATCTATTCCCGAAGCGCGATATTCAGCACCTTGGTCATAGAATCAATCAAATACTGGGACTTTGAACAGGAAACACCTGCTTATTTTGGAATGTGTTAAAATAGGTTATCAGATCACAGAAATAAACAGTAAGCCTCACTTCTCCTGCTCTTGCTTCCTACTCGGTGGGCGCTGAGTCTCATCCTTATCAATGAAGACCTGAATACCCCAAATGTATCGTTTAACTGCCTTCCTTGAAGACAGAAACTAGGGCTCACCTCAAAAGCTTCAGTGGGTGGAGCAGTAACTGGTAAAGTGGTGTCATCTGTGATAACAGGCAGGCCGCCAACTGAACAACCACTTAAAGGACAATTCCACAGTATCAAAAAAAAAAATTTCTGCGTACCTTTGTTAATATCCACTGTGTCGGATAGCATTGCTTTCATGTCATTGTAAGCTTTCTCCGTAAATGAGGAACCGGTAATAAATGTGGCTGATGATGAAGGCTGAGTGGACTTTGAGGACTCCGTAGACACTGAAAAAATGGCAGCAACAAGATTATCATTACCTTGATGAGATAATGATCTGACATGCCGAGGCCTACATTTTTGCTTGTTTCCTAGAATACTTCCGCGAACAGGCGCTTCAGGCGAAAACACACGACGTCGCTTGTCTTCGCTCGAGAGGCCAGAATCCACTTCCTGCACAGTCTCCAGGACACGATTGCGTTTACCCAGCTGAAATAGTTAGACCTTGAGTAGTCAGAAATTCGATCCTTCGTTCCTAGAAAAGAAAGTTATATTTGCACCTCTTTCAAATCGTTGGCATGTGGCGGATGATCGGAAGCAATAGGCGTTTCTTGCTGAAAAGAAATTGTAATCAATCCAAAGGAGCAATTGGATTTCCGAAAAACGAACATTAAAAAGAAGATATCCTTGGAGCAGAACATACGGGATAAGTCATTGTGATATCCATAGATACGTCAAGAAGGTTATCGTTGTTTTCCATTTGTTGATCTGCAACCATCGCAGCTCTCAATTCCTCTATGGATGGAGCAAGATATCCATCTTCGGGACGATCAATAAGCTCAAATCGTAGCTTTGTGCGTGCTGAAAAACGTTATTTTCAACTCCTGGTTTCGCATGGAAGCATGAAAATGAAATGCGACGGACTTTTAGGGCCAAAAGTGGCAACTGCAGGACCAAGAGTCGGATTAAAGGTATCCTTCGCTCGCGCCTCGAAAGCTGCTAGGGATGATCGGCGCCGATCTGTAAAAAATCGGAGAACTGGTAAGTGGTTAGGAAAAAATATAATAGCAATAGTTATTACGTACTTCTTTTCATCTTTGAATCACCGATTCTCTGAATGTTGAACACAGCCATGGTCTCCTCATCGTCATTAAATATATCGCTGTTAGGGAAATATTTGTCTGCTAGATCCCTGTAATATCCACACTAAAGTGGCTAATGAGTAAATAGCTGGTTCTACTAGAGCGCACCTAAATCCTGCTTCAAGTTCCATTGGTGGAAGATCAGGCAGTCGACTTCTGGCTAAGTTCAACACATACATGAACCGGTCCAGATTACCGCCCTGTGCGTAGGTTTCTGCCCATAATACATGAAATTTGAGTGAGCAGAGGAATCGGCCCTGTTCTTCCACTTTCTCGAAGACTTTTGATGCTCCCATCTTTCTGCTATGTTTCGCCTGAAGCCGAAGGATGAAAATAGTTCCACCACCGGAGAAAGTACACGCATTACCATGATTCTATACAGGCGGAGCATATCTTCCTCTGCTGCTAAGGTACCTTCTCCAAGAATTTGAGCCACGGCTCTTTGTGCTTTCTCTCTGACTTTCAAAGGCATGTAATTCTCCCATGCTTCCACTTGCCTTAAATAGTACATAATCGGATAATAAAATTTCTAAAATTGATGTTACAAACTTTATTCATGACCAGTTGGCGGGCGCACACTACTGTGCGCGAAACACCATGTGCGTCAGTAGGTCGGCCTGTATTGCTCTTTTTCTTGAGGACAGAGTATTTCAGTGCACACCCAGCCCACCGTGGGCGGAGCTTAAATTAGTCCATGTGTGGTCTTCACTTCTTGTCCCATGCTCTACCCATCCAAACTTGTCCCCATCTCCACAGGTCGTTTTTCATGTAACGTCCAAGCTCCGCCCACCACTTTAAATGCTCCGCCCACTGTGCCCTGCATTCTTTCCTGACCTTCAGAAACTCATCCCTGACCTTGATCCATCTTCTCCCTATGTTTGGGGCACATTCGAACCCAATCAACAATTTTTGAACATTCCACGACGGCCCCGCCCATTATGGGCGGAGCTTAACTTGGTCCATGTGTGGCTTTACTTAGTGTCCAATGCCCTACCCATACCGCATTTGTCCCCATCTCCACAGGTCGTTTTTCATGTAACGTCCAAGCTCCGCCCACCACTTTAAATGCTCCGCCCACTGTGCCCTGCATTCTTTCCTGACCTTCAGAAACTCATCCCTGACCTTGATCCATCTTCTCCCTATGTTTGGGGCACATTCGAACCCAATCAACAATTTTTGAACATTCCACGACGGCCCCGCCCATTATGGGCGGAGCTTAACTTGGTCCATGTGTGGCTTTACTTAGTGTCCAATGCCCTACCCATACCGCATTTGTCCCCATCTCCACAGGTCGTTTTTCATGTAACGTCCAAGCTCCGCCCACCGCTTTAAATGCCCCGCCCACTGTGCCCTGCATTCTTTCCTGACCTTCAGAAACTCATCCCTGACCTAAATCCATCTTCTCCCTACGTTAGGAGCACGTTCGAACGTAATCAACATTTTCGGGCTGAAAGCCAAACATTCCAGTGCATGCCCCGCCCCCGTGGGCGGAGTTTAATTTGGTCCATGTGTGGTCTTTACTTCCTGTCCCATGCCCTACCCATACCACACTTGGCCCCATCTGCACAGGTCGTTTTTCATATGATACCTAATTTCGTGACAGACGCCTTAGCGCTTTATATATAGTATGGATTTTCGGAAGCTCATCAGGTGCTATGGGAGTCGGTGGGTGGAAGGACATAGTTGAATGTTGAACGTAATATCCTTTATACGAGTGAGTTGTCAATAATGTATCTTAAAAACCACGGATTTCCGTATGATTTTGTGAAGATAGTAATTTGGTTCCAGGTGAACAACTTCACTGAGAACATCTGAATCCCACCAGTGTCAGGCTGCGAAGTTTTATGAGGTGTTATCCAATGGGAGGGGAGAGGGGCATCCCGCTATGAACATTATTTATACCTAGGCTTGAAAGGAGGAGAGAACCTCTTTTTACCTCCATTGAGGCTTAGGTAAAAGTATACGCCTGAATGTGCAGATTGCCCCCCTTCCCCCAAGGATCTCTCCAGGATGCTCAGATAAGCAACTTTTTATAAGATGCCCCCCCCCCCCCATTGCGATAGCAACTGGTACATATGACACTCTGCTCATACAATGGCGTTGTCTCACCCATGCTGGAGCTCTCCCAAAGGCTTAGCCAAGGGTCTACGGATCCTATCCCCACTGCACCCCCAACAGTCATTCAAGCAAATCATTATTAGTGAACCAGCAAACACATTAAAAATGGACTCACGCGCAGATCATTTGTAGTCCGGCTCGACTCGGTTTTTGTAACACTTCCCTATAAAAGCACACAAGTAAAGTTATGAGAATAAGCACAAAAAAGCAGAAACTTACTTCAAAAACAAGTTGAACGAGTCCATGTTCGCCATATCGTCCAATAGTGCAACGACCGCTGGTAGAGCCTCGACAAGGAATGAAACGCACCCTAACTCCCCTGAATGCCAAATATAATAGATCAAGGAAAAACAAAAACAAACGCGCATATTTGAGAGACTATTTCGCATAGTACGCGGAGTTCATGACTGATGCACCTCCAAATACAAACGAGCATAAAAAGGTTGGAGGGAGGGGGTGGTGCGAGATGCTGAATATGGACGCTTTCACAAGAGTGATGAGTCAATAACCCAAAGTTGATGCGATAAATATACATATTCGATCAGGGTGCTATCCTAACGAGGGGATGCATCCCACTGTGCTCGGCAGAAATCTTATATCTCGCGCAAATTGCCTAACCCTTAGCAAGTAAAAAACATGCTAATGTAGTTGGGGGGGGGGGGCACACCACTGAACTTAGCGTCCGATGTTATTTTAGCCTAGGTTTAGACTAAGCCTTACTTTATGGGTTAGCCACTACTCCAATGTAAGGCTTAGGTAAAAATACACATTCGAGTACACAAATTGATGATTGTAGAACGGTTTCGAGTGTGGGACGGCAACGCGACAATGAGTGGTCCCATTCGACTACAGTACCACTGAGAATTCACCTCTCTTCCTTGTTGAAATATTTGCAGTATATGCTTGAGTGTGCAAAATGACAAATATGCGCTAACCATCCTTCTTTACGCACCCCCTCCCTGCATTGTGATGGCACAGTGATCTTATACAGGCATTCCAACACTCATAAAGGCATGATACATTCAGCATTCAGCACACAGCAAAATGTCCCCCCCCCCCTTTTCTCCCTCATCAGGATAGCACGCACACACTTTTACACGAGAAGAAGGGATGCAGGCAGAATATTATGACTAAATAAGCAGAAAATGAGACCCCCTACAGCAGAAATCAGGAATAAAGTGAGTCGCGTTCAAACCGCAACTCCTTTTAAATTTCGCGCGCGTATGAAGCCGATTTTCGCAACTGTGCGGAGTGTACATATTAATTCACGGCAAAGTTGTGACGGGTTTTGATGTGTACCCGTGGTTGTACTTGTGCTCATATTTTGGAAGGAAACCGTGTTCATTTTATGTGACCAGAAGGACGATGAGCACCGTCTCGACCGATGGTTGATGTATCTGCCATGACTAGTCATGGTGTTTTATCTTCTGCGGCCGTGTTTTCCATAAGGACCTTGGAAATAAAGTTCAACCTTCGCTGGTTTTTTTTAATATGGTAATCTATGGGTTTGCTTTTGAGCTGCCTACCATGGAGATAGTGATTTGGGCGGATCTGATTCGCTCTGTGAGGGGTGGGGGGAGGAAGTGTGGCAATTGGCTTCTTATATACCACTACGCTGAACCGGTCCATAAATAGATTTACATATTTCACTGTTCCGAGCCTTTTAAAACACAACATTTGATTACTGAATAACTAGGTCTTCGGGTACTATGAAGTAACAACGGATGTGACTCCTATTATGAAAGCATTCTGCCATATGAATCAGATTCCATCAAACGCTGAAGAAGGGCATCTCAGGTGTCGAGGAAAATCGTAGCTCCAGTACGACTTCCCTCTACGGAGACGCGAATACGACCCTCTCGTCCGATTTTCGCCAAAGGCAACGTATCCACAAACTTTTTTTTATGAGAAGGAAACTTCTAACAAAAGGAAGATCAGCAAAAGAAGATCACGGAGGCACGAAACATTCGCTCGAAATTACTTTGTACAGAGTACAACCATAAAATCACTTCTGCAACAAACAATCCCGGATCATGTCTCACCTCTGCAATTAAGACCCGTGCTGCCGGTCAAATACGACCCCCCTGTCGAGGAATTCTCGACTCCTGCCTCCCATTTCGCATCAAAGGTATTGTTCACCGGCTCAACTGCGAGTGGTTTCCGCAATGCCGGTGATGATGGGTGAACTTTCGCAAGATAGTGCTGGATGTGAACATAGCTTTCGGAATTTTTTTTATAGCCATCTATACTAATAGACCGGAAGATGAAGTTAGATGTGCTAAGCCGCTGACATGTTTTCTCGCGCGCACACTGGTGAATCCGTGATGTGTGGCGGTCACACACAGCACGTGACGCGCTCACTTGTGGGAGCAGCCAGTCCTCGAGGATTCCGCCGAACAGCTCTGGGTCTTTAGAAAGGTCCATGCCTGTCGCCGCTGAATGCGTAGAATCTTTCTCTTATCTCATTACTAGTAAATATGCATTCCACTTACCTGTGTACTGTAACGGGCTGCGTACAAGCCAAGGGGTTTCGGGGGTTATTATGAATACTTCGGCCATGCAGAGAAGGCACGGCACAGCTAAAAAAAAAAATAAATAAGAGGTATAAAAAATGACAAACTAAAAAAATCTGTAACAGTTATTCAAACCATCACAATGCCAATTGCACCAGTGAATAACTTTTTCCCTTTTTTCACCATGCAGTTTTCAGAATAGTCTGAGATGTCTCAAATGCTGGTTCACTCATCACAGAAGTTTGTAGGGACTTTGGGAAAGATCCTGGTGTAGCAGTGAAGATGCTTGATATTTCTTCTGTAAAATCAGTTAAGAGCATCTGTAGTCTGTAATGTTCGGACACCACCATGTATGGGGCTCAAAACAATCTATTTTTCCAAAATTCGGCCACAACTTTTTTGGAGAAGCCTATCACGCCCCAGATGACTCCGCCTCCACAGATCACTTCTGCCCGCACTATCTAATAAAACTATGGAATTCGCCGTAACACATCCATGTAAATTTTTTCGAGCTACAAAAATATCAATGTCTTACATGGGCGACCTTGATGTAGTGGCGAGACAAAAATGATGTCGGGGCTATACGAATTATTCGTTTATTTTTAGGCTACTCACAGCTTACACAAGGCGTGAATCACACAGTACACGATGATCAGGCGCTACTGTTGTTCTCGCGTAACGGATATTATGTTATTTCGAGCATTCGTCCGTATGCGCTAAAGGCGTCTGTTTACGCAGCTCGATTTGATCACCTGCAACTGACCCATGGCGCCGCAGCGGATCGTTTCTGGAGCCGCTACTGCACAACAGATCACCCATTCATCGTTATGTTACTGGTAATTATTCTATTAGCAACAGCTCACGCTAGGATCTTTCACAAGGTTGGTGTAGAAGTTTTCAGAGAAGCCAGTGTGAATGCTTCTCCTCATTTCCAATACCGCATGGAGTAATGGGTGTGATATCAGAGTAATGCGTACTCATAGACAATATTATTTATGCCATATCGGTAGAAATTTCGTGGTATTTTCATGTCGGCTTTCGTTGTCCAATCGTCCACCGTGCAGTATCAAAGATTTGAATGATACAAAAGTATTACCACTACCAGTGCCTTTGTGGAACAAACGCAGATCACTAAGCCACCGATTCTGTCGATTCCATTTCCCAGTAGATAGAAACGGGAATATTATCAACCGCTAGAATTTTTGTTTCTCTGATTTTTTTCGGCGAAGATGTCAGCATGCCCGCATTTCATCATGCATGTCATTTTTCTAGAAGTACTCTCATTTATGGTAATATTTGTAGAGGAAATTTCCCTTTTGGAGACTATTTTTGTTCAGATATATTTAATTTAATTCTATTACTAGACAGTTACTGTGGAAAACTCTTGGAAGGGAAGTGCAAAACTGTGCAGTGTGTGGTATCCACCATAGAATCGATTCGTAGAGAAATTTTGTCGGGTAGAAAGAGTGGAGCCAATCAATATCAATATCAATATGTTAAAGGACTTGTCTATGGAAATTCTGGGCTTTTATTCCCTTGCAAATCATTTCACTAGATGCAGTACATGAACAGAAACGTGGAGAGAATCGAGCAATCCCTTTGTTCCAAGGCAGAAATCGAAAAAAAAACTGGATGAACAGAGACTCTATGGATTTCCGCCGAATAACTTTTCAACAGTTGTCGGCGAGAGATGCGCCCTTCAAATTTTCGCGCCCAGCCTTGATTTGCTTCCTACTCTGCGTCTCGACCACGTGGCCTTCACCGCTTTGCTTCTAGAGCCCTCGTGGTCTGACCATCGTCTCATGCTCTAAAAAACGAGTTTTTCTGTCATCCATATATTCAGATCGTATTTGCTTGATAAGGCGATTATCCAGAGTTTCACGTGAAAAAGTGAGATTCCGGATACAGTTCAAAGTGGAAGACGGGGCCTCCGAGTAAGTGCCCGCCCCGTCGACTGCCGCCGTTGGAGAGGCATAGTGGGAGCAGAAAGTTATGTAAACAGCCCCACTCCTTCGCCAGCAGCGGTGGACAACGGGGCGGGGCATTTACTCGGAAGCCCTCCTCCGCCACTTCGGGAAAGTGTATCGTAGCCGGATTTTCACTTTATCGCGTGCGACCCATATTATGCAAATACAACCCAGATATAAGTGACAGAGAAACTCTTCTTTCGTGCACGATTCCTTCAAGGTATAGGAGCCTCAAGTGCTGTAACAATGCAACAATGATAAAATTTTTTTCTTTTTTCTTTTTGGGAATTTCCTTTCAAGGCATCATCTGAATGATGTAGAACTACTGGGTAGTACTGATTTTTGATATTTTGGCTTTTGCTAGCTGCTGATTTATAGTGCGACTCGTCCGAGACCCATGTTTTTGCCGATAATTTCCTAGTAACAAAAACGTCGATGGTATCTCAATGGGGGGAGGGGAGGGAAAAAGTCACCGGCGCGCGCATGCGGCGCGAGCTGGTGACGTCACAGTCACCGCGCGAGGCGACGGAGTGCGATGGCCTGCGTTACAAACATTGTGCTTTAACCTTGCTGTCTCTTCACCGAAGTCCTGTGATAACTGGCATTTTTCTACTCTGTATCTCCCCGCATGGTTATACATAGGACGGAGCTAACGTAGTTTCCTGAAACTTCTAAATCATTGGGTTGAGGTGAAACCATGCGACCGAACAGGTAGTCACACCAAAAAACGTCAGCTCTCCCAGCTGTCGTATGTCTGTTAAAGGCATGTTCCGCGCTCGCTATGGGTGGGGTAACCAATTGACTCTCCATTGGTTGTCGGCGGTTCGAAGGCGGTCTCTCCTCCCCCCATTGCCTGCAGTGGGGCGTGGAGAGACCGCCTCCCAACCGCTGACAACCAATGGAGAGTCAATTGGTTACCCCACCCATAGCGAGCGCGGAATATGCCTTTAAAGCAGCAAAGCTTGGAGCATCATTATGTGCCGCCCTAGTGTATTAGCAAAGTTCCAACAACGTTACCTTCATTGAACTGCAATGACAGGAGCGCAGGCCATCGTAAACCGTCGCGCTGCGCGGTGGTTGTGACGTCACCTAGCACGCACCGCTTACGCTCGCCGGTGAGTTTTTCCGTGGAGCCCTCAATAGGGAGGGGCAAATTGTTGAATTTTGACTAGTTACTTTCCTTCACATGACTAACGCCTGAACAACGCACAGTAGATGTCACATATTCCTTTGCACGATCCTGTAAAGCTGTTGTTGCTGCATAAATTTCATGTTGGAGCATGTTACCCTTTAACATTCAGCGAATCACCCCCCCCCTTCCCTCCCATTTCCCTCAAAGTTGTACAGCAACTACTCCCTTTTCATGATAATATCGTCGCGAAAGCTGGTGGAGATAAAGAGAACTTAGCTGCAAAAATCACAGCAAGGAAGCGCATGTTCACATTCAATGGAATCATCCACAGAAACAAATTATCGCTTTGTTACTCTAATATTTCCGTTGTATTCGTCTAATAAGAGCCGCATGCAAAGTTCCACGCGAAAATGTGAGAATTCGGCTGAGATACAGCTCCCCAAATTCTCGGCCGGGTGGGCGGATGGGCACTTGCTCCGAGGCCCGCCCACCTGGCTAAACTTTGTGATGCTGTATCTTGAGCGGATTCACATTTTTTCGCGTTAAACTTTGTATGAGGGCCACATTAGGCATATACAATGAAAGTGTATGAGTAACAGAAAAAACTACTCTCCCGTCAACGATTGCTTTAAAAAAAAAGTTAAACGATTCACGAGTTGTGTGTAAACACACACCACCCGAGGCGCAGTGAGTACCGGCCATGAATATGCGCTCTTTGAAACAACGAAGATCGGGTTATATAACCCTTTGTTACGGTAGACACTGACTTCTCCTTTTTCCAGCCGCGAGACTTCCGTTGCCAGTCGTTGGTCGTATTTGGCGACAGCCTTTCAGACGACGGTGTTGAAGCCGTTGGCGAATCCCACGGTTTCACTCGGAATTCAAATGGGAAAATATGGCCAGAATATGTCGAGAAGATGCTTCAGTGTGATGAGGTACATATTATTCAATTTAATATTCTCATATGTTTGCTACTTCGGACTTTGTCCATTTCGTTACGCATAAAATAAGGATGGTGAGTTCCTCGGATCACGGCTGGACAACTGTCACAGAGCTTTGTCGCAATAAATCAATTCTCCTGATAGTTTTTAGTATATCAACTACGCGTACAGTGGTGCAAAGAGTGGCCAGGACAACTTCTACTTTGAAGGATGGTCAGGTGTCAGTTGGCAGGTGCAGAAATATCTGGAAAATCATCTTCATTTGAGTGGAGGTAAGTCCCAAACGATTTACGCCACCATCCCAACGGGTTGTGGTTTTCGAAATATTTGGAAAGTTATGCTCATCTATCCCTGTCAAGAAGCAGAATGGGACAGCAGCTCCAAAAATATCACATCAGTAAGGCCGCCTTTATACTCTGCGGTGGCGGCGGCAGGGTGTGGCTCTGTCGTCTGCATCTTCGCCCGCGCCACTCTGCCTCGCTGTCTGTAAACGCAGACACGCCGGCAAGCACACGAGCATCACTGCAAAGTATATCGTGAGCCCGAGTTCACGATGACTAGCTAAACGCCATCCCGTGCGGGGGCGTAAATGAGAGGCGGAGCCTGAGACCGGCGCTCGTCTGGGAAGGAGCGGAGCTGGGAGCGGTTGCCTCTGCGGTAACCAGCATGGAAGCGACCGCACTGGGTCGCCTGGTAATAGTTACAGTAACGCGGCGTTAGAAGTAAGACGGTGCGGAATATTACGTTCCGCATGGGCGGACCCACAAATGGGAGCAGTCGGGAGGAACGGAAAGGGATAGGAAACTTAGGAAACAAATGGAAACGGTGCCTCTTTAGGAAAATGTTATGGTTGTAGCAACTGTAGAGTTGTACTGTACCGTGTTGAAGATGGTGGATAGGAATGGCAATAAACTTGGAGTAACTAGAGTTTAACAGAAGCATGAACCACCAAATCTCTTTGAGGAGTGATGCAGTCTCAGAAGAGTATGAAGATAGCGCAATGTTCTCATAGAGCCCACGTTGGAAAAGGGAGATATTTGTAAAAGCTGCGGTGTTATATGAAAAGACTTCTTAACAACCAATTATCCTCGTTCACAAATATTTTTGTTGATTTCAAAAAAGCCACGGTTACCACGTAGGGTGGTCGAGCAGAAAGTCGTACTTTTTGGAATTGATAAAAAAATAATGAGGTATTCGAAACTCTTCAAGGATTCCTCAACGACCACCCTCATTTCAGTATTTTTTGGACAATAATCGACGAGCTCCTCTTCAGAGAGTCGCCTCGATTATAAAATTCAGGTAGCCTTGAACCTCGGGTATAGGAGGCGTCCACCGGGGAGAGGTCGTAAATCCCAGAAATTCCTGGACACTAAGCTTCACCCTACTCCCGTGAACAAGGTAGTGCACAATAATGGGAAAACAAAAACGAAAATAGGAACTTTGCCAGAAGTGAAAAGAGCATGAACATTTTTGTTTTTGTCTGGGTCAAGCTTATCCGAAATGTGTCATGCCCTTCACTTCTATTAGGTTGATTCATAATAAATCGGACAAATGGTAGTGATGATTTCTAGAGATCATAACTCAGTAACGAATTAACGAAAATGGACGCGCGAGGCACCGTTGGAATGAGTATGAAAAGCTCTTCAAAGTACCGCAAAATAATCACTACAAAGTAAATTCATTCCGCCACAATGCCGCACGATTTCAAGCGGTCCAGAGACCACATCCGCAACGTCATACTATTTATATCGCTATCTGGCCAGGAACCCGCGGATATCGGCAGACGTCTGATAGAAGTTCACAAGGAGCATGCCCCCGGCAGAAGTACACTGTAGTTGTAGCATTCGAAGTTTGCGTCAGGCGACTATTCCATCGAAGACGAAAACCGCGGTTGGTGGAGCGTACACGGCGTAGAGTACTGGGAGCTGCTCGATGAAGGTACCACAGTATCCGCCGACGTTTACGTTCGTCAATTACGAGAATTGAAGGCCAATGTCCAAAGTTCGCTACGGCGGCGGTCACATGTCTACTTCCAGCACGACAACGTGTCCACTTCCACAGACCGCACTTCGCAAGATCGACCAAGGCCGAGCTGCTGTCGTACAGTTGGACCGTACTTCTATACCCACCGTACTCCCCAGACCTGGCCCCTTCAGATTTCCACCTTTTCTCCCACAGCCAACGCCACCTGGACGGCCAAGACTTCAAAACTCGCGACGAGGTCAAGGCGGCACTCGGCAACTTCTTCGAGCTCCAGCTTCCGGCCTTCTGGAGCAAGGGCATCCATGATCTGCCTATACCGTGGCAGAAGGTCATCGATAAAGATGGAGTATATTTCAAGTGAACCCTGTTGTCGTAAAAAAGTTGTACGACAATGATTAAAATTGGTCAATTTGTCCGATTTATTATGAATCAACCTAATATAATAATCAGGACCGAGTATGCTCGGAAAGCAAATTCAGGCTCTATAATTACCCGCGGATGGCATTTGATTTGCAATTCAGTTTCCACCTTATAAACAGCCGCGAACCGTCCAGTCGATCTCAAAAGTTTCTGGAATCGGTGATTTTCTCAGAATCGATACGGTACTCATCATTAGACTATCCTTGGATGGTGTCGCCTGGCGCCACCTTCTACTGACCAGCCTTGGCCCCTACGTTAAATAGGGATCACTACAAATTTCAAACTACCAGTTGATGTTTTCAGAGCCATTGGTCGTTTTTCAAGCAGGTGGTGTGAGCGACTACTTCACTGGAGAGAAGGACACTGCAGCCGTAGTGGCTAATATCGAAAGCAGTCTCGACAATATCACAAAGGTACGATGTCACCCCGATCAAAATTAAAAGTCAAAAATATTTGAGATTACTATTATCTAAGGAATAACCCAAATGTGTTGAGACCTATCGCTTTGTGGTGCAGTATCTTGGAACCCGCAATATTTTGTAGGAATTGTTAGCAAGGCTCCCTTAAGCGACGAGGGTCAGGGGAAATAGCTGTTTCAATACAACTCCCTCCCTCCCCTCTACGAGGACCGAATACGACCTCCACTCCTTTTTTAACATCTACAAAACTAGTAATTGTTGCCGGATTGCATAGCTGCAATCTTGTTTTATTGCTATGTCTTCTCACCCGAGGCGAAAAGATATTTATTTTATGTTTGCTCACACAGGTTCGCTATGAAATACCCTTCGCTACTCGTGTGCTCATTAGAAGTTCAGATTCTAGGGCTTATCGCTTACCTCCGCAGACGACCCCTCTCTCCTTTCTGGTCAAATACAATCCCCATCTCCGTCGAGGAATCCTTGACTCCCAGTGTACCCTGATTGCTAGCATTCGCAGGCAAAGGAAAAAATACATGAGAAATCTTGCGAGATTCTCCAGACAAGTACGCCTTGATCTTCCTTTGTGTTTACGTATTCCTGTATAATTTGTAAACATTTATAATTAAAAAGGACGTTAGTTTAAAAAGCTGGTGGGATTTAGCATTAATATTTCAATATCTCAGCCAGTCCGACCGGAAATGCATAATTTATACGAAAATCAGAAATTTAGAAAAAAGAAGAAAAAAAAGAAAGATCAGAAAAAAATTCAAAATCATTTTAGGCAATGAGCTCTGGGACATTGCTTGTCCTGACTTTACTTGATCTTGGTAATTCACCAGGAGTTCGTGGAGCTGAGGAAGGTGGCGATCTAGGACAAAGGATCGGAGAGTTGGTAGCGGAGACGAATAGGGTATGTTCTTATAACCACTTCAAACTTACCACGATTACGGTACATTTCGAAGTGCTTCTTCAATCTCTCCACAACCGGTTAGAGTGCAGACAGATGAAGAACATGGCTAAATCAAATGCAATAGTGCAGCAGTGACCTGAGATAATAAATCGAAGCCATTCTAGAGGGGAGAAAAAAGGATGATCGGGCTATTTGGAGTCCGGAAACGATCAGAAAACAGTACTATTTAGCATATTTTGATAACTCTATACGGATACACATTTCAGCATCTCGCACGAATTGTATTCAGCTCGGAAGGAGGTGCACGACGATTCAATCCAAGGCTTCGTATCCGCTTGCTTGATATCAATCCATACGTCATGGAAGCAATGAATTCATTGAATACTTCAGAACCATTCACCTATCAAACGCTAAGCGTCGAGTAAGTTTTATTTATGGGTTATCACCTCATTCTTCCCAGTAGATACTAACAGCATTGGCAAGACGTTGTCAACCAGATTTTCAATGGTACCTTACCAGCACCTCACTGAAGGCAGTGAGTACAATGATTTGGTTGACTGATAAATGAAAAACGAGGTGTTTGACAGTGTGGCCTAAGAAAAGGGATAGTTGGCTCAAACCCTACATAGTGCAATCCCTATTTTATTCACTTGTTGTCGCGGCATACTTCCTTACCGCCCATTCCACTACCAGCGTATCGATTGGATCTGTGATGCGTGGCGGTCGCATGCAGCACATGAAGCACGCGGGTCTCTCCCTGCAGTGACCTTGTTAAACTACTCGACGCGTCTTTCACTGCAAGGCGCTATACGCACTGTCTGTGTTGGCTCATAGGCTTTCCTCTACTGTGAACATGTTTCCCTTTCCTGAATTGTCAGGCAAAGGTCTGTATTCCCGGGAAAGGATTTAGGTCGCCGTTACACTTCGCGATATTGCGTTTTTGCGATTGTGCGCACTTTCACACGTGACCTCGAAATTGTGCAATGCCACAACTTCGAGTGTGGAGCCCCGAAACCGCAAAATCGCAAAATTCCAAAAACGCAAAATCGCAAAAACGCAAAACGCAAAATAGCAAATTCTCAAAAACGCGAATTCGCAAAATCGTGAAGTCTGACGGCGGCCTTACGTGGCATGCGGCACACGCAGAGCGATCGAGCTAGAGACCGTATGTACTTGGGTTCCAATACGATTTCTTGTGGGTTCATTTCAGGTATAATCGCTTTAGGGCCTACCAGTATCAGCTTCGCTATTATCAAAGCTTTTCTTCAACCTGACTAACGATGAAGAAGTATGCATATACAGGGGGTGCCAAAAAAAAGTAATTTTGCCCACGGCTCACATCTGCCAATTATACAAAACATAGGGAAACGAAAGAGATAAAAGTATTGGGGCAAAATATTCCCGAAATGTTCCTCTAAAAGCAGCAACAAGCTGTGGATCCCTATGTTCACCTTTATGAAAATATGGAGCTTTCATTCGGCGCAGTCGGGCTTCGGAGTACCTACAGTATCAAGGTCTGCTTAAAACAGTGAAGCCAGGCTCCGTGGTAGGTCTTTTGTGGGAAGCTTCCTGAGGATTGGCCCTTCGGTTCATGGAAGCCACAGAGCCCCTGCTGCTTGGACAAGGCTGCTATGATCCGAAGTGTCATTTTCATGCCCAAATCCGCTTTCGGAGGGGTTTCAGTAGTGAGGGCACGTTTTGGCTCTTGAAAACGAAGAGCGCTGGAAACCCGAAAAAAAAACGGAATGTTAAAGAACACCACTCAGTATGAATCCCCGTATGTACACAGAGTGAACGGACCTCAGCAAGGTTGTGAACGAGGGCGACAAAATTTCGGATTTTGCCCAGTTGAGGTGACACATCTTGTTCACTCTTTCCTCGCTCCCGTTCCTGCTCGTGCAGAAGGCTGCCACGAAGTATAGTGATAGAGTGAGGTCTGCTCTTGAATCTGGGGATGAAAATATCCCAACAGAATTTGCTGTAGTTTGACTAAAGTGGGGTGAAATTTGAGGAGACAAAATTACTTCTTTTTTGGCACCGCCTGTATAGGAAAATATATGTATGCCAAGAGCTAGAGAGTTTTTCAGGTTCAGACCCCCCCTTCCCATTCCACGTCCTATTCCGTGCCAGACAACGCTCCTCGAAATATGGAAATTAAAAAACCATATCGGCCGTGTCTCATCTTCTTGATGTGTACACAGAGCGGCATTTCTAAAAAACCCTATAGGCATGCGAATGGCATCTAACATCCAGGCATCAGGTACAATTAAGCATAACAAGCCTTCGCGGAGTAATATGGGCAATTACGAGAATAATTGGTCTTCTGCTACAACGCTTAATGCTCAATAAAATGACAAACCCATGACATCAAAGCAATGAGAGGAAGCGTGATAGCATTGAGAGTATACGGTAGTTTTGAGAGAATGCTCATCATTCTGCTGCAGTTTTTCACGTCACACTGTCATTCTCATCTTGTCAATGTGGTTTAATGATATTTGCGCAAATAGGATGGAACGAACTCCTATAACTCAGAGGCTTGTGGTGCGCCCCCTGGGCAATGTAGCTGTATGGCCTCTGCCTTGCACTCAAACATACTCCCTTGAAATGAATTAGATCCAGGAAAAACGGAAATTGCACGTTGTGCGACTTGCACTGAACTCTGGAGATTTTATAAAGGATTTAGAAAGGTCAACTGTAAAATCTTTTCGTCGCGAACATGTTTTCTACCGATATTTTCCTCTGAAGGCTGCGTGGGAACCGATTCATGAATTTTTGTTGTACGGACCACCCAATCTGGGTGAGCTTGGCCCTTTTGGTATGGGTAGGGCACGGAACAAGAAGAGAAGAGCACATATGGGTCAAGTTAAGCCCCGCCTACTGTGGGCGGAGCGTGCGTTGGAATGCTTCATTTTCAGACCGAAAAGTTACTGACTGAGTTCTAATATGGCCTAAACGTGGGCTGTGGCAGTGGTGAAAAATGAAATGATGAACTAAAATCGCAAGAAAAAAGTCGAACCCTATCCTTAACTTTGGCCTTTGTCGCGAACATGTTTCCTGCGCGTCCTAGCACTGACGTATCTGTCGGAGCTAGATCTGTGCTCTGTGGCGGCCACACGCACGCTTACTGAGGGAGCGGCTAGGCACGGGGGTGGGGGGTTCACAGGCTTTAGGAATAGTAAGATCTTCGACTGCGGGTTGCGTCATGCACCGTTTCTCCAGACTCTACTTTTATCACATAGTTTACGGTTGTACCTTTTGAACGGCTTCCTCCCTCCCAATGATTTGAGCCTCATACGATTCAAACAATCTGCAGATAAAGCCACATTCGCCTTTTAATGCTCATGTAATTCTGAAAATGCAATTTCGAAAAGAGATAACCCCAAAAAATCAAAAACTCGCCTTTCCTGTGGATAGTCAGGCATAAAGGGAGGAGCTGAAACCGAGGATAGTCGACCGTAGTACTCTTCCTATTTCCGGCAGCAGTTGTATCACTCATGAAACGGGAATTTTTATATTACTTGCGCGGCGAAAATTCGAACCGCTTGCGCTTTTCAGTTTACATTCTTTAATTTCGTGTCAGGAAAAATAGATACACTAACACCTTTAAAGTGAGTAATTCCAGACCTCGATCCATATATGGTTATGCCTACCACGATCTGTGGAATCCATCAACAATCGTTCATCATGCGCTGGCCGAGGAAATCGTAAAACAACTACAAGATCTTTAGATGAAATTTCCACAACACAACTTAATTATTTACATTGAAATAGGAAGTATTATAGATCGTGTTCTCAATCAACACTCTGTTTTAATAGGTCTTGTAACACTACTCTTTATTTATTCGTTTTAATTAACTAATGAAACCAACCATGAAACTGTTCTCACTGCTTTTTGCTTACCATGTAAATAGGTATAAACTGTTTGCCATACATAGCTGCCGTTCTTTCAAAAAACCGTTACGCCACAATTTTCGAATGCGTGGCACATTTCAGAAGGTACTTTTCCGTGAATTACTTATCTCATACTGATCATTTACTTATCACTTAATTTTTTGGAAATAAAACATTGTGACTGGAGTGGTTCAATCATAGGATAATCTGTGCAACAAGTTTCTTGCAATTTTCTGGAAGCTGAAAGTTTCCAGTAACCTCTTAAAGGAACCGGAAGGGGGTCCGAAACAAGAGGAAGATGCAAAGAAGTGAGCATTTTGTAACGAACACTCAAGGTTAGAAGCGATAATAAGCGAAAAAACCCGGACTCAAAAGCGCGACGCTGCGGTGTGTATTCGCATCCCATTCGCATCAGCGCATCCATTCCGAAATGTCCGCTGTAGGAGACGGGCCGTGGGCCAACGTTAGTTGTAGCTCCTGACTCCCAGCGCAGTGGAGTGGCCATTCCCAGCTACATTAGCATTCATGTAAGTACATCTAGAAACAATATAAGAAAGAACAAAGTAAAAAGTAAAAGAAAAAACAAAATTATAACAGAAACATCTTCTTTTGGCACCATGCCAAGGCGTCAAATTGGCGAGTTTGTGCAATAATGGCCACTTGAACTCGTCCACACTACGTCTGTTCTACCGTAAGCCAAAATTACCCCCTTCCGGTGTCTTTAAGACAAGTCGTCAGAAGGGTGCTGAGGTATGGGCAAGAGCTTCGGTCTCGAACGGACTCGAACCCGCACTCCATCCTTCTTGGGCTCAGACCAGGACCCCTTTAACTTAACTCAGCTTTTGAATGGTATATTTGCCATAGCTTATTACGAAGCGGTCTCGGTAGTGTAATGGATTAGCACACCGAGACTGAGGTTTTTGCCCATAACTCAGCATTCTTCCAACAACTTTCCCATCGAGGTCTGCGGCGAAAGTCAGCAGCTAGCAAAACCAAAACCTTCAAAAATCTTCAGACATTTCTCCCTACAACTCGATATCAGTAAACAATTAGCCTTGTTCAAAAGGAAAAAAATTATTGAATTGAAATTTTATCTCACGTGGATGGGCTTATGCGTTCGAAAGCAAGCAAATGTACTCAGTAGACTGCCTATATCCTGAGAAGAAGATGAAAAACATTGAAAATTAACTCGATAGTTCTGACTTTTGATAGCTGCTGATTATCGCCGCAGCCCGTGAAGCGCAAGTTACTACAAGAATGCTCCATACATGCACCTCGGCAGGGCCTCATTGGTCACGTACTCGCCACGCGCCACTTGAAATAGTGTTCTCTTGTAGTGAAGGTTGGTTAACAGTGTATAAGAGTAAAGCACAGGATCAACTAACTGTGATTTTCACAATGAATGGGCACAAAATTTGATCGAATGTCCGGTGTGCTAGTGAATATAAGTGATGTTGCAGCGTTTTTGTAAAACCAAAAGAGATGGTCTACTTCTCCTGAAATCTAGCCTACCCGATGGATTCGACTTTGGATTGTTTACTCGTGCGTCGTATCATGGCCATATCGATCGGACTCACGTCATTCCGTGATGCGTGGCGGCAAGGCGCAATCACAAACGCGCTTACTAGGAGGCACTGTCATGCTCAGGATGGGGTATCGCCTGCTAGGAATATGAAAAATCGCTTCGAGCTTCTTTTGTGCGTAAGAATGAGGCACCCTCCATATTATTAGGTTGTTGCAAAATTAATTTCGGAAATGGACCGCATACTTCAAACTACTATAACTCAGCTTAAACACAAGTTTATTAATCGAAGTAAAAACCATCAGAATCTACACACTTTTGCCAACGAAAAGGCAATAAATCAAAGCCTTCACTATAAAAACTACTTTCACGAGAATCAACGAAGTCAAGGAAGGCACATTCAACATCGTCTAAATTAGTAAACTGTTTCTGACGCAGATGAGAAGTGAGGACTCGAAAAAAGTGATTTTCTAAGAGGGAAAGGTTGGGAGAATACGCTGGGTGAGGGAGAACTTCTATACCCAAGTGGGTCAATTTTTGCCGAGTGATTTGTGAGGTGTGTGGCCTTGCGTTGTCCTGCAACAGGATCGGCCCTCCTCTATTCACTACCGCCGGCCACAATTTTTGCAACTTTCTATACATTTGCTCCAGATCACAACAGTAAGACTCTGCTGTGACTGGCTGACCAGGTTGCAAGAAACTGTAATGGATTACACCTTTACAACACCACCACACAGCAATCATAACCTTTTTAGGGTGAAGGTCGGGTTTAGGAAAAGTTTTTGGAGGAGCATCCTTATCTACCCAGACTAATCCCCGCTTCCTGTTATCATAAAGAACCCATTTTTCATCTACAGTTATAATACGGTTTACAAATGGCTCATTTTTATGGCGAACTAGGAGATTAGAGCAGGTGTCGAAACGTGCCAGACGCTGCTCATCGGTCAGGTTATGAGGCACCCACTTCGACATCTTCTTCACCTTGCCGATTGTCAGCAAATGTCTGGCCACTGTAGAGTAATGTACGCCTAGGTCTTCTGCTAACGTACGAGTATTCGTCTCCGGATTTGCTTCGACGGCTCTCCTTAAATCTTGATCATTAAGCGATGACCTGCGGCCGCGACCCGACTTCTCTTCGAATCAAAATCGCCAGAAGCAAATCTTTTAAACCAGAGCTCCACTGTTCGTTCGCAAGGACAATTCGTCCCAAAAACACTGCTGAGATCACGAGCTGCTTCCGCTGCGGAGTGTTCCAATTTAAACTCATAAAGCATGATGACTCGATAGTCGCGTCGGTTCATGATTATACGCAACCCTGGAAAAGGCCGGCTGGAAAACTTAGAGCGACATTCATAGAAGTTTCTGAAAGAGCAGAAAAAACCCACCAAATGGTATGCCTGGCGTTCCTTGGGATGGAATAGTCCAGGATAAAAAATCCACTTATTTATACATACCTTGAAACCGAAATTAATTTTGCAACAAGATGATAGTTGCTGGGATCAACCTCTAGATTCCTTTTTGGATCTATGCAATGAGTAATCACACAATTGGTTGCCAAATTGTAGCACTAATTTCTTTTCGGGAAGGAAGCTCGAAATATGCAACCTTTTTTTGCAAAAAAACTATAACTGCGCCATGCACCTATTCTCGCTTGCGCAGTCATTGAGGCAAGTTGTTATTAGTGCAGCGTTTGCTTTGAATTTACTTGGACCGCAGCCGGGGTTCCTAAGTTGTTTGCACTACTTCAGCAGAAAGAAGCAGAACAGCTGCAAGGAGCTGCAATAAAAGTTTTTCTGAGAATTGACGAGTTCAGAACGATATGGTCTCCAAGCCCTGTCACATTTAGAAAATTTGAATCACTAAGGCAGTTTTTGTTCTTTACCAGAACTACGAGCAAAACTCCGCCTCGGGAAAATCCGAACCACCATTCAGGGCTTACAGATAGCAGGTTTATCGCTTTTTTTTTGCTAAAATTCCCACTCTTTACTCCTTTGCATCGATTCAACTGCTTTTATGGTTCTGCAAGCAACATCGCTCCGAAAATGCAATTATTCAAATGTTTGACAGCTCATGAAAAACGGGTTGTGGAAGAAAAATCTTATGAGCCTATCTCCAAGGCGGAGAATTTGGTGGCTCCCTGTATTTGACCGACATTTTTATTTCCTTTCACACTTAATTTATCGCTACCCTTTTGATATTCCGCTGTCATTTAGCTGCGCAATTTGGCAGAACGGTACGCAGAAACCAATGTGTAGTTCCAGAGAGATGACCTGTACCGCATATCCAGCTTCACATAACGCTCTCTATCATATTTTGACATTTTGGAATAGATTCTGTAATCAAAAAAAAAGTAAAGCGAAATGGAACAATGCCTCTTGAATCCAAAAATGCAAATTTTAATCCAAAGATCTCCATTGCGCTAGGATAAAAACTCTAGGATTTTGAAGGCACCAGAGTTGCCGTGGTAGTGGTCATAGTTGCTTGATTTTTCAGACGTTTCTCGAAGAAAGTTGCTCAGAAGCTTGAAATGTGCTACACCACTGTGTGCGATACAACATGGGCGCCAGTAGGTCGATCGAAATTGCTCTTCTTCCTGAGGACAGAGTATTTCAGTGCGCGCTCCGCCCACCGTAGGCGGAGCCTAACCCAGTCCATGTGCGCTCCTTACTTCTTGTCCCATACCCTATCCGTTCCAAACTTGTCCCTATTTCCACAGATCGTTTTTCATGTAACGTCCAAGCTCCGCCCACCACTACAAAGGCCCCCCTCCACTGTGCCCACGCCTCTTTCTTAACTTTCACAAACTAATCCCTGACCCTAATGCATCCTCTCCTTACGTTTGGGGCACATTCGAACCCAATTAATAATTTTCCGTCAGAAAACGGAACACTCAAGCGCACGCTCCACCCACCATGGGCGGAGCTCAACTTGATCCATGTTTGTTGAACTGTGTTCTTCAGTTCTTGTCCCTTGCGCTACCCATCTCGAACTTGTCCCCAACTCCACAGGTCGTTTTTCTCATAATGCCTAATTACGCGACAGACCGACTGACGGAAGGAAGCACGGACGTACATACAGACAAAGTTTTATATAGGGTAGGGATAGTTTTGGAGCAGACAATGTTCATTCTGACACATTGACGACTCCAATCTCGAAGTTTCAAAATCAGTCCGTCAACTTAAGAGAAAAGAGCAACTAAAAAGATTGATTAATTTAGTCTTGTAGAAACTTACGGTATTATGCGGCGATTCTGACAATCAGCGTTTCCTCGTCACATTTGCTCTTTGCACAATTTCATATTGCATATCATGCGTTATATGAAGTTTGACTTTTAGAGCAGTATGAAAGCATCCAGTCACCTGATAAGTTCTCATAGCACTGCATATTATGAAAACGAAACATCCTTGTGCAAGCTCGAAAGGCACTGCAGGGCACTTCATGAAGTTTCCTGACGACTGCCTTCTGCAAAACTTTTTGCATGTCGTGGTGTTCTGTGTTGGGCTGACATTAATTAGACTGACCATCTTTGCTCCTTTCGACTGAGCATAGAAGTCAAAGCGTAAGCTATTCGAAACACGTCTAGTTTCCACCGGCCATCCTTTTAAATATGCGCCGTGCAATCGACGTTATTCTGAACTTCGATCTTCAGGTCAGTGACATATTCTGCTTACACATTCGGTACGTACTAGCTTTCAAAAGAAGAAAATGAGCCTGTTGTGAGCGATTCCTGTTTGCAGAAGTCTATCGCGATGAACTAGCTGTTACGCTATCCGTATAAATACACACATACAGTAGCGGCGGTCAAAAATATGTGCAGTTTTGCATTCCAACCATAACTTTGGTCTACGTTTACATTTCTCATTCAATTTTTTTTTTGTATTCGGAAGGCAACAATGAAGCAAAGCAAATCAGCAGTATGGGGTACAGGGAGTACATACAACAGAGAGTAAATATAAATATAATAAAGGTACAATGGAACATGAAAGTGTAATGTGTAAATGAAATAAGTAGATAATTGAATATATAAGAAAATAAAGGGTAAGTACAGTAAAAATAAACTGTGATCCAACAGAGAGTAAATATAAATATAATAAAAGGACAATGGAGCATGTAAGTGTAACGTATAAGTAAAATAAGTAGATAATTGAATACATAAGAAAGTAAAGGGTAAAGTACAGTAAAAATAAAATGTGATTGCCATAAAGATTGACATGAAAACCCAGGTGATGCAGGCGGGGAGGGGAGGAGGAGCTCATTGTTACGCTGCCGTCCCTCACTCGGGAGCGTTCTACAGTTATCAGTTTGTACACTCTAGCGTATATTTTACCCTAGCCTACTCACACGGCTTCGAGCTTTTCCCTAAACTAAGGCTTGGGCTAAAACCCAATGCAAAAATACACCTAGATTGAAAAGCAGTAGAACAGAGGAATAAATCGAATAGCCCTTTTTAAATCTGGTGCATGGTGACGCGTACTGTATGCATTTACGGCACAATTACATATTTTATTCGACGCTCAATATTGATTCGGCAAGGGTTACGGTATAAAATTTCAGCCAATCCGGACTTAAGTTTTGTAGACTTATTGTATGCTAGAGTAGATGTACACACGATGAATTTATTTCTCTATTTCTTCTCTTACTATTTCCCTTTTTCTTCTTCTTTCACGATTCTGGGTGGGAGACGCATGTGCATGGCGTAGTCCAGTGAGCTCCATTAAAGCGAAATATCTCAGTTTTCTATCCTTTTAGATACTTTCATTAAATTTCCACTATCCTATATGCGAAGGTCATAGATTCTTACGAGTATGCCCGCCCCTTGGCCATTCATATCTCCTTCGTCGGCTTCCTCCACCTGCCACATCCACTCATAGCAAGCTACTGATGATTCGTCATCCAAGCAGTTTCCACCTGATTTCACACCATCCACTATATGGCTTAATCGTCGACAAATAAACTGCCTAAATAAGGAATTTATCCGTCTTCAATTGAGATCACTTGTTAACCGAATATAATGCACCCTAACTTATACTTATTCTCGTCATATTGCCGAATTTCAATTTTTCGAAATGTTCCGTGCTTTTCTAACAAATCTATTCGTTACTTGAAAACTATTCGTTAGAAGTATGGGTAAATTAATATGAGAACCATTTGAAATAATACAGATACAATTATTTATTCTTCCGCGATAGCCAACACCTAGTATAAGTGTACTCAAGCATGAACTAATACCATAATAGGGAAGACAAGTGGGTTCGTGCCGTTTAATTTTTAACTCATCGTGACATTGACATTTTCGTAATAAATCCAATTATAAAAATCTATCCTATTCTAGTTTCTTCTGCAAAAGCTGTTAATGGTCTGGGTGGGAAATTTGAAATCGGTGTGAAAAGGGATTAGCCCAGTAGTTGGGATCTGGAGCGAAGGTTTAGTGTATTGTAAAATTTGAAGGAGCGGAACCATTGGATAAATGTTTTTCTAGCCCAATGAAGCCACTCAACTGAAAGTACCTTATAGGTAATGCCGAATTAGGTAATTAGGCCTAATTATGTAACTGTCCAAATTCATGGAAAGATGGTTGAGACCGTTTTCCGCGAGTACATGTGGAAATGGAGTTTTCAGCAACACCTCCCCCTACGCTCAGGTTTTTCATCAATCGATTGTTGTCTTTTCAACTTGCTGTTGAGCCATAGGAAGGGTGTCTTCCCTTATAACGATACGGGCACTGAGCACAGGATATATGGCTTTTTCGAGCTCAACCCTGGGAGTTGTGGTGGGACGACTTCAACAGAACCGGGAGAAGGAAACGACAGGTTGTATTTCAATACGGAGATCACATAATTATTCTGATCTTTTGTTGTCAATGTTGTAAAAAGATCAGGCCTATACCTTTGTGGAGGAAAAATGATGTGGATTAATCAGTCATATGCTATAATACCTCTTAGCACAGGATTACAGTAATAGTGAATTACTTTGATATTAATAATCCGAAGAAAATTTTGAAGTGGTACAACTTTCTCAAAACTTATTTAAAACGCTGGAATACGCCATGCCTTTGACTGACACTCATCATTACTGAGACATTTGTGAGCATTAGAGGCGCGGAGTTATGTTTACATTTTACCCTTCAAGCAGGTTCTGTGCCATTAACCGATTTCAAAGAATCGTAGACGGTTTGACCTAAACAGGCTGCGAATATAAGATATCCATGCTAGCTTCTACCACCCTCCGCGCAACTTTTGTTGGAAGTACTGCCAGAGAGGAGAAGAGAACATAGACGACATATTCTCTGTGAAAGGACATTCCAGTCCGGACAAGATGATTTAGGACGAAACTCTTACTGGAAAAGCCGCTTCGGGGTGTTTATTGCAATCCCTCAGCACTGCCATTCACGCTGCCTCGCATCCGCTGGACGGGCTGCTGGACGAGAGCGAGACAACGCACCGTCTGGCTGACTTAACCATCGCCCGTCTGCGTCTTCCTTCACCGACTAGTGATGCAGAGGCGGCGAAAGGAAAAGAGGAGGAGAGATTGCGGGTTTCTATTTTCTGGAGTTCTGACAGCTCCACTCGACTCCTTCTCTACTTTTGTGTTGCACCACCTCGACTTCCCGATTTCACGATCATTCAGGATAGAACAAAATTACTCCTAGCGGTGTCTTCAAGGCAAAACACCAATTTTTCCAATCATTCTTGGCCTAGGCCACTTCTGTTCAGCATTTGTGAAGAACAGGGGTAAGTTGTTTTGTGTTGTTTCAAATAAAAAATTGATTGTTCTTCTACTACTGATCAGCCAGTGGGAAGCACCTTGTTGTTCAAGGAATGTTTTCGCTTTTCAAGTAGTTGGGTAGCAAAATCGATTACATTTGCCCATAAATGTCAACATTTGCGTGAATTCGATATAGCTATACAAAGGATCTTGTTCGTCTAGGAAAACGATTCTATGGACTTCAAAAGTGCATTATGCGGTTCCCAGTCATTACGCTACATTCACATCGTCAAATACTTTGGCAAGGGTTTGAAAACGGTAATATGATCTGAGAGCTTCGGAATTTCTGTGATTTACATACCTTGAGGGTACTGTAATTTGAAATACTCACCGCCCATTTCCTTATTTGTCGGCACCACATAGTGTATAAAGAATTTTGGAGAGTTTCATGAATATTCACTTTTAGGGTTGTGGCGGATGCATGAATGAGCGAGTATCTTCCTTCACTCCTCAGCCCTTGTATGTAGCTGTTTTCGAGTTCCCACGTGGGAGAACAAACTAAAAGAAGGTTTTGCAGGGGAATAGCTATCAGATACGCACCTGTGTAGATCGATTATCACAACGATTGAAAACTGAAAGGAATATCCGCTAAGGTTACAAAGCCATATAATTTGATATCTTGAACAAGCCTCAAAAACGCTTCACTCAACTAGTTCTAGGGAATAAGTTTCTTTGTTGTTTATTTACATCTTCATTTGATTCGATTTCTCTTATTTAAAGTTATGCTTCCTTATGCTTACTTGAGCATTTTTTCTTTCTCAGGTTTGTGTGCCTAATTGAGCCATTACACTTGAGTTCACTAGTGTTTTTGCTACATACATACATACAGTAGCGCTCAAAAGTATTCGGCACTTTTTGTCACTTTTTGTCTTTTGTCATAACACTTTTTGTCATAACTTTTTTTCTACGTGACCAAATCTGACAAAATTTTAATATGTGGTGCCTGAACCTATTGTCAACATTTCCTTCTACTTGAGCGCTGCTTGACTCTTTTCATGGTTGCTTACGAGAATTTACTACAAGACCACCGAAAAGAAAGAAGAAGGCTTGATCAAGAAAAACGGCTTTCTTTACAAAAACAAAACGAGCAAGCCTCAGAGAACATTGATTTTTGTAGTATGACCACGACTTTTGATGACAGCGGCACAGCGGCACGACATAGGGATGGCACTCCAGAAACAAAAAATTTCATATAACCGCATAACCTATACCGTTGAGCGCCAAAATAGTATATTAAGTATGCAGTGTATCCAAGTACAACATACTAGAATTTCTCTTAGATCGGTATAGTCGCAAAAAAGTTACAAGTTTAAAATCCAAATGAACAACCATGAGGCCGAATACTTTTGAGCGCTACTGTATATGTATGTAGTTCTGCATGTCCCAACTGTGCCCCCTAGTATTCGCGATGAGGGGCATTTTATACAAAGTTGCTTATCTATGCATCCTGGAGAGATCCTTGGAGGTCAATCTGCACATTCAGGCGTATACTTTTGCCTAAACCTCAATAAAGGGGAGAAAGGGTGTTTTCTCTCTTCACGTTAGGTAAAAATAATGTACATAGTGGGACGCTTACCCCCCTCCCATCCCCCCATTGCGATAGCATCTCAATTATCTTTTGTAGGAATAGGAGAAATAGAACAAATTTCTTACACTTTTAGAGTTATTGGTTAAACATGTAACGGGCTGTTCTGAAAATTTGTGAAAAACTAGTTGAAGCCGCGGTTGAAAATTTTGTTTGTAGAGAATTTCATGATCACACACCCTATAAAGTACTGATGCAAGATAGTTCGGTAATCTTTTCATCATTGCAGACGTCACGGATAAGTTATTGTACCATCCTCAATCACACTCATTAACAAAAAAAACTAATGTAAAAATATGGCTATATTCACGGCGCAGCACTTGAAAACCCATGGCGTCACCTACGCCACAACTTTTTGGAAGATTTGCTCTGCAAGAAGAGGAAGCGGGAAGTGACTGCATAAGTAAACAGCCGTCGGCCTGTCAGCAGAATGCGTGGAAAAATAAGTAATTGATTTATGAGGATAGCTTGATAGCTGCCTATACTTACAATTTAATAGTCTTGTATCACCTCTAATACTTTTTTTGCTTAGGTTGATCGGAAAGTTTTGATAGGGTTGAGATTTTTTTCTATTTTATTTTACAACTCAGCAAGTAATGCAGGCTAATCAACAATATAATAAACATATTTAGTTATAACATTGTCCCACCCAACGGGCAGGTTGGCGATTCTCTTCTCCCAGAATTAGGAGGATTAGGGTCAAAGAAGTCACCGACCACTTGTCCAAGGTGGTCATTGTTGACGAATTTTTTCGTTGCTAAGAAAGCCTTAGGGGGCCGGAGCAAGTGGTAATCTGAAGGGATAACATCAGGGGAATAGGACGGATGTGGAACCTTGTCCCAGCCAAGCTCTTCCAATTTTGCACGGGTCTCTCATATGGGTAAAGAGAGCCGTGCAAAATTGGAGGAGCTAGGTTGGGACACGGTTCCACATGCACCCTATTCACCTGATACTGCCCCCTCAGATTACCACTTGTCCCGGCCCCTTGAAGCTCTCCTAGCAAAAAAAAATTCGTCACCTTGAACAAGTGGTCGGTGACTTCTTTGACTCCTAATCCTCCTAATTCTGGGTGAAGAAAACCGCTGACCTGCTCTTTAGGTGGGACAATGTTATAACTAACGATGGTTATTATATTGTTGATTAGCCTGCACTACATGCTGAGTAATAAAAAAAATCTCAACCCTATCAAAACTTTCCGATCAACCTAATATTATTAGCATCATCATCACCAAAAATTTCTACTTCAACGCTGGTTTTTTGAGTCGCTCATGCATGATTAGCGATAAAAATTACAAATTAATTGTGCAATTCATTCAGACCACTTTTTTTCAAAAAGTAAGATCATCATGGCACCTAACGTAATAGATTTGGGAAAAACATCCGCACAACCACTTGGAACTGAAAGATCCTCTTGTGATTTACATAGTATCACGGTCCTGTTGTTTGCTACTGAAAGCAGATCTTTTGTAGCAGTATAAGCAGATTATTCACTTATGGCTATCAATGGCCCATATTTCCAACCGCGGCAAAAGTGCGTGTGAGCAGGTCCAGCTTTTCGAGAGCCAAACTAAGTTCACCTACGATTTCTTGGCCTTAGCAATACTTGAGAGGACCACAACGTCAATGGAGTATGAATCTTTCATCAGCGGAACGGCGAGCTTCACCACAAGATTTTATCGTCTCGTCGATCTTTTGTGACCACACTCATAAGGTTCAATGTCCGTCTCAAGTTGGCCCGGGTGATGTTCGAGTTCTTCCGCCTAGGGAGTTCGGTCCTTGTAAGGGAGGGCTGATGGAACCGGAAGTATTAGTCGTGATCCGGACTATGTGTGTGATAGCGACACTATTCACCACGCAGCCCTAGCGTCGCCCTCGTAAGCCGGATGCGATAATTTTGGCAGTGGGTAGCGGGATATATGTCTGATAAAAGGAGCTCAGATAGTCTGCGCAAACACAATGTGGCACTTTTGGTGGTGAGGGTCTACTACAAGCCATTATGCCATACTAGAGGCCGACAAGCTAATTGTGCCACGTGATAACCGACGCTTACACATCACGGATCAGTTTAGTGCTGATCGATATTTCAGTGCTGATGCTGCGCTGAAAATCGTGCATGCGGCTAAGGTCAACAGATGTGACAAGGGTTACATTTCTCAGATTTCCTGCCATTTATTTAGCTAATTCTTCACTTTACTATTACTTGATATCGCTTTTTTGAACTGCAATCCAAACTATCCTAAAAAAAATCTCGTTAACAACTACTATTTATTGGATATTCTCGATTACTCAGCTCCCGACCGAATCCTCTCGTTGTGCTCATTTATAATGACTACGCAGCTCCATGTCTTCCAAAAACAAGCAATTCCTTTCACAAGACATTTATTTAATCGAGTTCTAAACGACTGCGGCCAGGCGTTTCGTCTCTCAACGCATTTTCGTGCAACTCGATGTGCTGCTGCCAACGTTGTCACTCATTACCATGACTTATAAATTCAGGATGTCAGGATGGTAAACTGTGAATCAAAATTTTGCGAATCAACCAACGCTGAAGCCGCGAGCAGAGTCGCAACATAGTTCAGTGATATAATTAAAAAAGATAAAAAACAGTATGAGAATAAAAAAAATGGTATGATGGACTGTAAATGTGAGAATATTTCGTAGAATCACTCAATTTTATTTCACGCTTTTTTCTGACCACACAGCTGCTTATATTGGGCGCTCATGTACTATGGGGGTGGCACTCAAAAACACATTTGAAATTACAATAGAGAACTAATTACATTACAAATCTTCAAAACATGTAATATCAACGTGTCCGATTGTCATAGAGATGTTTTTATTTTATAATGTCAAGGGTAAATAAACAAACAAAATCCTGCCTGCCATTGGTGATCTCCCGTGTGTGAAGTGTTCCCCCACCCCCTCCCACCCCCCAAGGCCTAGAATAAATGCTTGGTCCTTGTTATTTCATTGTCTCTTGTTTTGTTCTTTAGATTTTTATGCGTGTCTGTTCTAGTATTATGATTTTTGATGTGTTGGAAGGTACTAAAATGTCAGTGCAACCCGCGGAATGTGGTTTTTGCCTAAGCCTTGAGGGGGAAAGAGCTTCGGAATGGGTGAATATTTAGTGTAGCAAATTTTTTTCATCCTTTTTCTGGTTGAGGACACTCCTCGGAGCTCGCTCTTAACCTCTCAGGGTGAGAAAAAATTTCGGCTTCCTAGAAATCGTTTTTGAGTGCCACCCCCATAATACATGAGCGCCTTATATTGAGTACGGTATGCTGACCTGACATTCGAAATTCATATCCTTGTATTCCTCAATAAGATCTTTACAGATTTCTGTTGTTTTTGAATCACTGTCTGGAGATACATGCAAACACTAAATAATATTTGCGAGTAAATTTTGAAAAGTCATCCAAGAAAATCAGATTCCTTCATGTGGAAGGCAGCACCGATCTCCAGAGGACACATGCAAACTTCGAATTGAATAAGGTCGTCCTGCAATTCGATTGCTGAAAAATATTCACAAATATGTCGTGGAAAGCGTGAACGCCTTCTCTCTGTTCCGAGAGGGCTTATCTGGATTTTTCGATTGTATTCCTTATCGAGCACGTATTTCCTCTCTTTACGTCACTAAAGTGGACAGAGTAACAGCTTGGCCAAGCCAAAGGCATAGCCCCACCCACCATGGCCACTCAGCCATCAGCACCACGTGTGAGTGCCATGTTGAGTAGCTCGAGGTGCACTCGAAATATGGCACACCTAAGCTTCTTAAGCCCCACTGGTGAGTGTACAACGAGGATGTCATTCAGCTCCTGGCTTCCTGAATCACCCCTCACGGCACCTTCGAGGGCTTGCTAAAGCGTAGAAGTAAAACAAATGCGCTCGCTTTATTTAGCCAATTTGCATTTAGAAGCCTTTATTTTGCCATCTCTCAGAACCTTCTTGATTGCTATTACGTCACTTTCCATGAATTGTGCTAATTATCTGGGCTGAAGGAGTGTCAAATTTCTTGCGAGCAACAGATTCCCTACTGAGCGAAGCTATACGGCCAAGGTTTCCTTAATTCATAATCAACTACAGATTTCTTATCCTCTATTCTGTACCTGCATGTCATTTGCCAAGGAATGGGAACGAGCAAAACGAAAATTGTCTCTCCTACAGTAAACTCCATGTCCGTTCTTCTTGAAACCTGGGTCTTTTGTTCAGATATATTAGGTTGTACCGAAAGTCTTGTAGAAAGTCTTGTAGGATTTTTTCGATCACCACTTCTTCTTATTATTATTTTTCTAACAGACGGCAAATAGGCAACAACGTATTCACCATTGTTATCGACAACATTGCCACCACATAGGTAGAACGTTGCTTCCCTTCTCCCAGAACTCTGGGTTCTGAGAGTCGAAGATGTTAGCAATCGCCTTTGCGAGCGAGTTATAATCAACGAATTTTCACCTGAGCAGGAAGGGTTTCAGAAGATAAGATAGGTGGTAGTCAGAAGGGGCAATGTCTGGAGAGTATGGCGGGTGAGGAAGGACGTCCCAGTTGAGCTCCTTTAGCTTGGCCTGACTGCTCACTGCGACGTGGGAGCGGGCGTCGTCATGCAGGAGGGTGACCGCGGACCTTCTCTAGAGCTTTTCTCAAACAGCGACAGCGAGCTGCTGGAGCTGATGGGTGCATACGGCAGCGGTGACTAGTTTCGCCTTGTACCAGCACCTCGTGAAAAAGCATTCCTTCCGCGTCCCAGAGGTACACAGTCCTGAGCGTGGTATGTCTTCCATTTCAATCCCGCCATTGCTGAAGCTGATGAACCAGCGTCACACGGTCTCGTAGCTCACACATCCGTTGCCCAATGCAGCGTTGATGGAGTCACAGATTTCCGCCGGTTTGGTGCCGCGAGACCGCTCACAGTAGATGACACCACGTGTTTAGTGGGTATCGACTACGGTCATTGTAGCCTTCTCCACGGAATCTGGCGGGTCTATAAATACTTTGCTAGAAAGCTTTGAGAACGTTCTACCATATCCTTGAACCGCCTAGATCTGTCTCGAAGTAAACAAGAGTACTGATGTTTTTGGAAAAGTCCTACAAGACTTTTGATACAACCTAACATATGCTTGTGTTTGTTTCTTTTCATTTTTATTGCGCCTGACGTTTTGACAATTTTGTCATTATCAAGACCTGGAAGCATTTCACAACCTAATGCTGCTGTTAATCCTGCACATATTTTGCGATTCGGTACGACACGTCACAACGATACCTGTACGGCAGAAAACAAACACAAGCCTACTGTCTCTCCTCCAATTGGGATATTCCACTTCTGACTTAGTTGCTGTCTTGAGTAAGGTGAGGGTAAATGAAAAAGCTTGTACAACTCAATAACTTCCATCCATATCAATCAAGAACCAGATGCGTCACTCCTCCCGCACAGAACAGCTCGATCCACTTTGCACCCACCTTCAGAGATTCCCTACGATATTAGCCCACCGAACAAGTGAATAAATCCAAATCTTCGCACAAATCTACTGCATCACACCCACACATTCAAAACGCTTCAGTGATTTCTGACAAAAGTCATATTCGTGGCGCATTCGAAGACTTATGACCAAGTTTCATCTTTCTTCACGGAACCTTCATATAGTTCCATTCGTAAACGTCTATTTGGATAATCATCCGCCGAAACTTCTCCTAGAATTTAATCTTGTGGTGTATGCAGAAAAACCCGACTTCATTTCTTTGACTCATCTACTTGGGCAATCTGGGAATCGCATCGCTCATCGGTCTATTCCATCCTTTTTGCTGATACCTGAATTTCCTAGTGGGAGGTTACTTGAATGCAGTTACTTCGAGATTTTCCCGCGTATTGTGTTAATACTGCATATGCATATTTTTTTCAATTATAGTGCATATATTCAATGTAAATATGTAATAAATATTATTACAGTGATTAATATTCAAAGAGTAATATTAGTGCATCAAATATTATTATAGTGTATATATTCATAATAAATATGTATTAACAGTAGCTTCTCAGGGCAAATTCAATGAATCTCAAGACAAAGTCGTCCTTCAGATAATTTAACTCCTGCAGTACTGCCGCTTTCATTTCTTTTTGATATGTTCATGGGGATTCTATTTGGAAAACTCTAAATTTCCTTTCACGTCACGCACGCATATCTGAAATAATGAACCCATCTTTCTTGAAATTTATGAAAGGAAGGTTTCATATAGAGACCCGGTTAATGTCAAAATGCCTCCCTTCAAAGTTTATCTCCAGTGGTGGCAAATTTTTTGAAATTTTTTCGACAAGCTTTTTTAAACATGAATAAACATATTATTCGGCTCGAGGCTGTTTTTGACGGTCTCTTTATTGAATTATCTGTCGCGTTTTTAATTAAAAACAGCAGAACATATTTCTGGCAGACTATGGGCAGCTTCTGGACGAAAATCTTAAAAGTTGAGAGCAACCGCACAATTTTGAAAAGTTTCTGAGATAATTCTCGTTATTTCTACACAGTTGGCAAAGGTGGTGTAGTGACAGGTAGCGCACACCTCGCTCTCATGGTGTGGGAATCAAATCCCACATAAACGTCCGCCCAGACTAACTAAGGCATTCATCCTGTCACGGCTGGTCACTGGTGCCAGACTTGTCTAGGAGAATAAAAGCAGTGACTTGCACATCGATTGGCTCCCGCAAGTAAATGTATAGGTCAAACCGCATCCACCTGCCACTACGATTCTGAATCGAATTATCAGAATGCGCGGTGCATGCCACAGAAGGGATCGATTAACGTCAAAAGCTCACACTTCAACTTCAAACCTTCCTACAGCCGGCGGAGGTGGAACACTAGCGAGCGAAGCAATAGTCAGCACAGCTCCTAGCCCTCGAATCCAATCCTTGCTCTTATTTTGCTCGGGTGAAAAAATTTCCTACGGTTCTCCTAAGACGTTCACTTGATACCATGGTGAAAAACGTACTTCACAGGTGAGGGAGGTTTCATACATATGCATGTCACTCTATGTTATAAATATGCTTGTGCTCACGTTTCTACGAATGTGAACAAGTGTCTGATGCATGGCGCATTCCAGAAATTGTTGCTAAATTTATCATTTTTTATCTATGTGCTCTTTTCCTTAATTGAGAGTGAGACCAGTGCTTCATTATGCCTGACAGCGTGTTCTTCATGTTCACATTCCCGTAAGCTTTGCGCCGAAATCGACGGAAACCATTAGCGTGTCATCATTGAACCCCAAATCATTGCTGGGACCCGCTTACAGGTATCCAAACGGCATAATATACCCTACTAGACGTTGATGACCACAATGGGTTTCCTTTAACTGTTCGGGCCATAAAAATCTTTTTGTTTGAGTAACAGTCAGGCGGGGTGCGTTTCACCGTTGAAGCGAGTGACCGCGAAGTCCATTTAAAAAAGTTTCGAAATCTCGAAGATATCACGAGCTTCACGCCGATAAGTGCGCACCTTGGTAGAAGAAGATCCTGTGCACCTACTAAGCAGCAAATAAAGGAAAAGGCATTGATACAATTTGTGTAGAGGAATACAAAAAAAAGCATGAACTTAGGCGCCCATAATTTTGCGACCCCCTGTATGATGATGGATTTGTTGATTCCAATGTACTTGCTCAATAATATCTGAATATTAAATACGGCTGTTCAGTATTCAAGAACTTTATAAAAATAAGATAAAGTAAAAATGGAAGGAATTCGGTTGCTTCGCTGCCATGTTGGTTGTGAAATCCTTACAGCTAGTGAAAAACGCGTTTTAAAAGCGAGTAGCAAGATTACAAGTTGATTATGAGTTGCTTGCAAAGGCGATCACTAACTTTTTCGACGCTCAGAACCCACGGTTCTGGATGAACGGGAATTAACGATTCACCTATGTTTTGGCAGAGTGTTGTCGATAAGAATGGTGAATATGATGTTGCCTATTTGTCGTTTGTTGGAAGAAATAATAATAAAAAGCGATGGTCGAAAAAAACCCACAAGACTTCTGCGACAACCTAATAGGATTTCACGCATTATTTAATTACGAAAGGGACCAGCTCTATAATACACGCCATTATATTGTTTTCCTTCAAATTGAATTTGATACTAATCAACCGACTAAAGAGATGGAAGGCTGGTTATTCCAAAGGGGTGCTGGTCGGTCAGGATTCGATGCACGGACTATGTGTGTGGTATGAATGCTATTCACCACTGAACCATGCTCACTACGCGCTCAGCTAACAACGAGGCAAAGAAAACTTTGTCACATTTGTTTTCTCACAATTGTTGTTTCTTCATTGTTTCTTTATCAGCTGTTTTCATGTAAACATCTCCTCCTAATTGTCTCTTCCGAATAGTACCTCAATATAGTAGTCGATATAGTTATTCGACGCCCAATACCCATTACCGATGTTACGGTATACGAGGCGGAGTGGGTGCAGCAAAAATAAGCACCATTTTTCTGCGCTGCAAGAGTGCCCTTCTGAGCCCACCATGCTCTTCTTCATAGAAGGCTCAGTAAATTGTTTATACTACGTACTCTGGTATCAGACGTGCTGTCAAGTACATAAATCGGCCACTTCAAAACGTCCTCCTTCTCAATCCTTACGCGAAGGTTTTCCATACATTAGAATCCTTCTCTGTACCCTTCATGCACCACTGCAACCCGTCTCAATCGGAATATACTATCTTTTTTGCTTCCATATGTCAAATTGTCGTAGGCCACCTTCATACTATGCGGTGCCGGCGGCTACGCCTGGCTGCGTCGTCTCTGCGTCTCTGCCCGCGCCACTCACTCTACCTCACTGCCTGTAAACACATTGCCGCCGGCAGCACCACCGCAAAGTATGAAGATGCTGCCTTATAGCTTTCTATTAATATTCGCTTAAAAAATAGAAATCATCAATGTTTGAGTGGCTGAGTTTATCCATCCGTATAAAGCTTATCTAAATCCACTACTTTTGTCTTTTTTGTTTAGGAGCTAGGAGGGAAGGGGAGGGGGATGGGAGGTTAGAGAGTTTATATTTATTGCCTAGATGTCATTGTTTGTAAATGAGTGAACAATAAATATAACTTACAGCTGCACCTGCAATGCGGTTTTGACTAAGCCGAGCAAAATCTCAGTACTATAATCGATTTACGATACCAGGTGGACAATGGCGGACAAAATGAAATATTGCATGAGTAGGTGGTCACCATTAATGTATGGATGTGCTCAACCCAGTTAAAATGTCCCCAGATTTCCAACAGCATGTTGTTACGTGCGCACCCACAAATGCAGTAACACCAAGCACTATCCTTCAAACTGAAATTCCATGGCTTCAATTCCTCTTAAAATTACTCTACTAGATACAGTACATGAATAGATAAGCGGAAAGAGTCGAGAACTTGCCTTTGTTACAAGGCAGAAATCGAGAAAAGCTGAAAGATGAGCACCTTGCTAGAAATCCCGCTAGAGAACCTCCGACCAACCGTCGGCGACAGGAGCGCAATTCAGATTTTCGCGCCCAGCGTTGATCTGTTTCCCATTCTGCTTCCCTAACCACGTGACCGTCGCCCCTTACAGCAAAACACGATCAACGTTCGTTGCCGTGCTTTCTACCCTTCCGAAAGCTTAAGCCTTTTTTCAGATCATGGACACATCCCCGGAGCTGTTTCTTATTGTATTAGCTGTGGCCATGTGTAGTATTTTGTTCTGCTTCACTATAGGTGTGATCGTGATATTCCGCTGCTGTGAAATCAAAGAAGTTCATCTACAAGATCTACCAGCTGCTGTGTTAGAGGTATTCTATGATATCGATATTTTAAAATATCTAATTATAAACGGGAATGTAACATAATAGCGTTTGGTAGTAGCATGGCTACTTCGTAATAGTGCTACAAAAAATCTAAATCTTCATTGAGATAGTATTTCATAACAGGGGGAAGCTCTTACAAGGGAAGGTATTTTACTTCCCATGGAACTTTGGAATGAGACCCGTGGAGATCGACAGAGCTTCGAACGCTGATTATAACTGTGAAAACCAAAATTGCCAAATGGCATCCTGAAGCGAGTTACGAGGGGTCAAAGTTTGCCTGTGACACCTCATTGGCGAGGCACTTTGCCATCAGACGGTTTGTCGAAATGGCCATTTGCAATGAAATACATACCGCTGTACGCGCTTTCGAATGCTGATCTCAAATCTGTATTCATAATCTGTCAAACAATTATCTAAATAGAGTTATGAAGGTTTTTCTGAAAAAAGAGTAATACCATTTCATGGCATGTTTGGGAGCCCATAGCGCGCGAGCCATACGTTTTCACGCAAAACCAGTGTGGTTTTCGTGTTTTCTGTTTTGTTTTCGTGATTTTCGATTTTTTCAATACCACTAAGCCATGGAGCCATTACTAGCTCAGCGCTAGTCATGCTGATGACGAAGCCCCTCGCCATTAAGATGTCACAGGCAAGTCACAGGCAAACTTTGACCCCTCGTAACTTGCTTCAGGATGCCATTTGGCAATTTTGGTTTTCACATCAGCGTTCGAAGCTTTATCGATCCCCCCGCGTCTCATTTCAAAGTTCCATGGGAAGTTAAATACCTGCCCTTGTTTATTTAATATTTCACAATAGGGGAAGACTCATAGTTCCACGTACTTCTAATCAGTTTATAAGTTCAGGATATAGCAGCATCGTGTACCATAGTCACCGTTAGACGTTCCGTAGCCTATACTAGGCGTCAAGTACAAAATGTCAGGTAATGGGAAATCGTAAATGCACACCATGCCTACAATCAGACGCCCTTGTTTATTTAATATTTCACAATAGGGGAAGACTCATAGTTCCACGTACTTCTAATCAGTTTATAAGTTCAGGATATAGCAGCATCGTGTACCATAGTCACCGTTAGACGTTCCGTAGCCTATACTAAGCGTCAAGTACAAAATGTCAGGTAATGGGAAATCGTAAATGCACACCATGCCTACAATCAGACGTGAACTCGGAACTGGAGGGGATAGAGTACCACCTTTGTCAACATATTCAATTATGGTATATCATGCTGCTACATTCCAAACAAATAAACATGCTCATAGTCCAGAAATTCTCAGGAATGTTCCAGAAACTTATTGTGATTGGGTGAATTTATCAATGATGCCATTGCATTTCAGAGGACTCGAAACTCATTCAACAAAGCTAGAAACTCCATATTCAGTCAACATTCGGCGGAATGTACTGAGGTCATCGAGGAGGGTACAAGCCAATTTTTGACACCCGAACGAGCCCTTCAAAAACCTCCATCACCAGCTGCAGTGTAACTAGTATTAGTGGAATCAATTAATGTGAAACAATTGATATTTTCGAAAAATTCTCATTTTCATCTGAACTTGGCAAATGTTACTGGTGTTATCTGATCTCATGCTATTTGTGTTAAGTGATTGTGCTATGCAGTATATGCGAGAATCCATCACGGTGATGTCTTATTGTAGTTGTCGTGCACCTGACCAAAGCTCTTATGTATTTTCCGATCCAATTCTTGCATTTCTTAGACATCGTTTATTTATTGAGGGCTGAATAGCCCCAAAGATTTCACGGGTACAATACGAAAATAAATTCGTTTCCATGAGAAAATCTGTTTGTCACAGAAAAATTAGGTATCGATTTTCTGGTTGTGTGCAAAATCATGTTCGATGGATATCTCACACTCCCTGCTATGCATCTCTGCCCAGCTGGTGAGAGCGCAGACGGATAAAGAAGAACAAGCTACAATCGAGAGGAGGTGGGGGGGGGGGGGAATCCCAGTATGGACATTGTTTTGGTCTTAGACCAGCAATGAATCTCTCCTTTCTTCACTGAGCTGGGTAAAAATTCACGTCAATGGTGCAGATTGACCCCTCAAAGATCCCATCAAGATGCTCGCATGGTAATTGGTAGAAGACAGCTATGATTATATCGCCTAGTATATATGTATGTATATTTGGAAATTTTAAGAAAATAAAATCTTAAAAAAGGCGTCTGTGTTGCAAGATTCATGCACCAACCTGATAGGTATCGTCGGGCCATGTATCGGGGGGACATATAGGGTATACCGTCATTATATCTGGATTATTTCAAAAATAACACGTTTAAGGGGTGTTAATCGTTTTTCATAGCTTTCGCTATTTTTTCAATATTTTAGCGATAGTTAACCGATTTTGCAGCTGTTGTGCACCTTCGAGTGTATTCGAACAATTATGTAGTATGAACAAGGACGGGATGAAACTATTTGGCTGACTTTCCTAAAGCAAATGCATGGGCTCAAGCATGCATTATTTAATTTATTCGCGATTTCATTTTTTGCAAAGAACACACATACAACATCCCTCCCTAGAACGATCCCTTTGGAAATCCACATTTACTGATTTGTTCGGGTCGTTTGTCAGATTTCAAGGTTTTCTACCCTTAACAGCCCCGATGTTTGAGGTGACATTAACGGTTGCAATGAGCATAAATCGGCTCCTGAATAGTTTCGAATTCGGAAGGTCATTTCGATTGATAGCGATCGACGGAAATTAATGACCGTCGTTTCCTGCCTGCCACTATCGCGTTCTCCCATTACTTCGAAGATTAATGTGTATTTATGCACTCTAAGGTGATGATGACCTGACCGTTGAACTACGATAAGAAAGTTATATCAAAACGGTGAATGATAACATGGCAAGATCGGAATGAGGTTGAATGGGATGCACTTTCAAGGCAAGCATGCAATTGCGTTGTCATTAGTTTCAGAAGGGTATTAAGTACCATACCACAATGTGGTTCGACCAAAAAACAAGCTTCGAAATTTGAAAATAGTGAAGTGACAAAAATACGATTTATCGCATCTTTTCTCTCGAATAAACCACCTACATATCAGATTTCCAGCCTTCCATTTTCATGAGGCCGATTTCTCCCTTCCGGAAGAGACCTTTTTGGAAATGGACTGACCACTCTAGAAACTATCCATTGCTCCCCCTCTACTGTACAACTACAAGGGTTAATTGGTAGTACAATGAACAGCAAATACAGGGAAAAAGGGAAATAAGGATAAAGCGTGAAGCGATTTTCGTCGAACCATGTTGTCTTAGATGCGCCAAGCACTTCCATTTACAACAGCGTAGAGGTTTGAATAGGATCCGATCAGGGCAATAGCTGCATTAGCTTGCGGCGGAAAGCCCTTTTTATCCTTCCAGAGAAAACACCGGCACCTATTCACCGACACCGAAGGATTGGAATTAGAGCCAAGCATCGCGTTTAGTGATTTTTTCGAAAAACGCGAATCCCTCTCCAGTTAGGTCTTGCCCTCCCTCAGTTGAGCCACCATCCTTCCATCAGGCAATTCCGTTGCACCCATGCCTTTGTCACACGTATGTTAACAAAGGTGCTTGTTATCAAGATCTCACGATAGCAGTCAATGGAAATAATCTTTGAGATGTTGTCAAGTACAGTTCAAGAGGTACCTGAATTATTGTCGACATTACTGCGCTAAAGAGCCTTTTTGGTTTCCTACAGCTTTTTACTGAAAACTTGTTAGGGTGTGGCACATTCCATGAGTCACGTTGATGCCTTTTATAGTTTTTCACTGAAAGTGGCAGTTAGGAACCTGCTTGAAGTTTTGGTACAGTACTTTCTACCACACTGTGTTTTTTTCAGGAGTTTATTTAATATCATCAGGTTTTATAGTGAAAGCTGATTTCACGATGCATTCTGTTGAGTGACCAGCACTATCTTGCCTGTCATGCTCCAATCTCATTCCCAGTTGTTCTCGATTCTCCATCCCAGCTCTCCCTGGAGGTGTCGCCCACGAGAATTTGGACTCTTCTGTTACCCACATATTTACATCATATTCACAATTGCTAATGGTTTTGTGCAAAAATTTCGCGCACATATTCAAGAATAAGCTTGAGAGAGAGCTCCCTCAAATGGCGGACGAAGGGGCGGGACGTCCGAGGGCGTTTGAGCCGGCGAGCTGTGGAGCAAAGAGGCGCTGATCACGTGACTAAAAGTGAGACGCAGAGTGAGAAGCGAATTAACAATGGGCGCGAAAATTTGAAGTGCGTCCTGGCCGCTGACGGCTGTTTGAATGATGTCGCGGGAAATGTGGCGGGAACTCCTCAATCGATTTGCACTTCTTCCAGTTCTTTCAATTTCTGCTTCGGCATGAAGGAAATTTCTCGACTCTTTCGTATTTCTGTATCTAGCAGAGTGATTTTAAAAAACCAGAATAATGGAATCTTCTGGACGATTTTTGCAAATGTTTCACTGATTTCGAATGGGTGTCGATGCATGGCTCATTCTACATTCCAAAATTAATTAAGTAGTTAATTCTGATTGGCGGACTAGCGAGCAAATTAATTAGTTAATTAATTTTGCATCACACAACCGCACAAGCCACCGCACTGTTATATCGCTTGTTAGTGTACTTTCTGGCCAATATTTCTGACACGGCTGCTCACAGCAGCAATAAACAAAAATTGCAAATCCTAAGTTCAATTGATTGGATTGTAAACGGTTCTAGAAAAATGTGCCCCATCTTTCCACGATGCAACAGTGCTGCAAGAGAAAAAAGCGCTTTCATAGAACTACAGTTTTCTCGTACCCCTCAACACATCAACTACTACGCGCTGCGGCATGGCATTTGTGATGAAATCGCTTGCGGCTGGAGGTTTCACTCAGCGAACCCACTCTTCTAAAAACCCCATTACTCATAAAGGTGTGACGAATGACGGCCGTTGAGATTTTAAAAAACAACTACCGTAGAAACGATCGTTATCTTCGCGAAACTTATCACACTCGGCACGCCGAGTTCTTTTTTTCCTCGAGCGTGAACAGCGGCTCTTCCTTTTCGCTCACGGGACCATGGCCAGATAAAAGCTGTGCTTTGGGAAAAAACTTGCGGCATATTTCAGTATCATTCAATTTGAAAATGCTTTTATTGTTCGCCAAGTGCACTGCTAAAGTGGAAAAATGCGGCACGCACTCTATCTTCACTTAGAAGTATAAAGGCAGCAGGATGTTCATGTGGTCATGCACTAAAGAGATAGGAACGAAAGAAACTGTCAGTTTATCACATCCACGAGCCAAATCCAGCGAAGCCTGCTCGGGAACGTTGGCAGCAAGGTAAGTAGGAAGGGACAGCCGACTGGTTAAGGGTGTAGGCTCAGGTCTGCGCATTCGAGACCATCTGGTTCAATCCTCGCCGGAGCACAAACATGCCTTGAAGGGAATTGCAAAAATGGTGGCGTTACCAGCGTCAGGCCCAGGTTGGCAGCCCGGCTGATGGAGAAAGGTGGGCCAAAGTTAAGGCAATTCTAAAATACTCCACCCTAAGCAAAACAAAGCTCAGGTGTCCCACTGCCTTGGCCATTAACAAGTGAAGCCATCTGAAGTAGTCGACGAGCTCAAGCAAAGCTACATATTGAATTTGCCGGCCTTAAGAAGCTGTATAAACTCCTAAGTGAGGCCATAAGCGAGCAGGCTATTGGAGACCCTGTTCTACGAGGTCCTAGACGACCTGCTGCCCCATTTTTCGCTTATCCCCCCCGTATGTAAATGTATTTTTTTTCCGAATCTTGTCCTGGCACTTCTGAGGCGTTATACTAGGAAGTAATTGGCGTATGTTGAATGCTGAAAAATATATTGCCATTTCATAGCAACAAATCGCACTCAATCACCGCTACGATTCCATATGGAAGCGGAATACGTGGCGGAATCCAGGAATTGACTGATTGGCTTACATATATTCCTTGGATTCACGTTACTATTTTGACTGCAAGCCTCACTGGTAGAATGACTTCGCGGAAAAAATTTCTGGGGAATCGATTCAACATTCCTTGCAAAAGATCAGCAATGTTTTCTTCGTTGACGACGAGGGAACTCACGTTAGAAAACCCTACACTTCCTCAATTTGGTCAGGTTTTTGATGCAATTGAATTTTCGCTGGTGGATGTTTAGTCAGTTTCTGCGTTTATTCAGGTGAACGGAGCTGGTTTTCTCAACACACTTTGCTCGATGAGTAATAATCAGCCCCAAAACATACGACAACACCGCAATACATGCCAAAGCGGTCTTTGATGGGTTAGATATTTGAAAAAATTGTTAGAAGTTCTCGTGCGATGGAAAATCGCTCGAACTTTGTTCGGAAAGAAGAACTTGTAGAACCCAGCCGTTTAGGCCCTCATAACCTCTACCAAATCACATATGTAACCTAGCCAATCACGAATGTTTAGCAATATCTCCACCCTGCTAATAAAAAATCCCCAGTATTGATATTAACTCGGTTACATCCGACAATTTTCTGAGCATTATTATAAAAAATACAACAAATATTGTACAAAAATAAATTGCCTGTGATTTTTTTTTCTATGCAGGAATTGAAAGAAAATCTCTCTACAGCTTCTATGTCTCCAATGTATGTAATGCAAATTACATTATTATTATTTGAAATCATTTTCAAAATTTAGAACACAATAATAAAGTGAAGATGCTATATTTGTTTTTTATATTTTAAAATTTTATTGTTGGATCAATCACCCTCGGAAACTTGTTAGGTCTGCTACCGAACATTTGCTGTTGCAGGATCTTCAAATGAAATGCCGTTTATGCGCCGTGCGTAGAGTCTTTACTGAGAGCTATTCAAATGTTTGAAAGTGTCCAAGTATGCAAGCAATTTGGGGGGGGGGGGGGAGTCACCGAATTCCTTGCCAGGTCCCCCCTCCCCCCACTAAAGCGGTTAAAAATTAAAATTTTGTTTCAATTTTGAGTCCCGCCACAATTGCGATCCATTTTCTCCTCCACAGTGATTAGAGGTTCTCATTCCTTATGTGAGCCGCCAGTGCTACCTTTTTTTGGAGTATCCAATAGCTTTTCACACTGACTCAGTTTGCGTTCTCATCCCAAGGTACCCCAACATCTTTTGCAACCACGAAGGAAACCTTCAAAGTGGGCGCAAAAACCTCGCAGCATTGTGACTAAAGCCCGTTATGTGAACGAGCACCAAACACATCGCTGTCTGAAATGGAATAGTTGGAAAACGAGGAACTTTTGGAACCAGTTTTCCGGTCACGACAAAGTGCCATTTACCAAGCAGCTCGCAGATTGACTCCACACGACCAGAATTACCTCGATACAATGCCATTCACGTACGTGTACGCACAGCACACAATTGCCCTCGGCGTTCACATCGTAAGTGTGAGTGACAGTTTTTAGCTGACGGGAGCAGTTGTTACATGGGCAAGTTCCGCTTACCGCGTTGGAAAACGCCTCACCGCTTTGGAAACCCAACGAGACGCAGACGCACGCGTCGTCTTCGTCTCGTTGATGCAGTGAAGTTTGTTGATTTTACCGGCACACTTGTTCGTTCGTTTTTGTCGATTCAATTCATGTTTCCAATCTTTCCAGTACTTTTCGATTCGAATAGACAAGTTTACTGATGCTGGGAAAGGAGCACAAGGTACCCCTGAAACTCGTACGTGGCACTCAAAAAGCTGGTTTACCCCAAAAAACAGTCCTCATGAGCGATAAAAGTGCTCCAAACCACAGTCATTATTTGCATCCTTGGATGTTTTCTTTTTTACAACAGGTTGTTTACTTATTCTGTTTTTTTGTCAAGTGAACTTTTTTATTTATTTTTCTACGAAATTATTCATAACAATAAATAATAAGTAAATAAATAAATCAAGGATGAAAGTTTCAACCCCTTCCTGGGATGCGGCACATTCCAGTTCCATTCAGAATCGTGGTGGTGATGAATGAAATGCCACCTATACAATGACCTGCGGTGGCCGGCTTATGTACAAGTCAGTGCTTTTATCCTCCCAGACAAATCTGGTATTAATTTGTCGACCCCGGAGGGATGGAAGGCTTGGTTGGCGTGGATAAGCGTATGGATAAAAGGTGTGGATAAAGGATAAGAAATGCATGATGGATCTACGGTATTCAGGGCATTACCACGAGACGATGATGGTTTACTGATACCTTACTGATATTTGAATCCCAAGAAAGTACACTTCGGTGCATCACACTCATGTCCGTACACCGTTGGCCGTGTGCTTAACTGCTACGTTGCCTTGGAGAAGCACAGGGTAAATACATTTTGTTACGCGCTAAAGACTGACTATCTCTGGCGAAAGTATAACAAAAAGAATGAAAACTGGAAGATAAATATTTATAACGATTCTGAACGAACTCCTTGCTTTCGGATGACGCGCGTGGTCGTTCGGGGTACGAGTCGATGACAGAACGCCGATAGTCGACGTCGGGTTTTGCCCACCGCCATCGAAGGGCAGCCTCGAGGAAATCAAAACTTTGATGTTGCGCAGGTCTTCTCTTCCGGATATCTCCAAACAGCGTAGTTCAGAGGGTTGATATCGGGCGAGGAACTTCTCGTTCGAGAAGACTGTCCTCAGGTGCTCGTTGTTCTGTCAACAACTCCAACCCCAATCGTCGTCATCCGAAATCGAGGAAATCGAATCGAAAACTGATGATAATATATTGCCCGGAATCATTATGAATATTAACAGTCCAATTTTCGCTTCTATTGCTTCACTCTTGCCAGAGATATTCAGCTCTTTAGGCGTAGCAGTATTTATTGTGCACCCTTTATTTTGGCCACCAGGCCTCAGTCTTTAGATGAGTGCACAACTGTTGGTTTCATAAATCACTGCTACGACAAAGGTAATGCCTATACAACCCGAAAACCGGACATATCGCTTCATTTCATGTTTCGGGTTATTCCTACAACGGAAAGATGCCAGGACGAATGTTTCATTTGCGAAAAGACATTGATCACTCGGCATAATTTCGATGGCTGTGTCGAGTCTACGTTCAAAATCCACCTTAATCATCTTTTGACCCAGTATTTTTTCGACAGAACCCACGAATTTTTCCGAATTGGTCAAATTACCAGTTTGATTAATGGGCCAAAAACTCAGCTCAGGAGCTGATTCGACCGTGAACGTGGATTTCACATTGGATCGCCGCCAAAACAGCTGTTTCGCGGGGTACAGGCGCTTGTACTTATCATTTACCAGCATTGCTCATTCAGAAAAATGCCCGTGACTTAACTCGAAGGATATTTTGGTACTTTGAAAGCAAAGTTGACACCGGTGTCAAAACCGTATCGCGCAAATGAGCCGCTGCCGCAAATGATTCTTTCATCATTGAAATTGCCCAAATCCTAGTCCTCTGATAGTGCAAAAGTAATTAAGACGGCCGTTCGATGAAAGCAAAAAAGTTTTTTCGAGGATTTTTTCAAATCTATCGGCATTTGCCCTCTACTGACAGAATTGTGGGATCTATCTCACCTATAACAGATTATGAAAAATCTCAAGACCCAACGGACCAACGCCAAACTTCCCATCAGAATAGCTCTGAATCGAAAAAGTGTCTCAAAGTGTCTCACAGGTGAAAGTCCACTACTATGGAAAAGAAACGCTGCGACTCCCACTAGCAAGAATTTACAGTTTTTTCAACATTTCATACTGTTCTTTCCAGTCACAGCCTTAAATGACCAGTACCTACACGCAAACTGCGATATAAATAGGTAGGTAAAGCCAAGCTTGACTGATGGCGCCACTTCTCCCTCACAGTGTCGTACCCTTGTTCAGGAAGTTATGCAAAAGGACATCAGGCACTTTCAGCGTTCCAAAACACACTCGAAAGCCGTTTGGAGAAATGTCTGTGTCTGTAGATCCTTTTTTCTAATTCGGTAGTCTTGCTGAAGAATTACCTTATTCACGGGACACTTAATGCCTAGGGTCCGTTTATCCAAGTAGCATGAATTTTCTTATGCAATAAATACAAGTATAAATAAAATAACCGCTTCATGTATAATCGTATTGATATCCAATAATGTCACCTTTCTTTCTCAACCATCCCTTATGTTACTTTCCTCCAAACTTTCGTCCTCCATGCGAAGTGAGGTAAAAACGAGGGTTCGCCAGGAAAAGAGAAACTAGCCTGGCAAGTTTCCGCTTGTCATTCAAAGGCGATGCCTTCAACGTCGCAACACGATGTGGTATTTCCTAATGTACGCACCACAGCTCACAAACACCCGATGCACCCGATTGCTCTTGTGCTCATTCTGCGATATCCATGTGATGGCGATGTCGTCAGTTTATAGTCTCATTCTACTATATACACAACTTGTAAAGGACTGCTACCATTCATGAGCAGATAGATCCACATACACCTGCACGATTTTGACATTCCGCTACAGGGGAGACAGACTGAGAAGGAGGGGTGTGTGGCCTCATGTCGAATATTCGCTATCGGAGTCGCACTCGCGGCGTCAACAGCACGACTTGCTGCGGTCAGTTGAAATTCCACTCAAGACGCAAGGGGTTAGTACCGTGGGCGTCCTTCGAAGAAGTAGCTGTTTATCTCATCATCCTCTCACGCAATAACTTTTGCCCTAAAAAGACAAAGCAGTAACAGAGAAAGTAAAAGAAATAACAACATTACATGGTAACAATCCTAATTGAGAAGATGATTCGAGCGTGAACTTTGAAAGGGAGTGTACGCAATCGCACGCGAAGAAATCCGTCGCTCGCTGGCTCGCAAAAATTCTACGTTGGGTTACAAACCCGAGACTAAGTGACAAAAACTGAGCCCTTCAACTGAGTCCATGCCCACTCAGCACCACCGCTCACTGCTAGCATCCAGAGACTTATGAATTCGTGCGTGCTTTTTGATCTTTTCATAGCATCCCCGTCCATTTCCCGACGGCTGGCAGGGCGAGGCCTGCGGACTTGGATGAACGTGTATCGATCTCTCTCACCCCGCCACACACTCTCACCCATGTCTGAAGGCCGTGCCTTGCCAGCCTTCGGGAACTGGACTGTACTCATTTCATTGTCTGGCTCGGTAATCCAAGGAAATCTATCGTAGAATAGTTACAACGTGTTTATACTTTGCGGTACTGGCGTCAGCGCGTGGCTGCCGGTCTCTGCGTCTCTGCCTGTGGCACCCTGTCCAGCTGCTCGCGCCGTCTCTGCATTCCCCCGTTCCACTCTGCCTCGTTGCCTGTGAACGCAGCCACGCCCTGTCGACGCAAAGTATGAATGCGGTCTGATAAGAATTTTACACCATGTACACTATGTACAGTCTATCCAATGAAAAGAAAGATAATGAAGATTTTAAAAGAAAATCAGTTGCACGACACATCCGAACAAAGAAGAAATATGAAGAAGTCGAGAAGTCGATTAATGGTGTTCATATATGGGCTTTTTTAGAGGGCATTGAGATACTTATGGCCGGTAAGAACACGGTGGAAATCCCTGATTTTTATGGGGCGGTCTTGTTTACTTTTGATTTTTGATAACTGCTGATTTTCGCTGCAGCCCGCGATGCGAAAGTTGTTACAAGTATGCTGAGTTATGAGCAAAAGCTTTGGTCTCGGACGGGACTCGCATCCGCGGTGAATTATGGACTGCGGGTTCGATTCCGTGCGAGGCCGAAGCTTTTGCCCATGACCCAGCATACTGGTAGCGGTTCCCTTTAGTATTTATTTTTGCTTACTTACATCTTGCCAGATTCGGAAAACCGCTCGTCAGTAGCAGTACCATCCAAATATTTTTCAAAGTTCACACTTTATCATGATATTCGACCTAAGATGGGAGAATTTAGAGCATGTATTCCTCTTTCCCTTTGACTGTCAAATAGCTGCTCTGAGACGGTTTAATACTCAAAAATAGAAACCATCCCAGAAAGAAACAACATAAATCGATACTGCGGTATTTTCTTGTATTCTTGTGTGCTTCTTGTGGTATTTTCTTTTCTTTCGCAAATCGAATGTATTTCAAATTCGTAGCTCTGTTTATTCGTGTGGTGCACCATAGAGTGTAAATAAATGAATAATCAAATATTATGAGTGATACTGAGTGACAAAAGGGGGAAACGAGAGTCACCTCCTCCTGTTAATCAGTTTCACACACGATATCGATTTGATCAGGGCTTGAAAAACATGACTTCCATACCGCTGGGGAGAACTTTGCACTTACGAATTCCTACTGTCCGTTTTAGCCTTTCGCAATATTCACTGATTGATGTCAAATGATTTCCACTTCCACTTGAGTGAGCTTCAATGATAACTGGCGGTCGTTGATCTTTCTTGTTTTCACCAAGGCGAGCGGCGCGAGTGAGGCGGCGGAAACACACACGTACATCAGTCGAGTGACATAAGCATCAATGAGATGTCATTTCCTTTACCGTTGACGGTTTCAGATTAGAAACCGTCAACGACAAGTCGGCCTGTCCTGTGCTGTGTGTCGCGTAATGTGCACGTTGATGAAAATGACAAAATGATTAGCTATCATCGTACATGAGACCGTGATCACCTAATAAGGAATGTGTCATAAATGAGTAAAGGGCGCTGACTTATACACCATGGAAACACCACACACTCATGTTTCAACCCGATTTGTGACTACCTATAAATGTGGAATTGGTTTCAAACATAAAGGTGCTATTACAATGAGAAGAGAGGGGCATCCTTTGAAAAGTTGCACATCTTAACTTCTTTGAAGAATATTTGAGTAGCCATTCTGCACACTAAGGCGTAAATTTTTGCCTGTGCATGGAGGAAGAGATCTCTTTCCCCTAATAGGTTTAAGTGAAAATAATGTCTATAGTGGAATGCACCACCCCCTCTCATTGCGATAGCACCATAAGGATAAAGGATAAAGTTTTTGGCGTTAATCAATCCCTTCTGTGGGATGCGCCGCACATTCTAGTTCCATTCAGAATCGTGATGGCTGGTGAATGTGATGTGGCCTATACAATGACTTGCGGTGGCCAGCCGATGTACAAGTCAGTGCTTTTATCCTCCCAGACGAGTCTGGTACCAATTTACCGACCCCGGAGGGATGGAAGGCTTGGTTGGCCTGGGCGGGAGTTGATGCGGGATTTGATCCCCGCACCATGAGAGTGGGGTGCGCGCCACCTGTCACTACACCGCCTCCGCCCGATAGCACCATAATGGTACTGTAATAAGACTAGCACAATGGTCAGTACAGCCTCCCTTGCGCCTTTCCGTTAATTACACAATTCAGAAAGTATGAAATATTCGTCTGTTTAATGGGGGGGGGGGGGGGGTTCGATCCACGGATCATGTGTGCGATAGTAGAGCTTTTTGCTGCTACCTTATACTCACCTATGGGAACATGAATAGCGGTAGAAGAGATTATTACAAAATGCTGCTTCAATTCCAGAAAGAAAGACTTATTAGACACCTCAAGCAAATCTTAAGGAATGCGCCACGCATGCTCTTAATTATTTCCTACTTTGTAACTTATTTTCTTATTAATTATCAGATATGTGACATTTGAAATGGCACAACTCCTTTGGTGATCTACTCGGGCTCCAGTTTTCATCTAATCAAATTCCAGAGATTAAAAGGTGAAAGGTGTCATGAGTTTTCATTCGGTAGATATGTAATACCCACCCCCCCTTTCATTTGTAAATTTCGAAACCCATTCTTATGAGACTTGAATGTTTTATGGCCACTAGGCGAATATGATTTAGAGGGGCACATTACTAGTTTCGATTCAAATATGAATTAAAAATTTCCTGTTTTAATATTTGTGTAATTGCTTGCAGATACCGTATACCTATGCGAAACCGGTTGTTTCAAATTGTAAGTTTGTACGAAATTTAAATTCTGATCAGTGAGAACAGCCATTTTTAATAGCTCACCTTTGAAGAGAATGCAATGTTGCTTGAGAATTGAAAGTAAATAAATATAATAATATAAATAATATAGCCTGGGCAGAAATAATTTTTAATAAAAATAGGTAATTAATCAAACTGTATGTCACTTTGACTGAACGGTTTTTTGAATCCTTAATATAACTTAATTCTACGTATCCTTTTCTTTTCGCCTGAATCGCGCAAATGGTGAACTGTGAACAATACCGAACTGACCGGATTATGGTACACTGGTAATCACAGTTACCATAATCACAGTTATGGTATAGCTAATCACAGTTACCATAATCACAGTTATGGTATAACTGTGATTATGGTACACTTATCTGACAACCTGAAGTGTTCAATTTCGAAGTATCTTTCAAAAAGAGTGCTATCAACACCCCTCGTGATTCCCCCTTCAGTGATGAAACCATTTCTGGTGCGCACGGATCCACCCACACACCAACATCTGTTCAATCATCGTTTTCACTACTCTCGACATCAAACACTTATGATGACACTGTCAGCACACACTCTAACCGGCCGGTAAACCGACCGTCAGCAGTGTCACCGTCGTCGTACAGGTCGTCGATGACGATGCCGTGTGCCGCCGTCTCACCAACCTGTTTCACACACCGCCACTGACTGGCCTGTCTCTTTAAGGCACTGATGACTGATAATGCATGATCACACGAGCTTTTTCTGACATCGATTTCTTCGCCGTCGGCGTGTAACCTCTCACCTTTTCATACTAATCGATTTGATTAGCGACAGTCGCTTAACAGTGGCTTTACTACCACCATTTCCTTTTGTAGACTCGATTGCACATCTATTAGTAGCCGTTTAGTCAGTTTGTGCAGCGATTAGGACATTGTCACAAGTCGGAAACGGACATATGTTTCTGAAAAACCTGTATAACTCCTATTCTGAATATCTCTAAAGGCAAATATCTTCGCTACAGTAAGTTGATGGATGATATTGTTGACTACGACTATGTACAACAGTTACATAGCACCTTGGCAGCTCTCATTTCGAACGCACTCGGACGGGCTGGAGCCCAGAGAAATGGGGACGTGGGGAACATGAAAGACACGCAGGGGGTTTAAGGTGAGCGGTCGTGCTGCGAAAAATATTATAGTTATGCTATTTTTTTCGTGTAAAACATCCTTTGCATCCCTGTCTTTTGGGCTCATCTGGTAAGGAGTCATTTGTGAACGTCTAGTCTCACTTAATCATCACTTTCGAAGGAGCGATTTTGATTTTATAGCTTCCATTAAATGTTTGCGTATTGATCGTTTAGACGGCATATCTGCCACTGTAAGTGGATTTTCCAGTTAGGACACTCAATGATTCGATTAGGCCAATCTGTCTGTCGTGTGTGAGTGAATCGATGAACTTCTTCAGTTAACACCATCAGGTCATGTGTTATTTCTTCGGAACCCATTAAGAGCGCCGTAAAACTCAACGGTTAATCTTCAATTTGGGACCGAATTACCCACATTAAACGTATTAATCGATGTAGCCGGAGGGTAGGAATTCCAGAGTTCAAAATTCGTTAACTTGGAGGGAATAAACTGCTGTTTGCTCTCTGAAACAAATCCACCCCGTTTGTCCGATTTACTGAATTCTATTGTCCACCCTAAACGAGCAATCTAATTGCCCAGCAGCAGCCCCGCGGCACCTTCATAAGTTCAGAATGTGACAGTGTGGTATACCGTAACCGCTGCTAATATAACGAAGCCAATATTAAGTAGCAAAGCACGCCCGGTTGTGTGCATATGCTGCAATGTTATGTCGAAAAAAAAGCAGCATTGCTGCAAGTACACACACTGTTCCCCATCAGACGCCTAATATTCCACAGAAAGCGGTCTCTTTTTATTTCGGAAAGGTTTACTGACCTATTAATTTCACTTCTATAGATTGTCTATAAGATGTAATGCGTTTATAACAAAATTGTGGTACTTTTTATGCAAACTGATTGCCAACAAATCCGATTACGGTACACCATCTCAACATCCTGAACTTATAAGCGTGTCGGCGTTGCCTGGTGTCTGTGAGTATTGGAATGGTTATTTTTAAATAGTGATGTACATCTGATTCGGCCAAATCAGTCCCACAGGCATTAATTATGGAAAGGAATGACTGGCGCAATAAGGCTGAGCGAATCAAAGTCGAGCAATTATTTCTAACCTGAGCTCTAATGGATGGCAATTCGAAAAGCTAGAATTCCAACCGAATTTTTTGAATGCATGGAAGAGTTGCGTGAATGCATTATGTCTAATCGAGTGAACACATATCGAAAGTAAAAGGAATTCCATTACCACAGTCGTGAATCCTTTCCAGATCCATGGTACGTAGCATCACAAGGCATTCGAAAAACAAAATTTGGATAAGAAAAAGAAAACAAGATTCAAGACGAGATTTGGCAACTGTTTTCAAAATGTTCTTCAATCGAATCACTTGCTGTCTACTCCACATGACTTCACGTTTTCCCAAGGCATTTTTGAGGTCTTTTCTGTGCAATTATGGGTAGGTGGGATACGTGGAATACTTATGAAGTCAATTCCTGTAAGCTACATATTAGGTTGCAAGGAAATTTCTGGCCTGTGTGGTACATTCACAAGATAAATTCAAATTTGAAAGCGTGAGTGTCAGACCGACTAACATATTGTGCCTTTTGAGTAGTCAATAAATTGCTTTTTTTGAGTGTAGCTTTTCTTCAGAATTCCATAAGGCTTTTGGAATCATTAGGGAACTTTAGAAAAAAGGCAAAAAACACTTTGAGGTGACTCCTCTGCTCGAGTTTTATTTTGGTCGAACCCTATGGAGGCAACTACAAATGTGAGCTCTGAAAGGGGAGGAATCAAAGCATCGGATAGAACAGTTTGTCACTGATTTTGAAAGAGCAGAAAAAAGAATAAGTTGAATTTTCGCTTTCCGAAGCAAATGTGATTGAACACCTCAGGCAGCTCTGATTCTCCATCACTCGAAAAATGGGTGCCGCACGTCTACTTAGAGCAGCCATGCGCTACCGTATCTTGACAGATCGTCTTCCACGAATGGGAGGTTGCAGGGCCCTTACTCGTTCGCGTCATACTCGCCAGATCTAGCGCTAACGCTAACCCCACTATTCCAAGCATCTGTACCCCCCTCCACTAGCTGAGGGTTCAGTGAGCGTGATGATTTGGAGTAGACTTTTTACCATTTTGAACCATGCAAAGCGTCAAACTTTTCTGAAAATGGGATAAGCAAAAATGCATTACGTTGGCTAAACTATGACGAGTCGAATAGTTCTTATTCTATAAAGAAAGATGCAGTCTGAGCCAAGGATAAAGTAAAGGGGTAAAGTTCCTGAAGATAAAGTGGCGAAAGTCGGCTAGAACTTCCCTTATGACCTGATAATAGCTTCCAGTATTCAGAGCCGAAGCAATGGATCTTGAAACTGGTGCAAGATGATGCTAAAGGGGTCGGTCTCATTGGCGGACCCATTCCTGACAGGAGTCTCTATTAGAGGGCAAGGTGTCTGCCTACCGTCTCTGTTGCCTACTGCGGGGGAGCGGAAAACTACACTGTACCACTGGGCAGAATCGGAAAAAAAATTTAATAGCTGCACCACTTGGAGTTCTCATTTTAACAATTAATCTGAAGTAGAAAATCTGCTACCACACTGGAGTAGTGACTTTCAGCAGTTAAGACTAAGCCACTATCTGATACACCTTGTTCTTTTCTTTTGGACCAGATACTTCTCTTTGCCGAGCAGTCACCGATCCACACCGTACGAGAGCTCTCCAACCAACAAATGCGCCATAAGAATACATCCTTTGCGAATCGTCAATGTATTCCTCTCCCGAAGTGAGGTTTCTACTGTTGATGGAGTCCTCAAATGTTTTTGAGTCCAGATTTCTGCCACTGGTCGGTTCTGCATGAATATTTCTAATAACTGTGTTTTACAGTAACAGCAAATAAAGACAGCTGGTGTAGCGAGGTGCACTTGAATGTGTTATGGCAAGTTTTAAGCGCGAAAATTCATGTCCACTCTCACATTTTATAATGTGCTATCCTATTCTGAATGGAAACTTCTTGTTTCTGACTCATTAATTCAGTTAAGAAACCGTGTACTTAATCTCATCTTACACGGAAGGCCCATCAGGTCATGGTGAGCTTTCTCAAAACGGTTTTTTGCATTATATAGGGTCACATACATGAAGCAAAAAACCGGTCTCAAATTTGGCTAAATGGTTTTGGGGGCCCAGAAAATAGTTGATGGTTCGGTCCCCACTGAGGACAAATTTTTGCATTTTTCTAGTTTTCATCCATTTGTGCTCATGTAAGACCATACGTGCAAAATATGTGCAAAATCAATCTTTATTCTACCAGGGAAGCGTTATCTCCAGTATTTTTGCGTACTAAGCGGATGATTGGTTTGGACCTGCCAGCGTTCATAACAGGGGAACTAGGCGTTTTCCCGCGAAGAACGTGAGATATTCAAGCTCAGGGGGTCGAACTACCTTAGGTGGCAAGTTTTCAGCCTAATCGTGATTTGGACCCAAACTCGGAAAATTGGGCGTACTACTACTGCCATAGTAAAGAGCACTCAACGAAAGGAGATCGCTAGCCGATATAAGGAAATCTTTGCTATCTTTTGCCTTCGCATGGTGTTGCTAGGTGCATTTCACTTGGAATGCGTTGATTCTGCACATGCCCCACTGCATTTTAATCGAGGCTGTAAGTTGTTCGTCTGTACAAGTAGTGCAGTGACTGTGTGCACATGTCCACCCCACTGTCTCGAGTTTGGGTCAAAATCTCAATATGGATAATATTTTGTATCTAGGGCTAATTGAGTCTCCTGAGCACGAATATCACACTAGTTTCGCAGGAAAACGCTTGGCACGCGTGCTAGAGGCGCCGAAGGGTCCAAACACTTCAACAACTGAAAGCTTGCAGGTGAGGTCACTATCGTGTACCAGCGGCGAAAATTGCAGTCATTTTGCACGTGCGCAAATAGTATAGCGCTGGACAAAGAAAATTAAGGCAAATGCAAAAGCGAAAACTTCGAGGGGACTTGAACCACAAACATCCCCTCCATCGTGCCAATGCCAATCCAGCCCCCTAACCATTCGGCCATCCAACCACTGTGAGCACGGTCCCCTGTGCACCTCCTATCAGCATTCTTTGCTTCGTTAAGCAGTTACCATAAGTGATTCTACATTTTTGAACCACCTCGCAGTGGTTTTGGCGTAGGTTTGAAGACAGTCTTCAGATATGCATATACTGAACGCCGCAGCTGGAAAGCATTGCAGGAAACTGGTCAAAATAGCTTCTTTCTAAGCAACTTTGTCACTCATTTTCTGGGCCCCCCAAAACCATTTAGCCGAATTTAAGACCGGTTTTTTGCTTCATGTATGTGACCCTAGAAAATGCAAAAAACCGTTTTGAAAAAGCTCACCATGACCTGATGGGCCTTCCTTGTTAGAGACCCGACAAGACACAATGAAAACTGTTGGATACCGCCACCTTATCAATCTTTTCCAGTTCAACTCTCATTTAGTGTCTCGGATACATACATATGTATATGGCAAAGCCCCATTTTACAGTCATAATGACCGAGGAGTCAACCAAAAAACAACACAAAAGGTGCCAAATCAATAAATTTTATTAAGACATTTAAGAGGCTTTTTTCTGCTCTCTCTAATTTCTTCCATGTGATAGACCCAGACATAAGAGAGGAGAAAAAGTCGGAAGGGACAAGAACGAGGGGACTTGGCGCCTTAATAATTCATTCCTCAGCCAAAAAGGGCACATTCCACAGTTGCGCCGCGCATTACTGCTCATGGTTTACCGTGTTCTGTGCTTCCAAGCTGCAGATACGCTTCCGGCCAGGCTCATTCACCATACCTTTCTCCTCTGAAGCCATACTAGTAAACCTGGATTACAGACCAACCAAATTGCATTTTTCCAGATGAGAACTGCGGAATTAACGCTCAGCTCCCTTAGTTTTTCTGATCTTTTCTCTGAAGTTTTTAACTCAGAAAAGAAGCCATAATAAAGGGAACTCCTCTCTAAAAGTCACAGAATTTGTGGTCGAAAAGATCCGATGATTTTATATTTCTAAAAATTTTCTAGAGATTTCACTGATCATAAGCTCAAAATGACCCACTGACTGTGTCAAATTTCACTGGGGGAGGGGGTGAGGGTACAGGTAGGGTTAGTAATACAGTGCGTTTCATAATTATAGAGTCGCCCCCGATTTTCAAGCTTCCAGATCAGGCAGCCAAGCGATGACTTCGATGGTCGTACAGGCTGTACAGGCAGATTTCTCGCCAAGAATAACCTTGGTATCCGGATTTTGATCAAGATGCATTGAACCTAAGCTTTTCATCTTTTTGAGAGTAGGGCTACTCCGGGTGGGTGACGATTGATGTGTGCAAGAAAGGATTCTCTACGTGAAAAGTGGTTCACTCACTCACGGAGAAGCATCTTTCCTCCTCTACCCCACCCCAACCACATTTATCAGCCTGTTCAATCGGATTTCTTCGTTCGAAAATATTTGGTTACATGGTCATTACATGGTCAGACTAGTCATTCACCACTTCTTCATTACTGGAATAGTTGTGATTACTTTGAAGTGACTGAACTGCTTTACTTCCAGAAAAATTCCCCCAAGTATGTAGTTTCCGAAAATAGAACACTTCTGAAAAAAAATTAAAGTCCTTGCACTAACAAATGACGTTTCTATTATCTCAGCAGCAGCTGTTTCCTGGCAAGTAGTTCTTATTCTTGTTGAACGTTGCTACGTTCAATTGCCACCTCTCACTGCTACTTTAACATCCAAGTATCGATTATCAAGCCTTTCTCATTGGCAAACTCACCGTAATTAACTGCAACATTTGCAACATGTTGTGCATATCGTTATTGATGAGCAAGGAGGGGCATTTATTGACGTTGCTTAACGTTTTTCCTGAATCAACGCCTCCGCAGACTTAGCAGTGACTGCTGAAGTTATCACTGAGCGTGGTGGCAGATCTTCAATTTGAAGGTTTTTGAAAGCTCTCAGTCGAAACGCTGGGAGGCTTTAGTTACTCATAAATTTCAAAAGATCACTTATGTCTGGAGGACTGATTGATTTATGCTCCTGCTTGTAAAACATAAGAAAGACACTAAGCAGTGATAAGAAAGATATGTACTTGTTATCGAAGCGAATGTCACAGCAACTTTAATCATAAACCCTAAAGTGTGCTAGAGTGAAGCTGTATTATCTCTGAGCTTTGCAAATTTGCTAAGTCCTAGGTTATTGTTCACAGGTCTTGCTGTTAGATTTATTGCAAGCTTGAACGAAAAGGGGTTTATTTACTATCGAACGTGAATGCCATTCGAGTTCCATCATCACTCCTGGAGATCTTCCCGAAATTGGCTGGTTTCAAGAGCTTTTCTATGGTGTGCATACGCTCATGGCTTCAGTATTTGTGATTTCCGTACTAAAGCCGCGTTCACACTCTGCGGTACCTGCGACTGGCATGGCTGTGTGTCTCTGCGTCTCTGTCTGTACCACCTTGTATCGTTGCATACGTCGTCTCTGCACCTCCCCCGTGCCACTCTGCCGCGTTGCCTGTGAACGCATCCCATGCCCTGCTGGCGCAAAGTATAAACGCGGCCTAACACTAGAAACAGGAATCCCATTAGAGCGACAGACCAGGTGAAGAATCGACAAACGTTTGGGTTTGTCGAGAGCAGGGTCCTGTTAATCACCCACAGGCTATTTTTGCTCTCGTAGACGTACAAAGACACGCAGAGACGTCAACCGATCTACATCGAGGGAGTCCAATAATGGGACTTTTATACCATGTTTGACTAAGCAGACTTAATGGGCTTCCTTCTGTGGACAGAGTGATTCAATATCTGATCCGCTAATAAAACTACTCTTTAAAACAGAAAATAGCTTTCTAATTATACGAGTCTCATCCAAAACATAAAACAAATGTTTAAAAAATACTATTTCAGCAAAACTATGGATTAATATATGTGGGTTCCAAGAGCATTTTTCTGACCTTTCTAAGTAATAAATAACTTCTCTGTTGTACTTCAATTGCCGCGACACCTATTAACAAAATTATGGAAATGTTAAATGTCACATATTTCTTGAAATACGACACACCATTCATCAACATTGAATCAGAATCCTAGAACTAGTTTTTTTGTATATTTGTGACGTAGATTGACCAGTAGGGATCAATAAGTCAGACTTGCGACCTTCAATAAAAGCTGCTCAGTTAAATTGATTGGGTCTCGATAGAGATTCTTGTAAATGACTCACCTCCAAAAGGCCTTGATCCGTGCCGGAATCGGCTTCTCAGTAAGTTAAACAAGATGTCTCACATTCAGCCAACACATTACTCATGCCTAAATTCAGCAAAAATTAAAGACAGTGTTTGGGATGATGTGGGTGACAGGGAATCCAAAAAGGAGGCATTCACTGAAAAACTACGGGGCTGAAAGGCCTATGTATGACGAAATCCCGCGCAAAAGGCGCCCCCTTGAGCAGTGGCGGAGGCGGCTTCATTCAGGGCAAGCCGCCTTGGTTGGTGAAGGAGATCAGCAGGATTGCAAGTATCGCAGCGCGCTTTCTCACTTTTAGCTTGAAACTCACTACATGAAAATAGGTGCTGTCGCATTCCCGAACATCCCTACATGTTAACGTCTTGGTGATGTCAATGGAAAACCCATGCGGACTACCCGCCTCTTGACGGAAAGGTCGTCCGCGCCTAGAACCAACGGTGGGACGGGGTCCTATTTCTCGGGTTTTTGGCCATTTCCATTCGTTTTTTCTCCACTATCCCTTTACTAGGCATCTCGACTTTCATATTCACTACTTCTTTTACTTTTCGTCTGAATTTCCCCTAAAGCTGCCTTTAAATGAGTGCCTTAATCAGTGCGATTCAATACTTTACGTACGATGCGCCACGCTTCGATTTCCATTCGGAATCGCAGCATTTTGACCTTTCTGGCCTACACTATAAACACTTGTGGGAACACCCATGTGTAACCCATGTTTTGTCTTCCCATTTCGTAGATGCTTGCATAACTGTCGACCCCATAGGAATGGGAGAAGAATCCTCCTGCTACGTGGTGAAAAAAGTGTTCGCCGAGCTGCCACACGCTGCCTGGACTGTCTGAATTAGCAGTTCTGTTTTTTGAGCTAGAAGATTTTTTGGGCAATCTTGGAAGAACTCATAAATCAAGTTTATTACATGTATCTCAGAGACTAAAATTAGATGTTAAGCGACTCAGAATCTTCTCATTTTCCACTGATTTACGGATTCACATATTTGTTGTCAATTCGAATCACTTTTACGAATCAATCCTTACTTTTTGGTCACAGTAATGTGCAAAAGAATCGAAAAATTCCTTTGCACATTACGGTACCTTCATCGGTTTCTTCTTGTTCTGCTAAGTGTGTTGAGTCATCAATGTGAAAAGTGAATGGTTTCTTGTTCGCTTCCATCCGTTTTAACCCTCTAGCAGCTGTAGACGGCACGTTCATACAATATCAGTTGATATTTTCAAGGTGACGTGGGAAACGCTCAACGAAAAATGTCGAGAAAACTCAGCGTATCAAATGTGAAAAAGAGTGAAGGACTCTAAATTCAAAATACTAGAATGAACATTATAAAAATACTGCTATTGAACATTCATATCCTCAAAAGGTTTCTTAACAGCACTATAGTGAATAAAAAATACACATATATAAATAATTTAATAAAGATAAATATGTAGATTATATATTAGAAATATATACGTATAACTAAACTTGGCAGATATTCTGATACCATGTCAAAAGAATGGAAAGTGAAAACAGAAATAGTCACCAGTTTTCTGCAGTTACACAGATTTTTACCAATTTTTCACCGTCTTCGTAGCAAAAGTGTTGTTCAGTACAAGTAGGGACACATGCACTCCGCGTCGGAATCGGTGCCCCAATCACGCCTCCGATCTTTGCGATCTCTTCTACTGGACATATGTCACTTTAGCGACTTCTATTTCGAGTGTCAAAGTACAGCGTAATCGTTTTTCAAACTGATAGATTTGAGCCTTTTGAACGGAAAAGTTAGTGCTTCGTCCAATAAATTCTGTCTGTACACTATACATAACGTACACGTACATTGGCACCGATACTCTATGTAGGCGATGTCTGGGGAAATGGAAAATGATTTTGAGTACCGGCTAGCGCTGTGGAGCAGATATATAGGATAGGTGCTGAGCCAAGTGCACCCATGAATCTGAATGGAAATCAAATAAGTGGCAAGATCTTAGCTAACTACTGTATTCACACATTTTCACATAAATCTGAGAACTACTTCTACCTGAAGCTCTTTACAAGCCCTAACGATGTGTCAGCATCCATGAAATAAGAAAGCTATTGCAACCGCAGGTCGCCTCCAAGAATAAAAATAATAAATAAACGATAATAAACATTTTCGCCCAAATTTTAAACCTTCCCCTAATTGTGATGGTTAGGAATGTGAAACTTCTGCACAAAGGTTTTTCAGTGGAACGTGCATGAAAAAAATTGAATGACCTTCACGCTCCTTTGCAAGAAAATTTGCCAGACATCTCAAAAATGTGGATCCTCTTTGTAACAAGAAAGGAAATAAATAACCACACCGGTACTTGACTTAACAAATTCATATAATATTATCAATTGAATGCTTCTTGTTAGAATAAACCAAAGCATTCATTAAGCAAGTCGAACCTGAAATAAATCAACAAATATGAACGCAAAACAGGTATTAATATATGAATTAAATTTTTAACAAGTTTTCAAATAGGCTCTCAATTCGCAATGCTTTCGTGTTGAATTCTTCCTTCAAATCCAAGCAGTATTTTTTGAATTTTTCGATGCGCAGCTTCCACTAAAAAATAAAATATGTCGGGTTGTCTCACCTTTATTTGCTCGCCGAACATTTCAATACCTTCAACTCATCATGGCTGCTATAGCTGCTCTTTCGTAGCACAGGAAAAAATTCCAATTTTTGACAAACCTGTAAATTTTCACACCAGGCTACTTGCCTGTAGAACCCGCGAATAAAATCACAAGCGGAGTTCAACGGAACAAATCGTTAAACTCGAATAATCTCAACGCTTAATAAATTGACTAGTACTCCAGATTAGTGCATTCATATCCTTCTAGAAAAACATTTGAATGTTTTTTTTTCAGTTTTCGGTACTGCTGGTAGGGCTGGAGCACCTTATAAATCTGTAAATCCAATATCATCTCACTAACCCGAAGCAGGGTTCCCTGAGGCAACGTATTCTTCTGAATGGGTTACTGTAGAAGGTCTCTGATCACCTCGAACACCTCAAAACTTTGCCTAGATAGGCATTCAATTGTGCCTACGATATGACGTGGAAGTGGAGTGTGGATTGCACTGAAGGAACGGTTTGAAGCGAACGGCTCTCCTGCTCCGAACAAACGAGTCAAATTACTTCTATATTATACGAATAGTTGTTACATTTATGTTGAGTAATGAGCAGAAGCTCCGGTGTCGGACGGGACTCGAACCCGCACTTCATGCTGGAATTTTTTTATCAATGAATTACGACTAATGAAATTCGAAATATCAAAAAGTAATTTCAACAACTAAATTTTTTGCATGCTTTTTCTTTTTCTATGTGTCATTTCTCTAGACTTTTTCTTGTCATCTTATAACGACAACTTTCTTTTTCTCTCTGGTTCTATCTCCGAGTGGTTGCAAATGACTGCAAAAGGAATTTTTCAAGTGCGAAGTGATACGAGAATCTTCTAGACCTTTGCCAGCACTTTTTAATCTGTGATAAAAGATAATCAATGCCACTTTTTACTCAGATTCCTATCATTTTAGCTCACCTCTGTCCTTATCTAGGTCATTCTTATCAATCACTAATTCTTCTTGGGTAGACTTTTTTCCTCAATTCCAATGATTCTCGAACGTTTCCGTCTTGTTTAGCATTGTGATTACTTCGTGATTCACCGTCGCCTTTTCTTGCCAGGGTCGTTGTCGTCGACAAGTGGGCGGAGCGCAGTTTCGTATTGGTCAGCATCCAAGTGAGGGGCGTGGCCTTGAGAAGACAGCAGCCCGAGCGCAACTTGCTCTCCAACCCTCCGTAGCCGCCGACGCGACTCCATTCGTCAGCGCAACTCACGCGCGTTATCAGCAAAACGCACAACGCACACATACATTCAGCCAAATAAGAGGCCCGTTTGCAACAGCAGCAGCAGCAGCGACCACGATGACGCAGGTCATCTGCCATGACCTGAATGAGGTTCGTTTGGACGAGTTTTCATAATTCACCTAGAATTTACTCATTGATTTTTGTTTCATTTCACTTTTCTTACCTGACTGAACCTACTATCAATCACATCATTCCAGGTCTGGGACGATATTAGCGAATTCCTGGACCAAGAAAATTTCCGCATCGGTGAGGTCAGCCGACTGGCATTCTCGCCACTTGAAACGCCGACAGTCGGTATGCTCACTCGAGCGCCTCGAGTTCACGATCAGCTCATCCGAGAGCCACCGATCACCCTGGCTATGCCACCACCAGCGTTACCTGGCGCTACATTTGCTCCAGCAGCACCGAACCGATTCCCGACGTTCGCATCCACTTGTGCCTTGGCTGCCTCGGCAACTGCCACCACTAGTACTGTCGGAAGTACTTGCTCAGCACAACCAACTACTTCGACTGTTATTCCTAGCTATTATCCTCCTCCTACAGCACAGCCACCACCACCCCCACCACCAGCAGTACCAGCGGTTCCGCAACAGCAACAAACATCGCAACAACCACCACCAGTACCCATAAAGGAAGAATCACCACCGTCCAGCCCTGAGATACCGTATCTGTATTTGGATGCCACTTATTCACGAAGTCCATTGGCCAACAGTTTGCCCGCACTGAATATGCCCAGTCAGCGAAATCGAAAAACAAGCAGGTGAGCGAGTTTCCTTGGAATTTTGCATATTTCTGTTTCAATTTGATTATTTACACTTTGGAAGGACCAAGGTACTCAGTGACGATGCATGCGTTATTACTTACTATTGCTTCTTATCATTCATTACTACCATTTATGTGCCTTATTTTTCTACCTTTCATTATTTCACTGCCTGCTCTACAGCATTTCGTACTGGCATTTTCTCTTGCTGTTAAGTACCCATAATGAGTACGATGGTGGTCACAAGGCCTCCCAGCTCTTGTCCAGGACTTTTTAATCCTTTCCTACTATAACTAATTTTTTCCTATCGGGAACAGCCAAGTTTCACATGTTAACCAACCGGTGGAGCCCCAATTTGGGCTGATCTGTAAAGGCCAAATAAGTGAAAACAGACAGACGGGTAAAACCGCAAGCGGAATTCAACAAAACGTTTCGACTATTAACCTTGAACTCTCTCAACCTTCAGTAAGTGTGGGAAAAAAACGTAGGAAGTTGACCTTGATATTCTGTGATATCGGTGGATCACGAGCAGTTTTGAGAATGCATCCATTTCCTGGCAACAAGACAGATCATTCATTTCTGTTTTTAGTTTCTTCAAACACTATTATATCACAGAATGCCTTATAGGAATAACATTGAGGTTCTATAGATAACTTTCACGTTTCTTCTCGTTCCCTGAGCCATATGAGATGATAAGAGTTGCCTTTTACTATTATCTTTATGTCTTTCAAGCCAGTTCTTGGCATTACTTCACACAGAAACGTGGAAAGCAATGATTATTTCATAAGAACCGCTCCAAAAGTAGCCAGAAAAGTGCTGGAAATTCTCCAAAAAGTGGCTATTGATTCCCGTCTGACTTTGCATGTCTAGTAATATTATGTATTACATGATTTTATGTATTTTATATATTGAAGTATTCCTTGTATTTCACGAGGTGGCACATAAATGCAGCTTGTATGAATAAGCAAAGTTAAATCAGACAGCAATTTAGGAAGTAAATTTTTCCCTGATCTCCTTTAGTAGCTGTAGATTCTGGTGATGGCACGAATATGTACACTCAGGTAACCTTTTAGGTGAATAACCCGGTTTATACAAAATAAAGTGAAAATGGGGCAGGCGAGCGCCATCCCGTCACTAATAACGCTATTGTAGCTGCAATGCAAAATCCTCCCCCACCCCAGTCTTGAGTAATTTACAGGGGGTGCCAAAAAAAAAAGTAATTTTGCCCACGGCTCACATCTGCCAATTTTACAAAACATAGGGAAACGAAAGAGATAAAGGTATTGGGGCAAAACATTTCCGAAATGCTCCTCTAAAAGCAGGAACAAGCTGTGGCTCCTCACGTTCATGTTCATAAAAATATGGAGGTTTCATTCGGCGCAGTCGGGCTTCGGAGTACCTACATTTAAAAATTCGCTAAAAACAGCGGAGCCAAGCTCCGTGGTAGGTCTTTTGTGGGAAGCTTCCTGAGGGTTGGCCCTTCGGTTCTTGGAAGTCACAGAGCCCCTGCTGCTTGGACAAGGCTGCTATGATCCAAAGTATCATTTTCATGCCTCAAATCCGCCTCCGGAGGGGTTTCAGTGGTAGGGGAACGTTTTGGCTCTTGGAAACGAAGGGCGCTGGGAACCCGGGAAAAACGCAATGTTAAAGAACACCATCCGGTATGAATCCCCTTAGGTACCCAGATTGAACGGACGTCAGCAAGGTTGTGAAAGAGGGCGAAGAAATTTCGGATTTTGCCCAGTTGAGGTGATACATCTTGTTCAGTCTTTCCTTGCTCCCGTTCCTGCTCGTGCAGGAGGCTGCCACGGAGTATAGTGATAGAGTTAGGTCTGCTCTTGTTTCTGGGGATGAGAATACCTCAATAGAATTTACTGTAGTTTGGCTAAATGGGGTCGAAAGTGGAGGAGACAAAATTACTTTTTTTTTTGGCACCCCCTGTATATCAGGTTTTTCTAAAATTGCAGAATACTTAATTTTTTACTGACTGGTTTCCGACAGTAATTGTAACAGCAAAATATGTATTTATTCTCTTCAGAAAGTCCGAATACAGTGAATACGTGGCGTATTCCAAAACGGTTGATCTAACGGCACGTAACTTCCGTTTTATCATCATTTCATTATTTCGGAAAGACTTTTCGAAAAATATGTATTGGTCTAGCGGTCGCTAGGTTCTATCCACTCATTGCTGCGATTATTCGACCTTGAATTACTCACTTTATTCGATTTTTGAGTTTTTTTTTTTGTTTGAGAAGCAGAAGATCTTAGCAAACAATAGTTAACGTAGGAGAGTTATAGCTGCTGATACCATGCACTATTTATTTTTATAAAAGCGTGTTAGCGTGAAGTTTGTGCTAGGTAGATCTTGAACCAGCGCCTCGATACTTTCCAGCGTCACTTCCATTACCTAGTTCTGAAGCTTTGTGGCCCCCTATTCGCCCTCCCCAACCACCACATGTAAAAACAGTGCCTAAGCCTATTTATGAACCCTCCTCATTACCATTCCCGAATCAATATCGAGAACGGAACTGCGCAACTGGTGGTGGTTGGTGGTGATGGAGGTGGTTGTCGCCACATTCTTCAGTTACCGTACACCGAGATGATCGCTGCATGATGAACGGACGAGATGGAGACGACTGTCAGTTATGAAAACAAATCATTAGCAATCATAAAAAACATATTTACGAACGCGATGTGACGCGATCTTCGCGCGGGCTCTTCCTATTGCGACGGCCTAGGCTTTATACAGCATCTCGTGGGGTTTTATGCAAGTCAAGTCCCTTAGCTTGTAAGAGATTTTTTCGCATTTTACACTGCCTCACATATGGAATGTGGATAGGGAAACGGCGACAATGCTACTTTTCCAGAGCTTTTTTTACTCGATTTTTTTAAGTTCACTTCGATTATCATTGAAAAAATTGAGTGCATTTCCAGAGACATTATTTGTTCGAGTGCCCACACCATTGCTGGGCTGTTCGAAACACCACAGTACCAATGTTTCCGACCATTTACTAATAATATGTCGTTGTTCGGGCTCTCAGCTTCCCACCTGGGTGTTGGGGAAGAGGGGGAGGGCATGACCTAAAGAGCTCTGATGGGGGCATTGATCTATGCCCTTTCCCAACCTTGCAATTTACTATCTCACGATTCTCCCTTTCCGTTTTCTCAGATTAAAATTTTCAACTTTCAAATGAGTGAGAGTGTTTTTTGTGAAAAGTTAATTCTGTAAGCTATTTACCAGTTCAATTATTCAGTACCAGTTTTTTACCCAATTTATTCAGTACCAGAATTCGAAAAAAATGCTCCAACAGACTAGGAGATAAGCTACTGTTGGTTTTTTTCGTTTAACTAGGCATCCCCAACTATTATGTGTTTTTTTCACAGAACCTTCCGTTTCCGTCCATGAATCCGATCCTGTCGTCCATCTCTAACTATCATAACTATCAGTTTCCATGTTTGCAACGTCGATTTAATGGGTATTCATGATACTTTGTTATCGCCTTTGCGGTCCATATAAGTGAGGAATGTTCTCGGCAATGACAGCAACTTTGCAAGGTGTATGAGTTAGCAGATCAAAGGACGCGTGAACCCATGAAAAACACTTTCAACGAAGCCTAAACCCAAGCAGTGATGTAGTGACAGTTCTTGTCTGCATGTCAGAGGCTAAACATTGTGCGCAACAGCAGGACAAGTTCAGATTTACCGGGACTCAGTTCATCGAGAGTATAAGCACAGCCGAGGGAAACGAAAACGAATAGTTAGAAACAGTACATTGAATTAAATCAGCGCGTCACTTAGAATTTGCAATGCACGCTTGCTTGTTTTAATGATTCTACATGAAAGGCAAATGCATGGCGCACTCCCTTTTAGCGACGTGATAATCGTAGAGTAAGGTTGAATACACAATTTTTTTCTTTTTTGTCGATAATTAGCAAATGATTATTGATACGATCAATGGTTATGGCGCACCCTTGTGCGAAGTTCCGGGTCAGCATAATCGATCCGCGTCAATCGTTAATCAGCTATCAGCAGTGCTGTTAGCAACCCCCAGCTGATAACCAGCAGACAGCTTAGGAGGAACCACTGCTGGCTGCTTCTGCTGCTGCTCCTCGAAACCGGACATCGTGGGTGGCCACACGACTGGTGGAATTACACGCATGACAATCAGCGACTTGCCAAGGAACATCACCCTGAGACGACCGGGTATGAAAAGAACATGAGGAAGGTCTAGTGGCTCAAATCATGCGATTGTCGTTCAACAGCATGAGAATCTAAAATGCTGCGCGTTCACCTATCCCGTCAGAATGCGCCTTACTTCACACTTCCTTTCAAAGACGCAGAGACATTTGAATGATCATATTTGATCTCTTAATACAACACATACATAATACAACCTACAATTACTTGATTTCACAACGCAGGGGGCGTACTTATTTTGGGCTGATGCAACCCTACGGAATGTGCAGTTGTCACATGGCTCTTCTAGCTATTTTGCTATCTTCATTCCATTGATGGCTTTGAATGACAACATTCACTTATGCACATGAGGCCGCGTTCATACTTTGCGGGGCGTCAGGGCGTGGTTGCGCCCGCGTCTCCACCTGTGACAGCTTGCCTCGTTACCTGCGTCGTCTCCGCACCTCCCCAGTGCCACTCTACCTCGCGCCTGTGTACGCAGCCACGCTCTGCCGGCGCAAAATGTGAACATGGCCTAATAAGCCCTTGATGCTTCTCTTGATCCATCTCAAGCCCAAAGACACCACAGATGTTTTGTGATACTCTTTGTAAAGATGCTCACTGTTCACTGTCCTTGAGCGGCCCATAGCTCCAACCGCTCTATCAAAACAGCGGAAACGACTTTTTGCTTACCAGAAAGGATCTGCGGCTAAACATGTACATGTATGCCACATGAGCTTTTGCCATGGGTTCAATACCCACAGAGTGCAGAAATCAGCTCGAAAAAACCTAACGTCTTGTTGCATGATAATCATTCTTTTGGAGCACCAAAAATTTATACTACAATTCAATATAATCAATCATTTCTAGTTTCATTCCAAGAGAATATTTAATTCTGAAAAGTATAAGCAGTAATTGGTCAAGACGTCTTTTTTTACTCCAATCATTTTCTTCTGGTGCTCAAGCGACGCAATTTTCCTTTCAACTTGTACTTGTATAATGGCTAATCAAATCACCGTATCATAAACACCTACAGAATTTCTATTTGTGGATGATGCTCATGCGTTTCAGTCGGAACACGGACACCCTTATGGGTTCTCAGGGGATTCCCCGTCTTCATCAGCACTTCCGTTCACATTTTCATTACTATTACCTGTACTCCTATCCTATTATTATTTTCTATTAATCTCTATCCTATTAGTCTTTTCTGTTTGATTTGGTATCTTTCATATCTAAAAACTCGATTTAGTGCTTCTTAAGTATTGGTCCTGACATTATTAACACGTTATCACTTTTGCATTCCATGCCATATATGGAATGTTCTGGATGGAGATAGAGTTTTTTTTTTGCAAGAAACACCGAGTGGGTGCATCAGACAAAGGGCACGATTCATGAAAAAGCTGTTTCGGTGAAACCCAAGCACTAATCGGCTGTCAATCTCCTGGTTTATCTGCTCGCTAATTGCTTACCAAAGGACATTGAACAAAATGAAAATGGCATTTTCGCAATCTCCACATACCTGTTCTTGATACAAGCTGAGATTTGCGAGCGTACTGAAATATGGTCCCAAAATTTATCCGCAATAAACTCATGGATCACCTCGAAAGCATGTTTCGTTGCCAGAAGTAGCTAGATAGTTTTTGTTTGCAAAATTTAGGTTTCTACTATGGAATGGTAACGGCAGCCTTACACGATACGCTACGGCCCATTTATTCCAATCCATACGAAACACGAAGAAAAGAAGCCGATGCAACAAAAAAATCATTCAAAAAAAACTCACAACGGGCCTCAAATATGTATGTGCATGGTGATGGACAGAACCATTAAGTTCTTGCACCTGGAAAATACAGGCTATCACTGATACCCTATTTCGATTTGTTTCCATTACGAATTACTATTTCACCACTGGATTATGGAAACATTCCAAAATGAGCAGAACTCGAAGAGGCACAAATCTTACTCTTCTTTACAGTTTTACAGAAAACATCATTTTTTCGATGAACAAAAAAAACTGTAGGAGACAGCTTTTCACATGAACGTGTGTAATAATAGCAACTTATAGTATATTTATATTGCATTATAACAGATATTCATTATAAATTCGCTTCCGTCTGAGGACTCGTGCGAACCGCAAGTAAACTCTCTTCATTACAAGACCCCCCCCCCCCCCTACAATTCCTCTTTAATTATTACCATTATTTAGGATATAATAATTTCAAAAAAGACAACATTTTATTACATAGCAGTTTCTTCGTACTGTTGGATGCCGGCCGATTCCGGGACTTGCAGCTGCAGACTTCTACGCGGACGAACCTTTATTGTAGAAAGTATAACTCTACCGTCAAGAGGGGTTTACATACCCCTCGTCAGTGGCAGAACATAAATATCATTTATCACTATATATCACCATCAGATCGAGAGCCAATTTCTTGTAGGGAAACAGCTAGTCTCAAAAAATAGTTAAACAAATTCAAACAATATAGAAAGCAAAGTGCAGAATGTTCGCGTTCCAGCGTCTAAATATTGATGTAATCACTATATATCACCATCAGATCGTGAATCATTTTCTTGTAGAGAAACAGCTAGTCTCAAAAAAATAGTTTAACAAATTCAAACAATGTGGAAAGCAGGGAAAGTGCAGAACGTTAGCGTTCCAGCGTCTAAGTATTGATGTAGATCAAAATTCTAAAGATCAATGAAAGCTTGGGATCATGTAGATAACCGCGAATCTGCACACTTTTATATTTGCTTTCTACTTCTCTTTTGATACTGTATTTTCACACTTTTATCATTTTTGAATAAATTTCAAAGAAATGAACTTCGAAGCCTAAATTTTTCAGATTGCAGCAATTTACAGAGGGAACATCTTTGAATTTCAAAAATGTATAAGTTTCCTCCATGCGGTCAGTGGCTCATATTTGATGGGAGTTCTCATTTCGCATATTTACATTCCGGAGTTTATTCCATCATCGAATTTTAATCTTCACTTTCTTGACGAAAATACTTGCTGTAGTCACGAGAAACGTTATCCCGTAAAAAAATGCATGCTCAGGGATCTGGGTTAGCTGCACAAAAGATATACTGAAAAACGGTAGGTAACCAAAGGTACGAAATGTCTTCAGGCTAGCTCCCACGTAAGTGGGCGTACACCCAGTATGCGAAATTCCCTCCGTTTGAGACTGCATCCCTTTTTGGTTCGGGTTCGATTTAATTCAGAATCTTGAATGAATTTACAAATTGCACAATCTTTCTCAAACACTTTTATGTTGTGTTTGTCGTAATCTATGAAATTTTATGCAGGTGGGACAGTGGATAGGCAACATTCTTGCTTCACCGTTTCTTTTACCCTATGTATCAAGTTTTATTTTATTATACCATCACTATAAATTATTTCTATATTCTCATGATATATTTCTGGGGTCAATGGTAGTCAACAAACGTTTTCTTGGTGTAAGTTTAAACTCCATGTCAGGGAGGACGTAACATGGGCTATGGGTTATATCATGAGTACATACATAACTACTGCATGATTCGTTCATATCTTAGTCCTCTTATGTGATGTTTTATCTATGATTTTGGTACTATATAGCATGAAGAAATAATTAATATTCTCTGTATCGTATAATTACAGTAATATCTGCACTCTACAGTAGTACGTTATTATCACCATCGTTATCATCTGATAAGGCAATATTTGACATTCCTGACGCATGTTTTTTGGCATCTGCGGTTTAAAATGCTGTGACGTGACAATGAAGACGCTGATTATCACGGGGTAGTGAGCGGTGGTGTTGACGCGGCGCCGAACCGCCATCATTCATTTCGGACTTTTCTTCACACTTCATCATTTTCATAGCTGATCTGTGTGAGCGCACGCCGATATCGATCATTATCACAGTGCGTATCGTCTCCGTTAACAGGAAGGGGGGGACGGGGGTTTTCTGTGATGGCGAACTGATGACTGACTGTGTGTTCATTGCAGAAAAACCAGGGAAGGGGGATTCCATTGATCACTGTGCGGCGCAGCCTGGGTTGATCCGATGCGAGAACGACCATAAGAGGGTATTCCGCACTCTATAGTAGCACGTCTACCATTTGATCGTTCAAGGGTTCCTAGGCGGAAGGAACTTGAGCGAAAGCCCTTACTCGAGTGAAAGTGAAAAGAGTGAAAGCACCTGGCCCAAGGTGGGTTGTTAGCATGTGGCCTATATCATCGAGGATTAGCCCAGTAATAGTTTTTTTTTCTTTCCAATCTGATTTGTGAGCATCTTTCAAATCTGTTAAAAATATTTTCCACATCTAAAATGTTGAAAAAAAGGAATAATAATAGGCATTTCGGTTATCACTGTGTAACTTTTCGGCAAAATAATCATTCTACCCTCACACAGCATTGATTACTCATTGACGAATAAGTAAGTTAATATCGATATAACTGAAACACTGAGGCCCATGGCAATTTAGAAGCATGTCACACATGCCTGCATGCGTGCATACCCGGCGATGCACGCGGGTGTTGAACGGATATCGAATACACGCCCTCAGCCAACGAGGAAGACCGTAAAGCACATAATCATGAAGTTTGAAGTTGCCATATGTTCTGCTTTTCACGTCAAAGGTCCAGAAAATACAGTAGCGCTCAAAAGTCTTCGGCGAAATGGTCTTTCGCTGGGTTTTTTCACTTGTAACTTTTTTTGACTGGGCCGATCTAAGAGAAATTTTAGTATGTTGTACTTGGAGACATTGCATACTTAATATACTATTTTGGCGCGCAACGGTGTAGGTTACGTGGTTATATAAAAATTTTTAATTTTGGCATGCCATCGCTATGCCGTCCCGCTGTGCCGCTGTCGTCAAAAGTCGTGGTGTTTCTACAAAATATTAAGGTTCTCTGAGGCTTGCTCTTTTTGTTTTGGTATAGAAAGCCGATTTTCTTGAACAAGCCTCTTACCTTTTTTGGGTGGTCTTGTAGTAAATTCTTGTAAAAAATCATGAAAAGTGGCAAGCGCGCTCAAGTAGAAGGAAATGTTGACAATAGTTTCAGGCACCACATATTAAAATTTGGTCAAATTTGGTCAAGTAGAAGAAAAGTTATGACAAAAAAGTTTTGGCCGAAGACTTTTGAGCGCTACTGTATCTCCGCTGTCAAAGTTAGTATAGAAGGATTTTATAAGTAGTATTAATAGTTGCTGTATACCAAGACGTGAGTGAGATTTCACATTCTGACTCTATGATCTCACGTCCAGCACCTTTCTAGGCATTATGTGGTGAGGGCAAGGATACCAGAGGTGGTTTATCGATTTCAAGGCTCCTCCTGCATAGGGTTAGGAGGAAATCGCTCCCCTTTTTCGCAATCGTACCTCCGCCTCCACTAATTGTCTTGTATGCAGGGATGTGTATCAGATGCACTCTCCTAAAGTGGCTAGCTCTTCCATAAAATAAAGTTTCTCGGGTGGAGGTGGTGCTGTGTCAGGTGGGGCGCACTTCCACTCTCATGATGTAGGAATCAAATCCTGATCGATGCTCACCTAGACGGACCAAGACTTCCATCCCTCCGGTGTAGGTGAACTGGTGCCGGTCTTTTTGGAAGGATAAAGCACTCACTAATACATTGATTGGCCTCCGTAAGACGCATTCGCCTGCAACCACAGTCCAGAATGGAAATGGGAGGCGTGGCGCAAGTCACTGACTAACGCCAGAAGCTTTATCCTTTATTCCTTAATTGTGTTCTTGTATAATACAATAGAGATATGTAGGACAGAAATAGATCACCTCCTAACAGTCGAAGATGCTGTAATTTAATTTTCGGACTATTTTGAGCCCGAACAAAGGTTTTTTCTAAATATCAAGTTTGTTTTTTGTTCGTTCCGTCCTTTCTTGGATTCCTTTTAGATGATATATAAAAACAATGCCAATATTACTGTAAGATGTTCCACAAAAAATTCCTTTGATGATCAAAGGAGCTCAACTACTCCCAAAGTGCATGTGTTGATAACAGGATCCTCGGGATTTTTTACAATTCATTTTCGCTAAGGCTAAGCACAAGCAAATACTCCCCCACTGATATTTGCAGAGATGTCAAAAACCAAACCAACAAGTACCATCGGCTCTTTCCTTTTCTCTGATCTTTCGTCAATGAATCATCAGCATTCGAATGAACACTAAAATTTAAAATAATATTAACATGAACTTTTGAGCTGATACAAACATACACAGAAGCTACTACGTACATTCCTGATCGAGTGAATTGCTATTTTAGTTTCAATCAATTTCGACCTCTTCTGGGTGTGCATTTCTTCAAAAACCGAATATGCTTTCTCCATTTTTTTGAATCACTGATATTAAACTAAATGAGTGGTTATAACGGTGTTACTAGTGATTTAGTCATGATTTCTGGCTTTACTAAACACTTTCAGTTAATTTGGAAAGGTGACTGGCCCAACATGCTAAGCATGGTGGCGGTACTAACTCGGGTGCGCCACATATTCCATTTTTATCTAAAATTGTAAGGAGGTTCTTCATGATGGCCTATAGAATCGTTCTTGAGAGTAGCCATGATCCGATATTTGGTCAGCTAATTCACTCACTGTCATGTGAAATGTTCCTGAATGCTGAACCATCTGACTGGCCAGAGCGAGTTGAAAAAAAATTCCTCGAGCTCTTTTCTCAAAATCTGAACCCTCACCTAGAAATATCGCGCTGATTAGTCATCACAGTTTACTGCAGTATCAATGTACTTGAAACGCGTTTGTCAAACAGAACCCTTCAGGTTGTCAAATATTTGTCGGCAGTAGGCATAGCGGACAAACTCATCATTAGGTCTGTTATTTACGTGGAATTTTTGAAAATAGCTTTAGTCACGGGGGTTCTAAGAATAAAGCGGTTTTGCTCCAGCAAAGCACGTACTGCCATAGCAAGCCTTCCGAAGACCTGATTGCCCGGAATTCTCCATTGCTGAGACGTCTCTCACTTCTCGTTTCCCTTCATGGGATCATCCCAGGGAAAGGTTACAAATGCTTTTTGCTATACCAGTAGTTTCCTCAGCCCGTTCCATCAGCTTAGAGCTTCGGGTTGGAATACACAGCTTCAGATCCTTTTACTTGCATTGCTACAGGTTGATTTATGTCTACATGTCACTCACTAATAGTCTCAGACTTGAATGAAGCGGAACCCTCTGATCCTGAACAAAGAAACTGTACGGAACTCTAAGTTATAAGTTCAGGAAGTCAGCATAGCGAACAATAATCACTACTGTGAGCGCCCTACGACCAACGTCGAACATTTAGTGGAGATTCTGTAAATGCACACTTACACAATAGACCATTCTGAAAAAACAAATAACTGAAAAATTCATTGTTTTTACACGGTTTTACTGCTATCACTTCTGTCTGGGCTATCGAAAGTGCTTGAAATATTATCTGTCTTTTGCTCCCGAATGTGTTTAGAATTAATTGCACTATAATGATTATGCTTATTTTGCACCATGCTGACATCCTCAACTTACCATTTCATAAAAGTCCACGGTTGGCTTCAGAAAAGAACAGCGTAAGTCCTCAACCATGTGTATCACCTCAAAGCAGGAGCTCATGTTCTAGCGTTCTTTCCCGATCCTACAACTACCACTTTTTGAAAGGGTCCTTTATAGAAAAGGTGCATTCAGTTTTTGTTGGCATTAGAGCCATTGCAAAATTTATGCGCGTTTAGTCACTTCTACACTTTCGATAAAACCTCAATGCCTCGGTTTTTCAAAGGAATTAGATGCAAAGGTATGAATGTGTTGAATCTGCAACCACTCTAAATGATGTTATTCCGATCGAATTAAGGACGTCGTTGAGTTACCGTCGTGCAATTAGTGAGTAGGCCTTTTTTCATCTCATCACCGACATTCCATTGAATGTGATTCATAACATTGTTACCATGGTCATACCCATTACTCATCATCTACAATAGCCACTGATGATTCCATCAATCGCTATGATACTTCCTTTGTTTGAAAAGAAGTAGAGAGAAACGGTATCGCGACGTATTCTGCAATTCGCATTTCGGAAACATACATATAGCAATACTCGAACAAATAGGAAGAGGGGACATTATTGTCTCCAGTGGGCGATCAATTCGACCCAGGGTTAATCTTGGGCATTCGCAACCAAGGCTACCAACTTAACTTGAACAACAGAATTGAGGTGAAGATTACTGGAGACTTCTTTAATGGCTCCGAGCATTCCTCGTCTCTAAAAAATCTCACCATGATTAAATGCATGGCTCAATCTGGTAGAAACTGCACATTCCAGTTTTTTTCTATTTCCTTGGATTTAAGAGCTGAATACAGTGCTCAACATCGGTCGTAAAGGACTTATAAGGCACCGAAAATGTTCATTTTTACTCGAATGTGGAACAACCAACCATAAATATCTTCTTGTCGTTTCACTTTCATCGACGATGGTGCGGTTTTTCGAAGGTTCCGGTTGTTTCATAAGCGCATTATAATTCTCTAATGTAGAGCGGACACCTTTCAGCAATGATTTCCGCGCTACATCATCAACCGTGCCCAAAAACACGAATTCCGAGAGTGATAGTCGCAGCGGTGGCGCGATTTCCTATCACCGCATGCGCGACGGCCGCATTTAATGCTAATGTTTTCCGATTACCACAGCTACCGAGGGATGACCTCGTCATACCGTTTTACACATCACCTCATCGTCGTCGTCGTAGTGATGGTGGTAGTGAGCGTAAAGCGTTGCGCGCGATTGATGATCTTCCGATCACTACCAAGAGCAGTTTCATTGTGAACCTGATTTTGAGACGAGTTAAAAGCGCTGTGCGGTGGTGACTCGCGCTGACGATGTAGAGCAATTTGAACGGACGAGATTTTACGCAGAAATAAACGGCCAACAGAGAACGACTCGAACAGAAAATGGCAGCAAAGTAAATCACTGACAGGCTGTAAATGAGGTGGAACCGAGGTCAAACATGGAGCTGTGGAAAGTCACCTCTTCAGTACTATCTCTTCATCGGGAACCTGGTGGAAGGCAACAATCGGATTATGAACCTCAAAATTCAATATCATTACCATTACAACACCGTTTCCTGCCATCTATTTCGGAACTAATGCTCGACTTCGTGCGAGACTATCTCAGGTGGAAGTGCGAATACATGCGTGGTGGAGAGTGTAAGGAGTTTCAGGAACAAGAAACAAGGAAATTTCAAGAGACAAAGAAGCTTTCTAGGCATTTTTTACAGTCTATGACATCTATATAAGGGCCGTAAGATTTCTGCCATTATGAGACGCCACTGTACACGTGAAGCGTTCCCGTTTCAAACAGATCATGAAACTTCCGATTCTTACTTTCTACGCCTTAAAAGTCGTAAAAGTTACCATGTTCGTCTACAGCAGCCATGGCAGTATTTCATTGAGTGTGAAAGAACTGTCAGAGTAATTTGTGTTGTTCGAGGTATCCCCTTGAGAAACCTGTTGGCAAGGCTTTTACACTACTTACAGATTATAACTCTATTTTTCTGCTTCATAAAATTGACTCATGACCTAATGCATGGCTCAAGAACACTTACCCGAGTTTATGCATTCAGCCATATCGATCCTCCCTCATACCATATTAACCATGCATCTTCTGAGGTTACTTATCCAGCTCAAAAAAAAAAACCCTTTTTGTCGCTTATGAGCAATTTTTCGATCAGCTACAGTTCATTCAGATGTATCTGCTCTAGGTAGGTGATCAATCCGATGGTGTAGCACATGACTATCTGTACCGTACACTTTCACACTTATCCATTTCCTATATTCATTCAAATTTACAAATAATATTTCTATAACTTGATATTGACACAGCTGATAAGCACAGTCGGAACCGTTAGAAATGCGATTTTGTATCTACAGACGCTTCTGAAGAAAAGCATCCCTAGTATAATTCGTTATTTATTACCAAGAACTTTCAGTTGTTCACGCATATTCGCCGATACGGAAGTGATCAATAATATCGAAGTGTTATCAGCGCAGTGAATTCCGCGCACTACCGATAACTGGTTAGGCTGATCATGGGTTTTGAATGACTCATACTGCAATTCAAGACAACCACACCTTCACAAGTCATTCAAACGTTGTTTTTATGAGACTAAATGTTTTTGTTATTGGAGACGCCCAATCTTGAACTACAGGGGGTGCCAAAAAAAAGTAATTTTGTCTCCTCCACTTTCGACCCCATTTAGCCAAACTACAGTAGATTCAAACTACAGTAAATTCTATTGAGGTATTCTCATCCCCAGAATCAAGAGCAGACCTAACTCTATCACTATACTCCGTGGCAGCCCCCTGCACGAGCAGAAACGGGAGCAAGGAAAGACTGAACAAGATGTATCACCTCAACAGGGCAAAATCCGAAATTTCTTCGCCCTCTTTCACACCTTGCTGATGTCCGTTCAATCTGGGTACCTAAGGGGATTTATACCGGATGGTGTTCTTTAACACTGCGTTTTTCCCGGGTTCCCAGCGCCCTTCGTTTCCAAGAGCCAAAACGTTCCCCTACCACTGAAACCCCTCCGGAGGCGGATTTGAGGCATGAATATGATACTTCGGATCATAGCAGTCTTGTCCAAGCAGCAGGGGCTCTGTGACTTCCAAGAACCGAAGGGCCTACCCTCAGGAAGTTTCCCACAAAAGACCTACCACGGAGCTTGACTCCACTGTTTTTAGCGAATTTTTAAATGTAGGTACTCCGGAGCCCGACTGCGCCGAATGAAACCTCCATATTTTTATGAACATGAACGTGAAGAGCCACAGCTTGTTCCTGCTTTTAGAGGAACATTTCGGGAATGTTTTGCCCCAATACCTTCATCTCTTTCGTTTCCCTACGTTTTGTAAAATTGGCAGATGTGAGCCGTGGGCAAAATTACTTTTTTTGGCACCCCCTGTAGAATTATTATAGTACAAAAAAAGGCATATTTTTAACAACAACAGGATGCGAAGGGAGGTTCCACTTTTTTTTACTATACTATATCCTAATGGCTTGACTAATTATTTATAATTTGTTTATTTTCTCATTTTCCGAGATTTCCAACTACACAGACTGAAGTCATTCTTGTTGGTTCCATTATTAAAAAGGTCGTACCCTGATACTCGAATCTGTTAGCGATTACCAAGGGACAGATAACTTTGAGTGCGAAATAAACCGAGCTACGTTCTCCCAGACAGCTGAGATTCTTTTCATTTCAAAGAAAAAATATATATTCGCACATCGGTTAGCGCTATGAATACGAAGGTCGAATACGCACACAAGTCCCAAACGGAAGTAAAATGGATGGCGCATCCCAAAAAATATCAAATGCACTTTGTCGCAGTTTTGTGAGTCATCATACGAGATTGATGTGGTGAAAGGGAGAAGTGAAGTGGTCAAGTATAAACCTCTAGAAGGTCTATCAAGTATTCTATGTTAATCATTGTCTAAAAGGCGCAAGCCTCCAATTCACATTCAAGACTGTAGATTAGGCTTTGAAGATGTTAAAGAGGAGGATGGGGGAGGGGGGGGGTGGTGGTAATTGCAGAGGTCGGCAGTTATTCCAGGCTAGATGATAAGGGGAAGGTACCGTCAGCTGATCCCGTTACGTGAGAAAATATGATTGAATTTGAGTGATCAACACAAAATTTGCAGTGATTAAATATTTAGTTGTACTATGCAATCAGCTATAAAGATGAGAGAGGGTTGTACTCGGGTCCCCGTTGAAGGGGAGGGGGGGGGTCGCACAGGAGCGGGCATTTTCTCGACAGTTGGGTGTGCTCTGACCATACTCCGCGTGTCCCCTCTTGACACAAGCAATGAGGAGTCGTAATATCATACCAATGTATACAGGGTGCGCCATAATTATAGCGAATCGAAATCGAAGTCGCATAGCATGACAATTAAAGCATTTGGAAAAACCGAAACCTCCATAACATTTATTGGTCTGCTACTAAGTGAAAAATGAATTATACTTCGAACACATCACCGTTGACTTCAACGCAGGCCTCGAGACGTTTTGGAAACGCATCGACGGTGGCACGCAAGTAGGTGGTGTCAAGATCGTCCCATGCTTTCAGGAGGGTTTTCTTCAACGAATCGAGGGAGCGATGTGGTTTCGAACATGCTTTGGCTTCCAAGATAGACCACACGCTATAATCCATGGGATTTAAATCAGGAGAATTGGGTGGCCACTCGTCGAAGGCGATGAAGTCTGGGAAGCTGACCTCGCACCAGTCCTGCACGATTTTCGCCTTGTGGGCAGGAGCCCCATCTTGCTGGAACGTCCATGGGCTACTCCCAAAATGACTGTTAGCCCAGGGGAGCAATTCCTTCTTCAGCAGGTCCAGGTAGTTTCGGCTGTTGATTTTTATTCCTTCTGGAACGAACCACAGTGGGGTCTTCCCATCAGATGTGATACCAGCAAAAACCATGACTGAAGCAGGATGAGAACACCGGCTCACGGTAGCATGCGGGTTCGAAACGCCATAAACACGATCGTTCTGCTTGTTGACAGCTTGCTCAACTGTGAACAGCTTCTCATCTGTGAACAGGATCGAGCGGTGTCGTTGGTCTCCAAATCTTCTGAGCAACAGTTTCGACCTCTCCTTCCTGTTGATTTTCTGACGATCAGTGAGCTTTTGACATTTATTCTTTTTGAATGCCTTCAGTCCGAGACTTCGAACCATTCTCCTTAGGGTAGTCTCCTTTATCTTCAGTTCTCGCGACATTTGGCGAACCGACCTCTCGGGATTACGGCGAAATCTTTCACGTACCTTCTTGAGATTCCTCTTCGTAGAAATGGAGACGGGTCTTCCAGGTCTAAAACGGTCGTCTTCAGTTCCTAGATCTTCATATCGTTTTATGGTCCTGTAGACAACGCTGATGTGAACTCCAAGACGGCGGTGGATCTTGCGTGCCGAAACTCCTCGGAGGTGAAGCTCGATTATGGACATTCGGTGGCAGGAACTCTTAACCATTCTAGAAGGGATTTGAATGAATAGTGGTATGATTTTGTTATGATCATTGTAACGCTATGAAAACATAAAATGCCCAGAAAAAAGTAACGGGTTTGAATAAGGGGTCAAATCTCTTGCGCGCGCATATTCGCTATAATTATGGCGCACCCTATATAAGTTGTATACTATCCTCCTATATCATGCAGTATTGTATGGTATCATGGCGCTATAATAATGTGGGCCTGTTTCTACTTACGCAACCTTATAGCCTGCGCTATCACCCATTTCGGAGTTCCATGTTACCTTCAGATCAAACCGCCGTTATTTGCATAATTCAGACGTTCATGCATTGTATTTCTCGTTTTAAAGACACTAGCGCCCACGTGTTCGAAGGAAAATTTACATTTTCGGCGCCTACCCCCTGTGGTGAATGCGCGAATCTCTTTGCGTGAGTGGCAATAACCTTACTCAGCCGTTCCTTGAGGGATTTTGAAGGTCCATGAGGTAATTATGGGGCCTATTCAGAATCCAACATGCTAGCCATAAGCCATGGCAGAGTTTGGATTGCATTACTATAAGAAAATTCCAAAATCTAATGCCCAATGCCTTTCCTTAACTTCCCACACATCCACGAAAAAGCCATTTTGAGGAAAAAAAAGCTCAAAAGAAGTTCAAAAATAGTCGAATTCATGCCGAGGAACGGGGTTGATATTACCTGAAACCTGTCGTGAGTGAAACTGAAGGCTTCCCGATGACATAGCATCATTATTACCAAAAATGACTGATTAATGTGGGCAATGCGAAAACGGCAGAAAGCAATGGTGAAGACTCACTACATTTGAGAGCTAGTGCAAGACTTATACACAGCGTACCTCAGTTCACAATATTTTTTCAGTTATAGGTCATCAGTCCACTAGTAGTATTAATTCTCCTAAGAATGATCAAAATGAAAATTTTCTTGCGCTTGGCTTTTCAACCCTTTCAAGGTGGAGCGTTGACTGAAGTGCTTTATGTGACGTCATACCGACTAGGAATCAGTAGACAGGGTTCCGTTAGGGACAGTACCATGGCATGACTGAGTGTACCACTTATGTACCACGAGCGCGGTTTCTTGAGGATGATTAAAAGCCAGGTATTAAATCCTTCAGGGTCTAATCAATCCACACAGAACCGTCAGCATGGTGAGAAAAATCTGGTCTCTAAAAAATATAGGGTGATCAAGTATGCGTTCAAATGTCCGACTTAGAATCGGGAGCATGGCGCTCACCGCAAGACTGCCATCGTACGGTAATTATCGAACGAACCGAGGAAACTCTCTGCGAGCCCCACGGTACCCAGAAGACATATGTGAATTTTCGCGTTCCGTCCATACCTTAGGCCTTTCGCACAACACCAGCACCTCCCTCCACCTCCACCCTCCGGTAGGTGACGGTGCTGGTCTGCAACAAACATAATCGTTAGCCTTTCATGTCTCCATTTTGAGCAATCGTGACGGAGCCTCATCTTGAAGAGAATGCTTCTGCAGCAATCAGAGAAGCAAAAACTCCATAGAAGCAATTTTCTGAATGAAAGAAGCTCATACATGAAAAACCACCGTCGCAATGACACTGTAGCGAAGTTCCCATTAGTTCCAATTTTTTTCATGAGAAAACCTCATTATGCGAACAATGAACGGTATGATGGATGAGACAAAAAGGTCCTACCGAAAAACCGTAACGTCTATAATGACAAGCCATCCAAACCAATGAATAGATGCAGGAAAGAAATGTGGACTGAAGATGAACTAATGGACTGAACGAGACTGAATCGAAAAACGGAGTAGTCGAGAAGGTCTACTCCCAGCACATAGTAGGGAACCTAAGAACAAACCTGCTCAACAACTAAACTTGATAACCACATTACCTGAAGGGACAAAATGGTCCATTTGGCTAAGATAATTCAGAAGTGCCAGTATTTGCTCCATTGTTAGTGATTCCATTGGCGAATCCGAAACCTATTCCCCACAAAAAGGGAGAAAAGACTTAGGGAGACATCCCAGAACGCTTCCTTCAAAAATATTTATGGAACGATCTCCATTCTGCGAGGATTCGGGACAGCCGTTGTTTTCAGTGATGAAATTGTCTGAGAATGTTCAAATTCCAGTTGGTGTGCCTCGATCCAATGTGTATTTTACCTTCACTCGAAATCGTGCTGATTTTTGAATACCCAAATCAGTTACATGGCTTGCACAGTGCAGGCATTATAGTACAACTCCTCTCGTATTCTCCCCTTGTACATATGATACTGAAAGACTGTCACGTTTCTCCCAGAAATTTTTCCCTTCTATTTTTTGCCTTTTCATCAAGGTGCCCACTTATGTTTCGGTTTCAAGTCGAATGTATGGCGCATTCTAAAGATGTTTACTAGGAGTTCTTCTTTTTAGTGGTCATTTCAAGTAAAAGGTAAAAGCCGCGGTACCTCAGCATCAATAGTACTCCACAGTGTTCCACATATAGTTGCCAGCGATTCCAGAAGATTCAATCCGCGTGCCGCATTTGTTCTTCACCGACCGTCGCGCGCGCTCGACCCCTGCTGTTAGTGTTTAGAGAAACGCATTACCATATGAAAGCCGCCAACAACAGTCCTTGATCATCGCCAAAATGACAGAATTCCATGCTGTAAAACAAGAAACTGTCATTCGTTCACTTTGCAGAGCTTAACTGCTTTGAGGGGATGCAAAAAACGACAGCCGGGACCTTTAGGGAGATGGGAAATGAGATTCTCCATTAAGTGTCCACATACTTAAACCTGTATGTATGACAATTTCAGCCCTTATAATGATCGATTGGACTATTCATACAATCTTTGTGCAACTTCTAAGATCTGACTATTTCATTATTTACTTTCCAGTTGTATTACCAGTATAATACGGTTAGATATTCGTTGAGGATAATCGTGCCCTCGCAGAAGCTGATACTCATTGAATCCCTAGCTTTTTCAATTCTCCAGACTAAGACGCTACAAGCCACTTTGCCAATGAACTATATGTTTAATTTTTTTAATTCGGAGAAAGTGAAACGTAAAGCAGGCATTAGTACAATCAATCGAATTTCGTTAGCTTCACTGCATATTGAAATTTCAGTTTCAGTGGCGAAGGCGACAGTTCAACGGAATCTGAGGAAAACGATCGACCACGTCGACTGCGACGAGGACGTGACTGTAAACGCTTAGCTGTGCATGCTTGTCCATATGCGGGATGCTTAAAAACGTGAGTTACATTTGTTCTTACTTTAGAAGTTATCAAAGAGGACAGTATGACGCCGGTTTTATCGATATTTGTCTTGCTACCACTTTGCATCTTCATACTCAGCGCCTGCAGGGGGTGTTGGGTCCACAGGTAGAGAGACACAGTAACACGGGAGGTGCAGAGACAATGCAGGCAACGAGGCAGAGTGGCACAGGCGGAGACGAGAGACCTGCTGCCACGCCTTGTCGCTGGCACTGCGGAGTTTGAACGCCATCTTATTACGCCCACGAATTGCCTGCATTGTCTGATACCACGAGCCCTCAATTCAACTTTCACATGCCTCTTTTAATACAAGCCGTCAGTACTTTTTCAGTAAAACAATCGTTCGAGTTTGGCCACCAACAGATTCTTTCCTTGAAAGCCAGCTTTTCGACAATGTACGCTTTGAATGCAGCAGAGCGACCTCCGTGTCACTCTGGGCCTTTAGAATGGCTGACCGGTTCAAGATTTCACCACGAGGTTCCGATTAGGCAAATGAAAAGTCCGGAACCTGGAAACATTTTATGAGGGTTTATCATTCGATCACCATAAGTGCTCCTTGCCATCTATGTATTTAGTATCTCATTCAAAAGAATAATCCGTTTCAGATACTCGAAAAGCTCCCATTTGAAGGCACATGTACGCACTCATAGCGGTGAGAAACCATATTGCTGTTCATGGGAAGGATGTGAATGGAAATTTGCACGCAGTGATGAACTCACAAGGTACTACTTCTATGACCATCGCTATTCTAATCAATAAATCAATAGTTTATGCGACTCCAGTAGCAAAATGCTTCGTTTCAGGCATAAACGAAAACATACTGGCGATCGTCCGTTCCAGTGTAGTCTTTGTGACCGTGCATTTTCTCGTTCGGATCATCTTAGCCTTCATATGAAGCGACACAACGTTGCCTGAACCATACCGTAATCACAGTCAATCGAATCGATTGGCACCGTATCCCTATCGAGGGATTTTGCTAGAGCTCGCTAGTATTGTATGATATCGAGTTGATGGAGAAGCGGGATGTTCGTTTCATTACTTCTCGAAGCCTGCTTGTATTCACGATCACAATTCCATCATTGCCTGTGCCACGGACCCACCTCGACCGCAACACTCCACTCAACCCTGAAGCTTTATCCGTGATGCGGAAATGGTGGGCAGCCGCTTGTTCAGGCCGCTTTCATACTCGGCGACGTTATCGCTGCGATCGTCGCACACCCGTAACGAACTGCCGCATCACAACCAACTCACAATCAGTCCTAACTGCTCGCCAACCGGTGAACATGACGGTAACGATCGCATTGACGCTCACGTGCTAGTGCGGTACGCATTGTTATCACGGGACGCGATTCAGCGATCATGTCGCTAAGTATGAATGCAACGATTTACCCCCAACGACCAGTAATCAATGCGCATATAATAGACTTACGAATACCGCACTGCAGACACCGTATCCGCTGTGATATTTTGGGAGGACAACCTTCCATTACGTTCCCATCACGGATAAATTTTACGTGCAGTTGATCCTTGAACTAATTGCCCATAATGGCGGTGAAGACGTGGCTTTGTACAGATTTCTATCGGAAAATTTCTTGCTTGTTTCTCATGTTCATCAGCTCAGTTAGTGATTTCACTTCCTATTCGTGGGCATACATTCCTCCTCTCACTAGCCTCCCGTGAATTGCTGCTTATAGGCTCAAACAAATTTCATCGTACAGGTCAATATGACCCACATGAGACATTCAGTGAGGGTTGTTTTGCCTAGGAGCTCGTTCATTTTGTACATTATTGTTGAAAGCAGTGACCACGCTGAGCAACAGGTTGGCCCTCCGGGACAAAACTACTCGCCCTTGGTGAGTCCCCAAAGTCCCGCCCCTGAGCTCAGCGTGATCTTCAAATGACCTTCACCGCATTTAAGTGCCTTCATCCAGTGTCTATCAGTAACTCAGTAACTCGTAATCCTCTGATCGCTTGACTCAATCAGTATGAGCCCATCCTATTCCCTTTTCATGTTTTCCCTTGGCTGAAATTTAGCGCGGTTCCATTATCTTGCCTTGCTTTATTGTGATTTCTCATCCATACAGGTTGTTAAGATAGTAATTAGCTCCAAGTTGTCATTTTAGCACAATTAGAACCACTTTTTTGCTTGTAACTGTGTGTTACATTTGATTCTCAATGCACATTAAAAAAATAAATCCTCATGCTGCGTTTTGATCAGATACCGGAACTACACGTGTTGGATGAAACAGGAAATTCAGCGAAGGTTCGAAATCGAGCAAGTATTCCGTGCAATAGGAATGCGAGCATAGGTGTGGTTCGTGCGATCCCATCCACTCTCGATGTTGGATGACAGAATGACGTTGATTGCGGCACATCAGGATTAAGGGAATCATGCACGGAAAAATGAGCTTCTCTGTTACCCTACCCATATACTTATGTTGTATTTGCTCAATAAGCTCCGCATGCAAAGTTACACGCAAAAAAATGAGGTTTCGCTAGAGACACAACTCCTCGAAGTGGTGGTCGAAGGAGTAGGACCCAGAGCAAACCCACCTCGTCGTCCGCAGCGGTCGGAGACGCATGGGGGGGGGGGGGTGGGACCGGAAGTTACGCAAACATCCATAGCTCGTCTTCGACCGAGGCGAATGACGGGGTAGGATGCATGGATGCTCCTCAAGGGTGTGTGGATGTCAAGCATTTGTCGAATTTTTTGGAAAATATGACCCCCTCCCCATCTCAAGTACGATCCCCACCTTCCAATCCAAAGACACCCATCATTGAGGGATCTTCGACAGAACCTGACAAGCGAAGGATGGTAAGTCGATGTGGCCGTTTGGAATGGGGTTTATACCAATGATAGGGCTCGGAATGCCATTCACCAATCTGCATTCCATATCTGTCCGTCTCTGGGGGCAGAGTTACAACTTGCGAGGCACTATGTCATCAGCACGGCCGCTTGCAGCTACAAGCAACGGCCTCCGTGGCAGTGTTCCGGATCTGCAGGCCAGGAGTCATGGGTTTGCTCCCCGCTGGTGCGGGTTTTTTTTGCATTTTGTTTCATTGTCAGTAAGTGCTTTTCTTTCACTTCTGGACGTTTCCTTGTATTGGTACCTATCGCACCCATCATTTACTCTGCCAACTACTAACATTACTCACAAGGGAAGGATACCAAGTCGAGGAGAATCCCGTACCACACGAATCAGGCCTTCTTGCGTGAAAAGATTATGATATTCGTGCACAGGGGGTCGAATTACCCCTCTGTGCAAATTTTCAGCCAAACCCACTTTTTGGTCCAACTTCGGAAAATTAGGGGTGGCCAAGGGGTGAAGTGGTAGTTTTTGAATCGTCTTCTACAAAAAACCCTGCAACCCGAACAAAATAGCCTACACATACCTTTTATACTTGCCCATCGCACTAAATGTGCGAAACAAGCGTCAAATAGGAGCACTTCCTAGGCAAGGGTCAACGACTTCTCCTTTGTTCAATGTGCTGCCACCCAATCGCACGTGAATTTTTCCGAAATTTGGTTGAATCCTCGAATTGGCTAAAAACTTGTCCATTGGGGTAATTTGACTCTCTGAACACGAAAATCGCCCTAGTTTTGCGCAAGAACGTTTGGCTCGCGTGCTATAGGCTTTCAAACCTACCATATAATAGTACTGCTTTTTCAAAAAAACCTCCATTACTCCGCTCAGAAAATCGTTCTGCTTATTCCGAATACAGATTCGAGATTAGCGTCCGAAAATACGTCGGACCATATGTACCCCATTCTGAATGGCCACTTCGACCTGGGGTTCTTCCCTTGTGAGTTTCTTCTCTTTCAACGCTTGTAACTCTGCTCCCAGAGACGGACAGCAGATATGGTATGCAGATTAGTGAATGGCATCCCGAGCCCTATCATTGGTATAAACCCCATTTCGAACGGCCACTTCGACCATCCTTCCCTTGTGAGCCTGGTCTACTCGGTAAGTTCGAGGATGCTCAGCGGACAAACCAACTTTTTTCTCCGTCCATCCTTCCCGGTGCCATTCATCAATACTGTGGTGATAAAATAAAAAAGCAATGTAGTAAAAAAAAGTCTGGGTACTGTGAACGCCACTACGCTCACAGATCCACAAATTAATCCACGATCCATGCGTGTGGTTATGATCCCACCTGCCAATCCCTTCCCTGATTCTTCCCGGCTGACATTTGTTGTGGAGCTATAACGAGCGTTGGCTGTGAACAGCAGAAATATTTCCTTTCTCGTCTTTGCTAGTTTTCGTGATTATATATGCGCACTTTTTGTATCTACCAGAAATATCCGACCCTGGTACTGGTATTCCAAGGGACCGCTAACTAAAAGGACTCCCATTTATCAGCATTATCTCTGTTTGGATTGGAATTATGCGAGCACGTACAATTTTGTATGGCTTCATATGTAGGTCTTGCAGTCAAAAGTTCAGCGGATTTCACCGAGTACTTGAAATCTGAGCCATAAAGAGGAAAACTTTGTTAATAATCCAATGTCGCAAAAGAGAATAAATTGAAAATATGTCATGCTTTGCACATTTCTCGAACGCACAGCAAAAACTGAAAATCTGCCTGAACTCACAAACACCACAAACAACTATTCACAGATTCCTTCACAAAAAATATGTCGACACTATCACATCGTATGGATTATTTAAAACACAGTATAAATACAATATTGATACACCAAAAACTGCATCACGTACTATTTACCGGACACAGCAACGGACGCGCCAGTGCGGTCCGTCTCCTCAGTGGCTATGCGCGGAAATACCGCGATAAGAGGATTGCCGAAATTCGAATTGTTCGGGACAAACGCTGTTGGATAATTCTGTGTCTCGACTGCTGTGAATAGGCTGAGGCTACGCTGATCCGTGCACTGTTGCGCCAAGGGCTCCCTAATGGCACGACTGGACATAGAGGAGCTGAAAGTATCAAATTTTGCACACAAAAGAGTTAAGGTGAAAGGGGCCCGGGAGTGTATAAATTAGCACATATGCTCGCAGAGCATGGAGTGCGGGTTCGAAACCAAAGCTTTTGCCCATAACTCACCCACCCAGTAACAACTACGCATCGCAAGTTGCGGCGCAAAACAGCAGCTATCAAAAAACAACTTCAATCTGCATTTTCGAAAATAGAGGCGTAGAATGCAACCTGAGAAAAAAAGAGAATATAATAACACAGACTTGTTTTTCAGCATCATCTGACGCGATTTGTTGACTTCGTCAAGTATCATGGCCGAATCCGCTTTCTGAAAAGAAATATGTAAGAACGGAAGCCGAGAAAGTATACTGAAATTAGATCAAATCTGTGGCAGAGAAAAAAACCAGTGTGCACTGAAATGAACAAACAAACATATACCAGATACAAGCCAATGAATAACAATGAACGATGTGTTAGGTGAGGAAATCCATCACCTATTTTCGTCATGAGTTTCACAAAGGACCATATGCATTTTGAAACCCTAACAGAAGCTTTTCCTTTCCAACTTTCCAAATGAGTACGACTCGGATTGGCAATCGAATCATCGTTTCGATGGCCGTGGCCTGCTCTTGAACCTACAAGCTGATCCATGAATGTTACAACATCATTTTTACCGTGTATTGTTGCAACAGCATTTTTATCAATATGAATTTTACTTACGATTTCGCGGGATCCTTTTCCGATTAGTTAGGATGTGCAGACACAACAGCTTCGCTCCGGGGTCCTGCAACGACCCCCCCCCCGCCTCCCCCACAAGCGCTGCCGACAGAGGCCACGCATGACACGACCGTCGGCCATCCCGCTACCAGCGGTGTCTGGACCGCAGGGGTCGCTGGTGGCCCGGCGATCAGAATCGCGAGCGTCACGGCTTGCGGGGCTTGTTCCGCCACTCCTGGGACCGTTCCTCGGGCTGAGACGGGTACGGCAAACATAACTGAAGGTCCCGACTCCTCAGAGCCCCTTTTATAGAGCCTCGAGTGATCCGCTTGTTTTTGTTTTAGTCGAGTTGTGTCGACAACACAGAGGGGAAGAATGACTTTATTAGGCATCACACGTCCTTCTATACACTCTATCTCCCTTATCAGTCCCTCTACTGATCCTTCCTCATTCTTCTCTCTTCATCCATCTCTCACACTCCCTTACACCTCCCCCTAGTGACCATGCGGTCACTCCAGGTACAACGTTTTTCTCCAAGAGCGGAGGTTCAACTTTATTTTGCCTCCTCCTCACCCGCAGTATTTGTGCACGAGAATACGACAACATCTTTATTTCCAAACAATCTTTATTGCATATCATTCCCCCCCCCCCCTCAGGGGAGGGGCTTGGGCTTCGCCGCGGGACCCGGCTATAGCTTCTTCCTGCTGAGCGACTTCTTCCCGCGGAGCTGGCCCGGCTCCCTCTTGCGGAGCGGAGACGGCTTCTTCTTGTAGTAGAGCGGGTGCGGCTTCTTTTTGTAGTGGACGGGTGCGGCTTCTCCTTGTAGTGGAGCGGGTGCGGCTTCTTCTTGTAAGGGAGTGACCCTATATTCAAATAGAAGATCCATCGCCGCCTCATCCAACGCCTTGTTGGACCGTAGCCCTTTATACAAGGCATTCTTAAACGTTTGTACGAAACGTTCCGCTTCCCCATTCAAATTTGGATGATACGGTGGGGCGAAAATCTGCTGAATTCCTCTTCTCTCCCAATATTCACGAAATTTCGCCGAAGTGAACGGGGGTCCACTGTCCGAGACGAGCTGCTCTGGCAGTCCATTTCTGCTAAAAATCTCTTTCAATTTCATTATCGTTTTTTCAGCTGTGATGGCACCCATCTTGACCGCTTCCGGCCATTTCGACTTGGCATCCACCACTATTAGCCATTTCACTCCCCCGTTGGTCTCATAAAAGTCCATGTGTAACCTTTGCCAGACTTTCTCCGGCTCTTCCCATGGGTGTAAGGGTATCCTCACCGGTCTCCTTCTCCAGAATAGTTTCTTATGTACACTTCCTGTCCCACTTTGAATGTCCTCTCCTTTTTTCCTCTATTAATTCTTCTCCATATCCTCTCTATATTTATTCCCCGGCTCCGTTTTAGCCGTTCTTATTATGTCCAGGGTCGTCCTCAAATTCCTTCCCATCAGCATCTCGGCGTGCGCTTTCCATTTTCTCCGCCCGAAGCATAGGGTGCAGCGGGACTGCCCTTTCCACCTCTGGGGCTGTCCTCCACTATCCTTGTACTGCTTCGCATCTGTTTCCGCGGCTCAGCTCTACGACAGTGGTCAAGATGTGTAACTGCCATATTCACGTTCTGCATCACTAGTTCCTCTCCACTTTCGGAGCTACCCGCGGGCTCCTCACACCAGTGTATCTGGCGGGAGTCTTTCCGGCTACTCCTGGCATTCCTCCCAACACGTCGCTGCCAGGTGTCCTTTCTTCTTGCATACATTGCAGTATGCCTATTCTTTCCTGAAACACTCGTAACCGGCATGGCCAAGCGCTCCGCAGACCCTACATCTCATACTTCTCCGAGCTGGGCCCCTGCTCGGTTTCCCCTTCTGTTCCCTAGTCTGCGGGCGACCTGGCCCCTGTCGGTTACGGTCCTCTCTGTGGGCTCTTACTTGAGCCACTCCCACCATTTGGGCTTGCGGGCCTTCCTTCAGGTGTGGAGCATTCGCTCCTACACGCTCGAAAGCCTCTGCCTGCTCCAGCGCTTCCTTCGACGTCAGTTGCTCCTTCTCCGAGAGACGCTCCCTCGTCTCTATCGAGAGTGATCCTCCGATGAAGACCATCGTTACTACTGCGTCACGATGATCTTTGATCTCTTCGGAACAGCACGTATTAGCTGCCTTCTGCAGCACCGCGTAATACTCGTGCAGCACTTGTCCTTGCTTCTGCATCTTCGACATCAGCCCGAATCATTCCGCCAATACCAGCTTCTTCGGCTGGTAATGCTGCTCCATTGCTGCGCGAAGATCCTTCAGCGCCACTTCTTCGAGCTCACGTCCCTGCAGGAGTGATTCCAGCAACTCGTAGTTCGAGTTACCCACTTCCTGCAGGAATATTAGTCGCTGGTCCTTCTCCTCCGTAACCTTCCTCAAAACGAGGAAGTTCGCGAACAGCTTCCACCAGGTTCGCCACGACGTTCCAGGAACATACGGTCCCGGGGCTCGACCGCGATACACCTCAGTGCCCGGGTCTACCATCGTGGGTCTTCCTGTGGCGCTGACTCCTGCTTCTGCTTTGCCGCTTGCTTGCCCTGCCTCCACAGTAGTCATCCTCTTCGCGTGATCGCCAGTTGAGTTGTGTCGACAACACAGAGGGGAAGAATGACTTTATTAGGCATCACACATCCTTTTATACACTCTATCTCCCTTATCAGTCCCTCTACTGATCCTTCCTTATTCTTCTCTCTTCATCCATCTCTCACACTCCCTTACAGTTTTCATCTTCCCCTGCTATCCCTATCATATTTATCTTCTTCCGCTTCCTACTTTCCAAGGAATGTTCCATCTTCTCGGTTGCTTTCCGCTTCGTCCATGAGCGACGCAACCCCGCCTGCTCTGCGGGTTCCGCCCTATTCTGCCTGCTCGGTGAGTTTCGTCTCTACTTGCCTGGTCATCTACGGCTTCCCAAGGAACCAGCCTCGCTTTTATCTGGTCCGCATGGGTCTTCCTTATCCCCACGCCATAGTGCACCTCATAGGTGCTTGATCCCAGGATTTTCATCACGATCCCGGTTATCCATCGATCTCCTGTCCCGGCATAGTTCCTTATAAACATTTCCTGCCCATTTATTCAGGAGAACAGCCCCTTACATACACACCCTCCAGTACCATGCCATCCCTCTTGATCCTTCTTCATTCATTACTCTGGCACGTTCGCTCACACCCCCTCACATAATTGACAGAACTCTTACCGTGAGGCGTCGCTTCCACCTTGGTAGGTTAGTTGCGATGCGACGAACACACAGGGAGAGGAATGATTTATTAGACCGACACAACCCCTTTTATGCACTCCACAATCACTATCCATCCTCTCTTCTTCCTATCATCCTCACTCTCTTCATTCTCACATACCACACCGCTCCCCTACAGGTTTCATTTCTGGCCTACCTACGCTCATCCAAGTGGTTCTTCTATTATCGAACGGACGCGCTTGCTTGCTCCTCCATTTGAATTTGGACGATATCGTGGAGTGAATATCTGCAGAATTCCTCTTTTCTCGCAATATCACGAAATCCCGCTGAAGCAAAGGAGGTCCGTTGTCCGAAACCAGCCATTCTGGATTTCTTTTTTTGGTGAAAGTCTCTTTCAGTGCCATTGTCGTATTTTCTGCCTATCCTTTGGGGTTTCCACGAGTGTGTTCGAATCTCATCCTGATCGCCAGTTGGAATGCCCACGAACACAGGAGGTAGAATGCTTTATTGAACGAGAGAACACACTTACATACAAACTATCTTTATACCATTCGCATCATTCTGATCCTCTAACATTCATTATTTTCCCACAACCATTCACACCTCACAGTGGGGTAACAATATCGCAAACGATTCGCGATAGCCCCTTTACGTCACCAGTACGACAATTCCACAACTAACAATACATAAAGTACTTGAAAAATGTCCTGCTTGAATCTCCAGTCACCTCAAAGGTATATAAGTGTATAAGACAACGAACAGGAAATTAGGTGATCCCTAGTAGAACTGTTCACAGTCCACAAGCATTCCATTCCACTCACCTCTGCTGCTTGAAGATTACCACGCGGCATGAAGAGCTGACGCGCCGACTGACCAACTGCTAGGAGTACGGAGACCAGAAACATTTTCCGAAAAGACGGGGAAAAACAAGGAAAGCCGTCCTATCATGTTTCAACCTGTCCAACTAACGTACCCATGGAACTCCCACCAGACAAAGCTACACCTGAAATCCCTGATTTCATGGTAATTTGCCCATGAGCCGTTTAACCACAAACTCTAGAGAACTTAAAATTACTTACATCGGTGCTGATATAGTTGAAGGGCCACACCACTGGGCTCGGCGTCAGGCGCATATTTATTTGCTCAGGCTCTTATTCTACGACTAGTTTCAGGGGAAAGCCTCTACCCCTGCAAAAATAAGGCTCAGGTTAAAGTACACACCTGAGTACACAGAGTAATGACTGTAATGACGAATGAAGGCCAACAGCTCGACAGGAGGAGTCCCCAAACCACACCGGCACCTACGGTTCAATCATGTAATTCCATTAAAGAAGACAGCACCGAGGCTGTGTTCACAGTTTTGGAATTTGCGGAATTGCAGAACTGTGGAATTTGCGGGCGGAATTGTGGAAAGAAGGTTAGGTGCGTATCGATCGGGAGAATTGCGGAATTGTGGAAATGCAGAATCGCGGAGTATGCGGAAATGAAGAATTGTGGAAAACGTCGACGCAAAATTGCGTCTCCCCCCCGACTTTATTTGACCCTACGTATCTAATACTTTTCCGCAAATTTCCACAATTCCACAATTCTCCCAGTCGATGCGTACCTTCATCGTTTTCCGCAATTCTGCAATTCCGCAAATTCCAAAACTGTGAACAAAGCCAGACGGGTGCTGCTGAATACCGGTTGGGCTAAGATCGCACTGTAAAATCCCAAAGTCGCAGAATCGCGTGCGAATGTTGGCAGAATCGTGAACGCTCAAAGCGGGCCAAAAAACCTCAGACCTTGGCTTCATCCTTTCATTCTCTTTTTGTAGCTCACACATTTCAACTATACAAAAACGAACTACACGTACCAAGAAATACTAGAACATGAAAATGAAGTAATTTCAAAATAAAATGCACAATAGAGTAACAGCTGACAAGTGATGCTTTGAAAGTGGCGGGTTTCGTACTATTCCGTGAAGGACCGACAAACTGCGCGTCGACTGTGCGAGCATGTAAAAATGCTCGATAAATTCACTGCGTGGCATCCGTGTTTTCCTGTTTCAGTTTCCCTTTTTGGTTCTTGGTTTTAATTATATTAACTGGATAGTTTTAATAATAGAGATGAACTGATTGATAATATCGAAGCAGCTTGATTGAATATAGAGCACAATACGCTCAAGGTGTGAATTGATGGTGGATTTTCAGGGTCCTGTTATTATGGGCTTGTAACTTGGAAGTAGTTTAAAGAAGAGATCAAGGAGCCTTGCAGACGCTTGTCAAATATTTCATCAAGCAATCATGGTTGAATACGGTTGTAACGTTGCTAATAAATTTGGCTTTATGGACGATGATGACGGTAAGTTAGTTGGGGTATGATTTTACTGTTTGATTCATCTTGTTGTTGAAGTCGTTCATGAACGCTTGTTTCTCAGAATTTGACGATCCGCAAGAGCTGATCAGTCGTGTCACTCAGCTAGAAGCAGAAAAAGCAGCTGCTCAGAAGAAAGCTGACAAACTTGCTAAACAGGCAGCTGTAGCTCCAAAAGAACCCGTGAAGGCTGCTGGTTAGTTCCCTTTCATTATCGTAGTCTGTGGGATTGAACGCTCCCTTTCTTTTGCATGCTGGCGGTATTTGTTTCAATATTTTATCAATTTCAGCATCCCTGTGGTTATGCACACATTGTTAAATAGGGGTCAACCAATGTCAGGGGGCGGAGACGCCAATGTTTTCACCGGCGTTGAAGCTCGCGGAGACGCCAATGTTTTCACCGGCGTTGAAGCTCCTTTCTCTGCCTAGGCTTGGGCTAAAGCAGATGAGACAAATGTTTTTTCATGTAGGGGGAGGTTATATGAAGTTTAGCCTAAGCCTAGGAAGGAAAGTAGCTTTGACGTCGAGCCGGAGTTGCTTATCCCCCCACCCCCCTCCGACTTTATTAGACCCTTAAATAGTTTTAGGGTTGGTGAAAATTTGTAGTGTGGAGTTTTATCTTCTTGTTACAAGTGTCCAAGCACCTTCTAAATTGCGATTTTGGTCATGATCTTGCATATCATACACGACTGTTCAACTGTGCGTATTACAAGTATGTAATACGCATATCATGCGTACACGCGGGAGTCGTACTTTCTGTATTAGTGGGCTTAGCTTACATTTGTTAAGTCATTGTGGTGATTTTCGTTTTTTGGCATTTTTGCATGGTCCTTTCTCGAGCTCTAACATCATTTGCTTGGCAAATCTTTGAGCGCGTTGTAATGTGACGTGAGACGGTCTGTGTGTCAAAGCGAGATCAAATCCATACGCGTACTCGCACTATGTAGCGTTGTCCTGAGGAATCAAGTCATATCTTAGATTTTGGAGATGTCGACATGGTCTTGACACTGACATCGACATTTTCATTGTAGGGTTGGAACTGTGGTTATTGAAATGTCTTCAGAAAAGCCCGACACTATCTGACGCTTCTCATTCCCAATCACGGCCCTACTAAGTTCGTAAAAGCCACGTCGATAACAGTCGCTGCGACAAGCTTTTCATCTGAGTGGCATAGGAATGAAAAGTAAAATTGCACTTTGCATGCCACAGTCAACAGGTCATCTTTACTCCTGGTTTTCCTTCTTGGTCTTCCTTACTTGATTATGTTTTTGTTGCCACAGAAGAAGAGTACAGCAGCTGGAAGCGCCACATTAGGATGCTGTAAGAGCGGTTTCCATAGAAACGTAATTCTGCGCGCCTACAACCAATCCTTAAATCCTTTTTCTAGTCCTAATCGAGAACGTAATACTATTTGGGATAAGCACTGAAACGTTTTCATTATTATAGACTTCATTAATCCCGTCTAGGTCGAAGCAGTTCAGTGTTCACCCGTTTTTGTTTTCCTGCAATCATAGGCGTCGAATTTTTCCAAGAGTGGGAGGGTTTTTTTGCGGGTGATCTTTTGTCAAGTTTTTCCAAAAACGCGGGGGGGGGGGTTGCGGATGTTCCTTTTCTGTGAAAGTCCTGTGAAGTTGTTCCAGAGGTTGCACATTATTCGAACGTAGAGCATCTGTGAAACACGTGTGACCTTCATGACAAACGTCTGCGTCCATCTGAACATTTGGCACAGGAGTAGCTTGATGCCGCGTTCATGCCGAACTGAATGAAATTATTGGTGGATCAACGCATCCGCGATTTTGGCTATTTGCCACAATGCGAATAAACTGACGTGGTGGTACGTGGCATCGCCAAAAATCCAAATCGCGGATGCGTCGATGCGCCAAATATTCCATTCAGTTGGGTATGAACGCATCCTGAAGGGAAATAAAGCATGTGCGTAATATGCGAATAGATGCCGTTAATTGACATAGATTCATCGAATATTGTCAGTTGCAGTCATTTATTTGAATTACACTCTTATAGTATACTTTGAGAGCAGGCAACAAATTTAGAATTACTTTTGTATACTGATTTGGCGTATACAGACCGCGGGTAATGTGCATGTGCTCAAAAAATATGCAGGGAAATCAAGGCTTTGTACAAATCTCCGGATTCCGTTTAGTTGAAACTTTGTTGTTTATAGTACTATAGGAGCTCCGAACTCGTTTTGCGTAAGAACTCGTAGTATTCTTCTGATTTCTAGCAATCTAATCTGAACACTGAAAGATTGATGTTTCCAGTTGGGAAAGAGAACAGTAAACCAGCCGGCGGTGAACGTGGTCGTGGTGGCAGAGGTCGTGGTCGTGGTGCTGGCGGACCCCGCCCTCCACGCGCGGAAGGAGAATTTGCTGAACGTTTCGGAGAGGGCCGTGGAGGACGTGGTGGTGGTCCTCGAGGAGGAGGACGTGGCCGCGGTGCTCCACTGTAGGTCTCGCTTTTTTGGTCATTTTTTATAATTTGACTGTGATTAGGTGCTGGACCCCTGATGTCTTGTAACAATGAGGTAATGCATATCATTACAGCCGAGGACGAGGTGGAAGTGCGAACACTCCTTCAGATTTACCGAAAGAAGTTCAAAACAGTGGGGATGAGGTTTCCACTGATATGGCACCTGTTGAATTCTATGGTACGTTTTTCCAGCACTCCGAATTCCTTGTTAATGTTTGGATTGGTTTCATTACAAGCATACTTCCTGAAAAGATACTCAAGTTGCGTCATAGGGGGTGTCAATACTATACAATTTATGAAGTGTGAGCAGGATTGCTTGAATACGTGGACCCTAACAATTTTCTGTTTCAGGTGAGCGTCGTGGACGAGGTGGGCGAGGTGCTTTCAATGGAGAACGAAGAGGTCGCGGTGGATTCCGTGGTGGACGTCAGTTCGATCGTCAGAGTGGGTCAGATCGTACGGGTGTACGTGGAGACGATAAAAAAGGAGGCTATGGACGTGGAAACTGGGGGGATGTCAAGGTAAATGAGTGTTTGTTGTATCGTATTTCGTTGTCGTTGTCAATATCTTTCTCGAGTCTCTGGGCTCGTGATTCGTCATGGTATGCACTCGTTTTGAAAACAAAAATCCAGTGATTTTTTTGCATGTATCACTGAGCGATTTTTGTAAAGATTTATGTATCCAGAATGTTGGCCAGCAAGTCTAGGATAGTCCACATATAGCTGACTCATATCAAGTAATTAGTGGATATTCCCTTGACGTAACTTAATGTACAGGTATGGTCTTACCGGCTTTGCTGGTGCACAATAGTGCGCGCATCACATAACGTGTAATTGTAATGATGCAGAGTAGATCCTATCTTGCCTGCTGGTAGTGATTGTGAACGAGTCCGTATTGGGTGGAGTATCTGGTAAACTTGGAAATACTTCTTCCCCGACTTCCAGGGGGTGCACAAAATAAGCCTGATATGAGGCACACTTTACCTTCTGTTACATACAGTGTTCGAAGTAAATCTTTATCGGTCGTCATAAGTTTTCACCCACCGTTGATGTCCCACCGCACCCCTTCTCCCACACCACCTGTGAGTTCCAAATTTTCGGTCAAACTCACCGAGTGACACCCCGGCAGGTGCTTAGTCTTTCATACACAGTGGAATCTTACCATTATTGGAAGTCATTGACGTATCCTTTCAGTTTTATGAGCAATTTGAAAAATTTCATTGAATTATTCGAAAGTTGCTTGAGCGTATGCTTTGCGCTCATCGCGTTAAGTAGTATACCTTAAAGCGCTTTTCTTTTCGGTTCACTCTGGAGAAAGTGAAGAAATTGAAAGTATTCGTGTACGAAGTTAGGGTTTTCACATTAGCAGAGGAAGCAAACGTCTTTGTATCCACCGTCGTAAGCATTTTCAAGATTAAAGTATACGAAGTGTTAGAGAATGGGAACATCGTAGTCGGATTCCAAGAAGTGTCACCGAGAAAAAAAGCGACCTTTTGCCCCCTCCTCCCCCACACTGTTGACCCTGCGCAGCGTGACCCGGGCGTTCCTTGAATAGCGAAGTTTGAACAGGCTATAGCATCCTTTCCATATAGCAGAAGTTTGATGTAATGATCTGTCGGTCTATCTAACTGTGTGTGTGTCCACCGTCGGGAAGTGACGATGAACGACAGAAGGCTCCCTCAACAAAGGTTGCGAAATTCGGCCAGCAATTCAAGCGGCCAACGAATTGATGAAGGGCACATGCAGCATTTGTACTGTTTGCTTCAATTCTGCTTTCCACATACGTGTAAAAGTGAACTCGTTGTTTCTTGAAAAGTTTCAGCGGTGTTATGCTCACTGTGTTGTTTAGGACGAGCTTGCTGGGGAGACTGAACCTATTGCCGTGCCGGAAGAGCCTGAGGTTCCTCGAGAGAAAACCGCAGAGGAGCTTGCGCAAGAGGCTCTTGAGGCCGAATTTGCGAAGCAGAAGACCTTAAAGGAGTACATTGACTCGCAAAAGGTGACTCGGTTCTCATGATTATAACCTTTTCAATTTTTTCTCTGTTCTGCTTTCATCATTTAATCTTGGATTCGTGGAAGGTACAGAAGGAGGCTCCCAAGTTCAACGTCCGCAAGGCTGGAGAAGGGGAAGAGGAGAACTTCGGCAAGCTAGTCAAACTGCAGAAGGAGGTAGTTGTCGACAAGGAGGAGGAAGAAGTTTCCATAATTCGCCGTGAACCACGTGAGAAGGCACTTCACATCGATATACAGTTCGCCGAGCCCAACCGCGGTTTCCGTGGTGATCGACCTCCAAGAGGACGTGGCGCACGCGGCGGCGGTGCTCGAGGAGGACGTGGAGGAAATCGTGCTCAGGTTCCTCCTCAGTTTGATTCCTCGCTTGATGCCTTTCCCGCTCTTGGTTCCAAGTAAGCTATCGTTCCACTGTTCTTCTTCGCAACTGAGCGTCATCTCCAATACTTTGCTACCACATCTGTTCGGGCCCATTAGTCTTCTATCTGCCCTGCATGTATAGCGTAGTGTCCCAGTCTCCTTTAGTCTTTTCCGTTGTTATGGCATTTTTCATTGTTGTTTAGCCATTGGATCTCTGTTTTTGATGAATTTTTTCGTCGGTGTTTCGGTGGCTATTGCTTGTTTGGAATGAAAAAGTCGGCCTATGATCTTCTTCTACTTTTCATCATCTCATCGTGTTTATCAAACACATCCACATAGTTGCAGGGAAATGGATTACTACTAGGGCTCCAGCAGAACGCCAATTTTTGTTACTTGGAGTGTTGTTGTTTCTACTTGTTAAGAGGAACCCGATAAAGCGTACCTTCTTTCGTTGAACAGATGTTATATACTATTCATACAAATCCTTGCGTAACTGTCATGTTTTCTTGATAGATAACGCGATGAATCTACTTCCTCATTCGATAAAAATAATGTTCATGTGTACGTATATTGTAATGCTGATGTGACTGTGTGGAAGGAATAGTGGTGACGAGTGTACACTTCGGCGCTGTTTTAATCTGTTGCCGATGGACTAGCTTTACACTTATGCGAATCTGCGGAAGCGGTGAAGTGTCCTGTTGTCAGAGAAGGGGTTGCAGCAGATTCAGACTACTGATTGGAGTTTGTTGACGTATCCAAACAATTTTGTGGTCTATTGCCTTTTTTGAATGCATGTGAATAGGGACGCAAGATAGAAAGGCCCTTTTGATTTAAAATAGGGAAGAAGTGCTGATATCCTCGTTAGTGGGGAACCTCATTGAAGTATTGGCTCATTTGGAAGGAACTGTGTGCAAAATGAGCGGCTTTACGTGAACTGCCCAGGAAGATCAACTGCCTTTGGGCACCCCAGTCTTACAGGCTGTCGTTCCCAGGAAGTTATGTAAAAGTACATACCAAACTGAGTTTAGAAGGGCGGATACAGACAGAGTGCGTGTAAAATGTGAGTGTACATCGACTGGTTGCAAATATACTTACTAACTCATTTTTCTCTATTTGCAAACTTGCTTTTTCAATCTTTTCCGCTTTTCAGTTATTATTATATTTATATCTCAATAGCTCAATATGCCAATATTAAAGAAAAAAAGTACAGGGCTTCTGGCGTTAATTAATTCTTTTTTGGGGTGTTCTACTATCCATTCTACTTTCATTCAGAATCGTGGTGGCCGTGAATGCGATTTAGTGTATACAATGACTTGCGGGGGCCAGCCGATGTACAAATCAGTGCTCGGAAGACTCAGCTGGCCTCAGCGCGTTGATGCGAGATTTGGTCCCCGCAGCATGAGGGTGGAGTGCGTGCAACTTGTCATCCCGACACTTTCGCCCATATATCAGTATAAATGCATATCAATAAAAAATAATTTTTAAAGGGTAAAGGATTTTCAAAGGGTGCCAGTGTAGTACATAAATTAGAAATGTTGCAAAGTTTTCCTAGAACCTGATATATCACAGCATGAACCTTAAAGGAATAACTGCAGAAAGCATCAACCAGAGATCTTATGAAATTCTGCTTGCCACCATGACAGCACGCTTATAGCATTGCCGCCAAAGGAATATCATGTGTGATACATAGTTTTGCTCATGTCTCATCGACGGCATTTGAAATCCATCATCTCGAAAAAAAAATTCTTAAAACTCTTTAAGAAATTTTCAAAAATTAGCATTGTTTCATATTCCTCTCCAGCAGCAGTCACTCCCAATGCAACAGTAAAATTAGATTTCTCATAGCCGGTTTCGCAATTTCAACTTCGGGAGATCATAACTCGGCTCAGACTGCATCTTTTCTCACAGAATAAGCACCATTTGATTCGCTACACTTTTGGAAGTATTATGGATATTTGCATATCTTATTTTGAAGAAGGGCTGATGATTCATAGAGCGCGAAAACAAAAGAAGTCGACTTCAAACCATCATTTTTCCGAACACACTGCTGCTGAAGAAGCTGTCCAGATGTTTGGAAAAGTGGGGCATAGTTAGCGCTAGATCTGGTGAATATGATAGACGAGTAATGACTTCAGCCTTCAACTGCTTCAATTACTGGAAGAGGATTTGTGGAAAATGCGCTTGCGCATAGCTGCCCTGAGGGGTCCCTCGGCACCCATTTCTTTGGTTTTTTCCAAATCAAGGCTACTTGAGGTGGTTGGTCAAGCTTGTTTGTTGAGGACCAATACTTGTGGATATCCCCAGCAAGTATGGGCGCTCATCGCTTTCTGTCGCTTTAGTTGAAGCGATTTGATCAATTGAAAATTCGAGGAACTCGTTCTCATTTCTGCACTTCTGAAACCAGGGACAAAGTGTTCAGTACAATGCTTCACCCCTTCCCCTAGCAGCACTCACATTTGTGGTCACCTTCGCTGGGACTCAGCTAAACAAAAACTCGTGGAGTGAAGTCATCTAAAAAGTGCCATTTTCGCAGTACTTTATAATTTTCCTAACAACTCGAAGAACTTGTAACATTTCAAGAAAAGCATATATCCAGAAAGAGCAACTTTTTCTCTATCTAAGGAGCACAACTTGTAATTTAATTCATGTAGACGCGCTTCGAAATTTGAGTTTATCTTGTGAACGCGCGAAGGCGGCCAAAACTTTCCTTACAACCTAATAAAAAATAACAATAGAAAAAGTATAGAGAGCAGTAAGAATAAAGGTAAAGTTGTAGGCCATTAATCCGATAATCATGAGCACACAGCGCCAAAGAAAAACGTATACAAACGTCAGTTTTCATTTTCTAGCACAAACCGCTCTTATCTACGGGCCGCTCTCATCTATGGGACTTTAGGGTATTATTGCAGAATTACCTAATGTTGGAATTGGACAGACCAAATGTGCTCTTCAAAAAAAACTCGCCGGTAACCTACGAGGTATTAAAAATTTGTAAAGCTTCATTTCTAATTTTGCCACTTAAGATTGCATTCATACTCTGCGAAGCAGCAGTATGGCCCAGTCAGGCGGTGACTGATTCGTGCGCCCCTTTCCAACTTGTGAGCTGGTAGTGTTCCATTTGATGATGAAGAGAACTGATCTTCCTTCTTTATTTCTTTTATTTTTCTCTCGTTTTAACTTTCGTAATTTTCACGATAGTAGCTATGCAACATTAAGATTTTCTTGATAATTTGCCAGCTTTACCGTTGTGGTTTGAAACAGTTGATGAAATGAAATGAAAGGCGTCCCGATCACAAACTGCAAATGGAGCATCGTCAGACTGCTAAGGCCGCTCTCACACTTTGCGCACCGACGCCGTCACGCGCGTGACGGCGTCGGTGCGCAAAATATGAGAGCGGCCTGAGGTAGCCGAAGAACGCCTATCCCTAGGCAGGATGTGCAATATGCTATCGCCACTATAAATCCTTTCTTCGACCACCATTAATCCCATCGAAGAGCGTTGTTTCCTTCACAAGGTCAGAGGCATTCGAAAGGACATCTGGGTAATATATTACACTGAGGACGAAATTCTTCATTTCCAATGTGAATCTGAGAAAAAAGTGTCTAGACTAGAAAAATCGATTTCATTTTGCACTTCCGCTATATTTCCCTCGACGGTATTATGTGAATTGCTCGTAGTGGTTGAGTTGGAAAAACAAAAGTGCACAAACGCATTCAGAATGCCGCGTCTGGACAGCAGGGCACTCCCAGATGTCAAGGAAATAGCCGCTTCAGCACCCCCTCCTCTACGGGTACTAAATACGCCCCCCCCGTTTTTTTTACCTCTATAATATCAGTAACTGTTGCTGCATTGTATAGTTGCAATGTGTTTTATTGCAATGCATTCTTACTTGAAGCAAAAAGAATTTATTTCACGTCTCATTACCCTTCGCTTCTTATTTCCTTATTGAAAGTTTGGATTCTAGCGCACATCGCGGACCTCTGCAGGGACGACCCTCCCCCCTTCCATTCGGTCAAACACAACCACCCTGTCGAGGAATTCTGACTCTTGGTGTACCCTGCTGGACAGCCATCATTATTTGAGCTGAGAACTTTGTTCGTATTTGTTCAAGGGAACCCTTAGATGACGAGTGGGAACAGAGCAAATGGAATCGAAACAGGAGTTAAGTTAGGAGGGTAATGCCTTGGTCATGTCAGCAGCGTTCAAAGGCATTGCACATGGTGAGCATGCGTGTGGAGTTAACGGTGAAGATTGGAGGCGGCACATGAAGGCCTATTAAGGCCGCCTTCATATTAGGTTGAACCATAATTTCTGTTACACTTTTTATTTTTCTTGTGGAAAACTGTGGAAGCTTCTGGAACATTTGGTAGTGGGGGGTATATAAAGCGAGTGAAAAGGACTACTGATTAACACATTCATATTCTCTATGGCTTCAACTAGCAGCGAATTTACGGCAATATCGCGAAAGGTGCGAAATTCACGAACACCGCCCCGGTTCCTCAGCATGCAAGGCCACTAACAAAATTAACCAGTCGATGGACCCAGGTACTGTCTCTCATATGGCGGCAGCCCGATGGCTCGATCGGCTCAAATTGGAACAGGAAAAATTTCAAAAAATTGCATTGAGAAAAAAAACTTTTTTGAAAATTTTCAAAAAAATAGGAAACTGTTACCATTCAACACGACAGCCCCTGCCGATCTCTACTGCAGGCAATTGGACACCGGAGCGCCAAAACTTGCCGGAAAAATGGACCAAGACTTCTTCCTCCACGACAACGCTCACCCACATGTGGCAAAGTTGGCGTGTCAAAGGATCCAGGACCTTGGTTAAACGAAGCTCCCCCCTCCACCGTAATCTCCGGGCATGGCCCCAACTGACTACCACCTATTCCTATCTCTGACCCACTTCCCCGACGGACGGCAGTTCAATGATGAGGATGATCTCAAAATCGACCTCCAGGCTTTCTTCAACCAGAAATCTCCAGACTTCTATAAGCAAGGCATCTGTCATCTCCCTATTCGCTGGCATTATATTGTTGATTATAATGGTACATATTTTGTTGACTGAATTTAGACACAAATTAAGAAAAATAAATTTGAAATTTTTCGTCAAAATGTAACAGAAATTATGGTTCAACCTAATACTTTGCTCACCGGCGGCGACGGCGTCGGTGCGCAAAGTATGAACGCGACCTAACAAGAAGCAAACACCAGTGAGGGTTTCATCAGGCTCACCGGTGAGCTGCCCCTTTGTACTCCACCCTCATATGCAGAGCACGGCGAATTTCCCGATTTTGTTATTCTGCGATTCTGCAATTCTGCGATCTCGCGATTGTGTGATTGTGCGATTTTGCTGCCGAAAGGTACCCCGTGCCTTCAAATCACTATCAAGGGAAGGAGAAAACAAAAGTTATGAAGCATACTCTCTGTAAATAAATACTGGTCCAGAAGTGGGGTGAAACTCTCGTTGAAAAAGTGCGCTATGGGTCTTCACAGCGACCCAACGACGGTATCAGTCACGCTGCATTGCATGTACGAGGCGAGATTTTGCGAGGGCGTGGCAACGTTCGATTTAGCCACTCGCTCGTCTGCTCTTCCCCACCGGCAGTCGTAAAGGAATCGTGCATGAAAAAATGGGTTTTTGTGTTACTCATACATTTTTGTTGTATTTGCGTGATAAGGGCCGCATGCAAAGCTTCACTCGAAAAAGTAAGAATCCTACTAGGGTGGTCGAGGAAGGCGGGCCTCACATTAAATGCCCCTCCACCGTCGTGCGCTGCTGTCGGAACCGAACAGTGGTACTATTGACGTGACATTCTCTTCTCACTGTGCGTTCACAACCGCGCGGTGGGCGACGGGGCGAGCATGTACACCAAGGCCGCGCTCACTCTGCCACCACCTTGAAGAGCTGTATCTCAGTAGAACTGTCACTTTTTCGAGTGAAACTTTGCATGCGGTCCATACCAAGCAAATACAACTCAAATATGTGAGTAATCGGAAAACTTATTTTTCCGTGCACGATTCCTTGAAGCGTACATGTAGTCAGACCAGGAGAAACTTGTGCACCGATCATGCGGTTCATGTCCTCTTCTCCTTTACCTACCCACTTTCTGATCTTGTGCTGGGTTATATTATGAAAGGGGCATCAGGATTGTCTGGGAACAGAGGCAGGATCCTAGAAGTCACTTTTCGAAGTCAAATATGTATTCGAATGGTCATGTGCTCCTTCTTGACCGAGTGCGTGGGGCATGAGGATAAGGCTGGCAACCTATTTTCTTTTGGGAATTCAACTATGAAGACTTGAAGGTTCAAGGAGTGGGCATTTCGTTGGATCACCGGTAGTGGAAGTAGAGGTCTACACAAGTAGTGCCGCAATAGAGAAAGAATGAAACGAAACTGGCAAAAACACGAAGTATAGAACTGTTTTCTCACATCTGATCCCTATCAGAAACACAAGTTTGCACCCTTCTCATCACTGAATAGGGTGATCCATACGGCGTGGCCAGCTAAGACGCTGTCGGAACTTGCGATTTCACGATTTTGGACTTCGCGAATCTGCACTTTTGCGGCGTTACACTTTCGCACGCGATACTGCGACCTTGAGATCGTGCAATGCCGCGATTTTGCGTGCGAAAGTGCGACACCGCAGCTCGCGAAATTGTTAAGTTGACGGTGTTGCACTTCCCTCTACGGCGGCTGCGCCTTTAGCACCCTCAGCACCGAAACGCACTCAAGCGAGGCGGTGATAAGGAGCCTGAAACGCACCCTCCAACGTTCGTTTCGCCTCAGATTATCCCTTTGGAGTAATTCCACCATTTAAGGGAAGCATTCTTCCTGGTTCTGCTTCCCCTCATTAGCTTCCGCTGTGTCGCTACACGTCAATAAACTCCTCAGTATCAACTCCTGAGCAGCTTCAAGGTACTGAGGAATTTATCGACGTGTGCATTCCTCTCTGCCCTTGGATTCTCTAATTACCACTTTCGACTTCTCAAGGTACTTTTCTGAAGTACCTTGAAATCGTTTTGTCTGGCGATATACCACTGGACTTCGACAGTCTCTGACTCCGTCAGTGCTTTCACTGTTCGTTAACTGGAATAAAACTTATCTCTTTTGTTCTGCACACTCACGAAGGTGTACCTCGTTCAGAGAACTTCATAATAAGGGCAAGAGATGTTGAGAAGAATAAGTGAACTTAGTAGATGAGGAAGTACTTAAACCTTTATCTATCAAATGAGAAATCACATTTCAGATTTAGTGACCGTGAGAGACTACCACCAATAGATTACATCTTACGAATTAGATCGATCGCGAGAGAGTAGCTGGAATTACTGCTAAGAGAAGGCCTCGTACTGCTTGTTGCTGGTGAGCTGGCTTGTAGCGCTCTGCGAGGATTTTCGTATAACTTCCACGAAAGTTTCAATAGCTCATAATTGTGAATTGCTGTTCAATATCCCACAATCTAGGGTTTAGCTATACGACAACGACATTTCCATCATCAATGCGCAGACAGTATCCTTTCTTTGGGGGGACTATTCTCCCCCAAATAAAACTCCCAAAAGTTCTCAAGGTCCAGCTAAGGGGTTGCAAGAGCCTGGACAATCGGACTAGTTTCTCCCATGTGACTTTTGTACTAGCGACCTTGACGTACGGAATCAATCAAATTGATTTCCTAAAATATCCTTGAATTTTGAACTTTGCGTAGAGAAGGAACTTCCCACGTGATATAGTGGGGGCACGTGCCACAGCAACTTTTTTATTCCATGTGTATGTTTATCTCGACAGCATCCCCACTTTCACCACTCCTATTCACAAGTAATCCCCTTAGATTGATTCTGTACACTTTAAAACTCTTCTGTCATGAACAGCAATGCTCTGCATCTGCTGAGAATATTGTGCCATTCTATGAAGAAGTAAGTGAATTAGGATCACAAAAAATAATAGGAAATGTTTGATTTTATTCCGATTTCGATTGAACCCTTTAGTAGAAGCCATGTACTCCACTCTTGAATCGATGTGTGGTGGCACTTGAATGCTCGTCGTTTAGACATCTCTGCCTGACATTACAGCCACAACCAAAGCACTTCCGGGTGTGGAGAAAAATAGTCGTTCAGCACATCCACTCCCCCCCCCACTCCCCCTCCCCCTCCACGGCGACCTAATACGACCCCCTTTTTTTGACCTCTACTATATCAGATTGCTATGTATCCTTTTCTGAAGCAAAAATATATTTATTTCACATTTTTTCACACGGATTCGCGGTGAAATACCCTTTGCTTTTTATCTGGTTATTGAGAATTTAGATTTTAGGGCTTATCGCTGATGTTTGAAGGTATGTCCCACCCCCCACCCTCGAGTCCGCTCAAATACGACCCCCTATCGAGGGATCCTCGACTCTCGGAGTACCCCGGTTACAACATCTCATTGCTTCTATTACCTAATGGAGACAGGAGCAAATAGCTGACTTAAAGGGCAAAAACGGCGCGTGGTAGATTTCCATGTGGAAAGTGCTGCGCGCGTTCACGAAACATCTCATTTGTGCTGTGGTCTGCTTTGTCATGTTTTGATCACCTTATTTTCTCCCTCATGTTGGTATATGCTTGTGTGACATTGCCGATGTAGCAGGCTAATGATGCTAATTGCTCAGGTACCCTCCTTGACAACACAACCCGCAAATGTTGTGGACTGGTTGCCGCGGTTATCAAGGTTGTGTTCCTAAATAGCTAGTCAGCGAGCAAAACCAGCGTAAAAAACCTGAAACCTCAAGTTCGAACTCTCCCCTCTTGACTCGCTATAATAAAGAAGCTTGGCGAGAGACCAGAAACACCAGCAAGAGTCGAGAGGGTCAAGAAAAGAGCGAAAAGGAACGTGTGAATCAATAACACCAAATAGTTTTCTAGCCCCAGTTTGAGGCTTCCATAGCGCCTAGCTTTAGCGCTCCAGGACTAAGGGTAGGGCCTTAATAAGGTGCATGTTGGATAGTCGTTAAAGAAGCAGCTATCGGCCTGCGAAGAGTTCCTTGGGCTTGCGGGATGTGTCTCTAATAAAATGAACTATTGTGTTGGATTTTTGAAGGTATTGAACTTTACAAGATTAAGGACCGAAGAGAAGTATCCGGCTTCCATTTTTAAGCTTTTAGCTCAAAAATAAGGTAGTTTTCTTGGGCGGGGAGTGGGAGGGAGGGGTTTCCTGTGAGAGTTTGTTTGGTTTCCGTATCACACAGGCCCTTATACTGGAAGTAAACAGTGATGAATATAAAGCCCTTTAATAAAGTCTTCCTTCTGTTCCGGTCTTGGAAATCTTGTTCCCTCACCCCATCCGCCTCGAGTGGATATCCAAATCTCGTGAAGAACACTGAGATGCGCATTGATGACGTCGCTGCTTCGTTCGTGAAAACATTTAGTGAACGAAAAGAAGGTGACGGCATGTGTTCCGATTAGACCAGGTCATTAGAGTGCCAACCAGTTCACTATGGGAACAAAGAATTAACATTCTCATCAAGTACGAGCTCCATACTGTGAATTGGAACAGTTCCTCTCCAGTCTCGTAAACGGCGGTTAGAGGATAGTGCCTTCTCGCCTCGGTCAGTCGATGACTACTTGATTTTCTTGGCTGCTTCATCAGATCTTCGATACTCGCATCCGATGCTACGGTTAGTGCGTTAAAAGGGACGACCCCCCCCCTCCTCCAATTGGTCAAATATGACCCCCTGTCGAGGAACGTTCGACTCGCGGTGTACCCTGGGTGTAGGTCTTGCGATAGGGAATCAAATATCACAACAGATAGCCCATAGAATTATATTGTCTTTTACTGATGGATGCTCAAAGATTATAAAAAAAACTGCTTCAATATGTTCCGGAATATCCCCGATAGAACTTCAACTTACGTTATTCTTATTCCTTCTCTCCATTTTTTTCAGTAATCGTTCTACTAGTTTCACTTATACATATATGAGGAAGTGACCACTACGGTTACCATGCCTGTCGCTCATGTTAACGGATGGTTGTGCCATTGATGGACAGTCTCGGACTCAGAGGGATGTATGTCGGGGAATGAAGCAGATGGGCCACAGCTGATTATTCCTCAAATAATTTAGACATGTCAGCAACACTAGAAGGAGATCATACAGTTGTGGTTGGCCTTTATTATTAAACCCGATACCCCAAATCTGAAAATAAAAAAGAATAGAAAAATGTAGTAATTATTGATGGATTTAAGCTAATTTGAACTACTGGCTAATTTTTTTTTGAAGCCTTCCAAGATTCACGATCTTATTTATTCGAGGCTAGCCTTACGGCGTCTTCGCCTTCCTTAGAGCCTTGGTATTTTGCGACCGGTGGACTACCAGTAGGACAAATTTTAGCAGAACTTTTAGTAAAGGAGAGCCGAACAAGGTATATTTTAAGCTGTTAATTTTCAAAATTAAAATAAGGGTCGGCTTCAAACACACTTCACCGTCGTTACTCTTCGGATGCTTGGTGCCACTCTGGAACGGCCACTCTGGAACGGCGAGACTGCCCGTATGCGGTGTAGGTAGGTAGACCATGAGTCAGCCCTTTTCTCATGCGCATTGCATCGGCTCTATGAAATGAAATGAATCAAAGGTTGATTAGTGTGGCTTACACAAGAACTTCAAGTGTAGTTTCCCATTTCTAGTACCGGTTTAAGCAGGCCTAATGGCTCTAATGACTAACAACAAGCGTCCTTACTACTGGAAATTACCCTTGTACAATACCGCTCACATTTTTTGAAAAATCGACGGTGGTCGACGGATTAAACGGCACAAACCGTCGCACAGTCATAACTTCGTTAAAAATGAATAAAATGGGAAAAATTTAGCAGCATTAGATTCGTCTCGATGCGGCGAATTCAACGACCTATAGGAGATCGAATTTATAAGTAGGTCACCAGCTTCTCGGTAAAAGTTGCAAAGATTTCCTTTTTGTTACCCTCAGGCAAAACTCCGACTTTTTTCGGCTTACATTCACATGTTCATTTGTTGCTCGCCCACGCTCTGCACAAACATCATTTTTTTAGTGAGCAACCTCAAAGTTTCAGGATACTTTTCAGCACCAAATTCCACGACATTTTCGAGAGTTTTTAAGCTCATTTCGTCAGAGTCGGTGGACAAATTGAGAAGATAACTAACCTATCACAAAGTGCTCCTAAACTCAAAACTCTTGCAGTGAGATGGTCTTTACACCGATGAACAGTTTTTTGACACTGAATGCGGTAGTATAGGTTCCGTCTGAAATTAATTAGTGTTTATCCATATTCATACTTTCATGTGCAATTAACATTCTTTTTAAATTCGTGATTCTGGGCATTGTTTGAATGCCCCTTCCATTTTCTGGAGGTGTAGGATGTTGTATTCGAAGACTCCATGCTATTTTCATTGATCAAAATGTTATTTTAGGAAAGAGAAGGTAAATTATTCAGAGTTCAAAGTACGCCGTTTACCGATGTTTGAAGCTTCATCGCAGAAGAATCCCTTGCCTGCCATTCGTAAGTGAAGGTAATTCTTGCTGTACGTAGCGAGTACTTTGTGATAGGTTAGTTATCTTCTCGATTTGTCCACCGACTCTGAAGAAATGAGCTTAAAAACTCTCGAAAATGTCGTGGAATTTGGTGCTGAAAAGTATCCTGAAACTTTGAGGTAGCTCACTAAAAAAAATGATGTTTGTGCAGAGCGTGGGCGAGCAACAAATGAACATATGAATGTAAGCCGAAAAAAGTCGGAGTCTTGTCTGAGGGTGAAAAAAAGAAATCTTTGCAGCTTTTACCGAGAAGCTGGTGACCTAATTATCAAAATTCGATCTCCTATAGGTCGTTGAATTCGCCGCATCGAGACGAATCTAATGCTGCTAAATTTTTCCCATTTTATTCATTTTTAACGAAGTTATGACTGTGCGACGGTTTGTGCCGTTTAATCCGTCGACCACCGTCGATTTTTCAAAAAATGTGAGCGGTATTGTAGACCAGTCCAGTACAGCAGACCGACTCTTTCTAGAGGGGAAGGACTCTTTCGCCTTGAAGGAAACTGATCCCTTGGACACTGCAAGCGTAAGCAGCGCCTCCAGTTCTGAGGCACTGCTTTTCGATGAGGCATTCAAAATTTCAATGAATACTTCAGTGGCTTGTATTGGAACCTACAAAACGCACGCAGAAAGCTGAGTTACTCAGAACAATCGATCAATTCAATCGATATAACGAACCATGCGATCGAAACCGAGACCATCGCCCTCAAAGGTGTCACGACTTGATATTGGTGCTCATTGTCGAGTCCGTCTCATCGCCCGTCCCAAATGGGCGTGGCCTTGTCCCTGATCGACGCAGCTCGCTCTCGGCGCTCCCCACACATGCGTGTACACACAGCATTCAGCGCGAGCCTGAACCAGAACATTCCAGCATTTTCTACGGCTCCTCAGGCTGTTCATGGATCAATTCTTCTCTGTAATATTGCTCTGATACCCCTATTGACTGGTTAATGCCATGATTAGAATGCCCATCGATTGGTGGCTTTGTTGACCGGCGATCGTCTGTCACGTTATGTCTGCGCTTGCAGCGAAAAACCCCTCATTTTGTCCGGGCGATCGGTAGGCGTTCTTGCTTTACACTCATTTTGTTTCGCCAAACAGTCACATACGTGCGTTGTATCTCACATCGAATACTCAGCCAGGTGTGGTTTAACTGTGTATCGCTCCGCTCATGTTTTTTTCTTAAAATTTTCTGCTTTCTTTTGTCACATGGATCCGTCTGTTAGTATACAACAGCACTGCCACATTGCAGAAATGCTGCGGGGGGACTGGTGGTTTACTCATCTTAACTTTTGTCTTTTTGACATGAGGTGCAGTTCAATTGCGTGGCTTACGATCTCCTCTTTTATAGTGTCCCCTGTTGTCTACTTATTTTGCTTTGGTTGTGCTGGAATTTCGATTTACTGGTTTTGCTGGATGTTCTGGAATGGGGGGTCAAATAAAGTCGGGGGATGGGGGGGGGGGACGCAAAATTTTCATCGACGTCAAAGCTTCTTTCCCTCCCTAGGTTAAGGCTAAAGCAGATAAGACAGATGCTATAACAGATGCTTTTTCATGTGGGAGGAGGGGATATCAATTTTAGCCCAAGCCTAGGGAGGGACAGGAGCTTCGACGTCGACTCAAGGTTGTGTCTCCCGCCCCGACTTTATTTGACCCGGAATGGATTTATTTTGTACTCATTTTGGCTTAAAATTCCTCCTCCCCCACCCACATATCCACATAACTCCAATATTTGCTCGTATAAAATTTATTGGGTCAATTAAAGTCGGAGAGGGGGGGGGGAAGAGAAGGCGCAAAATTTCCACCGACCTCTAACTCCTTTCCCTGCCTGGGCCTAGCTAAAACCCATAACCCCTCCTCCCACATGAGAAAGCATCTGTTAAACCATCTGTCTCGTTCGCTTTAGCCTATTATTATTCAGATTACACATACATGATATGAATAGCTGATTCAGCAAAAACACATAGAGACGGCGGATTTCACTCTCGCTGTTTCAATGTGTTTTTGCTGAATCAGTTATTCACATGGTGTATTTAAAATCTGTATGAAATTTTCATATATAAATATTTACTTCGCAGTCAGACTTCCAGTCAGTGCTCTACCATGGAATGTTTTTCAGTGAATTATGTGTTGAATATGAGTTCATCTGTCACGGAGATCCTTCTCTTCCCTAGTATATGGCTCCTGGGCCAATAAATTGTTCGTGTCACAACAATGTTATTAGCTTGTTTTGATTCTGCTGGAATGTGGATTTCGATGCACTGGGCTCATGTCCCCCTCCCACTCCTAGCGCAGGTCCATCAGCGTTGGAACGTTCTGGTTTTGATTTGTCAGTACGTTTTTGCTTGAATCAAGGTCCCATTTACTCGAAAGGTGGCCAGTCATACATTAGATTTGAGTAGAGGTTTTCATATTTTCTTCAGAGCTGGCCAATTTTCTATGTAAAATTAGGTCATCTGTCGGCTTAACGACAGCGAAGGTGACAATTTTGGCCTACAGTTAGACCTACCGCATCGCTTGCAGTTCCTTAGATTACAGACACTACACACACTACAACTTGCTGAGATGTCGAGTGTGAATTTTATGGATTTTTCGCTTACCTTTTTTCTTACCCTTTCGCTTGTTCTTCCATTCATTGGTTGAATTGATTGCTGCTGCTTGTTGTTTCACTTTATCTGAATGAATGAATGAACTACTCTCTACGAGACAACAAGTGACGCCTTCAGCGAGCAACTCGGAAAGATGATGTTGCAGCTCTAAGAGATGTTCGCGGCAGATGCGAATACAAACCACGAAATTGCGCTCTTTTCTTTTCTCTACCGATTATCGCTTTAAACTTCAAATGTTCGTTTCAGAACGATCATTTAATCTTCCTCTCGTTTCCTCTTAGTTGGTTCCTTTAATTACCAAAGCACAATCTCATTTGGGCTTCCCATATCCTTTTCACACATCGATTTTCGATTAGATGAGGAAATGGGCAAAGCTGTTGGGGGGGGGGGGAGGGGCAGCGACAAGTGCACCAGACGAGACTTCCTCTCAAATAACCATCTTTTATGGGGGCAACTAAATACATTTCTTGAATTCCTTTAAATACGATTCAATTCTCAGTTTAGGGAAGTGCGAGAGGCAACGTATCGAACTCATTCAAGGAGGTGTTATCTGCCGTCAGTGGAGCTCTCAATCAGACAGGTGGTGCATGAGGGAAGCGTCATATGAATGTGGTTTAGGTTCTTCACTCATCCGTGGGCCATACAAGAATAGCTGCCTTTAACGAGGTTCTCTATGAATCTGTGATATGTGGCATTCAAGTTAACAAAAGCCAAGGACACTGACGCACATGCCGTTCCCTTTGAATATCTGTCCGGTTTGAATTTAAAGGATTTGGACGTCCCTGTCACTCATCCTTGAGGAAAGAGCACATTAGAAAAACATTGTCCTTTAGGGTCACACGCAACGTCTACGCGCTCCGGTGGGTACTTGTGGAGCTATGCTACTGCTACCACAAAAAGCAAAAGCCAAGTTCTAACAGGTCCTCATCATTCATTTCGATACTAGGCGTAAAATAATATAAGAATTATGCATAGTAATAGCTTGTTAACAATCAAGTGTGTCAATAAGTAAGCTCAGATTTACAGAAAGCACACTTCATTTTGATTTTATACGTTCTATTTCGCGCTTGGTATTGACGTAGGATCCCACTGAGAATTCGTTCTTCTCGGTCAAAAGTCAACTGACTATCTATGGATGGCTGTCTACTATCAAAACTAAGACGCACGACAAATTGCAGTCGCGCACGAACTTGTGAGATCATTTTCTCCGAGTTGGACTTTCCTCCCTCCATTCGTTCAGTGTTTTCTGCTCAATATTGCTATCTTCCTACTGTTATATTATATATGCCTATTGCATCATATTATAGCGAGTCATGCTTATTCCAGACCACAGTTATGTTTTAAGACCCTACTATGTTGCGTCATCGAATCAGTGTTTTCTGTCACGCGTCGCGGCAAATGCGATCACAGAACCACACCCGTCGCGACGCATGGAACAGGCGACGCGATCTATCACCATTTGATTCTCTTTCACTACAGCGTTTCACTTCCCTGTCTTCCCCTCATTACCTGTTGCTACCACTTATGGCGGCTTACTGACAAACATCTTGCGCAGCCCATGCATGGCTTGTGACGACATCGATTTTTCGTCATAGTTTTATTTGAGGAAATGGCTAATTTTATTGATATAGTACTGGTCATTATTCCGTTTTCTTGCTCTTTCTCCCACAACTCCTCGTCACTTAATATCGCGTGCGGAAGATGTGACATATTCTCTTTCGTGTCTCTGCATTTTGTCGGTTTTTTTTTGCCTCGTCTCGCTTAAACTGATGAACTTTTAGATATCACTGATATGCTGATTGAAACGCTTGGTTTTCGCGAAAACCAATGTAAGTCTTGTTGGTTTTTTATTTAAGTACATAGCCCTTAATATTATTGCATCGAGATCGGAACCCAATCGTTACAAGCTTGCGGCTCTTGAAAAGTATACTGTTCATTAGTTACTGTTTGCGCGTCGCTAACTTTGTTTCCCTTTTTGGAAACTTAAAATGCAGTCTAGTGATTTCTTCCACAGAATTACCGTTATTGCTTTTCAGAACGTGTCAAGGTGGAGCTCATATTGAAGAAACGAGATTAACCCTGGTAAGATTTTAATATTGTTGGTTTTATATGCGTCAAATTATTATTGAACAGTTTGGTGATCCGTTTAAGAACAACGCATTTTTGCACATTTTAGCATAAACATGCCTATTTTTAAACTCTATGATACTTGTTGTTCTTCAACATCTGAAAGTTTTGCTTGTATTAATCTTGGAAAGTAATGAGCTACCTGTATTTCGTTATGATCCGTCGTCAAAATTCCATAATTGAGTTTCATCTTTCTCAATAATACTTCATTCTCGACATTTGATGCATCGGTGCATCAGATTCTGGTGCCATGGTGTTACAGCTGATTCACTTATTCTAGAAGTTCTTTCAACAAAGCAATAGATTATATAGATATTTAGTAGTCATCGGTCGATCCACACCGATTGCTGAACCGGTTTTCCACAGCGTCTCTTCACATTTATATCCACGTGATGTCTTTTCTCTGTCGCACTACTATGTCACGTTCAAAACCTTTCAACAGGTGTCCTTTTCAACAAAAATCATCACATTGCTATTCACTAGAATATCAACGATCTGCGCCTAATTCTGCTTTTCACCGGGTTTTTTTTGTATGATTTGGACATGGGTTTCTATAATGACCACAATCCTAAGGGCATCTACTCTCGTATCTTGGATATAGATTTTTGGCAGGATAATTTTCACTTGTCTGGTGATATCTTGTACTTATTTTCTTTTTCGTATACTCGTGTTGGGATCAGTTTTTTTGATAACACAGTTACGAAAGTTGTACTTATTTTCTTTTTCGTATACTCGTGTTGGGATCAGTTTTTTTGATAACACAGTTACGAAAGTTGTGCACAAGTGTCAGCTCCTTTGGTACGTCTTACTTTTTCTTTTTTTTCTTAGGTAATATGTTGTGTTGTGTATAGAAAGCGTAATGTTTTTGACATGAAATACTCTGAAACCAGTCCGTTTTGCTATGATTAATTCCTTTTTGATAGAAATTCGGAAAGGAGTAAGCGAACGCGCTGGAACAATAGTCATAAATTTTTTGCACCGCTTCTATTTCCTGATATGCCGACATCATGTCGGTTTCTCTCCGCTTTCCCGACTATCGTATCCACCACACATGGCTTCAAATTGTTGGATCTCTCTCCTCCTTGTGATTGTCCTCCGAGAGCTTGTCGCAATCATCAAGCACCTATTTGCATGCAAAAATGCAGGATCGCCAGGGGTCGATCGTTATAGTCGTTCGCTAACCCATTCTTATGTATATAAATAGCCACTTCCGGTGTCCAATTTGCCGACATGTCATTTAGGAGGGGTGTGGCGTCGCGGTGGCATTGTGACGTCGTTGATGAGGTCACCGATAAATTGTTGTTCACTTTGTGCGTGTGTGTGCTTATCGGTATTTTATCATTATTGTAAACACTCCAAAATATGGTATATAAAGTCATATACTAACTTTCCTGAAGTAAATATCATCAAAGTGATATAATAAATTGGTGCGATGAAAGCTTGTTAAAATCATTGTTGCTATTTCCTATTTTATCAATCCCTTTTATATGTATTCGTAATCTCATGTTCCGTTTTTTCTCTCTCTCTGCACCATATCATTTTGCATGCATGCTTTCATAAAATGACATGTTGTGGCTGTGAATATGCCATCAATCTCTTGGCACTATTTTCTATGTGACTCTTTTGGATTACATGTGGTTGCGAATTCCTGTACACACTGGGTGGGAATCGAAGCTGGGAGTCATCATGCGTGCATACTGAAGCCCTTACCAGTTGCGTTTGTGCTTTTTCATCCTCTGTAGTCCCCACCCGTTATCGCCAGTATACGGTGCGAGTTGCGACATCTATTTTACGGTTTCGCTGCATTTTTTGATAATGATGTAATCTACACTTTTGGGACTGACAATTGTTGCATTAGGTCCATTTATCTCCAGGTCTAGAAAAACAGAGATCGTAGAAACTCTGTGGGAGCTGTCCTCGTTTCGTGTATTACTAGGTCCAACTCATTTCGTTTCCTTTTTAATCTTTCGGGTTCTTAAAACGTAAAGAGAGCTTGGCGTCCAGAAATTAGATCTTCCTAAATGATCTTTTCATATTGGACTGAAGTTTTAAACGATATTCCAGTTCTCTCACTCACCTCTTCTCCGAATGCACGTAATCCTTTAACGGTAGATCTTCGACGCGTGCACGTTCTTTGGGGTGCCTTCAGCAGCCCCTATTTAAATCCTCTAGGGTTCAAAGTTTCCGTCCGATATTGAAGTCAGGAACTGCTTCGAAATGACGAGCTTCGTTTCTTTCTTTGATCTTCGTTTTGAACCCTCTGTACGTAATTTTGACCGGTTCTTTGCCTATGAGGTATTGGCATTCGATTCTGTAATGGAAAATGAGTGGCTCTTGCGAATCCTCACACTTTCTCTGCTGCACCAATCGTTCGTCGAAACACCTTTTCAATTTATCTTTTTTATATCCATCTCACTCATATTTCATTTATATTTCTTCACTCTCGAAAGCACTGAATTTTGATGAGGAATATCCGGTGGATTAGTTTGGATTGTTTGATTAGTGAAATTTCATTCAGCCTTTGAACTGCTTCCGTGGCTTTCCATTTCCTGTACGATGCTACAGAGTGGATGATAGCCTACCTGATAACTCGCTATTTCGGCCTCGCTTTTTCAATACGCTTGGGATTTCCCTACCACTCGTTCTATCCTTTCGCCTTGCTTTTTGTAACATCTACGCCTTCGGGGGATTTCCCCGCACTCTAATGTCCCACAGATCGTCATTTTAACTACTTTCTCCTCTCCAGGAAGCATATACTCTTTCACTGCGAACTAATATCAATGACCTTAGTTCCCACGCTCCACTAGTCTCTGTAGAAGAAGAACGGCCGCCATCAGAGTACTTCTGACGGCATAAAATGCACGGCTTTTCAGCTGAATCTACGCCGATTTTCCCTGTTCTCCCAAGCAGCGATGCAATCTGCTTAGTAGTATTGCACCACATCCATGCTACAGTAGTCCCGAAAATGTTGATTTTCTTGACAAGCACTCATTCTTTGTCACAAGTAACTGAAGAAAGAGAAGTGATGGCTGGGAAATGCACGTATTATTGTGGTGAACGAGAAGAAAAGACGGTTGAAGCACGGAACATGGTTTTTTTTTTGAAAGTGCAGACACAAGACAATGTGTGGTCCCCCGGAAAACATGTGCTTCGCTGCTCGTTCCTCCTCTAGTTGCGGTTCTCTAGTTGGTTTTTCACTGGGGATTTCCTTTGAACCCCTCAGAATTCTCTTCGCTTGATAGTTGTACTGCTGATGATAGATAGACTGCATGGTGGAGACTTATAAAGATCGTCAAGCGTCGTGCAAAAAAATTTAGCCGCCTCGATAGGATCCTTGCGATGATTGGCGGTAGCCGTTCCATGACCAGAAGTGATGCCTTACGACTCCTCATCCCCGAAAAAATGTCCCATAAAAACTATAAAAATTGACATGGCTAGTTTTTGCTTCGTTCCTCCTGGCACGGCCGTATAATTCTGTCCTCAGCAGCCAAGTACAACATCCCATTCCTCTTGAAGTTTCTTGACACCGCTCAACCTTCTCTACGGCAGTTTCAACTTTTTTAGTAGGTTTTATGGGTGGGTGACACTTCCGCTAATATGCTTGATGTCTTGGGGCTTCTCTGACCTTCATTTGTCCAGTCGATGTTTCGCTCTTTATTAGGATTCGTGCCTCTTACGTGGCCCCTATCCTGCTGGCCTCCTATAACTGATCTTCATGATATAGTTCCCAGTGCCCCCTAGTGGTATTCCATCACTGCTGGAGGGCACTGGAAACTACATATGATTAGCAGTATGAAGATCGGAGTCATATGATTAGCAGTAAGATGATCTAAAGGGTTCTTACGTCGGAATTGCACACATGTATTATAATTATGTTTAAATACTCGAATTCAGCAATTTTAGAATTCAGAGTATTTATGAGAAGTTGGTATCCACTTTGTACATTCTGCTTACTCAGGAAACCACAGTTTTTTACGTTCATAATGTAGGCTTCGTGCGAAGCGTCAACCAAGCCGCATTTATGCAGGCGGTACTAGGCACGCGTAGGTCGAGCCCCAACCGCCGTGTCTGCGCAATCTTCACAAGTCACACTCACATCACTTTGTTTTTCCGCCGACAAATCAATCAATGGACTGCTATCGATCAATTTTAGCTAAGCTGTTCCATTATTCATGCGACTTTCTGTGAGCATTCGTTTTTACAGCAAAGCGTTATTTTGGTTCCTTGTGACCTTTCATTAAACGCCGCAATTACGTATGGTTTGCTTTGTTTACTAATGTTTAACTCGTTTATTGATTTTCCTGTTCATTTTGGTTCTACTATCCTGTTTTCTTTAAAAAAATAGTGGTCTATTGATTCTATGGAACCTAATCTTCATACCAAGAATACCCCAGTTTACCTCCTTGCCTCTGTGCAGGGTTCAGTCGGTAGTCAACCAAACAACTCAATTTGCCCAGTTTTTTCCCTGTGGTAATGAACGAGGAAGTTCATCACCCATCATTAAACCGACTGCTGGGAAATCGCATTAATGTGGGATGCACGTGTATTTCATGCGAGTACAACGTATCCTTGTAATTGCTTAGGAAACCGGTAATTAATCAGTTGTCGATGGGATCGAAGATTTCAAGAATAGTGTTTGATGCATAGCAGTATAAGTTTTGTTGGTTTGTTTAGATATTCTTGAACCACATCTGTTTATAACAACGAACACGTATTTATGAACAGATGTCGAAAATCGATTTGCCAAGGTTCGACGGAGTCGGTTTGATCAATAATGCTGATGCCAGTGCAGCAGCTAAAGTAGATTTCAATTTTCCGGAGTAGCATGGCCTAATGTTGCTGAATTATTGATGATGTCAGAATAATACATAGTGAAAAAATACATAGTGAAGGTTACTGATTCTATTTATGCAAAGTAATTTTCATACCCCATTGAAAACCTTCGCCCTTTGAAAACAATTTTTTGATGACCTGTGAAACTATTTGGCAGCCAATCGGTCTTCTTGAAATCGGAGCATGTCTAGATGTTTGATGTTTCTTTATTCTTCTGTGCCAACCAGGTTTGTATGGAACGTTTATTGGTCGACGTTTCGAACAAATCTTCGCTGTCAAGACCTGAAAGTTCGGAGCTTCCAATCTGTATCTTATCCGGTAAAGGGCCCTACCATTCTATGGTATTCCTCAATCTTATGGAGAAGAAGAATCCAAGGAAATGTATAATCAAGCGTTAATCCAATTAATATTTAGGGGTTTATGCTTTACTATTATATTTACTATTGCTGTCGGTTGTTTAGTTTCGATCGACGCTGGTTCAATCGATTGTGGGATTTTGACTGGGAAGCTAGTAGGCAGTAGTATCCAACAACCACACATCTGCAGCTGTGATGTTGACCAAACCGCACCTCCATCACTGCTTGCGGTTTTGCTCCTGCCAGTCATAGTGACTTTACGCTTTCGTTTTGCCAGGCAGTTGTCCGGTAGTGGTTCTCCCGCGGGATTTCAGCTTCAGGTATTACTTCGCGAAGCGGTTTAAAAGAAGCCGTTGTGCTTCAGATGAAATCAGTCGAACAAGGCTTTCCCGAATTAGCTATCGCATTTATTTTCTTGGACAGTGCTTCAATGTTCTTAGTTATTTTGATGATTTCTCAGTGCTTTATTGATGTGGTGAGGAGAGGGCAGCTTGTTGAATACTGAGCGGCAACACGATAGATTAGAAAATGTACCATGGGTTACCCTCCCAACCACTCTAATTATCCTCACTCGGTTGCCTAGTGAAAATTTGATAGGGCATAGGTTTTTTCTAGTTACCGTTTCCCAGATTGCTGCATTAAAAGTGTTTCTCTTATCTCAAAGTGTTTTGAAGCGGCAACGGTGTCGAACCGTTGACCATTTCGTTGCATGGCATCGCTTCCGGTTTCCCATACTGTCCGTCACTGACAGTGAAGTTGATAAGGAGAACCAGTCATTGGTTGGCTCGCAGCATGAGAGAGTTAAGATGTGGGGAAGACTGGTTTGCTTGCTCGTTTTTTCCTGCAAAACTTCAAAACATATCAACATCAACTCTTCAACATCTTCATTTAACATTTGCAAATTTCATGTGTTAAGTGAGCAGCAAGCCATTCTTTACAGTTTTGCATTCAATCAATACTGGTATGCAGTAAGATATTGATTTTAATCATTGGGCGCTTCTATTTTTTTATGATGTTTCCAATAGAAAAGAAAAAAGAAAATTTTTTCGTCTGAAGAAACCATTTCACAGGGATTAGAAGCGGTGGCAAGGAGGCTTTCTGTGGCATCACCAGACCTACGTTTTCCTTTCCTTTTATATGGGTGATCTGTGACTAGATTGAGAAAATTGCAAGTTTTTCAGCTCGATTCATAATGTTACTAGGCCGGCTGAGTAAGCTTCATATGGTGTGACAGGTAGACAAACAGGCAGGGAGGCATACATACATACACACATCCAACAAGAACACTAACTTTCTGCTATATGTATGTAGCATGTAGCTTGTATATAGCATGGATTCTCACATGTTGGGTAATCATCTTTGTTCGCTGAGGCGTGGCTTGTGTAGTAGGCGGGGTTTCTAATCTCGTATGCCCTTGAACCCACACAGTCTATTTTCAGTGAGGTTTCACAGGGGCTTCTGGTGACATTCTTCAATTAACTGTTCGTAAAGGAAGCAAGAACTGCTCTCTGCTGTCGGTTGTATTATACAATTAAGTTATATGATCATGTGGACGCTTACCATGTACCATGTTTGCTCACCATGGTTTGTGGGGATTGTCAGGGGCTGAGACTACAGGGGGTGCCAAAAAAAGTAATTTTGTTTCTCCACTTTCAACCCCACTTTAGTCAAACTACAGCAAATTCTGTTGAGGAATTTTCATCCTCAGATTCAAGAGCAGACCTCACTCTATCACTATACTCCGTGGCAGCTTTCTGCACGAGCAGGAACAGGAGCGAGGAAAGAATGAACAAGATGTGTCACCTCAAGTGGGCAAGATCCGAAATTTCGTCGCCCTTGTTCACAACCTTGCTGAGGTCCGTTTACTCTGGGTACCTAAGGTTCATACTGGGTGGTGTCCTTTAGCATATCAAGAGCCAAGACGTGCCCTCACCACTGAAACCCCTCCGGAGGCAGATTTGAGGCGTGAAAATGATACTTCGGATCATAGCAGCCTTGTCCAAGCAGCAGGGGCTCTATGACTTCCACGAACGAAGGGCCAATCCTCAGGAAGCTTCCCACAAAAGACCCACCACAGAGTGTGGCTTCACCGTTTTAAGCGGACATTGATAGTGTAGGTACTCCAAAGCCCGACTGCGTCGAATGGAAGCTCTATATTTTTATAAAAGTAAACGTAAGGAGCCACAGCTCGTTCCTGCTTTTAGAGGAACATTTCGGGAATATTTTCCCCCAATACTTGTATTTCTTTCGTTTCGCTGTTTTGTATAACTGGGCTCACAACAACGGAAAATCCGGATTGGAACTCATTAGAGAAGTTCTGGTATCGTCCTCAGGCGAAATAGCATTTGGCAGTGTAATAGCTCTCGTTGTGGAGCATTCGACTCCATGATTTGCGTGTGGTGGTTGAATTACCGAAACATGGAAGCAGGAGCATGTGTATCGAGGAGTCCTTTAGAGTGGTCTGTTGCGATACTCGCGGTGAAGTTCAGATGTGAGCCGTGGGCAAAATTACTTGTTTTTTGGCACCCCCTGTAGGTGTGCTGGAAACGATGAAGTGTAAAAAGTGTTTTCGTCTCTCGTGTCAGCTTCATATCCTCCACAGGTTTCATTTTCGTAGTAAAATAGCCAATGGCACTTTCTCCTTTCGCTTGAAACCCGCTTTTGTTTTGTGAATTTCTCAGGAAGAGGACTCTAGGTTTTCATATTTCATCGTTTCTGTACTTACTGATTAACCTAACTATTTATGCATATGATTCGTGACCATGCTTTCGCGTGATGATTTTTTTATTCCACTTACTCTTCTATGTTTACGGCCCCACGTCCATCTGTATAATGGGAGTAGCCATGCACGCCCCATATATTTGCTTACTCGATAATAACTACAACCTTTCGTGCTGAATTCCTTTGTTATGATCTCATTTTGTTCTCTAAAAGAAGTGTTTTTCAGCGAAGCCCTTCTGGAGCCAGGGTACAGCGTGGGGTCCTAGAAAGTCCCTTCAGTGCCACGCTACTCTTCTCCATTTATGCTTTCTTCATTTGTAGTATTCTTGACCCCTGCTCCATTCTACTAGAGCCTCGCATTGCTCACTACTACATCTCTCTTAACTTATTGTAATAGCAAAGGGTACCAATGCGAATTTCTCGGTAAGGAGAGATATCATTGCCGTCCGAATGTTCTTAATATGACCATTGACGTACATATAGAGCCAGGGGATTACATACATCTTTGCGTGATGCGTCATTTTCAATTATCTCGTATCCATTTGCGCTGAATTTGAATTTCTGTGCAGGCAATACGTTTCATTCTGAAATGTCAAAAAGTGGAAATTTCGCTTCTGAAAAGTCAAAAATTATATTTACACCACTTTTTGTACGGTAGAATTACAATTATTATTCTTTATTTTTATTTTATGTTTCTGTGTAGAGCACATTTTACTTGATATTTCTCAAGTACTGCGACGGTCTCAATGTATTATGAAGGCTTGGTCATGAATGCTCTTAAGTTCTTATCGGTGCGATTCAAAGGTGTGAACATCAAATAAATGGCATCCATATATGAGTCATTCTTCACGCATTCGTCATTCCTCTTACGTTATACCTAAGCCGCTTGCGTAGGGTTTACGAAACATCGAGGCTAACCTTGGTGAAGCCGTTAGCTACCTGCTCGTCTGACTCGTATCTTCAATTCGTCGTGGAGTAAATGTGGTGACTTGGATTCTTTCACTGCCATTTAGTTTTCACTGCTCATTTCCTTCTGAGATATCGGAAATTGGCTCTCACCTATATCATATTAGAATGAGAACTCGAGGCTGAAGAGCGTTCAGAATGTTATACATTTATATGTGGGCTCAGGGGAGGCCTGATTTGCCTGTCGCCATACATCGTGTTCAAGAAAAACCTCCACTTGTTGGTTCCTTTATTTCCGTATTGTTGTGTTCTGTATTGCTTCATTTCATTTTTTTAAAGTATATCGTTCTTAATGGAAATCTCTAAAAGGACCGTGAATGGTTGGAATAGCTGACCAAATACAGGATTTTTGAACCAAATAAGAAGTTAGAAACTCATCTGCCTTACACTAGATCGAACCTAATATCAAGACTTTTTGGATAGTTTGATGGGATACTAGAATATGTTTATTTTTTTGAGCTCATGTGTTACCGATCGTCCCTCAAGATGACTGCATGGCGGGTTTCCCTCTTTGTTATACGAATGTACTAGAAACAGCTGTGAAAAGTGTTCGTTTAAATTCATTTGGGTGGGCGCTTAATGGACTCCAGCGACGAGAACCAAATCGTCACAGAGTTTTTTGGACTGATTGCGTTGCTTCTGTTTTTTATAGGTAAATAAAGTGAGCAGGGCCTTTTAGGAGGAATAGATGAGCCAGTATCAACTGGATAATGGACTTTGCTATCTTTTCACTCTATGAAGGCTACTGTAATGTGTCCCGATTCCGGATTCATTACTACGTAGCTGGTTTCGGATCCAAATGTGTCCGCCAACGGCGTTACATTTCCTTTTCATAAGCCTTGATAATTGCTGGTACTAAGAAGTAAATGTCTCTTATAAGCAATTGCAAAATATCAAAGAAAACTAGTGACGGTAAAACACGTCATGTTATAGTATCGAGTACGTTGCCCATTTGCCAATGCTGCCCCTCCCCACTCTTACTTCGGAAGACGCGGTGACCGTCATTCCGGTTTTTTTCAACGGAAGCGAAAAGAGGAAGTCAGCAGTTTCTCTGATGATTGCTCCACTTTTTAGAACGAGGGAATTGCCAAATCATTTGGTTTGTTTATCAGGAATTGAATGCACGAAATAAACACCATGGCATTTCCCTGAGAGCAATGTGCTTTAGAATTCGTAATAAGCATCGATACCATCTTCACGTGAAATGTGCATGATGACGAGCTTCTAAAGCGATAGGCACGTAACCGCGGGGTATTGGAATTCGTTATAAGTGGAAATACCACTATCACATGTTATACGTGATGATCTGATATAAAATGCTCAGTTGATTGAAATCGAGTCCAAATAATCTTGAATGAAATTGGGTGCAGTTGGGGAGTATGTAATTTGAGAGGAATAAGTGAAAACCTTTCCTTACGCAGGAAGGACGACGTCATGGGAGAGAAGAGTCACTATAGATGTACCAGTATCGTAATCATGATTTTACATCATAGTTTTTGTGGGAAAGCTGTTTTTCGTAGAGGGTTGTATAGGTAATGGGCTCAGCTTCAAAGAGAAAAGCACTCTGTGCGATCAAATGTTGTTTACGTCAGCTTCACGTGTATTGCTGGACCTATATTATATTTATTGTTCGTTCGAGATACCTCGGCCTTGAAAATGTTTTTTGCTGAGGAATATACCACTCAGACTTAATGAATGGAAGTGTATAGTCGTTGGTATTACATGCATATCGGTTCGAATAATGATACTACTTATTGTTAGGTGGGGATACAGCTTGAATGGGAAAAACTTGCTCACAACAACGGAAAATCCGGATTGGAACTCATTAGAGAAGTTCTGGAATCGTCCTCAGGCGAAATAGCATTTGGCAGTGTAACAGCTCTCGTTGTGGAGCATTCGACTCCATGATTTGCGTGTGGTGGTTGAATTACCGAAACATGGAAGCAGGAGCATGTGTATCGAGGAGTCCTTTAGAGTGGTCTGTTGCGATACTCGCGGTGAAGTTCAGACCTTGGAATTTTCATCGTGGCCTCGTTTGGATGCGTTCCGATAGTACGGCTTGAAATAGTCAAATAGCTGTGTGGGGGGGGGGGGGGGGCGGAGCATCGCTGACGGCTGGTTGGCTTAGTTGTCCTCGCAACCTGCATCGCCACTTTGCCCTTGGGCACATCCCCGATGTGGGAAGTGGGCCCTTTTCTCGGGTTTTCCTCTGTTCCATTCCTGTCTTTCCACCGCTTGTCAAAGTCTTCCTGGACGGTATTGCGAGGTGTGTAGTGAACCCTTCTAGTGGAGGCATACGCAAGTATTTCAAAGACGGTAGTGGAATGTAGTGATTTTTTCCCCTTTAGGAAACTTCATGCCCACAAGTAACTGATAAAGTACCTGTGTGTGCTGTTCACACATGCCCGTTATCTGAGTTGATCATTGAGTGCGTTGCGCGAACGAAACCTTTTTTCTCACCCGGCATTGTAGTTGTATAAGATGGGTGGAGCATAGCCTCCAGGAAAAGTTAGGTGCTGGTACTGAAAATTTATGCACTTTTGAAACTACTATGTTATCCAATCCGTTTGGTTGATACAATGGCATATCACTGTGGAATGCCGATCAGTACCCTTTAGGAAATTTCACAGCAGACTAATTGGCACAAGATCGAGGGATCAGATAGGGTAGAACGGCAAAATGACAAGGAACGATAATTTTACTCATGGTCGTGATGTATGGACTCTGTACATAATCAATTATGATTCAGTTGTCAGCAGTTAAAATTTCCTTGAGTGAAGTGAGATCCTTGAAACCTAGGAAACAAGTTTCCAACCACTCACAGATAACTACCATAGCAATTGGGCAAACTGATACCAAAACAAACACAAAAAAATAAAAACCCAATTTTTAATAGGTTTTGCATAGGGCGCAGCCTTGCCTTCTAGTTATTGTAGTTATAGTGCGCTTCGCTCGCTAGTGAGTGCCCAAGGGTACGTTGTGCATGCGAGAAAATAGACCATCTTGTTGAAGTTGATGAGCTGACTTGAAAACTGTGCACTTACAAGAAGATTGAATGGAGACGAATCGAGTTACAGTGAAAAAACGAAAAAACGCGGATCCTTGTTTTCCGCATTTTCTTCAGAAAACTTGAGGCGGGTATTGTACTTAATTCTACTGGGATTAAATAAGCGGTCTAGTTGCTTCTTGATATGTAAACGGAATCTCCGATTCCAAGCGCTAGGAACCTCCCATTGTGGATGATGGTGAGGGGGTTCTTGACGCGGCCGCGTTTTTTTGTGATGCACTCTGTGTTGTCGTTGGTGTGACGTGTGCATACGTGTGTATTGTGAGAGTGGAAAATGAAAAAGTGCGGAGGCGACGATTTCCCAAATGGCCCATGGTAACATTCGAAAAAAATTTATGGGAAGCCGATTCCCAGTAGGCGTAATCAGAAGTACAGTGAAGAATTGATGCTTTCAGTGTTTCAGAAGTGCTTATTAATTGTGGAGTTGCCTAATTATGCCAGAAACCTGATATGTTCATCGGATGGAGGGCCAGAGTATCTAATCAAAAAATTGAAAAGGATTTGCTTGAAGGTACCAAAATGGGTACATTCGACAGATTGTGGAATAAGTGGAAAATATGACAATAGATACTTTTGGTCCATCAGCGTTACTACCTGATGGGGTAGATGCAGACGGGTGAGGGGCTAATCAGCTTGTCGGAATGTTGTCCTGCCCTAGAGGCAACTCCGCCGATAGATGCGTGGCAGCGGGATGGTAATGCTGCGCTCACTTCTCCAAGCCGACACCCCAAACTGCACTTTTTCAATAGGATTTTCGCCACATTCTCTGATTTGGAATGATTGTTTCCAGGGAGCATGTATCCCGAGTTCTCATTTTCTCCTTACTCCAGGCGGTGTTTAGGGCGCGATGTGCCTTATGCAGTTTTTTTGGACGTGAATTCAGTGTATTGTACGGTAGTGAGCTCCAGCACTCACTTTCTGTAATGGGTACTTGCCTTTTGTACAGAATGTCACCTCTGAGATTATGCGGTTATCCGAATAATTCAATAAGTAGGCCAACTGGAATTTTGATGGTTTTTTTGAGTCTTGAAAGGTATTGCTCCTCGAAATTATCTGAGGAGGGTTGTAGATGAATTGGACTTCAAGCGCACCTCATTGCACTTGCACCCGAAATTCCATTGAGAGGAATGGCATTTTCTGGAAGCTCCGTTGGTTGGGATTCCTTTGTCCTCTGAAGCCCACAGCACTATTGTCGTGCTGTTACTGAATCAGTTAATGAACGCTCAGTGTGCAGGGTACCCTTGCGCTCGAGGACACATACGATTTTTTTCGGTTACTCCTGTGTGACAAATGAGTTCGCTCGTAAACTTTCGAAAGCAGCCGTAATAAACTGCGGCTCGTTTGTCCTGGTTCTTGTTAGTTCTTTGTAGCGTGCCGCGAGCGTTTATGGCCGTAGTGTTAACCGACCTCTGGGATTTCGGCATTATATGCATAATAAAGGCGGATACGTAAATTAATGCCTAACGACGTTTATGGTTTGGGCAGTCCCAGTCTCTAAAACGGTTTTGCTATTCTTATTCGCTTCACTATTTCTCTTCTCTCCAATTGTTTTCTGTTTCGTTTCTTATGTAGACCCATATGAATGTTTTGAGGGCTTTCAGTATTTCCATTGCTTTTGTTCAATACACAATTGTATGCACTGGCGGGACATTTCACGTGCATTGCATCATTGTTTCTCAGCAACACAGGAGCTGCTTGGTACTTTAAATATTATTCAGATCCTCCCCGAGGTTTCCATCCATTGTTCCGTAATCCTAATCCGAATATTTTATTGTTTTGTTAATTGAAATTTGTTTTAAAAGAAGCAATAGTTTTGCACCTACCAAATACATTTCCGGTAATTCCCTTTTCCCTCTTCCATTTCCCATTTGTTCGTTACCGGTCGGTCGACCCTGCCATAACGTTCCTCCATTCACGACTTTTCTTATAGCCTTTAGCCACCTCCAAAGGCAAGGCACTTGTAATATGTCTTTGTTAGTGTCGTTATTGATTGGAGGAGCTGGAACGGGGTGGAGAGGTGATGAGGAAGTGCTGGACGGGGGATTCCCCGTGGTCGAAACAGAGCGACAGAGTTTGGTTAGAGAACGAGAGTGTGAGGGAGTCCTGAGAGGGGAAACCCTCACACCGCCCTGTTTTCCAAGAAATATGTCTTTTAGCTGGGCGGGACAACGGCCGGCCTCGTTCCCGCTCTCTTTTTTACGTGCTTGCTTGGCTGTCTGAAAACATTCTGGATATTTCCGATTCTATCATTTTAAAAATACACTAATTATTTTTAAATTTTTTTACGAGCGATGCAAATTGATGTAACTTCAAATGCAAGGACGACTTCTGAAATGAACCATATTTTCGAATTAAATAAACAGTTAAAGTTGATTCGCGGGTTATTTCAAGGCAACATCTTTGTCATTAAAATTGGTTACTGAAGTGCTTAGATACTGGTTCTTAAGAAGCCTACTATAGACGGTGTTAAAGATAATCCAAAATGCAAAATCTTTCTTTTGCACCAAAATAACTCAGAGGAGTGGTACATTAGTCATACATACAATGGAAACTGAGTGTTGAGCAATCTAAACGTTTAGCATAAAATGAAAATGGAGAGCACCATGCCTCGGAAGATATTTGATTTCAGAAACTTTCAACGTCTTTTTATTCCTATTTGAATTTTTATGTGAATCGACTTCTTTTGTGATATAAAGACATACCAGGTCAAGGGGCTCAAGAAGGAGATTTTCGGGGATCTATGTGAAATACCCCTTTGACATGACTTTGATACAGGCATGAAAGATTACCGCTATGTTCGGAACCATGAAACTTGAGTAGGGAATTCGTTATTAATTTCTAATGCATAAGATTCTCTTCAGATATGTTTTTCTTCTTTGAGTTTGACGATTCATTGTGTCGCAATTTTGATTCATTGTTGTATCGGCCACTTTTTACGCCAGAATCATACGGTAATCGTCGTAGCTAGAGGGCGTCATCCGAGCCAGCTTAGTGGCTAAGCCACGCTTGGTTTCAGTTTTGATGAGGAAAACTAAGGGCCATATTGTGTGGTCGTATTCTTGGCGACTGTAAGAGGGGTCGTTTTCGGTAGCTTCGATTTGATCATCGTGCTCTAATAGCCCGGTTGTAGGAGGTTTGTTGCTGTCGTTGTCACTTCTCCCGCTCGCTGCTACTAGATAATTTGGGAATGTAGAGGGAGGAGAGTTGGGTCGTAGTGAGGTGAACGATTTCCCACACACCATACTGTACCCTTTCAACATCATTGCATGTTCGGTCTTTGGGTGTTTTGTTTACTGCATTGATGATAGGAGTAAATACAGATTGATTAGTTTCCGGTTTTTTAATTGATATGCAGTTTCATCGGTTTCGATCAAGATCAGTTCCATCAGAGAGTTTTATCTGAAGCCAGTATAAGTAGTTTTCATTACGTCACTGCTTGTACATAAAAATATTGAAGGAATCGCTTCACAAACTAGTGCAGTGGTTTCATCAGTACCAGTTTTTGCCCCTATCCCCCTTCTTTTTTGCTCCTTTTCCTCTCCAATTTCTGCCCACTTTCCATTCCGATTTTTCATGTTCCTCGACTTGTTGGTTGTTTATTTGATGATTCCTTTGCTTATTATAACACCGACGAGCGCGGGCGCAACGGCGAGACGTTTCGCTTTCCACCACATAGCATTGTAATGATACTTTTGCGGCTTGAAAAGCAGCTTTCCACTTCCCGTTCTGCTCTATTGATTTTATCGATTGTTGTGTTGATTTATGTACGGCACAATGAGTTTGTATAGTGTAGATGTAGAGGCGGACCGCCATACAGCATCTCATCCCACAATTGCCAATAACACTTTCAGGGCAGCTATATTCCTCATCTAGAATTTCTGGCCGTCCTGGGCTCAAGTTACGGCTTTAGTACTAGTCTAGTCAACAGTCAGCTGTTATTGCAGGTGTTCTGAGGTGTCACCCTACGATGATGTATTAGCCTTTTGGTGAATATGATAAGTTTAGGAGTACTTTTGTGGCAGGCTACGCGTTTAACCAGTGCTTGCATTATCACCGGCTTGTCCAAACGTTGTTCTGTGGATCGTGGAGTTTTGACTTCCTCGTACTCCAGCTTGTTGCTTTCAGAAAGTTCTTTCATATTTTTCCCAGAAACTTTAATCTTTCCAAGGGGTGAGAGAGAGCTTTCCTGAGATCTCTCAGCCTTGTTCTGAGAAAACAAAGGAGTCGTAGTGACGCTCGTTATCGCACGTCTGAGCCGGATTTGTATCCCGGACCAAATTTCTTCTGTGTCATTTAGGCTTCTCGATCCTATATGGAAGATGGATTTGTACAGGGCCTGTTAGATTGTATAACCCGTGAATTGGTTGATCCTCGAAATCATTAATCGAGCGAATTGCGCTCAAACCCGTCTTGTTTCCCAGTGCAATTTGCGTGTGATATGTGTCCCAAGATGGGAATGATCGAGGTCAAGTTGTTCGTCGTTTTTATGTTTACTACAATGTTGGAAGTAAGAATAGCATGAGCCATAGAGTTTGCACCATTTATGTGTAGTTTTTTTTGAATTTTTTTTCTTCAATTTCTTGCCTATCTCTGAAACTCCATAACTAGTTACGGTAATCGACATACCTTCACACTTTAAGGATATTAGAGAGGAATTCTTGTCAGACTACAAATTGGTTATTTACTCCAGCTATCAAAATTGTCATAGTACGTGGAGTTTAAGTTGACCACCCACCGAAACATTGGTGCTGCCCGGAGATGCTATTCCTATGTCCATTTGGCAGTTCTAACGGGGTTTCTGTGATTTTGGTTGAAGCTCAACATTATAAACAAATGGGCTCATAATCTTCGTTCGATCACAGTGCACGGATAGCGTTAGTGAGGGATCGAGTCCGTCGGAGCGTGAGTGTTTTGCCCAATATCTCAGCATCCTTGTGAAAACATCTTCGCCCATATCATCGTTGCACCCGTCATATTATATGACAACTGATGACTTATTTCCTTGTTGGGCTGTTTTTCAGAGCATCAGATTGCTTCCTGCTTTGCCCAAACATTTCCAAGAATGTTGACAATTTCAGGATGACTGCTGTCATCATCATGGATGACTCAGAGAAACGATGCCTTCTAACACCGACTTCCTTATCAGATTCACGCCCGAATTTCACATTTGCACAGGTACTGTAAAATCGATTGCCTCCCTGAAACCTATCTGATATCGTAGGCCTAATTTTCAGAGTGCTCCAGATTTTCAGAGTGAGCAAGAGGATGCACAATCACCGGAAGCACAGGATACACCTCGTACTCCGACACCGAATCTCTTCTCGAATTGCCCACTCATTTATAGGTAAGATTCGGATGTCTATTGATTCACAATAGATGAACGCTTGGATATATTTTATTTTTCTCTTAGAATTTGATTCTCATGGTATAGAGGTTGTTCTTCATCATTTATGGCCTTTGATTTCTCTTGAGTGAATACGGATCGTTAGCTTCATTAAAGTTAATTATGAGAGGGAATGGTATTTTTTGGTCATTACTTACAGCTTATTGCTCTGCCCTTTCTTTTTTGCGTTCGTTTAAACTTGACGGTTGATTGAAAATGAGTCGATATTTAATCGATAGCCACTGTTGGGGTAAAAGAAGAAACATTTTGTAATAGAATCATTAAAGTTAATCATGAGAGGGAATGGTATTTTTTGGTCATTACTTACAGCTTATTGCTCTGCCCTTTCTTTTTTGCGTTCGTTTAAACTTGACGGTTGATTGAAAATGAGTCGATATTTAATCGATAGCCACTGTTGGGGTAAAAGAAGAAACATTTTGCAATAGAATCATTAAAGTTAATTATGAGAGGGAATGGTATTTTTTGGTCATTACTTACAGCTTATTGCTCTGCCCTTTCTTTTTTGCGTTCGTTTAAACTTGACGGTTGATTGAAAATGAGTCGATATTTAATCGATAGCCACTGTTGGGGTAAAAGAAGAAACATTTTGTAATAGAATCATTAAAGTTAATTATGAGAGGGAATGGTATTTTTTGGTCATTACTTACAGCTTATTGCTCTGCCCTTTCTTCTTTGCGTTCATTTAAACTTGACGGTTGATTGAAAATGAGTCGATATTTAATCGATAGCCACTGTTGGGGTAAAAGAAGAAACATTTTGTAATAGAATGTAGCCGAGCGCAGCTAATACGTTTTGGCAGGCTGTCCAAATCCAATTCTGTGGTTTCCAGAAATGATACCAGAAATTGCCAGGGATGCTCCTGGTTACTGTAGCCTTGATTATATTTAGTAAATATGCAGTGGCAATCACTGCAGAATAAATCAAAAGTGGAGTGTTTTTGTAACACACCCGCTTATTGATCGGTGACGTCGACGAGTCGAAAACGAGCTTGTTTCCCACACTAATAGAGCAACGCCGGAGCATTGGATTCTAAGATAGCTTGGCGAAAGACTGAAGAGCAATGAGGGATTTTAACTATAACTTTGGTCAAAGGATGCATATATAGTTTTTTGGATTCTGAAGACATTTGTTACTCAACAAAACAAGGTATCTTTTGAAAAACAAGCATTACCAGCTTATATGTACTGGACGAAATGATCAGGTATGCAGAAAGCAACACGGAATGTGGCTGGGCCCTTCCAAATTTGGTCATTCTCAGAATTTTCAATTGACTACATTTTTCAGTTATCCAACCCTTGTATATTTTTGACCGCTGCTGAGAAAATTTTCTCAAATTTTCAATTAATTCGGAAGTTTTAGTGAGCCCGCACTGGCCGGACAATTCCATCCGACATCGTCGTTGGCGCCGATTTTTGCTATTAGCGACACTGCTTTGCCGCAGGTAAACGGGATTTTTAATCGATCGTTTCTATAGGTTTTCCTTTTTTGTTTTATGTAGGCTCGGTGTTCATGGACAATTATTATGTGATCCTATCGTCGAATGATTGTTTGAAAACTCGTGCTTTGAATTTGTCCACCCTTTTTGCCTTATTTATTTGTGTTTACTTCTATTTTTGTTACTCTTTTCTATTTCGTTTATTTTTGTTTTTTCGTTCTACTGATTTCTTTTAGTGCGCATTCTTTTATCTATCCACTTTGTTCCAACGGGCTGACAGTAATAAGCTGCACTCCATGTCAGTGTGGCTTCAATTTCCTGAGTTTATGGTCGTGATTAAGTTGGAATGCATGGCGCAACCTGGGTGAAATGCTCAATCCTTAACTCTGTATCATTGCCTGGTAAATTATAGTCTGGTGCAAGGAGAACTTCAATCATTATATTTTTTAATTTTGACCCTTGTTTTGCTCATACACATGTGTTTAGTAATGTTGCTGATGGTGATGGGCGAGCAGAAAATATTGTCCGAAAAATGACATGCGCAGCTTGCTTGTAGGGCTTGCCAAACCGTTATGCTATTTACCCCTTCTCTTTTGTGCCCATCGTGTGATACATATTTCGCCACGGCACTTTGTCACATGTAGTCGCAAAGATTTTGAAACATACTTTTCGTCTTATCTTCTATTTGTATTTGTGCGTTTATTCTATTTGAAAAAGCGATCTATTGAAAGCCTTAATTTTTCGTTGTCCTTCCTTAGCCCGTAGTTCTTCTCGGCGACTGAAGTTTCTATACTATATATAGCGTAGCAGTGTGTGTGTAGTAATTGGACAGCCGAGGTAGAGCTATTATAAGATACTACCGGACTGAGACAATATCGGAAGCAAGCGAGATATTTTGGTTGTCCAATCTTATCATTTGTATTTTGGCTTATTCCCGGAAGTCCTTTCATAAGCCGAATGTGCATCCATCCACGTGTCACAACGGCTACTAAAAGTCGGGTGCGTGGCGTGTTCTGAAACACTGTTTTCCTTTTTTTCAGTTTTTTTTTGTGACCAGATTCTGAGGCTGCGATTTTCGCAAAGTTTCGCCAATGAGTTTCAAAATGGCGATAGGCATTCTCGGAGTTTCCCTCGCTCCGCTCATACCTTGTAGTTGCCGAATTGTGTGGCTGGCTATATTAAGGCCTTGGGCTATAAAGGGCCCACTCGAGCTCGTTCTTATAGTACACTATATGAACCCTTGAGTCTCATTATTATTACTCATTCATCCTCTTGGAATCGCTTCCGCTGACGCTCCTACTCTTGGATTTTGTTGAATATTTGTTGTAAGAAAATTCTGAACGGTTTTGCGCGTTCACAAAATAACTTTAAATTTTAAGGCGCGTAAACATGAATCTGCTTACAAATTGTGCTCTTTAAATACACAAAAAGCTGCTCTTTCTGAATGAATGCTTTCCTTGGAGCGCCACAGTGTTTATGATTTATTGAGGAAATTTCGAAGTATTGCGAAAATGGCACTTTCTGGATGACTTCACTTCATGAGTTCTGGTTTAATCGAGGCAGTAAAGGCAGCCACTGCAAGGGAGGATGGGGTAAAGCATTGGATGGAACACTTTGTCCCTGATTTCAGAGGTGCAAAAATGAGAATGAGCTGCTCGAATTCTCAACTGATCAATTCGCTTCAATTAAGACATCAGAAAGCGGTGAGCGTACATCTAAAAGTATAGGCCTTCCCCACAGAAATGTGGTGGTCTACCTTGAGTAGCTTTCATTCGAGAAACCCGATAATTTGGTACCGCGCGACCCCTCGCAGCAGCCATGCACGAGCGCTCTTTCCACAAAGAATTCCAGTGATTTGTCTTCCAGTGATTGAAGAGATTCTGGGCTGAAGCTCTCACCCCTCTATCATGTTCATCAGATCTAACGCTATCTGAGCTTCACTTTCCCAAACATCTGGACAGCTCTTCGTGCAGCGGTTTGTTCAGAAAGAGTTTGGAGTCGATTTTTTTTGATTTCGCGCAATATAAATAGTCAGCCTTCAATCAAATTGAGATATGCAGGTATGCATAATGTTGCAAGGAGCGTAACGATCGAGTGGTGTTCATTTTGTGAGAAAAGAGCGATCTGAGCCGAGTTATGATCTTTCGAATTTAATTGCGGAAACTGGCCAAAACTCTTTACATCCCAATATGTATAAGGATTGAGGTACAGCAAAGTAAGGCGTACGGACTAATGGCTGGGGGCAGTTATTTGTAATGGCTGATAGGGTTGAAAATCTTCGTTGAAATGTGTATAATCTCTCTCCAAGCAGTCAATTGTTAAAGTCAAGTACGGTGACAACTGTTCTGTTTGAAAATCGTTCTGGCTGTTCACTCACAAGAGCGTTTTCGAGGGATAAGTAGTCACTGACGTAAGTAACCTGTTCTGTGAATATGCGTGATTAAGAAGTCGATGAATGCAGGGGGTCATGAAGAGTGTTGTTTGAGGTCTCCCGAAGGAGTGAAACTTCACATTTTCGGTGCCGAGCGAGGTTTCGAATTGAAACTTGCTCGTCGGTTCTAATGAGATGATTGAGGTGCTTTTTGTGGAGTTTATCATGACATTCTGGGAATGTGCTCAATTTTATCCCTTCGAATTGCCCACTTATTCAAATTACTAAAAATGATTGAATATTTGAGGTTATAAAAACCGATGAGATATAAGAGAGGTTCGGTAATCACTGGCTCATCTCATAAGTGATGTCGTTTTTTTTTAGAACGGATCAATTCCCGAATATGTGGGAACGGGACTTATTTTCGGGCTGACGAAGGGGTAGGTCCAGTTGACAAAAATTGAGCAAACCGGCAATTAATCGAATTACTGTGGTTCACTTCAGGAAAATTAACCGGTCATGTTCTGTACTTAGTCCCGACCTCTTCTAGTATAAATTTTACCAACTGGTTGCTTGTGAAGTCGTGTCGCTTTCTTTCTGAACTCCTTTTTTCAAGAGCACTCACATCAGTCGAATAAAATTTTTCTCTTTGACTTCTTTGTTCAGCATTGCTTTATGAATTATTTAGGAGGATTTTTCTGCAATATCGAGAACATGTTTCAATTCCGTTTTGACTGCGGTTCATATTGAATTTTAACACCATGTAATAGGGGTCTAGTTGACATTAATTCACAGTTTATTTTTTTATTAGAATGTTGAGGAATCCGGTGTGCGATATTACCCTGTTTCTACTCACTACCTCTTCCTAACGTTTCACCGCTCTTCCAGTTGAAAATTTTTCTTGTTTTGATCCGACGAAATTCTTAAAAATCACCTAATTGTGGCGGAAAAATCAGTTTGGAAAAAGAGCGGAGCTACTTTTTGAACAACCATTCGATGGAACTCATGGAAAAGGTTGGGGCTAAGTAGGAGACACATGATTGATTGATTTTTCCGGTGTGAAAGATAATGCTTCAATTTATTGCTGGTGTGGTCAATTTTTGTCGACTAGACCAGCCACTGCCAGCCTGAAAATCAGCCCCGTTATGACCGACAGAGAAATTAAGCATGTCATTTTGAAGAGCGGAAAAATCTCTTTGATTGATATACGAGTTGCTGTAGAAACTTGTTATTTTATAGGAAAAATTTCTGCTTAAATAAAAAAGCGACATTACTTGTGGTATGACCCAATAGAGCTCGAAAATCTGTTCAAAAATTCAACATTATCGCTTTCCTTGTATCCAGTTTTTTCTATCTTTTTCTTGGAAAATCTGTATTCAGCTTACTATTATCAGTGCTTCATTGTTGGCAACTGAAATACTGCTTTGATGATATGATATTGTCTCTTTGTGAGGTCAGATTGACCTGCTCGATCAAGCCGATTTTCGGCGCGGCTTGTGATAAAAAAGATCGCAAATATTGACTGAGAGCTCAGCGCCTCAGTGTCTAGCGAAACGTTCATTGTTCTGTGTGATAGCCGTGATTAGATACAGTTGCTACGAAGTTGAGGGAGGAGAACAAATAAAACCGAAAGGACGTGGCAGTACACGGCATCCGAAGCTTTCAGTAGTGATCATAAGTTGTTATAGAGGCAATAACTTGACATTACTTCCTTCTCATTGACTTGTTGATTTCTAGATGTACGCCGGAAATGGCAAAAGTGATAGTGGAATAGCTTCAAGCAATGCAGTCAACGATGAAGATGCACAACGTGGAGAGCAGGCAACACCAAAATCATCGATGTATATGTCAGATGTATCGTTCACAACCAGCGTCACCGGAGGAGGGTAAGGTACTTAATCAATTGATATAAGATCTGATTATCCCCTTAATTGATTTCGGCTTTTCTCTGTTGATATCCGCATTACTGTGAAAAAAACTACTTTCGCACTTTGGTCCACAGCTTGTGTGTGCTCGTTCGATAAGTATTCATTTTGCGCGCGTGGATGAACTTCGATTTTGATTCCTAGAAGCGTGATTGTTGTCCCGTCTCCATTTTTTTTCTTGAGGGAATGATCTTAATCCAGAAATACGTTTGGGCAGTTCATGTCTGTGACCGTTTCTCAAATTTAGTAGGTTTCTCAATTTTTTTTCGAAATGCTAATCACTTTTTGTGGAATTCTGTTAGAGTTTTTGGACTCAGAACTCTCGGGCGTGGAGCGATTTTGGGTGGGACTCTAAGATATCTTGTTTCAAGATGAATGCCCGTGAGATTTATTAGTTATAATGCCCTTTCGGTTTAATATATTTACGCCCCATATGCCGTCTGGAACCCGGAAGGGCACAGCGGCTCGTGATTAATGTCCGTGCCGCCGTTGAAGCTTCTCAGAAGAAAAACGGATGAGGTATGGATACGGAGGGGAATTCCCGTGCGAACGCGTTTTTTCAATCGGCGTCGTAAAGAAGGCAGGGCTCGGATGTTTGTTTGCTCAGCCAGCACGTCTCTTCTGCCCAGTTCATGAAAGCGCATACGTAACTGTGGTGGGAAGAAGGGCGAGAAGGATGCGGCGAGTAGATGGGAACCGAGGGAGAGGCCACTGACGTTCTGGATTCGGCGATCTGTCTTTTTTTCTGTCAAGAATGATGTATGCGATATTTTTCTATCGCAAAGAAAACGAGAGCGCTTCAAAAACGCCCTATTTATTCAGCTGATTGATGTAATGTATTGGAAAGACTTACCAAACTTTTACGACAGTTCTGATGGAATTATTATTTCATTATTATTGATTTATTATAAGGCGGAGGAGGGGGAGGGAAACTACTAGTGAAAAGTATGATGCTAGATTTGAAGTCAGCTCCTTGCTATTCGGTTGCCCGCACGTCAGCCTTCGTGGCATTTAGTGATTATCTGTTTCGGTATTTCAACCGTTTTTGAAGTTATAAATAGTGGCTCATTATAATGCACCATGAACCCCGCCCACTCACGCATGGGACACGCCCCTCGATCGTGCGGACACAAACATCGTGAAATGGGTGCTAGAGGGCGGGCATTGACCGCGCCCAATTTTAGCTCGTCTGCACTCTCTCAGCGCGATAGAGTTCACGCTCCCTTCTTTGTAGGGTTTGGTGAATATGCATGAAGGTACATGAATCACCTTTCCAGTAACATAGAAAAGAATGTCATTGGTTCTTTGGCTGTCTCTGCAACCAAGAGGTTGTGCTAATGTAATTGAGAACCAATCCACTACGCATGGCTTCCCACGCCATTTTAGCTTGGGATTTTTGCTGTGCCTTAGCTGGGGGAATTTTTAGCTCCCTGAACTAAAGCGCAGGTGAAAATATACACAAAAATGTAAACTGATGACTGTACTTACGATACACACGAGGGCAATGATGCACGGAAATGAACAGTATCTTGGTGAGAGAGCAAGAAATGGGCGCGATGAAGGCCTTTGCCGCATGCCCACCCGCAACCTCCGTAAAGCCCATTATTGTGTTGACATTGCCTCAGCTTCGTTTCAATTTTATTTTTTGCACATTAAATATTAGGTTGTCCCAAAAGTCTTGTCATATTTTCCCAAAAAAAATCAGTAACTCTTGTTCACTTCGAGGCAGGTCGAGGCGGTTCAGGAATATGGTAGAACGTTCCCTAAGCTTTCTAGGAAAATATATATTGTCCCACCAGATACCGTGGAGAGAGCTACAATGCCCGTTGTCGATACCCACCCAACTCACGGTGTCATCTATTATAAGCGGTCTTGCGGCACCAAAACGACGGAAGCTTGCCACTCCATCAGCGCTGCATTGGGCAAGGGATGTGTGAGCTACGTGACCGTGCGCCGCTGGTTCATCAGCTTCAGCAACGGCGAGATTGACATGAAAGGCAATCCACGCTTGGGACTGTGCTGGTTCTGGGACGAGGAAGGAATGCTTTTCCGCGAGGTGCTGGTACAAGGCGAGACAGTCACCGCTACCGTAAGTCCGGTCACCCTTCTTCATGACGACGCCCGCTCCCATTTCGTGAAAAGTACCCAGGCTAAGTTATAGGAGCACGGCTGGGATGTGCTGCCCCATTCACCGTACTCTCCAGACATTGTCCCTTCTGGCTATCACCTTCCCCATCCTCTCGAATCCTTCCTAGCCAAGAGAAAATTCGTTGATTATTACTTGCTTGCGAAGGCGATCGCTGACTTCTTCGACTCTCAGAACCCAGAGTTCTGGGAGAAGGGAATCAACGATTTTTCTATAAAGTGGCAGAGGGTTGCCGATAACAATGGTCAATACTTTGTTGCCTAATTATTATTTGTTGGACAAAAAAAAAAATAAAAAGTGGCGATTGAAAAAAATATGACAAGACTTTTGGTGCTGATCTTTTGCGGTCACTTTTGCACGTACAGCGTTTATTGTCATTGTGGTCGTTCTTTTGAAGAATTCAAGAAGGGAGAAATAGGCCAGTTGATTAAAGTTAAGTCCCAGAAAAGCTGAAGTACATGCTATTGATTTTTTCTCATAAACGTGGGCATAAATGTGGGCGGAGGTGGTGTGGTGACAGATGGCGCACTCTCACGGTGATTAAATCCCGTATCAATGCCCGTTCAGGCCAACCAAGCCTTTCATTTTTCAGGGATAGGCGAATTGGTCCCGGAATTGTCTGGGAGGATAAACGTCTCCGACTCACTACATCGGCTGGCCCACGCAAGTCATTGTAGAGGCCACATCACACTCACCTGCCATCTCGTATGTATAGGCCATATCACGCTCTGGGTGGAGCTATGATGCGTGGCTCATCCAATCAGATCCATTAATGCCAAAACCTTACCCTTTAATTATGGAAAATGGGTAGCAGCTGTATCGGTTTTTTAGCTTTCGTGCGGCTTTTCAAGCGGTCCTCAGGCATCAGCACCATGATAATCCCATTCATCAAGATAATGCTGTCCACTGACTTTGTAGTGTGGAGGAAGCGTGTGGGCACAGCTGCTATTAGTCACTGGGATTAGAGAGCTCAACAGAATGCATGTGAGAAAGTTGGCCAGCGATGATATTCTCTCACCGGAAAGCTTCTTGCTCCTCTTTGTTAGGTAATTCCCATCACATAGTAGAGAGCTCTGGGGAAAGTGCTCGATAAAATGATTACTGACAAAACTTTACATTTACAGGCGGCAACAAAAACCATCGTTCTCTACTCGAGAAATTCGTGAACAACATCAGCGAATGCAACAGAAATACCGTGAAGACACGAAACGAGAGCGACGATTCACTGATCCAGTTGACTTTGAAGGTAAGTGCTCTCCAGTTTTTGCAATGGATCTGCCATTGTCTTTGAGGTTTGTGGCTGGTGAATCCATTCCAAGTAGAAGATTCGGGAAATGCCGACATAACGATACACACTCCTACATAGCAGGCTGGAGAGGAGACGAATGAAGAACGCAAATCGAGCATTGGATGTAGACTAGGACACTGGCATTGGGTCACCGATCGCGAGATTCGTCTTGATCTTTCCATTGGTAGTTGGCCGCGCGCGAAGGGATGTATTTGCGCGACGTGGGGCAGCTCTGTCACAATTCGAACATTGTGACCTACATCATTGAGCACCCGGTATGGTAATCGTCTGTGTTTGAAGGCGGTACGAGGGGTAATTTGAGTATTCAAGAGTGGAGAAAGAATTCCCTGTAAAATGAACTCTTGCGTTCGAGAAGATCATGCGTGGCGCAACTGGCGTTGAGAGGCGCATTCTGTGCTACTTAGCATGGCCCCATGGCGGCACGCATGACTCGACCTTTTTTGAAATGACCGACTGGCGGTGAAGGGTTGGGCAAAGGCCACGGCTTGGTTTAGTCGCTACAGCATACCGCAGTGGGCGCAATTAGACGTTTACGAAGAGAATCAATGAGAAGGGGCATCATGTTTCGGGTTTTGACAAGTGGGCGTTGCAAAAGCGCAGTTAGGATCAGACACGGTTTGAGCGCGTGTTTTGAATCGAGTTCAAAATGATCTTATGCTGTCATATAAGGCTCGTTTGGCTTACATACATCATGTGCAAGTTTCATTGGCTAAAGGAAGCATGGCGACAATAGAAACCAAATTAGCGGGAGTGGCACTCGACAAAAAAAATTTCCGAGAATAAGAGGTGCGGTTGAAAAAACAGGTGCTCGGAGGTCGGGTCAATCGTAAACATTGCATCAATCTCAACGAGAGCGAAGAATAAACACGGTGATTTATGTGACATTGCGGACGGGGGCGATGTAGCACGACGAATCTCGATTACCATGGTATAGCGGCGATTTAATGGGCGTGAAATGTGAAGGATTGGGAGCTGAAATTGCTTTCGAGACCCTGCCAGTCCTAGAAGACGGGGGAGGTGGAGTCTCGGAGGTCTCATTGGCATGCATCAAATCTTCTGAAACCCAAAAGATTCAGGAAGCAGGAGGTGTTGGTACCAGCATAGTTGAAGATACAAGACCGACTGGTGATGAGTAACCCAGAAAGTTAATCATTTGCTTTTCAGGAATTCTTAACATCATTGGTGGATGCTCTTGGTGGCAGATCTGGATTTATGTTCTGATCGCAATGCAACAAATACCGCATGCAATGTTTAACCTGAATATCGTTTATATGTTGTATGATCCAGAGCACTGGTGTCAGGTGGGTGCTATATTAGTGCTCTTTTTGTCTGTTGCAGCATTTATTAAAAATTTGGATAATTTATCACTACTTACGGTTTAAAGGAATCGTCCACGGAAAATGAGTTCTTGTGTCACCCATATATTTATGTTGTATTTGCCTAATGTTGGCCTCATGCAAAATTTCGCGCGAAAAAATGTGAATCTGGCTGAGATACAGCACCACAAAGTGCGGTTCCAGTGGGCGGGGCCTCCGTGTAAAAGCCTCGTACCGCGTCCGCCGTGGTCGGAGACGCATTGTAGGAACAGAAGGTAACGTAAACAGTCCCACTCTCCGTTCCCAACGGCGGCGGAAGACGGGACGAGGCTTTTACACGGAGGCCCCGCCCACTGGGACCGCACTTTTTGGTGCTGTACCTCAGCCAGATTCACATTTTTTCGCGTGAAATTTTGCATGAGGCCAACATTAGGCAAATACAACATAAACATATGGGTAACACAAAAACTCATTTTCCGTGGACGATTTCTTTAAACGTTGCTCAAGTTGGTCGGAGAAACTCCGAGTTAGAAACCGCCCGTGACCCGGTAGGAAGATAGGAGGAATGTTCCGCTCGGTAGTCGACCCGCTTCCCTGTAATGGCTTTTTCTATGAGTGTGGGGTGGACGTTGATGGCAAATCCTCTCAATGGATCGGTGCCGAATATGTGCATTAGCACAGGGAATCGCATGACCCCGTGTGACGCGTGACTTCGTGCGAGCTAGGGCGGCATATGTGGTTGGGTTGAGGCGCCTACAACGAAGCGCGGATATGGTTTCGCTTGGGGGCGCCGTATGTAGCATTGTTTGAAAACGACTAGTTCCAGAATCAGGGGGAAGGCCCTGTATTGCCTGAGGTCCGAATTACATTAGGCGCCACCCGCTCCTACGGCTCTAGTCGCACGCTCGACGATGCGACAGGAATTGTCTGCTCTAATGGCACACGTTGCGCATCGATGTGGCCAACTAATTCGTCATAATAGTCGAGCCTGCTTAGAAAAGGGACACTGGAACAGTTTATTGGGTATTCCAATTCAAGCTATAGAGAAAAGAAAGGAATTTGCAATCAATAAATTATTTTTGCATTCGCCACCCATTTTCATTCAATACCACAGTGGCATTGCGGTTGGATCCGCTACTGTACACATTTCGTCATACTAGTTAAATAGGTCGGTATGGAAGAAGGTTCTGTATTTCGCATTGTATAATAGAACAAAAAAATTAGGCAGAAGTTTGACTCTTCGCGAACTGATTCATTGTATTTTCCGGTTTTATATGTATCGATCTGGTATATTCAATGCTTGAGTTTGGAGCCATCATTATGATTTGTTCCAGGTGCCTGGGTTTGACGATCCTAACGATACGACTGTCTATGAATGGGGACTACAAGACGTGCAGAACATCTCTTTCGTTTTTCCGAATGTGAATGGTAGAATTGGAGCATATACACGTGATTCTGTGAGTGACCTAATAAAGTGCCTAATGACTTGGCTTCGTCAACGGAACATTGAATAAAATGATATGTGACCGTGTTAGTTACAATTCCATGCTTCAAGTCCGTCTCCTAATTTGTTGAGGAATTTCAAATTTGCTCGCGATTTGAAAATGGCTAGGGCGACATTTCTGCAAGAGAACATTGCCTCGGAACTGTTCGCCTGAAAATCAGTGAATACTTGGGATTTTAGAATCGAAATTAAATATTTGTCACCAAAAGTACAGCTTATAAGGTTATGTCCTTCGATTTTCATTACTTCCAGTGTCATTATTATTCGCGTCCGGTGGAGCGATATAAAGAGCTACGAAAGATGCCACTGATGGAAGCTGTACAAAGTGCATGGAAAGACAGTGCAGAGAAGAAGAAGTGCGAACGATTCCATTACAAAACCGATGTACGTGCAGCGGAATGACCTGATAGTGCTCGGCCGATAAACGCTTGATTTTCAGGTGATGCACGAGACCATTGTAACGGATTGGAATTTGGTCTGTGATGATTACTTTATGAAAGGACACGCACATTTGTTCTATTCATTCGGATATCTGGTCGGCTGTGTGGTGGGAGGAATGGCTAGCGACAAGTAAGTGAATTTTTGAGTTGCGTAGAGGTTAGTGAGGCTCTTAAATGAGCGTGTGCGTCAGGGCACTCGGATTGTGTCACGCCACGCGAGGAGGCCATTGTCGCACCCCTTGGCGTGCGATTGATTCACGGCGGCACCAGCGAGGCACTCAACGTGCGCGGTACTTTGCGGTGACGCAATTCGATTGTCCAGACACGCCCTTCATTTGACCTCGCTGGTCTAGTTGACTAATATGCATGACTTTTCCGGTATTTACGGAGCTGACATCTACCTTCATGCTTTAGCTTTGGCCGCAAACCTACAGTAATAGGATTTGGAATATTGTCGTCGATGTTTGGTGTATTTCTACCCTACACGACCTACTATCCGATGTTCCTTTTCATCCGATTCTGCAGTGCTATTTGTAATGAAGCAGCTGATCTTGCCGCCTATACGCTTTGTATGGAGATCACGGGTAAGTGATGTTCATCAATATGAATACTATGGGTAACGTGCTTATTGTAGACTGGAAAGTTGTAGAAAAGCTTTTTTTTCAATTCCTAAGATGTGACATACTACTTCTACTGTGTATACTGTCAGTGACTGTTCAGGTACTAGATATCGAGCGATGGTTGGCAGTATGCTACAAGTTCCATGGGCGATGGGTTATGCCCTTCTGGCACTTATAGCGTATTTGGCGAAAAGTTGGAAGACCGTACAGGTGAGGAAGACATCGACAACGGTTGTTCCAGGCCTTTGAAAAATGTTTTGGTGGCAAAAGCATGAAATTTAGAAATTGAAGTTATTTTCTAGAGGATTGAGAATGCGTTTATGATGTATATGTAGTTCATCAAGTGAACTACTGACCCTTAAAGGCAGCTTTCGGGAAAATTCGGACGAGAAGTATAAGAAGTAGTCAATATGAAAGCCGAGATGCCTAGTAACAGGAAAGTGGAGAAAAAACGAATGGAAGTGGCCAAAAACTGAAGAAATAGAACCCCTTCCCACCATTGGTTCTGGGCGCGGACGACCTTTCCGTCAAGACGCGGGTAGTCCGCATAGGTTTTCCACTGGCATTACCAAGACGTAAGCATGAAGGGATGTTCGGAAATGCGACAGCATCTATTTGCATGTGGTCAGTTTTAAGCTAAAAGTGAGAAAGCGCGCTCGATACATTCAATCCTGCCGATCTCCTTGACCAACCGCACCGTGACCAACCCCTAATCACGTCGCCTGGAGGCGGGCTGCCCTTGTCCAAGGCGGCTTGCCCTGACGAGGCCGCCTCCGCCACAGCTCAAGGGGGCGCCTTTTGCGGGGGATTTCGCCATACATCGGCCTTTCAGCCCCGTAATTTTTCAGTGCATGCCTTCTTTTGGCGTTCCCTGTCACCCATATTATCGCGAACACTGTCTTTAAACGTTTCAGGTGATCGCTGCTGGTTTACATTTTGGTGCTGTACTGTTGATCTGTTCCCTCCCGGAATCACCACGGTGGTTAATGGTTAAGGAACGGGTGAACGAGGCCGAAGAGGTGATTCGGAAAGCCTGCAGGTAAGCATACAAGCTTCATTTCAATCAGTAGACGACTTCTGTTATTCTGTGTACTTGAAGTATGATTTTATAGAACACCACCGTTTCCCTTCAATATGTGCCGAATCAACAAAGGTTCTTTACCTTCCGATCTCGAACTGGTATGCCATCGGGAGAAGAGGCTGAACAAGAAGGTAATGACTGAGTATTGATTGCAGCGATCGCGTCGCCGAGCATGAACGCAGCATGAGAGAGCCTAAGAGAATGTACTGGAACCTCAAATTGATTGAAAGGGTAGTGATATGCGGAAAAAAACTATGTACAGCTATGTAGATTCAGGACTGTGTTACGAAGCGCTAGTTGAATTTGGCTTCATGTTTCAGAGATAGTAGGAATATAATAAGAGTAAATTTTCTCTTTCAGGGGAAAGTTGGTATGCTGGACCTATTCAAGACACCGGAGCTGCGTTTTCGAACCGTCACCGTCTGCATTGTATTCATGGCTACAGCTCTTGTTTACTATGGTTTAGTCATTGGTGGGTTTCTTTTGACACGCTGGGCCAACCCATATTTTTTCATATACGAGTGCTCATATATGAGAAGCTTTATCAATTCGTGCGAGACGTTGGAGCAGTGTTGCTGCGGCAGCTCGTCGCCATTCTCGCTCAGCAAGTCAAAGCGGCACAAAATCCTGTCGTAGTGCCTAATGCATATGTAGGTGCTTGGGTGAATCCGAAAGGAAGAAAACTCCCTACTCCGATGCAGTGAGAATTCGGGGTGTGTCGCTTATGTCAGGATTGTCGCAAGTCGACGAGCGGCGTGCGACGCAGTGTGTACAAGCTATGCGCGTGGCGGTTGTTGGGTCTTAGAACGATTACACGGTAATGCTTTGGGCGCGATACACAGTTGACTTGTAATCGCTCCGGGACCCAACAACATGGCGCCTTTAGCTCGTCCGCCTTGCTTCGCTTGCGACATGCCGCGGTGCGACAATCCTGACATAAGGGTACACACACGAGAATTTGTATCCCTAAAGGAAAAAAATAGGTGAATTTTTTGAGTTTTGGGAGAAATCTGTTCCAATATGCACAGAGGTCTCCAATAAGCGAATTCCATTTGAAATCAAAACTGCTACCCCATTGATCTTATATTCGTGGTAGGAAACACTTGTGATGAGATATGGTCAATAGGTCCAGTTTGTGCCGCGCCTCGTTGTTACGCGCCTCCGCTATTCACGCCCTTCTCCTGAGATTCGTCTCCTCATCACCACTCGCACCTGTATATTTTCAGCACTGTCCGATCAATCAGCACCGGGCCGAGTTTTGTTCACGGGTAACTTTTTCTTGAACAACGCCGTCGCAGGTGCAATAGAAATTCCGACACTCTTCTGCTGTGTGTGGCTGATGAAATTTGGACGGAAGAAGTGAGTGGATGACTTTATCGATTGCTTATTGATGGACGAACAATTACATTATGTCTATAGGGCGCAAATGATGACGTTGGTCTGTGGTGGGATCTCAATCATAGTGGCGATGGTGGCGGTGATCAGCGAGAATTTCATGTTCGCGCTTTCTTTTATGATGATCGGCAAGATATGTATTCAGGTATGTTACGGGATACGAGTAGTTTTTTCATGTGGATAGAATAGATGACCAGAATCGATTTACAGGGTGCCTTCAACATTCTATACATCTTCACTTCTGAACTGTATCCAACGATCATACGTAACTCAGCTGTAGGAATGACATCCATGGTGAGTATTATTATTCAGTATTGACTACTTATTCCATGAGCATGGGAAGCGCAGTGGTCCTATCGATATGTGCGATAAGTACCCACTGGGTCGGCTCAGCATATCAGGCATAAACGACGAACAGATTGCGAAGGGTTATGGAGTCATTAGCGGATGGGTACTAGGGAAGCGGGGTAGGTTGGTCAGCTGGATGCTGCCTGGATTTGTGCGACAGGCACGGCCAAATCCATGTCTATTCAAAAGGAGCGTGAACATGCTGCAGTAGGTAATGGTTGGCTCGAGCCTCCTACGCGGGGTCAAGAGTCCAGTCGACGAGCCTTTATTTAACTCCATAGGAAACATGAGAATTTCTGCCTCCACCACAACGTCCCTTTGTGGCGGTGACCGGATTCTATTGCAGTCCTTCCAGTGAAGGGAGTCACCAGTGAAGCTATAATGGTCAAGCGAGTTCCAGGCAAATGCAATTGATGCTGATTGATTTCAGGTGGCTCGATTTGGCTCTGGTGTCTCGTCATACATAGCGCTGCTGTCAATCAACTCACTACCAATTACACCGATGATCATATTCGCCATCTTCTCGCTGTTCGCTGGTATGCTGGTCAGCGTACTACCGGAGACCAGCGAAAAACCGCTGCCGGAAACGTTAGATGTAAGTTCGTATAGGTTTCATCCTTTGGCTAACTTCGCATAGATAATTTGATCCGCTGGAAATTTCTGGTACCTCACATCAAATCGATAACCATTCGATATTCGTCGATATCCTAAGAGTCGTAGTATTCGTATCCTTAAAAAGGCCTAACTTCTATCGATATCGTAGTGAGACAGAGCATGCTCATCCTCTGCTTCACCATTATTTGTAGAGCCTGCTGCTTATGATTTTGAAGTTTTTGATTTTTGAACGATTTTTTTTCTGAATTTTGATCTTTAAAAACCTGCCTTAAATTCAGTAGTCTCCTACGGAAACCTACCAGTAGCGTTTACCGCCACCCTTGGTTAGCATGGGCGTGAAATTTTACTTCAGTAAGTTAAAGGCACACCACGCGATAATCAGATTAGTGGTTTACTTTCTTGGGGCAAGTAGGCCCTTGGATAACTGCTCAGACTGCATCTTCGTTGCGGCTGCACGATGCACCCTCACGGTGTTGTGCCTGCCTGAACATAACCGAGCCACGCCCACACAACCAAATCACACCCGCCCTTAGACGAACCATATCCATTGTGGAAGCTGCTTTCTTCATCGAAATGGCTGTGTCATAAGATTATCTTCTCTTGATACGAGTTTCATCCTCCACGTGAGCGTCACGTGGAAATTGTTCGTCTAAGACCAGCTGTGATTTGGTTGGGTGGGCGTGGCTCGGTTGTATTCAAGCGGGCACAACACCGTGAGGGGACACCGTGCAGCCGCGATAAAGTTGCGGCGGGATTAGTTATCCAAGGACCTAGTTGCCCCAAGAAAGTAAGCCACTAATATGATTATCGCGTGGTATGCCTTTAAAGCCGGTTTCGTGGATGTATCTGATTGTGCTTTCTCACGGTGATGCCAAGATTCCTCTTCGAAATTCGGAGGAAAGCTTATTTCATGATGCTCAAGTGTGCATTCCAGGATGCCGTAACATTCCTTCGAACGGAACAAAAAGCCTGCTACGGTTGGGGATTGTCTGGACCGCATACTCGAAGCATTTCCTTACACGAACAACCAGTAACGGCTGCCGACGAGAATAGCATACCTATCCCAGAGAAGGAAGAGGATTCCACGGAGAACAATCAAGGGTTAGAATCGACACTATTGATTGATCAGTTTCACGTTTTGTTAGTAGATGTATTTAGTCGACGGCGATATCCAGCTGGAAGTCAGCGTCGTATGGTTTCTCCGTGCCCCCAGATTAGTATTCCACGAAATGTAAGTAATTTCAAAATTACTGATTTTTCAAGCGTATTGTCACAGATGTTTGCGTCTCTAACCTCTGCCTTATTTAGGAAAGCCGTAACGATTCGATTCTACAAGACCTAGCAGACCTTTCGATTCCGGATCGACTACCGGAAGCATTTGGAGAGGATCAGTAAACTGGAGTGATCCTTTGGATGTTATCATCACTATCCCATAGTTTATCTCCTTGAGATGACGCCTGCTTCATTCAGTCGTATTGGTCTGGATCAGCGGATAACCACGCCCATTCACAATGAGTGCAAAATGCTGTAGGTGCCGCATTGTCTATTATTCTCACCTTTTCTACTCGCCTCTTCACTAAGTCATTGATTATCGATGGCGTCATCGATCGTTTGTGATCTACATCGTGTGGATCCGCGTCCGCTTCATTAGCCTTTTCATCTCCATGTCTTCTACTTGTCGTACTGTCTTTGATTATCATTTTGCATTTTGTTTGCTAATCATTCGGGTAATTATTCCTTGTCAACATGTGATCATAAAACCTCCCTCACACCCACGACCTCACCCAAAACCTCACGGCTATCATGATCGCTGCGTTGTTTACTGTTTGTTACGCGTTCTCACAGCCTGCGGGTTACGGTGGCTTTGTATTTGTGCGTGTGTGTCTGTACGTAGTTTACGTTTGCTTTACGTTATGTTTTTTTCATTTGCCAGATGCGCTGGGTTTGCCTTAACAAATTATCAAAAATAGTCACAGAATAGGACACACCCCGCAGGGATGCCACTTTCGAAGTAATGGACTGTGCATGGTTTCACACCAGTATATGTAAGCATGATTTTCTATGAAAGGGCGGTTCTTTTCGTTGTTATTTTTTCGTTGCTCGCCTTGTATCCACACTTTGTCGTTCGCTGCTTCAAGCGTGCTTTGCCTTCACCGTGCTCTTTTTACTTCTTTTTACTATTTTTTCATTTCATCATCCATTTTTGCTCCTCTCATCTATGCCTTTGCGGATCCAGCGATAGATCGCTTACGAGAGTGACGTCATCATCATTTATTATTTGTTATTATTCGTCCGATACTGGTGCTTTTATCGTCATTTTGTTGACATCTACCTTCGACCTTTTTCCTAATCGATTTTTCAGTTTGATCTACGATCAGTTTGTACTTTATTACTGTTTTTCTTTCCCTTTCTTTGCATAGCTTATTTGCAGGACACATCATAGCCTACTTTTTAGTAGCCATGATTATCGATTACTTTCATTGCGCGTATCGAATTTGGGTCAAATCAAGTCCGGGGGGAGACGCAATTTTGCGTCGACGTCGAAACCCCTTTCCCTCCCTAGGCTTAGGCTAAAATTGATATCTCCTTCTTCTGCATAAAAAAGCATATGTCAAAGCATAGGTCTCATCAGTTTTAGCCTAAGCCTAGGGAGGGAAAGAAGCTTTAACGTGGGTGAAACGTCGACGCAAAGTTGCGTCTCCCCCCCCCCGACTTGATTTGACCCTCGAATTTTATTGCTAATTGATTCGTGAGATAATTTGAGTGCATCCTTATGTTCTCACATGTGTAATCGGTTAACGCGTCATAATGCCATAATGAACACTCAGTGATGAATGAAAAGTTTTATAGTCATTTTTCAATCGAATATATTAAACTGAGGGTTGCACTGCCCCCCTACCCCCTTAACTCCAGTAGCACCTTAAAAAAGTCGCCTCACCACAGCTTAGGGGCGCTTTTTTCGCGGAGTATTTTGCCACAGATGGGCCTGTAGACCCCTAGTTTTCACGTGAGTGACATCTTTAGGGATCCTTTATCACCCACTTACCCTCTTCAATTTCTTAAGGTTCGGCGACTGAACGTACTTCGTTATACAGAAGAAATAAACGGAAATCCTACAGCTTTTATGCTACGTGTAATACCAAAAAGTGACAGGACTTTGTAGGGAGACCAGTTGAGGAAGCGCTTATCGTTAGTACTGCGCTCATCACAATGTGAAGTCATGCGATATGGACTTCTTCGATATCGGTTGATCATTATCATCGTGTTATTCGTGCAGAACTGTGCGATAGCTCAACTGGTTTCATTATAAACAACCAAGACGAAGGTAAAGTCGGCGCTGGGTTTCTGGTAAGATGTTAGAGATGTCGCGTGAAGTGCGAGGCATGACTGTGTATGGGCGATGTTCACTACAAAAATTCATATCTCGTTTCCAGTAGAACAACAGAAATAAAACTGGTACATGTAAGCAATGATCAAGCTGTGCTGAACGTACCTAATGTGAGCGAAGCTCAAATCGTGATGGGTAGTCTGGAAGAGTATGAAGATGAGGGACGATATGGATAATATTAAGGGAGGAATTTTGCCAACGAGCGCCCAAGCTGGGATGGGAGACCAATCAAAAATTTGCATTGTCTATAGATCAAAGATGCTACTATACAGCCAGTGATAGAGCCAGTGTCTATATGTAGATCAAAAATGCTACTATACAAAGGATGTAGAAGCGATTATCGGAAGGCAGCCATGGCTAAGTGGTTGCAAAGGAGGAACTTTTCCAAAGTTGGCATTATCAGCTACTATCGGTCGAATTCGTCGCTTGAGATATGCGAGATTGGATACTGGAACATATTGCTTGGTGGGTGCATCAATAAAAGTGAAATCTAAATTTTCGGTTAGGTATCGAATTTACCTAAAGGTTTGAGAACAGGTGGTCCTACTTCATGGGGCTAGCGCATAGTACTGCGCAATCATGTGGTAGAACAATACACAGTAGGTTCGTTTATTTCTGTTCATCCAAAAGAATTAGATGACCCCATTTTGTATCCCACCGTTGATGCCTGCAGAACTGTGGGTTAATTCAGCTACCATACTCTATATATATAAAGCAGAAGTTTGGTGTGTTTGTTTGTCTGCCTGTGTGTGGGTGTGTGTGTGTGTCTGTCTGTCTCTCACCGCATAATGCATTTTTACCTGAATTCATCCTGGAGAGGTCGGGCAAGTTAGAATTGAGCAGAGGCTGACGTAAGCGTACAGAGCACATAAGAATCAAGCCTAGCTTCTCCCACAAAAAGGGCTGGGCTTGTGCGGAAATCCGCTCACCGCATAATGCCTTCTTAACTTTACCTATAAGACATCTGCTGATAGAGTAAAACGTTGCGTCGAGGGAGGAAAATTTTTGAAAAGTACGGCCCTCTTCCCAGTCCCCCGAAAGGATGGCTCCATGCGAATCCCCCTTCTTACTTACTTACATGAAATGAGATGGTAAATGACGTCAGAACGACACCATAACGACGCTAATAATGAAAATATTCAACTGGAAGTGTGGCACATAACATACTGGAAAATGACAGGCTTCTTTGCGTACCAGCTGAGATCATGGTCAAGAAAAATGGAGAACCACATTCGTAGTACTGCACATGTAGTGAAAGGGTTCCCGCGGTAGCCTCGCTAACGCAAATGAAGCGTGTTATCTATTCTACAATGAATTCGACCAATATCATGCAGATGTAATTTTCTTGAATCTTGATTTTTAGGATGCATTTATGATATAACAGATACTCTCACAGTCTCACCTACTGATAGCCTGAATTTCCCTAAAGGGCCTCTAACCTCAGACGACTTCACCAACCCCTGAGGCTCCTCAGTGAGGTGGGGTTGGTGAAAAAGCAATTTTGTGAAGAAGTTTGTATATGATTATAGAGGAAGAAAATAATCGGAAACTAGAGATTGGAACAGAAACTAGAAACGAGGAGGGAATAAGGTAAAAGGGGTTGAAGTGAAATGTTAAATTTTAAAAATGAAAGTAGCTAGAATGCAAAAGAAGAGAAACAGGCCACACATTTGAAATTATTAGGTTCGATACACAGCTAATAATAGGTCAGATAAATGGCCATGGGGCAGCGAAACAATAAAAAGCGCAAATGGTTATGCAATAGGAGGTTATGAAAGTAAAGAATTTATTGTGAATGATAAGTATCTAAATGACTTTAGATGAAGATATTGTAAGAATTTTACTACAGGAATGGAGCTGTACGTAACTACTGATCATTGACACAACAAATAAACTTTCTTACAAAACTAGTAATGGTTTTAACATTGTTTGCTATAGAGATTTTGTAACATACATATTTATTCCTTTATAGACACTTTATAATATTGGCCATAACAAAATCCTCTGGATACTCATTACCTTTCAGTATTAGAACCATAAATTAGTTTTCTGTATGAAGCTTTCAATCTTGGAGCGAGTATTTGCAGCTCTTAAGGTTTCTGTATAAATTACGGAGCCTTTAATTATTTCGGATATATTGGCGCTAATGTGAGAAAATCTTAAGACCTTAACATCAAAATCATCTGCTTTATCGTATAGTGCGGTTTCAATTACTTTATTGACTAGGTCTATTTTTAGGTCTAAGTAGTTACTGCTAAGTTCTGTTTTATTGATCTTTTTTAATTCCAGAATATTATCGTAAACTACTTTTAATCTGGCTTCTACTTCCGCTTCTGCATAGTTATGCATGACTAGAAGGTTATCCAAGTATCGATAAGAAGTAAATAATCCATTTCTTCAATCCTTTGTTGTCTAGCATAATTATACTCTATTATTCACAATGTTAGATCAGGTAACAAAGGACTAATGTTGCCTTCTTGGGGTACACCTTTTTCTGCTAATATATGTCACTGGCGAAAATACAACAGCTATCGTTCAACAAATAATCAAGATATGAGATGAGATAAAGTAAATCATTTATGTCGTAATGTCTGTAGTTGCTCCTGACTACTCTGCCATCGGTGTAAAAACATGATATCCGTCTGTGCTACCATAGACTTGTTAGCGTTTTTAAAGCACATTTTCATTAGTTCTTTCATATTACTTAGAAGTTTATGTTCTAAATTTGTGAACATGTCATTGAATCAGCTGTGTGGACTTTTAGATTACTGTGTTGAATGCAATTAAGTTCATAACTAATATTAGTTGCACCCCATAGCCTCCCTGCTGAGTGCTCTTCCTGGCTGAGACCTGCCGACAGATGACGCGCCTTACAGCTAAAAATGAGTACCGCAATACCGCAATCCCACTGCACGTTACCATCGACTGGAGGTCACTCTGTACGTTACCATACCCAGCGCTCGCGTATTATACCTTATCTCTACTGTCCATTGTCCTGACAGAGTCTTCCAGAAGCGTTTTCACTTTTCTTTTGGACCTTCAAGAATGAAATGCATTTGAAAGAACGGGAAGGTTTCCTAAAAGGACTGCTCTGCGAATTCCTACAGTACAACGTTTATAAACGTTTTTATTGCATGGACTTGAACAAAAGGCACTTATTCGGAATTCTAACATTGTGAAGGGACCTTAAAACAATCTGATAGTTTCATGGGATTGTGACATGATATTAGTTAAGACACTTCAAGTGAACAGGACAGAATTACCGAGAATAACCAAGATATAATATCGAGATATCTAATGCAATTAGAAGTTCATGTAGGATCCTTTTTTGGCTTGAACAGTTACTGAAATGCAGAAAAATGAAAGAGTTAAGGTTGTGGTGACCGTATCGTCAGCATTGAGTGGCTTGGCCCACATGAGCAAATAATTCTACTGCCAATTTCACACGCACACTACTCGCCTATCACATGGTGAAATCACTAATGTCGACTGATTTTTCAATGACGGCGGACTCCGGCTCGTAGCGTGGCAGCATGACATGAGCACGTGCACTAGCCAAACTCGGTCACTATGAGAACCTCCCTCTCATCGAGCTCATAATTTTTAGCCTTGAAAGTTTTTGTTGCTACTCATATCGGAGTATGATCATAGCTCTATGGGCAGCACCACTATTCCCAACAATAGGTACCCGCGTGGTGCTTATACCTCACAAATCCGATGGTTCACGGCATTTTGGAGTAAACGCTTTTGGTGTGGTGTCTGGCCGTATCTCATCCAGCGAGTGTCATAATCGTCGTATGGGTAAAACTTCCATCCGGCTCATGTTTTCAGATAAGTCGTGTGTGTAATTTTGAATACAGCCTTACCTATTCAACCGCATCAAAATGCAAACTGGCGGTATTCATTTGGGTAAACAGTTCCAAGGGTGTAAGTTTGAATACAGCCTTACTGCGATCCTTTGGTACACTGGTATAGGCTAATGTTTGATGGGTTGAAGACGACCTATTCCATACAATTGGTTTTACTAGTTAAGTAACTTACCTTAGGCGTTTTTTGGATGATACCTTCGTGACTGAAAAAAACGCTTTTTGTTCTATTGGTCTGCTGTACTGAAATGCCATGGTTTCTTATCTTTAGTCTCTTTAATGGTGGGTTTGCCTTAAAGAAATGGAAACTTCATCTGTTACTTATTTTTAAGATAAAGTGATTACCTTGCTCTGTTTTGGACCTGCCTCATCGACTGAAATGTATGATTCACTCAATTAGATCGCTTGTATATATACCTCACTAACAAGCAGCACTATTTATTTCCAGGCGGGAGATTGGTGGGAGCTGTGTGGCCACGTCGCTTAGCGTGCGAGGATGTGGTCAAAGCGTCTAGCCAGGGTCAGACCTGTGTCGGGGAACCCTTGGATCGTATTTTCCGAAAGCTTTCCGAGTCTCTGAAGGTCACGCATTCTTGGCGTGAGCATGGACTGGCGAGTCGACTTCCAAAAAGATCATCCACTGATAATTAATCATACTAGTGTTAGGTACTAATCGCATTGTCGGTAGACAACCTTACCTTTTTGCCTTTTTGGGGAGACTGCTCGAGTGTCGGCGGAAACGCCTTGGATGCGTCTACCTGGATGGTTGGTGGGAGGGGGGGGGGGTAGGACGGGGAGTTAGGGGCGACAGGAGGAGTTCGTGTTTTCCAGGAGTTTTCCTCGACGTAAGACTCGACCTTACTCCCAGTGCCTTTTTCAGCAGTGACAATCATACGTGTACATACTATTTGGGAGCTACAGCTTTCTGTGCTATATGACAAGAGGTCCTCTCCCACTCAAATCATTCAAAAACATAATCATCATCAATGAACGTACCCTCATTGCCTTCTTTGTTGTATTTTGCTTCTGAAATTGGACAATCTGAGCAACATGTAGTGGATGGAACCGTGCACGAAAAAAAGGCTTTCTCTGTAACCCATATATTTATATTATGTTTGCCTTGTAAGGGCCGCATGTAAAGTTTCACGCGAGAAAGTGAGAATCCGGTTGAGATACAGCTTCTCTAACACTTGTGGCCGAGGGGCGCGGGCCGAGGGGTGTTAATACTTGCCCAGTCGTTGTCGGGGTTGCTAGTGGGGATAGTAGGTTACGTAGACAGTCCCACTCTTGGTCTCCGACCGCGGCGGAATGGGGCGGCCATTTACTCTGGGGCCCCATTCCCGCGGCCAACACTTGGAGGAGCTGTATCCTACCAGGATTCTCGCTTTTTCGCTCAAAACTTTGCGTGCGACGCTTAATAGACAAATACAACATAAATATATGGGTCACATAGAAACTCTTTTTTCCGTCCTTTAATGAAAGTCTTTGCATCGTGCAATATATGCCTTGAAGTACTTTCAAAATTTTGAAAATATGGTACAGAAAGGAGCAGGAAGTCATCTTGCTTTGTCGATTTTTGCCGCATCATACTTTACTGGCTATCTCTGAGTGCATAGCTTTGACCGTGTCCTTAGAATCAATGGAATCACTGAGTCTACAGAATCTGTCACGCAGCCAGCCTGGGGTACTAGGGCACTCAAAAGCACTTTCCGCGCTCGTTGGAAGCCGAGCAGTTGGTGCAAGGCATCACAGGACGTTTTGATCATGGGCCATGATTGAAACACCTTACTACCGCAGCACCCTTTCACGAGTGCACGAGTAGCGATCAAGTGATATCACTCACTTCTAGCCTCTCGCTTGCCCTCTATTAGCCCTCGGGATGGATTGTCCCATGCAAATGAAAATGTAGTGCACCTTTCAGGTGCGAGGACCGCAGTCAAAGCTGCAGTGCTCTGCATAATGATACAGCCACCTATAATAGTCCAAAACCTCTGTTTGCAGACTGATTCGGAAAAAGTCGCTAAGTAAAAGATGTAGCCAGTGTGAACGCACATTCGCGCATCAACATCCAATTGTAGTTGGAAAATACAGAAAAGTTTTTCTTCATGAAAATGTGTTTGAAAATGTCGCTTTTCCTATTCTGGAAAACGATACAGCCACTGAACAGACTGAAGTATCAGACAAAGAGAAAACAACAAAAAGGAGAAAAGCAACTGAACCTCCTTCATTTTGAATATCCCAAATTTGACTATCTAAGCCCATATGAATTTTTTAGAATGTTTTTAGTCCACTTGGTGCCATGCTTCTATGAGGGCCTGTTTAAACTCCCTCACTACTTCGAAATGGCTTATATCCACGTAACTCCTTCTTATCATGAAACTTCAACGAATTCTCGATCTGATAAAGTTTGGGTCCGTTTGTCGTCCCGGTTAGAATATCCATTCAGTGACGGCTTCACGATAATGAAGCGCTCCGGTTGACAGGAAATGGCCCATAAACTTGTACGAAAACAAGAGTTTTCGTGTATATTTCAACACGTGAGACAATAGAAGGGCACGCAGCGTGAAGATCCGGTGATCGGATGGCTTATGCTTCCGAAAACGAAACAAAAATTGCGGAGATTAGAAGATCGTTTTGCAAGCCGAAGTCTATCCCTTGTGCTATGGTGGCGAGTCACCCGGCAGCCATATCTGAGTTTTTTCTTATGAGAAAGGACAGCAGGGAGAAAAATTAGTAGGGGAAAAGTGTACAAATTTTCGAATGTATCAAGCACCTCAATCCGAACTGCTCTCATCCATCTCTCGACGAAACCGACCCTGCTTCCGCGATATTTTGGGGTTCTGAACTCTGCCCTCCTCATTTCTCGCCTAAAAAAGCATTTGCACTTCTTCAAGCTCCTATAAATGGCATTTGCTGACACCTTGAGCTCCAGCAAAGAACTTGTTCCCGAGCATTACCCGGGAAAACTTGACTCATCTTTTGAAAATACTGCACTTGTCTCTATTCAGAGGCGTAGCAGGACCCTCAGTGCTCCCTACAAAATCCTAGTTGAAATTATCGGGGAGTGCGCAAAGCCGTCTCCATTTCCGCGTGATCTGATATTTGGACGTATCAGGTTTAGCAGGTCTTATTCTGCGCTAAACTTATCCTTCTCGAAGTCAGACAGCAGTTTTCTTCTTGTCATGACCAGAAAATGATGAGCCTACAACAACCATACAGCTTAAGCAAGTGGAGGTCAAAAGCGGCGAGACAATGGAATTGGCTGTGTCATTTTGCAGAGTAAGAGAAACGACATTTTCAAAACAAATGAAGAGAAAATTTTTCTTTTTTTTGGCTACAATTTAATTGGTGTGAGAATGTGCGTCACACTGGCTACATCTTTTACTTAGACACTTTTTCTGAATCACTCTGCAAACAGAGTTTTGGACAATTTATAGGTGGCTGTATCATCATGCAGAGCACTGTATGTGTTAGTTAGTTCTCATCGAAATAAAATGATTTGTCTCTGTCAAAGTCAATACACCAAACGCACATTATTATTCTCCCCAGTATCCGCTTCTGTGCCACCTGTCGTCGTCGTGCCTTGCTGAATACAAAAAGATTTTTTGAGAAAGTTAAACTCTACGTCTGTAAGACTGAAATTTTTCGCTCTCTGGTATCGTATGAGCTTTCCCTGGCAGTTAGAGGCTGCTTTTACTACTCGATAGGTGCACACTGCAGCTTTGAAGGCGGATAAAGAGGAAAAGACCTATTTGTATGATCACCCATAACCACATTCAAGTGGTGAATCGCCGGATCGTAGAAGCTATCATATCATATCAGCTGGAGATAAAGATCAGATGAACAAGGCTTCTCTTGCGAAAACGAGATGAGCACTGAACCACAGCGGTTGCTGACTGGATTTCTCAGAACGCCAGGACGCCGAAAAGTCCTCGGCAAAATGGTCTTACATCACACGAATGCCGTACGAAAGAGCAATCTATATCTATGCAACTCACAAACCTCTGTAGTAAGATAGAATTATCAATCATAATCAAATATTCATTCCTCTCGCGTAATTCGGTCTCTTAGGGTGTGAACCGGCCAGGCGTGGTTGCGTTCACACGGATGCAGCTAAGCAGAGTGGCACGAAGGTGCAGGACGACGCAGGCAACGAGGTTGGATTTCATATTCGGAGACGCAGAGACACGCAGCCACGCTCTTTGGCCGTAGCCGCGGAGTATGGACGAGCTGGCGTGTCCTCTCGGCTGTTATAGCTCATTCGCGGCAGGATCAAGGTGCTGTTGCTAGCGCCCGCTTGAGGTCTACCAATTATAGGGCAATGATCTTCTATATAAACCACTAAGCTTGCGCGTCCGTCTGTCTGTGAGTTTGTTGATATGTGTGTCCATCCGTAAGTGAGTGGTTTTGAATAGGGAATGATAGAGCAGGACAAGGGCTCTAATCAGGAAGGAACTGTTGGAGTGTCATTGTAAGATCACATTGTCGTAGTGATAGCACCTCCTACTTTAATAATCACATATTTTGTACTCACACCGTCATCCTGCGGTTCGACGAAGTCGCACTAGATGCCGGTACACTGGGATGGCGTGCAGGTATGTTGGATTATCGGAGAAACAGTGCCATCTTTCTCACAAGCCATGGCCGGCTCAAACACCTATCATAAAGTGCGTAGAGAACCAGAACCGGTTGGTGGCCGGTATCCATTACAGAGTGTTGTCTCCGGTCTCTGTGACTGATGGGTGACACTAATGGATGTTAAGGAGTGTGGATTCGGTAAAGTTGGCAATGCCGTGTGACGGGCGAGGGACATTGTGTAGCCAAAATTGGTAAGTAATACTGTATCAAAATAGAATCACTATTCATTCCGCTCGCATCATCTCTGATAGGAGATGTCCAGCGAGTCCAGTTCCTGCGAATATTTTCTCTTTTGAAAATCCATATGCTTACCGAAACTACATCAATGTTGGTTCCAATATCAACAATCTCATTCAGTGCTGGATCGAACTCGACGTTTTGTAGGCTGTTCTCTGTTTGTCCTTCGCATGCATGCTTCTGTAATTGTAAGGCTGCAGTCTATTGCAAGTCGACGCTATCAGAGAAGGAACTGAATCTATTCGTTCTATAGCTGCACCACTGCACACTCTGCATCATTCTGTGACGTAGCGTATACTTCGGAACGTACCACTGGGCCTTTCAGTCTGGTATCGAGAACCAAAGCGCCGCCATGAAAGAATTTTGTGGCGTAGATATTAGCTGATTCCATCTTCCGAGGTTGCTTCACCTAAATTCACCTTGAGTTAATGAGAGAGTCTCTATGTCGAAGGCTTGCGTTCACAGTTTGACCTTACCATTGTTTTCTTCTTCTTGGCTTTTTTCTCTGAAATCGAACATTTTTCACTCCTTTAGTTCAATTTGAAAAGTCGACTGATCACGATATTGGAGGGTGACTAGGGGACTGATTGGAACGAGGTATCGGCAAACTTTAAGGCATCATGAGAGCAGGTAAGGACTACTGAGGGAACAGAGTGCTTTCATTTTGTCTCCTTATTTGTATTCCAGGTGCAAGAGTTTTCAAATTCAGTTTTGTCAACTGCTACCGAATCAATTGGCAAGGCAGGCGATGAAGCTGGACGGAGGCGGAGTAGTGACAGGTGACACGCGCTCTCATCGCGGGGATCGAAGCTCGCGTCACCAAGCCTTCCATTCCTCCGGCGTCGATGAAATGTTCCAAACTCGTGTGGGAGAGTCAAAGCACTGACTTGTTTATCGGTTGGCCCCGCCAGTCATTGTTCAGGCCAACTCGCATTCACCTGCCGTCAGGATTCTGGATGGAACTAGATACGCAGCGCATCCCACAAAAGGGATTGGTTAACGCCAAAAATTCCCTTCTTTATCTTTCATAATGAAGCTATGAGGTCGAAGTGAAGTCAATTTGAGAGTGAGGCTGAGGGAACATCTTTCAGGAGCAGTTCGGATTCATGCTCGAGATATTTATAGTGGATGCCACCCTCACCGTCAAGCAAACGAGAAACTCAAGCAGGTCGAGAAGAATTTCGACATTGGCATCTAGTTTTGATTGACATTGAGAAGACCTCCGGAGACGGCTCACCTTAAGAAGGCAGGAGGCCAGTAGCCGAAGAGAGTTCCGAAAACAGCATATATCAAGAAGCTTGATCTCCATGAAGGATGTAGCTAGAACTACGCGTTCAGGAGGGACTAACCAATGAAGAAATAGCTAATCAGGAAGGGGGCGGGAGGGGGTGTCGAAATGAGCTTTGGTCACACTATATGTGATGGTAGCGCGTCATATAGGAGCCATTGAGGACCATGTGTTTTCGCTGACGGCTTTGCACTGCTAGTGAATTGAAGCTCATGGTGTGACAAGGAGTATTGGAAGAAATCATTTTTTCTTGTCTATGGAGTGGTTATGCGCTGCCATTTGGAAAACAGTAAGGTTGGAGAAGCTGTGGTACAGGAGAAGCGGTACAATAGCAGTTTTCAGGATAGTGTTCACGTGCGGTGTACAGCCTCAACGTTTACATGTCGTCATTCTGAGAACCATGGTGATTCCACAATTCTGTTTCTGCGAATACATTTTCGAATTAGATCATGTCTCACGTATGGAGTAGGCTGACTACGAGAAGTTCAGCAAAAAGTCCCCATGCATTCTGCTGAATGCTATAGGTAAAGCACGGGTTGCAAGCTACGAATGTTGCCGAAGCATTGTGCAGGCTGCATTACAATGTACTTCTGCGGAAGATGGTTCGACCATCTTCATATGTTAATTAGAAGTCAGGCTTTTCTCAGATATCAGGCAATGGATCGTGTTGTAATACCATAGTCATATAGATCACGTCTTATTCGCACTTACGTTTCACTTGTCGTTGGTGTTGAAGTACGACGACAATGATGACAACAGTTGTGCACAATATCAAGACAAGGCCACCAATAACTGCGAGTATCAACCTGCAACTTATCAGTTCTTCAATATTCCTTTGTGTACTGGCGATAGACACAAGATCCTCCACTCCTCCGTTTCTCATTCGAGTGAGACTAGATATTCCTACCTCTCATTCCCATTCGGAGTTTACAGTTTCATATGGCTGTGTTCGCTCAATAGTGGACAGCGGCTTCAAAACATGTTTGAAGAAGTAGGTTCGCGAGCTTACTTTGATTGATCGATGAATCCTATTACTTCCAGCAAAAAAGGGGGATCGAAAAAGGAGTGGGCCTACTGGTCCCCAGTGACGAGAGGTCAGGATCAATCTGTTAACTATCTATCGCATAATCGTTGACACTTTTCTAATTTGTTTCCTTCTCAACTCTAGGATGCAGTCAGTTGTCCAAGTGCCTGCCTCTTATTGCACCCCTTCCTCTTCCTACTTTTCGGTTTCACTATATTACGCCCCAAATTTGAAATATTTCCGGCAGTTCCCGATCCTCTGTTTTCACCTGCCAAATACCTCTTATGCAATTTCAAACACATAACCCTCTTACATAATGTTTGAAAGTGCCTCTGACTAACAGCAGGTTGCAATATTGATAGCAAGTTATGCGGACATCAACACTCAGAGGAGTAGTGAAGCGGCGAAGCGTATTCGTCAGCTTGCAGTGTTCTTCTGTGGCATGAACAACGTCCGCACTAGAAGCTCATAACGGGTGCTGAAGCGGCGGATTTTGCAAAGGTGATTACAGCTGACATTATAATGCTTAATAGCAGGTTGAAGTGAGAACCTTCGCGCTGGGTGAGAGATGCGCGAAGACCGATGGTGAGGGATAGTTGAAGGAATCCTGCACGAAAAAATGAATTTCTTTTCACCCCCATATTTATGTTGTATTTACCTAACAGACCGCATGCAAAGCTTCACGCGAAAAAGTGAGGATCGGGCTAAGATACAGCCTCTCAAAAAGGTGGCCGAGGGGGCGTATAGTGAGAGGATGAAGTTAAGTCCCATCCTTCATCACTGCCCAAGGCGGGCGACGGGGTGGGCATGTAATCTGCAGCCCCGACACCCGGCCATCACTTTGAAGAGCTGTATCTTGCTGGATTCTACTTTTCCGCGTTAAACTTGCATGCGTCCCTCATGCAAATGCAACATTAATATGTGGGTAAAAGGAACTCATTTTCCGTGCACGATTTCTTTGAGGAAACTACGAAATAATCACACTTTTCTCATCTTATTTCGTGAGTATTTCAGCCATATCGTAAAGCTTGGCGCGGCGCAGCAGATGGAGTTCCTGCTCCAGAATCCCTCGCGCTGCTTGTACCGTTTACATTCATAGTGGCAACCGCCTTGCACATGTCAGCTTCAAACTCAAACTCGTCGATGATCCATTGCAGCTATCTGGGTGAAGAGCTTAACCGGTGAGTAGGCGTGCTCATACCTTCAATGGTTGTTGCGTCACGCTTATAGAAAGTGATTGTGCTTCACGGAGTAATGAATCGTGTTAACACGTAGCAGAAAAGCCTCCGATACATAAGAATTGAAAGTATACTTTTCTGAAAGCTCCTCTAAGCTTCAGTGAGCACCGAAAACAGCGGCGCTTCGCCAACAGTGACACGGGTGCGTACCCTCATGTCAGGATTTCGCACAACGACGAGAGGCGTGCGAACTATGCGCGCCGCTAGAGTTGTCGTAGAGCGATTGATGGTAGTGCTAGGAGCGCCATACTCTATAGCTGACTTGTAATCGCTTCAGAAGCTAACAACACGGCGCCTTCAGCTCGTCCGCATTGCTTCGTTTGCGACACGACATACTGCGAAATCTTGTCATAAGAGGGTAAGTATTCAACCTCAAAACACGACCATCTTGTTGCAGTTCTTGGTAAAGGAGTGGGCAGCCATTGATAATACCCATGATACTGTAGATCGTTGAAGCACCATGCAGGGTAGATGTGCTTCGATGATTCCTTAAAGATCTACCCCAACAATCTTGTTGTACTTGGTTCGTGCTGTTGACACGAGCACAAAAAGTAGTAGATGTGGATCGCCTCCTAATCACGCACTGCGCACTGTTATGAAATATTCACACATTTACATGCAGGACATACACTTCGGAATGAAGAAAAGCATATAACCACTACCTATATTTGAGATTCTGCACATCATGCGTCCACGCCATCAGCTATCTTATCAAAAACATTGCCGAGTGATTTGATTGGGACTCTTTGACAGCATTCAATAACATAAATTAACTTCAGCCGTGAATCTTCTATTTAACCCTTTTTATAACTATGTTTTTTGAATATTATAAGATCACTTACCCCATATTCGACTTATCAGGTGATGGTCTCATAACATACGCCATTGTTCATTTGCGTCCTTGAGCAGGCAATCCAATAATTATTCTAGAATTAACGATTTGTTCGGTATCGACATCTCGCGCGCCTTTTGAACTTTCCCTGTCATTCACTGATGTATATATGGTGTGAACGTATGCTCAGTACAAGCTGTCATAATTCACAGCTGCCTACAATACCTCTACCATGGTAAAAAATTGAACCTCGTGATTTTTCCGTCTTTTTACTATGAGGTTCCCAAAAGTTCTCCATTTACTTTGAGAAAAGAAACCAGTAGAAAGCCTTGCTCGAGGCAAATGCAAAACTCTGTGGAATTTCCACTTTCGTTGTCTCCTTCGGCTTAATTTTTGAGATTTTCGCCAATTTTGCCTAAAAGTACCGCTCTCCACTATGTGGGGGGTGCGCTGTTGGGATTGATTTATGAAATTTTGATATAACAGCGTCCATTTCCATTGCGAACACTCACTTTTCCTTTGAAACGATAAAATCCCAATAGCATCCATAGCGTATGGAGCGTTAACGGGACTTACCCTTTCATAGAGGGTGTCTGTCCTGGCAGTCACAAGTAGTCGGAGCTGGATTGTGACGAGATTATATTTTCAATACTGCCCGCGCTCGGTTGTTTGAATTCAGAATCGTACTACTCACCATAAAAAGGCATTTCAAAAACTAGCATACGCTATCACTACTTCTTTATGCATTTGTAACAACTTGTTCCCCTTGGAATGCAGGGCTATGGACAAAAAAATTTTCAAATACAATTTTCAGTTTAACGCAGCTGAATCCTGAAGTGAGAGATTGCAAAATGGTCATGGATTTATGTTCTCTTCGAATACAGGAGTATTTTCAGGTGTGAAGCTTTTGTTGTGAAAGTCACAGTCGAAGTGAAGTTTTGCAACTCCGCAGCGTCGACGAGAATAATCCGTGGCACTTTGAGGCGAAAATCTCGAGAATTATGTTGAAGGGGGGAAGAAAAGTGGAAGTTCCACCGACTTTTGCATTGGCTTGGAGCACTGCCTGCTACTGGTATATTTTTCGAATTAATTGGAGAGATTTAAAGAAAGTTACAGCAAAAAGACGGCGAGAAGAGGTTTTCGTTTTTTTGGCGTCGATTAACAAGAATAAGGGCGGCATCATCTGTGTTCTTGCACGTACGCACCTTTTCGTTGCTGTTCTCGTAAAGCTTCTTTCACACTCGATCGGGGAACTTGTATATCAGTTAAGAGATCGTCTTGTTGCATTTACCTTTAGGGAAAGGCTAGAGCGTAAAATAAGAAGTATTCCTTCGGTGCGTGATCGATGTTTGGACCAGATGAGAGGAACCTTTTCAAAATAGTGCTTTATGAATTTCCTTCGTAACGCCGACTGTGACAAAGTGAGCCCTCTAGTGTATCAAGCTTTCTAACGCCGCCACATACACCCACCCAAGTCTGAAGACCAGGCAACTGCGTACGACTGCGAGGCAACTATAAGCGACTTCAAAAGGGAGTGATTCGCAACGAACTGGAGTCGGGGATGCGCTGCGCCTTCTGCAACAAAATAGAAGACCACTACTCCGACTCTTGCGCAATGCACCCCAGCGTAAAATCGCCTCTACATAGTCAGGCAAGGGATCGGATGCCAATTGTGCCTTCAGATCGCTGGTGGGCTACAATACTACAAGAAATCAGAAACATCACTGCAGGCAATTTGGGCACCATTCGACATTGTGCGAGTTGCCTAAAAGGAGCGACGAGATTCGACGTAGCATGGTTGAAGCCACGGAAAGAAGGCAGAATGCGAAAAGGCGGCTGGAAGACTTGAGAAAGCGGCTCGAAGAACTACAGGGTTGAAACGCCTCCAGTTGCCCCATCTTTGGCCTCAAGTTGCCCCATCTGTGGCCTTAACGGGGAGTGTCGCAATCTTTGGACTTTGACCCCACGCCTTGCTAGAAAGTGCCGGGGCGACCTTTTGGTCAGGAATTCTCCCGCCCATGAACTTTGCACTTTCACTCTTGGGGAGGGGGGTGTATAAAGGAGCCGAGGGCTAATAGTTTAGTTGTTGTTCTACCTGAGTGTCGTCTCACATTTGTTTGCTGTATTCTGTTGTTCTGATAAATTCTTTGTTGCTGTAGCTGCCTACGAGAAGGGAAGAGAACAGACTGATAACCCACGGAGCACAAGAAAATCCCGCGTGGCAATATTTCAGATTACCCGTGTAAAAGTTGCGGAATCAGTGGACGTATTTTCCTGCTGGTTATAACTACAGCGAGCGTGGCTCGCTAATAAATGCCCACCGGCACCTCGAAGCAGTGAAATGATTAGAACATAACTTTTTAGCTCTTGAACTCACTTCGTGGTGGAGCTTGACGAGTAGAGTTCATTGGTACCCCAGAGTCTGATAGCTAAGTCCGCCCTCACGCGGTGTCGCGCGGCACACGCAGGGGCCGTTTTCAAGAACCAAAGGTGGAGGAAATCGAGGAGGCTGTGATTTGTGGATAGTATGGAAGCAATTAGCCAGTAAAGTTGGGGTCGTACGAGAGATGAACACAGAAACTTCACAGTTGGCAGCGGAAGCTAACGCAGCTAAGAAGCGAGAAGATAATCGCTGTTCAGATGGGATTTCAATGCTACGATGCTTTAGGCGATGAAACAGCAGTTGGATAATAACTTTTTCTCATCTCTGTTATGATGATGGTGTACAATGCTTCGCGGACATGCGTCTTTGACCTTATTTTCCTCCTGCTATCCACGCTCCTGCTTGTCGTGTCAAGTTTTTGCACCTGCTGTAAGCCCTCTTTCTAGTTATCGAGCCCTTTGAATACCTGAACAACCTATGATCAGCAGTATACGGGAGGTATAAGAAAATATTAGGTTGATCGGAAAGTTTTGATAGGGTTGAGATTTTTTTCTATTTTATTTTACAACTCAGCAAGTAATGCAGGCTAATCAACAATATAATAAACATCGTTAGTTATAACATTGTCCCACCTAAAGAGCAGGTCAGCGATTTTCTTCTCCCAGAATTAGGAGGGTTAGGAGTCAAAGAAGTCACCGACACTTGTCCAAGGTGGTCATAGTTGACGATTGTTTTTTTTTGCTAGGAAAGCCCTAGGAGGCCGGAACATGTGGTAATCTGAAGGGACAATACTAGGGGAATAGGACGGATGTGGAACTTTGTCCCAACCTCGCTTTTCCAATTTTGCCTGGGTCCCTCACATGGGTAAAGAGACCCGTGCAAAATTGGAGGAGCTAGATTGGGACACGGTTCCACATGCACCCTATTCACCTGATACTGCCCCCTCAGATTACCACCTGTTCCGGCCCCCTAAGGCTTTCCTAGCAGAAAAAAATTCGTCACCTTGAACAAGTGGTCGGTGACTTCTTTGACTCCTAATCCTCCTAATTCTGGGGGAAGAAAATCGCTGACCTGCTCTTTAGGTGGGACAATGTTATAACTAACGATGGTTATTATATTGTTAATTAGCCTGCATTACTTGCTGAGTAATAGAAAAATCTCATCCCTATCAAAACTTTCCGATCAACCTAATACTTAGGATCATAGATAAATCCACGTAGAGCACCGGCTTTTAACGCACCCCTGCATGTACCGCCAACCCAGTGAATTAGCCATCCTTTTGCTACTTTCGTCATCTTTTCCTTCTTAAGTTTGCAATAGTTTCTACTCGATTTCTGAGGAGCCGATTGTCAACTGCTTTTTAGGGGCCTCGGACCAAGTGTTATTGTTAAATGGGATGAGTGAGAGTTGTTATGTCATGGATGTTTGTGACGATGTAATGGAGATTGCGTAGGAAATTTTAGATGAAGGTCATTGCTACACGGGTTAAATGAAGATTTTGATACGTGGTATTTCAAGGTAATATAAATAGAGCTGAATAAACATTTCCTACAATTCGGTCGCTTTCAAACCTGAAGGGTGCCTCCCTATTCTGAGTTCTTCGAAGAATGCGCCTGCGTGTGCTGCGCGCGACACCACGTGAAGTCAAACATGGCTTGGCATAGACTTGAGAAGTTAACGAGCATGTTTTGTAAGTTAAGGATAGGCCATTTACTTGAAATGGCGCGAGCGGGCAAGATAATAGTACTTCATAAGCGCAAGGTCATGGTGTAGCGGTTAGCCCTCAGGACTCTGAGTTCTGCGACGGGAGCTTTGATTTCCTACAGTTTTACCAGGGCGATTGTGACGAGGAATCCGATAGATTTAATTCGTCCTCGCAGTCGGGCCTGTGAAAAACAGCTCAAAAACTTCGCGGTGTGAGGTGCCCGTTACTATGCCGTAGAATGACTAGACCTTTCTATGCGGCCTTCTTAGGTAGTTCCCCTCATCCTCGGTGAAGCGAGCCTACGAGGAGGTTCTTCCGACCTTCTCAATCTTCCGCAAATCATGTATATCATATGATGGAAAGTTATGATCCATCTTGAGAAAATAACGAGCATGTTTTGTAAGTGAGGATAGGCCATGTACTTGGAATGGCGCGAGCGGGCAAGATAATAGTTCTTCATTAGCGTTATAGTATAGATAATAGTACTTCATTAACTCTGGAATTGTCCTCGTTTGTATTCTGTTCCCATTTTAAAAATTTCCGGAGCTGGTCTAGTAACTTTTCGCTACCCTCGAATGTCGAGAGCTGTGTTTCGTGCTGCCTTGTACCTACATTCCATAATCCCTTATTCAGGTGAAACGACGTTGGACAAAAAATGCTGTGACGTTTTTGCAGGATAAAAAAGCTTTTCTGAACGGAGTTTTAGTGTTGTACTCATGGCAAAAGATCCAGTATAAAAGCAAACCAATGAAAAACGGACTGGGCAAAGTCTACAACTCTCTACTTATAGGAGGTCGCTTTACTCGCGACTCGGGTGCGAATGAAAAGCTAAAAGCTAGCGAAGCCCTCATATGTGGCATGAACAGCGAGGCATGTGATGGGCTAATGTGTTAATCTCCATTCATTCATATCGCTTCTCACCTCCTCCTCGCATTTCCTTTATGCACCCCTCACCAAAATGTCTGCTTTCATTGCAAATTCATGTAAAAACTAAAGGCAGCAGAGGGGACGTAATTGAAAGCCTACGTTTGTGGCGCGCGGCATATCACGGCGGCATCGCAGTAGCTGGCGCGGAGGGTATCATATAGACCCATGAAAATTGCGCAAGGAAAAAGGTATATGAATACACCACTTTTCAAAAATATGTTTTACAATCAAATGTAACATAATGGTACTTATAGGTCAAAAATCAAAACATACCCATCTTTGTCTAGTGTCGTTAAATTCCTTGTTTCTTGTGTGCTTTCCTTTCCAGTATCCTGAGGAAACGTGAGCAAAATCGTTTCGGTGGTCATAGGAGAAGTAGACGGAGGAGGAGGAGGAGTGGGTGGTGGACGTGTGAGAACGAAGATAGGTGGAATACCCGGAGGTGGTGGAGGCGGTGGAGCTGGTGGAGGTGGTAGAGGTGGTGGAAGTCGTGGAGGTGGTAGAGGTGGTGGAGTTAGTGGATGCCATGGAGGCCATGGAGGTCGTGGAGGTCCTGGAGGCTCTGGAGGTCCTGGAGGTGGTAGAGGTGGTGGAGTTAGTGGATGCCATGGAGGCCATGGAGGCTGTGGAGGTAGTGGATGCCATGGAGACCATGGAGGTCGTGGAGGTAGTGGAAGTTGTGGAGGTCGTGGAGGTAGAGGAAGTTGTGAAAGATGTGCAGCTCGTGGATGTCGTGGAGGTCGTGGAGGTAGAAATGGGTTTGCTGTTGTTAGGGGAAGTACTGGTGGGAGAAATCGGATTGAAGAAGCAGGCAAAGTTTCTGCGAGTGGTCTTTTCTGGACGGTTGTTCCTAAAATATCCGAGAAGAGATTTCTTCAATCTGTTGTTGACAGGCTTTCTTCATGCTGTTGTGTCTGGTGCGCTACAACACACTGCGATCATTTCCTCTGAAATTCGATAAAGCGCTGTAGCGCCGTCAACTATTGTAAGCTCTTCCAGGGGGTGATCCATCACGAGCAATCAAGGGAGACACGGTATCTATTACATATTTCCACGCTTATCACATGGCGTACCATGACATAAGCAGCTGGTCGATATTGGCTGATAGATATCAATGAACTTCATATTGCATGGTGCTAGAACGACTTTGCAGTGCTGTACGCTAGCCGAAATGCTTCCTGGGTGTACATCTGCTTCTTTTTCGGATGCTCTGGTAAGTAAAGACACCGCAAGGCAGCAGTTTTGGCCTACGAGGAGACCTACCGTAATGCTTGCAGTTGGTTAGATTGCACAGACATTGCACGCACGACACTTTGCTAAGACGTCGAGTGTGAATCCGATGGATTTCTTCAATAACGAGCACCTTTTTCCGACCCTCTCGCTTATTCTCCCGTTCATTGTTTCACTACAGGGGGTGCCAAAAAAAGTAATTTTGTCTCCTCCACTTTCGACCCCATTTAGCCAAACTACAGCGAATTCTATTGAGGTATTCTCATCCCCAGAATCAAGAGCAGACCTAACTCTATCACTATACTCCGTGGCAGCCTCCTGCACGAGCAGAAATGGGAGCAAGGAAAGACTGAACAAGATGTATCACCTCAACTGGACAAAATCCGAAATTTCTTCGCCCTCTTTCACAACCTTGCTGACGTCCGTTCAATCTGGGTACCTGAGGGGATTCATACCGGATGGTGTTCTTTAACATTCCGTTTTTTCCGGGTTCCCAGCGCCCTTCGTTTCCAAGAGCCAAAACGTTCCCCCACCACTGAAACCCCTCCGGAGGCGGATTTGAGGCATGAAAATGATACTTTGGATCATAGCAGCCTTGTCCAAGCAGCAGGGGCTCTGTGACTTCCAAGAACCGAAGGGCCAACCCTCAGGAAGCTTCCCACAAAAGACCTACCACGGAGCTTGGCTCCACTGTTTTTAGCGAATTTTTAAATGTGGGTACTCCGAAGCCCGACTGCGCCGAATGAAACCTCCATATTTTTATGAACGTGAACGTGAGGAGCCACAGCTTGTTCCTGCTTTTAGAGGAACATTTCGGGAATGTTTTGCCCCAATACCTTTATCTCTTTCGTTTCTCTACGTTTTGTAAAATTGGCAGATGTGAGCCGTGGGTAAAATTACTTTTTTTTTTGGCACCCCCTGTAGATTGCTGTTGTTTGTTGCTCTACTTATTTCACATCATCATGAGTGAATGAAATACACTCTGCGAGGCAACAAATGACATCTTCTACAGCGGGCAATTCAGAAGGGTGATGTTGCAGCTTGGAAAGATGCGCGGGAGATGCGTATTCAAACCACAACGTCGCACTTTTAAGTTTGGGTTGCTCTACCGATCATTGCTTTTGACCTCGCATGTTCGTTTCAAAGTGATAGGTTGTTCCCATTCTCCTCCCTCTCCGGACCATTCCGGTTTTTTAAGCAGTGGATACACGTTATTGCAACTTGTTGCTATATTTGGTGAGCAATTGAAGGGATCGTGCCAAGAAAGGTGAGTTTCTCTGTTAGCCATAAATTTTTGTTGTATTTGCTTGATAAGGTCCGCACGGAACACGAAAAACATGAGAATCCAGCTTACACGGGAAGGACCACAGGTCGAAGTGGCCATTCGAAATGGGATACATATGATCCGACGTATTTTCGGACGCTGATCTCGAATCTGTATTCGAAATTTGCAAAACAATTTTCTGAGCGGAGTTATGGAGGTTTTTTTGAAAAAACAATTTTATTATGGTAGGTTTGGAAGCCCATAGCACGCGAGGCAGACCTTCTCGCGCAAAGCCAGGGAGATTTTCGTGTTCAGGGAGTCAAATTACCCCAGAAGACAAGTTTTTAGCCAATTCGAGAATTTGACCAAATTTCGGAAAAATTCACAGGCTATAGGGTGGCAGCCCATTGAACAAAGGAGAAGTCGTTGACCCTTGCCTAGGAAATGCTCCAAATTGACGCTTGTTTCGTACATTTAGTGCGATGGGCAAATGTAAAAGGTATGTGTAGGCTATCTTGTTCAGGTTGCGGGGTTTTGTAGAAGAAAATTCAAAATCTACCACTTTATAACATGGCCACCCCCAATTTCACGAACTTGGACCAAAAACTGGATTTGGCTGAAAATTTGCACAGAGGGGTAATTCGACCCCCTGTGCACGAATATCATAATCTTTCCACGCAAAAATGCCTAATTCGTGTGGTACGGGATTCTCTTCGACGTGGTATCCTTCCCTTGTGAGTAATGTTAGCAGTTATAAATAAAGTGGCAGAGTAAATGATGGGTGTGACAGGTACCAGTCCAAGGAAACGCCCAGAAGTGGAAGAAAAGCACTTACTGACAATGAAGCACAAAATGCAAAAGAACTTGCACTGGCGGGGAGCAAACCCCCCACCCCTCTCCTGCAGATCCTCAGCACTACCACTGAGCCGCTGAGGCCGTTGACTTCTCAGCAACGGCCATGCTGATGAACCGTTCATTCAAAAAGAACCTCCATAACTCCGCTCAGAGAATTGTTTTGCAAATTTCGAATACAGATTCGAGATCAGCGTCCGAAAATACGTCGGGCCATATGTATCCCATTCCGAATGGCCACTTCGACCAGGGGTCCTTCCCTTGTAAGATACAGCTCCTTAAAGAGGTGGCCGAGGAGGCGAGACCTCACAGTAAATGCCCGCCGGAGTCAAAGATCATAGTGGGAACAGAAACGGAGATTAAAGTAAACAGTCCCTCTCTCCGTCTCCGATCGCGGCGGACGACAGGCGGACTTTCGCTGTGGCCCCCCCCCCCCCCCCACTTGGACACCACTTTGAGGAGCTGCATCTTGACGGGTTTCTCACTTCTTCACGTGAATTTATGCATGTGGCTCTTATTGAGCGAATACAACGTAAGCATATGGGTAAGAGAAAAACCCGATTTTTCCGAGCACGTCATTTAATGTTTAAAGGCACATTCCAGGATTATTGGGGTATCACATCTCCTGTCGTGGATGGATATTTCGACCCAGGCCACGTAGGCTGTACCTTTACCGAGGCGTGGGTGTCAGTTCTTGGAGCCAAAAAGAGACAAAAAATCTAGCGCAACAGCTCGACCCCGCCCACCCAGCCGTGATTGCCGGCAATGACTGTGGCAACGCTGGCAGCTACGTGGCAAATGAGGCCTGCGATTTGTGTGATAATATAAGATAAGGAAGTGAGGCAAATGATAAAGGAGGCGTTGACATGAGGAAACAGATGATATCTCAGAGTTCTCTGTAATACCATCCAGCGGGAACTGATTCGAAGACTCATTTTCACGCGGTACTCTCGTCCAAGGCCAGATGTCGGGAGGCCTGATTTCTATCATTTTCGTGAGCTTTTTCGGATTTTTCTCTGTCGGCGTATTCTATAGTACCTCTACTTTCATAATTCAGCGCTCTAACCCACACAAGGTAATTATGGAATGTGCCTTTATTCCAAAATTAGCCGCGGGTGAGTTTAGCGGTCGATACGTTTTGCTACAACTAACATCGGTACACGAACGAAGTAGGTTCACCCACTTTTGTCTACACTGGGCTGTAGCGGTCGTAGGGTAGTAGGTGCGCGATGTATCGAATCCCGTCAAATCCTGTTGTTACTAATTCTTATGTGACTCTATCAGAAGCTATCACTTGCAATGACCCTTTATCGTGTCCCCATTCCTGTCAACACAACACCAATGGCTCCACCGTAAACCTACAAAGCGCAACATTTTTGGTGCAACTTGTCGTCTGACACTCCTTATCTACCGCTATCAGCTGTTATCGGCTTGGACCAGCTCCCGTAAAAGTCTACGGGTTTCTCTATATTATATCTAAATTTTGGCTCTCAACATTGCTCTATCACGATACATGAATTTCTTGGCAAAAATTCTGTCGAACACGCACATGCACAGATGGCTCGGCTTTTCTCGAATGATCTAGCCGATGGTACGTGCCCGGATCGATAAACACATTTTGCTTGTAATGCTGGATGCTTGCTCAGTGGCCAACATTCAACTGTAGGACGCATCTTGAGGCACGAGTGTGTGCCATTTCGACAGGAAATTTGCGTGGCGACGTTCGGTGCGCGAATTGGTGGTGAGATAGCGGCGCTGTCGTAATGTATTGAGACCTGGAGCGATTAGCAAAGAATACCTGGTAAGGTATCGTTATCGCCTTGAGACCCATCCAATGCGGAGCGTGTATCTCGCACCATTGCGTCGAACGCCGGACGCCGCCGCGCGAACTTTCCGTCTAATGGCACACACCCCTTGTCGCTCCACTTGCGACGTGCGATGCCACCGAATCGTTACTGACACTAACTGACTCCCATTCTTGTTTCCACTTTGGAGAATCCCTTAAGAACATTTATAGTTGGCTTCTGTCGTAGAATGTTTTTCGCAGTATTGTGAGCGGAGCAGTATAACGTTCATAAGTGATAAAACACTATGATCGACCGATCACCTACGACTACTCTGTGCAATTAGAACTGTTATCCATACCCTTGCTGATCCAAAGCCAAACGAAATTCGATGGTATTTGAATGCCAATCAAGCGAATATCATCATTAGGGAGGTTCAGAAAATGCAACCGCTTCTGCGTTCTGGGCGATCAGACGATGAGGCGAAGAGGATAAGGTGCATATCGTTTAGGTGAGTAATAGGTCTGATTGCCTGATCGCCTGAATCGCAGACTGAGCAGTGCCTTATTGGTTGGTCTGCTCATGCCGACCGCTTACGGTACACTTCTTGGCCGTAACTTGGACCGTCTTGGCGCGTACTCGCGTAACTCTGAATTCCGTGACAGCCAGGCAGACAAGCAATCAAAGAAGCGAATATTTAACTTCCCGTGGAACGTGAAGTGAGGACTTAGGTGGACTGATAGGTTGTTGAATGCTGATTATCTATGGAAGCAAAACTGCAAAATACGCTCTCAAGCGAGGTAGGAGAGGACTAAGGTTGCTTAAGATGACTCATTGGCGGAGCATCATGCTACGAGACGTATCAGCGAGGCGAACCTTATGCCCAGCAGTGGCTTAGTGGTATCGTTTTCACCCTGCAGCTCGAAAACGGTGGGTTCACCCTAAGCGATTATGATTTTTGTTGAGTCAAGCAAATTACGCGGGCTGGGTATTACTACCAGTGTAGATCCCTAACCCCCTAACTTGCATCAAAACGGCATCTTGCAGTTTTGGCTCTTATGTTTGAAATCAGCATTCGTGACCCTATCGATCCACCGAGGTATCATCTTAAAATTCCATGGGAAGCTGAGACCCTATTCTGGTAAGATTCTTTCGGATATCGGTGCTATCGCAGTGAGAGAGGGGCATCCCACTACTGGACCCTACTTTGACCCAAGCCAAGAAGGAGAATGAAGACCCTTCCTTATCCCTTCGAGGCTTAGGCAAAAATATTGCTAAAATGTGCAGAGTGACCCCACAAAAATCCTTCAATGGTACTCAGGTGTGGAATTTTTTGTGAGTGCCCCTCCTCTCATTTCGATAGCACCCGGATATCTTAATAACTGGTTTTTCCAGTTCTGGTGACCATCAACGATAGAGATTTGCAAACACCGCTGCAAGGGGGAATGGTAAACGGACAAATGTGCGGTTGTACTCACTACCGCAACGCGTGAGCTTGCGTCGCGGTTCGTCGTCAGTGGGCACAGGTTTTCTCCCGTCTCGTCGCTCCGTCTGCGCACTCCGCATAAGAAAGTGCACGTGGCGAGATACTCGCAGCGTGTACTACGCATGGTTGGTACGGAAGCCAACGTTGATCTCATCGGGTAGTCTGTCGAAACGGAGGATACTGTGGAGCAGCGGTGGAGTAGAGGAGGATGATCCGTGGTCATTGCGATTGGGGTTCCAAATCGCCAATTTAGTAATTGCGGGAGCCTTCGGTTCCCGTTGTTGTAGGGTCGGCTCACTATAGCGGCGAATGCAGAGTTGCTTCTGTCTCACTGCTCTCAACAACGATATTTGGCGACACCCCATATTAGCCCCCACGTCGGGGCTTCCTTCCCTTGCAGGCTTAGGTTAAAATGGACACTTGAGTATACATTCTGCGATGACGAGTGTAGCTTTCTTCTCACCGATGTCATAAACTCAACAACGATATTTGGCGACGGCCCATATTAGCCCCCACGTCGGGGCTTCCTTCCTTTGCAGGCTCAGGTCAAAATATACACTTGAGTTTACATTCTGTAATGATAGGTGCCGCTTTCTTCTCACCGATGTCATAACAACAACGATATTTGGCGACGGCCCATATTAAACCCCACGTTGGGGCTTCGTTCCCTTTCAGGCTTAGGTAGAAATATACACTTAAGTATACATTCGGTGATGACAAGTGTCGCTTTCTTCTCACCGATGCCATAAACTCAACAACGATATTGGGCGACGGCCCATATTAGCCCCCATGTCGAGGCTTCCTTCCCTTGCAATGCGCGCGAAGCGCGCGCGACTCTTGGCTCGCCGCTTTAGCGGCGAGTTAGGAGTCACTCTTTTACACACACCTTAGTAAACGAAGATCTCATGTGCTGCTCACGAAGAGCCTTGCCCGATGAGATAAGAAGACCTAGAGCTCATAAGCATGCCAGCGCGCGCCATGATGGAGGCCGCGACGCGTGAGCTTATGCGTCGCGGCAGTGAGGACCGCCGCACATTTGTCCGTTTACCGACACTCCCGCTGCAAGGATTTCATGTGCGCTTATCAGATAGTGCTACCCATAGCATTGATGAAACACCCCTCCCCCATAGTAATCGAATTCGTGGTTCCTACACTCGTTCGTAACATTTGTATTATTGTGGAACCTGTACCAGACTTAAGCGATATGAGCAGGCAAGCGATTATGAGTACCACTTGACCTCACCTCTGCCTCCATAGTATTCATTATTTTGAAGTGAGCTAGAGTATTCTTCAGTGGGATAGTCGAAGGTGAGATCCTGGAATTGGTGATCTGGCAATGCAAAAAAAAAAGTCCAGAAAGCAAGCATTACATCTGCATCAGAGTTGTGAACGATCCCATAGAATATCAAGTAGAGTGAAGCAGACAACTGCATGCTCCATGGACGAAAAGAAAATGACCTCCGCCTATTTTAGAGCTCGTTTAAATGAAGCCTGTTTACCATTAGTGGATCACCCGCTGCGTACTTCTATCTTCAACAAAAGGGGGAGTATTCGCGAAAATGACCCTTCGCTACGTTTCCCGTTCTTGTGCAAAAGGCAGAGCATATTCCATATCATTACAGTGTCCTTATTTGAGCAGTCAGAAGTCGAGAAAATAACCAAGCCCGAGACCGCAGCGGGGCCGGTGCAGCTTTGCACCTCTAGGACGGGTGGATGCTGGGCACCTCTTTTAAGTAAACACGGACCCTACCCACTGGCTTCGTGGTGCTTCTTGACAATGAGCTTAGCTCGTAAGCAACTCCCGCTGAGACGTGCGAGGGACGGCAGGAAAATGATTGAGGACAAGAGAAGAGGGTCAGAATAAGAAACCAGCATATTATTAGATGTGGTGTTGAAGGCGAGTAACAACCAACTGTGTGGGTTAAAGCCTGTATTTCAAATGATGGGGAGGGCAAGCTCCTTTAGAAGACATCACTGAACATGTTGCGTGGTGCGCCACAATACATGTGGTAGTAGAACAGTACAACTCGAACAAGGCGAAGAGCAAAATGAAAATTTATTCTTTTTTATAATCTTCTTCAAACTGTGTAGAGTTCCTGAGGGCGAACAGGTGGAAGTAATGTGTCTATGAAGCTGAAGGACCACAGGCTCGCTCCTTGGCTGAAGTTGAGGAAGGCATCCTTTTGAATGGCGACCATTGCGAAAACTGAGCTAATTTCTTCTACCTTACTGTCCAGGAGGTTGTATCCCTTCCGCTTGCTATTTTTTCTCAAGAATCTTGTTTCTAGTGAAAGGAGCTCAAATTTGATGGCTTCGATGGCTGCTATTTATCGTAGGAAGAATGGACTGCAGTTTCCCTAGAGAAACATGGAAACATGGATGAAGTTCATGTTGGCTTGAAGAGATCACTGAATTTTTGTTTTATGCCCTGAAGATTGGATTCATTCTGCTGCAGATTTGATTTCCGTCGTCTTCTTTCCATGCGCCTCATAATCAACATCAAAATTATGTTTCATGCAGGTTAGTCACCAGATTCATCTGGAGCATTCGAGATGGTAAATCGTCACCAAATATACCTTCTGCCTTTACCGATGAACACTCCCGACTTTTATCCGACGGAGGGCGGGTGACACTGCATGCTGCAATGGGCTGATGCTAAGAATGGGCATTTCGACGAAGCTGGGTCGTTCAACCAAGCTTAGAGAATCGCAGTTTCTCGGTTATTCGGTGGAAAGGGGCCAATCGATCCTTGCATTTACTTATTTCTCTTTATATTGTTTTTAATCAATAGAACACTTCATTTAGCCTAGTGGCAGTATCATTTTGCTCCATCGCAAAGGGGGTACTTTTTTAAGTGGAGGTAAATTTGTTTCGTGACTTTCATCTTTGGTGTCGATGTGCGAATAGGCGATCACATTCGCAGCACTTTTACTTCGGAAAATTTCCGGAGACATTTTGCTATGAGAGTTTTGGAACAATTTATATTTGGCTGTATAGTTGTGCACCGCATTGTGTGCCCGTCTCGCCGTTTATGTTTTCTTTTTTTATCCTTTTCGAACACCTTTTCTCAGTTTAAGCAGGCGCTACACTAAATGAATGCTCACAGGAGCCCTTAGTCGCGGACTCTTGTTAGGTTGCTTCTTTGCTCCTACCGTGTAAGGGTAAGAGTAAAGGGAAGCTGGAGGCTTATCATATCCGGTTTATGTGAATTCTCGAAACTTTCACAAGCAACAATGACACAACAACTATGTAAGACTATAACACTGATTTATTTGACAGCTATAAAGTAGAGGGAAGGGGACGTTCCTTTAATAAGGGGCGAAATCTAGAGTGAAAAAGACCATACTTTTTCTAAATTTTTAAATTGGAAGGGAGGAGGCGGTTTACAATGGGGCCTAAGTTTTAGTATAGCAGTAGACATATAGATGATGTACAATATGTATATTACTGAGATTTCTCGACGAAGAAAACTTCAATCAAAATTCTTCTCGACTAGAACTCGGTTGGAGGGACTACTGAAATAGGTTGTGTTATAAAAGATCCAACTAGCATTGGTTGCTTGACAGGTGACCGTTCCTCAACGAATAATAGGTCTCTACGGAGTTTCCGCGTGATCAGTGCATGTGATAGGAAAGTGGGCTAGGTGGCTCTGATAAAACCTATGGGACGTGCAATGCACTTAAATTCGATCTGGAATGTTACAGCTGATTGAATGCCTCAATGGCATACCTCGCGATAACCAGATTGATCAATATGCTTCAGGTTGCACCTTCTTGCGTCACCAGGATGCATCATCAGCGCTACATCACCCAGGATGCATTATCAGGGCTCAGCCGACCAGCGGGGAGCCGAAGTGGGTGTGGGAAGCGTGTGTTCGAGTAGGTAAACGCCGCAACCGCACACGTGGCGGCGCAAAAGAGGTGCAACCTGCATACTTATAATAAGGATCGCATGCAAAGTTTCACGCAGTAAAGTGAGAATTCGGCTAAGATACAACTCCTTGAATTCTTGGCCGGATGGGCGGGGCCTCCGAGTAAAAGCCCCATCCAGTCGTCCGCCGCGTTTGGCAACGGAGAATGGGGCTGTTTACGCAATTTTCTGTTCCTACAGTGCGTCTTCGACCGCGGCGGACTACGAAGTGAGTACTTGCTCGGAGGCCGCGATGAACTGGCCAACGCTTTGTGGTGCTGTAGCTTCGCCGGATTCAGATTTTTCGAGTGAAACTTTGCATGCTGCCTACATTAGGTGAATACAACGTATATATATGGGTGACAGAAAAACTCATTTTTCCGTTGGCGATTCCGCCAAAGATCTATGCCCCAGGAAGGTTCGACTAACCCGATTAGCGCGAGCTGTACCTTTGAAGTTATGACTGTGGTTCCAGCCATAGGCCGACAAAAGGCCGTATGCTTCCACTCCAGCTTTGCTCATCAACTGAAGGAACGGCAAAATGTATAGCATGGAAGTTCTTTGTCGTAGCGCAGCGCCAGCGGCAGCCCTTGCGTTTCGGACTCGAATTCTGCTTCCTGACAACAAGGTAGTGGAGTAGTGTCCATGCTAATTTTGTACAAAAGTTTTCTGTGGGCAGTTACGATTTCAAGACTGTCTCACTTACTGGAACTGAATGTTTTTTTCGTATCTTAGAGCCATTTTACTTTTCTACAAAAATCTGGAGGATTCTATGATTCTGTTACCTTAAGTTTAGGATTGTAAACCTTCAACTTATTGCTTTGAACACGCTTCCACCGTGATTTATTCGATCCTCTATCGGCAGGCTGAAATAGTATGTTTATTTCATATGAACATACCATAGCATAATGACTACATGATAACCTTGATATACAGGGAATGCCAAAAAAAGTAATTTTCTCTCCTCCACTTTCAACCCCATTTTAGTCGAACTACAGCAAATTCTGTTAAGGTATTTCCATCCCCAGATTCAAGAGCAGACCTCACTCTATCACTATACTCCGTGGCAGCCTTCTGCACGAGCAGGAACGAGAGCGAGGAAAGAGTGAACAAGATGTGTCACCTCAACTGGGCAAAATCCGAAATTTCGTCGCCCTCGTTCACAACCTTGCTGAGGTCCGTTCACTCTGTGTACATACGGGGATTCATACTGAGTGGTGTTCTTTAACATTCCGTTTTTTCCGGGTTTCCAGCGCTCTTCGTTTTTAAGAGCCAAAACGTGCCCTCACTACTGAAACCCCTCCGAAAGCGGATTTGGGCATGAAAATGACACTTCGGATCATAGCAGCCTTGTCCAAGCAGCAGGGACTCTGTGACTTCCATGGACCGAAGGGCCAATCCTCAGAAAGCTTCCCACAGAAGACCTACCACAAAGCCTGGCTTCACCGTTTTACGCGGACCTTGATACTGTAGGTACTCCGAAGCCCGACTGCGCCGAAGGAAAGCTTCATATTTTTATAAAGGTGAACGTAGGGAGCCACAGCTTGTTCCTGCTTTTATAGGAACATTTCGGGAATATTTTGCCTCAATACTTATATCTTTTTCGTTTCTCTATGTTTTGTATAATTGGCAGATGTGAGCCGTGGGCAAAATTACTTTTTTTGGCACCCCCTGTATAATAATACATAGATGTTTGAAAAAAAAAGCCCATGTTTGTTCGTCTAATATCAGCTTGCGACATCCGTAAAACCGGCCTTCCCTCCTTTCATGATAGGCCCAATGAAACTACTTGGTGACTTCTTTAAATATTGAATTAGACTTTGTTCATGGACCGTAATTGGAAACTGAGGTCTCTGAGGAGATGAGGCAGACCTTCTACAGCATTCGTCTAGCTTTTTAGGGTTTTTAGGGTAGCTGTGGTGACTTGTGCACGACTTCTTCACAACCAGGATCTCCGTCACATAGGCGCATACACAGTTGTTTACATTTTGGCCATTCTGCCTAAAAGTGGTGAAAAGATTCGCGCACTCGGGTTCTACCGCGCAACTGTGACTCGGTGTGTTTCAGTCTACCCCACCATTGAGCCTAAAACCGTCCCAAGAATCAGTCATTTTCCTGTCCGCGTCCTGAATCGTCGATGCCCTCTGCACTCAACTGTCCTGTTATTCTGTGTGTGTCTGGTTCTAGCGTACCTGCCAGCGCTAGACCCTCGACCTCGTTTGTCTCCCACAAGCACAAGTAACTTACTCCAAGCGCTCTCTAGCGCTCACCTGTATTTCCATTGCACTCGTAAAACGCTCGAGAATTTGGAAGATGGAGGTGGGAATTGAGTCCTTCACCGGCATGCGACCGCCCGTGCCAAATCCCTGGGCAAGATGAGGGGTTGTCGGTGAAGCCCATGTTAGTTTCGACGCTTTTAGGTTTCTCTGCTTTGTTTATAGTGAGGTATGAAAGCCATCTCATATTCATTGAGTTTCTCCCTTGTGGTATGAAATGCATTTTACACTTAAAGACATTGTAAGGAGGAAATTGGCAGATGGTAATATGAAATAGGGGTACTCACGATCAGCAGTCTAATAGGGGGAAAGAACGAAATAAAACGGCGGAAGCGCACGATGAACTGCCGAACGACACGACGTGCTGCAGGATCGTGATAAGGCTCCAAGCCGGGCTTTTTCAACGCGAGTTCACTGCTCATCACTGCCTTTGAGTATTTATGGGGTCCGTGATGCGCCTATAGTACAATAACCCGCTTATAGTACAATAGTACAAGATGTAGTCATGGCAGTTTATTGATTGATCAATTGCCACGTAGAATCGACCATGTACTACAGTGTCCAGGGTGTGCTTGAGGACAGTGTTAGGGATAATGTGAGAAAACGAGGACTCGCTAAGTAAGCCATACATATGAAAACTACGAGTCTGAAAAAACAACGCATGGAATTCATTATAAAAAGGAGCCTCCTCGGGCTTTATAGGAGTCATCTTATTCAACAGCGCCCACCTGTTTTATCAGAGCCCGTGCCTTTCAACATAGCCGGCCTCTAAGCGGAGGCAACGGTGATAAGTTAGTTCTGTTTCTCGGGTTTTTAACCGTCCCTTCCGTTTTTCTTCACTTTCGTACTAATAAGCACCAGACGTCCGTATTCAATGATTTTCGATATTCGGCAATAACTTACAGCCTGACTGCCTCTACCTCTACCTTTGAATCATGTCGGAAAGACGCGTTCAGCACATATCTAATAGATCAGTTACTCCTACAAGGTGTCGGACCATCATAGGGGTTAGCACGCGCTTGACATATCATTATCAGTAGTAACCAACGAATTTCTCATTCTTAGTTTCCTCTCATATCGAAAATTGACGTTTTAAAGTATTTTGTCACGGTACATAGCCCAGTCATGAATACAGTGGAGTATACCTGAACGGAGGATAGGATTCGCATGAGCGAATTGTCGAAATAACCTACGACACACGACCAAAGGCCACAAGCTGTCACAAGATCACAGGCTGAAGTTAAAACCCGTGGTTTCCAACCTAGACCCAATTTTCGACGCCTCTTTTAACTGCATACTTGGAATGTAACCTTTTGAACTCGATTAAATCATTAGGCGTACCTTTGAATATGCTCCAATCGGCACCGTTTTCACTGGAATCTTATTCCTTTCTTTTATCACATGAGACTCCTGAACATTGTTGAGTTGGGATTTATTTTTGTCGGAATTTGAATCATACCAAATGGAAATTTGTGCAAAAATTCATGCTTCCATATGTAACGATAGCACCAATGGGTCACAATTACGTTTTTGTGGTAGAAAGTAGAGCGAAAATCGAAGGGAGACGAGCGTTAGGACGTGGATCCTCGCACGCGGCAGATTTTGAACGACTTCGATCAACTAGCACATACTAGTTAACATACATATACCTGTATGATCTTGTAAAACTAACGGTATTGTTCAACATTCAGCAAGCTGTCACCCCCCCCCCCCTTTATAGTAGCACCTTTTTTTATTATACAAGCTAGGCACTGAAGCGCTATTGTTTCGCCTCTACTGCCGCTTCTTCGAACAGTCTTTTTTTTTCTTCTAGTCGGTTTCGATAACTAAGGATTATGGTTAGGTCTTATCTATTCGAAGTTTTCAACCACTCCACGTTTGAACAAAGGGCAACGCAACCTATGAGGCGGAGCGCTTTATTGCACCCACTGCAAAGCTGCGTTGCGAGTACCGTACCACTCAGCGTTGAAGTCGCCCGAATTTCGTCGCGCGCGGCGATCCACGATCCTAACGCTACACCCAAGATTGAAAAGCGTCAGTCGTTTCAATTCCACCGAAGGTTTTTCAGGGTTTTCGGCGATAATTGCGACGGTACAAGTTAGACCTTGTTACACAAGTCATAACTTGTTGTACAAGTTATAACTCGTTGTGGTACTTCGGTTCAGAGACTTTTCCTGTTTTCATTGTAACATTTTTTTTTCTGATTTTTACATTTCTCGTTTTCTTATACAGCGTGTCAGCTTACATACGACCACCTTTGACGAGCAACCCAGGAATCGCATTAAGCTCCACCCATACGTCCATGAATTGTCCGCAAAGTTAGGTTTTCAAAGCTCTCTGCCTTTTGAGGTTTCAGTTCTTTTTTGCACGAAACTTGACACACGGTTTCCATTGAACTCATGCAGTGCATTGTTGGGAAAAATACAATACCACTCTCATTTATTGAAAAACCGACACCTGGCGACGGATTGATCGCTCCAAACTGTTGCACAGTCATAACTTCGTCAAAATGAATAAAATTAGAAGAATTGGAAGCTTCAGATTCGTCTCGATTGTGCAAGTTCAGCGGCTAATGAAAAGTCAAATTCGGAAAAGTAGGTCAGCGGCTCTTCGGTGAAAGCTGCGAACATTCTTTTTTTACCCGAAGGCGAGACTCCGTCTGCTTTGTCTTACATTCACATGTTCGATTATTGCTCGCACTTGTTCCGCACGAATATTTTCCAGCAATTTATCTTGAAGTTTCAGAAATCTTTTCAGCAAGAGCTTATCACGACAATCCTGAATGTTTTAGGCTCATTCCGTCACAATCGATCGAGTATTTCAAAAAGCTGATCCTATATTTATACAATAATAGTTATGCTCAAACGATGCTGTAAATCATGAATTTGAAGAAGATATACATTCTACATAAGGAAGGTGAGCGATTTGTTCTAATTACTGCATTCGAGAAGTGACCTTATAAACTTTCGAAAATGTCGTGAAAAACTTTTGCTGAGGGTGTCCCGAAACTTAGATAATTACCTGAAATATGATGTTTGTGCGTGACATGGGCTAAACAATTGAACATGTGAATGTAGGTCCAAAAAGTCGAGTTCTACCTGAGAATGAAAAAGAATTCTCTCACATTTCACCAAGAAGCTGCTGACCTACTTTTCCAAATTCGACGTTCTATAGATCGTTGGAATGGTCCTGTCGGGACGAATTTGAGACTTCCAAGTTCCTCTCATTTTATCCACTTTAAACGAAGTCATGACTGTGCGACGGTTTGCGTCGATCAATCCGTCTACAGATGTCGATTTTCAAAATAGAATGTGAGCAGTATTGCAAAAGATTCAATTTTCGTGAACGACCCATTAAGGGTGCGTTGAAAAAGGTGGCATTCGTTTTCCATAGAGCTTGTAGAGAAGCGTTACATGTGTATCGATCAAGCCTTAGATGTTTATCGATCAAGAGGACTGTCGAAATGACGATTTCTTGACGGATCAAATAATTTGTGGTTGGCATAATCGTGGATTGCAATATCATGGAAACGAGAATATAGCACTTAAAGGAACCGGAAGGGGGTCCGAAACAAGAGAAACATACAAAGAAATGAGCATTTCGTAACGAACGCAGAAGGTAAGAAGCGATAATCGGTGAAAAAACCCGAATTCAAAAGTGCATCGCTGCGGTGTGTATTCGCGCCTAATTCGCATCATCGCACTGGCGTTCCGAGTTGTCCGCTGTAGGAGACGGCCGCGGGCCAACTTTAGTTGTAGCACCTGACTCCCAGCGCAGTGGAGTAGCCATTCCCAACTACATTAACATTCATGTAAGTACATCTAAAAACAGTATAAGAAAGAACAAAGGAGAAGGTAAAAGGAATGAACAACTTTATAATGGAAACGTCTTCTCTTGGCAACATGCCAAGGCGTCAAATTGGCGAGTTTGTGCAATGGCGGCCACTTGAACTCGTCCACACTACGTCTGTTCTACCGTGAGCCAAAATTACTCCCTTACGGTGTCTTTAAGCATTTTCGCAGTATGAGTGGAGAAGGATCAGTCTTGTTTTGCTTGGAAAAGCACAAAGGTTGTTAATATATCGGGTTGAGGAATAAGTCCCCGCCGTTTTTTTAAATCCCGTTTTTCACATTGTTCCCGCTATCTTTCGTCAAAGCTTATATATCTTTTCGATAGAGCTTTTTCTGCTCTACAAAATGCTGCTATCTGTTTTTTGATTCCTTCGAATACCTAATATTTATGAGCTTTATAATGAAGTAAGCTGAAGGCAAAAAATTGACACTTGCGCACCTCATCTTTCTCTTCTGCTATCGTATATGCTTTCGATAGAGTTTTTTTAGCTCTACAGAATGGTACCACTCTTTATTTGAATCGCTCAACTTTTTGCTGTTTTTAAGACTCACAAATGCAATACTCGCAAAAGTGTGCACTTTCGTTATCTCCTTTTGCTCGCCTATCATCGAGATTGGAGAAGATGTGCATATACGCATTCGATAGAGCTTTTTTTGCTCTACAAGAATATACCACTACTCTTTAGTATCCTCTCATATTTTAGCATGTAGGAATAAGTTTCCACCTGTTTTTCAATTCAAAATTGCGTAATGAAAACGAATTTTTTCGCCAGAGTGTCTCCTATCATTCAATAGAGCTTCCTTCGCTCTACAAAACGGTATTTACGGTTTTTGTTCAAATAAATTTTTGCCGTTCTTTAGATCGTTTGAAAGTCGACGAAATCGTGCATTTTCGTCACATGGGGTCGAAAATGCTCGATTTCGTCGACTTTTGAATCTTCTAAAAAAGGGCAAAAATAAATTCTAATAAAAACCGTAAGCTTTCTTTTGTAGAACGAAGAAAGCTCTATCGAATGATAGACGACACTCTGGCAAAAAAATTCGTTTTCATTACGCAATTTTGAATTGAAAAACAGGTGGAAACTTATTCCTACATGCTAAAATATAAAGAGTAGTGGTATATTCTTGTAGAACAAAAAAAGCTCTATCGAATGCGTATATGCACATCTTCTCCAATCTCGACGGTAGGCGAGGAAAAGGAGATCGAAAGTGCACACTTTTGCGAGTATTGCATTTGTGAGTCTTAAAAAGAGCAAAAAGTTGAGCGATTCAAATAAAAAGTGGTACCATTCTATAGAGCTAACAAAGCTCTAACGAAAGCATATACACATACATTTTTTAATCTCGATAACAGAAAAGAAAGATGAGGTGTGCAAGTGTCAATTTTTTGCCCAGCTTACTTCATTTCTAAGCTCATAAATATTAGGTACTCGAAGGAATCAAAAAACAGATAGTAGCATTTTGTAGAGCAGAAAAAGCTCTATCGTAAAGATATATAAGCTTTGACGAAAGATAGCGGGAACAATGTGAAAAACGGGATTTAAAAAAACGCCGGGGACTTATTCCTCAACCCAATATTACTGGCTAACCCCTGGTATCATGGTCCGTCTTCGTCGAAGCCTAAGAGGGAAGAAATGCAAGCTTTGACTTATACGACCAAATATGTTGGATACACCTTACATTTTCGACTCAACCAGGAAAAGAATTTCCCAGCAACTTGGCGAAAGCGCGAATTCTATTGATTTCACCCCTATGAAGGCTGTCTAGGAGTGGTTATCGCTGGCATTATTTTTGAATATAGTTCCAATGAGAGGGCGTTGAGCGGCAGAAGGCAAATTACTCGCTAACACTCAAACCACAGTTTAATGATTTTCCCAATCGATAGATACCTTTTCCGCAGGTTCTACTCACCACAACATCCAAAACATACCAGTTTCCCATGCTTGTTCCCGATCCTCCCAAGTGATTAGAGTTCAGAAATCGATATGTATCCAATAATTTTCACGGATTTCACGGTACTGCTTTTCCACCATTCCCCTGATCGATATTTATGTATTTTAGTGATTTTCCAGCAACATGCGAAAGCGCAAATTTTACTGATTTTGCACCAATGAAGGCTGTCTAGGATGCTTATGGCTTGCTGTCTTTGAATATTATTTCAATGGAAGGGCATTTAGCAACAAAAAGCAAATTTCGATTATATTTGGACAAACGATCGTCCGTCCTGGAGCTTGTCTTTTTTTCATTCGAAGCAGATACGCGTTGCACGTGCGTGGCACTTCATCAAGTTAACCATCGTATGAGGATGAGATATATTCTCTTTGATGAGTTAATCTCTCATTTGATCTTATGAATACAGAAAACGATCAATAGGCAGTGTAACACTCACTCTTTCAGATTTGCCACCAGTCTTTTCATTTTCTGTCGCCGCCTGTAAACGAGAGTGAAATACAGTGAAAATACTTCTCCTCGCTACTTAAAGGAATCGTCCACGGAAAATGAGTTTTTGTGTTACCCATATATTTATGTTGTATTTGCCTAATGTTGGCCTCATGCAAAATTTCACGCGAAAAAATGTGAATCTGGCTGAGATACAGCGCCACAAAGTGCGGTCCCAGTGGGCGGGGCCTCGGTGTAAAAGCCTCGTACCGCGTCCGCCGTGGTCGGAGACGCATCGTAGGAACAGAAGGTTACGTAAACAGTCCCACTCTCCGTTTTCAACGACGGTGGAAGACGGGACGAGGCTTTTACAAGGAGGCCCCGCCCACTGGGACTGCACTTTGTGGTGCTGTATCTCAGCCAGATTCACATTTTTTCGCGTGAAATTTTGCATGAGGCCAACATTAGGCAATTACAACATAAACACATGGGTAACACAAAAACTCATTTTCCGTGGACGATTCCTTTAAGGGTTGGACAAGTGAAATACGGTGAAAATACTTCTCATTGCTAGTTAGGGGTCGGGGAGGGCGGGGGGGGGGGGGGGGAGGTGGTATAGAGTGACAAGTGACGCGCACCCCACTTTCATAGTACGGGAATCAAATCCCACACCAATATTCGCCCAGGCCAAGCCAACCGTCCACCGCCCTGGGGCTCTTATGAGGAGATGGAAGCACTGGCTTGTACATCAGTTGGCCCCGCATGTGATTGTAGGGTCATATCGCATTCACCTGCCATCACGATAATGAATGGAACTAGAATGGGAGGACATTGATGACGCCGAAAACTTTGTCCATCTTATCCTTATTGTTAATTAATGTGGTCAGTTGGCTATATTTAGGCTGAGTTTATGGTGTGGAGTAAAAAGGTGTAATGACTTACACTCATTATATCGACATTGGTCCCAATGTCGACGATCTCGTTCAGGTGTGGATCAAATTCGACATTGCGTAAACTTCCTTCGCTCATGCCCTCCAAAGAGTGTTTCTGTAAGAAAGAATTCTGCAAATAATCCGTCGTTATAAGTCCGAGTATCTGTGATTTTGTTCATTAAACTGTACTGTTGATACTACGAAAGGTGATGTGACAGGGCCGGGTACCTTTAAAAGAGAATTCCACAAGGCGCGCCCACGGTGGTCGACGTAATGCCCGAAGTCAAGAGAGCTGTAGTGGCAGGTAGGTCCTAAAGCGATTATGCTCAAGATAAGGCGCAAGACTCGATAATCGCTTCAAGATTCTACCATATGGAGGCACCTCTGGATCATGCACCCGGATTACATCGCAGCCACAGGCAATGATGCCGAATTCTGCCATAACAATACTAGTGGTGAGGCGCTGGCAATCAGCTCGAACACAGGGACTATCCAATTATCGGATCCCAGCTAGTCTACGCTCAGATGTGTGGCGATTGGTGGTATTTCCGCGCGTGCGCCCGCGCCGAGTGCGAGTCGTTTGCAGCTTCATCTGTTGAAACAGCAACAACAACAATATGGCAAACTTTCGAAGCTTCCAACCTGCAATTACTCAAGATCTCTCACACTATTAGCCCCTCTTGCGTCTTGAGCGGAATCCAAACGACTGCAACAAGCCGTGCCGACGGCGCCGCGAAGCGAAAATTGGACCAATCGCCACACATCCTTTACGCTCGAGCCTATCAAGCCTCTCGGAGACCGCTCATTGCTACCGTGCTCGTCTGGGAAGAAAACCTAGACTGAGTTTCACTAATAAGTAGTTCATCAGTCTACACAGCACTCTGTTTTTATGATAGGTGCGTTTGACGGCTCCTCCTCAACTCTGTGCTCGCTACTACGTTGAACAGAACCAACTGTGGTGTTACAATCCTTCACCACAATGATTGCTGTGGGAGGCTCCACTCATGTTAGCGCTGCCATTGCAAATGGCATTTTGTGCGGTACACTCAATGAGCCTAGCATACGTCGTCCGTCCGGAAGGGCTGGCTGGGATGACAGAAGTTCCTGTTTCTTGCGAATACTTTTCAGCCCGTTTACACTCTGAGTGAACATTGCATACATATCGATCCAACGATTCTGCTGTTCTGTGGTCGTTCTTTTGCATGATCACAGAGGCAGCTTTGCAACGTATGAACACAGAATCGGACCACTATTGCTGATCGCGCTGCGGTACGGCTTTCGGGGCTCCGCGTAGTTCATTGTGCTACATATACTTCTAGCTACTACTGAGTTCTTTAGCACCCTGTTTTAGCTCCATGGGCAAACTGGAAGCTCCTTCTTGTCGCCACTATCACGAAGAATGTTAGAGTAACCTTGAATGTATAAGTGAAAGATTCGCTTTTATTCAGAAGCACTCTTAATAGAGGACGAGTATAGGGATCTCTTCCGAAGCTGGATGTAGCGCGGCAAGGTGAATAAGCAGAATCTAAAATATCGTCACGTGAGCCTGCGTTCATAATGGTGGAATCTGCGGAAAAGGATTAGATAGGTATCGATTTGAAATCGCGGAATTCGGTTTTTGTGGGATTGGGGCATCTCTATTTTTCGTGAGAGCTGCGGAGAGGGATTACATACACACCGATCCGAAAAAGCGTGAAAACTGTGCTTTTGTAAATATGCGGGACTGTGGCATTTTCTTTCCTCTAAATCCTCTAACGAACAGAGCCTGGAGATCGAATGCATGTAATCCTTGCTGCACATTCCACATAAACGCGAATCCCGTCATCTTTCAAATCCATACATACCTTTAACGCTTCCCGCAGACCCCGTCTCGCAAAAACGCAAACTCCACGATTATGCACTCTGCCTGAGAGGATGTGAGGGTTCCAAAGGAGCACAAGTGATTTTCATGTTATTCATCCGGGAGGTTATCACAAAAAAAAACAACAGTCTGCTGAAACGTGACTGAAGGGGTTGCATTTTTATCATAGAAAACTTAATCTGAACTGACCACAGGTCCTTTCAGCCTTTGGTCTAGCTTCAATGCACCGGTGTGGGTAAACTCGTTCGCGTTAAGATGCGCAGATTCCATTCTTCGAGGTTGTAGCTAAAGCGGGTATTGCAGTGCAGCAATAATTCAAGATGACATATCACTTACAGTTGGTGATTTGCTTGGTGACTTGCATTCTGAAAAAGGTACGAAGTCTTTGACTCATTGCATTCCAGTCAAAGAAAGAGCAACCACATAAGACGCCTCAAAATCTCAAAGGCTATGAATGAGATAATTTTATCAGTCATTGTGTAGCCAGAGTGCCTGCGGTGGATCTGTCTCTCATCGCTCCACTTTTTTTTTGACGTCTCTATTGATGGTATATTAAAGGTATCGGGAGGGATAAGGAGAAAGTAAGAACTGGGAATACATGCTCTCTAAAAACAAGCCTTCCACGTCAGAAGAGGTGATGTGTAGCGAAACTCGCATTGAAAGAAACGCCGCTTGAGGTGTTATCATGATCCCGCACCACGGCGTGTCGTGCTGCAGTTCATCAGCTGGGCGAGTTGCTGGCGAGAGCAGAACAACGATCGCGGCCGGCTGGATTTCTTGAATCGATTTCAACGAACCCTATCCCTTGAAGTGCGCCAGACACAGTTTTTGGCAATCCCTGATGGTCACACTTACTCTACTCAAAAAGTCGAGTTTCGGATGTAACCTCTGTGGTAAACGGCTTTGTTTGTAGAACCTTCGCTACCTTTTCGAAAGCGCCATATAAGCTCACGATCTCCTTATTATTAGAAAGCTGATTGCGCCCTTTTTAAGAAGCATTGTTACCAAACTGGGATTTGCAATCCACAACACCCAAAAGAGCACTTAATCGTGCACCACCACCTCATTTTACTGATAATTTCGAAATAATGGGCTATCGTTGTCCGTATTTAGTTTTTTCTGTGACCTAGCGGACCTCACACTTACCCTCAATCAGATTCGTCGATTTTTTTAATGGATTCATGCTAACCATGAGAGACTGATTCTTTGCGATCAATGTCTTTAATGAGATATTGTTGCAGTTCTATGTATATAATTGTCAAATTTGAAAAAATATAGTTCCACTGTAAGAAGGTTCAGTTTGAAGGCGCACTTCGCCATAACCTTCGCGGTAACGAAGTCATGATAATTATCTAGGGAGCTCCCTTTTCCTACCGCCACGCTTTGCCATCACCTGTTACACTCGGCCTGGAAGGGCGTAGCTTACGGAGTTGGTTGAGTGGCGAGAGTGAGTGTGGCGTGGTGAGAGAGATCGATACACATCCATCCATGTCCGTAGCCACGCCCTGACAGGCCGTGGGAAAAGGATTGTAGCTACGCCCACCATAGCCAATCAGAGGGGGCTAGATCGGGTTCGACTAAGTGCAGCGTCATGCGGGTGTAGGTTGGGACACACGAATCTAGGCCGTGACCCTGTAACAGCCTGTGGCCTTTGACCTAAGCCTTAAATAATTTAGACAATTTGTTCATGTAAATCGTGTCCTCCTTGCAAGTCTATTCCGTTGTATAGTCAAATTGTCAGAATTATTCATGTCACAGGGCAAAGGCCACAGGCTGTCACAGGGCCACGGCCTAGATTCGTGGGTCCCAGCCGTCACCCAGCGTCATGCTAGCGCAGCGCGGCGGTACAAAAGGGTGCAGACTAGATAATTATCCAAGAATTTACTGCCCGAAAAAGGCATGCCTCCACTAGTCTAATCATCGGGAGGAGTACATTGTGCCTTGAAAACAAAGGCACATAATGCGATGAACCTGGTGCAGCAATAAACGGTGCTCATTAGCAGAGACTTTTGCAATTACATACGAGGAATTATTCTGGGCTAAAAGCCTGCAACGCGTCTATGTCCACCACTGGTCAAGACTGCCCACTTATCGATGTGACTGTCTCTAGACCTCCCTCTCTCGTCTCTTTGTCGTCTTTTTCGTCTGCGTCTCTCGTCCCGGATGCATATCTTTGACTTCAGCACCTTTTACACTGACACAATTTCTATTCTGACGATTGTTACGGGATGTCCTCAATCCTACTCATACATTTTTGATTGTGTCCTCCTCTCTTTTATCCAAAACCACACCTTTTCTGAGCCTTTGCTAGCTTTTTTAGAGACTTTGTAACTTACTTGACTTATTTTTCCGATGACGCAAAATTACAACCCATGTTATCACTACGAGTGCAATGCACAACAGAAGCAGAACACCAAGAAGAGCGACAGTGATTAAACTGGAACGATTCATTTTAGTTTTATGGAATGCTTACTAATTAATATTGTCCACAACAAACCCCAGCTTTTTTCCATGATGACCGTTAGCTTCATATTTAGTCAACCTTGATGGTTCTGGATGACTGTTTTTTCCACCAATCACACTAAAAATGCCGCTGTAAGCTTATCAGTATAATTTGTGGTTAGAACTTTCTCTTTGCTCTAACCCTTAATTTTTTGACCGTGGTACCTGCACCTGTCTTCTTTTAAAAAAATTTCATATGTGCTGTACCCGAAGTTGGTAATATAAGTAGTTTTTGATCATGTACTCACGCGTTTCTCACATGCAAATCCACCACAAGCGTCTTTCTGCTTGACCGGGAGACAACCAACCAGGAAGTGTTTCAAATTTCATGGAACTTTGAGTGGAGACTCCATCAATACCCAGGGAGATGGAGTCTCGAATGCTGATTAAAGGCACAATTCACGATAATTTTCGTCGATCAACGCATTCAGTGAAGATTCTGAGGATGTTGAGGTACCCAAAAATGGAGGAAGAGTTGGAGATAACCTTCACAAACCCAGGAAATGAAGCCTTTCCGTCTTTTGCGTGGACAGATCACGGCACCACAGAAGGTGTTTGCGAGTATTTCCCCTTGATGTTATCCCAAAAAATCCATCGATACTGCCTTCCTTGCCTGGGAAAGTTACCCTTACTACCAGAATTTCGTCGATCCTACTCGTCACAATCGATACAAGCCTTTTTTGCCGAGTAGTTGCCACTTTTGCTCGGCCGGTCAAATCGATGGCAGGTGTCGGCCATCTTAAGACGGTGGGCGCCATCTTATGTATGGGCTCTGTACACGCTTACTACCTATCCCAACGCCTCGGCAAATGTACACCATTTCCAGTTGCGGAAGAGGCTATCTACTCACGGATGGAACCAAAATAGTCAAATTATCGCGAATAGTGCCTTGAAGGGACGAAACGATGAGGTTATGACGTTGATCGATCCCTTCTGTGGGATGCACCGAGCATTCTTGTTCCATTCCGAGTCGTGGTGGCAGGTGAATGCGATTTGGCCTACACAAAGATTTGCGGGGACCAATCGATGCACAAGTCAGTGCTTTTTTTTCTCCCACACTAGTCTGAAACCAATTCACCGATCCCGGAGGAATGGAAGGCTCTAGCCTGGGCGGGCGTTGATGCGGGATTGGACTCGCCACCTGTCACTAAATCACTTCCGTCTTGCTTTAGTTACCCATGTTTGAGGAATTATGTCGCCAATGCGAAGGATCAGTGGCTGAGCATTGAGCAAACAGCGTTCAGTTTGCCTCTTTGTATCCTCAAAAAGGCCATATTGACGGTAAGACAGCACGAAATGTTCGAGTGAAGGGCAATTACTACCACCACAACTATAATATCAGCCAGATTTGGGCCCTGCTTGACACGAATCGGGATGACATGCTTAAAGACAGTGTTCGCGATAATATGGGTGACAGGGAACGCCAAAAGAAGGCATGCACTGAAAAATTACGGGGCTGAAAGGCCGATGTATGGCGAAATCCCCCGCAAAAGGCGCCCCCTTGAGCTGTGGCGGAGGCGGCCTCGTCAGGGCAAGCCGCCTTGGACAAGGGCAGCCCGCCTCCAGGCGACGTGATTAGGGGTTGGTCACGGTGCGGTTGGTCAAGGAGATCGGCAGGATTTAATGTATCGAGCGCGCTTTCTCACTTTTAGCTTGAAACTGACCACATGAAAATAGATGCTGTCGCATTTCCGAACATCCCTTCATGTTTACGTCTTGGTAATGCCAGTGGAAAACCTATGCGGACTACCCGCGTCTTGACGGAAAGGTCGCCCTCGCCCAGAACCAATGGTGGGAAGGGGTTCTATTTCTTGGGTTTTTAGCCACTTCCATTCGTTTTTTCTCCACTTTCCTGTTACTAGTCATCTTGGCTTTCATTTTCACTACTTCTTATACTTCTCGTCCGAATTTTCCCGAAAGCTGCCTTTAATATTCGAGAACTTTCCGTAGCTAGGCGAATGCTGATTATAACGATGAAAACCGAACCCTAGTTTCTGATTTTCGATAACTGCTGTTTATAAACAGCAGTCATCAAAAATGAAAAATATCAGAATCATTACTAAAGCTTACAGCTTCACGGTTCGATGCCGATATTGGCCAACCGGCTCAACACGTTATACGTGTGAGTGCTGATAAGCTATCCTTCTATATATTAGGTAGTCTAAAAAGTCTTTTCGTATTTTTAAATACCGCTTTTTCCCTCAAAACTGCTTTCCACAAAATTTCTTCTGTACGTAAATATGTAGTACAAGTCCACACGCATCTATAGGTATTGTTATCTTCCATCTCTCGGATAACCCTCTTCGGCAAAATAAAAATATCAAAAGTCACTTCATTTTCAATTCCAATTTTTTTCTTTGAATGGCGTTAGACAGGGAAAGGAAAAGGTGATATTCCGATGGAGCAAGACCAGGGCTATAAGGCAGCAATTTTTATCCAAGCTCGAAAATTTTTTTAAAAGAAAAAATTCAAAAAAATTTTTACCACTAGTGAAAAAATGACTCGCCGAAAAATTCTCGAGCTTGGATAAAAATTGCTGTCCCATCCACCTTATAGCCCTCATTTTGCTCCATCGGATTATCACCTTTTCCTTTCCCTGTATAACGCCACTCAAAGAAAAATTTGTTTATAATTTTTGTATTGAAAATGATGTTGATCGTTGATATGTTTATTTTGCCGAAAAGGGTTATCCGGGAGATGGAAGACAATAATACCTATAGATGCGTGTGGACTTGTACTACGTGTGTATGTACAGAAGAGATTGCTGGAAAGCAACTTGGAGGGAGAAAGCGGTATTTGAAAATATGAAAAAAACTTTTAAGATTACCCAATATAATTCGCTTAGTATGTCTGTGTGTGTCTGTGTGTGTGTTTGTCCGTCTGTCACGAAATTCATATCTCGCGTCGCAGCAAGGGACGCTGAATTTTACAAGTGATATAGGGGGTGCCAAGGGAACCTCAGCGGTGGTGGACCGAAAGTGATAGCAGCTGATAAGGAGCCTCGGAAGGCAAATGTCACCAAATCCGTTTCGCCTTTCGGGTTGATCCTAAAGCGCTGACACCCATAGTGGTTTTGCGAGATGGGACGGGGACATTAATGGTGGATGACCAGCGCTGATAACGGTTGATAAGATTCGATAAGGAGCGTAAATAGGCTAGAGTCGTCAAATCCGTTTCGCTTTTCGTGTTGATCCAAGAGCGCTGACACTCATGGGTTTTTAGCAAGGTGGGTCAGGGACATTAATGGTGGGTGATCCAAGTTGATAATGGTTGATGAGATTTGATAATGAGCACGAGAAGGCAAATGTCGTCGAATTCGTTTTGCCTTTCGCGTTGATTCAAGAGCGCTGACATTTATGAGTGTTTTGCGAGATGGGGCAGGAACATTAATGGTGGGTGACCGCACTGATACCGGTTGATAAGGTTCGATAAGGGGCGTAAAAAGGCTAGAGCCGTCAAATTCGTTTCGCCTTTCGCGTTGATCCAGGAGCGCTGACACTCATGGGTGTTTAGCAGGATGGGACGGGGACATTAATAGTGGGTGATCCAAACTGATAATGGTTGATAAGCTTCGATTAGGAGCGTGAGAAAGGGAAATGTCACCGAGGCCGGCTTGCTTCTACGGCTAACAGTGGAATGTTCATATTCGCAGGTATTGTAGGGTACGGATACCTCAGTGGTACTGTTGGGTACAGGAGCCTCAGTGAAACTGATAACGGCTTACAGTGACTGATAAGAACCGTTAAGAATTGGATGGGCTGAAATCCTTGCTAACATTGCACGACCGCTTTAGCAAAAGCGTCTGATGCGCAGTGGCATCGGGTGAACATACTTTGTTTGTTCTGATATCATTGACCGATGTATCGACCGCTGAATGCCTGGCGTTCCAAAAAATTGTGCGCTTCTCTTGATAATGCGATCTCCATTGATAATCATGATACAACCTATTTTTGTGATAGCAAAGCAAACGGTTCACTCGGAATCATTTTCTAATGCGGTACTTGCAGCAACACTGGGTATCGACCGCTAGACTATGTAAAATTTCAAGTAGTGAAGCATGTTTACGAAAACGATAAACATCGATAAGCGGGATGGCCTACCATCAATGTGTACGAATGAGATTCCTAGCAAGTGATCTATTTGCTACCAATCGATGCAATCGTATACAAAACCATTGATTTCCAAACTACCCAAACTCCCAATGATGACCAGTTGGCTGGCGCACACTACTGCGCTCGATTCATGTGGATTACGTGCAAAATGGGTTCCATGCCATGCAAAGCGATTGAAGTATACCGATACCAAAATACTTTTTTATCACGCCATCTTCTCTGCTTTTTTGCAATTCATAGCTCAGCTGGGGAGCAAGCAGAGGGAAGGAGATCTCCGCTCCGCTGTGGTCGGGCCGAACACACCCATTTTGCACAACATCGCCATGAATCGCGCAGTCATCTGCGCCAGCCAAGTGGTGGTAGATATACCATTCAGAAGCTGAGTTAAAGTGAAAGGGGTGTCAGTAGTGTAATAGATTAGCACATATCCCCGGAAAGCATGAAGTGCGGGTTCGTGTCCCGTCCGACACCGAAGCTTTTGCCCATAACTCGGCATCCTTGTAGGATCAGCTAGTATTGTTTCACAGCGAGTTGAGTGAGGGCTAAGAACTGTGTAGCCGTTTTGATATTTACCCTTACAATCAGCATTCGAGACTCCATAGGTACTTTTGAGTTTTATAGGGCTGTCGGTCCCATCGAGCGGTGAAGTCAGGTAGCGGTGTTATTGCTTCCCGAATACTGAGTGTGTCGTCTTCAATACTGAGTGTCTCTTCACTTCATCATTTTGTCGGAATTTCTGGCAAAAAAAAAAAAAAACTCCAGCAGTGATTGGCCAATCTGTCATCAGCATATCAACATACAATTTACTCCCCTCAGAAGACGTATCTGCCCGGGTCACACATTTGTTAGACAGCGTTCATGCTCGACGACCGCTCCTTTGCCGGACGCACATGTGGCAGTATTAACTGTGAGCAGACTCTCACCGTATCCCGTAGCCCAGCACCTGACGTACGGGTTAGACCCTATCGTTTTGAGTCAGGTAGGTGGTCGGGGCCGCTGAAGCTCCCCTCAGCAAATTTCCCGCTTATCTGAGGCAATTCATCATTGAAATGATATCGCGACGATCCTTTCGTAGGCCCGGGGCCCGATAACGCAGATCGATGCCCTGACCTACATGCATGCACTGTCTGATTATCGCGAAACCTGCCGGTTGCGCTAACAGAGATCTCAGCGACGGTCGCCTACTATGAACGCGGTTGTAGCGTGGTCACTATCTACAGATGGCGGATATTGTTGCGGACCTGTCACTCACAGGCTAAGGTAGTGCTTTACTCTGTATAAGAAATACAAAATCGTACCCATCTCCTGCTCCAGTTGTTGTTATACCTTTGGTCCTTCTTGATGTTGGTTGGTTCGAAGCGCTATGTTGAAGAGAAGTTTTGGTAGCAGCTTTTGTTGTGGAATTGGAGATGGATGATTTAGGTGGCAATTGCGTTGTAAAAATAAGGATAGGTGGGATAGAAGAGGTTTTGGCTTTTTTTGAATTAGATGTAGTAGTTCTTGTTGTAATCCTGGTTGGTCGTTTTGGATATGTAGTCGTAATGAAGGAGTCTGTGGGTCCTTCGTTCGTGTTTCCAGGATGAAGAACCGTTCTTGGATGGGGAGACCACTGTGGAAAAGTGGAACGGTAGCTTGATTGACGAGAATCCCGTGCTGGGAAAGGAGGAGAAACTTTTTTTGGACGAGAAGGTCCCGATGGGAGAGTGGAACGATGGCCCGATTGTCGAGGATCAAACGGTGGTAAAGGAGGAACTGTTCTTGGACGAGAACGCCACGGTGGAAAAGTGGAATGGGGGCCTGTCTGACGAGACCCAGAGGGCCAAGGAATGTGATTAGGAGGCCACCGATTAGTAGTTCCACGAAATGGTAAACGATAACGACCTTCTTTTGAAATACGCCAATGGCGGTCATTTCGACTTCCTGAGGGTAGATAAAGGCTGTGATTCGGAGGGGAAATATCTTGATAATCCCGATCACGGTAGTTATCATAAGTGAGGGGCGGTTCTTGTAGGAGACTGTGATTACGCTGTTGGGATGCATTATAATAGGGATGGTGTTGAGGTGTATGGGGGGAGCGTAGCTCAGGAGAGGAACGAGTCTTTGGAGGTTGAACGGGGTGAACAGAGTCAGCATGTCTTGTAGACTTTCTTGAAAGCTCCTCTGCACGTTGTCCTCGGAGTTCTGCAAAATCTTCATTTTATTTTATAATGTGTAGGAGCTAGGGTCACATGCGCCCTAGAGCAACCTCAGTCACTCAAGCTCAAAATAAGACACGATTATCGCTTCAATACCGAGTAAAGCTCCCATTGTCTCATGTATCGCGTCACGCGAACCACGCGGTCCTACGGATTTTCTGTCTTAATGCACACATCCCCATTATGTGGGCCTTCAAATAAGGTGAACACTCGAATTGGATTAAGTGGTGGCAGCTCGCGACGGTCACGCCATGAAACACGAGAAATGACACTGACGGACGATGACGGTTGGTTCAGAAAAAGAAGAACCAGAAGAGGAGATGAAGCCTGTCCGAGGGAAGTCTTCATTTATTGTAGACCTCGCCTGGAGCTAATAGTCGGGAAAAAGTGAGCGAGCTCATCTCATGTCTAAAGGCCATACATTATGCCCCACAGGTATTCAACCCACTGATGTTGTTGCTTTACAGTGAACAGTGAACCCACCTAATGGACGAAATGGCAATGGGTCTAGTGCGGTCATGAGCGATCTTTCTTCACCTTTGTGTACCGTTGAGATTTTGCAACTGCACCATGCAAAGTAGGCACTACGTGTATATGCGGCTGTTGAAGCGATTAGCGAGCTCTACACCTCGAATAAGGTGCAGAACTCGGTCTCTTTGGGACTCAACTACGTGCCGCCCAGCTTGCGAACGCCGCGCTGCGAAATACTGCTCGAAGGCCACATTCATATTAAGCGCCGGCGAAGCGAACGCGTTCACGAGCAGCGAGCGCACAGTGGCACGGGAGAGAGCAGAGATGTAGTGGGCAACGAGGTAGGGTGGCATAGGCGGAGACGCAGAGTCACGCAGCCAAGTCATGTATGAACGCGGCCTTACGATTTACACCCCTCACTGCTTAACCTCCCCCACCAGTTTTAACGTACGCCGTCACTCTTTTCATAGACAGTGCCCAGCACCCTTACGTACCAACTTTGCCACTTTCATTGACGCATCTAATGAGGCTTGAAGTTATTTTCATGTCACCTGCATTATGAGCTTTGCTGATTCGAATGTATTTGTCCCTTTGAATTCTGCTTGCATCGTACTGAAACAGTATCATTACAGGATTTTGTGTAGGCTTTGATGAGAAGCGACTCACATCTGCAACCATTGTGAGTAAAGATGTGACTACCAGAGCATTGTCTAAGAAGGCAGCATGCACCATAGACAGAATAAAGAACCTACCGCGACCACTGCTTAAATAGGTAAGAGCTCTTAACACTTGGTGAGTTTATTGTACTTCATTTCTTCTGCTTAAGTGCTTATTGTCGGCAGGAAGTATGGACTTTGTAACTGAGGACTTGCGAAAATCCCGTGGTACTCATCCTGCTCTCTTCATTTCATACATGCAATTGCCTCATTACTTCACTTGTTTTCTTTTTCGTCTCCGGATTTTCCTTGTTGCTGTTTTTGCTTCCAAGTCTCTGCTTCCTCAGGTACTCTCCATGGGAATGTGTGTCACCAGGATAGAGAATTTGACGCGTGACAGGTGCGCAACGCGAAGCGTGAACGTTAGAGTCGTGCCGCGGTAATCGCATCTGCGCATTGCGTCCCACGGAACGCCAGCATTCTTCTGATGGCACACACCGCGCTCACCCCTTTCTTGTTTCTTGTTTTCTTATTCCAAAAATTGTCTATCTTCGTCTCGTTTTGCTTTTATCGCTTTTTACTTCTGGTGCCCTTGACCCTCTACGCAACGAGTGTCGGTAAACGGACAAATGTGCGGCGGTCCTCACTGCCGCGACGCATAAGCTCACGCGTCGCGGCCTCCATCACGGCGCGCGCTGGCATGCTTATGAGCACTAGGTCTTCTTATCTCATCGGGCAAGGCTCTTCGTGAGCAGCACATGAGATCTTCGTTTACTAAGGTGTGTGTAAAAGAGTGACTCTTAACTCGCCGCTAAAGCGGCGAGCCAAGAGTCGCGCGCGCTTCGCGCACATTGCAAGGGAAGGAAGCCTCGACATGGGGGCTAATATGGGCCGTCGCCAAATATCGTTGTTGAGTTTATGGCATCGGTGAGAAGAAAGCGACACTTGTAATCACCGAATGTATACTCAAGTGTATATTTCTACCTAAGCCTGAAAGGGAACGAAGCCCAACGTGGGGGCTAATATGGGCCGTCGCCAAATATCGTTGTTGTTATGACATCGGTGAGAAGAAAGCGGCACCTATCATCACAAAATGTAAACTCAAGTGTATATTTTAACCTAAGCCTGCAAAGGAAGGAAGCCCCGACGTGGGGGCTAATATGGGCCGTCGCCAAATATCGTTGTTGAGTTTATGACATCGGTGAGAAGAAAGCTACACTCGTCATCGCAGAATGTATACTCAAGTGTCCATTTTAACCTAAGCCTGCAAGGGAAGGAAGCCCCGACGTGGGGGCTAATATGGGGTGTCGCCAAATATCGTTGTTGAGAGCAGTGAGACAGAAGCAACTCTGCATTCGCCGCTATAGTGAGCCGACCCTACAACAACGGGAACCGAAGGCTCCCGCAATTACTAAATTGGCGATTTGGAACCCCAATCGCAATGACCACGGATCATCCTCCTCTACTCCACCGCTGCTCCACAGTATCCTCCGTCTCGACGGACTACCCGATGAGATCAACGTTGGCTTCCGTACCAACCATGCGTAGTACACGCTGCGAGTATCTCGCCACGTGCACTCTCTTACGCGGAGTGCGCAGACGGAGCGACGAGACGGGAGAAAACCTGTGCCCACTGACGACGAACCGCGACGCAAGCTCACGCGTTGCGGTAGTGAGTACAACCGCACATTTGTCCGTTTACCATTCCCCCTACGCAACTGCCCTACTCCCCGCTTATCTTTCCCTACTTTATATGGCTAAGTGTGTCTTTTGGTGTGTGTTTGTGTTTTTGACCGGAAATTCATATCTCGCGTCGCAGCAAAGGTGGGATCCCAAATTTCACGGATGATATAGTGGTAAGGGAACCCCCGCGGGTGTGGACCGAAAATGACTGCAGCTGACAACGGCTGATAAGGAGCCCCGAAAGTCGTATGTCGCCAGATCCGTTTCGCCTTTGGGTCGATCCCAGAGCGCCCACACTCATAGATGTTTTGAGGGATGGAACGGGCACGTCAATGTGGGTGATCCAAACTGATAGCCCTCGATAAGATCCGATAAGGAGCGTCAAAAGGTTAATGTCGTCAAATTCTTTTGCCCATTCGGGTCGATCGTCGAGCGTAGACACTCCTAGGTGTTTTAAGGGGTGGGACGGGCACATAAATGGTGAATGATTCAAATTGATAACGGTTGATAAGATTCGTTAAGAAGCGTCAAAAGGCGAATGTCGTCAAATTTGTCTTCGGGTTGATCCTAGATCCTGATTGATAACGGTTCATAAGATTCGATAAGAAGCATAGGTGTTTGGAGGTGTGGGACGCGCACATCATTAGTGTGTGATCCTTACTACTACTATACGACTGCTATAGTAAAAGCGTCTTATGCTCAGTACCATTGGGTATTTTGTTTATGTTCTGATATCTGCTGCCGATATATGGACCGCTAAATTGTAGCGTTCCAAATAATGGTGTATGACTTTTGTACTGCCATCCACATGAATGATCAAGCCACAATCTAGACTGGTGATAACAGAGCAAGCGATTCATTCTCTTATGAGGTGCCAGCAACAATACTGGGTGTCGACCGCTAGACTGACTAAAATTCCAAATAGTGGCGCATGTTTACAAAAAGATAAGGATCGATAACTTGCATATGGATCTACCACCTATGTGTAGGGAATGGGTGCTCAGCAAATGGACGAATTGCCACCAATCGATGCACTTGAGTCCAAAACTGTCGATCCCCCAACGATCTAAACTCCCAATAGTGGCCACTTCAGCCGAAAGGTTAACTGATTAGTGGATCTACCCATATCATTCCAACATTGATCGTCGATATCCTTAAAACAAGAGGTACAATATCCCTCGTAAGTTTTTGAACAAAATCGGAGAGCGTATCCGCGTTCTTTTTCGTTTTTTTCTGTAACTCGGTTCTTTTCCACTTAATCTTCTTGAAATAGTATCTTATTCGAATGGGCTCACCAAGCTCTACAAGATGGGTCTTCTCAAAATTCCAAAAAGCCAATTTTTTACGTGCTTGCATGCAGAAGATGCCAGTAGGCAGTCACTAGCGAGCGACGCGCGTTATAATTATAACAGGGGGCAAGTCCGCCGTCAAAGTAAATAACTCAACAACTCACAGAGGTAATATCCAGTCCAAAACTGAATGAAAAACAGGTTTTTATTCTTGAATCGCGATAGTCTATTATGGTATCCCTTCACTCAGTTTGCAATAGTAGTGACCATCTGATTATTTGTTAAAATTTCAATTTTTTTTCAAGTATCAGCGATCCTACTTCACCCGAGTAGATTTGAATTGTTTCGGTCAGTTGTATCCTAATTGACTAGTGTATGAAATCATGATCATGAGTGAAATGATCATTCCATTTCGAATGCTTTATTGTTCTACCCTGTCTGACCCCTCAATTAAAATCGTGGCAATTAGTCTGTTCTTCGAGTTCTCTCACGAAGGTATTGATTAGCTTCCCAAAGTGATATGGCACTGTGTCAACCAAACTAACTGGATAACATGGTGGTCTCATATGTGTCGCATATGTGTTCGAGGCCTGAACTCAATTTTCTCAGCAAGACATGAAAGATAACAGAACAAAACATTTCATCTCATCATATGGCTCACACAGATCCTTAAGCGATAACAATATTCAAACGTCGACCTAGTTAGCTTTTCCGCCAGTTAACGGAACACTTTCTCTGCACCAGGAGGGCAGCAGTTTCTATAGCGAGCTTATGAGGACATCAAACTTGTTTCATTGCAATTGCTACCAGTACACTTCCATAGACTAATAATATTTACTGAAAATCTTCATTCTGTTTTCACTTTCCTTTTACAAGTTTCAAAACTATCAGTGGAATGCCAGGAGTGCCCTTCTACAAGTCTGAAAATCTTATCAGTGAGTTACCATCACAATTGATATAAGCAGCTCGTTTGGTCAACACGGCAAGTCGTGTAGGAGGCCGACCAACACCTGTCATAGGGATCTCGATGAGCCGACCAGTCGAGGGTCGGACAGTTAAGAACGATGGAGTTCAAAAAAGAATTTGAATTTACTTCTTCGTTTTGATGTATACACTGTACACATGAATCTGCCGCGATTGTCTGATGTAAAGCAGAGTTGCCTCACAATGAGAAAACTTGCATTTGAATTTCGAAAAGGGAGAGGGCTTGGTCGGTATGATCGGAAGCTCCAAATATCAATAAAAAAACGTTGAAATCTGGAAATCATGTTCTCAACTGATCATAGATGATGACCTCTATAGCAATTGTGAACTGATACCAAAACGATCAATATCATAATAGAGAATGAAAATCTGTTTTTTAATCAGTTTTGAATAGGACAGTATCCCTAGAGTTGTTAAGTTATGTATGTTGAAGGCAGATTTGCCTCCTGGTTATAATTATAGCGCGCGTCTCTCTCTACTGAGTGGCCACAGGCACTTTGTGCATGCGAGCGCAAAAAAATTGGCTCTTTGAAATTTCGAAAAAACCACCTTCTAGAGTAATTCCCATAAGATTAAGAGGAAAAGAACCGAGTGTCAGCAGCAAAACAAAAAAACGCGGACCCGCGTTTTTTTTTGAAAACTTACGGCAACCGCTAAATCATCTGTACCTCTAAAAAATGGTGATCTTCTTCAGCGGTGATATCTTTGATATCGGTTAATTTTTATCACCTATATGTAGAATGTGGATGATTAGACAAACGTCACGTTGACCATTTCTTCAATACATAATTCTATTGTGTTACTCGCGTAGTACTGTGCGACAACCCAGTTGGTATCATAATGCCACGAAACTACGATAGAATCGTTCTTGTTATGGGCAAGTGACAAAGAGGGTGGGAGAAAGCATTTGCCGTGGGTTGCAGGTGATCGTTACACAAATCGTTCCATGCTCTCATAAGAGCCGCCTCAAAAGTAGCGAGAGAATTGTGAGGAACACCGCAGGCTTTGTGCTTTGAGATGCACCAAACGGAATAAGCGAACAGCTCAATACCTAGGAAATCTGAAGAGACGCTGTTGCAAGACGGTGCGGTGTAGTACCACTATCCTACAAATCCGGCGATATTCGTGTTAGATCCAATCAGCACCACTGAATCACAGGAGACACGTACATTACCAAATAACCCTAAGATAGGGCCCTGTTCTGAAGACTTACAGTGGGAAACTGCCTCGATCCACAAGACATGACTGCGGCAGAGTGATGTCAACACAGCCCCCACGACTTCACCACCTCACAGCAATGGGAGCCAAGCACGATGAATCCTAACCCTGAATCGACAATCTTTTTACAGCTTGGAGGACGATGTCTACACTACTACCCCGATTCCCCCTGTTTGCTGAAGTCTGTTTGGCGAAGGTTTATAACGATTTGCGAAACGTTCACATGCGTTTGACACATGCTCTTCCTCGCAGTTTTTGCGAGTCTGAATGGAACGTATGCGTTCTTATCAGTTCTAAGGCTCCATAATGAAATGTTTGCCGATGAACACTTTGAACAAGTTTCATGACGATACCTCCTTTCCAGTTGGAATGGTAAGACTTTGTCAAACGTTCAGTACTTTTGCCACACTCTGTACATCAACCGGTTTCATTGCTTTGAGTTCAAGCCGCACCAGTAGATGTGGAATTAGTGATATATCAGTCGACTAGTCGTTCTCGTGTAAGCGTAGACTGATCAATTTTCCGCTTCACGGCGTCGCAGTCGCGTCGCAGTTAGTGCGAGTGGTCTGAAATTCCGCTCGAGACGCAATGGCCTGGTACCGTAAGGGCACTTTGAAGATTGCAAGTTGGAAGCTTTGGAAGTTTGCCCATATTGTGATTGTTCCCACGGCGTTTCCATAACGTGAATTCGCATTGTTGCAGTTCCGTGAATCTCTTCGGTTTAACCTTTACGAAGATCAAGTCATATTCAATCGCGAAAAAACGCGCACTCGCCACGGGCGGTCGCGCAAAAATTCGACCAATCCACACTCATCCGTCGTTCTCGATAGGTAGGCATTACATGATTACACCATATGCCGCATACATTACTGTGCAGTACCCAAAATAATGCCCGATGTTAGTTATATGGACTGTCATGTATGTATCTCATGATAACACGACCAATCAAAGCAGATGTAACTTTCCTAAATCTCAATCTTCTTGGTGCCTTTACGATAACTCCCTCAGGCTCACCTTTTGACAGCATGAATTTTCGTGAAGGTACCATAGTTTTATATCTGCAAGCGCCGTCGAGAGATGTCGACAAAATTTCGAGGTTCATTTTTGAATTTGCACCCCATAGCCTCCTGTGTGCTCATCCTAGCTGAGCACTGGCAACAGATGACGCGCGTTACGGCCAAAGAATAGATACCCAATCCCACTGCACGTTACCGTCGACTAGAGGTCTCTCTGTACGTCACCATCCCTAAGCGTTGGTGTCTAATCATCAGTACTGTCCATTGTCCTAACAAAATTTTCCAGTAGCGTTTACACTCTTCTTTCGGACCTTGAACAATGGAACGCATTCGAAAGAACGGGATATTTTCTAGAAAAACCGTTCTGCAAATTTCTATAAAGTGCAACATTTATAAACATCTTTATTGCACGGACTTAAAAAAAGCACTTATTTGGGATTCTAACATTGTGAAGGGGATTTTAAACGATCTGATAGTTTCATGGGATTGTGACATGATATTAGTTTAGACACTTCAAGTGGACAGGACAAAATCACCGAGAATAATCAAACATCTTATGCAAATAGAATTTCATGTGAGATCCTTTTTTGGCTTGAACAGAGTTACTGAAATTCGGAAAATGAAAGACTGAAGGCTGTGGTGACCGCATGTCAAGCATTGTCTGGTTTGGCCCATGTCAGCAAATAATACTACTGTCAGTTTCACGTGCACAGATCTCTGCGGGCAGCCACCACAATTTCTAACCTTAGCTACTCGCGTAGAGCTCATACCTCACAAATCCGACGATTCACGGCATTTTTGAGTGAACACTTATGGCGGTGCGTCAGGACGTATCACATCCGACTAGAGTAATATTGGTGTGTGAGTCAAACTGCCTTCCGGTTCATGTTTTTAGCCTGATCGGAATGGTCGCAGCTCATCACCTAGTCGACCGCATCAAAATGCAAACTGGCGGCATCCATTTGGGTGAACAGTTCCAAGATGATAAGTTGAATACAGCATTACTGCGATCCTTCGTTGCAATGATATTAGGGTGTCCATATAGTTCGTTGGCCATTCGTTTATTTCAGAGCTTGTAGAGATAACGCACCAAGTCGAACTTACCGCTCCATGATATAATGTCCATGCATACCCACAACCCTTCGCCAACGATCGGGTAGAGAGGCAACTCGATCCTCCCAAAAGCCGGCCGGCCGCGACTCGATCCAGTCCTCGACCACGTTCTCGAGGTCGCCTCGTTCTTCAGCTGTTTTCCGTCCAAGAAATTTCCGTCCAAGAAATTTTGCATGGACTGGAAGATGTGGTGATCGCATGGACTGATGTCCGGGCTCTACTGTGGATGCGTGACCGTCTTGATGCCCAGCCTGTCCAGGACGGCCTGAGTATCTCTCGCTTTGTGGGGGCGTGCGTTGTCCCGGAGCAACCACGGATTTGCAAGTTTCTGGGACAAGGCGGCAGCTTTCACCTTGACCTCCTGCAATTCTTCAGAGAGGGTCTCTGCCGTCACTATTGCATTGTTGGATAGGATGCTGTAGTGAACGACGCCACTGATTTTATCACTTATCACTGATTTGCATCCGATGTCATAGTTTCCATTGGTGAAGCGAGTCCACCATTTTGACATTCAGTTCTTAGAAGGCGTGTTATCACCAAACTGCTGACGCATCCTGTCGTGGTCTGACGTCTGGAGATGCCCAGGTTGTAGTAGTGGTGGTGACTATCGCTCATCTTCACTGCTTTATTGTGGGAAGAGTAGGAAAGGAAATTGAGAGTTAGCCAGCTCAGAAGATAACCCATCGCGAGTACTTTCAGTATTGTGAAATCATTATGCAAAATCACAACGCGTTGCGTAACGCGACGCTGTTTACAAATGACCAACGAACTTTATGGACACCGTAATATAAGCTATTGTTTGATGGGTGGAAGATGACCATACAATGGGTTTGGTGCATACCAGCTGAGTAACTTACCCTAGGCGTTTTTGGATTTATTTTTCGTGACTGAAAAAACACTTTTTAGTTCGTTGGTCTGCCGCACTGAAAATTTCATGGTTTCTTACCTTCAGTGCCTTCAATGATGGGGTTGCCTGGAAGTAATGGGACCTTCATCTATTAATTATTTTCAAAATAAAGTGGTTACCTTGCCTCCTTTTGGATGCTGCCTCATCGACTGAAATTTATGATTTACTCATTTGGATTGTATATGTACCAGTTGGGCTGGCGCACACTACTGCGAGCATCAAACAGTTCAGCACGCAAAATGAGCATGATCATATCGATTGATGTGGGGAAAGACTAAATCCACGGGGTTTCGTTTCCCTTTCTCTTTTTCTGGGGGGGGGGGGGGGTCTCTCTTAGCAAACCGTCGGATGATTACACCCAACAATTGATATCGATCAATCTCATTTTGCGTGCTCGCCTGTTTGATACGCGCAGTAGTGTGCGCCAGCCCAACTGGTTAAAGTAAATGGATCAGAAGGACGTATGTCCGTCCACTAATCTTTAACCCTTCGGCTGGAGTTTGGATAGTTTAGGGATCGACAGTTCTGGATTACTGCATCAATTGGTAGCAATTTGTCCAATTGCTGAGCATCTATTTCCTACATCGTTTTTGTAAGCATTCACCACTATTCCGCATTTCACATAGTCTAGCTGTCGATACCCAGTATTAATGCTGGCACCGCATGAGAGGATGAATCGCTTGCTTTACCATCACAAATCTATATGGTGTCTTGATCATCCATGTAGAACGCCGTGTCAAAAGACATGCATCATCATTTGGAATGTTAGATAATTTAGCGGTCGATACATCGACAGCAGACATCAGAACACAAACAAAATATGTTCACCCAATGGCACCGAGCATCAGACGCTATTACTTAACAATCGTATGGTAGTAGTAAGCGATGTACCGGATTTTATCCCTTCCACACATCCTGATGGGTCAAATCAGCCCCTGTAAGCCGTTATCAGTTTCGAAATGTCACCATTGAGGTTCTCGTAGCCTGTAATCTGTGTGGATATTCCATTGTTAGCCAGAAGAGCGAAACGGATCTGGCGACATTAGTCTTTTGACACTCCTTATCGAATCTCATCAAGCGTGATCAGTTTGGATCACCCACCGTTGATGTACCCGTCCTACCCCCTAAAACACTTATGAGTGTCGGTGCTCTAGGATCAACATGAATGGGGAAACGGGTCTGGCCACATTTGTCTTTTGACGCTCCTTATCGAATCTTATCAGCCGTTATCGGTTTGGATCACCCACCATTGATGTATCCGTCCCTTCTTCTAAAACACCTATGAGTGTTGGTGTTCTAGGATCAACCCGAATGGGAAACGGGTCCGGCCACATTTGTCTTTTGACGCTCCTTATCGAATCTTATCAACCGTTATCGGTTTGGAATACCCACCATTGATGTACCCGTCCCTTCTTCTAGAACATCTAAGAGTGTGGGTGCTCTAGGATCAACCCGAATGGGAAAACGGCTTTGGCCATGTTTGCCTTTTGACGCTCCTTATCGAATCTTATCAAGCGTTATTAGTTGGAATCACCCACCATTGATGTACCCGTCCCACCCACTAAAATACCTATGAGTGTGGGCGCTCCAGGATCGACCCGGAAAGCGAAACGGATTTGGCGACATTGGCCCTCCGAGGCTCCTTATAAGCGCTTATCAGCTGCTATCACTTTCGGTCCACCACCGCTGGGGTCCCCTTACCACCCCTATATCATATCTAAAATTCAGGATCCCACCTTTGGTGCGACGCGAGATATGAATTTCCGGTCAAAAACACAAACACACACACCAAGGCTCGCTAATAAGCAGCACTTTTTATTCCTGTAGGTGGAAGTATCGTGGGAGCTGTGTGTCCACGTCGCTTAGCACGCGGGGATGTGGTCAAAATGGGCAGCCGGGGTTATACCTGTTTCAAAGAGGGGGCAGGGGGGAACTCGTATTCTCTAGAAGTTTCCCTTGACGCCAGACTCGACCTTCTCCCAATACTCCTTCCAGCAGTGACGATGAGCATGACACCTGGTTAAAGCCACATGTAATATTTTATATAAGCACCTCCAAATGCGTAACGCACTTGACATCTTAATTAGGTTTGATTTGGAAGCTAGCTCTCTCTCTGTTGTATGACAACTTTTCGCATGAAATCAATTAAAAATGGAATTATCATTAATGAACAAACCCTTATTGCTTTCCTTATTGTATTTGGTTTCTAAAATTGGACAAACTAAGTAATATGTAATTGAAAGAACCGTGCACAAAAATGACTTTTGTGTTACTCATATATTTACCTTCTATCCTTATAAGGGCATTATTTGCTCATGAAGCAATACCCTTTGTTTCAGTGCTCCTCGTGACGGTTATATTAAATGACATCACCTAAGGTTCTCATCTATTTCAGTATAGGTACTTTCTTGTTGTATTATATCGTCGGCGTTCGCCGCTGTCGGAGATGCATGGTGAAGACAAAAAGTTTCGTAAACAGACTCACTCTTTATCTCCGACCACGGCGGATGACGGGGCGGGCACTTATTCGAGGCTCCAACTCCTCGTCCACCATTTGGACGAGCTGTATCTTAGCCAAATTCTCACTTTATCGCTTACCAGCGTGCGACCCTTGTCAGGCAAATACAGCAGAAATATATGGGTACGATTCCTTTGATAAAAGGCCACTGCTACGTTGCAACATATGCCTTTTGATACTTTCGAGATTTTGAAAATATGCTGTGAGTGGTATAGAGAAGAGCAGAGAGTCATCTTGCTTCGTCGATTTTTGCCGCATCATACTCGATCTAGTACTTTCTATGAATGGATATGTGTGTTTAAAACGTGTCCTCAGAACAATTAGAATCACTGAGTCTACAGAACACGTCAAACAGTCAGCATGGGGTATTAGGGCACTCAGAAGCACTTTCCGCGCTCGTTGAGAGACGAGCTGTTGGTGCAAGGCTTGCAGAGCGTTTTGGTCAAGGGCTGCGATTTTAACGCCTCCACTCCCGCAGCGCCCTTTCATGAGTGCATGAATGGCGATGAAGTGATACTACCCACCTTCTAGCCTCTTATTAGCCCTCTATTAGCCATCGGAATAGATTGACCCATGCAAATGAACGAGTAGTGCATCTTTCACGTGCGAGAACCGTAGTCAAACTATGTGTTGGTTAATTTTTATCGATATAAAGTGATTTGTTTCTGTCAAGTTTAATACTAGAAACGCACCTTATTATGGTCCTCAAGGTCCGCTTCTGTGCCAGCTGTCGTCGTCGCGCCTTGCTGAATAGAAGCACATTCATTTTTGAGAAAACTAAACTCTACGTCTGCAAAACTGTAACTTTTGGTCTCCGACATCGTATGAGCTTGTCCTTACAATTAGAATGTTTTTCCTACTCGTTAGGCGCAGGCGGCTCCTAAGGCGTTAAAAAAAGGAAAAGAGCTATTTCTTATAATCACCCATAACTGAATTTAAGTGATGAATTGCCAGAACATGAAAGCTACCATATCCGTTTCGCTAAACATCTGAAGATCAGATGAACATGACTTCTTCTGCGATAACTAGATGATCGCTGAACCACAGCGGTTGCTGACTGGATTTCTCAGGACGTCAGGACGTCAAAAAGTCCCTAACGAGATGGTCATCTTCAAATGCTGTAAGGAAACACGTACCTCTATGGTGAAATATAATTATTATTCATCCCACAAGAAATCTTCATTCCGTTCGCGTAATTTGGTCTCCCGGGATGTGAGACCTCTTTCATACTCAGAACCGGAGGGCGTGGCTGCGTTCACATTGATGCAGCGAAGCGGAGTGGCATCAAGGTGCAGAGACGACGCAGGCAACGAGGTAGGCTGCTACAGCCCGTTCGTGGCAGGATCAAGGTGCCGTTGCTAGAGCCCGCTTGAGGTCTGTCAATGATTGGCGGAAGGATCTTCTATAAAACCACTAAGTTTGTGCTTCTGTTTGTGAGTTTGTCGATATGCGGGTCCGTCCGTAAGTGAGTGGTTCTGAATAGGGAATGATAGAGCAGAACAAGGGCTCTAATTAGGAGGAAACTGGTGGAGTGTCATTGTAAGACCATGTTGTCGTAGTAATAGCACATCCTATTTATATAATCTCCTATTTTGTGCTCTAGCGGTCATTCTGCGGTGTGACTGCGTTGCACTGTGTGTCATAACACTAAAATGGCGTGCAGGTGTGTTGGGTTATCGGACAAGCAGTGCCTTTTGAAGTAGACCGATCACAGAACGGGTAATTGTACAGATGAAAACAATTGTCATCGTTTTCACAAGTCATGGGAAAACGATTACCATCTTTTTCACAAGTCATGGCAGGCTCAAACAGTATCACAAAGTGCGTAGAGGACCAGAAGCGGATGGTGGACCTTACCATCACAGAATACAATCTCCGATAAAGGGTGGCACAAATGAACGTGTAGGAGTGTGGATTGGGTAAAGTGGGCAAAGCCGTATGACGGGCGAGGTGCATTGTGTAGCCAGAAGTGGTAAGTAATACTATATCAAAATAAAAACACTACTCATTTGGCTCGCGTAATCTTCTATCTCTGACAGCTTCAATCAAGCGAGTACATTTTTTGCAAATGATTATTTTCTCTGTTGAAAATCCATGTGCTCACCGTAACTACATCAATGTTGGTTCCAATATCAACAATCTCATTCAAAGCTGGGTCGAATTCGACGTTTTGTATGCTGTTTTCTGTCTGTCCTTCGCATGCATGCTTCTGCAATTGTGAGGCTGCAGTTCACCTCAAGTGTCCATAGAGAAGGAGCTGATCTATTCTTTGACAGATACCCCACTGCACACTCCGCTTCATTTTGTAACCCAGCGTATACATCGGTACATACCACTGGACCTTTCACTTTGGTATCGAGAACCAAAGCGCCGCCATGAGCGAATTTTGTGGCGTAGATATCAGCTGATTCCATTTTCCGAGGTGGCTTCACCTAGGTTTTATCTTAAGTTAATAAGGAGGGTCTATGTCGAAGACCTGCGTTCACAGTTCGGTCTTACCATTGTTTTCTTCTTCTTGGCGGCTTTTTTCTCTGAAATGGAACATTTTTCACACCTTGATTGTTCAACTTGAAATTGGTCAAGTGATAACGATCTTGGAGGCTGACTAGGGGACTGGTTGGGACGAGGTTCGATAGACTACAGGGCATCAGAAGTGCAGGTAAGGGCTGTTGAGGAAACAGGAGTGCTTCACTCTTTCCATCGACATTCATAAAATTTCCATTCCACTTACAAGAGTTTTTAAATTGAGGGTTGTTACAAGTCATCGGATCAATTGACAAGGCAGGTGATGAAGCTGGGCGAATGTGGAGTGGTCACAGGTGACGCGCTCTCATTCTCATGCTGCGGGGTCAAATCTCGCATCATCAAGCCTTCCATCCTTCCGGCGTCGGTGAACTCGTAACTCATCTGTGAGGATAAAAGCACTGACTTGTACATCGGCAGGCTCCCTCAAGTCATTGTTCAAGCCAACTCGCATTCACCTGCCATCACGATTCTGAATGGAACCAGAGTGCGCTGCGCATCCCACAGAAGGGATTGGTTACGTCAGGAATTTTATCCTTTATCTTTTACAATTGAGCTGTGAGGTTGAAGTGTGGGTAATTTGAGACTGAGAGAACATCTTCTGGGAGCATTTCAGATTCGTGCCCGAGATAGTTATAATGGATGCCACCTTCACCGTCAAGCAAACGAGAAACACAAGCAAGTCGAGAAAAATATCGACATTGGAATCTAGTTTTTATGACATTGGGAAGTACTTCCTAGACATTCCACCTTAAGATACCTTAAGATGGCAGGAAGCCAGCAGCCGAATAGAGTTCCGAAAACAGCATATATCAAAAAGTTGATGTCCTCCACGATGGATGTAGCTAGAACTAAGCGCTCGGTAGGGACTGACCAATGAAGAACTTGCTTCACAGGGTTGACCGTAAATAGCCTTGGTCACATTATATGTGATGGTAGCGCGTCATATAGGAGCCATTGAGGACAGGTGTCCCCGCTGACGATTTTGCACTGGTAGTGAATTGAAGTTCAGCCATGGTGTGACAAGAAGTATTGGAGGAAATAATCATTTCTTGTCTATGGAGTTGAATCTGTGCTGTCATTTGGGAAACACGGAGATTGGAGAAGCTCTGATACAGGAGAAGCGGTATAATGGCAACGTTTTCCTAAGAAGAATGCGTAGGAGCGGTGCGCAGCCCTCAACGTTTACAGGTCCTCATTCTGAGAACCGTGATGATTCCGCATTTCGCTTTCTGTGAGTGCATTCTCGATTTAGATTCATGTCTCACGTATAAAAGAGGCTGATCACGAGAAGTTCAGCAGAAATCCGCGAGTGGTCATGTAAAATCAATGTGACAGTGCGGTTACTTTCACAGAGGGCTTCCAATTGGAAACACCGAGATAGCACGCTCGGAGAACATGCCATGGGTCTTGAAAAGAGCGTATGAGTCTACCTAGCCTCATGATCGAAAGCCATTCTTATGCATTCTGCTGAATGCTTTTGTTAAAGCACGGGTTGCAAGCTACGAATGCTGCCGAAGCATTGTGCAGGTTACAATGTACTTCTACGGAAAATAAATCGACTACCTACATATTTTGATTAGGAGTCAGGCTTTTCTCAGATATCAGGAAATGAGTGTTAGGAGTCAGATTTTTCCAAATATCAGGAAATGAATAATTGTTGTAATACCATAATCATATAGATCATGTCATATTCGCACTTACGTTTCACCTGTCGTCGGTGTTGGAGTACGACGGCAACTATGACAACAGTTATGCACAATACCAAGACCAAAGCGCCAATTCCTGCGAGTATCAACCTGCAACTTATCAGTTCTTCAATAATCCTTTGTGATATTGGCGATAAGCGCAGGGTACTCCATGTTCCGATTCCTCATTCAAGTGAGACTAGATTTCCCTTTCATTCCGTTCCCATTCGGAGTTCACAGTTTCATATGGCTCTCTACGCTCAACCATGGATAGTGGCTTCAGAACAAGTTGAGAGACGTAGACTCGCAGCCATACTTCGATTAATCGATGAATCATACTACTTTCAGCGAGGGGGGGGGGGTCGAAACGAAAGTGCGTGTACGGGTCCCGGTAGTGACGAGTAGTTAGGACCAATCTGTTAACATAGTCAGGACCAATCTGTAACAATCTATCGCATGATTGTTGGCACCTTACTAAGTCTCTTTTTCTACGCTAGCGTGATAATTTCTGGTCCAAGCGCCTCCTCTCATTGCACTCCTTCCTCTTCTTACTTTCCGGTCTCACTATATTAGACCGTAAATTTGAACTATTTCCGGCTGTTCCTGATCCTCTGCTCCACCGGACCACCAATTACCTCTTCTTCCATTCCAAACACGGTACCGCTTTATGTACATAATGCGTGAAAGTGCCTCCAACTAACAGCATGTTGCAATTTTGAAAGCAGTTCATGTGAACATTAACTCTCAGAGGCGTAGTAAAGCGGCGAAATGTGTTCGTCAGTCTGCAATGTTTTTTCTATGGCATGCGGGACGTCCGCACGTTGGAACGGCGGATTTTGAAAAGATGATTGCAGTCGATACAACATTATATCAGTTTGTCGAAAAAGTTTTTTTCGTTTTTTGAAGCAATTCATTTTTACACTTTATTACAAAACACAGAGCATGCTATGAAACAGGGTGACTGCTATCTTGTTCTACCACTCTTCCCCAACTCTCAGGCAAAATTGCTATGCCATCCGCATGGAACTGTTCTGGCTTTGATTTGAAGAAGTTGCACAACACCGTTTCATGTCATCTTCATCGAAGGTTTTTCTTTGAATGGCGTTAGATTGGGAAAAAAAGGGGATAATCTAATGGAGCAAGATAGCGCTATAAGATGGATGGGGCAGCACCTTTCATCCAAGCTCGAGAATTTTTTGGCGAGTCGCTTCTGCTATATGTGGGCGGGCACAATCGTGTAGGAAAAAAATCGTGTCATGGTTCGGACGTTTCTCTGTGATTTTCGCGACCGGAACATACGGCTGCTGGCAGTATAGGTCTGCTGTTGGTATAATGTTGCAAGCCAGCAACCGCAATCGTTCGTTGTCGACCTCCGATGGGGGTCCGGACCGGTCAGAATCTTGACGTTGTAGTTGCCTCCTCGAAAGCGTTTAAACCAAAGTTGTGCCACAAATCCAGACATTGAACCCTCTTCGAATGCAGCGTTTGTACTACGACTGGATTCGGATGCTGGAGGCCATATTTGAAATGATATAGTAGGATGCCCCGTAAGTACTCCTTTGATATATATATTTTGCCGAAAAAGGTTACCCGGGAGAATAACGACAATAATACTTATAGATGCGTGTGAACTCGTCCAGAAGAAATTGCTGGAAAGCAGTTTGGAGGGAGAAAGTGCGTACTTAAAAAACGAAAAAAACTTTTTGACAATCTAAGAATATTTGATAGCAAGTTGACGTGAGGAACCTTGGCGCTGGGTGATTATGTGAGAAGACCGGTGGTGAGGAAGAGTTAAAGGAATTGTGCACGGAAAATGAGTGTCTTTGTTACCCACATACTTATGTAGTATTTACCTAATAAGGGCCGCATGCAAGACATCATACGAAAAAGTGAAGATCGGGCTAAGACCCAGCACCTTAAAGTAGTGGCTGAGGGGGCACATAGTGGGGAAAGAAAGTTACGTAACCAGTCCCATTCCTCGACACAGATGGAGGCGGACGACGGGGCGGCCATTTGCTCTGTTACCCTGCCCACTCAGCCACCACTTCGAAGAGCTGTAGCTTAGCCGGATTCTCACTTTTTTCCGCATGAAACTTTGCATGCAGCCCTTCTGAGGCAAACATAAATATGTGAGAAACAAAGGAATTTATTTTTTGTGCACGATTCCTCTTTGGAAACAAAGTACTAATTACACTTCTATTCTTTATTTCGTGAGTATTGATGCCATGCATTTTATTTCGTAAGTATTGCCAGCACACTGTTGTTGTCGGAATCGATGCGAACGCAAAGATGGGTCTCGATCAAGAGTCCGATGCCATCGGGAAGTAGTATTATCTAGCGGAACGTACATGGAGATCTGAAGCAGGAAATGCGTCTAAGAAGAAAACTGCGTCGTCAGCTACAACGCGGTCGTGAGAGTGAATGGATGTCGAGGGCGGAGGATTTCAAAAAGGCGTGGGAGGACAGGAACCCGAGGAAGGCCTACACATTACTCCGATATAGTGGCAAGATGAACTGATGTTCCCCTGTCCTCAGCACTGTCGATGGAGTCGCTGTCGGTGAGGCAAAACTTCCAATTTGAAGAGACCATTTCAATACGTTGCTGAATCGACAAGCGCCATCGCTTCCTGAACTTCATCAAGTCCAGAGGCCATGCGATCAACGTTGAACCACCCGATGAACCGGAAGTCCTTGCTTGTATTCGGAAAATGAAGAATGGAAAATGCGGCGGAGACGACGGAATTACCGCGTAAATACTGAAATCACTTCCTCCATGTGGATTTCGTGAAATGACGAAGATTATCCGTTCTGTATGGATTGAAGGAAGGATACCTGACTCGTGGAGGCACGCGATCATTATACCACTCCACAAGAAGCTGTCTCTCACGAATCCTTAGAACTATCGAGGAATCTCGTTGCTGCGCGTTACGTACAAGGTCCCTGAGCGGATCATCTTGGATAGGCTCATCAAACATCGAGAAGAAACCACCCGTGACGAGCAAGCCGGCTTTCGCCCTGGCCGATCCACAGACGACCAGGTCTTTATTGTCAGGAGAGTGATCGAAATGTGGCAGCGGTACGCGAAGTCAATGCAGCTAGCCTTCTTGGATTTCGAGGCTGCTTTCGACTCTCCACAGCGAGGCCGTCTACTCAACCCACTACGAGCCTATGGTGTTCCTGGAAATTTTGTTCGCCTAACTGACGACATAAATCGACAAACAACGGCAGCAATTCGCACACCTTCCGGATGTACGGTTGAGACAAGGAGCAGTAGGAGAACCGTTTCTTTTCAATGCGAAGAGTGACGGAGCCATGCTGCAGACGTCGTCTCTCGCCATCAGGACGTTCCTTGCTCGATCTCGAGTACGCCGACGATGTCGTTATATTTGCGAATAGCAATGCGAAGTTGCAGCGTGTTGTCGACCTTGTGTCAAAACTAGCTGCAGGCTATGGATTACGCCTTCGATCTGACAAATGCAAACAAATGTGGATTTCAATGAAACCTACAGCGGGAGTCAAGGTGGATGGACAATCAATAGAACTTGTAGAGGAGTTCTGTTATCTGGGCTGTATGCTGAAGAACAACGGCAGCTGGGAAGCGGCTTTAACGCAGCAGCGCTGCGTTAAATCTGTATCGGCGTTCAGCTCCTTATACAGGTGTCTGTGGTCGACTCCTATTGCCAATGAAGTCAAGCTGCGCGTGTACCTGTCCGCCATTCGACCCATCATGATGTACGGATCAGAGACATGGGCAGCGCCGTCCACGGTAATGGAGAAACTCGACTGCACAGAGAGAAAACTTCCCAGACGAATGCTAGGCTACTTCTGGCCAGGGGTATGCCACAACGAAAACTTTACGCAGAAGTGGATTTGGTATACCGGAAGATGAGTCGCGGGAAACAGCAACATCTTCTCCCTCCATCGGAAGTAGTCACGCAGAATCGTCTACGCTTCCTGGGTTACCTTTTGAGGAGACAGTCGGATCGCCTTGTTCAACTTTCCATGAGGGTGCCTCCGGATCCCAGCTGGAGAAGGCCGCCCGGCCGCAAGCAGAGATTCTGGACAGACGTGGTGAAGGAAGACCTGAGGATGCTTGGCGTTAATCGGCAGTTTTAGCAAGACATTTCGTTTCGCAGATTATGGAACAGCGACGAGTGGGTGGATTCCATTCGACCTATCGCTGAAGATCGTGGTCGATGGGCTCAGCTCTGCTCATGGACAACACACCTCGGCGATGATGCGGCATGACCGCGTCAGGCAACTTGCCAGCCGATTAAGTCAAGTAAGTCATTACTGCCATATCGTAAAACTATTTTTTTCGTAAGCCATGTGGTCATTTTTGGGAATTTTCTTTATGTTACGGAAGTTAAGCAACTAATTTAGTTTGTAGCTTATATCGTTTGCACAAGCTATATGGTAATGTGACTCAAGTGGCTCTTTATGGCGCGGCAGATGGAGTGCTCTTTATTGAAGTCTCTCCGCTGTTTGTATCGCTCACATTAATGGTGGCGACCGTTTTGCGCATGTCAGCCTCGAACTCAAACTCGTCGATGATTTACTTCAGCAACTTGATTAAACAGCTGATCCAGTGAGTAGGCGTGCTCATACCTTCGATGCTTGTTGCGTCACCCTAATAGACAGTGAATACCGCACTTTTGGTGAGAACAACACTCTCGAATACCGCGCCTTTGGTAAGAGCAACACTCTCCCAAGCTTTCAGAAAAGTATACTTTCAATGCCGATGTATCAGAGGCTTCAATCTGCTACGTGTTAATTTGATTCCTAACTCTGTAAAGCACAAGCACTTTCTACGCCATTTGTGATGAATTGCTTGTGTCATCCCTGAGCTTGTGAGCTTTAGCGAGCTCAGAAAACAGCGGCGCCTAGCCAAAACACGGGTGTGTCCTAACGACAGGACTTCGCATCGCGACGAACGGCGTGCAACGCTGTGCGCTCCGCTAAAGTTGTCTCACAATTAGAGCGATTACGTGATGATGCTAGGGGCGCCATATATAGTTGACAAGTAATTGCTTCGGGACCCAATATACGGCGCATGCAGCTCGTCCGCATTGCTTCGTATGCGACAGACCACGTTGCCATTATAAGGGGGGTACACATCCTCAAAACTCGACCGTATTGTTGCAGTTCCTGGTGAACGAGTGGACGGCCGTTGATACCTATGACATTGTAGATTGTTGGTGCACCGTTCTCGGAGTGGTGAGCTCCATGATTCCCTATACTTGGGTCGTGCTGCCGACACGTGCATAAAAAGTAGTAGATGTGGATTACCCCTCAAGATGCATTACGCAAGTGAAATATTCACAGATTTGATTTTCCCAGTTCGGAATGGAGAAAGGCATGTGACTATAACCTATATTTGTGATTCTGCATATAATGGGTCCACGCCGCCAGCTATCTCATCAAGAACATATCGAATGATTTGATTGGGGTTCTTTGTAAGCATTATATAGCTTAAATTAACTTCAGCTGTGTATTTTCCTCTTGTCCCTTTTCATAAGAATGGATATTTAGTCTTTTTCGTATATTAATAAGATCACCTACCCCATATTCGACTTATGAGGCGATGGTCCCTTAACATACGCCATTGTTCGTTTTGGTCCATGTGTAGGCAATCCAATGATTATTCTAGAATTAAGATTTTAGCTTTCTTTTCTTAAAACTTCGTTAACATTCGATCGGGGAACTTAGATGTCAGGCAAGAAATCATCTTGGTCACATGGATCATGGTGATGGCTAGAGCGTGGAATACCGCTCTAGCGTCGGTGCGAGATCGATGTTGGGTAACATTTCCAAAGTGGTGCACTGTGAATTTTCTTCGTAATACCGATCGTGGCCGTTGAAAGTGAGCCCCTGTCTTCTTTTCTTCAACTCGATTAAATGGCGTCGCGATCAAGGTAATGATAGTGGGCTCTCCCTGTGACTACAGCATTAGTATGTTGGCTGCCATAGCCGTGTTTCCCTGATCGTGTGGAGGAGTTGCGTGCTCTGTGCATACTGTCCCCATATCCTTATGCCTTTGAGCACATACATACGATACCCGCCTAAAGTTTTCAAAAAGGAAAGCGGATGCGCGTTTCTTCTCGCTTTTCCCTTATAACTCTGCTTCTGTACGCAATTTCTACATAAAATTATTTGCCGCTAGACTCCACTTGTCAAGCTCTATCACGAGATGATTCCAAAAACTAGGAAACCATGTTCGATCACTGCACTGCCTCAAAGGCCGGTGGACACTCATAAACGAGCCACGCCCGCTGTAATTATAACAACCAGGCAAATACGTCTATTGATAGTATCCGCAACTCTTGAGCAGGTGTCATATACAGAAAAGAAACGATATAGATCCAGGTGTTTCGGAGGGTACGATCATTCCGATTCCAGGTTTTCCCAAAAGACGGCTGTCAGTTTCAGAAATCCATCTGAAGCCAACTCTATTTATCTGCTGAGATGGAAACTTCAGGAAAGTCCTGTAGCTTGAATTCTGGTAGGAAATCCATGCACGCTTATGGAAATCAGTCAACAAGACTCTCTGTAATTACCGGAACTGATACAGGCTATCTCCCTAGTCCGAGCCCTTGATCTCTTCGTGAATAGCTGGTCATTGGAATCATTTCTTCATTGTTTAATATCGTCCACAAACTTTTTGTAGCCATGCAGCCGTTCTGATTCCACTGAGTAGGGATGGCTCATGTTGAGGGGAAATTACAAACTTTCAGCAGAAAGTAACTGAAAACCAAAATAACAAGGATTAAAAACGGCAATTTTTTCCTATTTACAATCTTTGATACTCAGATATTCTTCTTTGTGCTCTTGGTGAATCACTGTGTTCCGTCATGCACCTTCTCGAAAATTAATGCAAATGTAATGCAAATCTTCACGTATTGGTTGAAGCTCTCTGCATTCGGTTACTAACTGTCAAAGTAGTAACAGTGTTGTAAACTGCTGTTTTCTTCATTGTTTAATATTGTCCACGAATTTCATTTAGCCATGCAGCCTTTCTGAAGCACCTGTGTAGATATGGCCCATATTGAAGGGACAAAATAACAAAAATATGGAAAAAGGCATCTTTTATCTCATCTACAATCTTTGATGCTCAGATATTTTTTGTATAGATTATTTAGTTTCTAGTTAATTGCTGTCTACGGTTATGCACATTCTACAAAATTATGCAAATTTAATGCAAATCTTTCCGTATTGGGTGAAGCTCGCAGAGCATTCGGTAACTAACTGTCAATGTAGTAACAGTGTTGTAAGCTGCTGTACACCATGGTAAATCGTCTAAGTTTCTATATTGCGTGAAAATGGAGATGTTACTGTAAGATGCCTATCGATGCACTGCCTCAGTCATTTCAATGTGCCGGCTAATTACGACGAGATGAGGGGTCGGACGAGGTGATCTAGGGCTTGGACAAAAGAGATGTACCTTTACAATTACGGAGTTATGAAGAGTAGTGTTATTGGATTTCCTTAGGGTGCATAGAATTTATACCATAATTCGAACTGCACGATTATCCTGAAGTCATTCCTGAACATACACTAAAACTGCAAGGGTGCAGAGTAACTGGTGGGGGACTTGAAACTGACAGTTGCCTTTTGGAAAAAGCTGATATCGAAATAATCGCATCTCCTGAAGAACACCTTAGCCTGTATGTGTTCTGTTCAGTATAGGATACCCGTTCAAAAATTGCGGAATACTATCAATGGACGTACTCGCCTGCTGGTTATAATTACAACGAGTGTGGCTCGCTAGTGAGTGTCCACCGGCACCTCGCAACAGTGAAGTGTCAGAATCATGATTTTTCTAGTTTTTGAACTCACTTCATGGTAGAGCTTGATGAGTAGAGTTCATTGGTATATAATTTCATAAAGAAATGGAGTACAGAAGTAGAGTTATAATGGAAAAACGCGGATTCGCGTTTTCCGCTATTATTTCTAAAAACTGAACGTGAGTATTGTGGAGTTAATTCAGTATCGCTATTTTATCGCAGCTGAAGTGCTATGGTGTTGAATGTGCCAAATTATGTATTCTCTGTTATTGCTTACAACCACCTCTGAGCTCTCAGATCTCTCTTGTGAAATGTTATCTCGTCAGACATAGCTTGGCCTAGGCTTGAAAAAGTAACGACCATGTTTTGTGAGTTGAGGATAGGCCATTTACTTGGAATGGCGCGAGCGCGCAAGATGATAGTTCTTCATTAGCGCATGGTCGTGGTGTAGCGGTAGTCTTCAGCACTCTGAGCTCTGCGACAAGATTAATCCCCGTGCAACATACAATTTTTTTATTTGTCCTCGCAGTCGAGCCTATGGAGAGCAGCTTGAAAACTTCGCGGTGTGAAATCGCCTGTTACTATGCAGCGAGATGACTGGTTCTTGCTATGCCGCCTTCTTAGTTTATCCCCCTCACTCTCGGTACAGCGAAGCTACGAAGTCTATTTCGACTTTCTCAATTGTCCAAAACATTTTGTCTGCGCACTATGCCCTCCATCCTTCGAAACGCAGTTCATGTGTATCTTTTAATGGCTGGTAATGATTTATCCTTGAATCGAACTCTCGAATTGTCCTCGTATGTATTCCGTCCCATTTTACAAATTTCCTCAGCAGGTCTAGTAACTTCTTGCCACCCTTAATAGTCGAGATCTCTTTTTGTGCCGCCTTATACCTACATTCCATACCCCTTCATTCAGGTGGAACGACGTAGGACAAGAAATGCTCGCCCTTGCAGACGCCCGTGCTGTAGAAAAAGCTCTTCTGAACCAAGTGTTACTGTCGTACTCATGGCAAAAGGTTCAGTATAAAAGCAAACCTGAGAAAACGGTATGGGCTACAACTCTTTATTCAAAGGAGGTCTGCCTCACTCGTGACTCGGGACGTCGAGGCACTACCCATAGCCAATGTGACGAGGGAATGCGCCGATCTCCTTTCTTTCCTATAGCCTATCATCTCTTCCTCGTATTTTCTTTATGCATCCCTCACCGAAATGTTACTCTCACTGGGAAATCATCAATTGGCAAAAACAAAAGGCAGCAGAGAGGACGTATTCGTAAGCTTGCGTTCGTGGCGCGCGACACATCTCGGCGGCATCGCAGTAGCTAGCGCGGCGGTATCAATTATGGATCCATGAAAATTGTGCAAGAAAAAAGGTCTGAAATCATGACAGGATCAGATATGAATTTTGGAGCGCAGTAATTTTCAAAAATATGTATATATTACCATCTGGTGTCAGATATAGGCACTTATAGGTCAAAGATCAAAACATACCCATCTTTATCCAGTGTCGTTGTTTCTTGTGTGCTTTCCTTTCCCGTTTGCTGAGGAAACGTGAGCAAAATCTTTTCGGTAATCATGGGGGAAGTGGATGGAGTAGGAGGAGTGGGTGGTGGACTTGTGAGAACAAAGATGGGTGGAACACCCACTTGTTGTGTTGGTGTTGCTGGTGGAGGTGGTGCAGTTGGTTGAGGTGGTGGTGTGGGTGGGGGTGGTAGAGGTGGTGGAGGTGGTAGTGATGGAGGTGGTGGAGGTAGGGGAGGTGTTGGAGGTGGTGGAGGTAGTGGAGGTGGTGGTGGTGGAGTTGGTGGAGGTGGTGGAGGTGGTGTAGCTGGGGGAGGTAATGGAGGTGGGGGAGTTTGGAGAGGTGGTGGAGGTGGTGGAGGTATTGGAGGTGGTATAGATGGTGGTGCGGGTGGGGGTGGAGGTGGAGGTATTGGAGGTGGTGGAGGTGGTGGAGTTGGTGGAGGTGGTGGAGGTGGTAGAGGTGGTGTAGGTGGTATAGGTGGTGTAGGTGGTATAGGTGGTGGTGCGGGTGGAGTTAGAGGTGGAGCTGGTGGAGGTGTTGGAGGTCGTGGAGGTGGTGGAGTTGATAGAGCTTGAGATGAAGGAACATGTGAACTTCTGAGTGTACTTTTTCCAAAGATCTTATCCTTTATATTTTGTAGAATACCCCTCCGATTTCTTGCAAACAGTCTTCCTCCATACTGTTGTGCTTGATATGCTGTAACACATTCTTTCATCGTTCAATCGAGTAATGTACCATTGTAATCTCATTGGGCTCCCTCTTGATTTCGTTGACAAAGATCTCACTGCGTGTGCAAGACGTTTCACAGAGGGATTTGGCATGACTACTAGACACTGCACGTCACAGGTGACGAGAGTGCTTGGTAGGGTGAACATATGATATTCGCTTCCCCATTTCTATCCTCTTTCTATACTCAGTGTGAACTTCAAACGGAAGAGTTGTGCACCGTAGTGTTGGGGCAAAATGTTCAAGTCTGGAGAGCCTTCAGTCTTTTAGAGTCCTAGTGGGTATCAAACCAAAATTGAATGATAGATACTGGATCCACGGTTTCAAGTTGTCTACATAAGGGCTGTGTCGTCAGTCGAAAGTACACCATTGCTTTATTAAAGGAATCGTGCAAGGGAAAATGAGTTTCTCTATTACTTATATTTATATTGTATTTGCTTAGTAAGAGCGGCATGCAAAGTATTACTTATATTTATATTGTATTTGCTTAGTAAGAGCGGCATGCAAAGTTTCACGCGGGAAGGTGAGTCGGCTATAATACAGCTCCTTAAATTGGGGGGGGGGGGTGTCGGAGTGAACGCCCGTGCCGTCGTCCACGGTGGTCGAAGGCAAAGAGAGGGAGTGTTCACGTAACTTTCTGTTTCCGTTATGAGTCCTCGACCGCGGCGAACTTCAGGGTGTCTATTCATTTTGGGGCCACGCCCTGGCCACCACTCGTGATTTGTTTCACACTTCTCCGACCGCGGCGAACGGGACACCCATTCGGAGGCCCTGCCACGTCGTCCGCATTGGGGAGCTGTATCTCAGCCGAATTCTCACTTTTTCGCGTGATTTACATGCGGCCCATTGAGCAAATACAACACGAATCTATATGTCCCGGATCAAAGACATCCTTTTGACATCGCGTGTTGCATCGTCCTAGCGCACACAAACCTCTCACGTCCAGCAGACACCCAATGGTGGATGATGCCCCCCCCAGACGCCCTCACCGGAGACACCCCAGCGGCCGCCACAACGGCCGGCGGGGTGGACCCCCCCCCCCCCTGGGGACCAAAGGGGATCACCGACCTATTCCCTACACCACCCCTAACCCCGATTTGAGGGCTGTCGAACCCTGAACGTCACTTCACTGACAATCTGCCCCCAGCACTAGACATGACAAGACACAACATGCATATAAATATAACACATGAACTACATATGAAGTACACAACAAGAAATATAGCACACATTTATCACGTAATACAACAATACAATATGTCATACCTGGCTTTCCAAGGTCGCCTCCGCTAGGGCGACTCCCGGCAGCCGGCTAGCGTATCAGACCCCCATCTGGCTGTTATCACGTAGCCATATGGCCGACGGTGTCTGGTATGGGGATCCAACCACGGCTGCTCCCGGTCGGGGAGCAGGGAAAGACACCGGCCAACTCATGTGCCAGCGCTCCACTACCTGAGAGCCAAGGGTGCACCGCACCTCCAGTCCTCGGGCAACATCATGGCGTTCCCCGGTGAAAACCGACTGGCAGCTGACAGCCGGCCCTTATATACCGGCTTCGACCACAGAGGGCGGAGCCAGCGCGTGCTGCATGACGCGACAAGCGGCGCCGCAGCGCGGATGGGCCGGGGAGCGCGGTGCCCCCGAGGCCATCGTCGCTGCGATCCGCGACACTATAAGTAACAGAGAAACTCATTTTTCCGTGCACGAGTCCTTCGAAGGCGCGCCATCCCCGCGCTTTCCTCGAACAGGCAAATTTGACATGTGCCTTCATTACATACACTTGCAATATTTGTAACGTGCCTACTGCGCCACTCAAAATTCCATGGAGCGCAAAGTTAATAGGCACTGCGCTCAAAGGTGCTTGTCTCAATCCAGAGTCAAAAAAGGGTTGACAAGTTCACAATGCAGTCGTATTTGGGCTAGAAGAACAGGAAGCTCGTACATGAGACGAAACTCCGTGAGGAACCCTCAACGACCGATCAGTTTTCGTGTTTTTGGTGGTTCTAAGTGCTATTAAATGGTTTCTGAATAAAGTCGTCAATCAGTCAATAGGCAATCACCCTTTGTATTACGTAGTCGGATATTGGGACTATGGTCATCGATTGACGACCTCTTTCGGCTGAAGACAGGTCCACAAACTCCTCAACCCAGTGCCTAATTTACATCTTGTCGTGAGATATGCGCAGTAGTGTGCGCTAGCTCATCTGGAATATCGATCGACGGCTCCTGGGTCTCTGAGATTCTCACCATCTTAGCTCTACTCGCCAGCTTGTGAGTTGCACCACATGACCTCACCTGCACCACAATGAGTTGCACCACTCAAATCCGACAAATTTGTTTGGTGCTGGTCGATAGATATAGTCTAAATCCTACCCATGTGCAGTTGCGTTCTCTAAGTGATGTGATCTGATAGCTTTGCTCCTGTTTATGCATATTAGGATCTCCATTGTCTACACAGTTTCACATCACTTTGCATATTGTTAATTTTGGCCCCGGCCACCTTGACGCGGGTTCAGTAAGCAACATTTAACTTAACTTTTTATGAATTTACAGATTGTCTTCCCCTTCTATCCTAGATCTGGCTCTAGTGCACTCCCACTATTCACAGATCAGTGGGCCGTTCATCGTGCGGTGAATTGTACGCCCTGCCCATTTTGGATGGGCTTCCGCGTTTCCGTGCATTTCTAGCATGTTCAACACAGGTGGGCTTTTGTCGATGCTATCGCAGCTATAGGGGAGCAGATCACTATGCTTTACGTCCGGCGCTATTTCTACTTCAGTTTTAATGGTACGGGAAACCTTTCCTGTCTGGGGCCTAAGATTTAGCAACACTATGCCTTTGGCTATGCATTTAGTGATGCTCGAGTATTCTATGTTTTATAACATGCCCTTTCTCAGTGTAATGCTCTTTTAAGCAGTGGACACCAAATTCGGTGATCGGGAACACTAAATATGTTACCTCTGCAGGGGAGCCGGTGGCGCAAAAAGGCTTTATGTGGCACAGTTTGCTCTGAAAGTCACACTATAAACCCTCTAACAGACGAAACTCGCATGCAGTAGGGTGGAGTGTGTGCACTTATGACGGAAAACCGCTTCGTGGTCGTCGCACTCGCGGCGCCATCAGCGTGACTTGCCGAATCGATTGCCCTTGGGAGCCGGCAGAGCGTGGCTGTGTCACCACGCACTTCCACCCATGCCACACTGCTTCCTGAACCCACGCCACCCTGCCTCCTCCACCCATGGCACACTGCCTCGCTTGAAGGCTGCCATGCCCTGCCACTGACACTCGCACACACCGCGCCGCTCGCCGCGGGCGGCCACGCGATTTTCCGTCATAAGTGCACACACCCGGCTGAGTGCTCCGGTTCAGAGCCTATCTCCCAGCAATGAACTCAGCCGATCACTGTGGAGCGGACTAATAAGAGGGTAGTGGGGTTATCGTCATCGTCTAGCTACTGCTACCGATTCATTGGGATAACACGATTCAATGATATGTCACTTTTGTAGTAAACACGCCCACCGGTCAGAATCACGGGTCCGAATGAATGATGTAACCGAGTTATCGCGCTCGCTGTTTTGATGTGTTCGAATTCGGATGGCCCTGGAAGACGGAGATCCACCGGCGCTGCGGAGAGGATCGTTCAGTACTGCACGCGCCCGCCAGGTGTTTTTGTCCACAACGACAGTGTGATCTCTGCTTCGCAGATGATTCGGAGGCCTTGTGGGGGTCGGTTGGTCGAATTTTCGCGCGTCCGCCCGCGGTGAGTGCCAATTGTTTGTAGTTTTATCCGTTGAATTAGCAACAACCACAACGTATAAGAACTTCCGAAACTTCAAACCTACAATCTTTGAAGGTCCCTCGCGATACCAGCCCACTGCATACTGAGCCGATTCCAACCGAATGTAGCAAATCGTCCTGACGGCGCCGCGAAGTGGAAATTCAACCAATCGACCCCCAGCCTCGGAGGCATGCTCCCACATGCTTGTAGCACTTATACTATCGAGCTCTGTGAAAGCAATATCAGACTCCAGCAAATAGATGGTGAACAGCTAAGTCGGCAGTCCTTGCCTGTGGCCCATTATGTCTGTCAGTCTCTTGCAGACTAAACCCCGGTATATCTCCAATTAGACTCACCTTTATTTCTGTAGTGCTTATTTTGTGAGAATGCAAAGTTTTCCGTGGTATAACTGGAGGGGACATGCTGGAATCAGTAACTTGAAAGCGTAATGAGAATGAGAAGTTCAGTAGGCAAGCATTACATCTGCATCAGTGATGTGTTCGATCCCATAGAGTAGGACGAAGAGTAGAATAGACAACAGCATGCTCCATGGACGAGAGTACAATGGTTCCTTCTTCTCTATGTATTTGTTTTTATAAGCACGGTGTTTACTGTTTCGAGATCAGTCATTGGTGGCTTCAATCGGTCTAACAGTAAGATAACAAATGAAGGCATTCGTGGAGAATGCAGCCGAAATATAGGGCCTGCGATTCTTTTCAGATTGTACAATCTTAAGTTAGGGTGCGGCACTGCTTGACAACCGCGGCTTGGCGCTTGCGGTGGTGGGAACAGAAAACCACTTACAATTAGACGTGTTCATTACTTTTAGTTTCCCACGTGATGCAAACTTGTGCGGCCCCGCGTCATGATCATAGTTGTACTTCTTCTCTGTAGAAAACAAAGATTGAAAGAGAGAGTGTGCTGAGTGGGATCCAAAACTGGTGAGCCTCTAGGAAAGCTCGGAAGGCGTGATCAACCGGAAAGTGTTCCGTCCGAGATAAGCAGATCGAGCATGAATGGAAGCTTCCTTCCGGTGCGATTGTTGAGCATCCCGATCCATGTCACGCCTTGTGAATTTGAAGCTTATGGAACAGTAGTGTGGGTGGGATTTAGCTTAGAGCGATTTCTAGCTTCCATCCCTCGCCGCGCCCATCGCAGTGCAACACGCGTCGCGTTTGTGACGCAGCATCGGACCCACCAACATAAATTTGTGCTTCGAAGAAATCGGGAGATATGCACAGAGTAACTTTAATAGTCCTGGGTCTCGATACCTATTGAACAAACCAAATGAGAACTAGCTTAGGTGGAAGCATCGCATAGTTCAACTGTGTCAGACAATCTTTCATTCTTATGTGCATACGCAATACACATTCATCGATAATTAGCATTCTATCTAGCCAGTGGGCGGTTCCGCAGTGATAGCGCTTACTGCTTTCAGATGCTATTGCAATGGATGGAGGCACCCCACCATAAACATTAGGCCGCGTTCACACATTGCGATGCCGGCGGCAGGGCATGGCTGCATGTCTCTATGTCTCCGCCTGTGCCATCCTGTTTCGCTGCCTGGAACACAGACACGCCCGGTCGGCGCAACGTATGAACGCGGCCTTATTCTCACCTGAGCCTCGGAAGAGAAAGGGATCGCTTATCCCCTCTTCCGAGGCTCAGGCAAAAATACACGCCTGAATGTTCAGATTAATCACTCAAGAATCACGCCTGAATCCCTCCTATATGCTAGGATGTGCAACTTTTTGTAGGATGCCCTCTCCCTCCCCCGCTTCCCCCCGCTTCCGTTGCTTTTACCCGGGTGCTACCAGCGTGCGCTGTGTATAAGTAACGATTGGAACACCTACGCAGAGGCCATGGTTACTTTGTTAGTGGTGATAGGGGTGTAACCGCAGTTCGGGGGGGGGGGGGGAGCATCTTATAAAAAGTTGCACATCTGAGCATCTTTGAGGGGTCAATCTGAACAACCAGGCGTACTTTTTGCTTGAGCTTCAGTAAAGGAAAAAAGTAGGTTCTAGTGCAGTTGTAGGAGGGTACTTCACTCAGCTCGGCTCCGGCTCTATTTAGGCCTAGGTCTTCAGCCTAAGCCTCAGTCAAGGGGGAAACCCCTATACCGATAAAGTGCGCTATGGTTAGGTATTATACCTTGAATTTAGGCTGATGGCTGTAGACCACTCTCCAGTGAGGGACGACAGCGCGACAATGAGTGCTGTGTAACTATTAAACATTAGCACCAAGAAGAGGTTCCTCTCTCTTTTGGGCTGAGGTTATAATAATGTCTACAGTGGTATGCATCTCTTCTTTTCCATAGCACCGTGATTTCACAAAGGTCAGGAGAACTTCGAATAGGCTTGTTTTCTTTCTCCTTGTGATAAATTGTACCTGTATTGTAGTAGGACGCATAAGAAGACTGACCATGCGTTGCTCAGCTTGTGGTTTAGAGAATAGAGTGTACAACTTAGTTGAAATGATTCTCATGTGAATGGACCCTTCCATAGGTGCGACTCATTACTTATGAAAACTGAAGTTTTGCAAAGCTGAAACGCTGATGTCCCTTTATGATGCAGCCCAGTATCCATCTCTGGCCCTCTACGCGCAGTATGATACTGACTGAGCTATGGCTTATTGGAAGACTTGCAATCGCTTCCATTCGCTTGTTTTCCTCAATCTAGGCCAGTTCTTCTGACCGTGGCAGCCATCTGCACGAGCAGGAACGGGAGCGAGGAAAGAGTGAAGAAGATGTGTCACCTCAACTGGGCAAAATCCGAATATTCGTCGCCCTCGTTCACAACCTTGCTGAGGTCCGTTCACTCTGGGTACCTAAGGGGATTCATATTGGGTGGTGTTCTTTAGGATCCCGTTTTTTCCGGGTTCCCAGCGCCCTTCGTTTCCAAGAGCCAAAACGTGCACTTACCCCTGAAACCCCTCCGGAGGCGGATTTGGGCATGAAAATGATACTTTGGATCATAGCAGCCTTGTCCAAGCAGCAGGCTCTGTGACTTCCATGAACCGAAGGGCCAATCCTTGGGAAGCTTTCCACAAAAAACTTACCATGGAACCCGGCTCCACTGTATTAAGGGGACCTTGGTACCGTGCCCGACTGCGTCGCTCAAAGGTTCTATCCTACTATATATAATTCGCTTAGTATGTCTGTGTGTGTGTGTCTGTGTGTGTGTGTGTTTGTCCGTCTGTCACGAAATTCATATCTCGCATCGCAGCAAAGCTGGGACGCTGGATTTTACAAGTTATATAGGGGGTGCCAAGGTAACCCCAGCGGTGGTGGACCGAAAGTGATAGCAGCTGATAAGGGCTCATAAGAACCTCGGAAGGCAAATGTCACCAAATCCGTTTCGCCCTACGGATTGATCCTAAAGCGCTGATACCCATAGGTGTTTTGGGGGATGGGACGGGGACATTAATGGTGGATGACCAGCATTGATAAAGGTTGATAAGATTCGATAAGGAGCGTAAAAAAGCTAGGCTCCTCAAATCCATTTCGCTTTTCGCGTTGATCCAAGAGCGCTGACACTCATGGGTGTTTAGCAGGGTGGGTCAGAGACATTAATGGTGGGTGATCCATGTTGATAATGACTGATAAGATTTGATAATGAGCACGAGAAGGTAAACTTCGTCGAATTCGTTTTGCTTTTCGCGTTGATCCAAGAGCGCTGACATTTATAAGTGTTTTGCGGGATGGGGCAGGAACTTTAATGGTGGGTGACCCACACTGATAATGGTTGATAAGATTCGATTAGGGGCGTAAAAAGGCTAGAGTCGTCAAATTCGTTTCGCCTTTCGCGTTGATCCAGGAGAGCTGACACTCATGGGTATTTAGCAGGGTGGGACGGGCACATTAATAATGGGTGATCCAAACTGATAATGGTTTATAAGCTTCGATTAGGAGCGTGAGAAAGGGAAATGTCACCGAGGACGGCTTGCTTCTACGGCTAACAGTGGAATGTTCATATTCGCAGGTATTGTAGGGTACGGGTACCTCAATGGCACTGTTGGGTACAGGAGCCTCAGTGAAACTGATAACTGCTCACAGTGACTGATAAGAACCGTTGGGAATTGGATGGGATGAAATCTTCCACATCGCTTGCTACTACTATACGACCGTTTCAGGAGAAGCGTTTGATGCTCAATGCCATGCCATTGAACTTATTTTGTTTATGTTCTGATATCACTGACCGATGTATCGACCGCTGAATGCCTGGCTATCCAAAAAATGGTGCGTTTCTCTTGTTAATGCGGATTCCATTGATAATCATGATACAACCTATTTTTGTGATAGCAAAGCAAGCGGTTCACTCGGAATCATTTTCTAATGCGGTACTCGCAAGCAGCACTGGGTATCGACCGCTAAACTATGTGAAATTTCAAGAAGTGAAGCATGTTTACGAAAACGATAAACATCGATAAGCGGGATATGGTCTACCATCAATGTGTACAAATTAGATTCTCAGCAAGTGATCTATTTGTTACCAATCGATGCAATCGAATGGTAAACTATCGATTTCCAAACTACCCAAACTCCCAATGATGACCAATTGGCTGGCGCACACTACTGCGCGGGATTCACGTCAATGACGTGCAAAATGGGTTCCATGCAAAGCGATTGAAGTATACCGGTACCAGAATGCTTTTTTATCACGCCGTCTTCTCTGCTTTTTTGCAATTCAATAGCTCTGCTGAAAGCAGAGCGAAGGAAATCTCCGCTCCGCTGTGGACGGACCGAACACACTCGTTTTGTACAACATCGCCATGAATTGCGCGCAGTAATCTGCGCCAGCCAACTGGTATTTTTATGAAAATGAAAGTAGTGAGTCTCAGCTTGTTCCTGCTTTTAGAGGAACATTTCGGGAATATTTTGCCCCAATACTTTCATTTCTTTCGTTTCCCTATGTTTTGTACAATTGGGAGATGTGAGCCGTGGGCAAAATTACTTTTTTTTGGCACCTCCTGTAGATAGGTAGTTAGTACTCTAAATAGGTAATATTAGGTGATAGCAGAATCAGTTTGGAAAACGGGTCGCATACTTCAAACTGCTATAACTCAGCTTGAACACAAGTTTACGTCAGAATATACACATTTTGCCTACGAACAGGCTATAATTCTGAGCCTTCACTATAAAAACTACTATCACGAGAATCAGTGAAGTCAAGGAAGGCACATGCAGTATCGTCTAAATTAGCAAAATGTTTCTGACGCACATGAGAATTGAGGTTTTGAATAAGGTGATAGTCTGTGGGGGGGGGGGGGGGGGGGAATTTGGGAGAATACGTTGAGTGGAGAATTTCTATACCCAAGCGTGTCAATATTCGCCGAGTGATTTGTGAAGTGTGTGGCCTTTTTTTGCAACAGGCTCAGTCCTACTCTATTCACAACCACCGACCACAATTTTTGCGACTTCCTATACATTTGCTCTAGATCACAAAACTTAGACTCTGCTGTGAGTTGCTGACCAGGCTGCTAGAAGCTATAATGGATCACACCTCAACAGCATCCCGCACAGTAATCACAACCTTTTTAGGGTGAAGTCGGGTTCGGAAAACGTTTTGAAGAAGCATGCTTATCTACCCAGACTATTCCCCGCTTCCAGTTATCACAAAGAACCCCTTTTTCATCCACAGTTATAACATGGATTACAGATGGCTCATTTTTATGGCGAACTAGGAGATTAGAGCAGGTGTCGAAACGTGCCAGACGCTGCTCATCGGTCAGGTCATGAGGCACCCACTTCGACATCTTCTTCACCTAGCCCATGTCCAGCAAATGTGTGGCCACTGTAGAGTAATGTACGCCTCGGTCTTCTGCTAACGAACGAGTATTCGTCTCCGGATTTGCTTCGAGGCTCTCCTCGAACTTCATCATTAAGCAAAGACCTGCGGCCACAACCCGACTTTTCTTCGGGATCGAAATCGCCAGAAACAAAATTTTTGAAGAGAAGCTTCACTGTCCGTTCGCGAGGACAATTCGTCCCAAAAAACTGCTGAGATTACTGGCTGCTCCCACTGCGGAGTGTCCCAGTTTAAGTTCGTAAAGCATGATGACGTCGCGTAGGTTCACGATTATACGCAGCCCTTGAAAAGGCCGTCTGGAAAAATTAGAGCGACATTCATAGAAGTTTTTAAATGAGCAGAGAAAACCTACCCAATGGTTCGCCTGGCTTTCTTTGGGATGGAATAAATAATTCAGGGTAAAAATCTACTCATTTATACATACCTTGGAGGCGAAATTAATTCTGCAACAATATCCTACTATAATTTCGGTTAGTATGTCTGTCTGTGTGTGTGTTTGTCCTTTGTCCGTCTGTCTGTCACAAATCCATATCTCGCGTCGCAGCAAAGCTCGGAAGCCTAATTTTGCAGGTGATATAGGGGTGCCGGGGGAACCTCAGCGGTGGTGGACCGAAAGTGATAGCAGCTGATAAGGACCGATAAGGAGCGTCGGAAGGCAAATGTCGCCAAATCCGTTTCACCTTTCGCCTTGATTAAGGAGCGCTCACACTCATAGGTGTTGTGTGGGGTGGGACGGGGACATTAATGGTGGGTGACCCTCATTGATAACGGATGATAAGATTCGATAAGGAGTGTAAAAAGGCCAGAGTCGTCAAATCCGTTTCGCTTTTCGCATTGGCCCAGGAGCGTTCATACTCACAGGTGTTTTGCGGGGTGGGACGGAGACATTGATGGTGGGTGATCAAACTGATAATGGTTGGTGAGATTCACAGGTGTTTCGCGGAGTGGGACGGGGACATTGATAGTGGGTGATGCGAACTGAAAATGATTGATAAGATTCGATAAGGAGCATGAGAAGGCAGTTGTCGACAAATTCATTTCACCTTTCGAAACGATCAAGGAGCGCTGACACTCATAGGTGTTTTGCGGAGTGGGACGGGCATATTAATGGTGAGTGGTCCAAAGTGATAATGGTTGATAAGATTTGATAAGGAGCATAAGAAGGCAAATGTCGTTAGATTTGTTTCGCCTTTTCCGTTGATCCAAGAGCGCTGACACTCATGGGTGTTTTGCGGAGTGGGGCGGGACATTAATTGTGAGTGATTCAATTTGATAATAGTTGATAAGATTCGTTTAGGAGCACGAGAAGGCAAATGTCACTGAGGCCGGTTCGCTTTTGCGGCTAACAGTGGAATGTTCACATTCGCAGGTATTGTAGGGTACAGGGATCTCAGTGGTATTGTTGAATCTCAGTAAAACTGAAAACGGCAAACGTTGGCTGATAAGAACCGTGAGAAATTGGATGGGATGAAATTCTTTACATCACTTGCTACTACTCTACGACCGCTTCAGCAAAAAACGTTTGATGCTCGAATGCCTTTGGATGAATATATTTTACTTATGGTCTGATATCACTGGCTGATTTATCGACCGCTGAATTGCCTAGCGTTCCGAAAAATGGTGCATTTCTCTTGATACTCGATCTACCTTGATAACCATGATACAACCTATATTTGTGGCAGCAAAGCAAGCGGCTCACTCGGAGTCATTTCCTAATGCGGTCCTGGCAGCAACACTGGGTATCGACCGCTAGATTTTGTAAAATTCTAAATAGTGAAGCGGGATATGGATCTGCCATCAATGAGTAGGAATTGAATGCTCAGCAAGTGAACAAATTGTTACGTATCGATGCAATCGATGAATATAAAACTACCTATCTCTAAAGTATCCAAACCCTCAATGATGACCTATACCAGTTGCTGCCGCAAAACCATACTGCATGCTAAAATGCTTTTTTATCATGCCATCTTCTCTGCTTTTTTTCAATAATAAGCTCTGCTGAAAGCAGAGAAGGGAAATTCGCACTCAATCCCATACGCAGTTATGGTCGTGCGTGCCAATCAAACCCATTTCGCAAACATCGCCATGAATAGCGCGCAGTAGCGTGCGCCCGCCAACTGGTAATACAATAATTCTTGGATTGGTACCGCTGACCATTTGATTATTCACTTCTGTGAGTGGTTGTTTTTTTCTATGGTCTGCCTCACCACGATCATTCATCTGCGGTCGGAACGACAGACCTACATGCAGACATATCGAGAAACAGACATACAAAGTTACTGGTTCATGTGATAGGAGGATATTCTTGATTGCACTCGCAGCCATTCTACGAGTTCGATTTGTTGACATCGCGTTACGTTAGCGTGCTTGCATGTGTAGCGTATGCTACGATGACAAAGTGCATGGTGCCATTGTGTAAGATATACATATATTATCGCTATAAGTTGGCTCGCGCACACTACAGCGCGCGATTTGTGTCGATGACGTGCAAAACGGGTTCGATGCAAAGCGATTGAAGTATATTAATTCCGTAATGCTTTTTTATCACATCACATTCCTGTTTTTATCCAAATGAATAGCTCAGCTGAAAACATAGGAAAGGAAAGTTTCACTCAACTTAACACACAACTGCGGTCGTGCCGATCAAACCCATTTTGCACAACATCGCCGTGAATCGCGCGCAGTAGTGTGCGCGAGCCAACTGGTAGTTTTTTATCGACTGCACATATTGGTAGCAATTTGTTCACTTGCTGAGCATCTAGTTCCTACATGTTGATGGTTGGTCCATATCCCAGCTGTCAATGCTTATCGTTTTTCAAAACATGCACCGCTATTTGGAATTTCACATAGTCGAGCGGTCGATACACACTATTGTCGCTAGTTCCGCATTAGAAAATGATTCGCTTGCTTTGCCATCATAAATATTGATCCTATCTTAATGATTCATGTAGATCGCAGTATCAAAGGACATGCACCATTATTTGGAACATTAGACTCTAGCGGTCCATACATCGGTATCTGATATCATAGCACAAACAAAATACATTATCCACTTGCACTGACGCTTTCAATTCAGTGGTCGCATAGTAGTAGTAAACAGTGTATCAGATATTATCCCATCCTCTTCCTATCAACCTCTGTAAGCCGCTATCAGTACCTCACCATTAATCCCCGTACCCCGCAATACCAGTGAATGCGGGCAATCCACTGCCGGTCGGAAAAGCGGATCGGACTTGATGACATTTGCTTTCCGACGCTCCTTACCGAGTCTTATCAACCGGTATCGAATTTGGATCACCCGTCATTAATGTTCCCGTTACACCCTGCTAAACACATATGAATGTCAGCGCTCTAGGGTCAACGCGAAAGACGAGACCGACTTGACGACATTTACCTTCCGACGCTCTTTATCGAATCTTATCAACCGTTATCAACGTGGATCATCCACCAATTCTTTATCGAATCTTATCAACCGTTATCAACGTGGATCATCCACCAATAGTGTTCCCGTCCACCTGCTAAACACCTATGAATGTCAGCGCTCTAGGGTCAACGGGAAAGACGAAACCGACTTGACACTTGCCTTCGCTTTTTATCGGATCTTATCAACCGTTATCAACGTGGATCATCCACCAATGGTGTTCCCCTCCACCTGCTAAACACCTATGAATGTCAGCGCTCTAGGGTCAACGCGAAAGACGCAACCGACTTGACGACATTTGCCTTCCGACGCTTTTTATCGGATCTTATCAACCGTTATCAACGTGGATCATCAACCAATAGTGTTCCCGCCCTATCCGGCGAGATACCCATGAGTGTCAGCACTCTGGAGTCAACGCGAAAGACGAAACGACTTGACCACATTTGTCTTCCGACGCTCCTTATCGAATCTTGTCAACCGTTATAAAGTTGGATCACCCACTATTAGTGTTCCCGTCCAGTCCCGCAAAACATCTATGAGTGTCAGCGCTCTAGGATCAACTTGAAAGGCGAAACGACTTTGGTGACATTCTCCTTTTGAGGCTCCTTATCAGCGCGTATCAGCTGCTATCACTTTCAGTCCACCAGCGCCTGGGTCTCCTTACCATCCCCTGTATCATTTGTATTAGGTTGATTCATAATAAATCTTACAAATTGACCAATTTTGATCATTGTCGTACAACTTTTTTACGACAACAGGGATTCACTTGAAATATACTCCATCTTTATCGATGACCTTCTGCCACGGTATAGGCAGATCATGGATGCCCTTGCTCCAGAAGGCGGAAGCTGGAGCTCGAAGAAGTTGCCGAGTGCCGCCTTGACCTCGTTGCGAGTTTTGAAGTCTTGGCCGTCCAGGTGGCGTTGGCTGTGGGAGAAAAGGTGGAAATCTGAAGGGGCCAGGTCTGGGGAGTACGGTGGGCATAGAAGTACGGTCCAACTGTACGACAGCAGCTCGGCCTTGGTCGATCTTGCGAAGTGCGGTCTGTGGAAGTAGACACGTTATCGTGCTGGAAGTAGACATGTGACCGCCGCCATAGCGAACTTTGGACATTGGCCTTCAATTCTCGTAATTGACGAACGTAAACGTCGGCGGATACTGTGGTACCTTCATCGAGCAGCTCCCAGTACTCTACGCCGTGTACGCTCCACCAACCGCGGTTTTCGTCTTCGATGGAATAGTCGCCTGACGCAAACTTCGAATGCTACAACTACAGTGTACTTCTGCCGGGGGCATGCTCCTTGTGAACTTCTATCCGCGGGTTCCTGGCCAGATAGCGATATAAATAGTATGACGTTGCGGATGTGGTCTCTGGACCGCTTGAAATGATCTCTAGAAATCATCACTACCATTTGTCCGATTTATTATGAATCAACCTAATATCACTTCCTTTCTAAGTTTTGTTTATATCTCGACTTGACTGCAAACTTGTCCTTGAGGGTCATTCGAACCTCCGAATACGAATACCATGTTGGCTTTGCTCGAAAACATCTGACTTACGCACCCAACTCCTGCACGTACCATGGTACTGTTCATTCAAAACCTTCATGACATCACTACTAGGATGCTGACAATGAGTTATGGGCAAAACTTCTGGTGCTAAGGTAGTTGGGGGGGGGCACTCAACAAAGGCAAGAGTCGCTCCCAGTTTCTGCTTATAGCACTCTCAAGCTTATTTAATACCTAGATACAGCTAACTAACTGAGAAAACGATTGAATTATCCTTCCATTGGCATATTACGAAAAATCAGCTACAACTAGACCTAACAACCACTTACGCGTATTCGCCTAAGCCTAGGGGAAATCCTTCCCTCAAGGCTTAGGCTAACATAGGATGAAAAGAAAAGCACAAATTTGCTTTACAAAATCGTTTCTATGCAGAATTCGAACCCGATTCCGCTAGTGCTATGGCTTCTCTGCGCTCTAGCCATGCGTTAGAGACGCAGAGACACTATTGCAGTGGACCCCCCGAACTACCTTAGCACCAAACTTCTTTGTCGGACGGGACCCAACACGTTATACGTGTGAGTGCTGATAAGCTATGGTGAATATACCATTCAGAGGCTGAGTTAGGATGGAAGGGGTGTCGGTAGTATAATGCATTAGCACATATGCCCGGAAAGCATGAAGTGCGGGTTGCCCATAAGGCCGCAGTCATACTTTCCGCAGCCATCGGCAGAGTGTGGCAGCGTATTTCTGCGTTTCCGCCTATGCTACCCTGCCTCGTTGCCTGCCTCATCTCTGCATCTCCCTCTGCCACTCTCCCTCGCTGCCTGTGAGCGCAGCCACGCCCGCCGGCGGTGAGTATGACCGTGGCCTAACTCATCATCTCAGTAGTAACATTCGCATTGGAGGCTGCGGCGATGATCAGCAGCTATCTAAAATCAAAAACCTTACGACATAGTTGACAGAGGCTTTTCACAAAATCGTGGAACATAAATGAGTTCAGCTTCTTCAGTCACCTGTGGTGATGTGGATCTCATTGAGAATGGTCCTGGCCTACCTATCAACCTTTCCTTGTCAGTATCGAAGTGCGCTTGACAGGGTTGTTTCATTCAAAATCTAGTCTATGAACATCTACAAAGCAACATTTACAGACATCTTTATTGCGTGGACCTATACAATCGGCATTATGAATAGGAGGTGTTTAAAATATAATTTAAACATTGTAAAGGCGTTGTGAAAGGTCCTGATAGTTTCATAGGATTGTGACATATTCACTGACAATCACTTTGTACATGATATTAGTTTGGGCAATTCAAATGGCCTCTACAAAATTATCAAGCATAGTCAAATATCTGTTACAAATTGGAAGTGCAGATGTAAATTGAATTTCGTGAGATTCTTCGTCAGTTTGAGCAGAATTACTGAAATGCAGTAAGAAAACACTTGAGGTTGGGTGACCGCATGTGGAACACCAAGCGGTTAGGTCACTGTATCACACTATTTAAAGGTACGGCTCGCTCCTACATCGATTTAGCCATCGGATCAGCGGTGGCTATTATTTGGGGTAAGAGGTATGCTGTCGTGGTCAGACAGAATGACGAAATCCTGGCTATAAAGCAACACTGTCTGAGAAAATCCAGTATCTGTTGTGGAATTACAACCATAGTATATGTATAGTCCTTGCCAACTAACTTCTAGAAATAAGTGATAACATCTCAGTTTAAATAGTTTATCCTGAGACATAACTCAGATAAACACCTACCTAAACAATACCGCAGGCATGAGCTCCCGGAATCATAAGTGTGCAATCAGTTATGTATTTGAGGTATTGCCCCGGCATAGTGCACTGTTTCATCCTCTAGCTGGCGTATGTCCACAGTATCAAACGATATCTGCGCACCGCCCCCATTTGTCCGTATATAAACCCCATTGCGATGTATTATGGCCGGTTATAGTACAAAACCTCGTCGTAATGAACACATGCTACACGTGCCTTTACATCCTTTGGTAATCGATGAATTTTTTTAAGCTCGATAAGATTTTATTGAACGTTCGACCGTTCACTTGGTACGAATCAAAAAAGAAAGACAGTAGTATTAGTACAGTTGAGTAGGAGGGATAATACTATCATGAGGCCTAATTTATAAAGTTCAGGGTTTTTTTTCGCTTAAAACTATGTAGGCGTTAGTAAAATCAGTGAAGCAAGCAAGGTTCACGTCTAACAATAAGAGGATAATGGGATTAGAGTTTATATGAATTTAGACGATGGATACAACTTCAAAATGACGTCCACAAGATCATAAACTGGAGGGCAAATGATCGAAAAGTGTTATGGAACTTATACCAGTGAATTTTACTCCGCAGGCTTCATTAGCGTCGTGATCATGTGATGTATTAGTTTGTTAGGTTCTTGGAGTCCAAGCTCTTCGATAAAATTTGTCATACACTCAACCCTCGCGGTAGCATTCAAAAATGCATGGTTCATCAAGTCGGCTGCACATCTTTGAAAACCGGTGCACTGAGCTCCACAAATGAGAGTGAGTGAGCCGCGGCAATCTGTTCGATCGGGCTCTTCAGAAACTGCGCTACCTTCTTGACATCGGTGTCATTTCTACACGCTCTTCGTCGATTGAGGGTGAAATCTCAAGGTCCAAATCTTGGTGTACACAAACGGAGACTACGGAGGCGTTAATAAAATTAGTGAACCAAGCAAGGGATGTAATGGAATCCACAAGATCGTAAACTGGAGGGTTAATGAGCGCCAGTGAAGTTATTTTATCTTATCAATATCGAAATGTGTTATGGAACTTATGCCGGTGAATTTTACTCCGCGACCATCGTTGGCGTCGTGCTCCATGTGTACATACTAATGTAGTTCCCTTGACGTTCAAGCTTTTCGATAAAATTGTACACTTGGCCCTTGCGGTAGCATTCAAAAATGTATTATTCATTAAGTCAGCTGCACACTTTTGAGAACCTTCACACTGAGCTTCACTAATGAGAATGAGCGAGCCGCGGCAATCTGTTCGATTTGACTTTTCGGAAACTGCGCTACCTTCTTGACATCGCTGACATTTCCACCCGCTCTTCGCCGATTGAGGACGAAATCTCAAAGTCCAAATCTTGGTGGACAGAAACATTTTCGGCTCCAAAATCTTGCGGTATTCTTATGATATCTCCAGGTTCCCCTCATGACCACATGTTATCGCTTTCGAAGGATTCTGATCCGATTGAGAAGAGTAATCATCTGTATGGGCTTTTCGAAAAATGCTCATCGATCTCAATCTTTCTTCTTCTGTGTCGACGTTTTTTTTTTGTAGGAGCGCTGCCGTTGCGCCAGTTTGGGAATCCTCCAAGAAGACAGTATCGTCGATATATTTAAGGATAATTCTGGGCAATAACATTGAGTAGTGCCGTCAAGTGACTCATAATTGATGCTTGTTAGGTACTGAAAGGTTTGTTGGCAAAAGTTTGTGCGAAAGTAATAATGTTCATTTGGGATCGGAACAGAATCACGGCAACAAAGTTCTGAACATCTCACGGCAAGTATAAGAACGATTTTCTATCTAATATGTTTTGGATACAAGGGCTGCACTTTCCCATGAAAACAATAGATGGTTTCCTAAAGAATTTGGGGACCGTATGTTAACGAATTTTGAATTGGAGCGCACTCTTTCGAAGTGTTTCCCGGTTCCCGAACTATATCCTCTTTTAGGAATGCTGCATAGCAGATAAAGTAGAGCGAATGACTACTTGTGGAATATGAAATTAGTGGCAGGAAGAAAGTGGGGCTCTCCAGCCCAACTTGAGAGAAACAGTCGACGATTAATATGGCATGGATTGCTCATTTGGCAAATTTCTCGATTCACAGCCAGGTAGCTCTATATTGGGGACTCCAAAAGAGTGCTGTCCCTATAAGGCGGTCAGCCTTTTTGGAGTCCAGAATGATGACGCATCGCTTACGTGTCTAACCTGTTAAATGCTGTACAGTGACATGCTTTGACATGTTTAATGTCGTACTATTATGTACCTTGGTCATGCACTAAAATGAAAATAATACTGAACTTACCTTCAATAGATGCATCGCAGAGGTGATTCTTACGGACCTCGTACCCCTAGTTTGGGTGAATTCCAAATAAGACCAAAACATAACAATTCATACGATTCCGCGCAAACAACCAGTACAACCCTCCCAAAAGGTGAAAAACTGCAATTATGCACCCTAGGAACGACGCCGTTGCTACTCATGGCTTTACAAGATCGTACCTGTACAGGATATGCACGGTACGCCACTGACACGAAAGTGTTGTAAAGGCATGCCATTGTACAGTATTTAACAATTTAACCACTCAGACACGAAATCGATGCTTCATCATTCAGCGCTCTTGGAATGCCCCTACCCCTCCTCCCCCCCCCCTCCCCCGCTTCATTGCGATACCACCTGTAAAAGTTAGCTCAAAAATTGGTGAAAAGTGATAAAAGACTTAGTTAGCCCTTAATACTCATAATGGGGTGACGACTACTTTACCTCGATTCAAAACTCAACAAAGTGTAGCATTTTCAAATCTGCGAGGACTTTCCTCTGACATATGACAATTTTACAGTGACAAATCTTTTCTCTCACTTTTTCACTGCTGCTCCGAAGATGGCCAGCACTAGAGGAAGATGTACCAAGGTGGTAAAAAGGGAGCAGGTTGGAGGTTAGTAAGAATCGAAATACTTTCACGTCGTCAAATAGAGGAAGTTTGTGTAATGTCTGCTCAGTGGAAGATAGATTTCGAACAATGACTCCAATGTTTGACTCGGTAAAAGATCCTCCTCAGAATACTGCACATCCTTCCTGACAGTATTGAATGTTTGAATTTCGGTGAGTTCGAAAATGCTCTTATAATATCATTGAAATGAGTACAAATGTAAATTTCTGAGTAAGGGAGTGACTAAAAACAATTTGGCATCGTCACACGCAGCACCACTCAACAATCTAATCAGACGCGAAAGGTATTAGAGCAAAGATGGTTATTGGCGCGCTGATTTCTTATTTCACGATCTCGGATTTTTTGTAGGGCATTTAGTATTTCCTCACAATTTCCTCGTCAGTGAGATTATATATAGAGGCGAGCACTCGATGAAGGGAAGACGACCTATTCCAGAATATAGATTTTGATGGTGTGCATCAGCTTGGTAACTTACCGTCGTTTTTGGTTGAAGCTTCCGTGACTAAAAACACACGTTTCAGTTCGTTTATACGTCGATGTGGAATATTATAGTTACTTACCTTGAGCGGTGTTGGATTTGCCTGAAAGAAGTAATGACTGCATTTGACCAAAGGCTTATAACTTTCATTGAATTCTATTGTAAAGCGCATCCTACGTCTGCGAAGAAGTGAGTTCCACTGATTGTCACGGGTATCGTCACGAGAGGATTTCTCGCCGCGGCGTCTAACGCTATGCGTGCAAGCTGGGAGTACCGTACTTGCTCCCTCACCTAAAATAAGGCACAGGACGGAACAGTCGCCCTAAAACCGATCTACAGACGCCACCCCTAGCTTCTAGCGAAATACTATTCTGACGATGGATGGGAACTGTTGAAAAATTACAAGCCTCTGCAGCAAGTCATATATCGGAAGAAATTTTTCTGCTATTTCCGCTTTACAGAATGGCATGCACAGCTTCTCTGTTCGTAATATTGGGGCCAATTTTCAGGTTAGCGAAGTGGTTGGTCTAATCGACGAAAATGGGCCGCACCGGTAATTTATTAAAAAACTACCTTTCACTTCGGAAAAATCAATTAATCATGTGTCTCATACTTAGCTCCGACGTTTCCTACAATTTCCACCAATTGGTTGCTCGAAACGTCGTGTCACTCTTTTTTCAAATTTGGTTTTGTCACCACAACTTGGTGATTTTTGACAATTTCTTCGAATCGAGCAACCGAATTTTCTCAATTAGTCCCTTAGGAGTGGTATAATGTCAAAAAGGGGTAGTGAGCAGAGACGAGGAAACATTATCGAGCGGAATCCTTGACTCTCTGTTGAAAAAGTGAATTGTGAAATAATAACGAGTGGACCTTACATGGTTTTAAAATTCAATATGAATGGCAGCCAAAACAGAATCGAGAAATATTTTCGATAGAACAGAATTAATCCTAACGAATGGTCATAAAGAAAGTGTTCATACATGAAGCATGAAGTGTTCATGAAGCATAAAGCAAGATTCATAAAGCAATGCTGAGCAAGAGATTTTAGAGGAAAATTTTATTTTGAATAAACATGAGTGCCTTCGGAAAAAGAAATTCAGAAAAAACGACACGACTTCTCCTCGATCAATCAACTATTGGAAATTGCGCAAGAGCCGAGGGCTAAGCGCGGAACACATGATGCGCTGATTTTTCTAAAGTGAAATCTAGTGTGTTTATTAATTGCCGGTTTGGTCAAGTTTTGTCGGCTGAACCGACCCCCTCGCCCCAAAGACTGAGCTTTGCTTTCATAGAGCAGAGAGATTCTTCCGAACATTATATAAAAGCTGCACGAATTTGTACTCTCATAAAAAAAATTTTCTTTTCAAAAAAATACGACTTTACTTATGGAATGACCCAATGGGAAGCGTGAACTATGCATCTTAAATGAGCTACAATGCAATCAAAAAACGCACCCTTGGTACGTTCCTTATTGTGTTCGCTTTCTGAAATAGTACGAAATGAGCTTCGATGTAAACAGTAAAGGGTCACCGTTATCTCGAAACATAAGTCTTGCGGCTATCCTACGTTCCAAGCCAAAGGAGGCTTGCGAGTAGGTGCGCTTTCACCTCCCTAAGGTCTTTTACTTTTCACTCAAACATAATTTGAGTTTATGATCACACTCTACTCAACAATGCACTTGAAGGTGCTAAATGGCTCATCGCACCCGCCGACCACATCAAATACCAGGCCGCAGGAAACGTTAGCAATCCTAGGGTGTGTGTCATTAGGGCAGAAATTCGCGTGGCCGCATTTGGCGCGCGACGAGATGGTGCGCGACTTCTGGAGCGATGAGCGTAGAATACGGCGTGGAGCACCTTCATCGCTTTAGGACCTATCCCTCGCATAACTCGCACTATTCCGTCGCGTACGCCTACGCGTCGTGCCGCAACGCGAACTTTCTGTCCTAATAGAACACACCCAACAATCCCCTACTGCCCTCATTGCTGCGTTCACGTCGCAAAAGACGCACAACTACAGAAACACACTATTCTCAAGACCCGTGGAACCGCGAAAGGAACTGATCCACATGAATTGTGCTGAAATGTTGCTTTTGATTTCACAATGTGTACTACTCTTTCATTTTTTGTAAGTACTTCGAATGAATCTCCTATGAGAGAATGCTACAGAAACCGTATTCTTCACCCAAAACGAGTGATGTGTGTCTACTAGTGGCGAAGCCTCAAACGTACCTTGAAATCTACATCAGTGTCTTCAGTGCCACCTGTCGTCTGACCTTGCTAAATGAAAACAGGTATGATTTTAGGAAAGTCACTTTACGCCTGCTTTCCAGCTGTCATGCTTACCACATCGCGAGTTTGTTATCGCAAAAGTAAGCCGTTCACACCGTGTGCTAGACGGCTCCTAGTACCGCTTGAAAGCATCGGCATCGGTAAGGAGAAAGTGAGAACTGGGGAAATATGTTCTCTAAAGTCGAACCTCCCTCTCCGAAATAGGTATATGTTTTGAAATTCGCATTAAAAAAAGGGCGCGTCGACTACTGCAGCACGGCGTGTCGTTCCGCAGCTCATCAGCCGGCCGAATTGCCGGCGAAGAATCGCGGCCGGCAGGTTTTGCCTCTCAGCCCGTCTGCAGTCCACCCGTGGCTGGTGACGCAGAGGGGTGCGAGAACGAAAGGGGGTTGGGGCCGGGTTCCTATTCCTCGTTTTTTCACACTTTTTTCGTTCTTTCTCCATTGTTACGGCTCACTGCTGAGGACCTCTACTTTCACATTTCACAATCTGCCGAATTTACCTCTTCCGGTGACTTCAAAGGTGAAGGGCCCACGTATTCTATCAGCCGCTACTGGAGTGTAGTGTAATGGCATCAAAAACTCAGCCATAACGGCCAAAAATGTAAAGATGTGAGCGGAACGCTTACAGTGACTACATCAACGTTAGTTCCAATATCAACAATCTCGTTCAGTGAAGGGTCGAACTGGATGTTTTGTATGCTGTTTTCTGTCTGTCCTTCGCATGCATGCCTCTGGAACAGCAAAGCTACACATCATTACAAATCAACATTCGTAAAGAAGAAGCTGCAAAGTCTTTTCATGAATCCCTTCTCATCATCCTGTAACCCAGCATATGGCTGACATACCACTGGTCCTTCCACCTTCCTGTGATGGACTATAGCGCCACCATGTGAGAATTTTGTGGCGTATAAATCAGCTGATTCCATCTTTCGAGGTTGCTTCGCCTGAATATTGGCCGTTGTTCCATTAGAGGAAGGAATGTTGAGTAGTTGCTGTGATAGAAGGACCTTACCAGTTTTTTACCCTTTGTGGACTGTCTGGGTTCTGAAAATAAAGTATTTTTTATGGTTGTTTAGTAGATTTTTAGTGCTAAGTGTTACGGAGGCCAGGGAGGTACATAAGGGTGCGCAAGTCATGGGTGCCCCCTGAATTTGAATATTATAGTCGTTCCTCCATTTCTTATCAGTTTTACAAGAAAGGAAGGGGAGTGTGAGGAGTTAATGCCATAGTTGTTATCATCGAGGAAAAGGTCTTAAGACGTGGACTGCTCAATTCGCGCATGCCATTTTCGTCGTCACACAATTAAAGGAGCTCGAGAAAATGGGCGACTCTTTCTTACTTAACCTTGAAAAGATTTCCAATGGACTGTCTCAGCTCATAATAGGTATGAGCAACGGGAAAATAATACCGTAACGTTTGATCTCTCGCTCCCGTTCGACATCGACCATAAATACCTGAGCCAATCATGTAATACAGTCCGCACAGTGCGTCCACATCGAGTGGGATTAGGAATCAGCCTTGGCCCATTTAACCGCCAAGGAAAGACTTCTATGCAGAAGACGTCGCTGATATCATTTAGAATTTTGGTCACAGTGCGGTTGTTCTCCATTACTGTGATCATATTAAAACTAACAGTATTGCCGTACTTACGTTTCTTTTGGTTTCGGCGACGAACAACGATGGCGATTATCACAATAGTCATGCACAGTATTATTATGACACCACAAATAGCCGCGACAACTAATCTGCAACGTATATTTTCTTGTGCAATTCAATGTGGTCGTAGACACAAGACAAAACTAAAGATGTGAAAGTGAATGAAGGTCTTCTTTTTCGATTTTAAATTGAGGCTGCTGTTAGGCCGCTTCCATACTCAGAACCAGTAGTGTGTGGCTGCCTTTACAGGCAACGAGGCAGAGTGGCACGGGGAGGTGCAGTGGCAACGCAGGTAGCGAGACAGGGTGGCATAAGCGAAATCGTAGAGACACGCAGCCACGCTCTGCAGCCGGCACCGCAGAGTATGATCACGGCCTTGCACTTTCATCTTGTGACTCTGTAGTTTATATTGCTGCTGGTTAACCTGCCTTAAACCACTTCGCATAGCTACCCACTAATCGTTCTCATGGTCGATGGAAAATGATTAGGTAAAATATGGACAGCTATGTCGTGTCGAAGTGCGGCGTGTCATGTATAGAAAGTGCGCCGAGCTGCCATGTGTGATGCATACGGTATTGTACTACGTTTTGAGGAAACCGCACACATGGGCTTCACTGTTCCAACAAACGACTTCAAAACATTTTTGAACCTGTTGCGGGACCAAGGCGAAGTGCAATTCACCGTGGGGCCTGTAAACACATATGCATATAATACACTAGTTTGCCATCAGTACGTAATTACACAGCGCATTCGTTTCGAATCCCAACTGACATTCAGATTTACACCAATGTGCGTGCGAAGCACCTTATGCTAATCTGTGCACAGTCATGATATTTTTGACGGTTCTTCAGAGAAATCGTGCACAGAAAACAGGCACAGAAAAAATGAGTTTCTCCGTAACCCATACATTTATGCCGTATACCCTTAATAACGGCCGCGTGCAAAATTCCACGAGAAGAAGTGAGAATCCGACAAGTGGGAACTCCGACTCTCCACAGGGTCAAGCGTCCAGTTGAGGGAAATTTTCAAAAAATACGACCCCCCCCCCAAAAAGGAGCCCCCAATACGACCCCCCTTCCTGGCTTAGGTAAAAATAATGTCCAGAGGGATGCCCCCTCCTCCCCCCCCCTCATTGTGACAGCACCAGATGAGCTTCCCATGCATATACTCGAAAAAGCATTCTACAAACTATTATATTATGGACACACATTGACTGATGTCCATCAATGGGCTGTGATTGAATAAAAACTGAATCAGTAATAATGAAGGCACGAGAACTGGACAAGTCTAGAAATGATCCAGAAGGGGCTCTCGATAAAAAAACAAAAACAAAAGACTGTTACCTTTGAAGTTTCGTTTCAGGCGACGGGCGACCGCCCGTTTCGGGCGACGTGCGAAGCGGTCGCGTTGGAGCGCGTTATCTTATTATCACCCCATACTAAATTCCGACATTATTAAAACACTTCAAACTTTACCTAGAGCCCATCTTTCAAGCAGCTGTGACCTGTTTTCCCAATAACTTCCTTAGACCTATCTATTGACTACTTGCTTTCCCTTATGGTTGCTTAGTTCTCGATATGGGTTTCCAGTTGAGGGTTAGTTGAGGGGAATTTCGGAGTGTTTCACTTCAAATGACCATAACTTCCTTCAAACTTAACTACATGAGTTCGTTTGGGTGAAGCGGAGTCTGCGAGGTTTTTGCTTTCGAATGACTACCTGAGCTATGCCATACCTCTGAAAGGAAGCAAGTTATTTTGAGGGAAGCCAGTTGAGGGCCAGTTGAGGGGAATTTCGGAGTGTTTTATTTCAAATGACCATAACTTCCTTCAAACTTAACTATATGAGTTCGTTTGGGTGAAGCAGAGTCTGCGAGATTTTTGCTTTCGAATGACTACCTGAGCTATGCCACATCTCTGAAACGAAGCAAGAAAAATTCAGAAAAGCTAGTTGAGGGGACCTTTTTTTCGTCGAATTTGCGAGATCTTCTCACGAATCTTCCCTAAAATCGATTCATTGTTGCTGAAATTTTTCCAGTATGCATCCTTCGCTCTCGGAGGCCTAGTGGGAAGGCGAAAAGCGTCGGTCAGCTTTTCCGTGGGATACGCCATGCATGGGGATTTCATCCACATTCTCAATGAATACAAACGTTTCTCCGGTCCGCATAGTGGCCGCCAACACTAGATTACGTACTTGCGATCGTAGTAAGATATGGAAGAAGTCCATATCAGCTAATTTTCCGCTTTCATCCCACTGTTTTTGGAGTGTCCATCCACGGTGGTACCCGCTGATAGATATGCTTCCCACGACTTATCGGTGAATTCCGGAGGTGTCTCTGTACGTGATTTCGGTGTCAGCGGACCAACAAAAGAGTTATTGGTACTGGCCGGTTTCGTTGTGAATTGCGCCATGCATGAGGTTTCCATGATGATTAAGTTAAACTAGTTTTGGGTAAACCCATTTAGTCAATTTGATCACTTCTCCCTTTACACTTTAGACCCTTACCCTGAGAAATTCTGCTGATCACTGCCTACCTCGACAATTACGTTCCTCCCCCTCCTAGCGGACCAAATACGACCCCCCCTGTTGAGGATTCCTCAACGGAGGCTTGACCCTGACTCTCCATCTTCAACCGCGGCGGATGCGAAGGCGGGGCACTCTCTCGGAGGCCCCGCCTTCTCTTTTCCCTGCTCCTTTCCGCCACTTTGAAGAGTTTTATCTCAGTCGGTTCTCACTTTTCTCGTGAGACATTGTACGCGGCCGTTATTGAGGAAATACAACACAAATTATGGGTAACGGATAAACTCATTTTTCCGTGTACGGTTTCTTTAACGATCTCATCCGCTGTGGAGCTCATCAGAACAGGGCTGGCACCACTAATGAGCTCACAGTAAAGGAACTTCGCAGAAATTCGGGGCAACGAGGTCGTATCTAATGCTGCTTTCGATGACACAATCGCAGCGAACGATTTCTTTTGTCGACTAAAGTGCAGGCATTGGATTGGAGTGTAACTCGGAGGCAACTTCGATGATTCCGAGTGCATCACTGCCTTCTTTGGTGAATAACTGACTGACTCAAAACGGGAGTGTGCCTGTTTTATAACTTGAGGATCAGTGATGAGGGTGCCGGGATCATACAATTTAGTCAGTTGAGGCTCCTTGTGTCTCGTCCCGATGCCACTTCCTTGCCTTCTACACTCGAGGACTCGTCGGCTCTACATTTTTATCATGGCCCCTTCTTTAGCATTTCCACAGTTTTTGTAAGTCCTTTTCATCACAGTGACGGTTCTCCAAAGATATGTGCTTTTCATTCGAAAGCACAAATACACTTAGTTGATCTTACGTCATTAAGCAGTGGATTACAATTATGACCACTTATGTTAATGCCATTTATAGACACGGAATGAGTGCGTAGGCCTCCCACTTTTCCTTGAAAAATATCTTTCAAATGCTGCATTAGATAAATCAATCCGAGAAGCTGTTTTTCATGTGAAGGCTTTTTTATATTAATGAAAAGCATCTGCATTAAGTTTTCCGCTCGACTTTCTTAATACGTACGGTAATCTGAACTGGAGTTGAAGACACCGTGAGGGGACAATTGTAGCTCACAGTAAGACCTACCGTAACTATCGTAACGTTTGCAGTTCGATAGGTTGCACACATTGCCCTTACCTGGCCTTGGTAAGACTTCGACTGTGAATTCAATGCGTTTACCTAATCACGAGCACTTTTTTCTTACCCTTTCGCTTATTCTATCATCAATTGTTTCATTGATTGGCGCTGTTTGCTGCATCCTTATTTCACATCATCATGAATGAATGGAATACTTTTTACAAATCAGCAAATGACGTCCTCTACAGCGAGCAACTCGAAAAAGTGATGTTACAGTTCGAAGAAATGCGCGGGAGATACAAGTACAGACCACAACGTCGCATTTTTGAATCCGGGTTTGCCCGCTGATTATCGCTTTTGACCTCGAATATACATTTCAAAATGATGATTTCTTCCCATCTTCCCTTTACTCCCGAACCTCCAAATTCCTTCAACAGCGACGTGTATTAGAAAAACAAGCGCATAACGTTTTTTGTTTTCACACTTATGTTAGTAGACTCATCCATCGGAGTAGCCAATTATTCATAGATTCTATGGTTCTTATGAGCATATAGTAGTTGTTATCGTCATAATATACCAGTTGGCTGGCGCACACTACTGTGCGCGAAACACCATGTGCGTTAGTAGGTCGGCCTGTATTGCTCTTTTTCTTGGGGACATAGTATTTCAGTGCAAACCCAGCCCACCGTGGGCGGAGCTTAAATTGGTCCATGTGTGGTCTTCACTTCTTGTCCCATGCTACCCATCCAAAGGTCCCCATCTCCACGGGTCTTTTTTCATGTACGTCAGAGCTCCGCCCACCACTACAAATGCTCCTCCCGCTATGCCCTGCATTGTTTCCTGACATTCAGAAACTCATCCCTTACCTTGATCCATCTTCTCCCTACTGGGGCACATTCGAACCCAATCAACAATTTTTGAAGATTCCACGGTGGCCCCGCCCATTATGGGCGGAGTTTAACTTGGTCCATGTGTGTTCTTTACTCAGTGTCCCATGCCCTGCCCATACCGCATTTGTCCCATCTCCACAGGTCGTTTTTCATGCAACGTCCAAGCTCCGCCCACCACTACAAATGCTCCGCCCGCTGTGCCCTGCATTGTTTCCTGACCTTCAGAAACTCATCCCTTACCTCGATCCATCTTCTCCCTATGTTTGGGGCACATTCGAACCCATTCAACAACTCTTGAACTTTCCCAGCGCGCTCCGCCCATTATGGCGGAGCTTAACATGTTCATGTCTGCTCTATAATTCTTGTCCCATGCCCTACCCATACCACATTTGTCCCCATCTCCACAGGTGGTTTTTCATATGATGTCCAAGCTCCGCCCACTACTACAAATGCTCCGCCCGCTGTGCCCTGCATTCTTTCCTGACCTTCAAAAACTCATCGCTGACCTAAATCCATCTTCCTCCTACGTTTGGAGCACGTTCGAACGCAATCAACAATTTTCGGGCTGAAAACCAAACATTTCGGTGCACTCCCCGCCCACCGTGGGCGGAGCTTAAGTTGGTCCATGTGTGGCCTTTACTTCCTGTCCCATGCCCTACTTATACCACACTTGTCCCCATCTCCACAGGTCGTTTTTCATATAATACCTAATTTTGTGACAGACAAAGGGACGGACAGAGGAACAGAAAGGCGAAGCGTTTTATATATAGTGAGGATAATAACGCAACCCAACGTTCGCACTTGAACACTAATTAATTTCTCATTATATGGCACTCATTGGTGAACTTACAGACATATAGACGGATAAATCGACCGACAGATAGGCGGACACACAAAATAGTAATATTGGTGGTTTAGGATATTAAAAGGGATTATGAAATGGCTCACCCCATATACTCCTTATGCGACGAAGGCGGTCGACGAAAGAAAGGCCTCCCGGTTCGTCTTCGTCCATCAGGCACTCCTACGATGACTCTAAAAACAAAATATCAGCTTATTACATTACTTCTTACTCACTTTTTTTGTTAGAATTCACATCATTGAATTACTAAATAATAGTGATTATACAACAATGTAAAAAACTTACGCATCCTTGTCCTTCGTCGTTGTTCTCTGAGTGCTTGTCATGTCAGTATTAACGGGAAAAGTCAGCAAAGTCTCTTTGGGAGTCATAGGGGAAATAGTTGAAGGTGGAGGAAAAGTGAGAGGTGGGGTCGTGAGGAAAAACACAGGTGGAATGTTAGAGGCTCTGGTTGATTGTGCTAATGGGGGTGGAGCTGGTGGTGGCTCGAATGTAGGTGCTCTGGCTGTTAGGGTGGAGGTGTCTGTGAAGATGAAGAAGGGGATGGAGGTGGTGGTGTCGATGTCGGGGAAATCGGTTAGGTGGGGTGGAGGTCGTGGAGGTGTAGGTGGGTTTGCTTTTGTTGGAAATGGTAATGGTGGGAAGGATTGGATTGAAGAAGCAGACGAAGTTTCCACAGGTGGTCGTGGAGGTTGTGGAGGTTGTGGAGGTTCTGGAGGTTCTGGAGGTTCTGGAGGTTGTGGAGGTTGTGGAGGTTGTGGAGGTCGTGTAGGTTGTGGAGGTGGAAGTGGGATTGATTCTGTTGGAGAAGGTAATGGTGGGGAAAATTGAATTGAAGAAGCAGTCGAAGTTTCGGCAGTTGCTCGTGGAGGTTGTGGAGGGTGTGGAGGTCGTGGAGGGTGTGGAGGTCGTGGAGTTCGTGGAGGTGGAAGTGGGTTTGCTTCTGTTGGAGAAGGTAATGGTGGGGAAAATTGAATTGAAGAAGCCGACGAAGTTTCGGCAGATGTCAGTGGAGGACGTGGAGGATGTGGAGGACGTGGAGGATGTGAAGGACGTGGAGGATGTGGAGGTCGTGGAGGGTGTGGAAGTCGTGGAGGATGTGGAGGACGTGGAGGATGTGGAGAACGTGGAGGATGTGGAGGTCGTGGAGAGTGTGGAAGTCGTGGAGGATGTGGAGGTTGTGGAGGTCGTGGAGGCCATGGAGGTTGTGGAGGTCGTGGAGGCCATGGATGTTGTGAAGGTCGTGGAAATGGTGGAGGTGAAAAAGGGTTTTCTTCTGTTAGAGGACGTAATGGTGTGAAAAATTGGACAGGCAAAGTTCCTGCAGGTGATCTCTTCTGGACGGGTCTTCCTAAAATATCCGAAAAGAGATTCATTTGTTTTGCTGTTGACAGTCTTCCTTCAGACTGCTGTTGTGTCCGGTGCGCAACAACACACTGCTATCATTTCTTTGAGACTCGATTATGAACTGTAGCGCCTTTAACTGTACTCCTTTCTATGTGCGGGTCAGACGTTTTGAGGGGTGATCCATCACGAGTAGTCAGTGGAGATGCGCTATTGGTGGTGGAACCGTTTCAATGCGGGCATCAACCCTTGAGCCCTTACTTATCACCGCTTTGACTATCACATATCACCACGCGTATCACATGGTGGTATTACTATTATTATCACATGGCATAGTGCTAGAAGGACTTTGCAGTACAGAACTCCAGCAAATGCTTTTTAGGTGAATATCTGCTCTCTTTTCGGATGCTACGGTAGTTTAAGGCAGCATCAGGGAAAATTCGAAGTGTAAAAGAAATAGTGAGTATGAAAGTAGAGATGCCTAGTAACAGGACAAAGGAGAAAAAACGGATGGAAATGGCCAAATAAGCGTGAAAGAGAACCCCCTTCCCACCGTTGATTCTCAACGCGTCTCCGTGAAGAGGCGGGTAGTCCGGATTAGTTTTCCATTGGCATGTTGTCAAATCAACACAAGGGAATGTTTGGAAATACGACAGCATCTATTTTCTGGAGTTAACTTCAAGCTTAAATTGCGAAAGCTCGCTGCAACACCCTCGATCCCGCCGCATCTCCTTGGTCTCTCCCACCCCAGCGAATTGGAAATTACGTCACCGGAGGCGGGGTCAGTCATCCAAAGGCGTCAGAGGCTATCCGTTACGGCGTTTCTACAGCTCGGAGGCGCGCTTTTCACTGAAATTTCGCCACGGATAGCCTTCTTGGATCTATAGTTTCCATGGAGGTGACTTCTTTTAGAGGATGCTCATGAACCACATCACCCTAATGCTGTCTTTAAGGAAACCGGAAGGTGGCAAATTTGGCCTGCGGGTAGACCTACCGTAACGCTTGCAATTGTATAGGTTGCACAGGCAGTGCACACACGACACCTTGCTAAGGCCGCGGTCATACTTTGCGTTGTCTGCGGCAGGGCCTGGCCGCGTATCTTGCGTCTCCACACTGCCTCGTTGCCTGCGTCATCTCTGCACCTCCCCCGTGCCACTCTTTCTCGCTGCCTGTGAGAGAGTGGCACAGGGGAGGTGCAGAGATGACGCAGGCAACGAGGCAGTGTGGAGACGCAAGATACGCGGCCACGCCCTGCCGCAGACAACGCAAAGTATGACCACGGCCTAAGACGTCAAGTGCGAATCCAGTGGATTTTTGTTTATCACAAACGCCTTTCGCTTATTCTTCCATTGGATGTTTCACTTGATTGCTGTTGTTTGTTGTTTCACTTATTTCACATCATCATGAATGAATGAAATACACCCTACGAGCAACAATTGACATATTCTACAGCGGGCAACTCAGGAGGGTGATGTCGGAGTTTGGAGAGATGCGCGGGAGATGCGAATTCAAACCACAACGTCGCACTTTTGAATTCACTATGCTCTACCGATTATCGTTTTTGACTTCGAATGCTCGTTTCGTAGTGATCACTTCTTCCCATCTTCCTGTTTCTTCGGACACCTCCCGTTTTGTTTGAAGACGCTGGGAGGTGGCGATTTTGGTTTAAAGACAGCATTAGGGGTAATGTGGTAATGGAGAAATCCCTACAGGAAGTCACTCAAACGGTAGTCTGGGCCTAAGAAGGCTATCTGTGGCGAAATCCCGGTGAAAAAGCTTCCCCCCCCCTCCAAGCTGTAGAAACCCTGCGAAACGCAGCAACCGTGCAGCGGTTCCGCCTCTTGGACACAGCGATCCCGCCTCCCAATGACGCAGTTCCTGATTGAATGGGGTGGGAGCGGCCAAGGAGATGCGGCAGGATCAGAGGTTTTGCGGCGCGCTTTCGTAGTTTCAGCTTTAAACTCACTCAAAAAAAAATAGATGCTGTCGTATTTCCAGATATTCCCTCGTGTTTACTTGGCAACATGCCAATGGAAAACTAGATCGGACTACCTGCCTCTTGACGGAGAGGTGGTCTGCGTCGAGAATCAACAGTGGAAAGGGGTGCCAATTTTCGGGTTTTTGGTCAATTCCATTCGTTGGTCCTTCACTGTCCTGTTACTAGGCATCTCGACTTTCACAATCACTACTTCTTTTCTTTTTGTCTGACTTTCCCCTGATGCTGCCTTTAAGTCAATAGTCCCTCTCTTCGCTCCGATCGCGGTAGACAACGGGACGGACATTAATTGCGAGGCCCCGCCCCCTCGGCCACCACTTTGAGAAGCTGTATCTCAGCCGAATCACTTTTTACGTAAAACTATGCATGCGGCTCTCATTAAAGGTAGTATCAGGGGAAATTCGGACGAAACGTAAAAGAAGTAGTGAATCTCAAAGTCGAGATGCCTAGAAAGAGGACAGTAGAGAAAAAGGGATGGAAATGGCCGGAAACCCGAAAAATACAGGGTGTCCCAGAATTATGGGTGCCTATGTTCATATTTCTTTGGATTTCTCCATACAAATCGCCCCAGTACTTTTTCTTTCATTTGCTGCTCAGTGTGTGCACAGGATCTTCTTCTACCAGGGTGCATACTTATTGGAGTGAAGCCCATGATATTTTTGAGATCTTAAAACATTTTCGAATTTACTTCGCGGTTGCGTAAACGTTGACCTTTGTCGATTTCGGCGCAAAGATTACGGAAATGTGAATATGAAGAACACCATAATGATGCATTGGCCTCACTAGTCCTTCGGAGCAGTACTTGGTGAGTTTAGCGGCAAGGCGTTTTAGTTTATAGAATCGACCTGATTCAAAAGCACTCCGACCCGATCTGTTCAAATTCATCTCTTTTCAAGGCGTCCGTCAAACCTCTCAAAATCTGATTCCATTGTTCTCCTGTCGGGGTCCTCAACTAAAGTCAAGATCTCACGGAGTCATCTTAGTATGGAGTCGCATAGAGTAAATAGCTCTGGGAAAGATTTGGAAAGGAATGTATGGAGAAACTTGAGTGTCAAGAGCGTTTGAGTGGACAGCCTATGGTGTGACTGCTGTTCCTTGTTACACCAGTTATGAGTGAAGTTGTGAATGAGTTGATTTTTCATTCACTCTATTGACGCCGATAAATTATTGCAATACACTGGCTCCCATAATTTTGGAACACCCTGTAGGACGCCCTTCTCTCGTTGATCCTCAACGCGGACGACCTTTCCGTCAAGAGGCGGATACTCCGAACGAAATTTCCATTGGTGCTGCCAAGTAAGCACAAGGGATGTTAGAAAATACGACAGCATCTTTTTCTTGGAGTGGAGCTTCAGATTAAAAATGCGAAAGCGCGCTGCATACCTTCGATCTCGCCACATATCTTTGGCTGCTCTCATCGTAGTCAACCAGGTAGTCAGCCATCGCGTCGCTCGGAGGCGGGTTCTCTCATCTCAAGGCGTCACCTCTTATCCGTTGCTCCGTTTGTACAGCTCGGAGGCGCACTTTTTTACCGGGAATTCGCCACAGATAACCTTCTTAGGCTCATAGTTTCCATGTAAGTAACTTCTTTCAGGGATTTCTTCGTAACCACATTACCCCTAATGCTGTCTTTAAGCGGTACAACATAGACTTATAGGTAACAGAGAAATTCATTTCTCCGATCACAATTCCCTAAAAGGCAGTATTAGGGAAAATTCGGACGAAAAGTAATAGAAGTAGTGAATATGAATGTCGAGATGCCTAGTAATAGGACAGTGAAGAAGAAACGGATGGAATTGGCCAAAAACCCAAGGACCCCTCCCCATCGTTGTTTCACGACGTGGACGACCATTTCTTCAACAGGCGAGTGGGCCGGACGACTCTGCCATTGGCATGTATTCAGGTAATCAATGCGCAAAAACAGCGTGGAAGTAATACAAAAAACTTGAAAGGCATCCCATCGTTGACTGCAGAAGAGAGGAACAATAAATGAGGATTAAAGGAAAAGAAAAAGTCGCGAACTCTACAGGTAAACAGCAAAAATCAAAAACATTGAAAAAGGTAATCAGCTGATTGGAAAATGGTGTGCGACGCTATGCTGACGAAAGCGCGCCCGATCGCTTCAGCCGCGCCGCTCGCCTTGGCTCCTCTCACCCAGCAGAAGCTCGTCGCCAGGAGGCGGGCTGCCTTTCAGACCCGCAATTTTCCAATCAATGCCTCCTTTTGGGATCCCCTGTCACCCACATTATCCCAAACACTGTCTTCAATGTTTGATCTAAAATCAGTCGCCGATAGGTTTAGCGGACGATACGTTCTGCTACAACTAATATCGGCCCAGGAACGAAATAAGTTCACCCACCGATCGTCTTCGTTGGACTGTAGCGGTTGGAGGGTAGTAGTGAGTGAGGTATCGAATTCCGTCAAACCCTACTGTCATTGGTTTCTTATCAGACTTTAACAGAAGTGTGGCCCTTTATCAGTGTCCCCATTCCAATCAACACACCTGATGGCTCCACCTCAACTCAAAAACGCAACATTTCTGGTGCAACTTGTCGTCTGACGCTGCTGTTCGTACCAGCCCCCGAAGTGTACGAGTTCCTCTATATTATATCTAAAATTTGGTTCGCAACAGTGCTCTGTCACGATATATGAGTTCCGTGGCAAACATTCTGTCGGACACGTACATGCACAGATGGCTCAGCATTTCTCGAGTGATCGTGGCCGATGCTACGTACCCGAATCGATACATTATTTTGCTTGTAGTGCTGGATGATTGCTGATGATGATGCGAGATAACGGCACCGCCGTAATGTATTGAGTCCGAAGCGATTAAGCAGAAACGCTGGTAAGGTATCACATCGCTTTGGGATCCATCCATTGCTGCGCGTATGGCTCTCAGCATTGCGTCGCACGCCGGACGCCGCAACGCGATTTTTTCATAATGACACGCAAGCAATGTGGCGCCACCGCGACAGTGCGATTCCACCGAATCGCTAGAGACGCTAACTGATTCCCATCCTTATTTTCACTTTAAAGAATTCCTCAAGAACACTTATAGTTGGCTTTTGTCGCAGGATGTCTTTTGAGCAGTATCGGTGGTTTTGCGAAGTGATATAATATCCGTAAGTGATAAAGAACTATGATCGACCGATCCACTTCGACTACTCGATGAAATTAGAACTGTTATCAATGTTTTTGTTGATTGAAATGCCAACCAAAACTCAATGAAGTTTTGAGGCAGCGGTAGGGGTAATTCGGTTGTATCATTCATTCCAATCTTTAATAGTGACCGGTGGACGTCCTAATCACGAGAGCTGAGACGTCAAGCACCACGTCGTTTCGATCGATACGGCTTCAATACGATACGACAAGTATCATTCTGCTATCATGCTCATTACTCTATACCTCGCTAATTCTTCGGCAAAGTTGCCCCTGGGAGGCGGACCGAGCCAAGAAAGGCGACTGGAGTGAAAGGCCGTCTCTGCCACAGCTGGAGAGTGCTTTTTTCATGGGGGATCTCGCCGCATATAGGCTCTATAAACCCCTAGTTTTCAATTGATTATCTCCTTTTAGGGGTTTGTTATCACCCACATCACCCCTGCAGTTGAGCGAATATTATCATTGAGCAGGCCCAGAGTTTGCGTTCTGGGCGACGATGAGAAGATTAGGCGATTAGGCGATCAGACAACCGGGAAATCAGGCGAGAAGAACGAAGTATGTATCGATAAGGTGAGTGATACGTCTAATCGCCCAAATCGCAAGCTGAGCAATGCCTTGTCGTCTTGATCTGCTCATGCCGGCCGCTTTTGATACTCTCCCTGACCGTTACTTAGACCAACTTAGCGCGTGCCTCCGTAACTCCGAATTCCGTGATGGCCAGGCAGACAAACAAGCAAGCAAATAAGCGAAAACGAACCGCAGAAAGCCAATTATATATACCAATCAGGGGAGGGATTTAAATCCCCAAGGAACTTTGAAATGAGACCTAGGTGGACCGATAGGGCGTCGAATGCTGATTACATCTATGAAAACCAAAAGTGCAAAGTACGCTCCCAAGCTAGGTAAGAGGGAGCGAAGGTTGCTCACCATGACTCTCGGCGGGCTACCATGCTAGAAGTAACGCATCAGCGAGACTAACCTTATGCACGGCAGTGGCTCAGTGGTCTCGTTCTTACCCTGCAGCTGGAAAACCGTGGGTGTGCCTCCTCGAATGAGCTTTTTGTTCAGTCAAGCAAAGTACGCGGTCAGTGGGTCATTGCAACAAATTTAAATCCCCCACCCCTCCCCTTGCTTCGAAACGGCATTTTATAACTTTTGGCGGTCATATTTGAAGTCAGCATGATCGTATCGATCCACCCAAGTATCATTTCAGAGTTCCGTGGGATGGTAAGATCCTTTCGGATATCATTATAACTGGTTCTTCTAATTCTGGTTACAATCAAAGATAAAGATCTGCAGGCAGAGCAGGAAGAAATTCATGCATGCCTATCAGACAGTCCCGTCCATAGCAACAATGCGCCCCTCCCCTTACCCCATAATAATCGAAGCCATGGTTCCCATACTCGTTCGTAACTCTTGTATATTGTGAAACCTGTACCAGGCTTGAGCAAGTAGATGTTGAGCACGCAAGTTGCGATTCTGAGTTTCAGTTAGCCTCACCTTTGCCTCCACGGTGCTTATTATTTCGAGAACTAGGGTATTCTTCCGTAGGATAGTCGTAGTTAGCTTCCTGGAATTGGTGACTTGGCAATGCAAAGAAAAGTCCAGAAGGCAAGCATTACATATGCATCAGAGTTGTGAACGATCACATAGAACATCAAGTAGAGTGAAACAGACAACTGCATGCTCCATGGACGGAAGAAGAATGACCCCCACTCATTTTAAAGCTCGTTTAAATAAAGATTGTTCACCGTTAATAGATCACCCACTGCTCACTTCTATCATTAACCACAGAGGGGAGTATTCGCGAAAATAACAACACGATTGAAATATGGATCGGCATTCCTCTCCTCAGATTGTGCAGTGATAGTCGCAATAGCTACGACGTGCCGCACGCGGAGATTGCAACGAGAGGTCACTCATGAGCTTGCTTGCCTGTCCATTCACCGCAATTTCAGTGACCAAATCTAAGCAGATATCATCGACTTGAGGTCCTGAACTCACTACTTTTTCGGGGGTACTAGATGACTTCAACTGTTGCCAACTGACCTGCAGAGGCGTCAAATGCTTTTACGTTTGAAAACCAATCAAGTAGAGTTGACTCACCTGCCTTCCTGAAGATTTTTAGCGTCATCAAACCTGAGACTTCCGTGTGTATTCTTTTGCTTAGTTGTGTCCCGTTGTTGCCGGATCTTATGGCGCATCTCTTGTGCATAATAAAAATAAAATAAGTTAGAGCAGGGTTTTAGCGAAATATGTCTCAATGTGTGTAATTCCTTGGAAGGAAAAAGTGGTATCACCAAGAAAGGTCTCCTTGTACAATATATGTATACGTCACAATCATAAGGGAAAGTTGCGACGTTGCGTGTCACAGCTGCTGGATCTCCATATAGCACCGAAGCAAAGTTTGTGAGTTAAAAGGTAAGTGCAAGTGGGGCCCATGCTGTGTTGCGAGAGCCAAACTTGAAACACTTCCACGATGGGCTGCGAGGCCGAGGATTGCGCGATGCGACGCCGCATTGGTTCCTTCTGCACAATGCTCATGTCTCAAGGTCACTTGAGTACTGAACTAAGTATTTCTTCGTACTATCTTACATTATATCTGCGCGCATAGAGCAATAATGAAATAGAATTGTCCTGAATCCGAACATAAAATCGGAATCTTTCACAATAAACGTGTTTACTGCCCATCCCCACACTTCTTCAGAGAATGATTGTCATCATGTGCTAATCAAGTTGCTCGATAGTATTTCCTTGAAGTTTCTACTATTTAGTAGTAGCTGTGAATCAGCTTAACCAGGCAGAATACATTTGCAGTCCAATCAATTTATTGAGGTGTTTCTGTAAGAGTCGTGATCATAGTCGTGATATCGCTTTCGGCATACTTGAAGACGAGTTGCTTGCAAGACACGCGAAAATTCCATTGTGGGATGTGACCTAAAAGTGATCCTTTTTGTTTGATATTTCTCAATCGATATTTTGGTCAGCTATATAACGGAGAACCTTCAAATTATAGCAACATGTCGATCGGGGATAGCGACAAATCTCCAGATTACAGTACTCGATCAGGGTTGATTGGCTGAAAGGATTATGAGAAAAGATTAAAAGATTTTATAAAGTCTATGAAATTATTGAAACATTTTACCCTTCACAAGCGCAACGTGCTACCGTTGTCAGACATGTTCTGGTTCGCATATGCACTCCACACGATCCACATTCATCTGAGCATACCGACCATTCCGACCATGCTAGCCAACTGGCGTCGCTCTGTGGTAATTGAGCTCATTTGAGGGATTCCGGTCTACTGATTTTCATTCATATTTTTTGCTCACCCAAATGAAACCGGTGAGAATTAATAAATTCCCAAAGAATGGCAAAACGGTTAGGTCTTTTCGTGGCCCCATTGAAGCTAATTTTGTCGATTCCCGATGTTGGGAATAGGAGAGCAACAGTGGAGAAGGAACGGCATTCAACTCAAAAATCCACAAAATAGGTCCTTTGTCCTCCTGCTAATTTTCATTGTCGACGTGTTTTCGCACGCTCTGCATCATAGTGGCGGGACAGGGGCCAGTACCAAATGTTGCTTCATCCACTTGCCACACGTAACACGTAGAGACCGTGATAAGGAGGGAGCCTCTAGCACGCTTTTGCGAGTTGCGCCTTATACATCCCCACGTGTTTATTTACAATTTATAAGACATCTCCCAAAAAGAGAATGAGCAACTGGTTACCTCCACACTGCAGACCGCCTTCTTACTTTTAAAAACGATCAAAAAGTAATGGATGAAGGTTTTTTTCGAGCTTCTTGGAAAATTTCCCAAAATGTAGGCAGAGCCAGGCCAACGCCCTCTCTCCAGTGGTTGCTGTTTGAGGACCTCAGTGTAGTGAGTAATCTTGAAAAAGGTTTTAACCGCCTCGATCAACTGAAAAGAGAATACTATAATGACGGTGCTGGTCAAGACAAAGATTCTGAAGGTTGGTAAGTGGATTTGAGGGCACGCCAAGCGTAATCAGATTAGTGGTTTACTTTCTTGGGGCACGTCGGACATTTGAGAACTGCTCACGCTGCACCTTTGTTGTGGGTGCACGGAGCACCCTCACGGTGTTGTGCCTGCTCGAACACAACCGAGCCACGCCCAGCCAAACAAATCACACCAAGCCTTGAAGACAGTACTAGGGGTAATGTGGGTGATGAGGAATCCTTAAGAGGAGTCATTCACTCGAAAACTACGGGTTTGAAAAGGCTATTTGCGGCGAAATCCCTCGCGAAGAGAGCGCCCCTGAGCTGTGGCAGAGGCGGCCTTTTCAGCCCTTACTGTGCTCGGCCCGCCTCCTAGCGACTGATTGGCTGGGGTGGGAATAGAAGGTATCAGGCACGCTTTCTCAATTTTGGCTCGAAGCGCACTCCAGAAGAAGGATGCTTCCTCATTTCCGAAGATCCCTTCGTGTTTGGGACATGGCAACACATCAATAGAAAACTCGTCCGGACTACCTGCCTCTTCACGGGAAGGCTCCACGTCGGGAATCAACGGTGGAGAAGGATCCTACTTCTCAGGTCTTTGACCATTTCCATCCGTTTTTTCTCCAGTATCGTGTAACTAGGCATCTCGACTTTCGAATTCACTACTTTTTTATTTTTCTGCCTAATTTCCCCAAACACTGCCTTTAAAGGGATCGCCCACGAAATAAATGAGTCTTACTGTTGCCCGTAATTTTATGCTGTATTCGCCTAATGACGGCATGGAAAGTTTCACGTGAAAAAGTAAGAATTCGGCTAAGATACAGCACCACAAAGTCTCGGCCTGGTGGGCGGGGTCTCCAAGTAAGTGCGTATCCTGTCGTTCGCAGCGGTCGCAGACGCATTGTGGGAACAGAAAGTTACGTAGGCGATTTCATTCTCCGTTCCCGACTGCGGCGCACGACGGAACGGTGCTTTCCTTGGAGACCCCGCCCAGCCGGCCGAAAATTTGGAGTGCTGCATCTTAGCCGGATTCTTCTTACTATTTCGCGTGAAACTTTAGGCGGTCCTTATTAGGCAACTACTATGTAAATACGTGAGTGACAAAGAAACTCGTTTTTCCATGAACGATTCCTTCGAACGAACAATTTTCAACGTGACGCTCATGTGGAAAAGGAAACTTGCAATAAGAGAAGAGAATTTGATGAAACAGCCATTCCGATGATGTAAGCAGTTTCCACATTGGGAATTGTTCGTCTAAGATCAGGTGTGATTGGTTGGGTGGATGTTTAGAGGAATCGCGCATGGAGAAATGAGTTTCTCTGTTAACCATGTACATATCTATGTTGTATCTGCCTTATAGGAACGGTAGTAAAGTTCCACGCGAAAAAGTGAATATCCGACAAAGATACAGCTCTTCATAATGGTGGTGGGCCCTCAGACCAAGTGACCGCTCCGTCGACTGCTGCAGTCGAACGAGGAGTGGGACTGTTCACGTAACTTGCTATTCCCCTCTACGCATCTCCGACCGTGGCAGACGATGGGACGGACATTAACAGTGAGGCCCCCCTCCCCTCCGGCCACCACTTCAAGTGGCTGCATCTTAGCCGGATTCTTACTTTTTTTCGCGTGAAACCTTGCATGCGACCCTAATCAGTCAAATACAACATAAATATTAGGTAGTCTAAAAAGTCTTTTCGTATTTTTAAATACCGCTTATTCGCTCAAAACTGCTTTCCAGAAAATTTCTTCTGTACATATAGATGTAGTAGAAGTCCACACGCATCTATAGGTATTGTTGTCTTCCATCTCCCGGATAACCCTTTTCGGCAAAATAAAAATATCAAAAGTCACTTCATTTTCAACTCCAATTTTTTTTCTTTGAATGGCTAAGACAGGGAAAGGAAAGGTGATAATCCGATGGAGCAAGATCAGGGCTATAAGGCAGCAATTTTTATCCGCGCTCGAAAATTTTTTAAAAGAAAAAATTCAAAAAATTTTCATCACTAGTGAAAAAATGACTCGCCAAAAAATTCTCGAGCTTGGATAAAAATTGCTGCCCCATCCACCTTACAGCCCTCATCTTGCTCCATCGGATTATCACCTTTTCCTTTCCCTGTCTAACGCCATACAAAGAAAAAATTTTTTATATTTTGTATTGAAAATGAGGTTGACCGTTGATATGTTTATTTTGCCGAAAAATGTTATCCGGAAGATGGAAGACAATAATACCTATAGATGCGTGTGGACTTGTACTGCATGTGCATGTACAGAAGAGGTTGCTGGAAAGCAGTTTGGAGGGAAAAAGCGGAAAAAGAAAATACGAAAAAACTTTTTAGACTACCCAACATATTGGTAACAGAAAAACATTTTTCTGTGCACATTCCGTCGAATTCATGAGGTAACAAACTGCCTCAGGCAAAAACCCTTGAAGAATTGACTTCACCTCATTGCATGCAGATGGAGCGTTGATAGCAGTGGGTACAGTTGTTGTTGTGGTTGTGGTCGTCGGTGAAGAACTTGTCGCTATTGATGTCGTGCTAGTAGTTGTTGTTGGCTGTGTAGTAGTCGTAGTAGATGTCGTTGATGTGAGGGGTGAATCCTGTGAATGTACCATCATTAAACTTTCATCAATTAACGGTCCTATTTTATAGTGGCACATAAAATAAAGTGCACCTGTACCGATAGGAGACTTGGTTTGACTATTTGTACGATTATCGTCCTGGAACCAGTGCCATGGGGCATCGCTTTTTGCAGCGGCTTCTAGCTCTGTCTGGTTGTGTGCCATTAGGACAGAAAATTTGCGTTGCGGCGTCCGGTACACGACGCAGTACGTGCCGTAGTGATCTTGTCTTAAAGTGATGACGGTGCCTCGCACAGCCCCCTCAGCCGTAGTCGCTTCAGAACTCATTAAGTACAGCTGCTCGGCTTCCGCGCCAAACACCGCCACGCGAATTTTCTGTCCTTATACTCTGTCCCAGCTCCATTTATACGGAAACTTTGTGGTAATAGGCGGTTGATCGAAGCAATCGCATATCGTGGAGGTCGTATTTTACCCTTACTGGTGCTCCTTATAATTTGTGCCACCTCAAAATACAACCCTTTTTGGCGAAATAATCCCAGGAGAAGGGATCATCAGTACCGCGTTCCATTCTTCCTTTCTAACCCTGGTGCTATGTTTACAGAACATAACGGACCAAGACCGTTGGCTCTTCTTGTCCGTATGTCCAGATGATTTTACTTGGTCTTCAAATCATTGACACCCAGAACCGGCTTTTTTAGGGGTCACAATGAAACGTCTCTTTCGGAGGGCCGAAGCTGTTAGCACAGGTTCTTGTGCATGGAGAACAACATTTTTCTTGCGCCAGATAAATTGATTTTTGTTTTAACACAACTCCTGAGCAAAAACTAAATTTTGCGCGACCAAGCATCACCACAGGTAATAGAGGGGAAATCCTAGTCGAAGTTGCATCTGTAGAAGTCAGTAGTGGTCCTGTTAACCTCCAAAAAAATTGTGGTTTTCTCCTAAATATTACAACAAACTAGCCAAAAATCGCGGCACCCTATATAAGCGAGCGAAAAGCTTATGTTAGGTGATAAACACTGCTTTGGTATTACTTCCTTAACTGTTTCCAGAGCATCTCAAGGAACGTATGTATGCACTACGGAGTTCATATTTTCATAGAGACTACAATTACTCAGGTTGCTGACAAAGCCAATACAAGAAGCAGATGTCATGTAAAGTATTTAATACAGTAATCAACCCAAAATATTGGGTGAATACACGATAAGGTATCAATAGATGAAGATAAGAATCCTGACAATGAACAAACATTGTAATCGTCCACATTGTGAACAACCAACATACGAAGTGTATACAGATATCAACGTTGCAAAAATTTGCTTTCTTATTGCTTGCAATGCTGTTCAAAAGCGTAGTTCAAGAATCGGACCGATTTTTCGGATGAAATTTATCCCATTATGATATGTTATTCTCCATATACAAGAAAAAAGCTTTTGACCACAACACACTCTCAGACAACCAAAAAAAATTGAGCTCGAATTTCGTGCAATATCATGTCTTGCACGGGGCCGCTCGGAAACGTTACGTTTCAAGGAGGCCCGGGACGATGGAGTTATTTTTAGGCCCGAGGAGGCTTAATCAGTAGCGTAGACCGTGGCCATTTCAACATGCTCCCAGGCATGCCGTAAGGGAATCGTTCACGGAAAATGAGTTCCTCTGTTATCCTTATATGTATGTTGCAGTTGCTTAATAAGGGCTGCATAGCAAAGTTTCACGTCAAAAGTGAGAAGCCAGCTCAGATACAGCTTCTCAAAGCGACGGTCGACGGGGTGAGGTCTCCGAGTGGATGCCCCGCACGGTCATGTGCCACGGTCGGAGACTCAGAGTGAGACTTGAAAGTTACGTAAACCGTTCCACACTCCTCCAAAAGCACTTGACGACGGGGCGGGACACTCGCTCGGGGACCCGACCGTTATCCACATTGGGGGCTGTATCCTAGGCAAATTCCCTTTTTTCGCATGAAACTTTGCATGCGGCCCTTATCACACATAAACATAAATACCATAAGGGTAACAGAGAAACTCCTTTTTCCGTGCACGATTCCTTTAAACCACTAACTAATACTTCTTCCTTTGTAAATTACGTCATCCTCTTCCATAATCTCGGTCCGTATTGGGCACGTGTAATGATTCCATAATCTCGGGCCGTATTGGACACGTGTAATGACTAGCAGGTAAATGAGTCCACATTCAAGTCAGTGAGTCATCTTTCTTGCAAAAATTGTCAAGAGGTTTAAAGAGTGTGAGGATTTTCGCACGACTACGATCGGCGTGCGACGCAGTGTGTGCGAGCTATGCGCGTCGCGGTAGTTGGGTCTTGAAACGATAACACAGCAATGCCAGGGTTGCGATACACAGTTGAATTGTAATCGTTTCGAGACCCATCAACATGGCGCCTTGAGCTTGTCCGCATTGCTTCGCTTGCGACATGCCGCGGTGCGAAATCCTGACATAGGGGTACACAACCGGTGTAACGTCGTCAGTTGTGCCGAGAATGGTTGCGATACACTCACCAGTAAGAAACACTGAGTTGCGTTCATAATTTTCGATAAACGCTGCTGTGACTCCATTTCGCAGCACACCGCAACGCGTCCCCCGCAGTTAATGTTAATGCAACGGTAGTATGATTGGCCACGTGGATGATTGGCCACGTGGCCAATCATCCACGTGGCCAATCATACTACCGTTGCCGCTATTTGTAGGGAAATTGCTCGCGTTTATCTGCGCCCACTCACTGCATTTGGTCGCCAAGTATGAATGCGGCTTTAGGGCAGTAGTATGAATGACAAAGTTACGAGAACTTACTTCGATTGGAATGGGTGTCGTGGCTTCACTCTGGCAGTGCCCGAATAATGGTAAGATCAGGACGACTATCACGTGGCCAATCATCCTCTGCATTGACGAGAAGTTAGTCGATACACTACGGGCGGCTAAGGGACACGAAGATTACAACTAAAGTACTTCTTGCGTTCATTCTTGTTATGCAACGAGAGTGTAGGAGAGCAAGATAACCCGCTTTGGGCAAATGAAGGTGCACGTGTATCGGTGTGGGTGAATCAAATTATATTTTACTTTCCTATCTATCATGGATTACAGAGCCATAATTGATGTTTTCAGGTGATCACTTGGTACCGAACTTTTAGCACTTTACAGATTGAAACAAGAATTATTAGCGTTTTGTGAAATTGCAATTTCTCCGCCCACGCGGCCGGGACCATGTGGCGCTATATGATTGCCAAATTCACTTTTCTTGGAATGCAACATAAGTACAGTAGCGCTCAAAAGTCTTCGGCCAAACACTTTTTTGTCATAACCCTTTTTCTACTTGTCCAAATTTGACAAAGTTTGATGTGGTGCCTGGAACATTGTCAACATTTCCTGCTACTTGAGGGCCGCTTGACTCTTTTCTTGGTTTTTAACAAGAATTTACTACAAAACCGTCGGAGAAAAGGAAAAGGTTTAGTCAAGAGAAAAAGGCTTCCTTTACAAAAAATAAAACTAGCAAGCCTTAGAAAACATCAATATTTTGTAGAAAAACCACGAATTTTGATGACAGCGGCACAATGGGACGGCATAGGTATGACACTCCCAAAAAATAGCATTCAACAACTTAACTTATACCGTTGAGCGTCAAAATAGTACATTTAGTATGCAGTGTCTCCAAGTACAACATACTAAAATTTCTTCTAGATAGATGCAGTTGCAAAAAAGTTACAAGTGAAAAACCCAAGTGGAAGAGCACTTGGCCGAAGACTCTTGAGCGGTACTGTATATGTGTAACAGGGAAGCTCTTTTTTTCCGTGAACGATTCCCTCGAGCATGAGAAGGAGATTGCTTGAAGTGGACACCTGAAATGACCACAGAACACGATATTTGCTTCAGGACCAACTACATACGGTGCCCACAGCTCGTACTCATCTCGTCGCACGCTGTTTTGCGAGATCGTGTCCAAAGATAGACCTATATAAAAGCTGGCAGCATTTATGGTCTTGCCCAATATGGTCAATCGCAAGAACATTCATTTTTCTAAAAAGGGCAATAGCGAGAGCAAATTAGCTTCAGCTTATGCAGCCATTACTAACAATGAGGCGAATATGGACTTTTGATATTGGGATATCGCATTGCGATCGCATACATCGTGTTTGGCGGGAAGCGCACTTTTGACGCAAACTATGAATGCGGCCAATTATTACAGAAGTTATGAAACTGTCAGTGATGACAATAACTCCTCGGTGCTCAGGAAATATGTTGAGACTGACACCAATTTTATCAAATACCAATGCCACTATCAAGCCACACTTCCTCGTGGCTTACTTCCAAATTGTGACCAAGTAATCAGTGAAACCGGCTCTTTCTGATCGATCTTGCGCGTAATTTCTGCAGAGAAGGAGGGGTAACTTCCTTAAGAAAATCATGGGGTTTCAATGAGAAATACCTACATGGAAGAACGATATCCTGAAAGGAACATGCAAAGTCCCGAAAACGACAGTGGTAAAGAAAGCTTGGAAACTCATAAATTAATTGATTGAAAATGTATAGTACGTAACGGCATCCGTATGTTGGCTACGTGCACTGGTTACGGATTTTCAACTGACACGGATTACGACCAATCAACTGGCCATAAATCCTACACCGCAGGGATTGTGCCGTTCGGTGTGCTTGACAATGTTCTTGTTGAACTTTTTGCATAGTACCCGTCACGCAGGATATTTTGGACGGAATCTTTATAATACAGCTTTCGGTACAGGTAAAGGAGCTATCTTAGATCTTCATGTGGTCAAATTCTGGGGATTTTTTAAATCCAGAATGCGTGGCATCAACGGTCACTTAGTAGACATCAATCAAGTTAGAAGAAGTGGCTAGTATCCCTCAGAAACGATGAGAGATAATGCATTTCGTGGTGACCAATCTGGTTCTAGAATAAGCCACGTGCTCTTCAAAATTGGTCGCGCTTCGGTCTTTATACGATGTGCGTGGATGTCACCACACCACCTTCTCCTCCTACCTACCGTTTCGGTAACAATTGCAGTGGTGGTGGTGACAGAGCTTCCAAATTAGTGAGTTAAATCTGAAAACAAAAGAATTTGGGGCTTTATTTACGCAAAGCAACTCCATCTCGCAACTTGATACGGTGAAGAGGTTATTTTTGGAAAATATTCCGATTTGGCTAAAAACTTTCCTCTCGGGAGTAATTTGACCAGTAAAACACGGCAATGACACTCACCTGGTTGAGTTAGCCTCAGCATGACAGGCACCGATGCCAAAATAAGATGTTCAAGGTGGTTTGACTCAATGGAAAAAAACATCAAAGTTCCAACGAAAAGTCGTCTCGCTTCCGTGGCACAAGGATTTGACGGACCAACAAGGCGCTTGTGGCGCGAGAGCCACGCGAATTGGCGCTTGGCGATTGCTATGTCCGTGTTTTACGGGTAAAACCACTCCGGTGCAGGTTTCTGGCCAGTTTGGATCATTCTCAGAAAATCACCTAGTCGACCAAACAAATGCATGCTAGCGGGGCCCTTGACGTCCGTAGTGCTGAAATGCAAAACCCTCTTTCGAAACGAAATAATTGAAATGCGGAAGTGTGTCATGAGATTCTTTGAAGTTGCCAATTTTTGAGCAAGTTCTAGTGAAATGGCGTTCACTTGCTAATGTGGAGCTTCACCGATTTCATTTCTGTGGAGATCGAACGTTTGATGAAGTTCTCTTAGAAACCCATGTAAAATCTATACATATAGTTTAGGGTTATAGTTAGTTATCCTGTAAGCATTTTAAGCTCCTATACCTCTTTTACAATTTTTCATTCCTATAAAGATGATGATTCGAAAGCATGAAATGAATCTGACGGAATGCTCGATCAGACTTCTTTTCCTTACTCGAAAAGAAACAAAAAAAATAATCAGTGACATGCCAAAATTGAACAACACACCTCAACGGTGCCTAAAATTTTCTTATTGCAGTCCATCATGTTTTGTCCTTTCAGGTAAATCCGTTTCAATCACCTGACCCCAAATATAGGTGGATTTCTTCAGACTGGTCGAGATTCGATCCCACGGACCGCGTAAGAGGGACCGCATTAAACCATTCTGCCATGATCACCTAGTTCGTACTTTTTGGCTCATATTTTCCATGAATAAACGCTGCATAATCCACAGCACTTTGCAGGATGGGTTTGGAAAAATTACTATTCTGAAGTTCATAAATACTAAATTTATGAAATGTGTGGTTTCAGTTTGGTTTCAAGTAAGTGCGCGTGTGAGCCCGCACTGACGAAATAACCTTGACCCGATCTGGTACACATAGATCGATACTGTCCAACATCTTTTACCATTTCCGATTCAGCGATTCGATCATTTCGCGGTCGTATTCGGTCAGTGCGGTTTTTCAGGTGGATCGATTGAATCCGCTCTTCCGAAAGATCCCGCTCTTATTCGCTCTTTTCACCTTTTCATTGAGTATCTTCATCGCAACCGGCCCAGGCTTTCCTGGGCACTTCCTGTTGAACGGGCTTTTCAGCTTATTTGCGAAAAGTCGGCATAACTTTATGTGAAATAGGTCAGATTTCCTCTCACTGGTCCTTGTGATCGTAAGGGCAATAAATTCCTAAAAATTCTCATCTTTCTGCTTATTTTACCTGAATCGATCCTTCTTCCTGTGTCCGTGGTTATAAACGTAATTATGTGAATTGCTTCGCCTATAGAGGAGGATATTCCGCAATTTCGCTTTTCTTTCACATGCCTTTCTACTAACTTATTACTACTTTCGAATAATGAATAATTTGAATTTTGAATAACTTCAACTTTTGTTTAGTTTACGTCATATAGTAGCAGTTGAAGGAAAATGGAACACTGCATCCATCATGATTTGTGCCGACATTCGTACTGTTTCGAAGAAACCGCAAACCTTTGCAAAATCTCTCGCGCGAATTAGGACCCTCCAGGAAAATTGAATACTACTCGACTACCCAAGCTAACCTTTATTTGCAGGAATCTTCAAAAATTAAGGCTGGAGGCATCACGTAGGAAAAATTTCTACCCCAAAAACTGGAGCATCATTTATATTCCGTAGTTCACAAGAATCACAAGATACCCGGAAATTTTGTTTTTTCTTTTGATAAAAATATATGAAAAACTAAGAGGAATATCAAATTGTACAGACTACAAACTTTCCAACATCCAGCTTTCGTTATTAGTGCCCACAGGAAGCGTACAAATCATGTCCAGCATAAAGCATGAAAACTTTAGGTTCTTTTGCACGCTCTCATCCTGCATCATGTCATCAAGTAAACACTGGAACGTCCCTCCCACCCGTACATCCTTTTTGCATGGAACTTTGGATATGGTCCTCCAAGATCATGTACAACCCATAAGAAAAATAAGACATAGAATAAGGGGTCCGATTTGCTCGCTAGATGCCATCAAAATATCTGGCATTTGCTCACCTTTGTATGTGCACGATATACATATGCGGATGAAAAGTTGAGTGAAATTAAACAAGTCAATATAGTTAAAAAAATTGCCCTTAGTAATAAATAGCAATACTGATTAAAATATGGCAAAATAATAACAATAGTTTTTAGAGGCGAATACTAATGTCCAAGTCGGCCAGTTCTACACTTCCCATGAGGGTGGTGATTTTTTCAGTACCTGAGAACGAAAAGTTTTTTATCTGTAATGAGATCTGGTCCGAAAAACTGTCTAAGGCCGCTTTCACACTTTGCGCACCGACGACGGCACCGGAGGCGACAACGGCAAATTGACGCCGGCCCGTCGTGGCTGTTGGTGCCGGCTTCGGTGCGCAAAGTATGAACGCGATTTAAACCGCAAGTGGGTTTCGCCTAGTCGCTGCGCCAACTCAGTGCACACTCTTTTTGATTGATGGGTGTCTTGTGGTTTTCTTGTTCTCATATTTATCCGTAGTTTTGATTCCAGCTGTATTCCATGTGCGTCCGTTCCCTTCGCTAATTGTTCTCTATTTTCGATTAAACACTTTCTTCAAGCTGAAGGGCACGTTCACGTGTTGTTCCCATGATTTTGTAATCACATCGGTCTTTGTTCATTGGTATCGCCGGTATTTTTGTCGTCTTCTTATCGCTTGTCAGCGCTTCTTGCAGGTGCTACATTTTTTCTCGCGAAATATCGCGATTAGAGTCTCTGAAGGGAAATGTTTTCCGCAGCAAAAAAAATGAAAAAATGTAGCCTTGCATTTTAACAAGTGCTTCATCTTTCTACCGATGTGGTTGACCAGTAATTCCAATCACTGTAGCTCAGTAGTTCACGGGAATTCTCGTCAGACCTGAACGTATATGTCCGGAGAGCACCATCGATCTCTGATTTAGTCTAAGCGAACTGTGAATGTTTCAGTCAGGAAGTATCCTAGGGGACCGGACAAGTCAACTATATTCACTTTTCTGCCTCTTCTTCCATTTTTCGTTGATCTGTAGCCAATAAACTAAATTTAGATTTTTTTCTCACATCTCCTTGACAAAAACAGGGGCAATAACGTCATCAGAGTGGAAGCGATATTTAGAGGAAGTTATTTTTGGCTGCCCATAAGATCCTTATCGCAACCTGTAATAAGTTTTGAAGAATCCGGGTGACTTTGATAAATATTTGGTCAGGGAATGACTATAAAACTGCTACTTCCTATTGAAACCTCTGCGAAGCTACTCCAAACAAACGTTTTTATCGATGGTAAGGACCTGTTGTTTGCTGGCGTTAACGATTCAATGAGGTCACTTTCTATGATAGAAGGCCTTCGATTAGGAATTTCAGAATATCCTTCTTCATCTGTTATCCTGTTCTAGCACAAGGCAACCTGTTGTTAAATATGGGCTCAAGAAATTTCCGAGAAAGCTATAAAGATTCGTACATAGAATGGAAATCAAGTAGGCAAATTCCTGAAATAAAATGAATTAAGTAGCCTCTTGATTTTAAGAAAAAATCTTGCCTGATCACTCCATTCTGGTAATATCCAAACATGATTTTCTCCTTTTATAAAAATTAATCGGCTCACCTCGAGTAGCAATTTGTTGTACACCAGCACCTTGCTGTCATCTGCGTATTCCAGTGATCGAATATTGTTTTAATCATTCCCATCCATCTTTTCGCCTCAGAAAACGTCAGCATCTATTAGGTTATGTCCATACTTTGCGATACAGTTATGCAATCCCCTAATTTTCAATAGGTGCATGATGATAACAAAGCTACTAGATAATTTGTTTTGTTGATGTTGACCACTCCATAAAAACAAAAATGAGTTAACAAAAAGAATGTGATGTTCAGCCCGTCTAGGATGCGCCATGTATCCGGCTCTAGTTCGTAATAGCAAAGATTGGCACTATTCAACTATCACTCCCCCAGATACCCCGAGTTGGCCAAAAAAATAATTTTCGCTGAAACTTTGCCCAGGGGGGGGGTTATTTAGGGTGCTGATCACGAATATGACATCCGTTTTTGGCGTTCGCTCCAAATTGGTGCAATTGCACCAAATTGGTGTAACAACTGCTTTTCTCCAATTTTGGCTAAAATTGCCATCTGGGAGCTTCAGAATGCTGATCACGGATACGACATTGGTTTTCAGTTTTCGCCTAAGCCTTGAAGGGGAAGGAAAAGTTCCGTTCCATCCTAAGGCTTAGGCAAAACCTACAGGAGCAGTGTGGTGCCTCTACCATATTAGCACTGCAACTGAATTAAACGACGCTAATGCCTCAAACGGATGTCATATTCGTGATCAGTACCCCAAATAACCCCGCTGGGCAAAGTTTCAGCGAATTTGGTGAAAATGAGTTGTAGCACCAACATGGTGCAATTGCACCAATTTGGCGCAAACGGCAAAAACGGATGTCATATTCGTGATCAGCACCCTAAATAACCCCCCTGGGCAAAGTCTCAGCGAAAATCATTTTTTTGACCAACTCGGGGTATCTGGGGGAGTGATAGTTGAATAGTGCCCAAAGATTTCCTGATACCTATTTTACATATGCAGTGACTCCAACACTGTGACGTTAATCTATGTAAAAACCATAGGAATCAACTGGATTACGATCTGTGGTTAATCTGAGGAGATTCGGTCCATACTGCCTCACAAATGGCAAGTTACTCTTGGCCACTGCTCCAAATCCACAACTTTGAAAAATTGCAAACACCCTGCTTCATGAGAACAACTTTGAAGCGATCAATTCCCTTCTCCGACTGAGGTCAGTCTACGCTTCATCAACGCCATTCTTATCACTGGTTCCGTTTCGACAGCAATGATGACATCCTTCCAAACTGTGTGGCAGTCTTGTCCTTAAAGCTACAGAATCTGCTGCGACATGTCAGTTCTTCTCATACATCTGCACCTCTAGAACTTGACCGTTTCCCAGTTTTCTTTTCTGTTCTGCGGAGTGGCTTCACCACGAGAGCGTTCCAAATGCTTATCAGTGAAAAATTCGGCACTTTTTTCTCGGTGTTATGGCACCATTCAGCGACTAGGGTCATCACCTTTCGTGAACCAATCATACGATCGGCTGACGGTCATCGCTGACGGAACAGTAAAGCGCATCTTATATAAGGCTTTGGAAAATGGCAGATTTGACGCGGTTGCGACAAGCGTCAGCGATTCTCTTCTAGAATGAAGTTGTTATTCACTTCGTGATTGAATTTGTTTATTAACTATATACCACAACCCCTCCGAAAAATTTCGAGCTTGATTTCCTCATTCCTTATCACTTCAGGACTGATTCATTTCAACCATTTATCGTTTAAAATGTTAAAAAACAACGGTAGGCGATTTGCTGATGTTCGGGTTCATACTCCAGAGGAAATAGGTGGAGGCAAGAGGTGGCGTTGAATAAAATGATAAATAGCAATTTCCTTTCAACCTTGTTCATGCATAATTCTCTAATTGCCTGATTCAGCAATACCTCAACAACCATTTAACCACTAGCGACACCTAGCCTTCCCATTGACATTTTGCCTTTTAGAGCGTGGAGCTCTCATTGGAGTGCAGCATGCCTTAGCCTTTAAACCTCCCTCACCCCCCGCACACACAAAGTGGGCCTTGCGCTTTCGTAAATATGAGGTCATCTCACTCATGCAATGCTTTTTTCGGATAAAATGATGATGCTTTAGGGTTAAGTTTAGCCGCGTTCATGCTTTATGCCGCCTGGGCGTGGCTGCGTTCACACGCAGCGAGGCAGAGTGACATGGGGAGGTGCAGAGACGGCACATGCAACGACACGGGGTGACACAGGCAGAGACACAGAGGAACGAAGCCATGCCGTGCCGTCGGCACTTCAAAAAATGAACTCGGCCTTGATGAACCCCATACTAAACGATTACCTGCACCCACCGTCCAGAAATCATCTGTTCACCAGTGGCTTCTGTACTTCAACAAGATCCGATAAGATGCTACTGGCGTCTTTTTCGACTCCCACGGTCAATTTTCGTAGCACTTGCTGCCAAGCTGTGTCTCCAACTGATCATAACAGTTGAACTCGCGTGTCTAGAGGTTTGAAGAACGGCTACCAATCAAGTCTGAATACACTTTTGCGTGGAAATTCTGCCGAGTTGTGAGCGTGACGATTGCCTTTTTGTAATTGTGTGTTGTTATACATTTGTTAACGCGATAGTCGAGACTGGTACTGCGCTGCAGAAGTGGCACGACGGTGATTCACACCTAGGCAAGCCGTCAAAATGCCGCATTCTAAGGATCTTTGCCATGATGAGCATCGTCTTCGATCACGTAGCTGCTCATATGCCTGCAGGAATTCGTCACTGAAATTGCTTAAGGGAAATTGAGAGTCAACATCTGTGTATTTTGAACCGGGTGCAGGGAACCACCCAATTTTCATTGAGGCCAAAACAGTTTACCAGACTAGGTGACGTCAGTGACGGAGTACAATGCTGCTGTAGGCATCAATTCGATTCTGAACCTGTGCTTTTGTGAGGTATCCAGATGCTCGTCTTTGACCATTCTCAGTTCCTTGGACGCAAATCGGCTGACGGTTGAATGAGAGATGCCGCTGAGGCGGGGAGGCTCGGAAGTGCTCCAATCTCTGTGCTCCGGCACTCGGAGCTTTATTTCACCCACGCGCTTTTCAAACGAATGGAGATCATGGGTGTGTAGCATCAGTTGTGCCTTCATATCCCTCTGATGATCTGTAGCTCCCATCCTGTTCCACGATTTTACACGATTTTACAATTCGGGTCGATGTGGCTCGGGGAAGGAGACGCGCCTGGCCGTCACGCCTTGGAAGCTTGCTGACGATGCTGTCGAGCTCCTTTCATGGAAGGGCTTAAAAAGTCTGGGATTGTCCAGAAAGCTAGAGGACACGCCCCCATCTGCTACTAGGACTATGCTGACGGCACGGCAGGTCACGTCTCCCCTTCTCCTCCTCTACCCCCCCCCCCCCCCGGGCCACATTGACCCTCAATTCGAGAGCCCCATACCATTCCGTTGTTGGTCAAGCACTACGATTGGAGCGGCGGACTTTCGCTATACGACGTTTGATAATTATGTATGATATCTGCCCAGGAAATTTCTCTTGAGTCTCTGAATATCTCATTTGCAACCATGTTGGCCAAATTGGACAGGTAACAGCTAACAGCAGAGGTTTTAGCCCGCTCACTAGAGCTCTTTCCTGTGACGCTCCCGGTGGTTGGGCGGTTTGAATAAGATGGCCCAATGAAAGACTGATTCTGTCACCTTTGTTCAAGCAACCTGACCATGGGCTGGATCTTTTGTTCTTTTCGAAAGACATTCAAGGAGACGTTCCGCGTTCCATTGATTCAGCGACCCTTCGAGAAACGTCTAACGGCAGCTCATTCAATTTACATTCCGTTTTCACGGTGACGTCCTTTCGAAGGCTGTAGCTCACCCTGCCTACTTCAGTTCTCCTATGTAGTATAAGTTAGCTCACCCAGCAACTAAAGTCCACTTTTACGCCTTTAATCGTGAATTTTTCAACGATGACACTTATTTTGTTCCGCTCTTTTCCTTCGTTATTTCACATTGCACTTTTTTCACCTAAATCGTGAAATGATGTCAAATCTGCTTCATTTCTAGAAGGAATTTACGACTCCAGCTGTCATTCAAATCAGTAGCCATAAACCTAGTTCCATGGGCAAATAAAAAGTGAGAAATTATCGTCATGATTACTTAGCCATTTCATTATCGAAAACTGTTCTGGAAAAGTGACGTTCAGGGAGTTGTTAAGGGAATGTCATGTAGCTTTTTCTGAGAGCAGTAGAACTGACACACACGAAAGTCAGAAAGCGAAAGATCTGAAAATGAAATGCAGGACTCGAATGTGTTCGCATTGCGAACAGTGTCAGTGTTCATCGCCGGATCCCTTTGCTAGATTATTGGATCACACGCTTTCGTCGTGAGCAGAGTGATCTCCGCTTCAAGGATTTCGCGAAACTCTAAAGAAAAGTTTGCCTTTTTTGTTCGAATCGGCCATTGGATAGAATCACATGAAGTTTACAAGCGCTCCCAAAAATAGGTGTCCAGCATTGATTATTCTTACTTGATTTTCAAAAATTGTGGGTGCTCTAATTTGGTAGCCCGTCTCAAGTATGTAGAGGCTCACTGATGCAGCATGAAGAAAATTCAAAAAAGGAAAAAATTTCTAAAAGTGTGCCCTTCCTCTCCTCGCCGAGTATGGAGAAACGTCTTTACAGACATTTCGCTCGCGCATTGATTGGATCCACGCAGATCTGTGATATCGTGTTAGTTAGGGTGCCAAGGGTGGGACGAAGTGTCGTCAACCGTTAACGATGAGATACTATAAAAATTTTCCTTTATGAATTTCTTTTCTTTTATAATTTTCTTTTCTTTTCATTTTTCTTTTTTTTCTGTGTACTTGAGTTCATTGCACCTTTGAAAAAGTCCAGCAACTCAGGAACCAGGTGTTAAGGCAGCGGTAATGCTACTGCCAATGCCATTGTTGCATCTCCATGGAACCAGTCTCTACCAGGCTCAAAAACTTCCCATTCATTATGATGATCTATATGATGTTGGAGCTATCGGACAATTCTAACCATGGAATGATCGCATGGACCAAACATTGATTGCTTGTACGACTCTAAGTGGGGGGGGGGGGGGAGATTGCATGGCGCATCCTAAACGGAATACAGTTTAAACTTCTACTTCACTTGAACATCACTAGGAATTGAGGTAATAGAGGTAATAGAAAAGAGCCCCTGGATTGAATGTGGAGTGGCCACAGAGTGTTCGTACACAGGGGCAAACAGTTTTGTGCGACGATTTTTCAGCATCGTAGTTGTTGCGGCTGCTCGATCGATTTGAACACGGGGAATTCCCAGGCGGGTGTTTGGTTTCGAGCCAACATGACATGCGATGCATTCTGATTCACCACCATTCATCTAGGTTCCGTGGCTTTTTCTCGAGAAACACATTGTTTTTCTTCTGCTTCAAAATGTTTCCCTGCCTATTTCCAAATAGTTGATACTTCTTCGAAATTTATTCAAAATTTATCTTTCCATTTTAAAAGGAGTTCCTCGTGATAGGTTTATGGGAAGAAAATTTAAGTTGAAACTCTTCGTCCGCCAAATGTCCGAATCGATTGCCTCACATCTTGTTATGCACGAACTCACCCCATTATTATTCGTGGCCAAGTTATAGTCGTGAAAATGCACACATCTTGATGCTCCACAATTAAAGAGGCGATGGGGCGGAGGGAAGGGACAAAAACTCGCCGAAACGATTCCAGATATGGTGAATCAGTTCCAATGTAATGGAAAATTCCTCTCGTATATGAAAAAGTTGTTTTACTCACTATATTCCCGCCCGCTTATGTGAAGCCCGCGCCAGTCTGACACTTGTCCCCCCCCCGCCCCCGAATTCACATCGACGTCTTTGCTACGTCATTCCCGCTTTTCCACTTCTCTCCACAATGCAATTCCATGGGCCGATTGGCACGTACGCAAATGTCGTTATCATGGGCGATGATGGAGTTTTTTTTGAGTGAAATCGATCCGTGCCCACAAGTTTCGTTATCTTCTGATTGAATTTGTCTTCCTTTTCAGCTGTCCTTTCTGCGTTATGCATACCAAACTCCGTTTGTGCAACTGTTGTTTACTAAAATTAGTGCATAAACAGTATATAAGTAGTCTTTTATGAATTCAGTTAGAGATGCACAGTTCCTAAGGCTATGATTTTCTCCGCTGTTTAACGGAAGAACAAAACCGTTTTTCCTCCTTAAAAATAGGGTCAACCTTGCTACCTGATGAGGTGTGGCATGAGTAAGGCTAGGTTTCGAGCGTTTTTTCGCCTTTTTTCTCGTTACTGAATGCTCAATTAGTTAAGGGCACAGATCACGATAATTTAAAGGCTGCATTGAGGGAAAGTCGGAGGAAAAGTAAAAGAAGTAGCGAATGGGAAAGTCGAGATGCCTAGTAACAAGACAGTGAAGAAATAACGGATGGAATTGGCCAAAAACCCGAGAAATAGGACCCCCTTTCCACTGTTGATTCTCGGACGACTTGTCCGTCAAGAGGGGAGTGGTCCGATCTAGTTTTCAGTTGGCATGTTGCCAAGTAAACACAGGGGAATGTGTGGAAATACGACGACTCTATTTTTTTGAGTGAGCTTCAAGCTAAAACTGCGAAAGCGCGCCGCAAAACCTTCGATCCTGCCGCAACTCCTTGGGCGATCCCACCCCAGTCAATCGGGAATTACGTCATCGGGAGGCGGGATCGTTGTATGCAAGAGGCGAAACAGTTGGACGGTTGCGGCTTTTTGCGGCGTTTCTTCAGCGAGGAGTGGCGCTTTTTCACCGGGATTTCGCCACAGGTAACCTTCTTAGGCCCAGGACTACCACTGTGAGTGACTATCTGTAGGGAATTCTCCATTACCACATTACCCCTAATGCTGTCTTCAAGTATTTTGATTCTATCTATGAGCAAATCGTCCCAACCACAACTGCTAGGACTGCAGCTTCGATGAGCACTAGGTGAATATCAAGAACACAGAGAACCCGAAAGTAAGGCAGCCTTCATTCTTTACGGTGATGTTGTCGGCGGTATGGCACGGCTGAGTAGGCAGGCAGTGGGGCGGAGTGGCGCGGGTGGAGGGGCGAAGACGACGCAGCCACGCCCTCCGCCAGCACCGTAAAGTATGAAGGCGGCCTAAGATGGCGCTATCCAAAAGCATGCTATCGATCGTGGAAGGACGAAATCTTGATAATGAAGGCAATGGTATCAGGAGAAAAGGTAGTGTTAATGAATTGCGGGTGATAACACAGAATAAGAACTTGTCCTAGTGCTTAATTTTGCGGTATGACTTTGTCCAGGTCAAAATAAGAAAGGCCATCTTTTTAGGGCTTTTAAAGGGTTTTCTTGTTTTTACTAACTTATTCTGTACTATTAGCACCTTTAAAATCACTAATTAGTGTGAAGACCCACGACAATCATCGTGAACTGTGCCTTAGGGGCACATGCTCGCGTGAAGTTTGTGCTCATGTCGTTCCCTGCCATTCTCCGTCTCCACTTCTAGACAGTATCTCACCATCTGTGCCAAGCTGCCACTCTCTCGCTCGCCAAGTATAGTCGCAAATCCAGAGCACTGGCAGTCATATTTCTGATAGCAGGCATGGTTCACGGGCGGACGATCGCAAAAGACCTCGTAGAATAATTCAGTAGCAGCCATTTTGCACAGTGTACACGGTCCATTTCGGAGGCATGACAAGGCGTGGCCTACTCACTCCGCCACGCACTCCCACTCTCGCCACTCACACCACGTCCTATCTAACGATGTGAAATGGACTGTACGTAAGACCTGGTGAGCCGTACCCACACTGGCGAAGTATTCAAGAGGTTTACGAAGATGATCTAACTTTCTCTTGAGCCGTGACGCATGGACCAAAGTCTGCGATTCTGGGATGTCGTGCGCGATTTCGTTTCTGCTACGAGGCGACTCCGCATGCGCAATCGCAAGGGCTTGAAGTGTGACATCCTCCTGAATGTTTCGCAGTGTTCGATTCTGGGTGATATCGCTTCGGGTTCTCTTCCCGAGCAAATCTTACGATCAGAGAGCGATTGTTCTTGGTTATTTCTTCAAATAGTTAAATGGGCGGAGGTGGTGCAGTGACAGGTGGCACGCACTCCCACTCTCATGATGCGGGAATCAAATACTGTATTTGTGTTCGCCGAGGCCGACCAAGCATCCCATCCCTCCGGGGTAGGTAGATTTGGAGCAGAGCCGTTCGGCAGGACAACAGACTTGTACATTGGCTGGTCCCTGTATGTCATTGCATGGGCCAAATCGCCTTCACCTGCCACCCGTTTTGAAATGGAACTTGAATGCGCGGCGCACCCCAATAAAGAATGGATTGACATCAGAGACTTCATCTTTTATTTACTTTATCTTCATTTCTACGAATGGTGAGTGTAGACCTTAATTGGAGGCATATACATATCATTTGCTCATCCTGACCCGGAAGGTTAGAATGTGATGTGAAGTCACAGATGATCGTGCGAAACCCGGTTAACGGATGTCCTTTTTACCTTGACCAACGGGCAAATGTGCACGTATTCCAATCCACAAGGTCTTTTCGATTCCCCTAGTCGTACATCGTGCTTGTAGGAAATAAGAAAGAATGAAAAGGAAAATGTATGGTTAAGTCATTCTGACCATCGAATTTGGTGCTATCACCCATTATTTATTCTTTACCTATCAGCATGCTGTGGTTGTTAGTAAACTCGTATCAGGGAATACCCTTATTACTTAAAATAATTAGAAACATGGTAACTTGTTTGAGTACCACAAATGGATCTCAAAGGAGGATAATGATGGGAAGCAGAACAAGGAATGGTGTTTCATGTGAATGAGAACGCTAGTGAAGAGGTGATCTGTGGCGAAAATCGCGTTAAAAAACCCACCTTCGTGGTCTTCATGGCGATTTCATCACGCTTCATTTCGAGCTGAAGCGTTTTATTGGTGGAGTTGCTACGATGGCGGGGCAACGTTTGCGGCTGGCCGGCATAGCTCGTCGCCGTCTGCACCTAACCCTGAGTGACTAATGAGGCAGAGGGAGTGAAAGGGAAGGAGTGAAAATGCAACCTCTCTCTCGGGTTCTTGACTGTTGAATCCAGTTCTGTTTCTACTGTTGCACTACTTAACGTCTCGACTTTCTGATCCCGTCATCGGCCAAAATTGCTTTAACTCACTTCATTGGGAAGGACAAAAAATATACGCTTGAGTGTGCAAAATTATCGTTGTAGAATTGTATCAGTTGAAAGTAGACAACGTGATGACGACGCTCTCACTTACAGGCTATGTATTTCCGAGCGCCTGACAGGGCGTGGATTAAGGACTTGGGTGAGAGTGTATCGAATACTCTCACTCCGCCACACACTCTCGCTCTTGCCACGCACTCTCACTCTCGCTACTCACCCATGTCCGTAGGCCACGCCCTGTCAGGCTCTCCAAAATGGAGTATACCTTGACAGCACTCCAGCCCAAGTGAACGAGGCAGGCGTCATTTGACCCAAACGGCGTCGGCGCCGAAAATCATTGCCATATTCGCGATCAGCACTCTCAATAACCCTTGAATGGCAATTTTGAACGAAACTGATGAAAAAAAATTGTTGCAAAAATTTGATGCAATTGCACCAAATCGGCGCCAACATCAGAAGTTGGTGCAGATCACGGAAAGTCATCTTCGCGATCTGCACCTAAATAGCCTCGATAGGCAGAGTTTTAATAAAACATTTTCCTTGATTAACTCGCGATGTCTGTCTGAGGTGATAAAAGTCGAATAGTGCTGGTTAAGTTCGAAATCCACCATCCACGTGCAGCCGGTTGCAGGGTTCGTGTGTTGGAAATCCCAAAATAACTGCAGCCCATGTTGGCTGTTCCATGCTTTCTGGCCGCTGCGATTTTGAGGGTATCCGGTCCGCTACAAGTAAGATACTATTCACACAAAATGGATTGGAAGCTTTGCTGATTAGCCGATTATGTTGACAGCTAAACTTGGCAGCAAGCTGTGTTTACACTTTATCGGCAGCAAGTGTGAACGCAGCCTCAGATTGTTGTTTTGTTGACACTTGAAGTTTTCGAAATTGACCTGCCACAATTAAATGATGATCAAATCGATCATCAATCGTGTGAGGTGTAATGGCGCCAATATTTGAACATATTCGACCCTTGAACTTCCTGGAACAGGTCTGGTAATTCACTTAGGATTTTTTTCATTGTGTACCTTCCAACACGGCTTATTTTATGAGCCATTCATTCATTTTATTAAAGAAGGATGGACTCCGCAACTTGCCAGTGTTCTTGATTTGTGCTCGTGTTACTTTTATGACAATCTTTTCCGGGATTTTTTTCTGCTCCAAAGACTCGCAGTTTAGTTTGCTCTCACATCAAGAGGTGAAGCAATTTGAAGAAACTAGCGATACCGTATAGTTTTTACGGATCGATTACTTGCTTAGTGAATAGCTAACGGATGGTGCCTTATTTATGGTATTTTCTTTTTTCAAAAAGAATCATATTTCACCAGTAAAATGGATCCATCTTCCTCGGCAATCCCACATAATCCTTTGTGTCAACGGCCTCGTTCTTTTGCCGACCTCGTCATACTTCTATCGCCGGTTTATTGCATGATTCTATCGATTCGTATCTTTTTATCTGTGAATCTGACAGGTTCAATCAGAGACGAAGAGCCACGTCAACTTTGCCTGCTCTAGTTTTGTTTATGCTTTTTATTTTATCTTATGCTGCAGTTTTTTAACGGTCGATTGAAGTTTGATTATAAGGGTAATGTTCCTTATATTCGATTTTCTTTGATTACATATATTATAGGTATGTAGTGGAGCTTATACATGAAGTAGGTATGTAGTGGAGCTTATACATGAAGTATTCTGCCTAAGCTCCTCACTTCCTCTGGGGACGATAAATTCTATAGGCCATCAAACCAGTTTTGCTGTTTGAAGCTGTGATTAGGCTCGGTAGTGCATGAACCTCCAAAAAAAGTGGTGAAAATATGCAGGCTTTACTCTGCCATTTTACGCATTCTACTCCCTTGTATATTAGCCCATGTTCACACTTGGCATCGGCCGCGAGTTGCTTACGATTGCGGGATTGCTGCGTCTGGCCGCGTTCATACTTTGCACCGGCAGGGCATGACGGATGGCAAGGGCGGAGACGCAGAGACATGCAGCCACGCCCTCCCCCGCATGTATGTACACAGCCTTACAAGATGCGATGGCGCGAGTGTCATCGCTATGGCATCAGGCTTTGAGTATAAACGTTGTTAAAAGATATCCATTATATACTCGAAGCTTCATCCGTTGTCTTTACTTACGCTTATATCTTGTAATGCAGTGCAGGTATTTTAAAGTATCGCAGGAACGTCACACGTTTTCGTCTGATCGATTTATTTCATCAATTTCTGACACGACGATATTTCAGGCATGTCTGCAAAGGCGGTCACCGAGCTTTCGGGCAAAGAACTACTATATCGTTATCTCGAATGTAGTGGTCTAGTCGATGCACCAACAGCGGTTCGTCTGTCCGCTGGCGATGACTTCGACTCGGTTGTGAAAGGTGTGACATGGCTCTCTGGTCCACAGGTAATGGGCTTTTGAAAAACGCGCTTAAACCATTAATTGGTCCCTTATCAACATTCTGTGTTTCAATTTCGAATATTCAAAAAAGGGTTGAGCTGCGAAAGCCTCTCACCAGCTTCGAACTCATTCCTGAGTAGGGTGATTTCGCAATTTGTGGCATATTGCACTGTCGTCTGAAAGGGTTTTTCTTTTGTCCTATTCTTTGTTCTTTGAAAGATCTATGAAGATTTATCGTGTAGGTCTATCAAACTGCAGTTGCTGAGTAATGTCTTCTCGATTTTTTGTCTTTCAGAAAGCCGTCATAAAACCAGATCAATTGATAAAACGACGAGGAAAGCATGGTCTGGTCAAGTGTGGAACGGTATCAGAGATAAAAGAGTGGTTCCAAGAGAAATCGGACACTTATGTCCAGGTAAGGAAGACATAACTAATCAAAGACAACGGAAGAGGTAAATTTGACAAATATGAAATATGAAAGTGAGTAACAGTTGAAAATGAAGGAGACAAAACGGCGAAAACTCCAAAAAACAGGAATCCGAAAACTCCCTCCTCTTTCGCACCCCTCCGCGTCACTAACCGGGGTAGGTAGACTGCAGACGGGCGTAGAGGCTAAATCAGCCGGCTGCGAACGATGTCCCACTCTTGCCGGCAACTCCCAGCGGCTGATGAATGGCAGTACGACTAGCCGTGCTGAAGGATCGTGATAAGACCCCAAGCTGGCTTTTTCAATGCAAGTTTCGCCACTCATTACCTCTTCTGAAGTAGAAGGTTTGTCTCTAGAGAGCTTATTTTCATGGTTCTCAATTTTTCCTTACCGCTCACGGTGCTTTCAAAACAATAAAACAGAGAAATGAGAAGGTGGTGAAAGGTCAAATCATCGTCCCTGCTTTTCTATTTAGGAAATGTAAGGAGGGACACCTTCCCAACAATCCTGAAAATCCCAAAAATTCCATACGTGTATATTCTTTTGATCCACGTTCAGAAAATTATTTTCAGGTTGGAAAAACAAAAGGCCGTCTTCACACATTTATAGTGGAGCCATTCGTTGCGCACACAGATGCAGACGAGCTTTACATTGCCATATTTAGTCAGCGAAACAATGATGTAATCATGTTCTATGAACATGGTGGTGTGGATATTGGAGACGTTGATCAGAAGGTAATATTGATTCACTACTATTTGATTTATTTCATGTATACCACAGGGCTCCGAAATTTTTGAAATCAATGTCAATCTTTTGCATAAAAGTAATGAGTTGATTTCAGGCACGATCAGTGAAAATTGATGTGTCGTTAAATGACGATGAGATGATGCCTACAGATGCCCAACTCAAAGAACTTATTGGAAATCTTAATGACAAAACATCGTTAGTTGTTCAGTAATTCGCAAAGTAGACATCTAAAAATTTGTTTCTTTTCAGCATTCTTAAAACATTTATCTCATCACTTTATTCTGCCTATAAACTACTACACTTCTCTTATCTTGAAATTAACCCTCTCGGTAAGTTTTGTTGTTTGATATATCTTTTTTTACCCCACCGGTAGCTTTTTCAGTTGTAAAAAATGGCAAAGTTTACATTCTTGATCTTGCCGCAAAGCTTGATGAAACTGCTAACTTCTTGTGTGCTGACAAATGGAAGACACGTTCCGGTATGGCTGTGGAATTCCCTGCGCCATTCGGTAGGGACCTTACAAAAGAGGTGTGTTTCCGACTTTTCGGTTAGCGTTCACTAAATGAAGTTTTTTTTGCTCCGATGCGTCCTACTTCATTCCTGAAAGAATCATTTAATTTTACTTGTTAATTAGAGGGATTCGCAGGCACTATATTACATGTGCTCAGATTGTTTGCCTGGGCTGCCACCAGTGCTAATTTGTAATGTTGTTGTATTGGCGCCTTCCACACGCTGTTCATACTTGCCTTTGTCCAGCCCTATCCGTGCATTATAATTGCCGTGGCCCAGCCCTATTTGTACATTATAATTTGGTATATTTAAATCATTATACTTGATTCGTTTCGCAATCAAAGTGCCGCGAATTCTGGCTCAGCGCCAAGTGGTTCAAAACTTGATCCGGGTATGAAGAAGTCTACATCTATTATTGGGAGGAACATTCGACATACAATCGATTATGGCGCTTCTCTTTTCAGGAAAAGTATATCGCCGATCTCGATGCAAAAACTGGAGCTTCTCTGAAACTAACCATATTAAACAGAAAAGGTCGCATATGGACTATGGTAGCCGGTGGTGGAGCGTCGGTAGTGTTCACGTAAGTATACTGATCTTTGTGAATATAAGCTTTGCTACGCCATCTTGTATGTATTTCATTTTCAGTGATACCGTATGCGATCTTGGTGGTGCGTCTGAGCTGGCGAATTACGGTGAATACTCGGGTGATCCATCAGAAACTCAAACCTTTGAATATGCAAAAACCCTCTTGTCTGTGATGACTGAGGGTCCACCACATCCACAGGGCAAAGTGCTAGTTATTGGAGGATCAATCGCCAACTTTACAAACGTAGCAAAAACATTTGGTGTAAGTGTTTCCTATATTTTGTATTTGTCACTTGTTTTTCTTTTTGTCATTCTAATCTACTTTCATCAATTTTCTTGATCTACAAGCTGTTATAAAATCAAAATCAAATATATATGCCTTCCTTGCATCTCCCATTGTTTAAACCACTCTTTTTAGGGTATCGTGCGTGCGTTTGAAGTGTATATTGAGCGTTTGCATGAACACAAGGTAACAATTTTTGTACGTCGTGGTGGTCCCAATTATCAAGAAGGTCTCAGGAGAATCAAAGATGCAGGTCAGTGCTAGTCTGAATATGGTATTAGAATTACGTCCATTTTATGAAATCGAGAATTAGATTAGCTAATGCGGAACCCGTGCATATTCAGCACAAAAACTCGAACTGCCGATTCATGTATTCGGTCCGGAAACACATATGACTGCCATTGTTGGAGCAGCTCTTGGAATCCATGATCTTCCAGCAGTACCGCATGTTCCACAAACTACTGGACAGTTCCTCTTGAGCCCGGAAAGAAATGTATGAGCCCCTAATGTTTTCCATAGCCGCTATTCCTAATTTAGAGTGCTAGTTACAGACGGCTGGAGGCGTGCGTTCATCATCCCGGCATCCGTCTAATGACCTCAACTCTGATCCCGCTGGTGGAGATTCCACATCAACGGCAGTCATCAGTAATTCCAATGAGGTAATATTTTTGTTGCTGCAGATTTTATCTTCCGCCTTTCTTTCCTTCTTGCTATTATTTTATTACATTCTATTATTTCATTTTATAGCTTTTTTTTTATTTTTTTGCGGTCTCGATTTTCCTTAAGGTGTTGACCTAAACAGATCATAATTCACTTTAAGGCACACAAATTGTATGACAGCCTGTTCGAAAACAATTCAAAAGCTATCATATGGGGCCAGCAGCAAAAGGCCATTCAGGTAAGGTGTTCTATTTTGAATATTGTCGGTTATAAAAGTTGAAAGTCGGCATTGTTCCACCTTTCTCAGCCTTCTGTTCGAGACTTTTAGACGAGTACGAAGAAATCGTACTTTACTCATAGAATAGAAAAGGCTATCATAGTAATGATACCCCTGGATTTTAGGGCATGCTGGATTTCGATTATGTCTGCCGCCGTTTGGAGCCATCAGTTGTGGCATCGACATATCCGTTTACTGGCGATAACAAGCAGAAGTATTACTTTGGCCAGCGTGTAAGGATTAACTTGCTTACGCTTAATTCTTTTTTTTTCGACCAAAGCATAGCTCGACAGGGTGCTGCAGACGATTGAATTGGGACGACTGTGGCTTAGTGAGCTTATGTGTTATGCATTCAGGAGATCCTAATTCCGGCCTACAAGTCTATGGCTAAAGCGTTCGCCACACACCCGGATGCAAGCATCCTTGTCACTTTTGCATCGCTTCGATCCGTATACGAAACTGTGCTTGAAGCTTTGCAATTCGACCAAATCCGTGTGATTGCCATAATTGCTGAAGGTGTGCCAGAAAATCAAACACGTAAACTAATCAAGGTGAGCTTCAAGGCTTTTCACGTTAAAGTGGTCGCACTATTTTATGCTTATTTGTAGATGGCATCTGAGAAAGGAGTGACCCTCATCGGACCGGCTACTGTCGGCGGAATAAAGCCAGGATGCTTCAAGATCGGTAACACTGGAGGAATGATGGATAACATACTTGCATCAAAGCTGTATCGTCCAGGAAGGTGGGTGCCGTGGCAAATGCACCGTGATAGATCCGAAAGTGCATTCCAATGTTTCGTGGAAGTTTGCAGGGGTAGTTTGAAATTAGAGAATGGGAATTGGCTGAGAATGCTATCCTCTTATTCTTCTTCTGAGGATAAGCGCATGAATTTACCTAGAAGAATATCATCAACGAAAGACTGAGTTGAATAATGTTTCAGCGTGGCTTATGTTTCTCGTAGTGGAGGAATGTCCAATGAATTGAATAACATCATTGGTGCGAATACTGACGGTGTGTTCGAAGGCATCGCCATTGGTGGTGATCGCTACCCAGGGTCTACTTACACCGATCACATTATGCGATACCAGAAGGACGACAGGTACAGCTTTTTCGTTTAATAAGTTCTTTTGAAATTCGTTTCCGCCTATTCGCTAGTGTGCGTTTTTTGTGCAATGACTTTTTCGTCGAGCAAGTTAGCTGTTTTAAGAATGGCTTCTTTTGAATATTTCAATTATTTTAACACATCTCGAATGGTAATTATTGTTAAAAATTATTGTTAAATGGTGCTCTACGTGGATTTCAGGGTGAAGATGATGGTGTTGCTTGGAGAAGTGGGTGGTGTTGAAGAGTACAAAATAGTTGACGCGCTGAAAAGTGGGAAGATCACAAAACCACTGGTGGCATGGTGCATTGGAACATGTGCGGACCATATAACATCTGAGGTTAGTCGAACTCATTCCAATCGGTGAGGCTGCTATGTCTGATTAAAGGGTTTTTCAGGTGCAATTCGGACATGCAGGTGCATCCGCGAACGCTCAACGTGAAACGGCGGCAGCCAAGAATGCGGCGCTTAAGGAGGCTGGTGCACGTGTCCCTCATTCCTTTGACGACCTTGGTCAGTTCTGTTTTCAAACAAAATGAAACGTGGTTGTATAACCTATTTCTTGTTTTTTCTTCAGGAAAACTTGTAAAAGAAACCTTTGACGAGTTGGTTAACAAAGGCGTTGTCGTACTTCGACCGGAAGTTCCTCCACCAGCTGTACCAATGGACTACGCATGGGCTAGGGTGAGTTGACGCATACTGTCAGTGAAGCGGCGCAAAAACTATTTCGTCTTGCCCATGCGTTTGGAACATGTTTGGATAAGCTTCTTGCATTCTACCTTTGTTGATGAACACTGCGATGAAAAGTCATTCATCATTAATGATGTACACCTGTCTTCAGGAACTCGGACTAATTCGTAAACCTGCATCGTTTATGACCTCCATTTGTGATGAGCGAGGCGAAGAACTCAACTATGCCGGAGTTCCTATCACCAAAGTACTTGAGCAGGACATCGGAGTCGGCGGTGTGCTTGGCCTGTTGTGGTTCCAGGTAGGTTTTCTGTTTCGAACAATCTTACGTAGTTCTTTTTGTTCTTTATGTTCCTCTCTTTGACAATCGACACAAAATTCTCTTGTCGAGTTATCGTTGCATATCTTCCAATATCCGAAAAGATATGCTCATGAGTAAAAATCGGTTTATAGAAACGACTCCCTGCCTATGCGAACAAATTTATTGAAATCTGCTTGATGCTGACTGCGGATCATGGACCTGCGGTATCTGGTGCACACAATACCATTGTCTGTGCCAGAGCTGGAAAAGATTTGATTTCATCGCTTGTATCAGGACTCTTGACGATTGTGAGTTTATTTACAGTCGGCAACTTTGGTCTATGACTATTGACACACTGCTGTCTACATTTTCCTGTGTTCATTTAAACACGAAAAAAGGGTAAACGGCGTCGCTTGATTCACCTTTCCTTATAGGGAGACCGATTTGGTGGTGCGTTGGACGGAGCAGCTCGTCAGTTTTCAGAAGCAATAGACAAGGGATGGAGTCCAATGCAATTCGTGAATGAAATGCGTAAGCAAGGAAAGCACATCATGGGGATTGGTCATCGTGTGAAGTCGGTACGTTGCAATGGCATACGCTTCTTCTCCCTTGTAAGGTAAAACAATGGAGGTATTATTAAGAAAAAAATCGTTGATTTCAGATCAACAATCCAGACAAACGAGTAGAGATCCTGAAGAATTTCGCGCTTGATCGCCATCAGTTCAAGCAAGAGACGCCATTGCTTGAGTATGCACTTGAAGTTGAGAAAATCACGACGGCAAAGGTAGGTATACTCCATTTCGGAGAACCTGATAGGGCGTGGCCTACGGACATGGGTAAGTGGCGAGGATGAGAGTGCGTGGCAAGAGTGAGAGTGTATGGCGGAGTGAAAGAGTATGATACACTCTCACCCAAGTCTGTAGGCCACGTCCTATCAGGCGCTTCGAAATGGACTGTGCTTCACTTTCACAGTCATTTGTCTATTGTTCTACCTTGACTCTTGCACTAGACCTGGTTCCATTATAATCTTTGAGTTTATTAATAGTTGCGAACTGATTTAGTCCCCATTAGAGGGCCGTGTGCTATCCCTCTGCCGCGTTCCCTCTATGGTCTCATAATCGCTACCGATTGAGCGAATGCCATCCAAAATTGAGGCACCACTTGCAAAACACCTGTCAAAATCATGTGGGAGAAAGGAGAACGCCGTCCTAAATATATGCTTCAATGCGTTCACTTTAGAAACCGAATCTCATCTTAAACGTGGACGGTGCCATCGGTGTGATCTTCGTTGACATTCTTCGTCAGTCGGGCATGTTCACTCCTGCAGAAGCTCAAGAAACAATTGAAATTGGAGCTCTCAATGGATTGTTCGTCCTTGGACGCAGTCTAGGCTTCATCGGTCAGTTTGTGTTGTGGTGTGTAGTTTGTGACATACCTTGGAGTCCGTGCTCGAACGCGGTTGTGTGATAGAATCACTTTTATCGAACAACGCTGTCATTTGCGGAAAGAAATCATTTTCCCCAAAACTGGGAGCAATTTTTCAAATGATTTCAGACGATAGATTGCTGGCAGTTTCGTTATCATGTTAAAGGGGTTTTAAGTGATAAACATGGTTGACTGAGAACGAAATTCAACAGAATTCGGTCTCCGTTTTTTGCCCTTGTATTATACAAGATTTTCGATTCAAAATGCGTTCAGGTCATTATTTGGATCAACGCCGTTTGAAACAGGGCTTGTATCGCCATCCGTGGGACGATATCTCTTACATTATGCCAGAGCGCGATCTGGTGAGTCGTTTTCTGATATCCTGTGAACGAACTTCTTTGAATTAGCCATTCTTGAAAGCGAATTTTTTTACTCAGCCAATTCTATAGAAGTATTAGGCCTTCGGTGCTAAGCACTTCCTTTTCGGAGTATCACCTCGACACAGACGGCTGCACTGCTCCAGCATGGGAATGGCGATAAGGGGATATAGAGTGTGGTCTGATTGAAGCAGAATGCTATGAGTCCGAAGATCTCGCTCAGCGTGCATCTTGTCGCCCGCCTTGCCTTTATAATTCTTCTGATTCGTGTAATTTTAAAATTATTCAGTGGACTTGATCTGTAGTCAGAGAACGGAGGCTAGAAGGGAGTTGCAGTTGACTCGAAACCGAGTAAGGAACATACGGTCGCAGTGAAACACATTCAGCAACGCTTTCTGGCGTGTGCATCTGTTGTCAAATGCAGCGCTTTTGTGAAGGAATTTTGAAGCACGCTAGTTTTTATCAAAAATTTAATTCCTTGGAATCTTCCCAAGTGAAACGCCGTAACCCATCTAATAGAAGCTATGCATAAGCGCGGAACTTGTATTTATTTTCCAGTACATATAACTTGGGCACGATTTCCCCGCAAGTGGGGCGTCATGTATTGTATTAGGTAGTCCCAAAAGTTTTGTAGGATTTTTCGAATAGAATCAATAACTCTTGTTCACTTCGAGGCAGGTCTGGGCGTTTCAGAAATGTGGTGGAATGTTCCCTGAGCTTTCTAGTAAAATACATATTGACCCACCAGATCCCGTGGAGAGAGCTATAATGCCCGTAGTCGATACCCACCCAACACGCGGTGTCATCTACTAAGAGTGTGCGGCACCAAAGCGACGGAAGCTTGCCACTCCATCAACGCTGCATTGAGCAAGGGATGTGTTAGCCACGAGACCGTGCGCCGCTGGTCCATAAGCTTCAGCAACGCAGAGATTGACACGGAAGACAAACACGCTTGGGACTGTGCTGGTTCCGGGACGCGGAAGGAATGCTTTTCCGCGAGGTGCTGGTACAAGGCGAGACAGTCACCGCTACCACCCACCATCTACAGCAGCTCGCTGTCGATGTTCGAGAATAGCGCTGGAAAAGGTCCGCGGTTACCCTCCTCCATGACGACGCCCGCTCCCATTTCGCGAAAAGTACCCTGGCCACGCTACACGAGCTCGGCTGAGATGTCCTGCCCCACCCACCATACTCTCCAGACATTGCCCCTTCTGACTCTCACCTCGCCCTCCTCTTGAATCCTTCCTGGCCAAGAGAAAATTCGCCGATTATGACATACTTGCAAAAGCGATCGCTGACTTCTTCGACTCTCAGAACTCAGTGTCCTGGGAGGAGGGAATCGACGATTTATCTAAGAGAGGGCAGAGTGCCGTCGATAAATGGTGAATACGTTGTTGCCTGATTGTTGTTTGTTGGAAGAAAAAATAATAAAAAGAGATTATGGAAAAAAATACGACAAGACTTCTGGGACAACCTAATGTAAGTATAGAAAGAGCCGATTACTCCCCTATAGACGTGCAAATCAGTTAACTCTTGGTTTGTGCACAGCTAAATGAGACACTTCTTAGCTCTTTTTTTTTTAATGAAGTGCTCAACTCGGCAGGAGAGTTTCAATTGGGTTGCAAGATTGAACAGCATAAGCAAAGCACTTTTGGTCTCCAAGAGAAGTGCATGTATAAGTTCCTAATTCAAATTATCCATTATAAAAATCTCGTGAGGTGCAGCGTAAGAAATTCAATGATTGCGCAGTGATAACAAAAATATCGCGAACTAATTGAATTATTTCAGTGATTACCATTCCCGTTGTCAGCACTTCATTCTCCGGTGTATCTCATTCTAGTAATTTATTGTTTTCCTTTTTCATTCGTCAGAACGTCAGAAATTTGCTCCTCATGTGGTTATTATAGGATTTTATACGTGTACATAATAAGGTTGAAGAAATTTATGTACGTCCACTGTTTTATTAGATAAGTACTGTTTTGTTGTAATGCTACACTCAACATTGTGCGTTTCTAAGTGCATTCCAGGGCTGATATTCATAGCTCGCAAATAAACGATCGTATTTGTTTTGTTCTAGTCACCTGGAGCTGGAATATCATTTTTACGTTTAGATTATCAATGATAGCTCCATCATGAATTCTACTCTAATGAATTACGCTGCACAAGATCTATGAATCTATCCTGTTTTGTGGGAAGATAGAATGAGCTATCTATATGCAAGGAGATGAAAGGGAATGCATTGAGTTGTTGGGAGGCTTAGCTTTGCTTCCAAGCGTGCTCTCACCTTCAGCGCTATCAGTCGCTCTTGGTTATCTTTTGATTCCCAACACTCCAATCAGTAACAGCGCCTGATAAGTGTAAGGTTGTCCATCCGTTTTCGAGAAATAAGAAATCGAAACTAAATGAAAAAAGCAAACGGAGAAGTACTATAACACTGGGACGGCAATATTGAAAATAGCGAATTTGCAATACGCAAGGCTAATGCTCAAGTCCCACGCACAGGAAGTAATTCTAAGGGACGTACGCGGGGCAGCAACAACTGCTAGTTGAGGGATATTCGATGTGTGCTATATTAACGTGGGTCCGCTGCGGTTAAGATCTTGGCGGTGAACTTAGGTCGTTTATTTTCTGTGTACATGTGCAGTTCACATTTTTGAACACCCTTCTGCTCACTGGGAATAACATGGAGGACAATGATCGGTGTTCAGATACTGGGCTGATTTTCAAACCGCTATGGTCGCGACTTCTCACGATTCTGTGATTTTGCGATTCAGCAGTGTTCTGGCTCTGCACGCCAAGTGCGGCATTGCGGAATTGCGAGGTCGGGGAGACGGTCGTTTGGCGCGGCCCCTTGGAGCTAATTTGCCAATGGGGCACTGCCAAAGCTCTTCCCCTAAAAAGGCTTAGGTAAATCTGGGAGAGTCCAGACGGCCCATGCGCCCCATTGGCAAATTAGCTGCAAGGGCCGCGCCAAACGACATACACCCCGAGGTCGTATTACCGCATGCCTAATTGTGACGCCGCAAAATCGCAAAGTCGCGAAGTCTGACGGCAGCCCTTATTTGTACAAAAGGAAGGTACGATACGGATGACATGAATAGATTTTCGCTCTTTTATTTTTGTCACCTTGCTCTAGTGACAAGTTCCTTCTACGACTGAAAAGCACAATTCGCTTCCCTCCCCCAGTTTCATTTGATCTCCGCTCCTAAGAACTGATGGCATAGCTAGTTTGCTCGCACAACTGGAAAACGAATGGAGGAATGACGAACAGGAAATGACATCATCTGTTTATCAGGCAGTGGTCAGTTGTTCCAAATTCATAAATAGCACCAGAAAGGAATGACTGTTTGATGCGCTGGCATGAACACACACTTACTTTCCATTTCCCTGTTTTCTACACCACATTTAGGCATTGTTCCAAGTTCAGGCCATCGCCTGAGTCTCTCGATCGGCAGTACCGTACCAATATTAGGAAACCGATGCAAAATGGGTTTTTTCCTGACGAAAAGTTACCATAGCAAGGCACCACCAGTGAGAAAAGTAAACAAAACCCTTGTACAAGCCTGTATCGATGCTTCAATTTCCTTGAGGTCGAAGAACAACGTCAAGCTATGAGCTGTATTCAAAGAACAGTTCAAAGACTGCAATAGCGAAGGTTTTCGGAAATTGTGAGTATTTCAAAGATTAGCCCGCTTGTCGCACACAAGACACTTAATGTGCTCCAGGCTACTGTGCATGCTCCATTCCATCAAGTGCCAGTTCTACTTGGGACCGCGCATTTCGGCTATTTTTGCATCAAGCTGGGTTAGGCTGCGTTCATACCAAATTGAATGAGAGTTTTGGCGCATTCGCGTCATGCATGAGATACGTATCGATCAGAAAATGAGAGTATTGGCGCATCGGCGCATCGGCGCATCCGCGATTTGAGAGAATTGGCGCATTCGCGTGATGGATAGGATACATATCGATTGAAAAATGAGAGTATTGGCGCATCCGCGATTTTGGATATTTGCCATAACAGAAAAAGGTCAAGAAATGAAAAGAGAAGAAAAAGAAATCAACCGCACGTTGGCACGTGCCGCGTTCAAAAGGGTGACGTGGCACGCCAATTCTCTCAGATCGCGGATGCGCCGATGCGCCAAAACTCTCATTCGATTTGGTATGAACGCAACCTTAGGCTTGTACTATGGAAGTGTTGCGTAATTTTATTCCATTTGGTTCCTAAATACTTATGTATGAAGAACTGGTCTCGGCGTTCGGTTACTTAAAAGTATGTAACCTGTATTCGTGCGCAGCTATAATCGAAAACTGCTCACATGTCGGACATGAAATGGTTTTCCGCGGAGGGAGTCAGTGAGTGCTCTCGTCTAAATTTTCCAGCTGTTTATTCAAGAAAAGCTGTAGTTCATTTTCAGTGGATGAACGGCAGGGGAAACTCTCTTGCGTAGTTCAAATTCTGTGCCAGAATTTTGACAAAAGCTAACGCTGTTATTACTGGTTTGTGTGATACTCACTTTATCAAAAAATTTGTGGAATTCAACTCTGAATGGCTTTGTGAATAGTCCTCTCCTCTAGGACTTGTTTTTTTACAGGGTTTTTTAGTACGGAAGTGGTATGTTAACTTAAGAATAATGAGTAGAGTATGATTGTGCCATATTGAATCTGAATCTGAACCGACACTGCTCCTGCATTTTAAGGCACGGTTGTCCACATGTCATAAAATTATCGCGAGTAATCGGCTAGACATTCGCTATCATGAAAGTTCGTGCGCTTGTTATCGTACAACCGTTATCTTTACACTTAGCACATCACCATGCTGAAACTGTGACTGACTCATTGTGTAAACTGAACCGGCCTATCATGCATTTTTATAATAGGCGAAGCATTTCAATTAAAAATAGTACCATATGGATATATGTGGGTCCCTTACACATTGTTCAGAGTCCGCAATAGGCATCAGGCATGTCATCCACCTAGTCGATGCGTATCTTAATCATTCCACGCAATCACCTAATTGTCCGATCGTGATCAGCATTATCTTTTTCTATGCTTCTAGCTACCTGAATGTTGATCGCGAAATCGTGTAACCGACTTGTATCGTATTCATTTTGCCCAGTCGTCTAATCGCCTAAAACGTGGGTGCGATTGTTCACTTAGAATACTGTCTCAAGTTACTGTTTTGAGTTTTAGATCAGGTGGAAGAAAGAAGATACATATCTACGCCACTCTAGCCACATTCATAGTTCGCGATACAGGCGATTCCGCGATCGCCGGAATCGGAACCATAAACTGTGCTTAGGGCGGTGTTCGTACCCAACAGAATGGGATTTTCGGCGCCTCGGCGTATTGGATTATCCGCGATTCGGTATTTCCGGTGACATCACGTACCGCCACGTCAGTCTGTACGTATTATGACGAATAGCCAAATTCGCGAATACGCCGGTCTGCCGAAAATTACAAATCGCGGATCGTGGATGCGCTAATTTTCTTGATCGATACGTGTCTTTTTCTCGACGTTAAAAATCCAAAAAACTCGGTCAGCTTGGTATGAACGCACTTCAAAAGTCCATCAAGTTGCATTGTCATTACATGGGTTATTTTCCTTGAATGGTATTTCGCTCGATTTTTCTCTTTTGATTCGTACTATTTCTTTCGTTTTCCAGGTAGTCATCGTTAGCACAGAGTTTTGTGAAGATTATTTTTCATCAAGGGGTTGATATGCTGTTATTGTTGTTAGTCTGTTTTCATTTAAATTTCTCAAAGCTCATCGCTATATTGCGTGTTTCTATTGTTATAACTCAGCACTTAATTGTGTAGATTAGACGGTTGTTCCATGATTAGGTGTTGCAGATTCTCAACAATGGGCTCAGGGCAGTCTTCTGAAGCCCAAAAAGTGAGTTTTAATTCAAACTAATCCAAATCTAGTTTGATTTTATTTTGGTTGATCGATAACTGGTTGTTTACCTTGTTTAAACTCAGTGTTTCATGGGCGAACTATAAAGACCAAGTCGGTTATACACGCACTTTTGAAAATCTTGCATTTTTGAGGTTCTGCCTGGAGAATGTTCCGAACATGCTGAATGTGGGCGCAAACATGGTGATGGTGGGCCAATAATCATGTCAGAGGCGGAAAGATTGAAACATGCCCGCAGATCAATGGCTCGTGCAGGTTTCGTTGCTTTTGCTGTTTCCAGTTTTCTTTGTATTCTTTTCTCTTTTAAGAGTTTTTTCCTTTGAGTTCGAGTTTCATGTTACTACCGCTAGGCACCTTATGATGGAGGTTGGGAGAATGGGAGAAGGGTACTCAGATTGAATTTTTCCCTGATCTAAGTGACTGTCTCCATCCTGTATTACTGGACTCTTCAGAACCTATGGGAATGGCTATCTCTTGAACTCGGGATGCATACGTTTGACTCCAGTGCGCTGAGGCGTTCATACTAGAGGGAGGCTGCCCGCGCTTCGACTCATTCCAGCAAGTTCGCCGTTGGTCGATTAAGTACCAGAGATTTCATTGAGCTCATGGATGATGGTAGATGATTTCAACATATGTTGTCGGTGGCCCAGAGCAATAAGGGCTCCCTGAGATATGGAAATTCAGGATCTTATTGAGTCCACCATCCGTCCCTTAGTCCGCATGGTAAAGTCAGTTGCGTGTCTTGCGATATTTGTCTTTCAAGCCCTCCTTCTGCTCTTTGGTCGACCCTTCTAATATCTCAATTTTTCTGTTCAAGGAGGAGATGAAGGAGGTTGCCCAAAAGCGACTGTTACGCAACAAGCTGCCGGTGACAGTTGTGGAGGATGCCCTGTCGGTGGTGATGGAAAAATCAGCCCTTTGAATAATGTGAGTTTCATTGATCTATGTGTGCGTTATTCTGAAAAATGCAGGCTTTAACATGGCTAATCAGCCAGTGAGTGCATTTTCCTAAGAGTGCGGAAGAACATTTTCTTTTTCAGGAACTAGAGCATCCGAATCAGAAGCCAGCACCGGATCAACCGTTCCCTTTGCCGTTAACACGTGAAAAGTCGACGATACCCAAGGTGTGTTTCGATGCCGCTTCCTTCTCGGTTGTTCGATCTGTAGCAGATTGGGTGATACGGGTGGTCTGGATCTCTATTGATTAGGTCCAGTGTTTAATGAAATTTTCGATGGTTTCTGTTCGTTTAGGCAGGAACAAATGATACTTGGACGTATCCCAGCCCACAAATGTTTTGGAATGCTATGCTCAAGTAAGTCTCATGAGGTGTAAATAACTCATTTCAAAGAAAATTATGCGCTTCCTGGTGATGATTTTTGATATGGAATCCTGCTTCTTTTATTACATGTGTGTGATGCTGTTCACTTCGCTTATTTAAGTAAACATTCCAGAAAAGGATGGAGGTGGCAGGAAGACCAACTTACACAAAAAGACATGGAGAATATTATTCGTATACATAATGCTAACAATGAAGAAGCATGGCGAGAGGTTCTGAAGTGGGAGAATCTTTTGCATCCGTGAGTTCGTTATTATTTTGTGGATAAAAAGACATTCGAGAGATCGAAAAAAAAAGACTAGGGAGCATTCCTATTTTCGCGTAAATTGAAATTTCATGATTTATCAGTGTCGTAATAGATTTTGGTTCATTCTGTCCAACTGCTATTTTGATGCAACTGGACTTCGGCGGAAGTTGAGCAACATCCTCACTGCGTTTCTGCTTTGATTGCTTGATCGTTAAATTGTAGTTTCCACCATAATGCTCTATAGATGTACAGGACATCATTTTTACCCCATAGAAGTCTCGGCCTTCAGTGAGTGCGCAGAACCGAAGCTGAAGAGTTTCAAAGGCGACGCGAAGAATATTTCACCTCGTGCTCGATTCCGCAACTTGTTTCTGGGCTATAATCTGCCGTTTGATCGACATGATTGGATAGTTGATAGATGCGGAGTCAAGGAGGTTGGTTCTAGTCGAGCTGTTATTGAGTTTAGCGTGATGAAATATGAAAGTGCAAACGATGTGATGATTTTAGGTGCAATACGTTATTGATTATTACGATGGCGGTGCTGTAGATCCTCGTTCGAAGCTGTTCACGATTTTGGATGTGAGACCAGCGATCAACGATCTTGGAAATATATGGGATAGAATGGTAAGAGTTTTATCTAAGAATAGATGTTTGACAAAACTATTTTCAAATCTTCAAAGCATTATATCATTATGTTTTGTAGAAAGGGTATCTCTGATTAATTTGAGGTCGTTGCGTACTGGCGTTTCAAGTTTGACGTTTTGGGGATGACACCAAAATTACCTATTCCGCCAGTAGAGGATGATGCTCACGTTCCGCATTAAACCAATTGTAAAGGTTCGTTTCTGAGGTTTATAAGTGAGGCTCTCCTCTTTATCATTCTGGTCTTCAATTTAGTGATTTTTTGTCAAACATTCAAGTACTTTAAGTTTTTTCTGGGCTGATACTGAATTATGGATTTCTAGTTATCGCATGTTCAAGATTCGCATTTGTAATCGCAGTTCGATGCCTTAGGTGTTGTCGGAAACTGGCTTTCTTACCTCAATCGTAGCTCGGGGTGCGCTAGGCACCATATGACTCTTTCCGTTTTATTTGACCTAGTATTTTTGATTCAAAATAATGTGCTCAATCATGCAATGAATTGTTTTACTAGAGATTCTATAGATAGATATGTTTTTCGTGGTGGTTTCAATGTCATCATGATACCACTTCGTTTGTCAGATGACACTCGTCCATTGATACAGTCATAGTTTTATTATAGTCTCCCCAAAATCGTTTAGTTTGGTTTTTTGAACCATTAGAATAGCGTGACTTGTTTTGTTATAGATGTTTCAGGTGATTGTTTCCTGTTTGTCTTTTCACTATGAGTGGGTTTCCAGATATACTCAATAAAAATTGCTTTTTACATGAAAAGTGCCGATTGGTTGTTTCTCTGCATTCTGATATCTCAACAATGCAGCACTTCGAAAATACTCGGGTAATTACTACAAGGATGCTGAGTTATGGGCAAAAGCTTCGGTGCCGGACGGGACTCGAACCCGCACTTCATCCTTTCCGGGGATATGTGCTAATCCATTACACTACCGACACCACCTTCACCCTAACTCAGCTTCTGAATGGTATATTTACCATAGCTTATCAGCACTCACACGTATAACGTGTTGAGCCGGTTGGCCAATATCGGCATCGAACCATGAAGCTGAAAGCTTTAGTAATGATTTTTGATATATTTAATTTTTGATAACTGCTGTTTATCGCCGCAGCTCGCGATGCGAAAGTTTTCTTTCGCATCGCGAGCTGCGGCGATAAACAGCAGTTATCAAAAATTAAATATATCAAAAACTCGGGTAATTAACTGGCAAAGCCTGAAAGGAGCGTTTTTTTTTCAAATTTCTGGTTATTTTGGTAGGATATGTGTGAGGTTGTGTCAAGTAAGAAATGCAGATTTGAGCATAGTGTCGAGGAACTTGACCGCTTAGGTACGACTGTAAGGAAATGTCGGGAGCTTTTCTGGTATCCTAATCTCTGACAAGACGATCTTTTTCTTTTATCAGGGCTCTTTTGAGAGAAGTTGTTTGGGAGGAGGGCTAAAGTGGAGGAGTACGGTAGTTTCTGTTTTCCAAACCACACGGTAAATCAGATATGCTGAATTTCCCGAACACTATACCAGCCCTCCTTTACGACCGCCTACTTACCCATTTTCCTCAGGTCGACGAGCAATTAGAGCTCCTTCCCTTGAGAATTCGATAGTACCCGCACTTGCGAGTTTCTCGACTGATGGTGGACTGATAAAAAAGCTTTGAGCTGATCGGACAACCTGGATTTAGGATGTCACTTCTTTTTCGTGTTGCTGTTCGCGGTATCTCGGGATTTACTGGTCGGCTGCATGCTGTTCGAACATCGATCTCGTCTGTGCTTAGTAGCAACTTACATGCTGTGTGAGTTTTTACAAACCTGGATATAAGGTTTTGCTAGTTTCAACTCTGCGCAAAGTGTTTTTTGAATTTATCACGTGAAGGGTGATTATGAAATTTTATTTGAAATTGTCATACCGTATCGATTTCTTAGGTGGAGATAGTTTTCTCAGATTCCTGCTAATACAAAATATTGAACTGGGACCTTGCCTATGACTTCACAGGGTTGATGCATGTCGCATGACATTCGTCATTCTACATTTGTAGAGCTATCAGCCGTTCTCCATTCCCTGAGATAGTCACTGGCTTAGATCCAAAATCCTAGTTGTAAATTCGGTTAATTGTGCCATGTTCGGAACGCTCGCCATGGTACTGGAGTAGAGTTCTGCACATGTCCGCGTTTTAGTCTAACTCGACTTCCAATTCTTCACTACTTCTAACTTTTTTATGGCAACAAATGCTACTTTCAGCTTTGGTATTACTTCCATTTTCATTTCAACAGAAGAACTCTGTCGCCTTCTCTAAACATTCTGTATTTGGAACTGATTTTTTAGTACTGTTTATCTCATTCAAGAAGTGCATTGCATTGTGTTGTTTAAGCAAGACTCCAGTGCGGCGATTTGGCATCGATATATCGGGTATCAATGATCAGCAACGAAAGCGTGTAGGTTGCTGGTTATTTCTATGCGCTGGAATGTGCTATGGAGCTGTTGCCATTGGCGGACTCACCAGGTACCTTCACGCAGTCTATCCTAGATTCATTTATATTTACCATTTTTCGTTCTGCAATCTATCATAACTAAATTGACAGCGTTGTAGATTGACGGAGTCTGGTTTGAGTATGGTGAATTGGGACTTATTCCGCACCATGAAGCCTCCATTGAGTCAGAAAGAATGGGAGGAAGAATTTGAACGATACAAGCAGTTTCCAGAGTATAAGTAGTGAGTTTACTGGCCTTTTGACATTAATATTACCCGTCGAGATTGTCGAGTAGTAAGTAATTCTTCATTGTTTGGTTAGTTCAGTAAATCATCGAATGAAGAGATGACATTGTCGCAGTTTAAATTCATTTGGAATATGGAGTACGGTCATCGCATGTGGGGACGTGCTATTGGAATCGTGGGTGCTAACAATCTTTTAGTCATGCCATCTTATACAAGTCACATCGCGGTTTTAGGTGTTTTTGCTGCCCTGTGCTTACTTTTGGGCACGTGGCTACTTTCCCGTTACGATGAAGAGACGTATGGCGATCGCGACGGCGCTCATTCTTGCACAGGTTAGTTATGGCTAGTCTACGCATTAAGAACAGTCGGGATTGTTTTCACTGGTCATTTGTTTATTTTACCAGACGCTTTCCAGGGTGGCATCGGCTGGTGGATGGTAAAATCGGGCTTAGATCCATCCAATAATTCCGAGTCCAGCGTCCCTAGAGTATCTCAGTATCGTCTAGCAACACATCTCACAATGGCTTTTCTGCTTTACTCACTTTTCTTGTACAATGGTATTAGTCACTTTGTAAAACCACAGGCACAGGTTGGTGTTTAATTCGTATTTGGCTTCCTAATGAAACTTGAAGACACGATCCTAGTTTGCTGAAGACCGCTTGGTCTTAATAGTTATCGATCGAGAGGTTTCTAAAAGGCGTTTTTGCCACATCTTCTGACTTGAAGTGTGGCGACCCGCCTATGACGCTCTGTCGATGAAGATTCAGGCCACGCTTTCCATTGCGGCTAACGAGAGGTGTACCATCAGTACAGTATCTACTCTATGCGAAAATGGTGAAATTTCAGTTGGCAAAAATGCCTAAATTCGGCATGTTGCGAGGATTGTCGCATAGTTCAAAAACACTTGTTTTTATTACAGCATTCATGGGTAAGTGTGGTTCTTGTGACGAAAGTTTGGCGTTGAAGGGTACAGTGGGCGCGTAAAGGTTAACACGTTTTCAGGTGCATTCGTGGCAGGATTGGATGCTGGTTTAGTTTACAATTCATGGCCCAAATTCGCAGAGAAATGGATTCCAGAAAACATGCTGACGCGGACACCATTGTGGAAAAACTTCTTCGAGAACGATGTTACCACACAATTTGTCCATAGGAATTTGGTGAGTGAATAGCATGAAAGTTAGGATCCTCATCACAAGAAGATGGGGCTAGAGAACAACGTGACTGAGCTGACAACAAACCAGCGAGCTACGGTTGGCCCAGGACTGCAATTTCAGTATTTTCACAAACCATGTGTCTTGCGGCATCACTTATTTATATATTTACTGAATCACGACACGGTGGTCAGAACAAGCATCGCATGTGCTGGTAAAGCAGAACAGGCTTGTTTTAGAGCAAAAATTCCTACGCAAAAGTCAAATCACCTGTCACCCCTTATCTCTATCTATCCTCCCAGGTTTTTACCTTAAAAACTACTCTGCAAGATACATGCACAATTTGTTGATCTTGTACATTTTTTTTCTATATGTCGTAGTAAAGCCTTGGCACTTCGAATTTCGAGCAATAGCTAAGAAAATAAACATTTAGGCGTATCTAACCCTGCTGACAATCACGGCCACATGGCTGGTAGGATGTCGCATGGGTTTACATCGACGTGCAAAAATCGCTCTTCATGCTACAATGGCCATGGCATACGGTCAAGTTACGCTTGGTATTTTTACGTTGGTGAGTCGCTGCAACCCTTTGATTTTGTTTGTCGATACAAAGTCTACACTAGTACTTATATTCTCGAAGGGAGAGTTTTTGATTGATTTTTTGAAGGGAGAGTTTTTGATTGGTCAAGCATGGAATTCAAATCGAAATGATTTTGCAGTTGTACTATGTGCCAGTCTGGTTGGCGTCACTCCACCAATGTGGTTCTATGACCCTTTTGGCGTTCACACTTTGGTTGACCAACGAACTTCGTCGTGTACCGAAGTAGCTTCTGGTTGCTGTCTTTTTCGTTCTTGATGATCTTTCAGTCGATATTTGTGACTGGTCTGTGTATTTTTATCTCATTGTTGTGATCGAATTGTTGAATTTTCATGTGTTGTTTGTAAATTGTTGGCTGGTAGTTGTGCGCTATTATGGTTTCGTTACTGTTACTGGTAGAGATGAACCGGTGTAGATTATTGTGAATATTGTAGTCTTGTTCTAGTTTAGAATTTGCTTACGTGGAATGTATAGAAATAAAAATTCTAATTGACTCATCTGAGAGAGAGATTAGTCTGGAATATTCGTTTTGTTGGTTGACAGTAGTCTACTTGGTTAGACGAAGGATCAAACGGAAATACTATCTTTCTAATTGAAATTTTCTATTTCAACCAGGTGAAAGGTGAAGAAAAAGCTTTCTTAGGTTCTCTTGAGAAAGCAAGCTAAGAGATATGTCTGAAGAAAACACCATGATTTGAAATGCGAGTTTTCACTATGTATTAAGCTAATGATTTGCAAAGTCTGAGTGGATATTTCCATGGTTCCACAAAAAGCTACATCAAGGATGTGTATTCAATGGTGCCAAACGCGTGCGCTAGCTCGAGGGACTATTCGGGTGTTCAGGGAAAGGAAACGGGCACTACAGACGGTGTTCTAATGAAACGGTTAGCGGCGTGATGCGTTGTGAAAGACGTCCTGTAACATCTCATCAAGGCACTGTACTGGCCGGCCGCTCTCGACGGGCATGCACCTTCCACAAATAAGTGCGTCACGTGCTGCGTGTGACCGCCGCACTCAACAGATGGACGTGACCCCGATCAATACGTTTGTATTGGGCCACGCCAGAAAACTCGTACGAAGCCAGTGGTTTGAAGAGGGTCCCAAATTGTAGTATTTTTGATCATTTTATTCTGTTTCTTACTCTGCCGTATTACTTAGCACCTCTACTTTCACTACAACACTCGGTGGAATTATTTTTTTAAGCACAAAAGCCGTAAAATTAGAGCTGTAATATCACCGGGTGAAAAGGGGCTCAAAAGCAGGAGAAATAACCATGACCCAGATCCTCAACATTTTTTGAGAGGAATAATCGGATTTAATTGTCGTTGATCTGCACGCTGGAGTAGAGTAGAATCAAGAAGATGGTGAGTACGTGAATATCAAAATTATTAGAGAGTGGTTAGAAGTGGCAGCACGCCATCACAGCTATAGAGATCACAACAATTCAAGCAAGTCTTTTCTGATAATAACCCCCTTTGCAGGTGAATGCGTCAACAATTTTCACGGATACGGAATGGATGGCATGTTTTCGTTGACTTCCTACCGTTGCTTATATCCTGCGGGTTTCCGCGACTCACACCAAATTACAACTGAGAAACGGGTGTGTACCCTTATGTAAGGATTCGCACGACGACGAGCGGCGTGCGACGCATTGTGGGCGAGCCATGCGCGTCGCTGCAGTTGGGTCTTGAAACGACCACAGGGCAATGCTAGGGGCGCGATACGCAGTTGTCTTGAAATCGCTTCGGGACCCAACAACATGGCGCCTTTAACTCGTCCGCATTGCCTCGCTTGCGACATGCCGCGATGCGAAGTCCTGGCATAAGGGTACACAACCTGGAGAGCCGTGCGTTGAAGTAAAGCTTTTTGCTAACATCGCGCTGCACAGGTTCCGTTACGGGCACCATGAGTCCATTAGGATCGGGAAAAAGAGGGCAGACAGGCGAGTTGAGGGAGAGGACGAATACGGGTGCTTGTTTCGAAGTGATGACAAGAACAAATTGGCCATAGCAAATTGTTGGTCTGGTTTTGCTACGTCGAATAATTGTGTGTCAATAACTGTCACGCATCATATTATAGCTTCTCATTATCGTCTGCAAAGAAGGGACAATGGGAAACTTGATGTAAACGAAGTTGACGCATTTGGAATTTTTTGGAATGAGTAGTTCAGGCTGTGAGTAATTAGCTTACAAAATGAGGTTATACGCGGTACATCGTTGCTGTTACACACCTACAGTACCCCTTACCACCAGTTTCCTATGTACTCTGTGATGTCTGCAGCAGCACTGTAATTCAGTTCAAAGAAATCGTGTACTCTCTGTAAGTTTCTCTGTTACCTATATAGCTATGTTATATTTGCTTGATAGCGGCCCCATGCAAAGTTTCATGCGAAAAGGTGAGATCCGGCGAAGATACAGTAGTCCGGATGGGCGTTGCTGCGAGACTGTGCGGCCGAGTACCGAAACTCTCCAAAACAGACGACATTCGAGTCAAAACCAATCAGTGAAGCTGACTTAACCACGTCATAAAGGTCGCGTACGCTTCTCGATCATATTTCACCTCGGATCCGATTTGATGACTTCCAGGAGGAAGCATTCCTGTCCTACAAGGTGGTATTGGGCAGCAGTATTCTCAAAACATCCTCAACAACTTCACCATCTCGCAGCTATAACAACAATAATGATCGAAATCATGCGTCTTTCTCGGCTCGACATTCCTTCTAGAGTATCTTGGAGGGCGAAACCTTCACTGCTTCCCAAAATTCCATTAGTTCTGTGGAGATAACTCTGGCGAAGGTTTAGGACGATTTGCTCGTTCATCACCTGCGTCCGACGAAATACGCTCTACCTTGCCGATTTCGTGATGTGTATGAGCCAGAGGTGATCTAGTTGAATTCTAGAGACACATTATGGAATATCTGTTGACCATCTACTTCTTTGAGCGAAATCCATGTCGACTCTTGTTGGAATGGTAAGACTTTCTCGGGTGATCTACACTTTTGCCGCGTCCTGTAATGATACCGATCAAGGGCAGTGATAGAGGTAACGTGGGTGATGGGAACTCTTAATGTAAACGCCCATGCTGAAGCTACAGGTCTGGAAAGACCATATGTAGAAGGATTTCAGACGGTACAACACCTCTGAGTTCTGGAGGAGCAGCCTTTTTCGAAGTCTGCCGACATTTTCAACCCATTCCGCCTCCTTTTTACCATCGCCAGCCCTTTTTTTGAGAAACAAGGGTAGGGGGGGGGGTGTCATTTCTGTGGTTTTTGACCGATTCATTCCGTTTTTCCTCACATTCATCCCACTGAGCATCTCAGATTTCATATCCATAATCTTTTCGCATTCGACCCGAGTTATCCCTATCACTGCCTCCATACCGTTATTGTAGTATCTGGGAAGTAGTAAGTTTCGTGAGCAGCACATCGTTGCCGTTCTGCCGTTCACACGTCGTTTGCATTGATAACGAATCCTGGCACGGTCTGCTACCGCACGATTTGAATTCGGCGCCGTCTCGTGCCAAATGCCCAGCCGTTATTTTCACTCTCGTACATGTAGTCGTAACATGCACCGAGCAATTGGAAGGCTTCCTGTAGCCGATACTGCGTTATGTCTTCTGGAACTTCAATATCTTCAAACTTGTGTGAGATTGCTCTGCATCATCGCCTTTTTGTCTCTCATAACCTCTCAATTTGACTACTGCTCTGAATCCTCTTTTGTTATATCTTTGAAAGTGAGCCAGGGCCAGAGGCGCCACTGCGCACTTGTGAGGTCCCAATATAGACTCTTGTGACGGGCCAAATCGGTTTTGTGCCCTGCTGTCTAAGTATGTAAAACCCAACCCTGCTCATATAAATCTCCTCACCGGGTGGCTAGCACACACTACTGCGCGCATCACATGATGGGCGTCGTGAGTTGTTCGGAAATGCTCTTATCTGAGAAGTTTACTCGGTACCACCGCGCGGTTTCATGAATTTTCACATCTGTGGCCTTACCCACTCGTTGCAATAGTTTAATCATTTCCGGCCCTCTGTACAAATTACCAACTTCGGTCGGTATCTATCGATGCGCATAATCTATGAAATTGGTTCCGTGCTGTAGTGTTCTCCTATTGATGTAGTCGAAAATTCGTTCCGTTTCTCTTATATACGATAGAATTTCTCCAGTCTCAACACTATCTCCCATCGTAATGCGCATTCTTCGTTTTTGGCTCCACCCACCAGGATGCAGGCTTATTGCAGTGTTCACTGGTGAGCAGTGTTTGCCTCTCACTTTTATTCATCTTTTTCACTCGACCAAACTTTCGTAACCGCACTGCGAATTTTGGCCTTAGGCTCCTCCCGCCGCTGAAACTATATTCCTTTCATAGCTTCAGGTGTTACTGAGCACTCCCAGTTTTCTTTTGCAGGGAGCACCACTCCATTAATCGCATGCTCCGCCTATTGTGTACGGGTCTCTGCTCACTTCAAGTGAGTTTAAGATAGCTTGTACGCTGGTCATCTCTACTGATTTTTGCCTAATCTTTGCTTCTCTTGCCTAGTAACTTTTGCCTAGTCTTTCTGTGTTGCCTACTTGGAACAGGGTTACAAATTCTTATTGAAGGCACCGCCCACTGCGGGTGGTCGTCTTTTATGTCTGTCTTTCGGAAATTCATGCTGACTTTAACCCATCTTTTCCCTACGTTTGCCTTTTCGGTCCGACAGCCAGTAGCGCGCGCTCCACCCAGCTTAACTTGGTTTATGTGTGCTCCATACTTCTTGTCCCATGCCCTCTCTATCCCGAACTTTTCTCTATCTCATAAGTTTTTCATGTTGTGCCTCATTTCGTGACAGACAAAAAGACAAAGGGACGGAAAGACGGACAGCCAAGCGAAGCTTTTCATACGTAGTGGGAATAGGTCCTATCAAACCAAACGCAGATTTTTCGTCGATTCTGGAGTGATGCTAATAAAGTGTGGGGTATATACAACTTTCCAGAGAATATACAGAGAGTACCAAAAAAAGTAATTGTTTCTCCTTTTCCAACTACTTTAGTCTAACTTCACCAAATTGTGACGAGGTATTTCCATCCCCGAATTCAAGATCACCCTTCATACTATCACTAAACTCCGTTTGAGCCTTCTGCACGAACCGGATCGAGAACTTATTCCGAGTGAACATGATGTGTCACCTCAATGTAGCCAAATCTGGATTTCGTAAGCGGACCTTGATACCGTAGAAGCTCTCGTGCTTGACTGCGCCGACTAAAGACTTCGTATTTTGATGAGTGAAATTAGTAAGTCTCAGCTCGCTCTGTTTCTGACGGAACACTTCGGGATGTTGCCCCAATACTTTTATCTCTCTCGTCTCCTTATGTTTTGTATACTTGGCGGATGTGAGCCGTGAGCAAATTACTCTTTTTTGGCTTTCGCTATATGCAGGGTCACGCGGCTATGGCGCACGTATCTTGCACTTAATTTCTTGCATCACTCTCAAGCTCAGACAACTCTCACTCGTTACTGCTTCAACGCTGAAATGAATCCAGAGTCATGATCGAAGTCGATTCTAGCTTTGAAATATGCATCCAGATACGCCATGTTTCGTCTTCCTTCAAAAATCGTGTTAACGTTTGCTGTCGAATTCAGGTTATACGAGAATTTGAACCTTAGGAAGGATAGGGAGAGATGGCAACCTCTTAAAAGGGAGGACACCTTTTTCGATGGATCTTTGGCACTACCATAGACTTAGTTGGCTTGATAATGTTCGGTACTCCGTACTGTAATACTGGTAAAGTGCCCTTTTCAGTCCTCCAAAGATATGCCAGCCTGAGAAGATTCTTTGTATTGCTTTCTGCTGCTTTTGGTGACTGCTCCCTCTCTAGAGGCGTCCCTTCTTTGAAGTAGCAGGCAACCTGGTAATTTCCGCAAATTTTCTGTGGGTGGTGTGTAGTGAGGATAAAAACATCCGGGTCAAAAGTGAATTCATCCCACTCATCTCGCCTCAATAGCGCGATTCTTAACATACATTTATACTACTCGTAACAGGATAAATAACTGGTTCCGAAGAAGGCGGTCTTTTTTCTGGTGTATTGTCCTCGTCAATTTTTTTCTGGTGGACCGATCTCTCCTACTGAAACTTGACTAATCACAACATAATATATATTGATTCGTTTTTGTTTATTTGTGGTGTATACTACTCCTGGGTCATTCTTAAAGACGCCACCAGTTTTGTTTTCATCATTTGTTGCTCTCCAAAGTTTCAAAACCTTGGAGACGCTTGCGAAGCATATGGGGTATGGGTTAAAGCCCAGGTTGAGTGATGCTATTTGACGCCCTCTGCTCCTCCCGCGAAAAGGGATACCTGGTACGACCCTCTCTCGGGAACTTCATGCAAAATGCGGCTTTCCTCTTTCGATCCGACGACTTCCCCCCCCCCCCCCGATTCACGCCTTCGATGTTTCGAATTTTTAGAGTTTTTTATTTTTACTTTTTTATTTTATTTCTACTTTTTATTTTTTTAGAGAATTTTTATTTTCTAAAGATCGATCGACCAGCCGTCCCAAAATATCTTAAACAGAGCATGGGTTTCATTATTTGCATGGTTTCCTTCGGGTGCGTGATATGTCAAAGAAAATCTAAAAACTTCCTCCTTTCCAACCTACAGTCCATTTAACAGCGCTGGGTAGGAACTGTAGTCGATTTTTGACGTATGTCTAAGGTTGTAACAGTTTTGCGCGCTGCTGCAGCGCGTTTACGACGAATTTAACACTCCATCTTCCCTACCCTAGGTTAGCAGTCTGTGCACAATATTTACATTCGGAAGTTCATTTTCTTTAGTTAATCATACGTCAAAGATGTGATAGCGAAATTTAGGGAAAAATTAACAATGGGAAAAATTAGCAGTAAGTATGCTTTCGTGAAGAAAGAAATCACAACGGTCCCTTTGAAAATGTGCCACAAAGAAGAACTGGGTCTGCTCAATCTCTCCCCTTATGTGAACGGAGTAAATAGATAGCTAAATGTGTGGCTTATGCACGAGTCACATGCAGATCCAAATATCTCTTCGACATTGGGTCATCGAGCGGTCCCCAAAAAACATTCCATGCCTAATGGATTTGATGGTTAGTAGAGTGATAGCCCCGAGTTTACTAATCTCAAGCTACACTGCCGCCACGTACACTACAAATCACGTACGCATAATCATCGTTACAACTATCAAGCCTTCGATGTCAAGTGGATTGGTGGTCAATGGATCACACCAGACCTGTTTGAAACGATAAGCACATCGTTTTGAACAAAGACTAGTTGTTGCTAATCATCTCTGATGTTTCTAGAAGTATCTTATGGTACGTTGACGACGATGTCGGTCAACGTTCTGCCAGCTATTCCGTCTGGTATGACGATGTTGAACAGTGGTGAACGGTAGTTCTGGAAGGTAAACCTAATTATAAGGAAATCGGCGTTTTTTGCTTTAGTTATTGCTTTAAGCTTTCAGCTTTCTGAATTTCCCACTTAGCTACATTCATAAGGTCATTAGTTCAGTCGTGAACTATCAAATACTAAATTAAAGTACATCCTAACACTACAGAAAACAGCAAATAAAAAGTGCTGGGAAGATGGGATCGTTGGGAGAGCTCATGTTGGTAGCAGGACCGAGACCACTTGGACTAGCCCGCACCTGATAGTAATCTTCTTCCGTCTTCTTCCGAAAGTCTAAGGATGCCGAGAATATCAAGAAATTTGAATGAATCCCCACTGATATTACCGATAACAATTTATTCGTTCTGCTTTCATAGACCCTTACATATGTGTCTATGCGCTACAAACTTACTATTCATAGTCACTTAGTTATTATCGAAATTAAAGAAAGACTAAAAAATTTTGTCTGGTGAAACAGAACGGTGAATCGCTCTCGTCCGGTGAAACGGTTATTCTTAGCAGCCTTTTTGAATACCTCTAGCAATAATCGTCATCGGCAATGCTATGTGCTTGCAGGTCACAAAATTTCTTGAATTCCCTGCCATATCTGTCCAAGCCTAAGTCAAGCAGGGGGAAGTGGGAAAAGGCACACCCAGGTGGTAAGGAAAATGGCCGCTTCAGTACGAGCTACTTCTCAGTGAGGGCCGAAAACCAACTCCCCTCCCCCTTTCAACACCTACATATCCTTTACACTACCAGTGGCTATTGCCGATTGCATACATCACTACTTACTTTATTACTGTAATTTTGGGCTGATCATTCAAATTCAGCCATATTTCCTTATATACCAGAGTCAGCCGACGGCAGTTTCCGCTTATCATTCAGCGTGGAACCTTTGCTGACCTCTGCATTACGACCCCCATCCCGCCCGTCATACACGACTCCCTCTGTCGAGGAATCCCCGAACCCTTGTGTACTCTGGGAGGGGGAGGAGGGAGGAGGGATGTTTGGAGACTCACTCGAGCAATAAACTCAAGCAACCTTGAGCCGTCGTAAGTATGTCCGCTAACGATTGTGTATCGTTAGGGCAGGAAATCACGAAGTGACGGTGCGGCGGCGTGATGCATGCGAGCTAAGGGCGCAGTTAGCAAACTCTGAAAACCTAGTATCTCGCCTGCCCTCAGGTTTCCAGTGAAATCGTCGACGGCTACGGTAGTATGGGGTCGTCCGGGGATCGTTTCTAGCGGTTTCAAGCATTTCATTCTTTTTTCGCTTCTTTGCTAGGAGTGCTTATACCATATTGGAGCTCGACTTTCCCTCTAATCAAATATATTAGGTTGTCCCAAAAGTCTTGTAGGATTTTTTTCGATCATCACTTTTTATTTTTTTTTCGTCCAACAAATAACAATTAGGCAACAACGTATTGACCATTGTTATCGGCAACCCTCTGCCACTTTATAGGAAAATCGTTGATTCCCTTCTCCCAGAACTCTGGGTTCTGAGAGTCGAAGAAGTCAGCGATCGCCTTCGCAAGCAAGTCATAATCACGAATTTTCTCTTGGCCAGGAAGGATTCGAGAGGATGGGTAAGGTGATAGCCAGAAGGGGCAATCTGGTGAGTATGGCGGGTGGGGCAGCACATCCCCTCAGAGCTCCTGTAGCTTGGCCTGGGCACTTTTCGCGAAATCGGAGGAAATTGGAGCGGGCGTCGTCATGTAGGAGGGTGACCGCGGACCTTTTTCAGCGCTTTTCTCGAACAGCGACGGCGAGCTGCTGGAACTGGTGGGTGCATACGGTAGCGGTGACTGTCTCACCTTGTACCAGCACCTCGCGGAAAAGCATTCCTTCCGCGTCCCAGAACCAGCACAGTCCCAAGCGTGGTTTGTCCTTCATGTCAATCTCGCCGTTGCTGAAGCTGATGAACCAGCGGCGCACGGTCACGTAGCTCACACATCCCTTGCCCAATGCAGCGCTGATGGAGTGGCAAGCTTCCGTCGTTTTGGTGCCGCAAGACCGCTTATTTTAGATGACACCGCGAGTTGGGTGGGTATCGACAACGGGCATTGTAGCTCTCTCCACGGGATCTGGTGGGTCAATATTAGTTTCCTAGAAAGCTTAGAGGACGTTCTACCATATTCCTGAACCGCCTGGACCTGCCTCGAAGTGCAAGAGTTACTGATTTTTTTGGAAAAATACTACAAGACTTTTGGGACAACCTAATATTAGGTTGGCTGATAAGTTCTTGGACACTTCAAAACAGTTTGATCTACAATGCGTCGATTGACAGCTTATCTTTTCATGTTTGGCCTTGTGGAACAGTGCTCTCGAATGTTCCACCACACAGGTATACAAGGGCCGGAGCTTGTCTAGAGAGAAGAAGGGCCCATGTTATGCTACTGCAAGACAACGCTAAAAGCCACATGTAGCGAAGATCACTCGAGATACTTTGTCGGCTTTATAGTGGGAAGTTCTGCCGCATCCAGCATATTCCTCGGACCTCTCCTCATCTGATTACCATTTATTCTCCCCTCCCGAAAGTTATCTGAAGGACAAGCAGTTCAAAAAAGAGGAGAACCTTAAAAACGCAATCAACGACTTTATAGCGTCGCTGTCTGCACAGTTCTGGATGAATGGAATTGAAAGGTTGCCAGAGCGATGACAGAAGGTTATTGATAATGATGGTGAATATATTATTGATTGATTATAAGTTGTTCCAAAAAAAAGTTATTAAATAAAAAACGTCTCGAAGTGTCCAGGAATTTATCGGCCAACCTAATAGTAACGTTTGCCCTAAACTAGATTTTTGAATTTTTAAAGTTCTAGAACAAAATGAACAAACGACGGCTCCACACTACAACTCAGTCTTCTTATTCTGTCCACAAAGGAACCATTTTTCGAATATATCGTGACATACAATATGATGAGAACCGGATTCTGTAGAACAGTAGGGCAACGATGTGTGGTTGGATGAAAGATGTGAAGCTCTCCAACTTATGCCGATGCCGATATGGTGGGCATACGGTGGTCTGCGGTTGGTCTGCGGTTGATCTCATCCTCCATAGCTTCATGAATCCCGGCAAAACTAGCACGACTGCAAAGTAGTGCGAGGAGCTCGGGAGAGCCCACTGCAAATCATAAGCTCAGTTTCAGTAAAGGAAGGGACCTGTCTTCGTTTACGATAACGCATGGCGCACGTTGCACTAACAATCCTGAAAAAGCTGAATGAGCGGGGCTATGAAACTTTGCCGCCCTCCATTTTATTTATTCATATGTCAGAAAGGGCATATTCATATCTGCCCTGGCTCCCAACCATTTTTATTCCTTCAAGCATCTGGACGACTTTCTTCACTTTTGACACCGAACCGATGCTGCGCTAACCTTCAATGGATTCATCGCCTCTTGTACTGGATAACCTAAATAAGGAGGCTCGTAGCTTACACTTAGATTCTCATGGATCTCATCCATTCAGTTGATGAAATTCCGTGTGATCCGAGACATACGCATTTAGAGTTGGAGGTCGGAAATTGCAGAAACTTTACGAGCGACCTGAAATTTTTGCTATGAGGCAGCATAGAGCTTTCAGCTTTAATGCTCTCTATCCGCCGTTGAAACTCAGTGGCTCCCCTCGTATCACTTTTCAAATCTCTAATCTCTTACCACCGCACTTAATCTCGAAGTATCCTGCAACAATCGCGAAACCTGTTCACATGGTGGCTGGTTGGCTTGATGACGGACGATTTGCACCATCATCGCTCACTGCAGATTTCTTTCTTTCACCAGCCAGCTTCTCTTTAAGCGTCATAAAACTCGTCTCAAACTAGTTTAGTACTGCAGTTAACTTTTCTTTCACCTATCTATTCTCCACTAAAGCTGTAACGAACTGAAAGTTTTTACCCAATTCCGATCATTTCATGCGACTTTTCGGGGCAATAATCATAGTAACGGGAATAGCAGTTGTCATCTGTACGACTGCAACGAATGAGGCATTCAGTGGAGATGCATGAAGATAGCTAGAGGGCTGAGAAAATGGCAATTTTTCCATTGACGCTCTCAGAGCGTGGTTTGTTGATGGGAGTGGCTAATGAGGTGAGCTGTACGCTTGCTCGCACATACCCTCTTGGCATCGGTCGTTTTTGACAGCATGCGTTTAAGACAATGAGTAACGAACTTGGATCCCTTCCCAGTCTCGCTCCTCATTGATGAACCCCTTTCCGTGCCAATCTACCCTCGCTGTCGCTCCACCCACACGTCCAGCGTGCCCGATGGGCGTATGGGTTTTGTACGCATCGGAAAAGCGGTCAGGGTAAATCAATAGTGGAGAGGTATGCTCATTGTGAGTGAGAGTGCGGGATCTATGATGATGATTTGTGGTGCAACTGTCGTTGAAATGCGCGTTTAAGCTCTTTTCCTTGGTCTAAGCACGATGCGCTGATCGTAGTCGACCGATAGCCATGATGAGCGGAGAATGCCCTCAGCTCGAATTTGTCGTCGGTTCACATCTTCCAATAATGTACGGATCACGAAATTCTTTCCGTCAAATATAAATGAAAGGAAGCGGTCCATTTTTTGTGTTTCTTACCGTTCACCGTTCTCTCTGTGTAGGATCAGTTTGCATTCTACTTCCTATTCGACACTTCAGGATCACCCCATCTGGATGCCTTCAAGAACAAACAAAGGAAAGTAACCCTATGATTCCATGCATCTCAGAATGGGCAAAGGATTGGTTACCTTTTCCTTCTGCGAATGTTTAAAGGAATCGTGCCCAAAAAATGAGTTCCTTCGTTGCCCATATATATGTGCTTTTGCTTAATAAGGGCTGCATGCAAAGCTTCACGCGAAAAGGTGAGAATCCGGCTAAGAGCGGTGGCCGAAGGGGCGGGGATTCGGAGTAAATGCCTGCCCCGTCGTCCACTGCGGTCGAGGACGAAGAGTGGGACGTTTTACCTTCTTTTCTGTTCTCACCACGCGTCTCGACGGTCGCGGTGGACGACGGGACGGGCATTTACTCTGAGGCCCCTCCCCCTCATCAACCACGTCGAAGAGCTGTTTCTTAGCCAGATTCTAACCTTTTTATGTAAAACTTTGCATATGCCCTTTATTAAGCAAATACAATATGAATATATGGGTGGCAGTGAAATTCATTTTTCCGACACGACTCCTTTAACGACTACCGACAGGTAGCACGACCAGGCTGAGATGACTACTAATCTCGTGAATCTTAGCACAATTAAAATTCGCTTTGTTCCCAGTCAATCCTAATTCATTCGTCAGTAGCGCTCTCTCGTTGGTCCACTATCAGTTTTCGTTTTCTCGCCCCGTTGTCATCTTCTACACAAATCCGGAAGTGCATGGGCGCTTGATTAGCGCCAACGTTACGCGATTCGAGTTCTGGTCATTCAGTCGGGAACTGTACACGGGCTGATGACGGCTGGAGAAAGGATAACTGAGACCGGTTCACGCACTCCACACCACTTCACTCTACGAGCATTGACGCTATCTCTATCTCTTCTACAGGCTACAGTCGTAGTAGCTTAAAACCTTGTCAACATTCGCAGCCCCGAGCGGCTATCATCAGTTTATCAATCAGCTAGCAGAAATTCGCCTTCAGCTGCTTATTCGTATCTGCTCCTGTGATTTGTTGTGATTTATCCATTTCACGCTATTCTTTGGCGACCCGTGGTATGCAATGACTTGAGGTAAACGACAAAAAAGTCAGGCTCTCAATTTAATGACTTTAGGTCAAGTTTACGTAGTACGATGCCAATGTAAGAGACTATGATTCGAACTCCCATAGAGCGATGTTCAAAGATATCGCTAAGGGGAATCTTGGCCGTTTGTGAGATATGGGTGTATGCCTTCGATACAGAAAACTCTTGAAGTGCGCCGATACGAGCCTCTCCCCCTTTAGAGGGACCAAAACTGACCCCCCCCCCTTCCATTTTGACCTTTGCAATACCTGTAACTCGTGTGGCGGATGGTATACTTGCAGTGTGCTTTACTGCTACGTACCAGTATTCATACCTGAAGCAAAAAGATATTTATTCCACATTTCCTCACACGGGCTCACTATAAAACACCCTTCGCTTCTTACCTGCTTCTTATTCAAAGCATAGACTCCAGTTTGTTGTTAAGCCTTCCAAGACTCACGATCTTATTTATTCGAGGCTAACGTTTCGGCGTCTTCGCCTTCTTCAGAGCCTGAAAAGTCGAAAAAACTCAAGTCGAAATAAATAAGATCGTGAATCTTGGAAGGCTTAACAACAAACTAGCCAGAGTATCTATCAATGCCAAGATTAAAAGAGAGTCGAACATGGATTATAGACTCCAGTGCTTATCGCTATCCTCTGCAGGTACGACCCTCTCCTTTCCGGTCAAATACGACCCCCCTATCGAGGATTTCTCGACTCCCGGTGTGCCCTGCTAATGGCATACACCGTGTTATGTAGAAATATTGGGTGGTCGGAAAAGTTTTTTCGTATTTTCAAATACCGCTTTTTCCCTCCAAACTGCTTTCCAGCAATCTCCTCTGTACATACACATGTAGTACAAGTCCACAAGCATCTATAGGTATTATTGTCTTCCATCTCCCGGATAACCCTTTTCGGCAAAATAAACATATCAAGGGTCAACCTCACTTTCAATACAAAAATCATAAAAAAATTTTTCCTTCGAATGGCGTTAGACAGGGAAAGGAAAAGGTGGATGGGGCAGCAATTTTTATCCAAGCTCGAGAATTTTTTGGCGAGTCATTTTTTCAATAGTGGTAAAAATTTTTTGAAATTTTTTTGAAAAAAAATCCTCGACCTTGGATAAAAATTGCTGCCTTATAGCCCTTATCTTGCTCCATCGGATTATCACCTTTTCCTTTCCCTGTCTAACGCCATTCAAGAAAAAAATTGGAATTGAAAATGAGGTGACTTTTGATATTTTTATTTTGCCGAGAAGGGTTATCCGGGAGATGGAAGACAACAATACCTATAGATGCGTGTGGACTTGTACTACATATATATGTACAGAAGAAATTTTGTGGAAAGCAGTTTTGAGGGATAAAGCGGTATTTAAAAATACGAAAAGGCTTTTCCGACTCCCTAATAGATATTCTGATCAGTGTAAAAGGACAAGGGAAGGAATGAAGCCGGCAAAAACCGCAAAAAGGACCCTCTCCCTGCCTGTGCTCTTCTTGCGCACATAGCATCACTAAAGGGGCAGAGGCGACTGCTACCAATATTGCTCCGCCCTCCAAAGCTACTCCGCCACCATTGGTACCCACCACACCGTAAAGCACCTAGGAAGAAGCGGCGGTAAGGAGTCACGGGAGCTCCTCCACCGCGTGTTACGCTGCTAATTGTCTCTTTAAAAATCGTCTCATCGTTCAAAGAAAACACGCCTCTTCAATTCTGTTTTCTGGCGATACCTTCGGAGATATCTCCAGAGACAGTGCAGAGGCAGTGCTAGGAGTAGTGTGGATAAATGGAACTCTTAAAGGGAATCACTAATATCAAATGAGATATTGTTATTATTTTATACTCTCGTAGACTTCCATCACGAAAGTGGTTTTTTGACACCACATGCTGGATATCGATGGGATCCACCTTGATCTGTGTTTATGGGGGTCATATAAGTCATATGATGTCTAATGAATATAAGCGGCTGTGGCCGCGTTTATACTCAGCACCAGCAGGACGTGGTTGCGTTCACAGGCATCGAGGCAGAGTGGCACGGGGGAGGTGCAGAGGCGACGCAAGCAACGAGGCAGAGTGACATAGTAGGAGGCGCAGAGACGCACAGCCACTCCCTGCCGCGGGCACCGCAGAGTATGAACACGGCCTAAATGTCTTTTGGTGTGAGTGTCTGTATGTTGGACCGGAAATCACAACTCACGTACCAGCAATCACAGGATCTGGTTTTTTGAAGTCCCATGCGGAGTGGTGGGGGGGGGGGGGGACATCAGGGTGGGTGATTGAAACTGATAACAGCTGGTAGACAAGGATGTACTTTGTGCGTTACTCATAACAGAAGGAAAAGTGTGCCGTCATATCAGGCCTGTTGGTCACTCCTTTCATAGTCAGAGAAAAGGAAACTTTCAAAGTCTATTCTGGCTATCCTGATTGAAAACCAAAACTGTTTCCTGCCATTTCTTACGTTTCTAGGCCTGTACTGAGTTTGAGTGTTTTCCAAGCATGTTTGATTGGCTTTATCCTTTCGGAGATAAGCTAAAGTTAATTTAGATCTCGTATCCTTATTATCTAACTGATTTTGATTGTCCATGGTTTCCACGGTTCCTTTTGAATATACGGTTCCTTCTTGATAAACCAGCTTTGCTGGCGCACATCACAGAAGACTGCAAAAACGAACTCATCTGAAATCGCTATCTTAGAAAGATTGACTCTTTTTGCATGATTATTCCATGTGATGTATTGCGTAGTATTGCGCGTCAGCAAAACTGGTATGAACTAAAAACACATGTTCTCCAGACATCTCGTGGTCAGTTGGCTCTTAGCACCGTAACCAGTCAGGTATCTCCGCCAATTGAGGGCGTAATTCGACACCGTTGCTACAGCTATGTGTAGTTCCGCCTATTCAAGTGCTCCCACAGCACCTTCTCTGCGATCTACTCTGTACAAAACTTCTAAACCTCTAGTTCACTCTCGTAGGACTCAAAATCATCCTCCTTACCGCCCACGTAATGACACCCATTTTTCGCTAAGGATTTCTAAATGAGTGCAGCAAATGCGAACGGTTACAAACAGGGTAGTCCAGGTGTCCGGGATCCCTCGACAGGGGGTCGTGTTTGACGAGTGGGAGGGGGGTCGTAATTGTAGAGGTCAGCAATAAATCCAGGCTAGATGATAAAACGGAACGTGCCGTCAGCTGACCCGGTTATTTTAGAAACTATGATTGAATTTGAGTGATCAGCGTAAAAATTGCATTAATAAAAACTTAGTGATACTATTCAATCGGTAATCGGTAATAGTTACTAATACCGTAGAGGTCATACATTATAGAGCTGAAAGGGTGGGGTCGTATATGGGTACTCGTTGAGGGGGGGGGGGTCGTACTTAAGCGGCCACTTTTCTCGACGCCTGAATGTGCTCTGGTTACAAATGGTACTACACTGTGTGCGGCGCCCGCTGAGACTTCGCTGCACCGTATCGCTCCGTCCCAAAAGACCAAAGCCCTTACGATCATTGTTTTTTTGCGATGGACTCATATGATCAGTAAATGATTAAATGTTGTGTGATTAACAAAAATGTGAGTAATGAAAATAAGAGAAATATTCAGCGATTTGCGAATGGTAGTGATGTGCTATCAGGCCGCGTTCATACTTTGCGGTGCCGGCGGCGTGGCGTGGCTGCGTGTCGCTGCGTTTCCACCTGTGTCCCCTTTCTCGTTGTGTGTGTCGTCTCTGCGCATCCCCCGGGCTACTCCGCCTCACTACCTGTGAACAGCCATACCCTGCCAGCGCAAAGTATGAAAGCGGCTGCAGATTGTATGGTTATGCCGCCGCGGCTAAAGTTTTGATAGCTTGATAAAACTTACCATAACATGGAAAAAGGAGTTATCAACACATTTTTAACATCTTCAACAAACTCTTCATAATATGCTCTTAAAATTCGGCAGCATCGCCTTTGGCTGACACTCACTGACTACGACGACGTGGAAACCATTTGCCGCGAGTCGTGGGTGATCGTTGTGCGAATTGTTCCATACATTCGTATTGGAAGGAAGGGAATTGACAGTGCTGTGAGGAGTAGTGCAGATACTGTGCTCGAAGATGTTAGAAATGGATGAGTCGAGCAGTCTAGAGGTTTCTCTGTGGCACGGTATGGGGTGTCTCTGAATTCCACAACTGCGACGATATTCGAGAAAACCAAACTTTAGAACTAACTCACGATGTCATCATGAGACATGTACATCGCTAGGTAATGCCTGACTTCGTACCCTATTCGAATATTCCAACACGCCGTCGCAGCTTATAAAGCTTATAAAGCTCAGGTGAGTTAGTGAACTCATGAAAGCCTCTGCGACTCTATTATGACACAGCAATGACCACCAAATAGGACGGGTCTCAATTCGCTTGACGACTCCCAAGAATGCCTACGTATTCCCCTTGATACTTGAAGTCGACACTCTGACGGACCTATAGCGCGATTCGCACGAAGAATACCTGCAGCTGACGACCCTGCCCTCCCTCGCCGTCTTCGTCAGAGTGTATGAACCGAATGTGATCTTAACAAATTCTAGAAATGCAATGAGTGTTTGTCAACCATCCATTCTTCGAACGGAATTCGTGTTGATAATTCCGTTGTGGGTAGTATTGTATAGCCTTGTTAAGCGCTGAATACTTTTGCTATTAACATAGTTTTCTAATAGGAATAGCCGCCATTTCTTTTTCCAGTATATCGGTTAAATCCTTTTTGAAAAACGATTCGATTTTTCCTTTTTCTTTAAATTGGATCAAGTTTACCTCATAAAACTTGTGTGTGCAGTAAGACTGCGTTCATACTCAACTGAATGGGATTTTTGGCACATCGGCGCATTGGCGCATCGGCACATCCGCGATTTGGGATTTTTGGCGATGTCACATACTACCTTATCAATTTACTTGCATTGTGGCAAATAGCCAAAATTGTGGATGCTCCGATCCTCCAATTCTTTCAAATCGCTGATGCGCCGGTTCTTTCGAATCGGGGATACGCCGATGCGCTCATTTTCTCGATCTATACGCATTTTTTACTTTACGTCGATCCGCCTGGAATTCCATTCAATTTGGTATGAACGCGGCCTCAGGCATACATTAGTTGAGACATTACCGCATCATACAGGTTTATCATGATCAATGTCTGTTTTTCTACAAGCTGCGGCTGGCTCATTCACAATCGCTAAGCTAACAATAAGCATTAGTAGAACCGCGTTACGTTGTTTTAGTTATGAAGCTTTGCGCAGGCCATCAGTTCTGTGGTGCTGCCTGCATTTTGCTTCCCTTCAGATTTTTATAGATGAGTCGTGTGCATTGCTTCTCTATACTTTCGGTTCATTCAGTGCGAAAGACAGTAACTCTACGGAACTTATCGTCAGATACCATTAACACCGAGGGGTGTCATATCTTCATAAGATGGGGTAGGTGAATAGGGGTGTGAGCCCCAGTTTTTCCGGAAGAAACCCCCGCTTTGTCAAGTATCGATGTCTGACCTTTTTTTGTACACCCCTTCCATTGAATTATCGGCAAAATTTTAATTGGTAAATGAGGCCGAGCCTAAAACACAATGTTTGGGCCTGAAACACAGTATACGCAATGTACAATAAAGCACAATTATATGTATTAATATTATTCAGTAACTATGTTTACTGCTCATCACTTTCCTTTTCCACTGTGGCTCTGGAATACAGTACCTATCGCAAAATAGCTTTTTCGTAACGGTGTCTTTAGTTGGTTGTCGAAATGCATCACGCACTCGGCTACTATTCAGAATCCTTAGCTTCATTCGGGTATTATACGGTGATTTCTTCTCTCAAACAAGCTTGCTGCGAATTATACAACGGACTGGAGAACGCCTGATGGCTTTGAGGTGGAACCTGATCCAGGAACCGTGTTTGCACTAGAAAGATGTAGCAGCTAGGGGTCATAGGGGTTTAGCGGCTTATCAGTTGATCGAACGAAATTTATAGTTTTCTCGAAAGCTTTTATTTATTCTCAAATTTACCACAATTAATTTCTGATTTTATTTCAGTTTGTTACATTCATTTTTATGCGTTAATTTATACCGCCAGAATAGTTTGAATGCGTACTATTGTTGTCGTTGTTTTGTTGTTATTATTTATAATCAATTCACGAGGAAGATGAACATTCAATTTACTAGGATGATATGAGATGAAATCTACAGATTCAAAATAATTAATGACAATAGTACAAATAATTAACAATGCGATGATTCTGGATCGATTGAAAAAGTTTTCTTTCCTGCACGAATCTACGAAAATCATTTGTGAAGATTTGCAATTTTAGAGGCATCGGCTACTTGATTTAGTGCAAATGATGCCTAGAAAAGTATTTAGGAGAGACTGCGAGATTCTTGAAAATTCTATTGAGTGAGCGCAGAGTAAGGTGCTATCGTAATGTGAGGGGGGGGGGGCATCCCACTACATCATACATTACTTTTACCTGAGCCTAGAAGCGAGGGATGTGTAGCCTTATGCTGAGTTTTCGCGCCGCGAAATTCGCCTCGTGTGAATGCGTGCTTTGTGTACACTCCCTTCAAAGTTTAACGGCAGGATGAATTATTTCTTGATTGGGATTGTTACCATGTACTGCTCATGTTTCTTTTACTTTTCATGTTGCTATTTTGTTTTAAGAGCTGTTTTAAATGATGATGAGATAAAGAGCTATTTTAGAAGACCACTATGGTACAAGCGCTTTGCGTCGTGAGCGGAATACCAACCAACTGCTGGTAATCGTGCTCACGGCGCCGCGAGTGCGACGCCGCAAAGCGAAAATACGACATAAGGCTACACACTGGAAGGGGAGAAGAACCTTCTCTGTCCTCCTCTGAGACCTGGGCAGAAATACACGCCACAATGTGCAGACTGACCCCTAGAAGATCCCTGCAATGCAATTTTTTATAAAATGCCCGTCTTTGTCGCTACAGCACCCGGAATAGCATTGGCCAATTCCACTGCTAACCCACACAGCAGGTTCTTCACGCACCATTAAGCATATGAGGGAGGATGTTCCATGATTCGATGAGAAAAATTCTTCGTAGGCATTTTTATAACCCCTAGAGAGAGAATTTATGAGCAAGAAATTCGACGAGCTAGACAAAAATCAAAAGCGAAGGAGGAGCTGCCTTGCCTTTTGAGGTTGATAGCGTGATCAGCAATGATCCTTCTTGGTCGGAGGTAGACTCTCATCAGTGTAATCTCAGGTTTCTCTCCTTCCTAGTTCTTTTTTTTCAAGCATTAATTGGAATGTAGTTGCTTGTGTGTGAAGTGTTGTAATTCAAGATCTGAAAAAGTCAGTGGCGAAAGCTCATCAGCAAATATAAAAAGTTTGAGATCTTCAGGTACACTCGGTGGGCATAAAATCATCAAATGGAAAAAAAATTGGAAGTCATACATATTTTGGTATTTACAAAAAATTCGTCCATGTTAGGCCGCGCTCATACCTTGCGCCGGCAGAGCATTGCTGCATTCATAAATAGCGAGACAGAGTGGCACGGGGGGATGTACAGAGACGGAGCAGACAACGATACAGGGTGTCGCAGGCATAGACGCAGAGATACGCAGCCACTCCCTGCCGCCGGCACCGCGAAGTATGAACGCGGCCTTACAGGGAATCGTCTAGAAGAATACTTAGTTCACTCTTTTTTTGATTGACCATCGCTATTCGACAACGAATTTTCGTTCATTAATTTCGGTAAAGAATAAGGATAAAGTTTCCGGTGGGGTGTAGTAGCAGGTGGCGCGCATTACCACTCGCACGGTGCTGGGATCTAATCCCTCATCAACGCGTGCCTAGGCCAACGAAACCTTCTATCACTCCGGGGTAAGTGAATTGATATCAGTCTCGTTTGGGAGGATGAAAAAACAGAATTGTACATCGGCTGATCCCCGCCAGTCATTGTACTGGCAAAATGGCACTTAACTGTTACCAGGGTTCTGGATGGAACTAGAATGTATGGCGCATACCGGCGAAGGGATTTCAATGCCGAGAAATTCGTTCTTTATCCTTTAATTTCGGTGATTTCAATTATGTCATTGAGTAGGGAAGAAGGTCATCGTAAAGTAGCCAAGATTGATTGTCACTCTAAGCTGTTCTTTCAGTTTGGACATCAATGGTTATAAGCTTGCAATTAGTCGCTGAATTAGTCTTTAGTTAGGTTACGGATTTTTTCGCGGAAGGATAATTTTTGATTAACATATCAGATACCTCTGCATAATACTTGAAAACTTGTGGCTGGTACATTTCCAATTTCTACTTTTCTATGTACATAACTTGCAAGTAACATGCAATTGTAGCTGACCCGTAGGTCAGAGTTGCAATAAAACCGATGTTAATATATAAACAATATTTAAAAACGGGCCATAGCTACAAACAGTTGGTCAGTTTCGACTATTCCTTTTAGGCTTCCGTCAAGGTGTGCTTTTTATTTCCGCCACCAGTTCCTGCCACCCACCAGATATGACCGGTTAGTGTCTCTTCGTAGATAATCGTGCAAACAAATCCATGACATGGTTTCTATGGCTACTAAGACTTTGCGAAACTAGCCACTTGGATGACCATTAGCAGGTTTTGATGTGTTTTTATAAAAGGGGAAAAAGCTTAGAGTGGAATTCTGCCATTTTTCTACACGCTGTGAAGGTCATTGAATGGTTGGGGCTTTGCCGTTCACGTTTTCGGGCAGGTTTTTCATTCGGAACCATGTAATGCCATAACGTCGTCGAAGCAATTCAAGCGTTTTTCGGGAAGTCATTTCCACAATGGCAACTGCTTTTGTTGCACTTTGCCGAGCTTTTTCGGATTAGTGAGCAACACGTTTGATTAGGTTTTTAATCGTTCTGGTTTCTGCGGTTCTGTGATTTCATCTTCTCATGCTATTTAAGTGGACCAGTCGAAATTAAGCGTTTAGATAATTTCTCGCTGAGCCTTCAAATGATGTAAGAAATACCGTGAAAAAAGGAAGCAATGAGTTCTGTTACAATGTGCCGAGTTATGGGCAAGAGCTCTGTAGATATTAATTTTGATAGAGTGGGACCCCGCACCATGAGAGTGGGGTATGCGCCACCTGGTGCAGTCTCAGGTGGCGCATACCACATTCTCATGGTGCGGGAATCAAATTCGCATCAACGCCCGCCTAGGCCGATCAAGCCTTCCATCCGTCCAGGGTCGGTGAAATGGTAGCAGAACCGTCTGGGAGGATAAAAGCACTGACTTCTACATCGGCTGGCCACCGTAAGTCATTATATAGATCACATCACAATCACCAGCCATCACGATCTGGATGGATCTAGAATGTGCCTAGCCAAGGTAAGCATAAAGCCATGAAAGGAAAGAAATGGGGCAATTTATCGGCGGTCATTTTTCTCGACTACCTTGTGATGGACTGTGGTCTGCGGAGCCATCCCTCCCCTATTTCCGAATCTTATTCCTACGGGATCGGTTTTTCAGAGTATTAGATGTCTGAGAGGATATAGAAACGTTGATATGCACATGGCTGATCCGCGCAAATCATTGTTTGGGCCAATGGCGTCCAAATGCGACCGGTAGAACGATGAATGTGCATGCGTGTCGCATTCCATAATGAATCCCTTGTATTCTCTGCTGTAGGAAGCCAGACCCTGAGTTAATTTGAGGATTATGATCTAGAAAGGAATAACTGTGTCGTTAAGTGACTCGATATTTTCACTATAGCGTGCTAGAGGCTTCTAATCCCATTTCATCATGATACAATTGGACATCAGTCACTGCAAGCATCATTGATCACTTTGCTTTTTTTCGAACAACATATAGGTGTTGACATTATTTGAAAGCTGGAGCTATCATACGACACGCCGTTTCCGAAATTCATATTTTCGGGGGGCAAAGTTGGAAGGTAAGTGCATGGCGCATCCCGATGAAATACTCTATTCAGCGTCTTTTTCACAAAGATTACAATTCAAGGTTTGCCCCGTTTAGGGAGAAATTCAGTTATCTTGGAGTATTCAAGTTGAGGGTTACTTGCGCAGTGCACAGATTTGATTACGGTATACCTTCTTGACATCCTATCTTTATGATGTTGTCTCTTCATTCCACAGACTTCTTCTGGGTTATCAACCAGTAACTACATCCCTTCATGCTATTCCCTGGCAATCGTCGCCATAGCGGTTTCCGTTCCACGTTCACGCGATGCGATGTCGCAGGGCCGTACATGCGACCATGGCGTCCATTGTGGGGTTTTTTATCGCACAATACCTGCCTCCTAACGTGTTTCCAGATGTTTCGGGTGTTATCTTTCGCGTAGACGAGCCGGTATCGTACGACAAAATCCCGTTTAGGAGTCGCATCGCGCGCGCGCCCGTCCACTCTTCTGGCTCTTCTCCCTTCTGCGCTTTTTCCGCCGGTGTTTCATGTCTCTGATAAGCTGATAACTGATCTTTGCAGGAGGTAAGTGGGGGAGTTATGGCTATAGTGCAACCCGGCTATTCGTACACCCGCCATCGGTACAACTTCCGGTGCTGTTTCCGTAAATGCATCCGCCACCGCATTGTTGCCGTTCATATTAGAGCTACACTGCTCTAAAGGCCATTCTAACCGCTTTCCTCCAAGGATTCTGGAAATTTGTATGAAATCGCCATAGAAATTATTCGATTGATAAAGCGCTATGGTGGCTCTTTTCTCCTTTTTCATCCCATGCAAAAGTTCCGAATCAAGCCCGCCTAATAAGATTTGCTCGGGATCCCGCGATAATTTGGGTATTTGTGTGGAAATGTGGATTTTCTCCCTAAACACCTAAGTGTCATGAAATTTCATTTTCATGAGTCTTTTTATCGCCGACTGAAATCTCAGCAAACGAGCTCTAAAATCTATTCTGCCTACGAAATCACCATTCTATGTAGTTCTACACTAGTGCATTTATTTTTCCATGATTTATTTGTTATTTGCTGCATATCTCTTATTTGTTTATTTATTTCACTATCAAATTGCTTTCGTGATCTCTTTGAAATAATCGGTAGCCTACCATTTCCGTTCCCCTCCGTAAATAGAGCGAAAAAATAACTCGACGTGCACAATGATCCTTCGAGATGCGCCACGTACGGAAAATCCATCAAGAATTTAGAAATGGTTCAATGCCATACGGAAACCACATAGAGTGGTGATGTGTCAGTCCATCAGAAGGAATTGAGCTGTGGGCAAAATTTATGGCGAGGAATCAAACTTGCATGTACTTTCGCTCTTCGAGTACCGTGGTTATAACTTTTTGTTCCTGTTATTTAACTTTCCTAGCAGATTACGTTATTTTTGCTTTCTTAGTGGATTTTTGCTTTCTCAGTGGTAGACGGCTTGATTGGCCGAATTGAAGGGGCGCGAAGAACTTGGATAGAGTTAGCCAGCGACTGGCATAGTGGACTGCACAAGCTAAAAGTGGGCAGTAGTCCTTACGATCGGATCGGGCAAAAGCCGACAGGGAGCAAGTATTGATGGTATTTTTGAGAGACAATCTACGCCAATTATTTTATTTTTACCCCTTGAAACACCCTGATTACCCCTCAAGCGTAAGGGACTGTTTCCAAGAAAAAATTGTATTTGCACTTGAACTGTCTTTTGAGTCAATTTTCAAGTGCTCCTGGTCTCATTGAAATGATGTCAAGTGCACATCTGGTTTACCTAAGAGACAGGACCTGGTTTTTTTTTGTAATTGCTGTCGACTCTGTCTAAGCTTACAGCAGCAGAAACCAAACTCATACCGGTCACCGGTAAAACCAACATCCGCCTTAAACTCGTTCTGAATTTCGCGTTAAATTACACCTGGCTGCGTAACGCCTCTCTGAACCTAAATTTATGAGCCGTATAATCGTATTTATCTTTATTTCATCATTTTCATTAGGGTTTTCGTATGCATTTTAATAGGCTGGCTCATAGTTAATGCGATTTCTTATTGGTGCGTTTCTGCAGTGAAAATTGACATCTTGAAGACAATCAAGTGGGAAGCAGTACTTGATTGCTACGTGAAAACGCTCCCGAATAAGCATTTGAACACGATTTTTGCTGAATTTTGTGATTGTTTTTGCTGAATAAAAGTGTTGAAAAAAGCCGCATTAAGTATGCACCGACCCAATATATTTGGACATTATCCTAACTAGTTGCCAAAAATTCAGTACTCCGAAATCCGAAATCTTCTGAATTTCTCAATACATTTTTATACTGCTGTCGAGGATCATTACTGGAAACTAAGTGCATACTTCGCGCATAGACAGGCAACTGAAGGAAGTTTGAAGCTCGAACTTCAGTTTTTGGCATTCTGTGCCGTAAAAGCATTACTTCATTATGCATTAGCATATGCATAGGTACGTAAGATTGAACTAGGAGAATAAAGCCATATTGCGTTGATGAATTCTTTTCTGGAGTGTGCCATGCCTTCTATTACCAGTAGAAATCGAGGTAGCAATTCATCGAATCCGGAAGAATGGAAGCGGCTCTTGTCGCTGCACTGCTCACATCCATTGATTAAGAATTTGCTCAATCCCTTCAAATTCACAATTAATTTGTGTTGGTCAGTATCTTTCATCTATGATCGGCTGGCAAGTGACTCTCTTAGCTCAAATTTTGAATTTTACGCGTCTTTCCCGTGGAGCTGCGATTTGCATAAAATCCGGTCGGTGGTGGTGATGATCATAGGCCGTGAAGAGATCGTAGCGTTGATATCCGACAATATGCTGCACTTTCTCGTATGCCTCCTACGGGGCAAAGAAATGCGTTTTTGCATTGTTTTCTAAATAGTTTTGAAAATCATTCCTTGTATTGCTTTTTTGATTTTTCAAAATATTTTGATAATGGTTGACGCTTATCGTTTATTGACGATCTTTTTGTACCATGATATTGCCAAGGATAACAGTTAAGCGATAATTTTTGCGCTTGATTTATTCAGAGGAATATTGAGTAGGAATGGGCCATTAAAGTGCTTCCATGGGCACCACACGTCTCATGCGATACTGAGTAACCACCAACCGATGGAAAGGTCGGGGTGCAAGGACCATTCTGTGATCTATGGAATTTCCTCACTACACCCTACCTTAGTTCCATCGGTATTCCCCTATCACTCGTTCCTGAATTTTATGAACTTTGATCTAGGTTATTTTCCCCAGCTAAGCTACTCCTACAGGGCTTTCATAGTGGCGCAGTGACTACCACCGCTGCTTTGCAAGTTCACTGTATGCAGGCACGGAATATTGATCCCCTTGACGTCTATTAGTCACCGCTTGGCATTGAGGTACTTTTATGGTTCCCCATGCACTCTGGTGGTTCTACAATTCCGAATCGGACGTGACTGGAAAATGGGCCTTCTGAATATGGAGCTGTGCCTCATTGGCTCAGGGGCAGAGCGTCTGTCTAGTAAACAGAAGGTCGCTGGTTCGATTCCAGCATGAGGCATCCGTTTTGTGACGGGACTATGTAAAATTTGGTAGTGATGGATTGGTGAACCTTTCAGGGAAACCTCATTTCACGGAGATCTTGTGAATCATTTTTGGATCACCGTAATTTATGTGGCATTTTATTATGCCAGGGAAATGTTAATGGAATTGTGAAAGGCAAAAGGCATCAAAGAAGGGGGAGGGGTCCATCTCATCTACTACACATTGTTTAAGCCAAAAGACACCATTGCAAGCAGCTGTCAATTATTGTCTACAAACTGTCTTTTTTGTTTACCTGCACTACTTCAAGTACTAGGAGGCTCAGTGGAGTTGGATCATATGAAAGAGTCGGCTAGTAAGAGGGCTGAGTTAAGAGATCTTCCAATAGAACAACAATTTTTTGGCTAGGAACGTAGTAGAGCCGTTATGTCTGCTGTGACGGTGCTTTTACGGATGTGTCTGTGTGTGTGAGAGTGAACAAAAGATGCATCGTTACGCGGTCGTTCGATGGGAATACGTTCGGTGACGATCCTCGCTTTTCTCACCTAGCAAAGTACCTGCAGCAAGAAGAGTGTGCGAGGTTCCACGTAGAGACATAGACACATCGACTCAGACCGTATCGCTGGTTCACCACCAGTCGCGTCTATCAAGCCCGAAACGGGAACTGAGACCGCTTAAGGGATGCATGCGAGACGCTTTCGTTGTGAAGAGGATCATCATTGACGGACCATTGAGATTAGCTGGAATCATTTTTGATGGGGAAAATGTCGGTTCCAGTGGAACAAATTTTTTTTGGCACCATTAACACAGAGCTACCCCACTACCTCTCCAACCGATGTGGTCGAAGAAGTGATTTTTGGAAAATTTTCCAACTTGGCTGCGAACCTCTACCGGGGGTAATTCGACCCGTAGAACACGAATATGACATTCGTTTGGCGCGAAACTGCTTGGCGCCTGCGCCATAGGCGCCGACGTCACTCCATTTTGGGGCCGGCGCCTGTGGCGCAGGCGCTAAGCGGTCTCGCGCCAAACGAATGTCATATTCGTGTTCTGTGGGTCGAATTACCCCCGGTAGAGGTTCGCAGCCAAGTCGGAAAATTTTTCAAAAATCGCCTCTTCGACCACATCGGTTGGAGAGGTAGTGGGGTAGCTTTGGGTAAATAGTGCCTTTTTTTTTCATGGAAGCTGGAATATCCTCCCATTTCACTCCAATCGAGCATATTGCACCCTTTGGTTCTTCATCTCATATTTGCAAAATCTCTTCCAACCACTCTAATTAAGTTCTTTCGATCTCCGGATACCTTATAACTCTTTCCGGCAATGCTCCGCGACGTTTGAGTCATGCCGGCTGTCTGCTCTTTGTTTCACCTCCACGCCCCATTTCTTCTTCTCTCCCAACAGCTCATTCTGCCCATACGCGAAACAGCTGCGTGAAAGATTTTTTTTGGCCGAAGCACGAAGTCCGCCTTACAGCACGTGCTCCGCCCTTACCGAAGCTGCTAACATTTGGGCTGTCATTCCACTTCAGTGGTTGAAAAGTTCAATATTTAAACCTGAAAGAGGTTATCCGAATGGATTTTGGTGTATCATCGGATATTCTCCTCTTTGCTCGTTGTTTTAGCCCTCAGCGGCGAATTCGAAGTTTAGTCCCTAGCATTATAAAGATCCCTATTCAGGAAAGAAAAGTGACCCTTCTTTGGCCTTACGCATCTCACTTGCAGGATTTCATAAGGTCTGTGAACTGCAGAGACTATTAAATTATAAAGTTGATATAAATTATTTATTTATCGTTTAAGTGAACATTTACTCAATCGCTGTATTGGATAGAGATTGAACTGGATGGTTTTGGATAGCGTGCAAGCTGCAGCGGCAATGCTTTCCTCTTAATTAAGTTGCTCACATTAACTCACCGTAATCCACCTTCTTGTCCCCGCTTGCAATATCCTCTCCGCTCATCTTTTCGGTTTTACTACAAGACCGATTCGGTCGAAATTCTCTTGTGGATATCCGATCTCGTTGTCCGTTCTCTCGTGGATCGGGATTCGCATACAGAATTTCTGGGAAGTCGATCGGGCTTGGGCTACTAAGCAGGTGGCGTTCAAGGAGCACGGTAGAGATTTTGCGCAATCAGGTCAAGCCTCACTCATTTTCTGAGCACCGTTCATCCAAACTTATTTTTCTGTGAGCGGCCATCATAAATCTGGCGTATTCTGTCCGAGCCAATCCACTAGACGAATGATCGTGATGTCTACGGAATCGGCCACTTCAAGGCTCCTCTCCCACTCCCTCCAGGTCTCCATCCATAGGAACCCTGCTTCCCTACCGTTCGTTTCGGTGATCATCCAAAGGCTATCCCATGCCTTTTCCATTCGAGCAGTTATGGAGCGGGAGACTTGTGAGGTATATTCTGAACACTTTATAAGCGCCTTCCCAACCTAAAGAAGCAAATAAGACCCGGCCTACTTCACGCACAAACGCGGCAACGTGCACTAGACGAGTTTTCTCGAATGGGCTGTTCCACGCTTCGGACCATTGACTTTTCTCGTTTTCGCTCCTCTTCAAAGCGGCTGTTTTCGAGGATCGTTTCGTGTGTTATCTCACCAAAGCCGGCTTCGTCGTCCAGCTGTGAACAGATGATATCTCCTTTTCGAATTCGTCGGCTATCGAATTATGAAGGAGTCATTTTATTCATTCATTAAGCTGTGAATAAATGTCAATGAAAAAGCGATTTCAGTTCGTTTTTTCTGCCCAGTCTGTCTCTCTCTAGCGTTGACGGCCTCCTTCCTTACCTTTCTACGCCTTTCACTATCTGCTAGTAATCGCTGGTAATTAATCAAAGTAACAACATGACATTTAAAACATTCTTTTTTTCTGATCATTCTGATCTTTTTTTTTGCGGAAATCTTAAATATTTAGAGAATCTAATCTATCTTTAACGTGCACCTAATTGTAAGCAGTGGCTTCCCCTTGATGCATTAAATCACCTAGGTATCTCACCCATTAAATTCTTGAGCAGTGGCCGTTCGAACTATTTTTCAAAGGGATGGATCGGTCCCAGCAGGATCCGATCCTCTGGTCCGAATGAGATAATGTCGCTTCGGCCTCACGATTGAACGCCAACACCGCATCGCCCTCATCCCACTGAGATTTATGAGTCCAGCGAATAATGTATTCGATGGTTCCAAATTTTCTAGCAAGGAGGTATAAAATTAAATAAACATATGGGGAATTTCGAAAGTATAGTTCTTGCAAGGAATTTCTTATTCCAGCGATATTTTATCAAACCCAGAGTTAAACTTGACTTTTGAAAACCTTAACTTTTCAAAGGAGATGTAAGCTACGAAATTTAGATGAAAATGCACCACGAAAAACGAAAACAGGGACAAATTGTTGTAAATTCGAGAAAATTCGTTTCTTGAATTCGTTCTATTTTATGGAGCTTACCATATTTTTCATAGTTCCCGCAATCGAATCTTCCTCAATAGAAAAGAGACACAAAATGTCCCATCTGGGAACTTCACCAAATAGTGTGGCTTTTCTGACCTGAAATGTTTCTACGAGTCATTGACTGGCTACCTTCTCCCAAACATGAAAGTCGACCTTTCGCCTCTCTTCTGGAAGTCAAAACGCAATCGAAATCTTCACGCTCACGATATGTTTTTCTACAGACTACTCGGAATATTCTGCTTCTCCGACTTCTTTGAGTATCCATTACGGTGACAAAATGTAAAAAATCTATTTATCGTGAGATTCTTGATAATCATGGGACGTATTCTAGTACTGTCGTGAAAGTGCACAGCTGCAGGAATAATAGCTATACGATTTTTCCATTCGGACATCAAAAAAGCCACTCTTCTCTTTTGAATTTCTAGTTTAATTTGTGTATATGAGTAGAACGAAGCCTATATCCAAGCCAAGCCGCGGATCTGGAATCGTCTGACTCCACACAAGTCTTGGATGAAGTTAGGAGCAATCAGGTCCTATTCTAAATGAACCTTCGTGCTAAATTTATTTGCTAGATGAAGTTTAGTAAATGACCACAGTTTCATCATGCAAGTCAATGATCGGCTTTGATAGTTATCTGCTTGTCCATGATTTCTCGATTGCATATGATAGTATGTATAGTGCATGGCGTATTCCGAGTTGCTTGCTCAATGTCCGATATCCTCACAGCCATTTTCAGAGCGCTTGACTCTGCTTCGATCGAGCGTCAGAATACTTTGCTGTTTGCTGTTTTTGGCTCTTTGCTCATTCAATGTTTGTATTAGAAAATCTCCAGAATTCTGGGGCGGGAGGGGGAGGGGGCTAATTACAGATCGATATCAAGTAAGTTCGAAAGGTTTTTATTTAAGTAAATTTTTGTCTACATCAATAATTATTTCTTGAGTACAGAGAAGCAGTAGCAACAGGTACTTCGCTAGCGTTACATATGTAGGTTGTGATGGGATCCCATAGCGCGAACAATCCTCATGATATATAAATACGCTTATAGGTAAATAAGCTTATACGTAGGTGCTAAGTATAGCGGCGAATGGAGTAGATGTATGGCACATCAGTAGATCGATACTCACGATAGACAAGTTCCAGGTGTACCACGGCTAATTTGCAATATTTTTTGAGCTTGCGGCCTATTTATTTATTTTATTTGTTTATTTGGTATTTCAAACGAGGGGATAGTATTTGCAGAAGGAGCGTTCCACGAAGAAAGTAAGAATAAACGAAAAAATAAGAAAATCAACTTAGCGGGGAAAACGTTAAGTGAATGGCTCCTTGGACCAGGAAGCAGTGGAAGAAGGGTTGGAAAGTATAGCTATAGGATATTTCTGCTATAAATAAGGAAGATGGACCAACCAACTCTGGAATTCCTCCCACGCCACTTTTGTAATGCCAGTATGCTCTCAGTCAATTCTGAATAGGATAACGTCCGTAGCATTTCAAGGACGAAGTAGTTGGTGGGTGTTCTCTGTAGTCAACTCGATGGAGCGTATTCGATCGCACATTTCGGGAACATCCACTCACAGCGGCCTCTTGTAACAATGGTATGTAGCGACAAAAGCACTGTGATGTTGGCTGGTTTTCACAGTGGACTGAAAAACTCCACAAAAAACCACTCTAACGGCAGGGCCCTTATGTCTTTCGTTGTCATCGCCACACCTGCTGACGCTATGGCTGCTGACGAACACGTTTCATCGTCTTGCGACGTCCATATTCTCACCGCATGAATGGTCTCACATGCACCAATGCCGGCTGAGGGTATTTACAAGTTTTTGTTCGAACTGTTTTCTGTTTCGAAGAGGAACAGTAAGTGTAGTGGCAGGTGACCCCACTCCCAATCTCATGATGCACAGGATCAAATCCCGTATCAACGCCCACCCAGACCAACAAAGCCTCCCATCCCTCTGGGATCGATCATTCGGTAGCAGACTCATTTAGGAGATTAAAAGCACTGTTTTACATGTCGGCTGGCACCCACAAGTCAATGCATAAGTCGAGTCGAATTCAACCGTCATCTGTTCCGTAATGAACTAGTATGCGTGGCGCATTCCGGAAGAGAATTAACGCCAAAAATTCCGTCCTTTGACTTTTTGCTTTTTTTGTATACCGGTCCATATATACAGAGATACGAGATGTTTCACATGATTGAATTTTTATCATGGCTAAAAATTCAGGCGATAAAAAATGGAGTGGAAACTGAGATGAGGAAGTTTTTTCTCATTCAAGAAACAAGGTTTAGCCGAAATGTGCAAATATTGAGCTGATCAAGTTCTTAAAGATGACTGAATTTGTTTCGATACCTATTGCCATTAATCGGGTTATAAGCAGCTCTGATAGAGGCACATTGTGACGGTCTGGAATTCTGAGGTGCCCCTGAAGACCTACCCTTCTCTCTAGGCTCGTACCCTTTCGTATAGAGACACCATGCGCTTCTAATCATTCTGTCAAAGCTAAATTTTACACTTTTTTATGAATTGAAGGTATAATCAAGATAATAATACCTAAAGCGAATACAAACTGCACCCTCTTTTTTCCTTTTTTTACTTTCCTCGATATTATTAATTGCATGACTCTTTTGATGGAGATTGAGTCATCGTAATTATGTGAGTTCTTTAAATCTAGAATGTCACCCATTCTTCCAGCTGCAATTAAGCTATTTTCTAATTCTGAGGTGCCTTTAAAGACCAGATAGCAGTAATATCAATAGAGGAGATTTTTTTTAGAATCTCCTCTATTGATATTACTGCTATCTGTAGTTCAATCTCATCCTCTTACTTTTCAGTAGGGAGGCGGAAAGCTCAATTATGTCGGCCTAGGTCAGATGTTGATCTCGAATAGTTCAAATAGATTCCAGATTTTCTCCAGATACGTGGATGATAACCATGTCTCAACTTCCTTGTTACTGTATACCCTGCAACGAGTCTACTTTGTTCGATGCTGTTGTCTGCAAACAGTTCAGCAACTCGATAACCGTTCATCTCTTTAGCTAAGTTTTGGCTCAGACGATAAAGCTGCGTTATACTGTGCGGCACCGCTTCTAGCGTCGGTGCCGCAAAGTATGAACGCGGCCTAACCGCGTTCGTCCGACTGTGTTGTAGCCGGTTGTTCAAAGGTGAAACAGAGAGTTCGAGATGTCTCGTGAGCACTGATAATTTTGTAAGCTATGTTCCACGGGATTTTTCTGACCAATAGAGCGCCCGATTTTCAGTGTTTTCTCCCAGCTTTCATAGAATTGACTCAAAAGAAACACTACTTACGAAACATTGCACAACCAACTTCTTCGGGGAACAGTTCTTTCTGTTTTCACGCGGTCATCTTGGTTCCATGGCCAGTTCTTTTTTTCAAGGAAACTCGGTCCTTTTTACACTCGCCTCTCCCACTGCTGAAGGTTCCTTTTACGACCAGTGCCCATGTGAAACCTGGGAAAGGGTCTGATTTGCTTTTTTTTCACGACCGACCTCGTTTCCACCGCCTGCGTTGCTTAAAAAATTCGTCGGCTAGATAAAAATTCGGCAAAAAAATAGTCGTAAAATATTTTTTCACGATTTAGTGCTGGTAATCGTACATACCCCTCCTCCTCTTCTTCTTTCTCAGTATTTGTCCCACTTGATTGCAAGGTCCGTTTTTCTGATACCACTCACTCATCTCAATTGAATGCCTGAACCGGGGTTATGCCAGCTAGCCGTCAGCTGCATGTAATGTGTCGAGCCAGCTCTACTTGGTCTGTCCTCTAGGCCGCCATCCGTCTACTTTGAGACGAAGACCCGAGCTGGCAAATGGCGTCTTCACTGGCTCGCGGAATGAAGCCATACCAACGATGCCTAGCTTTACGCATTTTATCAGTTATTAGAGCCATACCGAATCTTTGCCGTATGGTATCGCCCAGTATATGCACTTCAAAGCGTGATTCCAGCCGTTCACGCTTAGTCGTGCTTCGATTTCTATAATTATATTGGGTAGTCTGAAAAGCCTTTCCGTATTCCTAAATACCCTTTTTCCCTGTAAACTGCTTTCCAGCAATCTCTTCTGTACATACACATGTAGTACAAGTCCACACGCATCTATAGGTATTATTGTCTTCCATCTCCCGGATAACTTTTTCGGCAAAATAAACATATCAAAGGTCGACCTCATTTTCAATACAAAAATTTTTCTTTAAATGGCGTTAGACAGGGAAAGGAAAAGGTCATAATCCGGTGGAGCAAGATCAGGGCTATAAGGTGGATGGGGCAGCAGTTTTTATCCGAGCTCGAGAATTTTTTGGCGAGTCACTTTTTCAATAGTGGAAAGACTTGCCAAAAAATGGCCTCGCCAAAAAATTCTCGAGCTTGGATAAAAATTGCTGCCCCCTCCACCTTATAGCCCTGATCTTGCATCATCGGATTATCACCTTTTCTTTTCCCTGTCTAACGCCATTCAAAGAAAAATTTTTGTATTGGAAATGAGGTTGACCTTTGATATGTTTATTCCGCCGAAAAAGGTTATCCGGGAGACGGAAGACAATAATACCTATAGATGCGTGTGGACTTGTACTACGTGTATGTACAGAAGAGATTGCTGGAAAGCAGTTTGGAGGGAAAAAGCGGTATTTGAAAATGCGAAAAAAGTTTTTAGACTATCCAATACATACCTGTCTGGCATTGAATTGATACATCCTGTTACATTCCACTAGGTTTTCAGTTTCTCCTTCGCTAATACTAAAGCAACAAGCAACGATCAGCCCCTCGACTTGGAGTATTCATGAGCGATAAAGCCTTCTCATTCATATCGACAGTCAACGTACAGCGATTTTATCATTGTCACTATAAAAGTGCAATGCACTTTTTGTAAGCCACGTATCGGCAAGACACGAAGCTAGTGAACATGACAAAAAATGAACGTTTTGTGGAGCCGGCGAAAAAATCCGTTCGTTCTGGCAAAAAAAAAGCAGACAACCCTGTCCACCATCCGTTTGCAACCGGCTGCTCTACGTCGTGAACGGACTGTATACCGTTTACAAACAGGCCTTGTTCAGTTCCCGATGCACGTAGCTGTCTGTGAGAAGCAAGAAAAAATGGATCGGTGATGCTTTTTCTGAACGCGATCCCAGGATTAGCTCAAGTGAATAATTGTCTTTAAAAGGATATATGGACCTGAAAATGTAATTTTATCACTTAGGTCTATGGCCGCTTCAACGAGTGTAAAGTCTTATAACTTTCTGCCTTTAGTGTCCAGTGTCTACTTCAAGCGCGTACTCCCTCTTCTTGCACTTCTTTTCCCCTCTACACTTCAAAATCTCTAGTCTAAGACTCGTAACTTTCAATGTTTTTATGTTTTCGACTATACATTTTTATATTTTCTCTGTGGCCTCATATTAAATTCACTGAACTTTTCTAATCAGCACTTGAATGTGGTGTTAAGGGTGGTCAGAGGCGAATATCAAAAGTGAGCACGAAAGTTCAAAAGCTTACCAATACGAAAGTGAAGGAAAAACGGAATGCAACAATCAGAAACTGAGTAAGATACCCGTGCCCCACCACTGACACCGAAAGAAGGCGGGCTCAATCAGCGAAGGGGCGGGCCCTGCTAGAACGAGTGTCAACTGTCGAGGGAGGCGGCTCGTTCCGCGCTCGCTGATGGATGGAGTAACAGTTGAAACAGTTGACTCTCCAATGGTTGTTGGCAGCTGAGAGGTGGTCTCTCCGCGCCCTATTGCCTGCAGTGGGGCGTGGTCGATCCGCCCCCAGCGCCCGATTACCAATGGAGAGTCAACTGTTACTCCACCCATCAGCGAGCGCGGAATGTGCCTTTAAAGTCCACAGGCGCTCCTTTTCATCGGGAGCGTCGCCACATATACTAGTCTTCGCCCCTATCACTGTCCTTACCTTATCTGGATATTTGCCACATGTACCCTTGAGTCACGTAACGCAATCGGCTATCATTTGGAATACCGGAGGTGTCTGATCGCATTTCAACAATACAATGAAGAGTCGGTGGAAGGAGTGGGAACTTGTATGGTGTTGCAGCGCCTTGCGCCCAGAGCATCACCAGATGTCGAGGAAAATGGCCGCTTCAGTGCGACCCCCTCTACGGCGACCAAATACGACCCCCTTTTTTGATCTCCACGCCACCAGTAAGTGTTGCCGGGTTGCATAGTTGCAATGTGTTTTATTGCTATACATATATCCTTTTCGGAAGGGAAAACATCATCATTTCACTTTATCCCACGTATCTGCGGTGAAATATTGCTTCTCATCTGCTTAGTAGAAATTTAGATTTTAGTGCTTGTCGCTGATCTTAGAATACGACACCCCACCTCCGATCCGGTCAAATACTACCTCCCCCCTGCCGAGGAATCCTCGACTCTTGGTGTACCCTAATTGCGCCTCTTACTTAGCCACTGCGCCATCTCCGCCTCAGAATTCAGTTACGGCTATGTAATCAAAGCTGGAGATCTTTCCAATGGCCTTTTTAATCGCTTGATATAGTTAGTGTATTCGTCGGCGTCTCTCGCCTTTCTTTACTGTCTCACTTGTTTGACACTTCTAGGCTGCAACACATGTCTGAACTCTTACATTCATTTGCAGTCTAGTAATATTATTCATTTTCTTTGACTTTTTTCTACAGTGGCAAGCCACGTAGTACCTCCATTTCAATTTTTGTGTGCGATAGCAACGGATCACCTCCAATAAAAACCTCAAACGTCTGCTTTTACGTGACACCTTAAATAAAAATTTTAAACGCCTGCTTTTACGTGACCCACCACCACGTGAAGTAAGCGCTAGAATCCAAAAAAGCGTCATTTTTTATTCGGTCGTAGTCTGTGCTCATTGTCAGATGTACATAATTCTTCAATACATTTGGACGCTAGCAGAAAGTGCACTTGCACTATGAAAGCGTAAACTTTAATACGCAATAAAAGAAATGAAATATTCCATGTGTGTCTTCAATTTCCTCCTGCTACGCCATCCTTTTTGGAACGTCTATTCAGCTGTATCAACTCCCTCAATTAAATCTGTCGTATACCACACATGAGCTTTTTTCTTTATCTTGTGCTGCTAGCTTTTTGAGATATAAAGGCATAGTTTTTTTCCCGCAGTGGATTAACCAGGGGATTTGTTTAGGGTGCTGATGATTCCACTCAGAAACGTGAGGGTAGCGTTCTAAACTAGAAGCCGCGTACATATTGCCTGCATCCTTGCAGGGCAATGTAATACAGTAGCGCTCAAAAGTCTTCGGCGAAATGGTCTTCCACTTTGGTTTTTCACTTGTAACTTTTTAGCAACCGCACCGATCTAAGAGAAATTTTTAGTATGTTGTACTTGGAGACGCTGCATACTTAATATACTATTTTGGCGCTCAACGGTGTAGGTTACGTGGTTATATGAAATTTTTTAATTTGGGCATGCCATCGCTATGCCGTCCCGCTGTGCCGCTGTCGTCAAAAGTCGTGGTTTTTCTACAGAATATTATTGTTCTCTGAGGCTTGCTCGTTTTGTTTTTGTAAAGAAATTTTTCTCGACCAAGCCTTTTACTTTTTTCTGGGTGATCTTGTAGTTAATTCTTGTAAAAAATCATGAAAAGTGGCAAGCGGCGCTCAAGTAGAAGGAAATGTTGACAATAGGTTCAGGCACCACATATTAAAATTTTGTCAAATTTGGTCAAGTAGAAAAAAAGTTATGACAAAAAAAGTTTTGGCCGAAGACTTTTGAGCGCTGCTGTAAGTCTCGGATGTCAGGAATGTATACCTGATCGGATTCGAAATATTTGAAAAAGACCTTTCATCGTTTCAATGGCCAGTTTTTGTTATAGTGTTAGGTAAACATCTGAGGTAACTATCATCTATAACTGACCAGTTTATGGCAAGCAGAGTGACTTTCTCCTTATCAATTCACATAAATTGTATTATCATATGAATAAATGAATAAAATGAATAAAGGAGTAACTAAATATGTAAATAGATTAATACATATGACTTTTGGTTTAACAGGTGTCATGGAGAAGAGAATACATAACTTAATGCAGTCCTTCATTGTTTCAAAAATCAGGCATTTTGCGGGGAGTCGTCAGGTTTCAATGCTCCTCTAATTTTCCCTATCGCATAGACCTTCTTTAACCGCAATTACTTGCTGATATAGAACCTCTTCTTGATCGTCCTATGGCGTTGTTGGTTGTAAAATTTTCCTCGTATTGGTTGTAACCGCAAAGCGGCTATTCTATCTTCTAGCCAATTCTCCAGTCACGCAAAGCCTCTTTTTGCTCGAACGTTCAGTGCTATGGCACATTTTGTCATCTCATAAAACTCTCTGCAGTTAGGGCACAGGAAGGGGTAAGGAAAAAGTGGGATCTGTGAACACATGTTCTCTGAGAACAAACCTTCAATTTTGGAAGAGGTGATATGAAGGGAAACTCGCGTTCAAAAGGCCCGGCTGTGGTCTTATCACGATTCCGCAGCACGCCGTGCCGTTCTGCTGTTCATCAGCCACGGGAGGCTGGAAAAGGTTCTCTGCCGGCTTATTGAGCCTTCCCGCCCGTCTGCAGTTTACCCTCGGCCAGCGACGCAGAGGGACGCGAGAGAAGGGTTTTGAGTTTGGCGCTAAGGGAGTTTTTTTTGGGGGGTGGGGGTGTACAGTACATTGTGCTCTGCGTCCCTAACGTTACGATCAAAGCGCAGAGAGGTCATGGCGCTGGCTGAATCGGGCTGGGCTCTTGCGTAGAAACTACTTCAGTCAAAGATATTTGTGTTTGTTCTATCCTGTGTAAGCCTGCCGGAAGGACGAAGAAACTTTTCTCTGACTGAGAATAATTTGTACATTTTTTTTCAATTAGTAGCTGGTTGTGGGCTGAAATAATCTCGAAAATGTTATAAGATGAGCAGAAAGTGAACGTGAACTGTGCTTTTGTCGAGTCCTACCCCCCCCCTCCCCCCCCAACACCTATTCTCACTTCTCGGCTTTTTCGGCGTTTTAACTCGTTCCTTCTCTATTGCTGTACGCCGCTACTTTGATATTCCTCGATCTTACCAAACTTAATTCTTCCGCTGCCTTTAAAATGATATCGTTTCGGCCCACGATCTGCTATGATTTTCGAAAATATTTAATGTTCTTTGAAGTTTCACACTTTCGACAACGACTACGTTTTCCCTTGAACTTTTCAGTTTTCGCTTCATCTCTCTCCATGTTGTTTTCTGCTTATGTCCTTTTCTGAGACTTTTTATGCAGTTTCTTTTTCCACAAACTTTTCACTTGTTTTTCTGCGTCGCCTCGTCAAATTGCTTAGCGCGTTCAGGAGGCCTTGAACCTGTTTCGAAGGTAGTGGCTCTTTGTTGGCGTACGGCGTGGACTTACCTTTTCTCTCAACAAGTTTCGAGAAAAAAAAACAGATGAGTTTTAATTCGGTTTCCATTTCTTAATGCCTTTAATAATGCTCTTGACTACATGGGTCCACTGCAATTGACGTACATTTAATTATTCTCTGAGTTTTTGAATTGCAGAATTTGTTATCAGTGATCTTTTTACCAGTAATCACCTGGTTCAATCCGCCACTAAAAATAATTGCATCGTTTTTTGGCAAGGGGGAGGGGGAGACCTAATTTTGTCATTTCTTTGATTCCGCAGATCTACCACGTCAATAGATCGAGTCAATTAATCGCGCGGGAAAGGTCGATTTCGTGGAATTTCTTCTTTTGCTCCCGCTCTCGGACTCTTTGCACCCGTCTGTTGGCAGTTGCCGCTGTTTTTTTTCGCATTTACTTTTTTATTTTTTCGTGAGATTAGTCTGTTTATCATCACCCATGAGTCCTAATGGGTGTTGAGAAAGGGACTCGTTGATATGAGAAGAATTTTCCACATTTGTGAGAAAATTTCTTTCTCCATCCTTTCTAGTGCTGCGCAAACTTAGAAAGGGGGTCAAATAAAGTCAGAGGGGAGACGCAACTTTGCGTCAACGTCGAAGCTCCTTTCCCTCCCTAGGCTTAGGCTAAAATTGGTATTCACTCCTTCCACATGAAAAAGCATCTCTCAAAACATAGGTCTCATCTGCTTTAGCCTAAGCCTAGGGAAGGAAAAGAGCTTTGGCTTCGGTGAAAATCTGACGCAAAGTTGCGTCTCCCCCCCGACTTTATTTGACCCTAGAAAGGTTTCATAAAATTTTAATTGAATACAATAACTGCCCCAATACCCTTTTACTCTAACGCATGACATCATATTCAGTAAAGTGACTAGAATATATTAGCTGCCAGATGGAATGGTGAATTGAGAACGCTCTTTTTTTGGACATCTGGCCTATTCAAGCCCGAGTGGGACCCTGTACCCTGGGTTATTGCGTTGAGATTATTGGTTCCTGCTTTAACTAAAAAATCGATGATGTGTGGAATTCGAGAAGTTTTGTTACGGTATCTCAAACCAGTGCACACCCAGGTGTTGTGAAAATGGTCGCTTCAATAAGACCCCTCTCCTCAACGGGTGCCCATGTACGCCCCCTTTCAACGACAACATAAACTCTACAGTATCAGTACTATCGCCAAGTACATAGCATTTCTAAGTATTTTATTACTGTAATTTTTGTGTTGACCACTAAAATTCAACCATAGTTTCTCTTGGTCAGCTGAGGGCACGTTCCGCTTATCATCCAGCCTGGGACCATTGGTGACTTCTGTCATCACGACCCCCCCCCCCCATCCCGTCCATCAACTACGACCCCCTGTTGAGGGATTCTCGACCCTCGGTGTACCGTGTCTCGAACACAACGGGCGCGGCATTTTCACATTTGCTCTACAAGGAATCAAAGCCGAGAATGGCGTGGAGCGACTTCTCATGGGTTCCTTCTGCTTCTGTTAACCCACTCACCATCAAGTGCAGGGGGATCGTGTATGCACTCAGATGAACTTCCAACATACCTTTAAAGAATCCGAGCCGTACAAGTAAAAGCTAAATATCTGACTGACGTAGAGTAGACGCTTCAGTAGATGCGCTGCAGATATTCTTTTCATTTGGGTTAAATATTTTTTATGTTCCATAGGAATTATCCTGGGGCACTATATCCAAAATATCCTTTTTCAATAAAATGCTCTATTTCGTTGGAAAGCGTCCGTTCACTGACCCGGGTATAGATAGGAATATAAAATCTATTGAATTAAATAATCAAATTATAAATTATTATTATAATCCAAACTCATTAAAAGATGAATTATTTATTTCATTGTAGTTAATGAAGAGGACGATAGAGCAATCCTACAAAGTCCTTACAAAATGGTTCAAACCGAGGTCCGGGAACCAAAGTAGCTTAGGATCGGCGCGTCAATCCATTTTTTCCAAGCGATGAGGCATGAGGATCCTTCAAAGAAAGAATCCAGTCGTAAAAATCCGTATTTTACGGGCGTCGTGCGTCTAATCTACTAGTAGTAGTAGACGTTACGCTTCTCTATCACTATTTTTTCCGCTCAAATTTTTTTCAAGACATTCCACAACTAATCACTCATATGGGAAACTTCATCACGTAGTCGTCAAGGCTACTTATTGTTGCTCGTTTCGCTTTCTTTCTTTCCGTACGTTCGTTTACTACCCGTGCAACCGAGAAGAACTGCTATAGTGTAACTGTGCTTTCCACACCATCTAAAATGCTCTGTTTTTCTAGAACATAGAGCGACGGCGGTAGAGGGCCGCGGTGGTTTCACATTCATTGCACTTCTGTTCTAATAACACCATGTTCTATTTCCAGGAAGGACAGCTACCACAGTTGAGGTAAGCCCTTTTTCCGATTTTTCAGTTGAATACTTTTTTTTAACACAAACTTGGGTCGCTGAAAAGCGTCAAAAACACGTTCTCTAAGTTTGTCTCTAAAAGAGAGAGTCATGATCTGCTTAATGGCTCAAATGTGTGCTTTCTAAAATACTGCTTTGAATGTTGTTTACATTTTTTTTTGAGTGATTTTGCGAAGATTTCTGTCGCATGAATTGGCCGTCGGGCCCGATTCCCTTGTACATATTATTCGATGCATCATTGGCCATCTGCACTACTAGCAATTCTCTGCTAATGCACGCTGCATGCCGACAGGAACATAAGGTCGCTTTCATACTTCGCGGCATCGCAGTCGACGCCGGTGCAGCAAAGTATGAAAGCGGCCAAACGCACATATGGCCTCTGGGAACGATCAGCGGCCTTCTTGAGGCACTGAGCTTCCTATTGTCAAAAGTGAGAAAGTGAGGGAGCTGTAAATCAATCGAACCGAGATACATTTTTATTGTTTTATAAGTAAAATCAGGAGTGATAACTTAATGAATAGAACATAATCAGTGCGAAGCCCTCACGAGAATTAAAGTTAAGTCTGGAATTGATCGCTGTAGTGTTTTCTTCGTAAGTGCACAACATTTCCCTCTTTTCTGCAGGATCTGAAAAATTGTGTACACTTGAGCAGCAGCTCATGGCCATGTTCTCACCGATGAAACTGGTTGTTCACAAATTAGGCCCATTGCATGAAAATCAGCACTTTTTCACTTGCTGTAACGCACTTGCATATTGCCTTTTATAGCCTATTGTTCCGTCCCTAGTATGCTGAGTTATGGGCAGAAGCTTCGGTCTCGAACGGGCCTCGAACCCGCACTCCACGCTTTTCGGTTCGAGTCCTGTCCGAGATCGAAGCTTTTGTTCACAACTCAGCATACTTGTAACAACTTTCGCATCGCAGGCCGCGGCGAAAATGCAGCTATCAAAAATGAAAACATCAAAAATCCATGGTTGTGTCCGCAGAAGGGATAAAGTTCAGTTTTGTTTCACGATTTCTTAAAGTATAAAAAGAACGACGGATGGAGTGGGAATAATGGCATTTGAAAAAATTACGTTACTAAGGCATTCTTGGTACTGCGAATTTGGCCACTCACTACTTCATACAATATCAAAAGTTCAGGATGTCGGGCGGTATGCCATAGTCAAGTGGTGATGTCGTCATTATCAGACGCATTGCAAACACTTGCGCAGTATCACGACATCGTGATCGCACCTGAAAGTGGTACAGAACGGTTCATAACGATTACGGTGTACCACCTGACGGTCTGAACTTATAATTTTATCTCTTTTATTATGGGCTTACCTTTGATGCTTGTAAACTTTTCCAAACGAAATGCCTGTGGATAAGCAGGCACAAAGCTCGGGCACGAAGCGCCCGGTTTCGACTGGTCCTATTTTTGTTTCTTTATACGATAGCGGATATCTCACATGCCAAGAGAATAAAGGGCAAAGCCTGAAATTCCTATGGGGTGTGTGCCATTAGAACGGAAAATCCGCGTGGTCGCAATGACACGCGACGAAATGGTGCGAGATAAGGGCGGCGTACTATAGTTGTGTCCTGAAGCGATTGTGCCTAAAATAAGGCATAAAATACCATTACTTCTTGAAGACCCATGCATAGCTTGCGCTTAACTCGCAGCATCGCGAACGCTGCAACGCGAATTTTGTGTCTTAGTGGCACGCACTCAGTTCCTCTAAAAAACTCTCCGAGTCCGAGGGCAAAACTTGAAGAAATCGTTCACGAAAAAAAATTGGTTTTGTGTTACTTTTATATTTATGTTGTATTTGCCTAATAAAGGCAGCATGCAAAGTTTCACGCGAAAAAGTGAGAATTTGGCTAAAATGCAGCTCCTTAATTCTCGGCCGAGTGGGCGGGGCCCCTTAGTAAAAGCCCGTCCCGTCGTCCGCTGCGGTTGGGAGCATTTTTTTGCTTGAAAATTTTCATGCGGCCCACGCAAATGCAACATAAGTGGATAACAGAAAAGCTCATTTTTTTCTTGGACGATTCCTTCATAAGCAGGGAATCTGAGGGCGAAGGACTAGGAGGTCGGAGTCCGAGAGCTTTTGAACGTCTCAACTTCGTAATCTGTAAGCTATAGCGACAAGGCGCTCAAAGTAATCGGTTAATCCTGCTTGAGCATGTGAGAGCGGGAATGATTAATGAAGAGAAATCGACGATCTGTAATAGAAACCAGTTTCACTCACTGGTTGCTAACTGCCATGGTCAGGTGCTCGGTGTCCTCCATTCAAGGACGACTTTCGCTTTACTCTAGCGAGCGCACGTTCTGTTTACTCGTTGAGATTTTACCCCTGAAACTGAAAAAGCATGGATGGAGAGACACACTTCCGCTGTACTTCAGATTGAGTCCGTTTGTACGCACGAACTCTCTCAATTTCCTCAATTGGCATAGGTTCCGGAAAAGACCAGTGGCGTATACATCGTCTGGCCACCATAAAGCTCTTTGAGTACTCATTTTAGCGCAGCAACCGCAATTTTAGGTGGATGCATGGCGTAATTTCAGACGATTCATGGATACTATCAGAAAGGTCTCCTTCTCATATTGTTCCAATAGGACCCCTCCAATAGGATTGCTAGTTCCAGTAACGTGGTGTTTTCAATCTAGGGATGGGCAGCTTGCCCCTAGCAGATGTGTTTGTGTGTTCTTCTTCGGTTTATTTTTCGGTAGCAAGGATTGTCAGCGGCACTGCGTTATCAGAAACGTGTGATAAACGGTGGCAGTTCTGGTTGTATGTACGTGCTAAAGGTGAATTGGATGCTAATAAAGATCACAGAACATGCAACCATAGTTCTTGCTGGAATCAGCGTAACCTTGCCTACTTTTGTCCATTCACTCACCACAGAATGCGGGTCTGTTCAGCGAGGAAAACAGGGTATTTTTTAGGGCAGAGAGAGTGATAATTCAGTCACACATGAATTTGACAATAGCAGAGGAGCTACATAGTTCCGCATTAGCCCCTCTACGGTGTTCAGTTTCGGTGTGACTGAATTATTGCTCTTTCTGCCTTGAAAAATCCGTTTCATTCGCTACCTAGATCTATGATACTTTCTGTAGCAACATGGACGAAAGTAGTCAAGGCTGTCTGGTATTGAAACAACAGGATGAAATGCCCAGAACCTCGGGAATTGCCCCGATATTCTCTCTTCGACCTTTACGTGGGCGAGATTTGCGGCACGTCGCATGAGTGGTTATTGATACCTCAAAAAATCATTAGGCTGCAGGGTTCCACAGCCGTCTTCAAGCAATTCGGTGCAAAGAGCAAGGCGCATCGGAATGTTGTGAAAGAATTTACTTCGGCAGAGTGCAGCTGAACTCGGTTGGACTTTGATAGATGCTATCAACAGCGCCCAGCTCTATCCCGTCCCCCTCCTGGTACGCTGAACAACGCTCGTGGCTGTGCTTTGAATGCTTAAGTGGAAGTGGGTTTCGGGCGACTACTTCCAAAATAATTTCGGGCTGATCGATGGGATCCTAGAAAGAATTTAGTGTCTTGGTAGTGCTTATTTCTACATTAATGCAGCCATGTGGCTTTAACCTCATCGTATCTGAATTTTCACCTTAGGAAACGGATTTAGAAGAAGAAATGTTTAGTTTTTATCAAATATTGTCATCGTTTTGAGAACCTGTTATTGACCATGCCCATCAGACCTATCCTTAGCACGATTTTTTGGAGATCTGAATTTTCTTGGTTCTTTTGCGAGGAAGCATACGTACGTAGGTTTTGGTTACATGTACCTTTGCACTTGTATGTATGTAACTCCTGGGTAACAATAGTCGCACTGACGAATTTATGGGCATTTCTCCTGCAGGGGATCCTCTCCGGATTTATACGCATTGTTATAACTGGGTCAATGTGACAAAGCGTTTTGTTTCTGCCCAGTATGTAGTTGTCCATAAGATTTCGTTCGAATGCGCTAGGTTTAGGTTTTTTAATTTTTAATTTTTTAACTTAACTTTAGCTAGGTTTAGGATTTACGGGAATTCACTGACTCAGGCGGTATAGAAAATTTGCCGAAAAGAGGCAAGCATCGGGGAAATTTTCAGCGCTTTGCGAACCCTTCGTAAAAGCTGCAATACGTATCCCTGTAAATATTTTATCAGATCCACTTACATGCAACTAAAGTTGCGTAGAGCGGGGAGAAGGGAAGACTCTAAATATGATTGCGATCCTTATATCAACCAGCAAATCCGACCCCCCACCTCCTCTCTCAAACAAACGAAATACGAGTCCTTGACATAGCCCCTACTCTGAATAAGGATCGGAAGGTTACGCTTGATCGCTTCGCAGTATTCTTCAGCCTGAATGGCGGCCCAGAAGTCATTCATAAATGATGAATGTAGATCTGATAGGATGAGCTGCAATGTATTACTTGAAGTGGATCTCTCTTAACTGGAAAGCTTTCAGCTTTTACTTGTAAACAGCAATGATGAGCGGATCTTCCCTTTAAAGAACCTGGGAGGGGTCGGTAGAAAGAGGAAGATGGGGAGAAATGTTTGTACGAACATTCAAGGCTATAAGCGATAACCACTAGAGAAACCTGGATTCAAAAGCGCGACGACGGTGATTTGCATTCGCATCTCCCACGCATCACTTCGAACTGCAACATCACCTGTCCGAGTTGCTCGCTGTTGAAGGCGTCATTGCTGTCTCGTAGGGTGTATTTCATTCTTTCATGACGGTGTGAAATGAGTGATACAACAAACAACAGCAATCAAGTAAAACATGAATGGCAGAATAGGCGAAAGGCTCAGAAAGTGTTCGCATTAAAAAATCCAATAAATTTACTTTCGACATCTTAGAAAAGTGCCGTGTGTGCAACGTCTGTAACCTGGAGAACTGGCAGCGTTACGGTAGGTGTTACCATAGGCCGAAATTGCCACCTCCCCGTGTCTTTCAAGATCCATTGGCATGTAACTTGATTAATTTTATGCTTGCCATTGTGTTTTTGTTGCTCATTTCACGATATTGGTGCAGGCATGGGAGCAAAATATTCCCATGGCCTTTCTAGGATTGTCAAAACAAAATTCTTTTGCTTAGTTGTCGTTTTGATCGATTGAATGCTGTTATTGATTCGAATACTTTGCAACTAAATGACACTTCTGATATAGGGTAACGTCGTCGATATATCCCGTAGAATGCGCCATGCATATGAATACGACACATGGGCATAGGATGATTCCGTTAGCATTGGAGCCTATGCAAGCTCCCTTGGCTTTTGCCGTTTGAAAATCTCTCTGTCCTACCGTATCTATTTGTTGCCCACTGACTGGCCTTAAAGACATGGAAATCTGATGCCATAAGGAAAGTTTGATCTCATGGTTTACTTGAAGGAATCGTCCACGGGAAATTTCTCTTTTTCTGTTACATTTTCTTTGCTTACTAAGATCGGCATCGCACGAACAAGCAAGGATCCTGCTGAAATAGGGCTCCAGTTGACAGAGTGGGACGTGGCCACGAGGGCCTAGGAGCAAAGAAACGGCGGCCACGTGGTCAGGGACGCAGAGTGGGAAACGAGTTAACATTGGGCGCGGAAATTTAAGTAACGCTTCACCCGCCGACGGCTATTCAAATGTTTTCGGCGAGCATTCAAACGAATTGCTGTTTTTCCGGTCTTACGATTCCTGTAACAAAGGAAATTTCTTGGTTCTACCCGTACTCCTCTTCATGTATTGTATCTAGTAGAGTAATTTTTAGAGTAGTGAAAATTCGAGGTTTTGCGGGCGGCTATTTCAAGAGAGCGTGTGTGTGCAGATGTCCTTACTCAGCCACGAAAGTTACAGGTTCTGCAGAATCCGAGGAATAATCATTGTAGTGTAGTTATAGAATCAATCTCCAAAGTGTTCGGATCCCCGGAATAATTAGTGAAGAGATTTTTGTGATGGGAAGAATCGTGGTTTGATCCCCCTTGAAAAAATGGGCGTCAACGCCACTGTGCTACTGTCATACGGTGATCGCTGAGCCTTAAATCCCGTTATTTTTGACAGAATTTTAAAATAACCCCCATAGTTACCCTATGAAAAGGCGAGCGGTTGGTGAGGGGAATACGCTTCAAGGGAAACTATTATTACGGTGGTTGACCGCAAAGTACGGGGGGACAACAAAGCTCACAGCTCATTTCAAACATTGCGGTCGTGCACATCGTAAAAATTGCACTGGTGGCTAGCAGTTGTGTGTGGGAATGTTGTGTCTCGCTGGAAAATATTTTTCCATCATCATCACCGTTGAATGTGATGCGTAAAGCCGCGAGCGCTATGGAGTATGTGGCGTAAAATTAATATGCCCCATCGTAATATTTGGCCATTAGGAAGCGAAACCATTCCGTAACGTTTTATGAGGAGGCTATCAATCGAGCTATGAAATTGAATCGTAGCAATTACGATTATTTGAATGACAGGTGGAAGCTATTGTCTGAAAGCGATATGTACTTTTTAGTCACCGGTTTCCGACCACATGCCATTGTTCAAGACTTTTTTTTCAAAAATTGAGAATTCATTGTTTAAGTGTAACGCTGTACAGCGCGTGATTACTTGAAAATGCATTGAACAAATGTGGATTAGGACTTCAAATTTTTCGATAAAAACTCAAATCGAAAATTGAACTATTAAATCAAAAATTAAAAATAAATTAGACATGATTACTCAAGGGGTAACTGAAGTTCATTCACTTTTCTCAGTGGCATTTCAACTTCACTTTAACCTTCATTACAAAACAAAACAGCAAAGAGTGGGTCAAAATATAGGATTTTTTTCTATATTTTGTCCCATTCTTTGCTCATTGCTCATGAGACATCAGCCTGCCTTTCATACAAGTCCTGAATCTCTTGAGCGGGTTTTCTATTCCTATTACTGGCCATCATGCTTTACCGATGTCCTGTTTTAGAGTAGGATCAAGCGTACGGAATTCTCAACAAAGATGCTTTGGAGGCTGATCTGTGCACCGGGTGGGAAGAAATTCTCATCAAATCTGGAAGGGGGACATGCGGATCGTGATGAAGTGATCGGTTCCCTCAAATGGGCCACGCTCCAGCTTGTGTCTGCGATACCATGCAGTGGTTGTATTACATCGCCGTGACATACAAACTTCGACAGTTGTCTCTGTAGATCCTTGTGGAGCGCACATATGCACTTAGAAAGCCATAGATGTCACACGCCATCGTGGAAGAAAGCCTAGATGACCAACTAAAGTAATACAATAGTTATTCAAGGATGTTCTCAAGACTGTAGGGAAGTAAAAAGATAGTAATGGCACACACTCGGGTTGCTATAGAAGGGAAGAGGAGCGGAACTAGCGGGAGGGACATGTTATGTAATACACTGTGAAGCTTTGGATTTTCCCGTCCAGAAGCTCTAAATCCAAGTGAACTTCAGAAAACTTCGGACTGCTATTTTTTGATGTACATCTGTACATCTAGCAGTTTCGAGAGAATATCGTAGGAAGCACAGATTGTGAGCGATTCCACGAACCAAGCCTTTTTAGCCGAAACCGCAGCAGCTTATCGTCGTCGACGATGAGACCGATGTCCTCCCTGTCATCCGGTTCTGCTGACAGCGGCATCTTCGCGATGCATCCACCGCCTCCGTCATCGGTAGCGCCACCACCGCCTTCATTGTCGTCTTCCACATCGCGTCCGCCCAGTCCAGGATTACAGGTACGTGTACATGCGTGGGGACTTACTTTAATAATTACAGTAGTTTTGGATAGGACCTTTGCAAAACTGGCCCCTGTGGCAAGATCTACTGGCAAAGATGAGTGGATATTAAATGCTGCTTTAAACGGGACCCCCTTTTACCCCTTTTCCGCCTTGCCGCAAAATATTCTCGAATTTTGCGAGGGAAAGAGACATGTGGACAGGGCCCTGGGTGGTAAGGGAGAGGTATGGGTCACGGCTACCGAGGTGCTCAAAGAGTGAAGGAAGGGTGTGAGACAGGGTCTCGGGTAAGGAATTTGAGAAGGAGGTACTATTTGAACCTGTAGCCGAAAAATGTGACGCTTCATTGAGGTCCAAATTCACTGTTCACCTATGAGATTGAATCTCTTTAATTTATCAATTTGATTTCTTTTTCAATATCATTTGAAAATTCAATAATAATTATAATAATTCAACTTTTTAGAATTGTTTGAAAAGAAGGCAATTTTTTGTAAGAGGGAGTGGGGACTTGAACCAACTTACGTTTCGGCAAAAGTCACAGTAACTATCATATGTATCTGTTAAGGTTGTGTAGTGGGAGGAGTTGCTGTTACCATGAGTCGGTTCAGGGATCAAATCTTGCCGAAACCATCCAAGTCGTGAACGCTCCCAAAATAGCTCTTTGGTGCAGACATGTTGGTAGAATGAAAGAATCGTGTTCATATAATTTGCACTTTGAAATCTGCGAAATGCCAATGGAAAAGAAAAATAGGAAAATCAAACAAAGAGTTAACTTTTGTTTTGTTATTTTCATTACGGTTGGCCATTTCATTTATGGAAATGACGCCTGTCCAACGCATCCGTGGGATTTGTGTTGGTTAAGCATCTGGCGATTTCATACCCATAAACATCCATCGGAAAACAAATGTATAAAGGTAATCGCTGAATTTAAGTTCACCGGTATACGCCAGGCACAAGACATCGATTTGTAGGATTGAGAGCGTATGGGGACACATCTGTAAAAACCATCACAATTGGAATCTCATGTGGACGGGTGGAGGGGGGGGGGTTCGATTTTAGGAACTGCGCCCATGTCAGTGCACCTTTTGCTATTTTGTCATGCTTATCATGCCAACTATAAAATGTGAATCATTCCAATAACGATTTTCATGGTTGCTTTCCAACTTCTAGTTGAACGGTTCACTTATTGATAGAGTTATTGACAGCTATACAATTCTCCAACGACGTTTTTTATCTTTTTGTCACTGCTTGTCATCTGAGCTAAGCGTTATCAGCATTTTTCAGGTCCAAGTGGTTTTTGGGCCCGAAAGGGCAGAAGTTCAATTTTCACAATAGCACTTATCGTACCACACAGGGAAAAAGTGTGGACAACAAAAACGTCTTTCAAGTTTTCGAATTTTCTGGATGGGGTATTCAGTGGTATATTAGAGGATTCAGTGTGAACTGTGGTCTGTAGGTGCTGCATTTGCACGAAACATGAAATCTGAGAGCCAAGATCTCCTGCTTGACTACTTTCAAAGATCGTTGGATACTCCAATTTATTCGGCTCTATTCTCGACAAGCGTCTATACAATTCTTACTCAAATTCAATTGCATGGCTCACTCTAAGGCATCGATCGGCGTCGAGCACTCTTTCATTTGCGTTTATAGTTGAGCGCTTATGCTCACTTGAATTCCACGTTATTTATGCAAAGTTCCATGCTACACTGAGGTTCTGCCCAGAATCTTCTGTTTTTTAAATTCATTTTTCCTTATTTTCGCTCTTTTCATTCTTTAGAATTTTTTGATCGATCGCTATAAATCATTTTCAAATTATTCAGTCGGTCGTTATAGATCACACAGTTGCTGCATCAAACGGCCAGCTTGCTGGCGGTGAACGCCCAACTCCGGAAAGAAATCGAACAGTGCGTTATTGCTAATTTTTGATTAATTTTTCATTGAATTTTTTTCTTTTCACCTCGCCTTTGTTTTCGTTCTCTTCATCACGACAACACTGGCAACCACAAGTATTGTAGATATTTACCTTGGTATATTCCGTGGAAGGTAATCCCGTGTAGGGTTACCATGGAATCATTCTCTTGTTGCCCTGTGGGCAAATGTGTGCACTATGAGGCCCCTAGCTTCCCTGCAAGATGTCTGACGTGTGTGCTACGTCGGTACAATCATCATCAATGCTGCTGTTCGTCAGAAGATGGCGATGAACGTCGTCAGAAGTTCGTATGACCTTTGAATACGGCATCTTGTTTTGCCATATGTTGGCAATCGTGACGGCGATAAGCGTCAGCGCATCGCTATCATCAAGGCCCGAACAGATGTCTCATAGCATAATGCACTTTTGCCGTGCAAAATGTGCATTTTTGGAAAGGAATTCCTATGAAGGCATCCACAGTACTACATTTATCTGGGGAACAAGAAATAAAACTGTGCGGGAAATGTTAGGCTGAGAAAACGAAGAGAGGAAGAGTTCAAAAGTAGCCAGTAGCACTCTCATTCTTTTATTAGTTCCCTGATTCTCAGCCAGGGAAACGAGTAGCCATTATTCTCAATTCTTTATTGCATTGTACCCACTTCGACCTTTCACAACCTACTTAAAGCTCATTTTTCATCGTGTTTATTCATTTCGCTTTTAATTGCCTCTTGTTCTTTCAGAGGGTCCCCAGTTAACCAGTTGCACTTTGAATTTGGAAGTTTATTTAAAGCATTGCACAGATTTTGGACTACCATATTATCAATCATTAATAATGACAGCTCTCATGCAAGCAGAAGGTAGTGGTGCTGGTATCGCTGACCCGTGGCATTTTTTCGGTCCTCGGCGTTGCGTAAGCGCTTGTATATCCAGTGAACAAGCCCCTGTTTCACTTCTTATGATGGTCTTCAGGGCCTTGTTTACTTCTTTATCGTAGAGTAGGTTTCATGGGATAACCAAGGTCATCCTGAATGGAAAAATTGCAAATTTATAACTAGAAATATAAAATGTGATAGCAAATTATTTAAATCAAAAAGGAAATTGAGCAGTCGTGTGGGTGGAGCTGTCTGCGGCGGGGTCGACCGATAGGCGGAATTTCTACACAGGGAGCTTCGCGCCAGACTGCCTTATCGTGTAGTGCCCGGCTCAACATACTGATGGGGCAGTATTGAGAGGGCTCTTTTATTAGGTTGGTGCATAATTGATGAGGCTTTTTAATGCTGCATTTTTTGTGGTGAAAATCGATGTTCTAACGACTACCATATGGGAAGCAGACACTGATTTCGATGCTCCCGAATAGTCATTGAAACACGTTTTTGCTAAATTTTATCATTGTTTTTGCTTAATAAAATTGTTTAAAAAAGCCGCATCAGTCATGCACCAACCGAATAGGAAGTTGGAGACATTTCAAGGAATTGGCTCTCTGACTGAAGAACTTCTTCTTCTGAAGCTGTCTACGTCAAAGTTCGGTCCGACTTTGTCGCTGGATTATTGTCATTGTGGCGTCAGTCTTAGAATAACATACGCTCGGAATTAAAAGTACTGTCAGTTTTTCTTCTCATGTCCTAGCTCTTCCGCAGTGCACTTTCCGGACATAAAAACCTTGTAGTACTCTGTTCTATCCAAAGCTCATCAAAATGACTTATCATCTCGAATATTTTTTGGCAGTCATGAATCGCTGTCAGTTTTTCTCGAAGATTTTGCCTTCATTTCACATGCTTACATCCGTGTTTCTTAGTTTGAGTCATTTTTCTCCTCGATTTTCCCGTTAACGTGGGGGAGTCAGAGATCCCCTGAGTCAGTTGACTTCTTTCTCGTCGGATACGTGACATGCTCAGTTCATTACACGACGTTTGGTTACGCAATGAAACGACCATGCTGCGTCATGGGAGGTTTTCAAACGTAGAATGGGCACACACTGAAGGGGAGCACTGTAACACCGCAAATTTTCTTTTCTACAGAGATATTTATTAATAACCAATGAACGCTAGAGAAATCAGGTTTCTCTGAAAAGGGAGAGATTTACTACTTCTGAAGGTCGCAGCATCACCGCTTGCACTATCACCGTCTGCGATTCTCGACACCTAAAAAGCCTTATGGAAAAGTACATTTGATAAGAGTCTAAGCCACTCAAAAGTGCTTTGCGATAAGGCACAGTGATAAGGGGACTGCGTAGGATTGAGGCCATCTCAAAGTAAGTGGGTGGGGCGGGTGAATTGCGTAATATCCACTTAAAAAATATAGTGATACCCTGCATAGTGAGAATAGCCCTCCCTTCTGATTCGTTCCAGGGACCCAAAAGAAGCGGAAAAAAGGCATAGAACTGTAGGAAACCTGATTAGGAGTGACAGCGGTACATTATGGCGTTCCATGCTTGTTAGGACCACTTTCGACTCGTATACGACTTAGTCGAGGGTAATAAAACGTAGTGTTAAGGTGTTTTATTGCTTATTTGATGGATATGCGCGCTATTAGGGCAAAATGTATGATTTAATGATTTTCCGAATAGGTATCCAAGCCTCTGGCTAAATGACTCCGTTTCCTTTTCTTGGTGTCTGATGCTTCCTCTCATTCTCCAATATCGCATAGCTTCTGACTTTGCGGGATGGGGTGTTCATGCTGTTTCAGTTGAAATTTAAAAAAGGAAAAATTCCATCGATAGACGTTGTCCCAATTTTATAGAAGTATTCGAATTTTTTCGGTTTCCACGGTTCGTGGTAGCTTCTATCCTTAAGCGGTATCCTGGCCTCTTCGTAGATACGTATAAAGCTAAGGTATATGGCAAGATGGATAAGTTAATGATTCAGTTTCAGGTGTCGTCTTAATGAGAGGGGGGGGGGACAACCTGCTTAATTTGAAAAGTGAGATGCCGCTGCATCACTACCGCATTTTAACGCGTTTAGATATCATAAGTGTACCTGTATGATCCTGTCTCGGTAATGCCACTGTACAGAATTTATAAAAAGGCTCGTTATTGTTCAATAATCAACAAGTTGCCCCTCCTATTAAAAGCGGTCGATACCTATTTTTCAAAAGATCACTGCATTTAGAAAATTGAAAAGAGGTACTGTAAAACTTTAAGTTCGCATTTTTCATTCTCAAAGAAATCGTGGACGGACAAACTAGTTTCTTTGTTACCTTTTATGTTGTATTTGCCTAATAAGGGCCACATGTCAAGTTTCACGCGAAGAAGGGAGAATTCGGGTAAAATTCACCACCACAAAGTCTCGGCCGTGTGGGCGGGGTCTCCGAGGAGAAGCTCCGTCCCGTCGTCCGCCGCGGTTGGCAACGGAGAGTGGAACTATTTACGTAAATTTCTGTTCCTACAAAGCGTCTCCTACCGCGGCGGACGACGGGGTGGGCACTATCTCGGGGGCCCCGCCCACTCGGCCGAGGCTTTGTGGTACTGTACCTTAGCCGGATCGACATTTCTCGTGTGAAACCTTTGCATGCGGCCACATTAGGCAAATACAACATAAATATATGGGTGACACAATAACTCTTCTTCCGTGGACCATTTCTTCAGTGTTCAACAGTCTCTAAATATTCTTTTTTATTTTTTGTATTGTGATGTTTCAATCTCCTATTATCAGTATTTTTAGCATCCTCTGGAATTAAAAGGAGGGATCCCTTTGTTTACAGCCCTCGCTCCCTCCTCTTTTTATCATGATCTCGTAATTTAGAAGTAGCATAGGAATAGTGGAAGTAAACGGGGGTAGCCGTGATCCTTTTTTATAACTCTCCATTAAGTCTGTTGAAAATTTGTAACCGAAATGAATATGTAGAAAATATTTGCATTCTGTACGAGGTTTCCCAAATGCACTAATGTTTACCTAAGCAGAAAAATTGTTTGAGTATCGCGCGTGATTGAACTCATCAGTAAGTTTACCTAAGGTTAAATTGTGAGAGTAACGTTGTTTGGCTCAGGTCCTGTAGTTGACCATGGTGAGTAAACTAAGTGAATGAGTTCCGCTTCATGTTTTCACAACCATTTCGTCGTAAACGTCCCACGATAACGGTTTCTTTTGATGACTCGTACAGCCTTTTCCATCATTACGGCTGAGATCGTAAACAGCAAGGGCAAGGAAATTCCCGGAACTCACCGTAGTTCGTTGCGTTTGTACTTTTTTTCTGTTTTGTCACATGTCTCATGCGCATGACTAGTGTGACTGAAAGCTGTCATATGAAATGGGAAAAGCTCAAAAAGTCAATGAAACCTGTGAAAGAATAAACGGGACTCTACCATTCGTTCAATGGTTTTATCAATACTCATCTCTCTACGCCAGTTCCTCTTGCATTTTTCTTGACATGCGCTTTTTATGATATTTATTCGGGACAGAATATTTATTCTAAGCTGTTTATTTACCGATAAATACTAGAAAACCAATTTACTGAATAGGTCAGAAGGTCGGACCCTTCTCAAGGAGTTCGTGACCTCAGAATCGAACCATCCTGATGTTTTCTCGGCTAGTGCTTGCCTCGGTCAGTAACGTTCACTTAGCCGACCCCCGATTCATGTTCACGTCTCCGCGATTACTTTCACTCATGCGGCGCACTTAAAACTTTATTAGCCTGAACAGGTTTGGATGGAGCGGTAGCTAAAGTGCCCCATTATGGACCTGAGAAAAACAGTAATAAGCTGAGGTGCTTTTCTATATCTCACTATATCTCGAGTAGTGTTTCCTAAATGGGTGCCATATTGCTTTTGCGTGGTCCAAAAGATTGAGCCGTGCTTGGGTTTTTCAACCATCACGATATGGGATTCAACAATCACGATATGGGAATGCCTAGATGGTTCTGGTTCTTCATGAAGTGGTTGGTTAATATCTGTATGTCATTCACACTACCAAGGCGAAGTTTATTGGAGATGCAAATGCATGGCGCACTCCAGACAGAATAGTTAACCCTGAACACTGTGATGAGTGACGTTGTTATATCATTCGATCTTGACGCTAATGCTGTACCCCTTCCTATCCCTCATCCTGCCCCCACCAGAATCTACACTTTTTGAGGTGCGACGTCCCCCCCCCCTACCACTCCAGTGGAGGTCCTGGGTTACGAGTATTGCTCATCAAAAAAAAGTTCCACGAGGGAAAATGAGATGGCCCTCGAAAATTATCAAAAATTGCCAGAAAATATTTGATTCAATTTCATTACCTTATTGCTACTTCTCTTCTCACTTCGACTAGCATCCCACCACTTACTCCAGCGGGCCAACAAACCTCCCCCCATCAGTGATCCTTCGAACGGTATTTGACCTGGACTCAGAGTCAAGCCTGGCGTCGAGGAAAATTTTCGAAAAGTACGACCCTTTTGTGAAGGGGTCCACCTGGTACCCAATACAAAATGATATCAATTAACGACCTTTTTCCGGAGATCGACCAACGTGCCAAAAATTTTTTCTTGGGTATGTGTGGAGATTTTGTTGATACTCGTTAAAATTTCGAAAAAAAACGACCCTCCAACCCAAAATACGACCGCAGCCGTAGGGGAATCCTCGACGAGGCGCTAAGCCTGCCTGGACTGCGACTTCCTCAGCCGCTAAGCGATGCAGCATATGGACTGCACTTTTCATCTGTTTTCTTCTTTAATCTAACGTTCCAAACGATTTTCGCAAGCAAATCCCATGCTACATCTATCTGTCATTTCACATTGCCCAGAAAGTGCTACGGACGTATGTACTCGGCGCTATCATTCAGTTTTGTTAGTGCACTGCAATCAATCCCCGTCGAACGGTGATATTTTTTGTGTGCGTCCAGTTCCACGTTTCACAATCGTAAAATAAAATCACATGAGAGCTCACATGAGAGTGAAATGTGTAACGCCCCCAAGGTCACACTTACGCACAGTTATCGTACGCAACATGTGGTCAGCAGTGATGTGTGTAGGAAAGATGACGATGAATTTGCCTGGCCAGGTGGTTAGGCTCGCTAATGCAATTCTTCTCTCAGCTTTTTTTTCACACAACTGTGAACGATTTTCCACCTCCAGTCATTTGTTGAGCATTTACCAGAGTACTTTGGCCCCACCCCGTCTGGACTGTAAGCAGGGTCAAGTACATATCGCTTAAAATTTTTTTTTCGAGAAATACGACCCACTTTCGCCCTCCCATCAATTCTACACTGGTGATATTTCCGCCATATAACTTGTCCTGGTATACTATTTGATTGTAAGGAAATTTGAAACAATTTTCTGTTACTGATCTTTCTTCCGTAACGAAAATTAGACCTCAATTAATATTGTTATTAGCTAAAAGGATACTATTGAGAGGAAAAAAATTTGATCTTGCACAAGTCTCGAACACGCTTGTATTTATATTAAATTAATTATACAATATTATTATATTCATTATTATTATATTATTCGATTATTATATTATTTATTTTGATAGATTTAGATTCACTCAACATTTAAAATTCGAAAAAATCCAAAAAAGTGAATTTTAAGAGTGGAAGAGGAATTTCAAAAATATTTCATTTTGGCTCATTGTAGTTATAATTTACGTGGCCTTGACAATCGCGTTGGAGCCTAGGGGACACTCGTGGAAAAGGAACAATTGAGCTTTTTTTAAATGGTCGTCATTTTCAGGAGTTGAGATTGGAATAATCCGAAGAAGCGGTCGATTTGTACCTGGTGCCCTCTCGATCGGTTCTACCCACTGTTTTTTGAAAGAGTGGAAAGATATCGCAAAATTTATCCCACGACCTGATAAATTACCTAATCACCTTCTTTAGCTATCTGCCGCACCTAAAATCACTAAAAAACAGCGGTCTATTGAAGATTCCTTCAAGATTTTGCTCCCCAAACACTACCTACCCTCATTTTTCGATCCAGAAATAATACCCTCACTTGAGGTTTGTTTAGCCCATGTTTGACCGTTGCCTGTAATCTTGAAATTGAGCTGGGTGAGGTCCACGAGGTCGAATTTCCGCTTTGCGGCGGTGCACTCGCGGCGCCCCCGTACGACTCGCCGTATCGATTGCCCTAGGTCGCGCGGCAGAGCGTGACTGCGTCACGTCTGCTCTTTCCACTCATGCCACACTACCTCGCTGAAAGGCTGCCATGCCCTGCCACTGGCACTCGCACCCGCCATGCCGCTCATCGCGCGCGGCTGCGCGGAAAATCGACCTCGTGGACCCCACCCAATTGAGCCCTGTGCGCTCTTTGCTGTCAGTGCTGTAGCCACCTCATTCATCAGCTGCCATTGACGCCGATCGTGTCACGCGGACAGCTACTGTCTGGCAGTTTCAACGACAAAGTGTGGTGTCCTTCCGTTTTGTGCAGTTAGCCAGCTAGTACTTAATTGTTGGTTCTCACGCACGCTTCTGTACTTTCTGATCGTCGCCATTGTCGCTGTTCTGACGCTTCTGCGTCGTTTCATGTTGCAATTCCACACTCTCCATCGCCACTCTGTCCATCTGCACTCTCGAGGCCGATAGGTGGTGTTCTGAGAGTGCAAAATGAGCGCTTGTTAGGCCCTTCCCCTATCAGTTCGTCAGTCAGTCAGCCAGCAGTCAGTCACCCTGGCGGCTAGACAATTTGATGAGGTGCTACCGTCGCATGCGCGTGAGTCTGAAGCCGATTATGCCGTGCTCTTCTGTCCCCCCCCCTCCCCACCTCATAGCTTGGCGATGATCCTCAAATGGGGACGATCCGCCGCCTGGTTTGTCTACAGCGCTGCACGACGCATACACACACAACTACTATGGCGTGTGAACGGGTTCTTGCGCGGGGAGAAAGCGAAGCTACTCAGATTTAATCCCAGGTTATCCTTGTGTCCATGGATTAAACGCTGTTTCAGATGGAAACCAGGGAAAGCCGCCACCCATCCCTTCAGCTCTCATATTTCTCATTGTAAGCGTAAAAGTTCCAGCTTTTTCACATCTCTGGAGTCCCCCCATACTATTTCTATCCGTCGCTGTGACAGTGTCCATCACAAACGTCAGAGGTCACTTCTATAACCAGTTTTGGGCTATACTTCCTGCTTTTTTTCTGATTATTGAAAGAAGTCATGCGTTACCTATGATGTACATATATGTCTCATTCCCATTAGTTCTACTAAACCAGGAACCTCTATGGCGAAAAGCGGTTTTGCTTTGGGTTTTCGCTTGTTTCGCTCTGTTCGTTTTTTGTCTTTTGATTTGCTGCACTTTCGTTCTGGTGGAAAACATGGCAGGAAATGAGGGTGTTTAAATGTGTGTGTCTCACAAGTTCCTGTGAGTTTCTCTCGTAGTTTCTTCCTTGTCCGCTCGAAATCTCAACGAAATCTCCTCAATTTCAATGAACATTTTCTCGTATTCTAATGCTTTCCATTGCTCTGAAAAGTCCACTGCCTTCATGAGAAATTGCATTAACTGTTTCCCCTTTTAATCACCTATACGGCTTGGATAAAACGGCTGGAGAATTTAATTAGGCCTGCATATCCGCTTACCATGACACATCATGGTGTCGAGGGAAGTGGTCGCTTCAGTACGACCCCTCTCCCCCTTTCAACATCTACCTCACCTCTGCAGTATCAATGTATTGTCGATCGTTTAGTACATATAACTAAGCATTTTATTACTGTAGTTTTTGTATTGAACTCTAATATTTATTCATGTTTCTTATATGTCCGTCCGGGTCCGAAGGTTCCGCTGATCGTATAGCGTGGGACTGCTCATCTCTGCAAGACGACACCCTTGTCGAGGGATCCTCGGCTTCTGTACCCCGCCGCCCATTTGAACGTTTGTTTCTTAGCTCATATACATAACGCATCCTTCTGATTCCGATTTTCCTAAACTACTTTGCTATAAGTCACTTATGTAAGCCCTGGTTGGCTTTTGGTGGTTAATACGGGGTCAGGATAATCCTTGGAAGGCTTATCGATGTTAAGGAGTTTTGGGCGATTAGGCCATCATTTTCTAACTTAAATGGTTTAACAGGAGGTAATATTTTGAATACAAAATTGCGCTCCCGAATGCTGAACCGGTTATGCCTCAAACTAGCTTTCACGTACATGGAGTGTCCCAAAAATGAGCTATTTTTTACTTTATGGACATTTATCAATTGTTCCCCTTCTTCCTAATGTGGATAACCACCTTTAGTTCTATGAACAAAGTGAGAGTTAGTGCAGTTTATAACAGTTTTTTTCCTATTCACTATTTTCTTATATCTTACTGTTTTCCTACAATAGTCAAAGGACTGTTGATGAGAGGAGTCGTATTTTTTTACTTATCAGAGTTGTAATGTCTAGGCTATGCTTTGCTTAGAAAGGTTGGATGAGGGTGAAAATGGAATGCCAAGTTAATTTATTTTTTACTAATTTTTGGTAGTTTCATACTCGCTCGATGCCTTTTTAAAGTTGGAGTGACCGCTGTTTGGGTAAGGGGTGCATGTTACTGAACCTTTCAGATTTGAGGGAAAACGATGTTTGACCATGGTTGTGTCTTAAACATTCAAATGAGATTTCCCTTGATTTCCCTCAGATTCTGAAGGAGAATGGAACACAAGGCGCATTTCAGATAGCTTGAACAATACCAGATTCTTTATACTCCCCGATGTTCTCATACCTCTTTCAAGTTTGTGAGAACTACTGCCGTATTGGGAGCTGGACAGTGGTTTTCTGTGTGTGTGTTCCAGCTATTGTTCCACTAGGCGCCGCTGGCTATGAATAGCCGCCAGCAGTTTCACGTGTTTGTTCAACAGCCAGCGACACTCACATTTAGTTGGCCACGTCCGTTCATGTGCTTTTGTGTCGTGGTTTTTTTTTGTTCGGGAAATCGGCGGTGTTTTTTCTGCGAAATTCCATTTCGGCCACATGGAAGCGCCGGCCTCAGCCTGATAGCGTTTGTCCAAAGTAGTTGTTAACAGATGGGGTTTTTGAAGGCTTCAGTGAGCTTTGTGGTGGGTGACTGTGTTCTGGGCACCTTTTTGTTCGCGTTATGACTTTATGTCTTATGATTTTGACTGATGTAGGCATTGTGGTTATTGACTCGTTGTATCTTTTCTTTTCCTTCATTTCTGGTGTTAATTACCCATATCCCTCGAAAATTCTGCCAACATCCCTTTGAATAGAAGGGAATTTTAATGAGAAATTGGAATACGGAGAATGGCAGGAAGAGAATTTAATTGGGCCCACCTACATCTACCCGCTTATACGCCTCATCCTTGGCTTATATACGAATTTTTCTAAACGCATTTGCAATAGTCGCTCATCTGAGCTCCTGTTTAACTTTTTGGTCGTTAATATGGGGCTAAGACTATTCCTTGCGAGGCTGATCGTTCAGGTGGGGTTTTGATGGCCCCAGTAGGGCTAAATGAAAACTGTGATCGGAGAGTGCATGTTAATGAAAAGGAACCTACTTCAGAAGAGGTCAAAATCGCATAGAAAAAACGCGGCTTGGGGTCTTTTGGCGACCCCGCAGCACGGCATGTCGTCCTGCGGTGCAGAAGGGGGATTTTCGAGTTCCTATTCCTCGGTTTTTTCGCAGTTTTATGTCGTTCATTCTATGCTCTTATACTGCTGAGTACCACTACTTTCATAATCCTCCAATTCCCAAATTTACCCCTCCCGGTTTCTTGCCATGTGTATTTAGTAGCAGAGGTTCTTATATGTAATAAATTTAAATCTGACGTTCTGAATCCGAAATTTGGCTTTAAGTGCTAAAGCGGTCATGCCTAAAACTAGCTCTGTTTGGATGTACGCTCGAGGGTGGGAGGGGGAGGCACATAGGAACTCAATTTCTAAAAGAATCTCAGGAATCACAGTTTCAAGGAAGTAATGGAAGTGATAGCATGATGAAATTCATGAAGTTTAAGCTGTATTGCCTGGTGGTTTGTGTGAAGAAGAGGGTGCATCGTGTTTTATAGCGCAATGGCCGTATTGACACAATCTACGGATGTGAATTTTTGCATAAGATTTGTTGAAAGCTCTCAATATTATGGCTTAAGGAGATTCATTGAAAATAAGTGGCGCCGAAAAATTTTTGAATTTGTGAATTTTTGCATATGATTTGTTGAAAGCTCTTAATAAGATGGCCTAAAGAGATTCATTGAAAATAAGTGGCACCGCAATACACGTTGCTCCCCTCCCCCTTAGTCACATTTACTTTTTTGGATTATAATGTATCCATTCTTCGTTTTGTACTCTTTCTGTTACAGTTTTGCCTCGAAAAACCGTAAAGTTCCCTGGGTGTGCGATGCCTAAGTCCTTTCGCTATCAGCTAATCACATTAATTCGCTGGAAAGTACATTCAGTGGAATTGCCGACTACCTAGAATCCCGAGCCCCGCCCAGCATTAGATCTGGTGTTTTTCCGCAGCGAAAAACCAAGTTTCAGTTTTGCCGTCGTCGTTGCATCAATCACGCTGATACCTGTAATTGCCACCGTAATTCCGCTGGCTGTTCGTTAGTTTTCTGGTGGTACAGCATAGCAATGAGAAAGGTGGAAAAAGCAAATGATTTATTTCTCATCGCAAATCGTTCGTTCGATGCTCGTTCATTCAACTGGCCATTGTCGTGTTCGCTCTTTGTGGTGTTTTCATGAAGCGATAACGATTTCATTTCAAACAGAAAGTTTACCATGACGTCGACAATGGTGCACTTTGAATTTGGTTGGAGGAATGATTGAGGAAAGGATAAAATAATAAAAAGGAAAAAAGAAAAGGACGTAGCCATAGCTGGTACATCTCGTAGGACTAGGGTGGAAGAGAGTCGAGGAAAATTGCCCTCTCAGTATGATTCACAGAGCTGAAGAAGGTTTTTTGGCTGTTCGATCTCCCTTCTCCTAATTCTTGGAGGGGTGCTCCTCGAAAACGGGTTTGGAACCGAGGAAGTGGTGCCGGCTTCTAAAAATTACCACGGATTTACTAGGATTTTCCAGAGAAGCGTATTTAGCACCTTATTTTTACTTAGGAGTACTTTCCGTGCCTGGACAATGAAAACACCTCTCGAGCCCCACTGGTTGAACCCTATCTAAGGACTTTAATGGAGAAATTTGCGAAAATTTCATGGAAGACTGGAAACTGTTGACTCGCGCAGTGTGGAGTAATGGCGAAAAGCTTCGTTTCACGTTTGTACGCTGTCACTGGATCAATTCCTTTAGTTGAACTATTCGTACCTTTCACGACGTGTTGTTCACTTATGTGGTAGCACATTGGACTACCAGTGGTTCCTGTGTAGAGAGGTTCACTGGAAAATTGACGGGAAAGGACTCAGGAAAATTTTTTTCAGGAGTTCCAGAAATTTCGAACCATGAACCGTTTTTGCTAAAAGTCTATTCAACTCTAGCTAATCATCCTTCGGCAGGAACTTCATGCATTTTTATCAAAATTGACGGAAAACGATTCGAAAATTTTTCATTTTTTTAAACCGCGAACTGATTTGGTAGAAGTTTATATAAGTCTAACCATCATCCTTCAGCGAGAATCTCATGTATCTTCATTCAAATGAAAGAATACCTTTGAAACCTGTGGCTTTCAACTTTGTTAGGAAAATTTTCAGGTAATCTATATGGGAGGCGTTCCGTCTTCGTCTAGAAAGGATTTGTCATAGTTGGGTTGATCGTATTTCCCGATTCTGTTGGCTTGGTGTCCGTGGAAGGCACTTTCCATAGAAACGTTCATGATAATCTGCCCAGCAGAGCTTGTTATGCATTCATGCTGCACGATAATGAAATCCCATGGCGCTGAGTTAGTTTTCACCTTGAATTCATCATAAACCACGCTGGTGTGGTGTCTGCAGTCGGCTTGAATGTTCACTTCTCAATCTTGGTGCTACAACTCTACAATCCTTCTTGTTTTTTACAATTTTATTCCGAAAATAGTCATGCAGAGAAGGAAAGGAAACGAGAATCTCATACACCCACACTGGACCCACAATTTTTTCCTTGAGGGAGTCATATTGGTAGTGGCTCCGGCTTCCGTATTCGGAGGATGTGTAGTTCGTGGGAGTGCGGAGTTGATATGTAGTCGGTGGAGTTTTTCGAAGAAAGGATTTCCCATTGTTATATATTATTATCTAAATATTTCTATCATTATTATATTATATTCTTTCCATTATTTCTATTATCCTATATTTCTATTCTATTATTTCTATTATTCCATTATTATTATAATATTGATCTGATTGGTTTTCGCAATCAAAAATTCTCCAGAAGTGCTCATGTTCCTCTACAATGCAGGTATACGTATCGATTAGACGCGTTGAACCATATAGAAGCAGATTATTTCAAACGTCCTATGTTTTTCGCGTTTTTTATACTTCATTTTCCATAATTGGAATACAGGAAGTGGTAGGGTCACGTAGGGTGCTGTAAATCGGGCTGTTACTATGAAAAGGACGTGTCGAGAACATTTGCGCCACCATGTGCCCTATTCGTTAGCCTACGTCACATGATGACGGGCATGCTGCTGTGCTGTTTTGAAAACCTTCATTGGTATTGCAATTAACGCGAAAGCGCGTCAGCAACGTATACAACGAACATTTCCGCAAAATTGACAAGTATCTGGGACCTAGTCGGGAATGTCTAAACGGCTACGAATAGTGTTCCATTTGCGCGGTTGCGGGATCAACTGTGGTGGATACCAGAGGAAATATCCTCCTAGCGCCGACTTGTCCAAAAATATTGAATATGGATTTGGGCGGGACCAGATTATTTCAGAGATCGTTTCGGTGTTCAAATATCAATTCAATTGCCTCCACATATTTTGGAGAAGTTGAAATGCCTGGCTGATCCTCGAAGAATCGGGTAGCGCCCGTCCCTTTTGTTTTCCTTCGAGAAACCTCACAGTCGAGGTACTTTGTGAAGGGGAGCGTCATACCTCGAAAAATGACGCTATTTGAGCGTTCATCGACTTTTTCTCTGCTTGGCAATTTTAATTGCGCAGTCAGAGACGGGGCATGAGGGGGGGGGGGGAGGGGGGGGGCAGGAAGCAGGAAGCGGCGCTACAATGGCACTTGAGTGAAGTGACCTTGTACAAGGGGGGGAGGGGGGCTTTAGTCAGGATTGACCTTCCACGACTCCTGCCTCGCACCTTCCCTAATTACTTCGCACCTCTCCGAATGCGCCCAAGGGATGACCTCCCAAATTGCCTTCGCTTAAGTCAACATTTACAGCGCAAGAAACAGAAAGAGTGGATTTTAGTTACGACAAAGAGAGATTTGCAGAATTAATTGAAATTATTAGGTTGTAAGGAAAGTTCTGGCCGGTTTTTCGCGTTCATAAGATGAATCCAAATCTCACAGCGCGTCCACATGAATCAGCTACATATTGTGCTCCTTAGACAAAAAAATCGCTCTTTCTGGATACATGTTTTATTTGGAATGCCACAAGGTTTCCGATTATTAGGGGGATTTTGAAGTACTGCGAAAATGGCACTTTTTGGATGACTTCACTGCACAAGTCCTTGTTTAGCCAAGTCCCAGCGAAGGTGGCCACAAATGTGAGTGCTGCAAGGGGAGGGGGTAGAGCATTGGACGGAACATTTCGTCCTTGGTTTCAGAAGTGCAAAAATGAGAATGAGTTGCTCGAATTTCAATTGATCAAATCGCTTCAACTGAAACGGCAGAAACGATGACCCATACTTGCAGGGAATGTTCAAAAGTATTGGCCCTCAACACACAAACTTGGTTAGCCACCTCAAGTAGCCTTGATCTGCAAAAACACAAAAAAGAGTGCCGCGGGACCCTTCAGAACAGCTTGCGCAAGCGCATTCTCCACAAATCTTCTAATGATTGAAGCAGTTGCAGGCTGAAGCCCTCACTCGTGTACCATATTCACCAGATCTAGCGCTAACTGAGCCCCATTTCCCAAACATCTGAACAGCTTCTTCAGCAGCAGTGTTCAGAAAGAGGGGTGATCTGACGTCGACTTTTTTTGATTTTGCGCTATATAAATCGTCATCTCCTCATCAAAATGAGATCTGTAAATATCCATGATATGATATTTCTAAAAGTGTTGCGAATCAAATGGTGCTAATTTTGTGAGAAAGGACGCTGTCCAAGCCGAGTTATGATCTTCCGAAGTTGAAATTGCGAAAAGCGGCCAAAACTTTCCTTACAGCCTAATATTAAAAATTCATGAAAGAAAGAGATTAAGTGAAATGTGAAATATGGAACAATGAGTCTGAAATGAAAAAGAACTAACTGAGCAATTCATGAGAAGTAATTATGGTAGTTTTCTGATTTTCTAATCTCTGAGCCCAAAAATGTTCGTGAGATCAACGTCTTTCTATCCTTATATTACGATCTTTTATATAACTTCGAAATTCTCTCTTTTTCTGCTGCATAGTGATACCATGCAATTTTAATTATTCCATTTAGCTGATGTTATAAATATACTAATTAGTCACTTAGTGATGAATCGATGAAGACAGCCAGATCGGCCAATCAAGCGAGGTCATCCCTTGGGCGAAATCGCAGAGTTGCGAAGTAATTAGGGAAGGTGCGAGGCAGGAGTCGTGGAAGGTCAATCCTGACTAAAGCCCCCCTCCCTACAAGGGGTAATTTAGCTTGAAAAAATAGGTAACCCTTATCGAGATCGCAATCAAGGCGAGAGCACCAACGTATAGCACAAACATTCCCGAAACTGACAGGCTCGAACTAATGTGATGGAGCGGATAAAAGGGCCGTATCGCATATGTTTGGATGTGGGATCGAACCCGTCAATGGAACGCTCTTATCATTAAGTGTGGCTCGTTCGAACGTTTGTAGAAGTTGGAGCATTTTAGTAGCCATGGGATGATCAGGATCGTCTGCTAAAACTGGAATGGAATGCATGGCTCATTTTAAAGTTGTTGATCAACTTACAACGGTTTCTCCTTCTCTAATAGGCCCCGGAGCTGTGAGCAGATTCACCCCAAGGAATGACGGTGTGCGAGCGTTCATCGACTTTTTCTCTGCTTGGCAATTTTAATTGCGAAGTCAGAGACAGGAAATGAGGGGATGTGAAGCAGGGGAAGGGACACATGAGTGAAATGACTGAGTCAGTGGGTAATTTAGATTGGATAAACAGACAGGAGGTCTGGACGGACGTAAGCTGTCTTTTGTATCTCGTTTAATTCCGCCTTTTGAGTATGTTTACGAATGCGGAGCATGGCAGTAATTCAAGGATGGCCAGACTTCCGTGTTTATCACAACTTCCTCTCTTCATCCCCACCCTCTCGTGAGAATCATCAGCTAAAGAGCTGAACCTTGGATTGATGTGTCATCAGCGATTACTTGATTATCTACACATCATTCCTCCTCCGTTTTCTGTCATTAGTAGTGAAGGATATACGGGCCTGAAAGGGGGGGGGGGATTTTAACGCCCAAGTCAATAAAATCACGACGCTACACATTATCGCCGATTAAGCACGTCATGCTAAAAGATTTGTTGCTTCCGCGTACGACCTTCTTTGGACAGCTAGCTCATAGGCTCATTCTTGGCCAGTATAGTACCCTCTGTCATTTCCTTGCTGTTCTTCTAGTGTTTCAATTCTCTAAAGTTCTCAAGAGGGTGCTATCGCAATCAGGGTGGGGGGGGGCATCTTATAAAAAGTTGCCGACTCAAGATCGATGAGGGATCGCTGAAGGGTCAGTCTGTACATCCTAGCGTGTGTTTTACCAAATCTTCCTGTGCAGAAGCGAAGGAGTTCGTTTTCTTATGGGGATTTAGGTAAAGATAGCGTCCATAGTGGGATGCCCCCCCCCCCTCCCATATTGATCGCACCCTCAAGAATTTAACCCGGTGGGTTTGTGCTTTGTGATAGTCTTTGCAAAACACCGTCAACCAATTACATACTACCATGCTACGGCGAAGCTTGGTTTTTGAGATCAGGTTTCCCTACCCATCCTACCAAATCTATGATTATTCTGATTTTTTCTTAAAATTTATACTCCAAAGACTCCAACGTGGGAGATTATCTTTTCTACAGCAATTTCGAGTTCCATTCTCAGTCATGAGTTGATATTTCTCAAGAGCTTTGAAGCCACTTGTGCACTTACAAGAAGTCTTTCGTTTTTCTCTTTTTTTTCTCTACATGTCTTTTGGGAGAAGATCAAAATGGCCAAAATTCACGGGAAGTTTTGCGAGAATCGATTGCCGGTATCGATTGTGGCCCACGTGCTTCCAGAGAATTCCTGACTTTTTCCGCGTGAGAGGTGTGAAATTATGACGATGTGTTATTCGATTATATGTTGTTCGTTATCACAGCTGCTCATTCATCCTTGTTGACATTTCGGTTATTGTTGTGATGGATCAGTATTTATGTTTATGGTTTGTGGAAATGTCACAAGCGACGAATAGTCCCACGCCCTCCTCCGGGAATCTCCAACTCATAGATTCAATCAGGGTAAAATAAAAACCGTTTCTGTAAATGTAGATAGGCGGCGCATCAGATCTTCGTCCTTTCGTCATCGTCAATTCCGTCTATGATCCCTGACTTTTTCGTAGGTAACAACGACTTTAAAAAATTACGTTGCAAAATTGACGGCGGGAATACACAAGAGGCCTTCCCCGTATTTTTTCAGCATTTTGGTGGATAGTATTAGCCATTTTCATGATTGCCATGGCAATACATCAACGTGAAAGTCGAAATAGGCTGTTTTGGTTTGATTCTCCAATACCAGTTTTCAAAAGTGCAAAGGTAAAAGGGTCTGAATGACTCCCGACCGGGTTTCCATGAGATTTACTTTCATCCGAATCTATGAACATTCATGTGGGCACGTGACCGGCTTCGAAGCGGCATGACATGAAATTTTTTCCAAAGTTTGTGTATGTTGTGTTGTTATATCTCCGGTTATTTGGTTTGTTTGAGAAACGTAGGTGTGGTTGAACTGATCCGGTTTTGTATGTAAATGTCAAATGGTAAAATTTAAATGTCAATATTTATCATAAACTGTTCCCTTTTTTGGTTAGAGAAATCAGGGTTAGGGTAAATCCTGCAGATATGTATGGGCATTTCCATCTACATATAGCTGAAGACGTATAACTTGTTCAGTTCTGGATAATGAAGACTTCAGATGATTCATGTGATGGTTTTTCGGTACCAGGACAGTTTCTGAGTTAGGGTTAATGGTTATGTGCACATAGTGTCCCTTACCTCACCTTAAGACACCGGGAGCGGGGCAGATTCGACTTAAGGTATGGGCTAACGGTGGAGTGAGTTTGCTACTTGCACACACGACGCCTTGCAAAGACGTCGAGTGAATTCGTTGTTTTTGTAAACAGAAACAGTTTTTTTCGCTCTTTTGCTCATTCTCTTCTTTAATGTTTCAGTTGTTTGGGGCCGTATGCTGTTTCAATTGTTGAACGTCATCATGAATGAAACCGAATTCACCCCACGTGACATTGAATTACAAGGATGTCGGCCTGAAGAGTGCAGTTTGAGGTGAAGCACGATCAAATAGCACCAGCGCCCCTGAGGCGTTTTTCAGCGTGATTGTCGCAACGCGGTATCTTAGTTAGAATATCCATTAAGAGAGGACAGTGTTTCGAAATGCGCTTTCTCTCCTTGCCCCCCTCCTGGTGCCTTTAAAGTTAGTGAACATCTTGAATCATTCGATCAGGGATGAAATTTGGAATGAGTTGTTCTACCAGCTGATCAGTCTATTGAATTGGATTAGTAACGATTTGGTAGGATCTGTAACAAAAAATTCCGTCCCACTTTGTCATGTCCCAATCACCGTGATTATCTGATAGTTTGTCAGCATATTCTGGAATGAGCTGCTATTTCGATTTTTCATAGGACGATGGTGACTCTGTAAACGGAATTGGACTTCTGCTACGGAATCAACCTCTCCACTGCCATTGCGTTCATTATTTTTTGTGAAGACTTAGAATTAATGAAAAATGCATAGGCTGACAAACGGTAGATACTTTAGGGATCGCTCTCATTTCCTTGAATTTTGCCCGCCATGCTCTATTGACAAACGGATGTAGATCAGATAATCAGTCCGCAGTGACACCGTTTTGAAAGCGGCTAGAGGCGCCGCCACTAGCCGCCCAAAAGCTTTGATTGAATTCTGCTAGAGCCGGGTTCTGGATAAATATCTCGAGGGTGTAGACTACTTTGAAGTAGACTCGGCTGAGGGGATAAGATGATCACTAAACATGGGCACTACTGTAAGCAGTTCTATCGGCCTTGGAGTGCCTCGTAGCCCTCAGTGTTGAACAAGCGCTTGTTGAGATTGATCACAGCACTCCAGTTTTTGGGAAGTTTTTCACTGATCTCTCATGAAGTCAATAATTAGCGCTAGCCCACCTTTACTAAATGCTTTTTGGGCGGCTTAAAAGCCCTTTTTCTTTCTTTTGTTTTTCTCTTTTCTCAGCCACGCTCTTGCGGTTGCGTTGCGGTTGTGCAACCCTTTTAGACAATGGAATTCCATTTCACTTATCGTGCGAACTCTCGAGTTTTTCTCACTGAACTGCTCTCTCGTTTATCCTGTACAATTCCAGTTTGTGAAGTCTGTTTTTGTTTACTGTTTACTGTACCCTGTTTTCCAATGTGTACTTTGTATGAATCATTCTGTGTTCAGAGTTCGATCTGCTACGAACGCGAATTTGACATCTGTTGGTGCGTCGTCAACGGCGGTAGGAGCAGTAGTGCCACCATCACCAGTGACAGCAGTACCACCTCCATCACCAGCAACAGGACCAATAACTCCGTCAGCGGCGGTACCACCACCACTATCATCCGTTCAACAGCAGCAACAGCAGCAACAGCAGCAACAGCAGCAACAACAACAACAACAACAACAACAACAACAAAATCGTCATCCTTCACAATTTCCACCATTTGTATCGATTGGCGGCGGATCGTTAACGTTGGATTACGAGATGCCGTACGCTCACGACAACACACATCACTACCATAATAATCAGTAGGTTTTACATTCTAATGGAATTCGAGGGCTGCAGTAGTCAAGCTCAGTGCTCATGCGTCAACAAACTCGTTTTGGGTAAGTTTAGCTATTCCTTCATATCCCTTCGAATAAATCAGGCTAGCAGGTGGATCTGCGGTAGCTTTCCAAAAAGAAAACCGATAGAAAAAATTTCTGAAATTCTGGAAGTTCTGGAATGAATCCGGACTGATTCTGTTTTGGTGCATGGGCACGGAAGATTATGGAATCCTATTTGCTTGCCTTTATATGTATAGGCTCCCAGAAGCGCGCGGGTGCATCTTAGTGTCAGCGTTGTAGGGTAACTATTCAGCAACAAATATTACGTGGAATAGTATGGATAGTAATATTTTTCATATTACTTTTAAATTCATTATTTGATAAGGGAGGGTGCCTGTATCGCCAGTTGTTATACCTTTGAAAAGGTATGACCCTTACCTTCCATTTTTCATTAGATATACATTATTTTATACTTAACCTATTTTTCTCACATTTCATCTGCATCTACCATGTAGTCTCTTTCTCCCAATTTCTAGTATTAAGTATTGGTATGGAGGAAACGCTGAATTTTTTATAGGTTAAATAGGACCTGACGTGTAATTTTTATATTTTGTACAATTTTCCTGGGAAGGTGTAAGATTTATCAGTGGTGCCACATGCATTTATTTACTTATACGATGTCTTGTTTATGTTTATTATGATTTCCTCAGCATTTCTTCATTAGACACTACATCCACTATTATATGCAGCGTAGTGGGTAGACGTCTTTACGTGACGCTCACACTTATCACAGGTTCATTCCCAATTTTCTGTGAACAGCATATCCCTTTCTTCATCTGTACTTGATTTCGTGTTTATTAATTATCGTCATTTTTTCGTTTTGCCTGTGCAGAAGCTGCTTGTGACTCCACGGCATTTATTTGAAAACCATAAGAATTTTTGTCGAAGCTCTTTCATTTTTACGGCTGGCACTTTTCTAAATTCTGAGAGCTGGTCTGAAAAACTGTCGGGCAAAATGGTCAATGAAGGTTTTGCTGGCTACAGAAAGGCCTTTGCTCGCGATTTTTTTTGTGGCGGCGTTTGAGAAATGAGCTTCGTGCCAAAGTACGCCGGGGTAAAAAAAGTGCTGATGTTTTGTCAGTTTACACCTCGAATACCGCGCTCTGGCTATGGCGTTGAGCAATTCGTCAAATGTTCAGAAGTAGAGATTCCAGTTGATATAATTGATGACTTGTGAAAGGTGTGTGATATGTTCCGCCACTTTCCTGAGAGAACACATCCTTGAAATGGGAACTGGTATGACATGTCAGTCTACTCTCCTTGGCAACCGGAATTAAGGGATTTTAATAGTTTGGCGTTGATCAGTCCCTCCAAAATATGCTATGCTTACTACTGCAATCTAAATTTCCTTGAGGATATGTACACGTTTTGGCTCGTGCTTTGATTACTGTGGGTCATCTCAGTTTGTTAATAGTGAACTGTCTTTTTAAGTATAGATGCATTGGTTAGATTGATCGACATCTGAACAAGATCATAAATGTTACAGCGCCGCTATGCCGCAATTACTGTAACCCCTATCATCGATTTTGCATGCGTTGTCCGTGCTTTCCACGAAATAAGCGCACTGAGGGGCAAGTGCAATGTATTGCTAAAAATTATGTGTTAGGTTGATTCATAATAAATCGGACAAATTGACCAATTTTAATCATTGTCGTACAACTTTTTTACGACAACAGGGATTCACTTGAAATATACTCCATCTTTATCGATGACCTTCTGCCACGGTATAGGCAGATCATGGATGCCCTTGCTCCAGAAGGCCGGAAGCTGGAGCTCGAAGAAGTTGCCGAGTGCCGCCTTGACCTCGTCGCGAGTTTTGAAGTCTTGGCCGTCCAGGTGGCGTTGGCTGTGGAAGAAAAGGTGGAAATCTGAAGGGGCCAGGTCTGGGGAGTACGGTGGGTATAGAAGTACGGTCCAACTGTACGACAGCAGCTCGGCCTTGGTCGATCTTGCGAAGTGCGGTCTGTGGAAGTAGACACGTTGTCGTGCTGGAAGTAGACATGTGACCGCCGCCGTAGCGAACTTTGGACATTGGCCTTCAATTCTCGTAATTGACGAACGTAGTCGTCGGCGGATACTGTGGTACCTTCATCGAGCAGCTCCCAGTACTCTACGCCGTGTACGCTCCACCAACCGCGGTTTTCGTCTTCGATGGAATAGTCGCCTGACGCAAACTTCGAATGCTACAACTACAGTGTACTTCTGCCGGGGGCATGCTCCTTGTGAACTTCTATCAGACGTCTGCCGATATCCGCGGGTTCCTGGCCAGATAGCGATATAAATAGTATGACGTTGCGGATGTGGTCTCTGGACCGCTTGAAATCGTGCGGCATTGTGGCGGAATGAATTTACTTTGGAGTGATTATTTTACGGTACTTTGAAGAGCTTTTCATACTCATTCCAACGGTACCTCGCGCGTCCATTTTCGTTAATTCGTTACTGAGTTATGATCTCTAGAAATCATCACTACCATTTGTCCGATTTATTATGAATCAACCTAATATTTGTAAGAAGTGGGAAAGATCTGGCATATGGTGAGGTGTGGTGTGTGCAGTCACAAACATTGCAATCTATTTTACGCCCGATGTTACTGTAGCCGCGTCATAACGACGCTGTACCGCGCATAATATTGTATTTCTCTGCTAACGGATTATGCAGTCGTGTTACAGCGACTCTAGCTTATATACTATGAATCACTGTACTATTGCACTTAACTAGTATTCTACCATTCTGGCAGTATAGTTTTAGTGAAAAATGTGAAAGCTCAGTTATCTTCCTCCAACGGATAGTGTCTTCGAGCTTCTACCATTATTATGGCGGACGCGTGATTAAATCACTCGTGCACGGAGAAATGAGTCTTCTGTTACCCGTATATTTGTGTTGTATTACCTCCATAAGAGCCGCTTGCAAAGTTTCACGCGGAAAAGTGAGAATCCGGCTGAGATACAGCTCCGCAAAGAGGTGATCAGGGGATGGGGCCTCAGAGTAAATGCCCGCCCTATTATCTGCCACGGTCGGAGTCGAAGAATGGGACCGTTTACGTAACTTTCTGCTCCCACTGTGCGCCTCCGGTCGCAGTGGACGGTGGGGCGGAGACTCACTCTGAGGCTCCGCCCATTATTCCACCATGGGTAGCTGACTCTTAGCCGGATTCTCACTTTTTCGCGTGAAACTTTGTATGCGGCCTTTATTAAGCAACTACAACATAAATTTTTGGGCATCAGAAAAACTTATATCTCGTTCACGATTCCTTTAAGCCTGTCTGACGATTGTGCATTTATGCCTGAATAGATTGAATAACATTTTGAATCCCTAATAGGCTCAGAATATTCAATAAGTAGAAATGACGAGACGCTTCACGTCATCTAGGACAGCCTGGTCATAGTCGTGGAATGTGAAGCCTGTAATGAGATTGCTATCAATTAGTCGGACTGTTATGAAGCTATTGTGAAATTGACCGCTGTCCCAAATAATTTGTGATATGATTAATACAATATATCCATTTTCAGTAGTTTATGATTATTCCTATTTAGGCATAATGGTCGCGCAGCGACCAGTAAAAAAGCGGCGAATCCAGATTCGTACAAGACAGTGATGTGTCAGGCTTGGCTTGAATCGAAAATGTGTGCATTTGGAGAAAATTGCCGATTTGCGCACGGTGAAGCTGAACTTCGACCTGTGAGGTGAGAGTGATTTTTCGGTTTTCTTTTATTTTTTAATGGCATTACAATTGTTTGAAATATAGTGCATGAAGCCCAGATTTTTTTGCGTAGTGCGTGTGAATATAAATCTATTGAAGAGGATATTTCGAAGTTCAACCTCCGTCTAGGGCACGCGCAAAATGGCGGGTAAACTTTGTTTCCCCACCCCCCCCCCCCTCTTCCCCTCAAATCTTTTAAACATAGTCTCTTCGTTAGTTATTATCTACTTCTTTAAAACTCATCATTTTTTCATTTTCCATGGAAACGAGAAAGCCAACTAAAAGTAGTTGTTGGTTGGAGAGGCATACTATTAAGTTGATTAGGTTAGTTTCATGATTGATTGGCAAGCATAACTGCTTCAGTTAAATGGATAATTCAACGGTTGGAAATGACGCATAAAAAGTCTCGTTCAAAGGCTGATTCAGGGAACAGGGGAATGCAAAGAGTGTGGTTGTAATCACTCTAAATTTTGGGAAACTTATGAAATGGATTCCACAGAAAGCTGCATAGACAGCAGCTGACCTTTTGTGGGCGAATTCAGACGTCCTTTTTAGCTGAGTACCAACGCGCACTGGGAATCACTCCGCTGGAATGACGGCGATTGATGATTAGATTTGGTCACGAAAAATCGCGACTGTTGAGATTTTGCCAGGAATGGCCTGTGCAGTACTCTAGGACGACTTCATCGTATAGTGATTGATTTTTTTCGAGTCGTTCGTCGTCCTTGTCTGGAAGGTGGGCATGCTAAGAGAATGAGCGAGTTGGTGCCAGCAATTGTGTGGATTTCATTGGTTGACGGCTCATTGCATGGCCCTGCTCCATGTTTTGACAGGCCCCTAAAAGTTAGTGCTGACCCGCCTATTTTGCAATTCGCTCGGTGTGCACACTGCCATTATAAGATCGTTTAACTTCTTTATTGTTGAAAGGGGGACCACTGAGTTCAGCCACATAGGCACTGTGGTCAGGTGCATTACTTTTTGACCAGGCTACACTGGGAGTCGAGGATTTCTCGATGGGGGTCGTATCTGATGGGCGCGATGGAGGGATGGGGTGGGGTCATAATTTCCGAAGCCAGCAATGGTCCCATTCTAGATGATATGCGGAACGTTCCGTCGGCTTATCCGTTTATATAGAAGAATATGATTAAATATGAGTGATCAAAAAAAAGTAACAGTAATAAAACACATAGTAATGCTATGCAATCGGCAATAGTTATTGATACAGTAGAGGTTGTAGATGTTAAGAGGGTGAGGGTCCGTATTTGAGTCCCGCTGCGGGAGAAGATCGACTGAAACGGCCACTTTCCTCGACACCTCGGTATGCCCTGTTGCTGACACCCACAACATCATTCCCTTGCTTCTACCAGAAACGACTGCTCTGCCATTCAGGTCTCTTTAGGCCGCCATCAGACTTTGCGATTTTGCGGTTTTGTGCATCGGACTTTTGCCCGCGAAGCTACGGCCTTGCACATTCTCAAGGTCGTAGTATCGCGTGCGAAAGTGCAATGCCGCAAAATCGCAAAGTCTGTCGGCGGCCATAGCAGTATTTCGATTCTTTTTGGTTTTCATAGCTGCGTCTAGGTGAATAGGACATTATCGACCACTGAGTAATGTTGTTACAATGACTGGAAAATCTTATTAGTTTCGAATTTTGATTGCAGCACGAGAATAAGGAATAATTTCCATGGTGGTGATGAATTCCATTGAAAAGGGGCAGGAGACAGACATCACGCGAAATGGGTATGCAAAGTATTGTGTGACTTGCTCGTTTCTATGTGACTGATTGACTCGTACAAACGTCTCTGAGGCAATGTATCTTAAGGACATCAGCTTAATGGCTGTACATCCATGGTTTGCTGCACTTTGATGTTGTCCAGTCACATAGAAACGATGAGCAGAGATGAGCTGCTTAATGTTTGCTGACATGAAATTCTTCGAAATAGAAGCTTCAAGGGGGTCGCATTTATTAGCATTTGGCTCGAAAGTCTTCTTAAAGCCCTTACAGCAGCTATCGAGAGCAGCTTTAGTGGCTCAACTGAGGGGTGTAAATGTTCGGGTGTGTACACTTATGTCAGGATTTTGCGCCGCAGCATGTTGCAAGTGAAACAATGCGGACGAGCAAAAGGCGCCATGTTGTTGGGTCCCGAAGTGATTACAAGTCAATTGCGTATTGCGCCCCTAGCATTACCGTGTAATCGCTCTTAGACCCAACTACTGCGACGCGCTTAGCTTGCACACACTGCGTCGCACACCGCTCGTTGTCGTGCGAAATCCTGACATAAGAGTACACACCCTAAGTGTTTGACTGTTTTTCTCGTCATGTTTATGTTTATTGACGTGACAACAGCCCACGTAATTTTGATGGGAGATATCGAAAGCAGTGGAACATCATCAATCTTGAAATATCTGAGTGAGCGTTTTTTGGTTTTAACGGTTGTGGGTAATCATCACCCATACCCCGAACTTTGTATTTTTTTTGGTTTTTTTTTTTCGAGTACGATCGATTGTGATGAGGTTTTCCCAGATTTTCATTGCTTTCAATGAATTACGCGCAGTTATCATTTTTTGGTCTGACTGTTCACCAATACTCATAAAGATATGAAAGTGCATTTGATGAGAGACACTTGATAGCTACTGATAACCTCGTTATCGTTGACTGATTGCTGTATCGAATCGAAATGTGGAAAAACGAAGCCCGACAGAGCAATGGCAGGTGTCAACGTTCGCTTATCTGTCATCGCGGTAGAAAAAGCAATCACCGCCCTTCACTGCTGATGCTGCTGCTTTTTTTCTCGTGGCTGCTACGTGCTGGCAATCATTTCCAGTTTTGCAAGTTGAAGTGTGTCCAATCGGCTGTTGTGAATCCATGGATGGCATCAGTTTCAGCCAATGTCGTAAATTTTTTGAGGCCTGCGTTAAAGGACCTGTTGTCCGGTTGTGGAACTGTATTGAATACAAAGGTAAAGCTGTTCAATAATGCAACGGTAAAGAAAGAACTGAAAGAAATGTTGGAAAACTGAGAAGTAGAAGTCCTCCCAAGATCGAAAATTCGCTTCCGCACCCTCTGTATCACTAAAGTGGGTGATGCAAACGGCGAGAACGACCACCTAGCCACTCATGATCACGGCCCCACCCTCCACAGCAGCTTTGTTCTCGCTAGCGAAAGGATCCTAAGCCAGGCTAAGCTGCAGTAAAAGCCGCAATATGCGGTTTTCAACGCGAATTCGGATGCAAAATCCCTTACAAGTAGGCTGAGTTATGGGCAAAAGCCACGGTGTTGGACGGGACTCGAACCCGCACTAGGGGTTCGAGTGAGTGTGGGCTCGAGTCCCGTTTAAGACCGAAGCTTTTGTCCATATCTCAGCATTTCATCTCAGTATCTCATCTACTTATAACATTGGAAATTGGGTTCATGTTAGGATCTTTATAGGGTCGGTTTTTGTGGGTACAGCTGAGGTTTTGGGTAATTTATCCCGGTGTGTCTGGGGCTACGAACATTTTGAAGATTGTATACTGATCCATTAACTCCTTCATAATAAACGAGCACTTCTCCCATTGTGCTATGTACGTGCATTGACAGGAAACTGTTATATGTTCGTAGTCGCTGTGATAACGTATTAGATTGTCTGGCATAATATTAGATTTGATTTCGGTCACGTCAGCCAATAAATCACTTTAGAAAAAATGACCGTGGTAAAAAGCCAGGTGTCAGTGGATACGGTAACGTTCTTATTTATAGCTGTCTGAGGTCTCAGTCTCAGTAAATAACATCATAGAACAATTTCATTGGAAGAAGCAATCAATTTTATTGCAACGTTTCCTTCATTTGATGTGGGTGATAAAATGTTTGGAAGCGGGGAGGCAGTGATGCGCTATACATTTGATATATAGATTGGAATTCAAAGGGGTGTTATTGCAGTGCGGGTGGCACTTTATAATAAATTATGCGCGTAAGCATCTCTGAGGGATTTTTTAGAGGCGAATCTTCACACATAAACGTCTACAAGGGGTGCCAAAAAAAAGTGATTTTTCCCACGGCTCACATCTGCCAATTATACAAAACATAGGGAAACGAAAAAGATAAAAGTATTGGGGCAAAATATTACCGAAATGTTCCTCTAGAAGCAGGAACAAGCTGTGGCTCCCTACGTTCACCTTTATAAAAATATGGAGCTTTCATTCGGCGCGGTCGGGCTTCGGAGTACCTACAGTATCAAGGTCTGCGTAAAACGGTGAAGCCAGGCTCCGTGGTAGGTCTTCTATGGGAAGCTTCCTGAGGATTGGCCCTTCGGTTCATGGAGGTCACAGAGCCCCTGCCGCTTGGACAAGGCTGCTATGATCCGAAGAAATTTTCATGCCTCAAATCCACCTCCGGAGGGGTTTCAGTGGTAAGGGCACGTTTTGGCTCTCGGAAACGAAGGGCGCTACGAACCCGGAAAAAACGGGATTTCAAATAACACAACCTAGTATGAATCCCCTCAGGTGCCCAGAGTGAACGGACCTCAGCAAGGTTGTGAACGAGGGCGGCAAAGTTTCGGATTTTGCCCAGTTGAGGTGACACATCTTGTTCACTATTTCCTCGCTCCCGTTCCTGCTCGTGCAGAAGGCTGCCACGGAGTATAGTGATATAGAGAGGTCTTTTCTTGAATCTTGGGATGAGAACACCTCAACAGAATTTGCTGTAGTCTGACTAAAGTGGGGTGAAAGTGGAGGAGACAAAATTACTTTTTTTGGCACCCCCTGTATATTCTCCTCCGAGCCATACCAGTGGGAGGAAAGGGTTCCTCTTTCAATGTAGTCTTATTGTTAGGTAAAAATACCGACCAATGAGACGTTTCCCCTCCACGTTCATTGCGACAGGATCTGTAAAGCTAGTCCGATGGCGGCTGCTCTGTACTTCGCCAAGATAGTTTAAGTACAAAAATTTTGTCCGTGATTTTTTCCTTTGTCGGAATGCGCTGTGCCTTTCAATTTCACTTATGGTCAGACTTGGACTTAGTTCAGCTCGAAGTCCTGAAGAAGGCTTTCATACAAATTTCTTTTTTTACTGACTGTATGGTCGTACACAATTTTCCACTGGTTCATAGAATAACATTTTTGATTTGTCTGATAGTATTTACGTGTACTAAGCACTCGTACCGATGAGTCTATGGCGTTTCCATAGGGAATGACCTGGTTGAATGATGATGCAGACAAAATATTGAGGCAGCGCCAGGATGCCAAAGAGCACTTAAATAATTGTTTCGTCATAGCAATATAATTTTTGATGAATACTAAATGAAAATTACGTATTTCAGGTCGGTGCCATGTCAAATTAACAAATATAAGACGAAGCTATGCGATAAATATACCACGACAGGCTTATGCCCTTATGGTGATCGTTGTCTATTCATTCATCCTGATCATGGAACTAATGCCTACATCAGACCTGACAAGCTAGTAGAGGTAAGAGTCAGTCACAAATCAGAAAACCAATAGTAATCCTGAATTTTGAGGCAATGGTCACTCTAAGCGGGTGGGCGGGGTGACAGAGGCGCTGAGTTTTGGGACATTCGTTGTAGTAAACCAAATGGATCGGTGAACAGATATATTTGCTGGTGTGAGACTATCACTATTGCGTGAGTCGCTTTTGATCCAAAAGGCTTTGAAACTTACGGAGCCCGCCCATATCGAAGAGACACGCCCCTCGTTCGATAGCCACCAAACGGCAAAAGGAACTCACGCGCAGTTGCGATAAGACGAGATTGGACCAAATGAGCATTTTAAATATATGTAATATGTATTACAAACCAAGAATTTTTGGGCGTCGAGCTATTAAAAGCTCAAAATTGGCTTGATACCCGAGAATAATTAATATTTCCAATTTAGGTAAGTGCTCTGATTGGTTCTCTTTGTTACAGTTTTTACTGAATTTTTTGCACATGATATTTTCAGGTTTCAAGACGTCATGCACTTGCTGACATGCAGTTTTTGGCGTCCATGGATGCGACACGTGCAGTGACTCCACCGAACATCGGTCAACTGCCCGGACAACCGCATTCAATGTTGGCACATATCCTTCCTCCACCACCGGCTGTTCCATTCCCACCACGTACTACCGCGACCATATCGACAACGCCATGTGGGCGAAGTCCGAACTTTGGCGCTGGTGGCGGATTGTTTGGAGCCAACGCGCAGACTCGAACTCAGTTACGCCCACATCCAAGTTGGCCACTGGAGCCATCGACTTTCTTCAGAGAGAAGACGGACGAGTTCCGCACACCGAGTCCGGCAGACCCGCCTGCGCTCACGGGTGGTAAAGGTGGGCGGCGTTTTTGCGAGATGTTTCTTTTCATGCCAAAGCCTGTGGACAACTGTCAACTGTTCCATTCCCACCACGACGGACGAGTTCCGCACACCGAGTGTGCGAAACTCGTCCTGGTGTACTACGATACTTTGTACTGTTCTAATATTTTATTATATGCGAACGCAACTGTCACATTTTCCAGGCTCTTGGGACGAGTTATCCACTCCAGCTCGGAGCTCATGTGGCTATGTGTCGGGCGGCTCGACACCGTCTGGTTCATCGCCGTTCTCAACGGTTTCGTCGTCATCACTCCACTTGAATCTGACCGATGATGATCGCGATTTCGACCTGTTCAATCTGACGGTTGGATTCGATCACATCGCGCAAGACCTGGCGAAGACCTTGGAGCTTTGGTAAACTTGACGGTGTTGACGACGAGTCACACAATCAGTCGAAATTCTTGCCTGCGTCATTCATATCACAAATTGATGACAGCATGTTACAGTATCATTCTGGTGGTGTACTACGGTACTTTGTACTATTCTAATATTTTATTATATGCGAACGCAACTAACATATTTCCCCTGCTAAACACTCACATTATGTCCCGGTTTGTATCCCGCGTTATCCCCGCTCCCACAGCCCTTTGGCTCTGACTAACTCACACCCTTCCCCTGACCCGGTTTATGTGGGAATGACTGAGCCAATAGCCTTCTGTAATATCCCTGATCATTTGTTGATAACATGTCTAGCTGGCTTGGCTCAGGCTTTTCATGGGATCTTATACAGCCCCGAACCTTCCCCACCCTGCCCCCTACCTTCGGTTAACGGGTAAGCGTCTTTCATTTGAAAACAAATTGCTCCCGTTATATTTGCTCATACTTATATTCCGAATAGTAATGCTGTAATATTTACTAATTAAATTTATTAAGTTCTGTGTAGGCTTTTCAATATGATTATTTATTTCAGTTAACTCTGAACATTAAATTTTCCTAATTTTTTTTATCGAATAAGTGTTAAGCATGTTGTGGTATATTCATACCGATACATATATAACTAATAACTGTACATTGTGATATTATTTGCAGAAATGCTGAAATAATAACTATATAATTAATTGTAGCTTTGTCACGTTTCTTTATATTTGTTAGACTGCTTTTATACAACAGGACACCTCATCGCATAAATATGAAACGTAAGTCACGCGCGTAAAATCGATACTTGCACTGAGGTGTCGCTCCAGTATAAATGTAGTCGTATAGACGTTGGCATGTTAATGATAAGTTTTAGAAGTGATATAGCATTTGAACGCTAGCAACCAGTGCGATAATCGGTCGATTTTTTTTCATATTTTTTACTCTAATTGGCATTTTAGCTCCGCCCCCTTTTGTTCTTTGAATTCGTTGCTTCTTTTCACATACACACCAAGTTCACATCTGTCTGCCTTTCTCCAAATGCGCCAATACTATCAACTATCATCATCACATCACATTCTAGATGACATTGTGATATCATCGTATGAGATATGGTACGAGTCGCAAGTCTCCAAGTCCCAAATTCATTCGCACCCATCCGAAAAATCGGCTTCAGAAATTGATTTATTTTTTATACAGCATGTGTGCTTGTCTGTTAGTCTATATGTGGCCTCCCGGTTTGTCATGTACATCTCTGTGTGGAATAAAATTCTGTAAATGCTAATAATTGTCATGACAAATTGGGCAGTAAATAAAGCATAATTTTTCTCTGTGATCTTGATAATATTTACAGTGATTGCTGGTTCTATATGTTAATTTGGCCCACACTACTGCGATGGGGAGCAGTAGGTCGATGAATTGCTCTTTTTTTTGTGAACTTTACTTAGTTTCACTTGACACTGAAAACAGCATAGTTCGATGGAGTTTCATGGCACTTCTGACAATTGTGAAGTGGTCCATCCACACTTCCGGCCTTCCCACCGGAAAACCGTTAATTTTGATCGATATCGATCGGTAGTTATGAACTGTATGATCTGCTTTGTGTTATTGTGTCCATCGTTTCCTCACTCATATATAAGGGAATAATCACAGTCCTACGCAATCTCACATCGCCTTGTGCACTTTCGATTTTAGCCCCGCCCCGTTGACGCGTGCCCATGCTTTGTTTGCTGCGTTCCCTCTGACCCTTACAGCTTTTCGCGTCCACATATTTTTGTGACCACATTACGTATTCGGTTTAAGCTCTGATCGCCGTTTAATATTATCTTTCTTTCGTAGGCTACCGACCACTCTAACCCGACCTCTCTAACTTTTCTTTCAGTTTCAGAAGCATTTCAGAAAGGGGTTGCAATTTTGCAGTGAGCACCACCTATTAATTACACGCTTCGACAATTTTGAGCTGGTTTTCGCCCACTCTAAGTATGTCCAAGAAAGCTTGTACTTGGTCATCTGCATTTATTTCTTTCTAGTCACTATGCCGCGTTGAAACCACGTTTGAATCTTTGTAAGCATCGCCCAATCAGAATACGTTCACTGTGCGAGGACCACTCTCACGTTTTTCAGAAACTTGTAGCTGACTTGACCCGTCCTTTTACCATGCTTAAGCTGTGTTGGTACCGAATTGCACAGTTTCGGTCTGAGGCGGAACTTTTCAGTGCACGCTCCGCCTACGGTGGGCGGAGCTCTACTGTATTCATGAGTGGGGTGACGGTTGGGACACACGAATCTAGGCCGTGACCCTGTGACAGCCTGTGGCCTTTGCCCTGTGACATGAATAATTCAGACAATTTGACTATACAACGGAACAGACTTGCAAGGAGGACACGATTTACATGAACAAATTGTCTGAATTATTTAAGGCTTAGGTCAAAGGTCACAGGCTGTTACAGGGTCACGGCCTAGATTCGTGTGTCCCAACCTACACCCTTCATGAGTGCTCCCTACTTATTACCCCTAGCCATAGGTAGTTGTTTAAGTCGAAGTAGTGGTAGAAAATACTAGGTTGGTGCATAAGTTTTGCAACATTTCCAAGGTTACTTGTGGCTTCACTGCTCTGCACCTTTATCAAGTACCACTTACCATAATGGTTGGACCTACTACGATAATTTTCCTGAAATGCGATTGTAGCGAGACCCGTCTTCGGATCCATAATTTATTGCAAGCGTTTTGAGAAATCCTAGTTGGGAGAACAGCTTCTTATATTTGAGCTGCAGTGCTTGAAAATGTCATCTATTACCACATAGTATCTCAATGCTCCGATTGTTTTGGATTAGGAGACACGAACCTTTATGTCCACTCGACCACAGGTGGTTCAATGTCCACTGCGAGAATGATATCCTTAGAGATTTGAAAGTGGATGGCAACATAAGCAGGCGCTAGGCATCACCAACACTTACTGTATCCATACGATAATTGGCAAATCCGCTCATGGATTCTCAAAAGCTATGAGCATCTTGGGTGTTTTACCAAGTGACTGATTCAGGTAAGGAAGCACTATGGTCGGTATTATTGCTGTGCTGCATTTGACTGGCAAAAGGCCTGAGAGTTATTGTAATTGGAGATGAAAGCTGAGTACGCCATAGGGGGTGCCAAAAAGAGGTTTTGCTCGCAGCCCACGTCCGCCAAGTGTACAAGAGAGAGGGTAGTGAAGGTTAAAAGTGTTAAGGCGAATATTCATGGAAGGTTTCTCTAGAATCGGGAGCAAGTTGAGGCATACCACTTTAATCGTTATGGGAATATGGAGCTTTCAGTCAGCACATTCGAATCTTGGCGAATTGAGGTGACGCATCATGTTTACTCGGAAGAAACTCCCGATCCTGCTCGTGCAGAAGACTTGCGAACTTTGGTGATAGTGTGAGGAGAGTTCTTGAATTTGGAGATAGAAATAACTCGTCAGAATTTGCTGAAGTTCAACTGAAATGGGGATGAAAGTGTGGGAGAAGCATAACTCTTTTTTAGCACCCCTTGTATGTAGGCTATGGAAAGGGTACCTTTGGCAGAGTAAAGATAGTTGGATTTCAGGTCAGAGCTGTTTGCTATTGGTTTCTGAGTGTCACGATCAGAATAATACCTACCGTGCTGCTGTGGCGACTACTGATTACGCGGAACATTGGATAATAACAAAATCCTTCACCTTTTCAAATAAGCAACTGATTTGTCCAGCAGCGTGATCGGATTTCAAAGGGTTGCAAAAATAAGACAGAAAAATAACAAAGTGTTGATCTGTAAAGTCCCGTTTCATCCTGCGCATCTGGACAAACTAACGTATTTCGACCACAACGTAATCAGGGATGAGCGTTACATGCATATCAAAAAATTTGATTATCTAACTGCACTCGACTTGGGTGCTGTAAGTTTCTCTTGTAGAAGTGAACCTTTGGGCAGAGGTCATCGAGCAGCCCTCCATTCTGTGGCGGTGAGTTATGGAACACAATGATGATTACATATTAAGTTGAGGTGAAAGTTCCCAGCGTTTTTTTATTCTCTGTGTTTCGCACCATTCTCTTCACCTTTTGACAAAGCTCATTCGATTGAGCTTTTCTGCTCCACAAAACGGTGCTATTTGTTTTGCGATTCCTTTGATTGCTTGATATTTATGAGGTTTAGAAATGAAGTAATCTGAAGGTAAACATTCTCATTCTGGACATTCCCTTTCCTTCGTCTGCCATCGTGGTCAAAAAATGTATGCATATGTTTTCCATAGACCTTTTTTAGCCCTACACAGTGGTACTGCTGGTAAATGAAAACGCTCAACTGTGCGCTGCTTCAAGGCTTACAAATGCAGCTCGTCTTACGAATCCTACCACATTTTGATATTTCTGAGGCTTAGAAATTGGGCATTCAGCAAAAACCAACCCGCACTTTTTTGCCATGAATCGAGAATTTACCAAAACACTTCTTTTGAACCGAAAAACCCTCAATTATAAGAGTAGATCGATCAAGATGTTTTTTCAATCATTTGATTTCATCTGATGTGTGAAAGGTCAGCTTTTTTGGTCCTCGATGCGTCAAAAGTGCAGATTTTTGCCTACAAATTACTCCATTTCTGAACTCTGAAAACAACAGTCGATCAAACGATCAAAAAACAAGTGGAACTGTTTTGTAGAACTAAAAATGCTCCATCGAAAACAGATGCGCTCACATTTTTTGACCTCGATGACAGCCGAAGAAGAGGAAATGTCGAGAGTGCGAAGTTTTACGTTGAGATTACTTCAGTTCTAAACCTCATAGGTATCAAGCAATCAAAGGAATCAGAAACAAATAGTACCGTTTTGTAGAGCAGGAAAAGCTCTATCGAATACATGTATAAGCTCTGTCGAAAGATGAAGAAGAAATCGCGAAATACAGAGAATAAAAAACGACGGGAACTCATCCCCCAACGGAATATATTGCCCGTTCATATCGGAGGACTTCAAAGTAACAACGTTCTGAAAAAAGTCACCTTGCTGCAATACTCATACGCCAGCCTGATACTTTAATGTCTTCCCTTGAAGCTCTTTGTAATAAACACGTACTCAAACACTCAGTCGCTTAGATCGTTATTCGTTTTCTTCAACTTCATCTTAACTGTGATTTGTTTACGAAAAGGAACCTTTATATTTCGCGACGAGCTGTAAAGTGAATTCTTGTAAGCGTTGGTGAAATACGTGTCCTGAGTAAATGTTGCTGAAACCGTTCTTCTTATAGAGAAACAGCGTAGATCATTGATAAAGCTGCTCGCCTGAACACCAGCTGAACAAGTCGTATTGTCCTGCATGACAGGGGTTAGTCCGTATACTCGTGCTACATCTTATTTTGTTTCGCGGAGAGTGGGCCGAAGAAGTGAGCTCTTACCTGTTCCAATAGCCTTTATCTCTGTACGCGTCATCCAGGAAGGTTTTCCATTTCTGGATACCTACGAAGATCGTTCATTCTTTCACATGGACTGCATCTTTATATGACACGTACGTTAGTTGGCGGAGTTATAGAATCCAATAACTGTTTATTTTACATCAGCCTTGTACGTGATGTTGCACAGTGCAGTGAAGGCACAATTAATTTTGCTTTCCCGAGACGCACTGATGTTGGATTATAGGATACGGTCCTATTAATTTCTTCCAGCGTTTCATAACTTGTACTCCAGCTGTCCTTTTGAATGAATAGAAATCAACCCAGCTGAGGATGATATCCGAATCCGAAACGTTAATCACATCTTGGAATTTTGAGCGATATCCCATTGGCGAGAGTATTTCTTACACTAGTCTGGTAGTCTAGTAAAAGCATTCATCGCTAGCTATGGTACTGTCACTTTTTCGTTTATGAAAGGAAACTTTGCTATTCTCTTATGAAGATTCGCTTCGTCATCGGACACAGGTATGTGCAAATCGCCATTGCTTGTGTACTAGCATCCGCGAGTGCATCTTTTCTAGTATGATGTGAAAGAATGCGTTTGATTGCTTCCATGATGGCGTTCTACTCCAACTGATGTTCTCTGGACGGCTTTCTGTGAATTGAATTTTCCCTATCGATGAAGATTTTTTAGCTAACTTTAATCGAGCGAGCCGCCTTTATGGATCATAGGTGGCACCAACTCGCTCTGAGATTGGTCGTTTTGTAATGTTCTTCACGTAGGAGCATGAAACGAAGGTGAATTCGCCTCTCGTGTTACATTCGACTCCGAATACTTCAGTTTCGTCGGATCGTTCCAGGTTCAGCTCCGATTTCGATCGCTGCCTTGGTTTACCTGATTCTTCTTCTGAGGAGTTATAGATTTTCAGCTTCTAGTCCAATATCGAGTCCCTGCTGCATGGCGAGAAAATCGTTTCCGCTGTCTGGTAGAGGAGAGAGACAAGGGAGACACTTAAGAGTTCGACGGAAAACTGATCAGTCCGCGATTGGTAGCGACATGATAAGGATAACCTAATCTTGTTGTCGGAGCGATCATGCTGGCTGTACGTAGCCTATGTGCCTCAAGTGTTAGTTGCTTGGTGGGCTCGAAATCCTCGTTTGTGCACCAGATGTAACTCTCTGAATCTAGGTAGTGGTAGAAAACACTTTGTTGTAAGTACTCGAGGCCTTTTATAGGCTCATCGTAGACATACACAATCATTCTATCGCTTAAGTCAGTAATCCATTCCTTTGACTTCATAGAAATTGCTAGTTTCTATGTATTTGTGAAAGAATCTTATCTCAATCTGCAGAAGTATTTCTTCATGTATTCGTTCATTCGGGAAAAGTTGTCATCCAGCCACAGTATGTTAACTCTTTCGCATTCTGGGTACGGGGCCAGGCTCTCACGTTAGACACATTCACGAACTGAAGAGGAGAGCAACTTCTCAATCTGCCACTGTTCCTTGCTAGTCGCACAGCCGGGGTAGTTGAGTTACTCTCTGATAGGTTCTCTCTCGTATTCGTAGCTAGTTTTTCGAATTTTGTTTTATGTGCGTTTATGGCGCACCTTCGTGTAATCATGATAGATAAGTGTGATGCCGAAATACCTGAGGACGCACCGACAGAGAGGCAGACGAATCGTTCATTACGCAGTGAGAGTAATAATAAGGTACTCACTCACAGATCTCCGGAGAACCTCGGCACATTGATCATTAAGAAGAAGTAAGCTGGAGCTAGCTCGAGCATGATTTGAAGAAAAGTGGCATCAGTGCGTCCAACACCCCTTTCCCTATGACAGCCATCCACACCATCCCCGAGCTGTCTGCTGTGATGTCGAGGGGTCGAGGGAGTTGTATTTGTAAAACGAGCCTATAGGGCCCCCCTCTTTTGACATCGTGTTACATCACGACACTCCGGGCGAGCCAATTACAGGCCGTGTGAGTTCTATTTGAGAGAGTTTTGATTGGATGGATGAGAATTTGGTGGAATAGGAAATGTTGAGCATAATCGCGCTCGCGCGGGCCACAGCGCAAAAATGCACAACAGAGTGGTTGTCAACAGGTGATCAGTAGCTCTCACCTGAGGTGATCATCACCGCTTTGAAAAACAAAAGTTTTGAAAAAAGAAGTGAATTTATTCATGCAATGAAATAGATCAAAAAGAATATGGCAAAACAAAGCAACAGCATAGGATGACAGTTTTGAACAAAAGATGACGTAGAAATCATATATGTGAACTGTAGTTGATGGTTGAAAGGATAGCGATCCACTGTATACTGGTGAGTTACACTTTGAACTGGAAGCGGCTAAATGCGGAGTGATGACCATACATTTCCTCGTATCTACGTACGCATTTACAGCAGAAAGATATCCCTCCAAGGGAGCACTCAGCCCGTGTGTGGTTCGAGAACAGGTGACAGCGTTCGAGATTTTTAAAAGTGTGTGGGATTAACGCTGCATTGGTCACACCAATGCACGTCCACAATATGTGCAAGGTGATGGTGGTACGGTTTTTCGGCATTGCGTGGCCCCTACCGCAACTAGTGCCGGTATACGTGCGAAACTGAAATGCTTTGCGCGAGGTGACTTGAGCTGTATGTGGGGTGTGCAACACTTAGTACTGCTGGTTCCTACATGTTTTTGCTTTTGATCTTTTTTAGCTTTTTTGCTCGTACCGAGCTTTTCTTCCGTGTATTTCCTTTTGCGATGTGTAATGACTCAAATGTTGTCACGCAATGCCCGGAGTCGTTTTGTAGGCAGTGGAGCGTATATTGCACAGCTCAAAGTTCCGCTGCTTCCAGTGTAGTAGAAGGAGCTTGTGAGTTGAAAAACAGCTAAGCATCATTCGTAGTTCAAGATTGTCTTGAAGCTTTTGATTTGATTGCCGCTAGTTACCGAATGGATCTCTGAGTCTTGTTCGCTGTCGCTGTTGTATGCTAATATCGTCTACGTTTTTGCTCAGAAATGACGACGTCAAAATCTGAAACTCTGTTCGAGTAAAAAGTAAGGGCTAATTAGTGTAAATGAAAGCTAGATTCTGCGATATGAATGAGATGGTATACTTAACATACATGTGTTGAACATTAAGAAAACAGTGAGTCGAAAGTGTTAAGTGTAGGAATATGGCGCGTACGAAGCGACACATGTAAAGTAACAGAGGGGGAAGGGTGTGTTTAACAAGATGGAATGTTGTGAATTTCGCTGCTCGAGCATCGGCTGAAATAACAACATGCATGGGACCAAACGATTGCTCATCCAAACATGGAAAGGCCGCTGCGTGTAATGTCATGAGAATGCCTGGTGAAAAGAAAAAAATGGTGTTTTATGACAAACCAAGTGGTTTGGATATGCTTGTTTGCTCGCCTGTTAGTCTGTGAAACTAGTAACTCCTGTATTGGCGAAAATAAACTTATGTATGGATGTTGTCATGTTTGGATGAGTGTAGTTGACCCCTGATGATAAATGTGAGGCTGGAATCGCATCGAGCGTGGCAAGTTTCATCGAACTTTGCTTTGCTTGAGAAGGATCGAATCTCGTTGGTGAATCCTTTTGTGGAACATTGTAGAGTGAATGACTGAGAGTCGCATTCAACCTCTGCAAGGACATGTGAAACGTTCGAAGTTTGCCCCTTTCCTTCAGTCATAGCATCCACTGATTTCAGTGCTTGATATGCTGCAGGTGATAGTATTATATTCAGTGTAACAGAAGTGACCGAGTCGATGAGTACGGCAAGTTTTTGAAAGGAACAGCTACAATGTTTTTCTTTTCCTCGGTATCGATTGCGGCGTTTTGACATTTTATGGGGAACTTGTCTAAATGTAAGCATTGTTGATATGTTGTTGTGTGTGCAATAACAATTACTGTCTTCTGCAGGATTGCACGCACACGTATCTCGTACAGTATAATGTCGATAGTTTCTTTCTGGTTTGGCGTTAGTGCATGCATAGCTGGAGCTGTCCCCTTGTTCTAACAAGGCGGTAACTTGTGAGTTTTGATAAATGTGGCTGTGAGAGCAGGCCTTAGTACAATTTCCAAAAAAGTGACTTTTATGATCTTATCCTCAAGATGTTTCTTGACTTCGTTTTAGTTCGATAGCGTATCTCTTTAGTTTGTTTTTTTGAAGTCGTTTGTTTTTATCAAGCTTATTTTTTAAAGCTTTCTCTTCCTGACCAGACCACGAAGAGCATCGGAATACCTCGAGTAGTTCATAGTCTGTTGGTACAGGATAGATTCTGCAAAATAGACATCCAGATGATGGAAGTCCGCATGTGCAACCTATGCCGGCGCATGATTCGGTGCAATATGTTACTACAGCAAATTCATTGGCAATCTTCAATACATCAATTAGAGTGTTTGGGCTCCGGAGTTATTTGCGCACATTTCCATCCTTTACATGATCCCATGAGCGGGCCTTGTGTCCGAGTGTTCCTGTGTAATATAGCTTTTCCTTCCTGCATCTCATGATGATTTCGTTGAAGATTATTTTGACTTCGGATATTACTTTTTTGTAACATTTGATATGGAGACATCTGTTTGTTGAGGATTCAACTTGGGTAGTACGTGATGATTGTTATGACACATCTTTTCATTCTTGCAGTCAGTGATCTCTGAGTGGATTACGAATGGTTGCTGACAAGGTAGTAATGTTGTTGCAGGGATTGCGACTATCAGAGCAGTCGTAATTACGCGAATTAGTGATGAAGGTTCCCATTTTTTGTGGAACTAGTTGATACTTCCACTAATGGAACATCTTCGGGATCAGGTTGACAGAAGGCATTGCAGATGTGGAAACATAGAAGTGTTAATCGTTTGCATGAGTTATAGCATTGGCATAATTTACGGTAGATGCATCGTCTGAGGTGCTCAGTGAGAAAAATCAAGGCTAATATTGCCATGAGAATCGCTCAGATCACAGTTGCTGTGATTGTGATTGCTATGCGAGGCCATCAGTGGGTATTTGTGATCATTACGGAGCAGAAGTTGCTCTGAATCTGTTAGCATTATGGGCCAGAAGGGCGCGTAATCTGAAAAGTTTTCCTCTTGTCCACTTTTGTTGTCTTGATGAGCATGGTGTGTTTATGCAGGGTAATTTCCGGATGGAATCGAACGGTCCAGTTTACTTTAGGGTTGTTTGTGTGAAACGGTAGCGATTTCCACGAACTTTCAGTTCCGTTACCCTATGAAAGTCTTGCATGTTGATGCCGCCAAGTACGCATTCCGTTGTGAATGTTGTGCGCTCTTTGGAGGCTGCTGTCGCGTGCGAAAAGAAGAGAAATGAGATAAAATATCCATTTACGCCATTGAGGATGCAACGACGGAGTTTTGCTAGGTAAATGTTTCCTTGTAAAGTACACATAGCATAGTTCCTACTCCGCAAGCTTCGGACGCTTCAAAGCGGGAGATGATCCTAGACAATTACAAAATACGTATAACGACATCCTAGCGCTCCTCACTGAAATGAAACGACAAGGGGAAGCCATAGACAGCACAAACCTCATGTCAACCGTATTAAGCAAGTTTTCAAAGGGGATCCAAGGTGAAGCAGCGGAAGGGAAATATGATTTAAACAAGATTTGGTCGATGTCAGAACCGTCGGATAATTTAGATGTATCAGTGAAACGACGCATCCACGTCAACTCCATGCAGACCCGCGACTCGGAAGCAAACAGTTTTACAGTCTTTCACGAACAAGGCGAACAAACTAATATACAGCAAATTCGATGCACCGGATGCGCAGAACCACATCGCTCAGTAATTGCGTAAATATGGCACGCGCTGAAAAAAATCGATCGTATGAGGTGACTGAGAGCATGAATCTGCTCCGGCAAATGACACCATACTTACGAATGTCACAAAATTAGATGTTTTTATTCTGGTCAACACAGTACAATATTATGTTACCAAGACCTCTGAATTTTCCTCTTTATCCTTGTTTCTCGGGTGACTTGACGAATGCACTCACTCTGTTCAGGGACTGTATATTTTGCAGAATAGTAAAAGCGACATTTGCAACACAAATGAAGAGGAAGATATCCTGTTTTGAGCTAAAATTTGGTATTGCTATGCAAACGTACGTCAACACCGGCGACTCTTTTTACTTGGAGAGTTTCTTCGAATCACTCTGTAAACAAATCGTTCTGACAATGTATAGGTGGCAGTATCATTATGCAGAGCACTACACATCTTCATCCCCATCGCAGGTAATTTAGGACTGCAGAAAAATAGCAGCGACGTCCGGTTCAAAAATGGAGGAGGCGACGAAAGGACGAAAGGGGAGAGAGGATAGACAAAGACATCAACACACATTCACGCTCTCTGTGTCTTTAGGGAGAAATGAAAGTGTCATGGCGAGTAGAGTGGGGACTGAAAGATTGCTTCTTGTGCCTACTCACATCCATAGGCGCACTAACACCACAAGTAGTGCCCACATAATCAGCTTGCATCTACTCTCCTATGAGGTATGTAGCATTCTTTTCCCTATTGAATTGGTAATATGTATATGGAATTTTTCTCCGCATTAATGTTTATTTGCAATCTTCACTGATGGGAATGTGAACAATTATATCAACATTGAATGCTAGCAACAAAATTTTTCCATTAACTATTTTCACAGCATTACACGAACAGCCAATAAGTGAGGATCCAGGTCAGAACTGTGGCTGAAAAGGAAATCTAAAATCGAATTCATAACACAAAACTGAGTAAAATTCATGCAAATAGTACATACCATAGAAATTCATTGCGCTGATTCCAGTTCCGGCTGCTCCAGCTGAAAATTGATGAATTTCACTAATCTTTGTGCATTCAAGAACAGCCAAGTGCAAAATATGGTCCTACAATTGTCAAGCAAGAAAACTAGCAATGAGCGGGAAACTTCTTGTGATGGAAACGATAAACCAAGTCGAATCTCCTTACGTGCCCCTGTAGTTCCACCATTTGCATCCTCGTGAACAGTCACGTCCATCAATGACACATGTCGAGCCACAAAACGCCCATCCTTCCCGTGATATTGAATTCCTTTGTCATCTGTAAGAATTATGCTTGAAGAACCGAAAACATTCGAGAGGTAAATAAAATACCTTCGCTATGTGCTTTAACAGTCAGCGGATGTATTAAATCACTAACATTCGACGAAATTTAAGGGGCTGGCTTTTGATAGAATCGCTTGCTTGAATACATGGATTACTAGGGCTGCATCTGTCCTCTTGCTAGAAGAACTACTAAATGCGTTCACAAAATCATGAAAAAACGATGGAACTGCTTTTATTACGAAAAAAAGTTGAATGTAGTAAAGGGGGTAGTACGCGTAGTGTGACGTAATCTCTTATGTTGTGTTTCATTGCACCAATCGCACCTAACACCATGGCAAACATACTCATGTATAAGAAAAGGTTATCGAGGTTGTACAAATACTGCAGGCGATATATTGATGTGTACCGGGTATGACATTGTTCTGACCTTTCTGATTGCATCGAGAAATGGCATTCAAAGCCATGGTATGTGGGTTGCTGCTTTAAGGAATCGCCCACGGGAAATTAGTTTCCTTGTTACCCTTATATTATGTTATGTTTGCCCAATAAGGGCCTTATGTAGAGTTTTACCCGAAGTGTGAATTCGGCTAAGACACAGCTCCCCAATTGTTGGCCGGGTGGGCGGGGCCTCCGAACAAAAGCCCCGTCCCGTCGTCCGCTGCGGTTGGGAACGGAGAGTGGGACTGTCTACGTGACTTTCTGTTCCTACTATGCGTCTCCGATCGTGGCGGCCGACGAGACGAGCACTTGCTCGGAAGCCCCCTACCCCCCCCCCCCCCCCCCACCCGGCTAAGACTTGGTGCTGTATCTTGGCCGGATTCACATTTTTTGTGGTGCTGTATCTTGGCCGGATTCACATTTTTTTCGCGTGAAACTTTGCATGCGGCTCACATCAGGCAAATACAACATAAATGAATGGGTAACATAAAAACTCATTTTTCCGTGGACGATTCCTTTAGGAAAGGACAGAAGTTAAGGAATTAGAGAGCCACCAAGAATCGACCTACACTACTCCGTTCTTTCGCCTCCTTAAATATTAGCTTCAATTCACATTTTTTCCCGTGTTTGTGAAAAGTTCATATTTCTCGTGCTATTGTAATGAGACTGGGGCAACGTGTTTCACGAACTGTTGGGCGTGATTGGTGCAGTGCAACATAATACACGATGTTGTGTCGCAGTAAGTACGCCCTGTATTCTTCATAGGAACTCAAAAAAATCAAAACGAATGCTGGTTTTGATATTTTTTGATATTTGATAGCTGCTGATCATCGCCGCAGCCCGCGATGCGAAAGTTACGGCCGTGCTGGTTGCGGTAGGGCAAAATAAATTGCAAAACGATAGAGCGATTGACATGTGCCACTGCGTTACATGCGCACTGAATATGATCCTCCGAATCGAATTTCACCCCCTTTAGGTCGACAGCCAGTCAAACCACTACAATATATAAATAAATATTTTCAAAACAAATTGCATTTGTTAAACCACACCGGCAAGCCATGATACATACACATAGTCCACATCTCCATTAATCAGACTGGTCTGTTAATTCCGGACCATCCCGATCAATTTTTTTCTCTATAATTTCTTCCTCAATCACCCTAACACTCATTAAATGTAATATGCATCAACTCTATAACATATTGCCAACGCATCGGCGGCTGTTCCACTTCCTTCGTACAATTCTACAACCTTCCAGTCAACGAAAGATTTTGGGTCGGTTCTGAGACTACCTTGTTCAGCTTCTCATCTCTGTCATGTCATCCGTTGGCGTATGCTCAGGATTACACGAATAATGGAGACGAAATACCCTAGCAACGGTCTTCGGGCTAAGCAGAATTTCGTTCACAACAGGGGTCGAGCACTACCACGCAGAGTACAGGGTTTGTTTTGCCTTTCCTTGAACAATCGTCCACGGAAATCCCGTAATTCTAATTCCCTTCAGAATCAGTGTATTAAATGAAATTCTTCGAGGATAACATAAAAAGAGTGAAAGATTCCTTTGTTCTGATCAAAAACTTGAAAATATGAAGAAGATGCAGTCCGTTTGAATTCATGCCAAAAGATGCTGCAGCAGTCACCGATGAGCAAATAGCTTCTTGACGGTCGGGGACGCAGACAACAATTGGGCGCGTTTCTTCGCGTCTCCGACCGTCGTCCCCGATCGCGCCTTTGCTCCTCAGCTCTCCATGGCCGACACACCCACCTAGACGCCACACCCCGTCGACTCAGACTTTGAGGAGCTAAATCTCAGCCGGATTGTAATTTTTTCGCTAGAAACATTGCATGCGGCCCTCAGTGAGCAGAAAGAACGAAAATATATGGCTAACGAAGAAAGCCTTTTTCCGTGGAGGATTCCTCAAAGCTGAAAGGCTACGAGAGCAAGCCCATCATCGTGAAGTTTCTCTTAGGATTAGACATTAACAGGAGGTTGAAGCGGTCAGCTTATCACTTTTCCATCAACAAGTCGAAGGAACCTTTTTTACCGGACGTGGACTTTGACTGAACAGAGCTGCTACCGTCCTATACTGGTTAACACATAGTCTCCTCTCTTCAACATCAGCGATTAGGTTGGAAAATCACACAAAATACTGACAGAAAATCAAAGGGAACATGTAGAGTACAAGTCGTGAGTTGAGCTGTTGCATGCTTTGTAAGTGTGAGAAGCAAAGGTTCAATACTTTTAGACTTTTCTCATTCCATGAGCATGTCTCAATGTTGTATACCTGCAGCAATGGACTGCCCTCTTATATCAGAGCTGGCCTGCCTAGGAACCTTCTCATGAGCTTAGTATGGGGCAACGATATTGAAAGGCTCGGACCGTCGATGTGACTCTTTCTTCAGGAAAAAAAAAACATTGAAACGAATAGCGCCAGCGCTGCAACAACATTCGAAAATCGTACTCTTCTTCGTTGAATGGCTGCTCCTATCTACAACCTGGCTCATGGTTGTTCCCAGGCGATCTTCGTAAAAAATTAGCCTTTGAACAACTCTTCGCAAAGTTCATATAGTAGTCAAAAGGGCGGGAGTGAATGAGCTGATTTGCCTACCGCAATGATAATGGTTAGCAGCACACCATCGCGCTAGCAGTGGAACATCAGGATCCTTACAGTTATTTTAACAGCAATAAGTGTCAAGTAGTCCGGAAATCCAGTATCAGCAAAATATTAGTATAAGATAAATCACGCGGTAATAGGGAGCTTGGTGAAAATTGCATACCTGTTTCATTATAAGGTCCTCTGGCAAAGAGAATATGATAGGATTCACCGAGATCATACTTCTTCAAATCCTCATTTGTTTCTACTTTCTTGAGTTGCCTGAAGGAACAAAATTATGGAATATCAAAGCTGACCAGTAGGATTTGTAAACTCAAGATTCCTTGATTGTTCAGCTGCCCTAATTCGATCGTAAGCAGTTGGAGGTAAATTGCGAGAATTCGAAATGTAGATAAAATGCAAATGGAACAGTGTGCTAAAAGTTATCGTCTGCAGCATGTGAGATCTCAGCGACAGTGAACGATACAGGCCAACTAATATGCACATATACCACAACGTTTCACACTTTGACGATGTGGGTCACGACACCCGAACTGGGTCATATGCGTAGTTGCTTCCGTGTAAGCTGGGCTCTGTCATGAATCCTGAATTCATGAACTACAAGTATAAAAGCGGATGTAACATTCGGCCCTGGGATTTTTCCCAGGACGACACTTATGTTTCGTCTTTGACAGTGAGTCTGCCCGTCCTCCACGTAATGCTCGTCCTTAGGACCCCTGCGTAATCGGAGGGGCAGGAAGGCGATAACATTCTATAATTACAAAGAATTTTCGAAGGGGCCGCCATCAGCTTTGATACACAATTTTCGAATTCGCTTCTTCATGAAATCGATGGTACGCCGCACGTAATAATCGTCCGGATCGCTCTGCTATTCTTTTTAAATGAAAAGTTAGCAAAGAGTGGGATGAACTCAGCAAGAAATCGCTGATTTTTTCGTCCCACTCTTTGCTAACTGTGCAATCGCGTCACGGCTTGGGCAGGTCTTCGTCATGCCAGTAGGACAATAATTTCTCCTGACGAACCTAAGAAACAAATGAATACTATGGAAGGAAAAAGTATGAGCAATGTAAAAAATCGAAACGGAGAGAAATGTCACGCACACGTAATTATTCGCCACGCTGTATACAGTCTTCATCTTTGCATCATGGTTCTCAGCTATCAAAACACATCAAAAGCAGCTTTTCCTAAAGGGCTCCCACAGCGTCACAGTTTTGGGTCCTGAACGGAATCCTAGCTGGTAGCGGCAAGCCGTGTCGATAACGCGCACAGCGATTTTTTGACATAGGTGTACACACCTGCTGTGGCAGCCACAAGAAATTTTGAAAATGAAAAAAATGAATTTGAAGATGCATTCGAAGGGAATCGATCCTACCGTATCACACAGTTTAGGTGGCCATCTGCTTCACTGGCTGATTTAATGGTCTGGATATTGGTATTGTCCTAAAAAACGAATATATAAAACTACACAAAATCCAGTACTCCAAAAAAATCCGATCTAGAAGGATGTAGGAGCTACTGTACACCTTCACACCCCATCCGATAGTCGTCAAAACGGCAATTTCCTTATAAGAAAAACACAACAATAAAAAGCTGCAAATACAGCATAAATATATGAGTTAGAGAGATACTCTTTTTCCGTGCACATTTCCTTAAAGCAATTCCTACCTCGCATCGGAAGGATCCGCTGTATGACTGCTGAGTGGAGGAACTAGATGCGGTAATTGAGTTGTTCAAGAATGAGGACTGTGGTCAATAGAAATGCGTACGAAGTTTCCGAGAAGGCTTCGGCGGCGCCAATCCCATTTGCTTTCACGCTGCTTGAACTTGCTCTGTGTTTCTCTTTCCATAGAAAAGTGTGCTGGTATTCGATAAGTCCTCGGCTCTATCTAGAGCAGCTACAGTCTCTTCACCAACTTTCCTATTTGTAGTTCTCCATTTCCTGGTAGTTTCTGTAAGACACTTTTATCTCCGCCAACATAATCGTTGGAACTATCTGGTATGGTAATGGTGGCGCCCCAAGAGACTGCACTAATAACCTAAAGACTGGTAATGGTAATGTGGGCAGAGAGCTCCTCAACTTGATCACACAAACAAAATCTCTAGAAGATCTAATTGTAAGAAGACTATAAACTTCCAATGAGAACGGGTGCCCGGGCCTTATAAGAGCCGTCTTCCTCAACAGTTGTCGCTTGCTTCATTCCAGACCGCTGATATTTTCGGTCCGACCTCCTCCTTCTGAGAATGAAGGGCGAGAAGGGAGGCTTATTTTTCGGGTTTTCAACCGCTTTATTCCCTTTTTCATCCCTTCCGCACTATTAAGCACGTCGACTTCCGTATTTGATGAACTGTCTATATTCGGCCCGAATCACTCCTATCACTGTATCAAACTGAGGCTGAGATAATAGACCATCCGCCAGCCAGGTTGCTGTATGCTTAAGTGTGGACCAAAACTTCTGCATCCCCTCTCATCCTATGATTTCTGCTGATCCTACTTACTGGTGATGCAGTGTTGTAGGGCAGTTACAACTGCCTCGGCTACATCATAGCCATAGGTGCCTCCTCCGTTGTTGAGGGGTTTGACAAATTTGCCTTGCCTTTTTCCGAGGGTGTCTTCAGAAGACAAAGACTATGGTCACCACGGTTCATGAGGTGCACAACTCCTTGAAAGTTGGCAGAAAGCGGCTATGAATTCAGCGTTCCACTTCAAACTCAATTCTATTAGCAACTTTTGCATAGGACCAGCGACACTTAAGCAATGTTTTATGTCTGAGTTCTCCATCTGCTGGCGCTGACGCAGATAACATCCCATTTTTTCGCGTTATTTTGCAGGACATGGTTAACAGTTCGGCTCGGCAGGGAAGGCGCCATAACCTTGAAGAAGCGCCCACACTTGAGGTTTAACCCGCTCAGCTCGGCTGTTCCTGCCTGAAAGGCACACATCGCGATAATTATAATGTGGGCTAACCTTATTGGGGCAGTAGATCCTTGAGCAACTATCCATGTTGCTCTTTTTGCTCCAGAACAGCGCGCCATTACGTAGATATGCCCACGAAAGCATACCCTCATAATGCTCTACTAGCTCAGATGATCAATAAGGCCGCGTTCATAGTTTGCGTCGGCAGGGCGTAGTGTCATTACCAGACAGCGAGGCAGAATGGCACAGGGGAGGTGCAGAGACGACGCGGGCAAAGAGACAGGGTAGCAGAGGAGGAAACGCAAATACAGGCTGTCGTTCCCTGCCGTCGTCATCGCAAAGTATGAACGCGGATTAACGATTAGAGAGCTCAAATGGGCGTGGTCAGAGTGGTTTCGAATTTTTACTGTTCTAAGGAGTTAATCGACCAATGCGATTTTCGCGAAATACGCTTTTAAGGTGATCTTCTTGACATGAAAACTCTATAGAACAGACCAAAACGAGAAAGTTGAAGTAAACAAAACATACGGTGAAGGTAAATAATGATACAAATTGACTTACCACGGTGTGAATTGGCTTAGTAGTGACTGCCAGTCCGCCTTTGACCTTTCCCTCGGAACGAGCACAGTACACTATCAAGTCATCCCACTAAATTATCATTGATAGTTTAGACACATTCTGAAGATGTTTGCTGAAAGCTAAGTGTATAACGCAGATCTTCAGAATATCGCAGTTAATTCCACGTTTTCTGGTGAAGCAATACGGGAGTCACATTAAGTGAGCCAAACATCTTCCAGCCCTTAGAAGAACTCGGAAAGTGATGTTGCAGTTCGGAGGGATGCGCGGGAAATGTGAATCCAAACCACAGCGCAGCGCTTTCAAATCCGAGTCACTCTAGCGATTATGGCTTTTAGCCTTCTGTGTTCATTTTGAAACGACATTTCCTCCCATCTCCCTCTTTCTCCCAACCGGTCCCAAATTCTTTGACAAGTACTTCGCGCGAACCGACAAGCTGTGTAGGAGTAGATTCAGGAAATCGTCATCGTTGAGCAGCTTCTCATGTATTGATGCAGCAGAATTTTTTACCAGCATTCTAACACCGGAAAAAAGAAAAGAAATAAAAATTTTTTGCATGGGGTCCAGGCTACATGACCCGGGCTAGATGATAAAAGGAACGTGCCTTCAGCTGACTCGGCCATGTAAGAAAATATTATTGAATTTGAGAGATAGTGCTAAAATTGCAGTAATCAAATGCATAGTAATACCATTGAAAGAGGTCGTATTTCGGTTCCTGTTGAAAAAGGTGGGGGTCGTACTGATGCGGCCATTATCATCCACCTGAGTGAGCCCTGGTGCAATTACATGGAGTTAGTGGCTATCAAAGTCAAGCGTGCAACAGGTAAATCCGCGGGACCGTTGAGTTGATACGCAGTACTGAGCTAAGTTGCTGGCTGTTCTAGCGTCTCACCATTTTGTCGTTCTTCGAGAAGCCTACGGCTACGTATCCGTCATCATGTGAAGGGATTCCTGACAGCTCCATTTCGAGGTGGTCTCCATCAGGCTGAAATACGGTAAGTTGAAAAGAAGAGCAAGAGCACATAGAAAACAACGGTTATTTGAATAGTAACTGAAGCAACATATTCACACTTTCGTGGCTCTTACTTGGTCAGCAACCGGCACGTCTCTCTTACTACCCTGATCGCGGTTCGCAATGGTGTCTCTGGTAAAAATATCGCGCATGGGAAAATGAGTTTCTCTGCTACCCAAATGTTTATGTTGTATTTGCCTAATATGAGCCGCATGCAAAGTTCCAAGCGAAGAAGTGAAAGTTCGGTTAAGTTATAGCTCTTCAAAGTGGTTGTCAGGGGAGCGGAGCCTCAGAGTAAATGAACGTCGCGTCATTCGCCGCAGTCGGAAACGCATCGTGGGGACGTGCAGTTACATAAGCAATCCCACTCTTCGTCTTCTAACGCAGCGGACGACGGGGTGGGCATTATCTCTGAAGCCCTGCCCTTTGCACGCCACTTTGAGGAGCTGTATCTTAGGCAGACCCTCACTTTTTCGCGTAAAACTTTATATACGGCGCCTATCAAGTAAATACAACATAAATATATGGGTAACAGATAAACTTAATTCTCTGTGCACGACTCCTTTGAGTGGCGGTTTCTGTGAAGTATTCTACGGGCGGCATTCTTTCACAGCAGACATGGTGGTGGCTCATGAAGCGTACATGGACATACCCTTGTCGCTCACAGAAACGGGAGCATAGATGAGTACGACATCAGTTCTCAACGCAGCCTCTGTGCCAACCGACGGGCGTCAAGCTGAGCTGACAGCGCCGTGAGTGCGATGCGGCAAAGCGAAAATTCGACATAAGGCCACACAGCAGGTCCCTTGAGATCACTCGAAGGTTTGAATTCGCACTCAGGCGACAAATGATTCAGAGACCGTCGAGTTGTTATCGTAAGCTTTCTTGTCTTCAGGTCAAACTACTGTTGGCTCATCGCTCTAACGGCGATACAAGAGCCGCCTGTTTGCACCGATGTCACAAGCACAGCAACGAGTACAAGACGAGTAAGAAAGTAAAAACGTGATGAAAAGCAGTGGAGCTAAAAAATTTTCGGCAGTCGTGTCGAAAAAGAGACGCGGATTACTGCAGAAGCGTGGTTGTGCATGCCGTGCATTTGCACGAGAGCCGTTGTCCATACTTACGTGGCTTGCCTACCCCTGTTAAACAGGGCCGAGCATAACTCATACCTTGTAGCTGAAGTGAAATTGGCAACTATTTGCCGCTTCACATCCTTTCGGTGCAGCTACGCATCCTTTCTCTTTACCACATGTGGAGTGATCAAATATTGCCAGCACTGCTTGAGGCGTTAGCTAAACTCACATTTCAATAATGTATTCAGGCAATAGTGAAAGGCTGGTATCTCTCACCAGTGAAACCGCCACGAAGGCGATAGAAGAGACGCACATAGCTCTCTCCTTGCGGCAAGTACTAAGCTGAAATCCACCAGATGAAGGACGACAATAAGCACATAGCTCAATACGAACCTCACCTTGCCCCTCTTGGAGCTCAAATGAACTTTTCTCATGGGCACTGCTTATGAGTGAGCTGGTAGTATTGATGTTGCTCCTACCATTGTGTTGAACGGTGGAGCACGACCGAGTCATAGACATAACATTATTCCAATTATCGAGACTAGAAATACGTCGAAATGTAGCATGAATCATCCAAATATTAGAAGGTCGAGGAATTTAGAAATGAAAAGTGAATCATTCAGAAGATGCTTCCAACTGATATGAGTCAAGCGAAGATTTCGAAATTAAGCAGTATGCAAAGCTTTATCCATTTCTGTAGCGATACAGAAAGACTCCCAGCAGCATGTGGAAGAATAATGAGTTATCATGAAGTGTTTTAAGGCACATTTCATGGAGGAGGCTTACTAACCTAGCGAAAAAAGGAAAGATTAAATATTCTTTCCCAAGCGCTGAAAAAGGAGGTCACGTTGCTTGCAAATGTTACTAACTTGTTCTTAGATTTGACAAAAATATCTTTCACTGGGGATAAGTCACTTTCTTCTTTCTTCTGGACATTTACAGCTCCGATATATGACGAGATAATCGCTTCGTTGATAAAGGTCAGCGAACCCTTGATAGTGAAGTTCACGTTCCCTCCAGGGCAAGCGGCTGTGCAATCTGCGGTCACGGCGGTTGGACTATCGAACATGAAGGTGATTGCGTTAAGGAAGCAGGCTTCTGCGCTTTTAACTACGTGAAAATGGTTGTTACACTGTATATGGGTCATGTCCTGAAGTGCAGTTATTGTAGATGCGCGAGTTCCAATGTCGGTTGGATTGTAATCCATGGGCACATATTCGAATAGACGTCAGACGTATGTTCCCGAATGGTTTGGACGCGCCACAGGCAGGTTCCAATCTTTCGAACGAAGGCTGGAACCTGCTTGGCACACTTGGTCCATGCTAAAGCGACTGTGCTATCAGTCCTTGGAACTTTTCGGTTTCTTCGAACAAAGCTTTCCTGGATGTAGTGAGATTGTTATTTCATACGTTGCGATAATCCACATCAGACCTGACAAGCTAGTAGAGGTAGAGTTAGTCACAAGTCAGAATACCACTAGAAAACCTGAATTTCAAAGGCGGTGGGCACGCTAAGCAGGTAGACGAGTGAACAAAGTTGATCGGGTACCATTTTATAAACAGATCTATTCGCGGGTGTGAGACTATCACTATTTCGCGAGGCCGTTTTGATCCAAGAGGCTTCGAGGGTTTACGAAGCCCGCCCCTATCCAAGAGACACGCCCCTCGTTTGATAGCGATAGCGCAGCAAAAGGAACTCACACTCAGTTGCAATAGACAAGATTGGATCAAATAAACATTTCAAATATATGTAATATGTATTACAAACCAGGAATTTTTGGCGTCGAGCTATTTAAAGCTTAAGATTGGCTTGATACCCGAGAATAATTAATATTTCCAATTTGGATAAGTGCTCTGATTGGTTCTCTTTGTTTCAATTTTTTATGTATTTTTTGTACATTATATTTTCAGGTTCCACGACGTCATGCACTTGCTGACATGCAGTTTTTGGCGTCCATGGATGGGACACGTGCAGTGACTCCACCGAACATCGGTCAACTGCCCGGACAACCGCATTCAATGTTGGCACATATCCTTCCTCCACCACCAGCTGTTCCATTCCCACCACGTACTACCACGAACATATCGACAACGCCATGTGGGCGAAGTTCGAACTCTGGCGCTGGTGGCACATCGTTTGGAGCCAACGCGCAGACTCAAACTCAGTTAAGCCCACATCCAAGTTGGCCACTGGAGCCATCGACTTTCTTCAGAGAGAAGACGGACGAGTTCCGCACACCGAGTCCAGCACACCTGCCTGCGCTCACGGGTGGTAAAGGTGGGCGGCGTTTTTGTGAGATACTTCTTTTCATGCCAAAGCTTGTGGACAACTGTCACATTTTCCAGGCTCTTGGGACGAGTTATCCACTCCAGCTCGGAGTTCGCGGCTCTACACCGTCTGGTTCATCGCCGTTCTCAACGGTTTCGTCGTCATCACTCCATTTGAATCTGACCGATGATGATCGCGATTTCGACCTGTTCAATCTGACGGTTGGATTTGATCACATCGCACAAGACCTGGCGAAGACCTGAGAGCTTTGGTAAATTTGACGGTGTCGTCGACCGAAATCAATAGAACTCTTGCCTACGTCATTCATATTACAAATTAATGACAGCATGTTACAGTATCATCCTGGTGTTCTACGGTATTTTATAGTATTCTAATATTTTATTATATACGAACGCAACTAACATATTCCTCTGCTAAACACTCATATTATGGCCTGGTTTATACCCCGCGTCATCCCCACTCCCACAACTCTTTGGCTCTGACTAACTCCCTTTCCCCCGACCCGGTTTATATGGGAATGACTGAGCCACTAGCCTTCTGTAATCTATCTGATCATTTGTTGATTACATGTCTAGCTGGCGTGGCTCAGGCTTTTCATAGGATCTTATACAGCCCCAAACCCTCCCCACCCTGCCCCCTACCTTCCGTTAACGGGTAAGCGTCTTTCATTTGAGAACAAATTGCTCCCGTTATATTTGCTCATACATATATTCCGAATAGTAATGCTGTAATATTCACTAATTAAATTTATTAAATTCGTGTAAGCTTTTCAATATGATTATTTATCTCAGTGAATTGTGAATAAAATTTTTCTAATTTTTTATCGAATAAATGTTAAGCATGTTGTGGTATATTCATACATACCGATGCATATATAACTAATAACTGTACACTGTGATATTATTTGCAGAAATGCTGAAATAATAACTATATAATTATTTATAGTTTTCTCGTTTTTTGTATTGGTAAGGCTGCTTTTATTCAACGCGACACCTCATCGCATGAATATCCTACTATATATAATTCGCTTAGTATGTCTGTGTGTGGGTGTGTGTGTGTGTGTGTGTGTGTGTCTGTGTCTGTTTGTCCGTCTGTCACGAAATTCATATCTCGCGTCGCAGTAAAGCTGGGACAATGAATTTTACAAGTGATGTGGGGGTGGCAAGGGGGCACTAATGGTGGTGGATCGGAGGTGATAGCAAGTGATAAGGGCTGATAAGGAGCCTCGGAAGACAAATGTCGCCAAGTCCGTTTCGCCTTTCGCGTTGATTCAAGAGCGCTGACACTCATGAGTGTTTTGCGTTATGGGGCGGGAAGATTATTAGCGGGTGATCCAACTTGATAACAGTTGATAAGATACGATAAGGAGCGTGAAATGGCTAGAGTCGTCGATTCCGCTTCGCCTTTCGGGTTGATCCCAGAGCGCTGACACTCATAGGCGGGATGGGGCGCGAACATTATTAGCGGGTGATCCAACTTGATAACGGTTGATAAGATACGAAAGGAGCGTGAAATGGATAGAGTCGTTGAATCGGTTTCGCTTTTCGCATTGGTCCCGGAGCGTTCATACTTACAGGTGTTTTGCGGAGCGGGACGGGGACATCAATAGTGGGTGATCCAAACTGATAATGGTCGATAAGATTTGATTAGGAGCGTGAGAAGGTAAATGTCACCAAGGCCAGTACGCTTTTGCGGCTCACAATGGTATGTTCATATTCGGAGGTATTGTAGGGTACGGGGACCTAAGTGATAACGGCTTACGGTGGCTGATAATAACCGTTAGGGATCGGATGGGATGAAATCCTTCACATCGCCTGCTACTACTGCACGACCGCTTTAGCAAGATCGTCTGATGCACAGTGCCATTAGGTGAACATATTTTGTTATGTTCTGATATCATTGGCAGATGTATCGACCGCTGAATTGCCTAGCGTTCCATAAAATGGTGCATTTCTCTTGATACTGCGATCTACACTGATAACCATGATACAACCTATATTTGTGATAGCAAAGCAAACGTTTCACTCGGAATCATTTTCCAATGCGGTGCTGGCAGCAACTGTGGTTATCGACCGCTAGACTATGCAGAATTCCAAACAGTGAAACATGTACAACGATAAATGTCGATAATCGGAGTGCGGATCTATCGTCAATGTAGGGATTAGACGCTCAGCAAGTGAACAATTTGTAACCAATCGTTGCAATCGAGTACAAGACTATCGATGCCTAAACTATCCAAACTCCCAATGATGACCTAAACCAGTTGACACACTATTGTGCGCGATACATGTCGATGACGTGCAAAATGGGTTCGATGCAAAGCGACTGAAGCATGTTGTACAACAACGTCATGAATCGCGCGCAGTAGTGTGCGCCCGCCAGCTGGTAAAATATAAGTCACGCGCGTAAAATCGATACATAAGTAGTTGATTCAATATAAATGCAGTCGTGTAGACGTTGGCATGTTAATGACTAGTTTTAGAACTGATATAGTATTTGAACGCTAGCAATCAGTGCGATAATCGGTCGATTTTTTTCATACTTTTCATCTTTCTGGCATTCTGGATCCGCCCTCCTTTTGTTCTTTGTATTCGTTGCTTCTTTCTGCTTCTACACACACACAGTTCACATCTGTCTGCCTTTCTCCAAATGCGTCAATATTATCAACTGTTATCATCACATCACATTCTAAATGACATTGTGATGTCATCGTATAAGATTTCGTATGAGTCGCAAGTCCCCAAGTCCCAAATTCATTCGCATCCATCCGAAAAATCGGCTCCAGAAATTGTTTTATTTTTTATGCAGCATGTGTGCTTGTCTGTTAATCTATATATGGCCTCCCGGTTTGTCATGTACATCTCTGTGTAGAATAAAATTCTGTAAATGCTAATAATTGTCATGACAAACTGGGCAGTGAATAAAGCATAATTTTTCTCTTGTTGATACCTTGCGGTGATTGCTGATTCTTTTTGTTTATTTGGCCCACACTAGCGCGATGGGGTCGATCAGGATTGCTATTTTTTGTGAACTTTACTCAATATCATTCGTTACTGAAAGCAACTTTGTTCGATGGAGTTTCGTGGCACTACTGACTCGTTTGGAGTGGTCCATTCATACTTCCGGCCTTCTACCCAGAAAGCCGATGATTTGATCGATGTCGTTCGATAGTCATGGGCTATATGATTTGCTTTGTATAACTGTGTCCATCGTTTCCTCACTCATATATAGTGGGATATTCTCTGCTCAACGCAATCACACATCAGTTTGCGCCTTCTCAATTTCGGCCCCGCCCCCTTGGCGCGTGTCCATGCTTTGTGTGCTGCGTTCCCTCTAACCTTTACACCATTTTCGCATTCCTATATTTTTGTGGCCACATTACGGATTTTCGCTCTAAGCTCCGCCCGCCGTTGGAATTTTTCCTTCTTTCGTAGCGCCACCTACTACCGACTGTTACGTCCATGGCGAGGTAGAAGATTTATTCAGAGCAGAAGAGAATAAACTGAACATAACAAACCAACAAGACATTATATACCCCCTTAGGGTCAAAGTATCATTAGGCGCCAAATCCGGGATCGGGATGTAATCCCGCCAGGGTCAAAGTATCATCAGGCGCGAGACCAAAGGTCGGGGCGCCTTGGCGCCTGAAATAGTCAATACCTACAGTATCCAACATCTCCCCCCTAAGATGGACACTAGGTGTACGTCTTCTTCTTGGGATCGACGTACAGTCGGTCCGGTGCACGGCGTGGTCTTGATCGTCGCTCTCCAGAGACTTCCTCAGTCGTGGACTGCGTTGTTGTCGAAGTGTTCTGTAGGGTAGCTGACGCGGTGGGCTGTGTTGTCCTTGATGCTGCCGGTGCCTGCTGTTGCCTGGGACATGGTAGCAGTGGTAGGTCCGCTAATTCTGACGGTGAGTCTGTAACAGATGGGACTTGATTCGCACATAATCGCAATTGGTTGGTATGTCGCCTCCCTATTTGTCCCTCGACCAGTACATCATAGAGCCTTTTCCCATGGCGTTGTTGAATCCGTCCAGGGACCTGCCGTGGCGTTTTTGAACGGTAGTCCATTGTCCACACGAAGTCGCCCACGGCGAACTGTTTGTGTCGAGTTCCGTGATGACGATTATACTGGTCCTCCATTTCTTGGTTTCGGTTCTCGCTCTTTTGGGTGGCAGGTGGCATGAGGAGACTGAGTGTGGTTCTGATTTGTCTCCCCAGGAAAGCCTCAGCTGGTGACTGTCCTCCCGGCGCGGGAGGGCAGGGACTCCGACGGTATGTTAAAAGAAATTTCTGCAGTGCTTCCGTCGGAGATAGGCGCTTCCTCATCTTTAGCTCCTCTTAAAGGTGTCCACGAAGCGCTCTGCCTGCCCATTGGACTGAGGGTGAAATGGTGGCGACGTGATGTGCCTGATACCATTTCTGTGGCAGTAGTCGTTAAATTCCTGGGCTGCAAATTGCGGTCCATTGTCCGTTACCAGCGTCTGCGGATTGCCAAATTGGGCGAAGAGGCGGCGCAACTCTCTTACTGTGCTGGTTGCCGTTGCGGATGACATCTCGACAATCTCGGGCCATTTCGAGTAGGCGTCGACGATGACGAGGTACATTTTTCCGTCCATCGGCCCAGCGAAGTCAGCATGTACGCGCTGCCACGGCTTATCCTCCATCGGATGAACAAAGTTTTGCTTTTAATGGACTCTTTGCAGTTTCCTGACAGGGAATGCATGTCTTGATGAAGTTTTCAATGTCGCTGTTGATGTTCATCCAGAAGACGTAGTTTCTGGCGAGCATCTTCATCCGCGTCATCCCTGGGTGTCCGTCATGAAGTTCGGTGAGTACAGCACTGCGAAGGCTATCTGGAATCACAATGCGATCGCCCACAAATAGATATCCATTCTGCGTTGAGAGTGATTCCCTCAGGCTTTTGAAACGGCTTGCGGCATCTGATTTCTTCGGCCATTCTCCACATTGCACATATTCGAGGATGTTCTTCAAGACTAAATCGTTCGAAGTTTCTTCGGCAATCCTCTGGGCATCGACTGGTAGCTTGGATGTGCATTGATAAAAACGGCGGACGAATCCTTTTCGATCGCTGCAATGACTAAATCTTCTTGAGAGGGCGATTGTTCCGCGATGAGGCGAGAAAGGGCGTCCGCTTGCCCAAAACTTGTGGAGCGTTGGTACTCAATGTTGAAGTCGTAGTTCTTCACTATCAAAGCCCATCGTTGAAGTCGATTTGCAGTATATACTGGCACTCCTTTCTTACTTCCGAAAATGGCGAGGAGTGGCTTGTGGTCGGTTAACAGCTTGAAGCGGCGCCCGTATATGTAACGGTGGAACTTCCGTAGGGCGAACGTTATGGCGAGAGCCTCTTTCTCGACCTGTCCGTAATTCTTCTCGGCAGCTGTTAGGGAACGGCAAGCATGGTGAGTCGCTTTCTCCGTTCCATCCGGAAGACGGTGGCTGATCACTGCTCCTATCCCGTACTCCGATGCATCGGCCGCAATAACGATCTCCTTTGTGGGATCGTAGTGGGTGAGCAGGAGGTCCGAGGCAAGCACATCCTTGGCGCGTTGGAAGGCTTCTTGGCACTCGGCGGACCATTCAAACGGTGTGTTCTTCTTCAGGAGAATGTCCAACGGTGCACGCAATTGTCGCATCTCGCTGACGAAGTGACTTTAATAGTTGAGCATTCCCAAGAACGATAGTACTTGCGTGATGTCCTTGGGGTGCGGCATCTTGCCGATGACCTCGATCTTGGCAGGATCGGGTCGGCGTCCGGTGGAATCGATGATATGTCCTAGGTATCGGAGTTGAGGCATAAGGAAATTACATTTTTCGATCCGGACGCGGAAGCCGTAGTCGGATATCCTTTCAAAGAGGGCTTCCAAGTTGGCGACGTGCTCCTCGATAGTGCGGCCGGTGACGATGACGTCGTCGAGGTATGCAGCGCAACCTTTAAGTCCACAAATCATGGAATCAATGATTTGTTGAAAGATGCCTGGCGCAGATTTGATGCCAAATGGGAGGCGATTGTAGCGAAGTAGTCCTCTGTGCGTGTTGATGGTAAGTAGCTCCTTCGCCTCCTCGTCGACCTCGATCTGTAGATAAGCGTCGGCGAAGTCAATCTGCGTGATTGTCGTGCCGCCGTTCAGCTTGGTGAAAATGTCGTCCTGAGTAGGCAGCGGATGCTGATGTAACATCAGCGCGTCGTTCAGTCCAGTAGAAAAGTCCGCACAGAGGCGTATGGTTCCATTAGTCTTCTTGACGACGACGACCGGTGCTGCCCAGGCGGAGTAATCGACTGGAGAAAGTACTCCTTCTGCAAGCAAGCGGTCGATCTCTTCATCCAGAGCGGCTATATAGGCGTACGGCACGGGGCGCTTCTTTTTGAAGACAGGATGAGCATTGGGCTTCAGCTGAAGTGTCGCTTTGGTCTTTGAGCATCGTCCGAGTCCTGTCTTGAATACCTCGGCATGAGTGACCTTCAGTTTAGCGACAATCTCTTCTCGGCAGGTTGCAGCGGGATCTGCAAGTATAGTTACGTTGGCGATATACTTCTGCAGTGGTCTGACCAGCTCAGGAATTTGTTGGATCCATTCCCAGCCGAAGATGTCGAGGTCTTCGGTGACGTAGCAATGTCCTCGTCCATCATGGCGTATTCCATCAGAGCTCTTTAATGTGAAGTCGACCATAGTACGTCCGATCGTCGGTATCCTTGTCCCATTGGCAGCGTTGACGATGGCGTTGTATTTCTTTAGCTGTGGCCTTCCGAGTTTCTTCCAGCTCGACTTCGAGATCAGCGTGATCATTGCGCCAGTGTCGAGCAACAAGTTCAGGGGACGTCCGTTGACTTCCACTTCTAAATGCGGTTGGGCGTCCTTACGTAGTGCGGCTTCAATGCTCTTGATCTGGTAGCTCCTAGCACCGTGACGTCTGGTCCGTGGACGCGACGGTGACGTTGATTCCTGATTTCCAGATCGTGACGTGTGTGGAAGCGCATCGTTCTCTTCCTTGGTCTTCCACTTCTTGGGCTTGGAATTTCTTCTTTTCCTCCTTTTGGCGACATAATTGATCGTAGCGTTGGAAGCAGCGGCGTTTTCCAGCATCCTTGCATCTTCTTTGTAGGATTTTATGAGCTGGCACTCGGCTGTGAGGTCTTTGATCGAGATCTTATCGTCTTGATCCAGCTTCCTCAAAAGGCGCGTTCTGTAGTCGGCGAACTCGGCACCCTGAAATCCGGCGACGTAGACGAGGCATTGTAGACCATCGAAGTCGGCAGAGTCGAACTTCGCATCAGAACAGCGCGTCCGCACGAGTGTCTCGTAGCTATTGAAGTCTTGGTGGTCGTACTGGATTTTCAGGCATTCGAATCGACGGCGAAATAGTGTTTTGGCTGAGCCAAACAATCGATCCATCGTGGCCAGGGCTTCGTCCCATGTCAAGTCAGAAGGCGTCTTGGGCGCAATTGATCCGCAGAATAGTTGATGACAATCTTCATCTAGACGGCTGACCAGTAACCTGGTCTTCTCCTTGTCGCTGAGCTCTGTGCAGTCGTTATCGAAGACGTCTTTAAACCGCTTGTACCAGCTGTCGAACGTCCTTCCATTTTCTTGATCGAAGCTGAATTTGTCGATGCGCCGGCACAGCGAGTCGAATATGGTGTGTTTCGTCACGGCTGGGCTCGATCCGGAAATACGTGCCTCCATCTTTTCCAGCGTTCGGAGGAATGAGTCGGACGTTTCTTTCTGCTGTCGTTGCATCAGCTCGAGTGCTTGTTTCTGGCGCTCCATTTGGGACTGCATAGTGACGAGAATCTCCGCGAGTCGGTCCATGAGTCCTGGGATCCTGATCGCCAGTTGTTACGTCCACGGCGAGGTAGAAGATTTATTCAGAGCAGAAGAGAATAAACTGAACATAACAAACCAACAAGACATTATATACCCCCTTAGGGTCAAAGTATCATTAGGCGCCAAATCCCGGGATCGGGATGTAATCCCGCCAGGGTCAAAGTATCATCAGACGCGAGACCAAAGGTCGGGGCGCCTTGGCGCCTGAAATAGTCAATACCTACAGTATCCAACACCGACCACTCCCACTTTTCTCCGAGTCTCGGAAGCATTCTAGAAATAAATTGCAGTTTTGCAGTGAGCACCACCTGATTAATTACACACATCGACCATTTTGGGTATAATTCCGCCCATTTTAAGTATGTTTAAAAGAGCTTGGACTTGGTCACCTATATTGATTTTTTCCTATCCATTATGGCGTGGTGAAGTTATTTTTGTTGTAATTATCGCCCAATCAGGATACCTCCACTGTGCGGAGACCAGTTTCATGTTTCTCAGAAACTTGACTCTGACCTGACCCGTCTTGGTCCAAGGGCAAAAATCAGGAGGCCTTTTTTGGCCATTTTCGTGAAGTTTTTCGAACTTTTCTTTGTCAGCGTATTCCACAGCACCTCTGGTTTCATAATTTAGCGTTTCAACTCACTCAAGGTAATCCTGGAATGTCCCTTTGAGCTGTTTTGGTACCGAATTAGATCGTTTCGGTCTGAGGCCAAACATTTCAGTGCGCGCTCCGCCGACGGTGGGCGCAGCTCTGCTGTATTCATGAGTGCTCCTTACTTATTGCCCCATGCCATACGTAGTTGTTTGAGTCGAAGTAGGTATAGAAAGCACTAGGTTGGTGCATGGTCTTGTAACATTTTCAAGGTTTCTCGCAGCTTCACTGCTCTCCGTTTTTATGAAGTGCCAGTTACCATAATGAGTTAGAACGTGCTCCTTTAATTTTCGTAAAATGTATGCTGTAGCAAGACCCGGCTCAAATTTCAAACCCCATATTCGAGTACATAAGTTATTGTGAGTGTTTCAGAAATCCTATCCGGGAGAACAGCTGCTTACATTTGTGCTGCGGTGATTGGAGATGTCATCTATTACCATCATCTATAGTGTCTCACTGCTCCGGTCATTTTGGATCAGGAGATACGAACCCTGTTGACCACCCTACCACAGCTGGTTCAATGTCCAGTGAAAAGAATGATATCCTTGGGAATTTGGAAGTAGATGGGGAGATAGGCAGACGATAGGCATAGCAACACTTACTATATCCGTACTATAAGTGGCAGGTCCGCTCGTGGGTTCCCAAAAATTATAAGCGGTTTGGGTGCTTTACCTAGTGACTGATTCAGGTAAGGCAGCACTATGATTGGTTGGCATTATTGCTGGGCTGTACTTGAATGACAAAAGTTCTGAGAACTACTATTATTAACGGAGGTGAAAGCTGGGTACTCTATGTAGACTATGGAAAGGGGTGCCATTGGCAAAGTAGTGGGGAATCGGTTTTACATGTGGAAGTAGTTGGATTTCAGGTCAGAGCTGTTTGCTTTTGGTTTCTGAGTGCTACAGTCAGAATCATAACAACCGAACCGCTGTAATGGCTACTGGTTACGCGAAACAACTGCAGAATGGCTAACAAGACCCCTCGACCCTTTTGCATTAGCAACCGATTTGTTTAGCAGCATGGTCGGATTCCAGAGTGTTGCAGAGATAAGACAGGAAAATAACAAAGTGTTGAGCTGTAAAATTCCGCTTCATCCTGCGCAACTCCTCAACCTAACGTATTTCGACTACAGCTTGATCAGGGGAGAGCGTTACATGCAAATCAATAAGTTTGATTATCTAACTGCACTCGAATTGTGTACCATGGTTCTCTCAAATTCTAGATTGTGAACTTCTGGGCAGAGGGCAATGAATACAGCATTAGGGATAATATGGTTAGTGGACAACCCCTAAAAGAAGTCACTCACATAGAAACTATGAGCCTGAGAAGATTATTCATGGCGAAATCCCCGTCGAAAAGCGCGCCCCCGAGCTGTAGTGACGGGATAGCGGATAAGTCCTGACGCCTTTGATAAGTCCATCCCACCTCCAAGGGTCGACTTTACTGAAGATTGACTGAGGTGTAGAGTAATAAGCGTTATAGCAGAATGATACTCATCATATCGCATAAAAGCCGTATCGATCGGAATGAACTGGTGTTTGACGTGGAGGCTTTCGTGGTGAAAACGTCCACCGGTCATTATCAAAAATTTGAAGGAATGAAACAATCGAATCACCCCTAACGCTGCCTTTGGGCAGCCCCCCACTCATTAGAGGTGAGTGATGTAACACAATGATGATTACATGCTGAGTTGAGGACTAAAATCCCACGGTTTTTTGTTCTCTGTTTTTCACATTTTCCTTCATCTTTAGACGAAGCTTATATATGTTTTCGATAGAGCTTTTTCTGCTCTACAAAAGAATGCTATTTTTTTCCGATTCCTTTGATTGCCTAATATTTATGAGGTTCAGAAATGAGGTAATCCGAAGGTAAAAATTCGCATTCTCGACATTTCCTCTTTTTCGTTTTCCATCGAGGTTCGAGGTCGAAGAATGTATGCTCACATGTTTTCGATTGAGCTTTTCAGCCCTACAGAATGGTATCGCTTATTATTGGAAACGCTCAACTATTACTGTTTCAAGGCTGGGAAATGCAGTACTAAGCAGAAATGTGCAATTCCAGTGTCTTCTCTTCCTCGCCTACCATCCACAGTGTAGAGAATATTCGCGTGAGCATTCAATAGAGCTTTTTCTACTCTACAAGGAAGCACCACTCGTCTTCCGAATACTTCCATAGTCTAACATTTCTGAGGCTTAAAAAAAGGGCGCTCAGCAAAACCCATCCGTATTTTCTTTGCCAAAAAAGATAGATCGATCAACGATGCCTTTTTTCCTCATTTGGTTGATCAACGATGTCTTTTTTCCTTGTTTGGTTCCATCTGTCGTGGAAAAGGTCAGCTTTTAGGCTTCGATGCGCCAAAAGTGCAGGTTTTTGCCTACAAACTAATTCATTTGTGAACCTTGAGAACAGCAGTTGATCAAACGATCAAAAACAAATGGAACCGTTTTGTAGGGCTGAAAAAGTTCTATCGGAAACATATGCGCATACATTTTCAACCTCGATGGCGGTCGAAGAAGAAGAAATGTCGAGAGTGCGAATTTTCACCTTCAGTACTTCATTTGTAAATCTTGAAGATATTAAGCAATCAGAGGAATCGAAAGACTAATAGTGCTGTTTTGTAGAGCAGGAAAAGCTCTAAGGGACAAAACTTGGGCCGAAAGATGTCATTTGGAAGGAGTTAGGGGGTTTAAATAAACTGTCATCGAAGCATGGCACCCAATGGACTGAAAACATTCTGGAAAACCTCATGGACCTGGACCATCAGAATTTTTGACTATTTTGAAGACAGCATTAGGGGTAATGTGGTAATGGAGAAATCCCTACAAGAAGTCACTCACATGGTAGTCCTGTGCCTAAAAAGGCTATCTGTGACGAAATACCGGTGAAAGAGGGCCCCTCCGAGCTGTAGAAGTGCTGCAAAACGCCGCAACCGTCCAACTGTTTCGCCTCTTGCATACAACGATCCCGCCTCCCGATGACGTAATTCCCGATTGACTGGGGTGGGAGCGGTCAAGGAGATGCGGCAGGATCGAAGGTTTTGCGGCGCGCTTTCGCAATTTTAACTTGAAGCTCATTCCAAAAAGTAGATGCTGTCGTATTTCCAAACATTCCCTTGTGTTTACTTGGCAACGTGCCAATGGAAAACTAGATCGGATTACTCCCTTCTTGACGGACAGGTCGTCCTCATCGAGAATCAACAGTGGAAAGGGGGTCCTATTTCTCGGGTTTTTGGCCATTTCCATCCGTTTTTGCTCCACTGTCCTGTTACTAGGCATCATCCTCTTTTTCGTTGTTTCTCGGTTGACGAATGGCTCACTCTGTTCAGTGGCTGTATGATTTTGCAGAATAGTAAAAGCGACATTTTCAAAACAAATGAAGGGAAAATTTTCCTGTTTTTTAGCTAGAATTCGCTGTTGCTGCGCGAATGCACGTCAACACTGGCGACTCTTCTTACCTGAAAAGATTTTCCGAATCATCTGTAAACAAATTGTTCAGACACTTTATAGGTGGCTGTATCATTTGTACTTCTTCATCCCCACCGCAGATAATTTCAGGAATGCACAAACCAGTTGAAAGAAGGAGGCAACGAAAGGACGAAAGGGGAGAGAGGCGAGACAGAGACATCAACACACACTCGCGCTCTCTGCGTCACTTCAAGAGAGAAATGGGAGTGGCATTCACATCCACAGGCGCACTGACAGCACAAGCAGTGCACATATTCATTTTGCATCTACTCTCTTATGAGATATGGAGTATTCTGTTTTCTATTGAATTGGTAATATGTATATAGAATCTTTCTCCGCATTCATGTTTATTTGTAATCTTCACTAATGGCAATGTGAACAATTATATAAACAACGAATGCTAGCAACGAAACTTTTCCATTAACTATTTTCACAGCATTACATCAACAGCCAATAAGTGAGGATCCAGGTCACAACTGTGGCTGAAAAGAAAATCTGAAAATCGAATTTATAACACAGAAATGAGCAAAATTCATGCAAATAGTCCATACCATAGAAATTCATTGCCCTGATTCCAATTCCGGACCCACTTCTGGATACCCGAAAGCAAAATACGCCTTTACAATCGTCAAGCAAGGAAACTGTCAATGAGCGGGTTACTTTTTATGATGAAAACGGAAACCAAGTCGAATTTCCTTACATGGCCCTTTTGGATGTTCACTACTCTCATGAACAGTCACGTCCATCAGTGACACTTCTCGAGCCACAAAACGCCCATACTTCCCATGATATTGAATTCCTTTGTCATCTGTAAGAATTATGCTGAAAGAACCGAAAAATTCCGGAAGATGTGTAAAATACCGCAGCTATGCGCTTTAACAGTCAGCGGATCTAGTATTAAATCATTAACAGTCGACGTAATTTAAGAGGGTGGCTTCTGATAGAATCGCTTGCTGAGGCTATGGCTTACGGGATCAGGTGCTACATCTATCCTCTTACTAGAAGAGCTACTTACTGCGCGTCACATAACTATGAAAAATGATAGAACTACTTCTATTACGAAAAAAAATTGGGCAAATGTGATAAATGGGGTAATACGCGTAATGTGACGTATTATCTTATGTTATGTTTTATTGCACCAACAGCACCTCACATCACGACAAACATACTCATTTGTTAGGCCGCTTCCATACTTTGCGCACCGACGCCGTCACGCGCGTGACGCAGGCACGCGCGTGACGGCGTCGGTGCGCAAAGTATGGAAGCGGCCTTATATAAGTTATCAAGGTTGTACGAAGACTGCAGAGGATAATATTGATGTGTATCGGATATGACATTGTTCTATCGATTTTGATTGCATTAAGAAACGGTATTCTAGGTCACGGGAAAGTGGATTTTAGGCCAAGCCCAAGAAAAGGGAAGGAAGTGAAGCTACTGACTAGGGAGCCACTTTTTACTAAAGTACTGACCCACACTACTCCATTCTTTTGCCTTCCCTGAAGGCACATTCCGCGCTCGCTGATGGGTGGAGTAACAGTTGACCCTCCATCGCTTGTTGGCGGCTGGGAGGCGGTCTCTCCACGCCCTATTGCCTACAGTGGGGAGTGGTCGATCTGCCCCCGGCGCCCGACAACCAATGGAGAGTCAACTTACTGCACTCATCAGCGAGCGCGGAATGTGCCTTTAAATGTAGGCTTGAAGGCACATTCTAGAATTACTTTGAGTGAGCGTTGAGTTATGAAATAAAAGGTGCTGAGATGTACGCCGACAAAGAGAAATTCAGAAGTTTTCGAAAACAAAAATTCTAGAGGAGCGCTCGAAAATGGCAAAAATAGGGCCTTCTGGCATTAGGTATTGTACGAGTTTACAGCGTAAAGGTGAGCCTTTGATTCTGCTCCCGCCGAAGGGTGTCATGAAGAGCGATGAGATATCATCTGTTTCCCATGTCATCGTTTCCTTACCTATGGAAATCTCTTCCTTATGTTATTTCATAACACAATCCGTTGGCCTCATTTGCTATGTTCTTGCCATCATTGCCACCATCATTGCCGACGATCACGTCTGCAGTGGACGGGCTCGGGCTGCTTAGTGGAGTCGCGCCCCCTCCTTTTCTCTGCACGCCTCAGGAACTGGTATTCACGCCTCTAAAGATGCAGCCTACGTGACCGAGGTTAATTATCTGATCATGGGGAGAGCTGCTATACTCCAACAATCCTGGAAGTGCCTTTAAATTCACATTACTTCATAGCGGCGCGACTTGTCTCACGAGCTGTTAGGCGTGATTCGTGCAATGGAACACAATACACGATGTTGTCGCAGTGAGTACATGCGCTCCATAAAAGAATGCAACCAAAATATGTGCTGAGTTCGAGAACAAAGTACGGTACAGTGCTGGTTGCGGTGGGGTAAAATAAGTTGCAAAACGAAGGGCGATCAATGAATTTCGTCCTCTTTGAGTCGCCAGACAGTCAAGCCACAAAAATATAATAAATACATATTTTCGAAACAACCTGCATTTGTTGAATTGCACCAGCAAGCCAGTATTCATATACACAACCCACATCTCCGTTGATTAGGTTGGCTTTTGAGCTCCGTTCCACCTCGATCAATTTCCTCTCTCTCTAATTTTTTTGTTATTTCACCCTTACACTCATTAAACGTAATATGCACTACAACTCTATAACATATTGTTAACGCATCGGCGGCTGTTCCTTCCCTCGTGTACAATTCTATATATAGCTTTCCAGTTGAAGAGAGATTGTAGGTCGGTTTTGAGACTACCTTGATTAGCTTGTCATCTCCTCCTCGAAAAGTGTGCTAGAAAGTGGAATAGGTGTTGTTCTGTTGGCGTAAGATTAGGACTATACGAACAATGATGACGAAATGCCCTGGCCAAGGTCTTCGGGTTCCAGCTGAATATGTTCACACAGCTGTCGAGCATTACCACGCAGAGCACAGGATTTGTTTTGCTCTTCCTTGAAGGATTCCGGGATCATTGGGGTCAGCTCCCGTCGTGGTCAGATATTTCAATCCACAGCCAGTGGATTGCGTCTTTACCGAGGCGTGAGAGTGAGTTCTTGGAGCGTACAGAGCCAAAGAAGCAAGCGCGACCCCTCCAAGCAGCTAGGCCCGCCCACCTCAGACGTGATTGTTGGCAATTACGGTGGCAACGGTGGCAACAGCGTGGTAAATGAAGCCTGCAATTCTTGTGATAATATAAGATAATGAGATGCCAATGAGATAAAGGAGACGTTGATATGAGAAAACAAGTGATATCTCAGAGTTCCTTCTGATACCGTCCGGCGTGAACTAATACAAAGGCTCGTTTCCACGCAGTAATCTTGTCCATGGACAGATGTGAAGAGGCCATATTCTCGACATTTTCCAAGACTTTCGGATTTTTCTTTGTCGGCACACTCCCCAGCACCTTTAATTTCATTACGAGAACTAGCTGACTACCGTAGAGGTTTTTTGACAGAAGGTTCCAGCGCGCAGCTTACCACTTTGCCATCAACAGGTCGAAGTAACCTTTTTTTCATGGACGTGCACTCTGCCTGGAGAGAAGCTGCTACCGCCTTGTATTAATAATATGTTGTCCGGAAAGTTTTTGGACTAAATGCATGGTAGGATTCAAAACAACATATCTTTGTCACCCGATGTTGTGAGCGGACCTAACTTGGTGGATTTGTGTTTTATGTCCGGTACTTGTACCTGTCAGCAGCATGTGCGACATGTCGTTTCCTGCTCCCAGTAGTGCCTTCGCAATGGATGACAAGAAACTGCTCTACCGACCAATTCTGCTTCTACAGTACGGCTCTGGCCGATGCGCGAACGAGACCCATCGCCTTCTGCAGGAAACAATAAAGGGGCAAGTCCCCTGTCGCTCGGCGTGCTTCCACTGGTACCACAAGTTCGACAACGGTGAAGAATCGCTCAAGAAATCTCCACCACAAAGGTAGAACAAACGGCTCGTGCACGCTACCTATGGGGCTCGACCTAACCTTTCTGTACGCCAGCTTCAGACCTCACGAATACTCTAAAATCCATAGTACACGATGTCAATAAAGTTGCTAACTACACAATGTTTTCCGATTTCAGTCCGAAAACTTTCCGGACAACCTAATACTATGCCAGCTCGACGAAGAATATATGACCTTGTGATGGCATTCGAAATCCTTACCGATAAGATTTTGTTGGATGCTGGCAAATCTTCTCGAGAGTTACTACTAAAACTAGAGAGCAAAGCGTCAAAATCGATACTCCGGTGGTTAGATCCCAGGTCCGATCCAACTTCTTATCTATTAAGCTTTTAACTATTCTCAGTAAAGTATTATACTTCGTAACGACATCATGCATTTTCCTTCGAGCTTCTTTAGATGTTTGGCCAGAAAAATGTGTGTGCTTACTAAGACTCCTCGTGTGATGGCAGTGTGACGTTTCTAGCCCTCTCTTCTTCACTCCTTTCTCGTTCTCGCTTGCTCACACAGTTTTCGTACTGTTTTTGTTGTTGTTGCTCCTTTTGAGTATACTTTTTTCCATGCTGGTGATCCGCAGTTTCAAGGTATTTTTTAAAGGTTCCATTGTTTTTTGGTATTATCTATTATAATTGCGTGGGCTCTTGCTTACGTCAATGAACAAGCAAACAAATTAACACAGTCTCCCCTCCTCATCACCTGTGATTAGGCTGGTAATCGCACAAAGGAGTGATAAAAAATTAAGAGGAATATGTCGAGCTGAATAAGAGGGCTAAGCTGTTGCGTGCTTTGTAGGTGTGAGAAACAAAAACTCCATGCTTTCAGTCTTTTGATACTATGAGCATGTCTCAATGTTGTATACCTACAGCAATACAGTGCCCTGTCATATAACGGCTGAACTGCCAGGGAACCCTCTCATGAGCTTGGTATAGGGCATCGACATTGAAAGGCTCGGGCCGTCAGTGAGGCTCTATTTTCAAGAAAAAAATGTACTCAAACGAATTGTGCCAGCGTTGCATCACCATTCGAAAATCGTACTCTTCTCTGTTGAGTGGCTGCTCCTATCTACAATCTGACTCATGGTGGTTCCCAGGCAGTGCACGTGAAAAATTAGCCCTTGAACAACTCTTCGCAAAGTCAAAAAGGGGGGGGGGGGAGGTGATTTAGCTTATTAGCTTACCGCAATGGTAAGGGTGAACAGTACACGATCGCGTAAGCAGTGGAACATCAGGATCCCTACAGTTATTTTGACAGAGATAAATGTAAAGTGGTCTGGGGATTTATTAGCCTTATAGTAGTATGACACAAACCACGCGGTAATGGGGAGCTTGATGTAAACTGCATACCTGTTTTATTATAAGGTCCTCTAGCAAAGAGAATATGGTAGGATTCACCAAGATCATACTTCTTCAGTTCCTCGTTTGTTTCCACTTTCTTGAGTTGCCTGAAGGAACAGAATTATGAAGTATTAAAAGTGATCAGGAAGATTAGAAAACTCAAGATTCCTGAATTGTTTTGCTGCCCTAATTTGATCGTAAGCAATTGAAGGTAAACTGCGAGAAATTCAAAATTGGAGGTAAAATGCAACTGGAACAGTGTACCAAATATATCGTCTGCCGCATGTTAGATCGCAGAGGCAGTAAACAGTATAGGCCAACTGATATGCATATATACTACAACATTTCACACATTGGTGACGAGGCAGGATACCCGATGAGTCACCGTGCTCGATAAGTGCCTTTGCATCCGTATAAGCTGGGCTCTGTAATGAACCCTAGGTTCATGATACTCGATTGTGCTCCGCCTTTTTTGCGGCTACAAGTATAAAAACGGATGTAGCCGGGAATTCTCTCCAAGGACGACACTAATGTCTCGTCTCTGAGAGTGTCTGCCCGTCCTTCATGTAGGTCTGGTCCTTGAGACCCCACTGTAGCCGGAGGGACGCGAATGAAGGACCCACGCGGACCCGCACAGGAGTGTGATGCAATCTTTCAGTGTGAGATCAAAGAGAGTCAAAATGAAGTCAAAAGAAGTCAAGGTAAAATTGGGAAACAAGAGAGAAACTGGCCCGTTCTTGTTTACGTCTAACCAAACTGTGAAGGATTGTTATTGTGACTGAAGCCACAGTAAAGATGCGTGCTTTCTTGTATCTTAATGTGTACTAATGAATACAGGTGAACAACCAAAAGTATCTGAAGAATGATGCCCTTCACGAATGGACCATTCTGACACACCCGCACTGAGGAGAGGCAAACCGTCACAGTCTTGGTTGCGAGTGAGCACCTTCGAATATATGTAGCTAGATGAATTGAGTTTGACACGAAAAAAATATCACTTTGTACTATCAATGGACAAAGCCTATTACATCCAAAGTCACAAGATTTCCTCTCGTAATGAAACCCGAACTAGGTCGTCCAAGGCTTTCAGCGTCTCTTGAGTGACTGACCCTCGACATGAACTTTACCGGGGTGAAGGGCGCTCTATGAATCGACTGGAACCAATGGGCTTGTGTGAATATGTGGTACACAAAACTTCACGATGATATACGATGATTAGAATGCGAACGAATTACAGTCGAAGGCTCTTAAGTGGAGGATGTGGGATTGAAAGATTGAGGGACGCAACGATGTGGCAGGAATAGCTAAGAATGGTGTCACTTTTATGTAGTCTTTTATTGGACCAACAAAGGTAACTTTCGTGACGCAAACACCGAAAACCGTAAAGAGAGATAGTCAGTCCGCCTTCATTCTTCACGATGCCGGGTGCAGGGCGTGGCTGCATGTCTCCTCCTGTGCCACCCTGTCTCGTTGCTTGCGTTGTCTCTGCACCTTCCCGTACCACTCTGCCTTGTTGCCTGTGAACATGGCCACGCCCTACCGGCGCAAAGTATGAACGCAGTCTTAAAAGTCAACCATACCACACGGTTCCTTACAGTTCTGAGGTGGACTAGAGGTCATATATGATGGACAATTACATGATGAACACAGCATCGCATGAGCCAACGGCACTTTACGATAACTGGAATGAGTTCTCTCCATTTTATGGACAGATGGATCCTTTTGTAGCCATCTACGTTGCATCCCTATTGAAGTACGACAGTCAGTTACCAAGGCGCTAAGGCTCATACCGCACTGCCACCGCTCCATTAGAATACTAACCCTTTTCCTTTTGGGCCGCGGTCATACTTTACGCACCTGCCTTAGTTGACGCCGGTGCCGGCGTCAGACTGACGCAACCACTTTGCCTGCCGCAGACGACGGCGTCGATAGATAATGGGGACCCAGTCACGCTACATATGACGATCGCAGCGGAACGCGCTGCGAATCTTGGCGTACAGCCAATTTTCAGACCAAACAAGGATTGCGTGAGCTTGCTTTTATTCCGCTTAAAATATAAATACTCTAGAAAACACTGGTATTAAACGAGGATGATTCTAGAAAGATTCACTTCTCTGTTGGCCCAAATCAAATTGAGTTCAATCTAGCGACCATACTTATGCAGTACAGCATCCTTTGCCACTCTGACATAACTACGCCCAGACTTTCCCATCGCTCAGGGAGGCAGTTTGTGGCAGTCAGAAGAGCTTTGAAAATGAACACAGGAAGAATTCAAAGATGCATTCGAGAGAAATCATTCCTACCGTATCACACAATTCAGGTGGCCATCTGCTTCATTGGCCAATTTAATGGTCTGGATCTTGGTATTGTCCTGAAAAGCGAATTTCGTAAAACTACGCAAAAATCCAGTACTTTAAGAAATTCGATCTCGAAGGACGTTGGAGGGTAGCTGTACACCTTCATACCTAAGATGCAGCGGTGCTTAGGAATGTGAGCGTGTATATTTGGTACTAGGTGTGGTCAGGTGTCAAAGAAATCGTGGGAATCGTCGACGAAAAAAGAGTTTTTCCGTCACCCATATAATGGATTGGTGCATGATTAATGCGGCTCCATTCAACAATTGCATTTAACAGAAACAATAATGAAATTTAGCAGAAACGTGTTTGAATGGTTATTTGGGAGCGTTTTCACCGTCGCAATCATGAACTGCTTCCCATTTGGTAGTCGCCATAACGTCTATTTCCACAACAGAAAAACGCAACAATAAAAAGCCGCATTAATTATGCACCAACGTGATATTTATGTGGTATTTGCTCAATAAGAGCCGCATGCGTAGTTCCGCGCGGAAAAGTGAGAATTCGGCTAAGATACTGTTCCTCAAAGTGGTGGTCGAGGGGCGGAGTCTACAAGTATATGCCCACCCCATCATCTGCTGCGGTCGGAGACGAAGAGTGGGGCTGCTCAAGTAACTTCTCTTCCCACTACGCGTCTCCGCGATGACGGGACGGGCATTCACTCTGAAGCTACTCCCCCTCGACCATCACTTCGAAGAGCTGTATCCTAGCCGGATACTCACTTTTCCGCGTGTAACTTTGCATACGGCTCTTATTAAGCAAATACAACATAAATACTTGAGTAACAGAGAACCTTTTTTCCGCGCACAATTTCCTGAAGTAATTCCTCACCTTCCTATCGGAAGGATCGGCTGTATCATTGTTGAGTAGAGATATTAGGTGTATGCAGAATAAATGGCCAAAACAGACCACTTTTTTCAAAACGCCATAACTTCGCTCAGACACAACTTTATCTGACGAAACAAAAACCATTCGAATCTACACAAGCTTGCCAACGGTCTGTTAAAGAAAATATGCCATAATGATAAAATTGATCAAGGTGGTTTCGACTTCTGTAATCAAGATCTAGATCCAATACTTACCCCCCGATAATTACTCAAGGATCCACTGCTCTAAAGAGTTGGTGGACCAATTCGATTTTCGCGAAATACTCTTTTGAGGTCATGAAAACTCGATAGAATACACAAGAACGAGAAAGTTGGAGTAAAGAAAACTTACGGTAAAGGTAAATAGTAATAGAAATTCACCTACCACGGTGTGAACTGGCTTAGTAGTGACTGCCAGTCCTCCTTTAACTTTTCCCTTGAACCGAGCACAGTACACTATCAAGTCGTCCCACTAAATTATTACTGGTAGTGTTAGACACATTGTGAAAAGGTTTGCTGGAAGCTAAGTCATAACGCAGAACTTCAGAATATCGCTAATAGTTCCACGTTTCCTGGTGAAGCCACGCCGAAGTCACATTAACAGAACCAGACGTTTTTCAGCCACAAGAAGACATTCAAACTTGAAGGCACATTTCGCGATAATCTGATGTGCAGACTTACCCTCTTGGAACAACACAATCCTCTTGGAGCAGTAGATCCTTGGGTATTTAGTCACCTGCATCTTTTTTAACGTCGCCACGGGGCGCTATCACGGCGCTACACCTGCTCGTACACACCCCAAGCATACTCATTCGAGCTCCCTTATTGGTCAACCGAGCAAAATGGGTAGCATCGTAGTGGGTTCGAGCAGGTGTGGCCAGGGTCAAGCGTGAATCCAGGAAATTTTTCAAGAAACACGACCCTCCCCAAAAAAGAGCCTCCACACGACCTCCTCTCCTCTGTAACGCCTCCACTAAGCATCTTCTGCTCTCAGAAGACCAATTAGAGGGTGGTTGGCCTCAGCTGCCCTCGCTGCTGGATGGGTCATCCATGAGGAATTCCTTCACATTCTCAGTGAGGTCAAACGCTTTTCCGCTCCGCCAGTGGCTCGCTAGCATCAGATCACCTACTTGCAATCATAGCAAGATATGAAAGGAGTTCATATAAGCTAGCATCAGCTAGTTTTTCGTTTTCATTCCATATTTTCTTGAATATCCATTCACGCAGATACTCGTGGTTAGATACCGCTTCCCACAGCTAACGGTGAATTTCTGAGGTCTCTCTGTATGTGGTCACTGCTAGTGGACTAACGAAAGGGCTATTGGCATTAGCCGGCTTAGTTGTGAAACGTGCCATGTATGAGGTTTCCATCGACGATCCATCAGGGTAAAGGATATGATATTTTCTTGGTCGTCTCGGAATTGTGGGACTGTGGACAAGGCACCAAGTACTGACCTCGCACCACTGCATATCCTATGCGGGTTTGGTTCCAGAAGTTTGACACCTTGTTCACAGACCACAATTCCAAGAGGACCAAAGGAACAGCGTGCCCTTTGACTCTGCTTATCTTTTGCGTTGTCCATGCGCACTGCTCTCAGCAATATCGTCAGCACCTATCTCCAAAATTTGTCTTTTACCGTGTTTCCTATTTGTGGAGTGTCGTTTTCTATTCCTTCGGGATTTCAAATGAAGATTGAAAGCACATTCAGGATTATTAGAGTATTACAGCTCCCGCCGTGGTCATGTAGTTCGACCCACAGCCAATAGGCTGTACCTTTACCGAAGAGTGAATGTCACAGCTGAGTGTGCAGAGCCAAAGGAGCGAACGCGAGTCCACCAAGCAGCTTAGCGCCGCCCACCCAGACGTGATTGTTGGCAATGACGGTGGCAACAGTGGCAACAACGTGGTAGATGAATACGATTTGTGTGATAATATAAGATAAGGAGGAGATGCCAGTGATAAAGTAGACATTGACATTAGAAAACAGGTGATTTCTCAGAGCTCTTATTATACCAGCGAATTGATTCAAATCCTCGTTCACTTGCGGTCATCTCGTCCAAGGTCAGATGTCAGAAAGTTTTATTTTTACTGTTTTCGGGAACTTCTTTTGTATTTTTATTCGTCGACGTATTCCTCAGCACCTCTGATTTTACTTTTCAGCGCTTCAACCCACTCAAGGTAATCCTGGAATCCCCTTTACACCTTGGACCCTCATCTTGAGAAAATCCGTTGATCACTGCCCACCTCAACAATTACGACACCCGTCTCAGCGTGCCAAACACGATCCCCCTGTCGAGATTCCTCGACGGAGGCTTGACCTTGCGTGTAGCGCCATGATAACGCACAGGCCAACGCAAAAAAGATGCAGCCTGACTGATTACTCACGGATCTACTGTTCCAAGAAGGTAAAATGACCCATCAGAAGTGTGTCTTTAAGGACACCTGAAGATGACAATTTTGGCTCACGGTAAGCTGTGCCGTAACGCTTGCAGCTCATTAGGATGCAGACATTACACACACGACACCTTGCTGACGTCGAGCGTGAATTCAGAGGATTTCTTTCTCACAAACACCTTTTCTGAGCCCTTGGCTTACTCTCCCATTCAGTGTTTCACTTGAATGCTGTTGCTTGTTGTTTCACTTATTTCACATCATCAAGAATGAATGAAATACACTCTACGAGTCAATAATTGGCATCTTCTGCTTGGAGCAACTCGGAAAGGTGATGTTGCAGTTCGAAGAGATGCGCGAGAGATGTGAATTCAGGCCACAGCGCAGTTTTAAATCCAAGTTACTTAGTTACTTTAAATCCAAGTTCCGACTATGGCTTTCAGTCCTGAATGCTCGTTTTGAAACGAACAATCCTTCCCATCTTTCTCTTTCTTCCGACCACTTCCGAGTCCTTTAACAAGTACATCGCGCGAACGGAAAAGCTCAGTATAGGAGTAGATCCAGGATATCTACATGACTCTCAATCTTCAACGTTGCAGCAGCCTTACACGCATTGATGCTGAAATCAGCAGAAACCTTTCGCCAGCATTCTAACACCGGAGTAGGGAAAAACGAGAAAAATTGTAAGCAACGTGCCCAGGCCACATGATAAGCGGAACGCGCCGTCATCTGACCCGGTCATGTAAGAAAGCATGATTGAATTCGAGTGATCATGCGAAAATTACGGTAATAAAATGCATATTAATACCATGCATTCGGCAATAGTTACTGATGCTGTAGAGGTTATGTAGATTTTGACAGAGGTCAAATTTGAGTTCTCGTTGAAAAAGTGGGGGTCGTACTGGTGCGGTCATTTTCCTCCACCTGGGTGTGCCCTGGTGGCATTTATAGAGGTCAGGGGCTATCAAAGTCAAGCGTGCAACAGGTAAACCTGCGAGCCCTTGAGGTGATTCACAGTACTGTGTTATGTTGCTGGCTGTCCTAGCGCCTCACCATTTTGTCGTCCTTCGAGAAGCCTACGGCTACGTATCCGTCGTCATGTGTAGGGATTCCTGACAGCTCCATTTCGAGGTGGTCTCCATCAGGCTGAAATGCATTCAGTTGAAAAGAAGAGCACACTCGAGCGACATAAAAGAACATTTATTCGAGAGTAGACAGAGCAACACACTCACGATTTCGTGCCTTTTACTTGGTCATCAACCGGCACGTCTCTCTTACTGCCCTGATCGCGGTCCGCATTGGTGTATCTGCTACAGAAATCGTGCACGGAAAAATGAGTTTTCTGCTACCCAAATATTTATGTCGTATTTGCCTAATATGAGCCGCATGCGAAGTTCCAAGCAAAAAAGTAATAGGCCGGCCAAGATATAGCTTTTCAAAGTGGTGGTCGAGGGACAGTGCCTCAAAGTAAATGCCCGCCGCGTCATTCGTCGCAGTCGGAAACGCATCGTGGGAACACAAAGTTACATAAGCAGTCCTGCTCTTCGTCTTCGACCGCAGCGGACGACGGTTGCCCTCCGTGCGCCACTATAAGGAGCTGCATCTCCGCCACATTCTCACTTTTTCGCGTAAAACGTGACATGCGGCTCCTATCAAGTAAATGCAACATAAATATATGGGAAACAGAAAAACTCAATTTTCTGTGCACGAATCCTTTGACTGGCGGTTTCTGAAGTATTCTACGGGCGGCATTCTTTGACAGCAGACATGGTGGTGGCTCATAAAGCGAACATAGACATACCCTTGTCTCGTACAGAAAAAGGAGCGTAGATGAGTACGACATCAGTTTTCAACGCAGCCTCTGTGACAGCCATAAGTACTACTCATCGCTACGGAAGAACAACCCTTCTTCGCTCCATCTGAGCTGCTAAACAGCTATTTTGCAAAGTCAGGCTATCGCATAATATGCCTTCCGTGTATATACAAATACATAGGAAGTGTCTTTACACATGAGTTCGACATGAGTCTGAGGAAAAGCTGGTAGGTCAGCCGTAGAAGCACTGGTGAGCCTGTCTGCGCAATGAATAAGATCCAAATCGATTGAGCGTTCGGGTGATCAGGTGTATCAAAGGCTCAATTCCCGCCTGATTGCCATATCGCCTGAGGCGCGGGTCTGAATGGTGCCTTATCTGGTAGCAACTGATTGAGCGGTTGAAAACGAAGAGATGCCTTCGATCATTTCGTAATCGTCTCTTAATGCAACACTTCAGATCGAAGTAGGTCACCGCGCACAGTGCTGTGGTGGGGGGAGTAAAGGATCAAATTCAGTGCCCAGTGCATATACCGGTGGAAGCTCTTCCGCAACGCGATTGTCTCTGTTTCCCATGCATCACAGCCACTGGTTGCGGATTGCTAACGAGTTGGAGAGGGCATTGTCAAAAGTCGAATGGCATTACGCCGTTAAGTGAATGTTGAACATTAGCGTTAACTTTACAGGACCATATGTATAACATAAGTGACATCTGAGATGCGGTATTGATAAGTCAGTCATAAGAAGGAATGTAACGGTTCAAGATTCGACAAGCTGCCTCCACCCTCAAAAAAGGAACACCGGTCCCTTTGGGTGGGCAGCCTTATGTCGAATTTTCGCGAACCCGCTCGCTTAGAGGGGCATAACTGATCTCTTCGTGTGCGATTGCGCACGTTGCGTACACTCGATTCGAGGTTTTACGCCCGAATTAATTATTTCTAGATTAGGATTCTTATCATGTAATGACATTGTTTTTTTTACCTTTTATGCTACTATTTTCTCTTTTTCGGGGACCAAAGTATTGTTTTCAGATAATTATGAGATAAACACCTATTTGTTTAATGGAACCACGGTACTGGCCCTCGCGTTCTGAGCGGAATTCCAACCGACCGCGTCAAGTCGTGTTGGTGGCGCCGCGAGTACGATGCCGCAAAGCGAAAATTTGACATAAGGTCACATCCTGTCCCTTCAGATCACTTGAGGGTTCGAAAACGCACTCAGGCGACAAATGATTCAGAGACCGTCGGGTTGTTATCGTAAGCTTTCTGGCCTACAGGTCAAACTACTGTTGACGCATCGCTGTAACGGCGGTACAGAAGCCACCTGTTGCACCGATGTCATGGGCACAGCAACGAGTACAAGACGAGTAAGGAAGTAAAAACGCGATGAAAAGCAGTGAAGCTAAAGAATTTTTGGCAATCGTGTTGAAAAAGAGACGCGGATTACTGCAGAAGCGTGGTGGTGCGTGCAGTGCATTTGCACGAGAGCCGTTGTCCATACTTACCTGGCTTGCCTACCCCTGTTAAACAGGGCCGAACATAGCTCATACCTTGTAGCTGAAGTGGAATTGGCAACTATTTGCCGCTTCACATCCTTTCGGTGCAGCTACGCATCCCTTCTCTTTACCACATGTGGAGTGATCAAATATTGCCAGCACTGCTTGAGGTGTTAGCTAAACTCACATTTCAATAATGTATTCAGGCAATAGTAAAAGGCTGGTATCTCTCACCAGTGAAACCGCCACGAAGGCGATGGAAGACACGCACATAGCTGTCTCCTTGCGGCAAGTATTGAGCTGGAATCCACTAGATGAAGGAAGACAATAAGCACATAGCCCAAAACGAACCTCACCTTGTCCTTCGTAGAGCTCAAATGAACTTTCCTCATGGACATTGCTCAAGAGTGAGCTGGTAGTATTGATGTTGGTCCTACCACTGTGTTGACCGGTGGAGTGCGACCGAGTCATAGACATAATATCATTCCAATATTCAAGGCTAGAAATACATCAAAATATAGCATGAATCCCAAATATTAGATGGTCAAGGAATTTGGAAAAGAAAAGTGAACCATTCAGAAGATGCTTCCAATTGATATTAGTCAAGCGAAGATCTCGAAATTAACATGTAGGAAAAGATTTATCCATCTCTGTAGCGAAACAGAAAGACTCCCAGCAGCAAGCGTAGGATTAATAAGTCATCATGAAGTGTTCTAGGACAGATTTTATTAAGGAGGCTCACTAACCTAGTGCAAAATGGAAGATCCTACTCTATATAATTCGCTTAGTATGTCTGTGCGTGTGTATGTTTCCGTCTGTCTGTCACGTAACTCATATCTCGCGCCGCAACAAAGCTGGAACGCTGAATTTTACAAATGATATAGGGGGTGGTAAGGGGACTGGAGAGGTGGTGGACCGAAGCAATAGCAGCTGATACGCGCTGATAAGGAGCCTCAAAAGGCGAATGTCATCAAAGTTGTTTCGTCTTTCGAGTTGATCCTAAAGCGCTGACACTCAAAGGTGTCTTGAAGAATGGGGCGGGAACATTAATGGTAGGTGACCCGCACTGGTAACGGTTGATAAGATTCGATAAGGAGCGTAAAAAATTAGAGTCGTCAAATCCGTTTCGCTTTTCGCATTGATCTTGGAGCGCTAACACTCATAGGTGTTCGGCAAGGTGGACCAGGGACTTCAATGGTGTGTGATCTGACCGATAATGGTTGATAAGATTTTATAATGAGCATGAGAAGACAAAGGTCGTCAAATTCTTTTCGCCTTCTGGGTTGATCCCAGAGCGCCGCTATTCATGGGTGTTTAGCCGGGTGGGCCAGGGACATTAATGATGGGTGGTCCAAATTGATAATGGTCGCTATGATTTGATAAGGAGCATGAGAAAGCAAATGTTTCCAAGTTCGCTTCGCCTTTCGCGTTGATCCAAGAGCACTGACACTCATGGGTGTTTAGCAGGGTAAGCCAGGGACATTAATGGTGAGTGATCCAGCTTGATAACGGTTGATAGGATTTGATAAGGAACGTAAAAAGGATAGAGTCGTCAAATCCGTTCCGCTTCTCGCATTGATCCTAAAGCGTTCATACTAACAGGTGTTTTGCGAGATGGGAAGGGACATTGATGGTGGGTGATCCTGCTCGATAACGGTTGATAAAATTGATAAGTGGCGTGCGAAGGAAAAGTCACCAAGGCCGGTTCGCTTTTGCGGCTAACAGTGGTATGTTCGCATTCGCAGGTAATGTAGAGTACGGAGACCTCAATGGTATTGTTGGGTGTAAGGGTCTCAGTGAAACTGATAACGGCTCTCAGTGATACTGGCTAATAAGAACCGTTGGGAATTGGATGGGATGAAATCTTCCACATCGCTTGCTACTACTATACGACCGCTTTAGCAGAAGCGTTTGATGCTCAATGCCATGCCATTGAACATATTTTGTTAAGTTCTGATATCACTCGCCGATGTATCCACCGCTGAATCGCCTCGCGTTCCGAAAACGGTGTATTTCTTTTGATTCTGCGATCTACATTGATAGTCATGATATAACCTGTAATGTGATGGCAAAACAGGCGGTTCACTTGGACCCATCTTCCAATGCGGTACTGGCACCAACACAGGGTGTTGACCGCTAGACTATGTAAAATTCCAAATAGTGAAGCATATTTATGAAAACGATGTACATCGATAATCGGGATATGGATCTACCATCAATGTGCAGGAATTACATGCTCAGTAAGTGAACAAGATGTCACCATTCAATGCAGTCGAATACAAAACTATCTATCGCTAAACAATCCAAACCCCCAATGATGACCTAAACCAATTGGTTGGCCCACACTACTGCGCGCGATTCATGTCGATGACGTGCAAAACGGGTTCGATGCAAAGCGACTGAGTATATCAGCAGCGAAATGCTTTTTTATAACGAGATCTTCTCTGCTTTTTTCCATTTCAGTAGCTCAGCTGAAAGCAGAGGAAAGGAAATCCCCACTCAATCCCATATACAACTGTGGTCGTACCGATGAAATCGATCTTGCACAACTTCTCCATGAATCGCGCGCAGTAGTGTGCGCCAGCCAACTGGTTGAATATGATTTTCCAAGCGCTGAAAAAGAAGGTCACGTCACTTGCAAGTGTTACAAACTTGTCCTCAAATTTGACAAACATATATTCACAAAGAACAGATCACTTTATTCTTCCCTCTGGACATTTACAGCTCATATATCTGACGAGATAATCGCTTAGTTGTTAAAGGCCAGCGATCTCTTAAAAGTGAAGTTCACGTCCCTTCAGGGCACGCGGCTTTGCAATCTGCGGTCACCGTTGGAGTATCAAAAACATGAAGGTGAATGCGTTGAGGAAGCCGGCTTTTGCGCTTCTACCTTAGTGCGAATGGTTCTTACACTGTATATGGATCATGTCCTGAAGTGCAGTTATTGTAGATGCGCGAGTGCCAATGTCGGTTGGGTTGTAATCCGTGGGCACATATTTGATTATGACTTCAGACGTATGTTTCTGAATGGTTTGAACGCGAGACCGGCAGGTTCCAATTTTTCGAACAAAGACTGAAAAACCTGTCTGGGTCACTAGGTCCATGTTAGAGCGACTGCGACTGTGCTATCATTTCATAGAACTTTTAGGTTTTTTTTCGAGCAAAGCTTGAAGGAACTTCGATTAGGGACCCCTACCGATTGATAAAGCTTCGAACGCTGATTACAACTGTGAAAACTTAAACTGCTTTAGGCTGTTCCGAAGGGAGTTACGAGAGGTCTAAAATTGTCTGTGATATCTCATTGGCGAGGCACCTTGCCATCAGCACGGCTCGTTGCCGAGCTATCAAAGGACACCGTGGCTCACTGTATTTGCCTAGTGTTCCGAAATTGCAGGATAAGTCGAGGGTTTGCTTCCAGCCGGTGGAGATTTCCATTCATCTTTGTGTTTCATTGCCTACACGTTTACCTGTATGAACAATACTATTACATGGCACGTTCGCAGGCCCATAACGCGCGAGCCACTCGTTCTCGTGCAAAACTAGTGTGATTTTCAAGTTCAGAAAATCAAATTACCCTGAGGGCCAAGTTTTTAGCCAATTTGGGAACTTGACCGAATTTAGAAAACTTCACGGGCGCTATCGGAGGGCAACACAATCAACAAGGAGAAGCCGATGGCCTCTGCCGAGGAAAGCTTTATTAGAAGCTTGTTACGTGCTTTTAGTGCGATGGGTAAGTGTAACGGGTATGTATAGGTCAACTTGTTCAAGTTGCAAGATATTTTAAAGCACAGAATTCAAGATCTACCACTTTATCCCTTGGCCACCCGCTAGGGGTCTTCTGAAGTTGCACCAAAAACTGGATTTGGCCGAATTTGCACAAAGTGGTGTATCATAATTTTGTGCACGAGTATCATAATTATTCTATGCAACAACGCCTAATCCGTGTGGTATGGGAGTCTATTCGGCCTGATATCTTTCCCTTGTGTGTAATGTTAGTAGTTATAAATAAAATGGCAGAGTAAATGATCGGTGCCATAGGTACCAGGACAAGGAGACGTTCAGGAATGAAAGAAAAGCATTTACTGACAATGAAACGCAAAATGCAAAAAAAATTCTGCTACCGTGGTGAGCAAACCCTTCACTATCCCGCGGATCCGGAACAGTACCAATGAGCCACGGTGACCTTTGTTAGCTCGGCAACGGGCCGTGCTGATGGCAAAGTGCCTGGACAATGAGATACTACAGGCAAATTTGACCCTTCATAACTCGCTTAGGGACGGTCCTTAGCGTTTCGGTTTCTCAGTGGTAACCAGCGTTCGCAACTATCGAAATGTAGGGTCTCTACTCGACGGTCCATGGGAAGTTGGGGGCCCTCTCTGGTAAGAAGCTTTAATATTGGAGATAATGTTCCATTTTTCATTGGCTTGAAAGAAATCATTGAGGTATTTGCAACTGCTCACATATGCTCGAAGAGTCATACCTGCTCTCTGGAAAAGATCTTTCTTGACGTGTGAGAATAATCTTCTTTCTGCAATATTTCATACACCATGAAACACGTTGTCTAAGTAGGTATTTCGTAGCTCAGTCTAAGACAGTGGTGTTTGCTGAATTATAAAATGGTAATGGAGAGTACCGGGTAGGAGAAATGGAGAGCAGATAGATCCGAACGAAACGAGAGTGAATCGATATGTGATCTCGTTATCTGGAGAAGAGGGCTTGGTTGGGTCTTTCAGCCGGAGGAATCGTGTTTAATTTTTCGGAACTGTAGTGAACTACCATTGTGAAGGCTTTCTCGATGTCGCTGTTGATGAGGAATCTTGAAAATCAACAACATAGTAAAATGCCTGTGAGGTCGGGAAGTAAGACGAGTCCTACATGTGGTATTTCTTTTATACATTTGTCTACTTTCAAATACGCAGCGTACTTTAATGTCGCCATCGTTCATATTTACTATACCCTGAAGAGAAAGACAGTGGCAGGTGAGTTGTAATCGTTTTCTGGAACCTTTTCGATTGCTCCTTTCTAGAGTTGATCGATAATGATATCAATATACTACAAGGATGCTGAGTTATGGGCAAAAGCTTCGGTGGCGGACGGGACTCGAACCCGCACTTTATCCTTTCCGGGGATATGTGATACTCCATTACACTACCGACACCACCTTCACCTTAACTCAGCTTTTTTGAATGGTATATTTACCATAGCTTATCAGCACTCACACGTATAACGTGTTGAGCCGGTTGGCCAATATCGGCATCGAACCGTGAAGCTGAAAGCTTTAGTAATGATTTTGATATTTTTAATTTTTGATAACTGCAGTTGTAGCATATATGGATATGATATGGAGTAGCACATATCCCCGGAAAGGATAAAGTGCGGGTTCGAGTCCCGTCCGCCACCGAAGCTTTTGTCCATAACTCAGCATCCTTGTAGTAACTTTCGCATCGCGACCTGCGGCGATAAACAGCAGTTATCAAAAATTAAAAATATCAAAATCATTACTAAAGCTTTCAGCTTCACGGTTCGATGCCGATATTGGCCAACCGGCTCAACACGTTATACGTGTGAGTGCTGATAAGCTATGGTAAATATACCATTCAAAAAGCTGAGTGAAGGTGAAGGTGGTGTCGGTAGTGTAATGGAGTAGCACATATCCCCGGAAAGGATAAAGTGCGGGTTCGAGTCCCGTCCGCCACCGAAGCTTTTGCCCATAACTCAGCATCGTTGTAGTAACTTTCGCATCGCGAGCTGCGGCGATAAACAGCAGTTATCAAAAATTAAAAATATCATAATCATTACTAAAACTTTCAGCTTCACGGTTCGATGCCGATATTGGCCAACCGGCTCAACACGTTATACGTGTGAGTGCTGATAAGCTATGGTAAATATACCATTCAAAAAAGCTGAGTTAAGGTGAAGGTGGTGTCGGTAGTGAAATGGAGTAGCACATATCCCCGGAAAGGATAAAGTGCGGGTTCGAGTCCCGTCCGCCACCGAAGCTTTTGCCCATAACTCAGCATCCTTGTAGTAACTTTCGCATCGCGAGCTGCGGCGATAAACAGCAGTTATCAAAAATTAAAAATATCGATATCAATATATTTTGTCATGTACGTTAGATTTTGGCTCAAGGATTTCCATAGGGTGAGTAACCTGCAGTATGCCATTGGGTATTTGCCGCACAAGTGACGGGGATCCGATTTGAATGGTAATTTCACAATGTATCTGCCATCTTTTCATCGTATACATATTATGTTGTCGTTGGAGAATTGAAGGCATGCATCAGCATTCCTTTGATTCGGATTGTCCGTAAAGACAACTGATTCCAAAGTTCAAGAATCTTGCACAAGTTCCGTTAAGCCGCTGCGGTGGGCGGGATGTTGCATGCTGTCATCTGAGAGAACCGAAACGAAAGCGTTGGCGTTTCCAAGGTTAAAGACTTTGTCTGTTAGAATGTCGCCGATACTGGTGTGAAGTAGTCGGACCCATTTGACAGCGTTTCGTATGCGAAGTCATTTATTGAGCACGATGTCCCAGAGGTAATCGTTTCCAATTACTAGGGATGCCTGAGCGTTGCAGATCTTCATGACTGTTCCATCGTTCGTTTCTTCCGGCCGAGCGAAGATGGGGTTTCCGGTCAACGTGGGCAATGATTTGTTTTTCAATTTTTGCACTCCATTCGTTGTTCGAGGTCCGATCGCATAGTTGTTGAAAGTGAGGTGAAGAGGTGTGTTTGTGCCGAACGTAAATATGAATACATCCTTGGGTTTGATAATCGGTAGGACCAACGCTTTTGCGATGTTGTTACTATTGTAGGGGTGATTTGAGTCAGAGTCCAGAAATGCTCTTACCTCAACATTCCTTGATTCGTCGAGAGGATTGAAGATGGTGACCGTGACACACATAAGGGCAGCAACAGAGGAGACTGTATTCGGCGCAGAAGAGTTCGATGTTGTGGTGACTACAGCTGCGGTGTTCCCATGATCTCCGTAAGTTCTTCTAGCGACATAGGTGTCTCGTTGACGTATGGCTACGTGTGTGAGGTGCTGTTTTGATGGTGATCGTTGTCCTGCGGCTAATGAAGACGTGATGTCACTCAATATTTCCGTGGTTGCTTCTGGTTTCGGTTGAAGCAGAGAGAAGAGTGGTGGTGCTGGGAGCAAAATATGTAACTGCGTCTCGATGAACGGTCTTTATTGTGTAATACTGGTTCTGTTCTGCCGCTGGCTGAATGTGGCATGGTATCTTGTGTAACGTCGTGTGCTTGCGAACTATATTAGTTGGAAGATGAAGTAATTCACTTGGGGAAAGATTATGATATCGTAACTCTGGCTTCTTACGCGTAGTGAGAGTTTGCTGAAAAGAATCGCTCCAAGCCCGATTTCTTTTGAATGGTCATTTCCGTTCAAGAATTGCCGTACAAGTGCAAACATCCAGTTGTAGAAACTAAGGAGATGACGTCCTTCTAGGTCGCAGGCGGGAAGAAAGATCGGCTAACTTCGAATGAAGGATGTTTGATAGTCTTGTCATCACAGTGAGTCATCATGGTATCCAGCGATCTTGTAGTTCTCGGAAGCTAGTTATAGTCCTTGCATGGCGTTTAGTACGGATTCTCCCTCGTAAGCATGACTTCAATATCGAAAATTTTGTCGTGTTGTCGAGTTCCACTTTGTCCGACGAGAGTTGCGAATCGAGAAGAAAATGCGGGATACTCTAGGATGTTACCGTCTAACGTAGGCAGCTCAACCTTGCTTAGTTTCGATGCGTAACGAGATTGAGAAGTGAGTTATTGTATGGAGGAATGGCGGCATTCTGAGTTGTGACCGATTCATGGATATTTGTAGATTGGCCTGTCTTGACAGGATGATCGACATTGCTGGTGAATTCTGAAGATCCAGAGTAGACACCGATTTTTTTATCGATGTTCCGTTTATGAAGCTCGTGAACCAGGTCATCGTGGAGGTGTGGAGGTGGTCGAGTAGTTCGAATTGATTTACTGCAACAGTTATCGATTCACGGTAGTCGCCGATTTTCGCAATAATATCGATGAAGAAGACGCTTTCTTTTATATGGATCGTTGAAGAGTTGTTCATTCTTCGTGTAATTTGGAGATCTTTTCGTAGACGTTCAGCGGGCTCTTTCTGACTGAATGGATTTCTTGACGGAAGGTTTCGAGTTCGTCGGTGTCGAGATGTTTAAATTGACGGCTTCAGGTGAGACAAGAAGTCTTTCAGAGTCAAAGGAGAGTAAACGTGGTGTTGAAGCTGTTCGCTAAAGAATAAGATTTGACAACGTATTATACCACTCATGATTGGTTGCGATGAAGCAGTAGTCCAGCTTCTGCGAATTGCAGTAAACGGAAGGTGTCAGAAACATGAGCAGAAGCCGCAATAATGTGACGAGTGGTCGAAGGCGTCGTAGAGGTGGGCGAAATCTGCAATGGTGTGACGAGGGGTAGGAATGGTCGACGTTTTTCGATCCGTTGGATCTAAAGGCAATTTCGTTCACGTGTGAGGATTGCGACGTCGTGTGATTGACGCCCTGTCGCCATTTTGTGCTAAACGGTGGAGCGTCCGCACAGAAGGTCCATTTTACGAGAGCTCCCCGTATTTCTTCTGAAGAGCTTTCATATGGACAGGAGATGACGTGGATTAAGTCATAGACATAACATTATTCCAATGTCTGAGGCACTGAATAGAAATACTTCAGAATATAGCAGGAATCATTCAAATATTAGAAGGAAAGGGAAATTTGAGAATGAAAAGTAATCATACAGAAGAACCACCATTTGAGAAAACATCAACTCCCATCTGGCTGCTCCTCATCACTGACGCTTCTTTGACTGAAGACCAATGGAAGACTATGTATGTGCACGTGTAACAGAGTTTTATCAGCTTGTTACGTACCGTAGATAGACAATCGAACACAGTATTGTAGGCGAACCACTCCAACACAGTTCCTCATTGGCTGGATTATCCGGATGATTACTGGAAATCCCGAAAGATGCTACCACGCCGAGTAGGGCCTCCTTAATAGCACTGTGGCACACCTACTCAAGTCCTGAGCCGTACAATCGCTCGAGCAGCTCTCACTTCTGCGCACCGTTCTCCTCTGAAGTCATTTAATGCGACCCCAGCATATCGCAGAGTGACTGCGAGACTACCAAGCAGGCGCTGAGGGGCAGCTTGGGCCTATGGTGGACCTATCGTAACGCTTGAAATTCTTCAAGTTACATACATTGCACACACGACACCTTGCTAAGACGTCTTTGTGAAACCCTTGGTTGTGTTAACACGATCCCTTTCTTCTTCCCGTTTCTCTTATTTTGCCATTCACTGTTTCACGGATGAAATACACCCTTAGAGACGGCAAACGGCATCTTCTATAGCGAGTAACTAGGAATGGTGATGTTGCAGCTTGAAGAGATGAAGCGAGTACACACCGCAAGATCGCGCTTTCCAGTTCGGGTTTTTCTAACAGCTGTCTTCCAAACCCGAGTGTTCGTTACAAAGCTATTGTTTCCCCCGATCTTTCTCTTTCTCCCGATCCTCCCTGTCCCTTAAATAATTGAATATGCTATCACATGCTCAAATTCGTAGAGCAAAACCATTGAGTTGTTAATCTCCGTCAATGATTGCTGCCATCTGACAACTCGCTCATCGCAATCACTCATTCGCGGACAGACGACATACCAAAGTAGCGAACCGATCGACACATCGACCGACACACCGGCAAACAGACACATAAAGTTACTGGTTTATATAATACCAGTTGGCTGGCGCAGACTACTGCGCGCGATTCATGGCGATGGGTTGCAAAATGGGTTTGGTGGACCCGACCACAGTTGGGTATAGAATTAAGTGGAAATTTCCTTTCTCAGCTTTTAGCTGAGCTATTGAATCGGAAAAAAAGCAGAGATGGCGTGATAAAAAAGCATTTCGGTTTTGATGTACTTCAGTCACTTTGCATCGAGCCCATTTTGCACGTTATGGACATGAATTGCTTGCAGTAGTGTGCGCCAACCAACTGGTCTAGGTCATCACTGGGAGTTCGGACAGTTCAGATATAGACAGCTTTGTATTCGATCGCATCGATTGGTAACGATTTGTTCACTTGCTGAGCATCTAATTCCCACACATTGATGATAGATCCGTATCCCGATTATCGACGTGTATTGTTTTCGTGAACATGTTTTACTATAATTATACATAGTCTAGCGATCGATACCCAGTGCTGCTGCCAGTACCGCATTAGAAAATGATCCCGAATGAATGCTTGCTTTGCTATCACAAATATAGGTTGTATAATGATTATCAATGTAGATAGCAGTTTCAAGAGAAATGCACTATTTTCTGGAACGCTAGGCTATTCAGCGGTCGATACACCGGCCAGTGATATCAACAGAAACTAACTATGTTCACCCTATGGCACTGAGCATCAGACGCTTTTGTTGAAGCGGTCGTATAGTAGTAGCAAGCGATGCAAGGGATTTCATCCCATCCAATTGCTAACGCTTCTTATCAGCCACTGTAAGTCGTTATCAATTTCACTGAGCTTCTTATACTCAACATTACCATTGAGATCCCCTTACCCCGTACCCTACAATACCTGCTAGTGTGAACATTTCACTTTCAGCCGTAAAAACGAACCGACCTTGAAGTCATTTCTCTTCTCACGCTCCTAATCTAATCTTATCAACCATTATCAGTTTGGATCACCCACTATTATGTCCTCGTCCCACCCTGCTAAACACCCATGAGTCTAAGCGCTCCTGGATCAACGCGAAAAGCGAAGCAAATTCGACGATATATGCCTTCCTACGCTCCTTATCGAATCTTATCAACCGCTACCGAGCCGAATCACCCACCATCAATGTACCCGTCTCACTACGCAAAACACCTGTGAGTATGAAGGTCCTGGGACTAATGCGCAAAGCGAAACGGATTTGACGACTCCAGCTCTGTTACGCTCCTTATCGAATCTTATCAAACGTTATCAATGCATGTCATCCACCATTAATGTCCCGTCCCATCCCGCAAAACACCTATGGGTGTAGCTCTCTAGGTTCAACCCGAAAGGCGAAACGGATCTGGTGACATTTGCCTTCCGAGGCTTCTTATCAGCCCTTATCAGCTGCTATCACTTTCTGTCCACCACCGCTGGGGTACCCCTTATATAGCTTGTAAAATTCAGCGTCCCAGCTTTGCTGCCACGCGAGATACGAATTTCGTGACAGACGGACAAACACACACAGACACACACGGACATACTAAGCGAATTATAGTACACCAGCTGGCGGGCGCACACTACTGCGCGCGATTCATGGCGATGCTGTGCAAAATGGGTTTGATCGGCACGACCACAGTTGTGTATGGAGTTGAGTGGAAACTTCCTTTCCACAGCTTTCAGCTGAGTTATTTATTCGGATAAAAGCAGAGAAGACGGCGTGACAAAAAAGCATTTCGGTCATACTTCAGTCGCTTTGCATCGAGCCCGTTTTACACGTCATCGACGCTAATTGCTGTAATGTGTGCGAGGTCATCATTGGGAGTTTGAATACTTTAGACATCGATAGTTTTGCATTCGATTGCATCGATTGGTAACAATGTGTTCATTTGCTGAGCATCTATTCCTACACATTGATAGTAGATCTGAATCCCGATTTCGATGTATATCGTTTTCGTAAACATGCTTCACTATTTGGAATTTTGCATGGTTTGGCGGTCGATACCCAGTGTTGCTGTCAGTACCGCATCAGAAAATGATTCCGAGCGAATCGCTTGCTTTGCTTTCACAACTATAGGTTGTGTTATGATAATCAATGTAGATCGCTGTATCAAGAGAAATGCACCATTTTTTGGATTGCTAAACAATTCAGCGGTTGATACATCGGCCAGTGATATCAGAACATAGACAAAACATGTTCACCCAATGGCACTGAGCATCAGGCGCTTTTGCTAAAGCGGTCGTATAGTAATATCAAGCGAGTAAAGGATTCATCCCATCCAATCCTAATGATTCTTATAAGCCTCTGTGAGCCGTTATCAGTTTCACTGAGGCCCCTGTACCCAACAATACCATTGAGGTCCCCGTACCCTACAATACCTGCGATGTGAACATTCCTCTGTTAGCCGCAAAAGCACCGGCCTTGATGACATTTTCCTTCTCACACTCCTAATCGAATCTTATCAACCATTATCAGTTTGGGTCACCCATTTATGAATGTCCCTATCCCACTCTGCTTAGCACCCATGAGTGTCAGCGCTCTTGGATCAACGCGAAAGGCGAAACAAATTTGACGACATTCGCCTTCTCATGCTGCTTATCAAGTCTTATCAACCGTTATCAAGCTGGACCACCCACCATTAATGACCCCGACTTACCCCGCACAACACCTGTGAGTATGAACGCTCTGGCACCAATGCGAAAAGCAAAACGGATTCGACGACTCTAGCCTTTTTGCGCTCCTTATCGAATCTTATCAACCGTTATCAATGCGGGTCACCCTCCATTAATGTCCCTGGCCCCTCCTGCTAAACACTTATGAGTGCCAGCGCTCTTGCATCAACGCGTTTGATCGGCACGTCCACAGTTATGTATGGAATTGAGCGAAATTTCCCTTCCTCTGTTTTCAGCTGAGCTATAGAACTGGAAAAAAGAAGAGAAGATGGCGTGATGAAAAAAAAAGCTTTTTGATATTGATACACATCACTCGCTTTGCATCGAACCCGTTTTGCACGTTATCGACATGAATCGCGCGCAGTAGTGTGCGCCAGCCAACTGGTTTAGGTCATCAATGGGAGTCTGGATAGTTTGGAGATCGATAGTTTTGTATTCGAATGCATCGATTGGAAAAAATTTGTTTACTTGCTGAGCATCTAATTCCTACACATTGATGGTAGATCCATATCCCGCTTATCAATGTTTATCGTTTTCGTAAACATGCTTCACTATTTGGAATTTTGTGTAGTCTAGCGGTCGATACCCACTGGTGCTGCTATTACCGCATTAGAAAATGATTCCCAGAGAAACGCTTGCTTTGCTATCACAAATATAGGTGTATCATGACTATCAGTGTAGATCGCAGTATCAAGAGAAATGCACCATTTTTCTGGAAGGCCATGCAGTTCAGCGGTCGATACATCGGCGAGTGATATCAGAACATAAAATGTGTTCGCCCAATGACACCGAGACTCAGACGCTTTTGCTAGAGCGATCATATAGTAGTAGTAAGCGGTGTGAAGGATTTTATCCCATCTAATTCCTAACGGTTCCTTATCAGCCACTGTGAGCCGATTTCGAATCACTGAGGCCCTTGTACCCAACAGTACCATTGAGGTCCCCGTACCCTACAATACCTGCGAATGTGAACATTCCGCTGTTAGCCGCAAAAGCGAACCGGCCTTGGTGACATTTCCCTTCTCGCGCTCCTTATCGAATCTTATCAGCCATTATCAATTTTGAACACCCACCATAGATGTGCCCGTCCACCCTGCCAAACAGCTATGAGTGTCGGCGCTCTTGGATCAACACGAAAGGCGAAACGAATTTGACGACATTTGCCTTCACATGCTCCTCATCAAATCTTATCAACCGTTATCAAGGTGGATCACCCTTCATCAATGTCCCTGTCCCACTCCACAAAACACTATGTGAGTATGAACGCTCTGGGATCAACCCGAAAGGTAAAATGGATTGGACGGCTCTGGCCTTTTTACGCTCATTATCGAATCTTATCAACCGTTATCAATGTGGATCACCCACCACCAATGTCCCCGTCCCACCCCGCAAAACACTTGTGAGTATGACCGCTCCGCGATCTGTACGAAAAGCGGAACGGATTTGACTACTCTAGCCTTTTTACGCTCCTTATCGAATCTTATCAACCGTTATCGATGCGGGTCATCCACCATTAATGTCCCCGTCCCATTCCGCAGGAGACCTGTGAGTATGAGCGCCCCAGGATCAATGCGAAAACCAAAACGGATTTGACGACTTTAGCCTTTTTGCGCTCCTTATCGAATCTTATCAACCGTTATCAACCTGAATCACCCACCATCTATGTACCCGTCCCACTACGCAAAACACCTGTGAGTATGAACGCTCCGCGACCTGTGCGAAAAGCGGAACGGATTTGACTACTCTAGCCTTTTTACGCTCTTTATCGAATCTTATCAGCCGTTATCAATGCGAGTCACCCACCATTAATGTCCCTGGCCCCTCCTGCTAAACACTTATGAGTGCCAGCGCTCTTGCATCAACGCGAAAGGCGATACGGATCTGGCGACATTTGTCTTCCGAGGCTGCTTATCAGCCCTTATCAGTTGCAATCGTTTTCGGTCCACCACCATTAGTGTCCCCTTGCCACCCCTCACATCACTTGTAAAATTCATGGTCTCAGCTTTACTGCGAGGTGAGATATGAATTTCGTGACAGACGGACAGACACACACACACACACACACACAGACAGACAGACATACTAAGCGAATTATATATAGTAGGATAGTAGGATAGTAGGAAGGGGAAGTTTACACGAATGATCATCATCACACCATTATCCAAAGAACGTGTACTTAAGCAACAATAAGAGCGGTGTGTTCCATTTTTTAGTCAATGGATAATGTGGATATCTTTGTCAGTGAATGCTATGCTCGTCTTCTTATCTATCACAGCTTCTGAAAAGGTTGGTTTATCGAAAGGCGGTGGGATCGCTGGAGGCATTACATTAGCAATGTAATTGTAGTAGGGCTCCATCTTGGATCAATGACTATAATTGGTGATCGAGAATGCTCTCATCTTCACGGGGACAACTAGGCTGCGGTCCTTCCGAAACCTTATGTATTCTAATTTATTCTGTTTTAGGTACATGAGAGCAATTCACATGCTGAATATGACTCTGATCTCATTTTTACTACTTCTGAAGAGGGTACATTGGAAGGTATGCTGAAGTTAGCTGCACAAGTATAAAGAGAAGCTCAAATGATCCTATGAAGTCTCTCACATACCAGTCCATACCACTAGCATGGGTACTTCAGACCAGAAATGGACATATAGCATTCGGCACAGTTCGGAATCGGGATCCAAGCGATTAGACGATTGAGGGGAAAGGACGCACTGATTAGGCGATTTCGCGATTACTGGGTGACTAGTCAGAAAGAAAAAGATGTATTGATCCCGGGTGCTATCACAATGAGGGCAGGGGCATCCTATAAAAAGTTGCACATCTAGACATCTCGGAGGAATCTTTTAGGGGATAGTTTGCACTCTCAGGCGTATATTTTCGCTTGAGCCACCATGGAGTACGGAAGAGTTCGCTTTCCCCCTCTAGAGTTGGGTAAAAATAGCGCCCTTAGTATGGCCCAACTCCCCCCCCCCCTACCTCACTGTGATGGCACACGATTCCGATTCCGTCCTACTCACGACCGCGCGATCAGCTGATCGCCTAGTTACTTGGAAGACAGAGATAGGGGATAGATAACTCTGCTGCATCATTCTTCCGATAACTGATGGTGACCGGTGGACATTTTCACCACAAGAACCAACCGACATTTCATGCTCACGTGATTTCGACCGATACGGCAATATCACGGTACCATAAGTATCATCCTGCTGTCATACTTATTACTCTACACCTCAGTCACTTGGGCAAAGTTGACCCCAGAAGAGGGACTCTGTAAAGAAAGGCGGAGCTTGTCAGACACAATGTCTCCTACGAAACTCGGAGACCCTGACGGAGCCTGTTGGACGCAATGTCTCCTCCAGGCTGGGGGACTCTCCTTTAACCGGAGATCTTGACACATCTGGTCTACTTAGACCCACACGTTTCATTTGGATGAACTACTTCACGGTTTTCTTTCTGCCACACTATCCCTACCACTGTCTTTAATCGTCAACATTGAAGAGTGGTTTAGGCGATATCGCGATTAGGCATTCGCAAATAGGGCGTAATTATCAGAGCTGGGGTGTGTAGTCTTAATCCGAATTTTCGCTATGCGGCGTCATACTCGCGGCGCCATCAGCACGGCTTGCCGCGGCCGGTTAGAAGGTCGGTTGGAATTCTACTCAGGACGCGAGGGACTAGTACCGGGGACGTTCTTTGAAGAAATAGCTGTATATCTCATCATTATCCGAGAACAATCACTTTTGTGCCCTAAAAAACAAAATAGTGACATAAATAGTAAATGATACAATAACATTACATGATAACATTCCTACTCAGGCAATAGTTAATCCGGGCGCGGAATTTCAGAAGGAGTTTACGCAGTGCACGCAATCATACGCGACGAAGTCCGCCGCGTCCCTCGCCACGCGCGGCCGCGCGAAAATTTGACAAAAGGCCACACACTCTCAAAGCTGATATGTATCTTACTACGCCTAATTACTAATCGGCATATCCTTCAATCGAAAAGTTTCTTATTCTTTACCCCGAATCGCTCATATCTCCAACTGTGAACGATACCTTGATTAACATGCGAATTTGGGAATTATTCGTCACGTGGTACCTTTACGCAGGGGAGTTGGTACAAACGACTCATTGATTGCTACGTCAGCAATCCACAGGCGGCGAGCAACAAGGCGCATGAGAGGCATGGCCTAACGTCGTACATCCATGGATGAACATCAATCCACATCGTTATGATAGTCTGTCTACATAATCATAGCGGACAAAATGTGTGCCTCGCTAGAGCTTCTAGTACTGATGTTTCCCATGGGCAGTCTCAGTAAGGGTAACCAAGGTGTCCAGGAATTTTCGCACATCACTACGACACTATTTATGCAATGAATTTGATAGATGGTGGAATAATTGTAAAATATGAAATAGATGATGCTCGACAGTGTAACAGTAGACAACGAACAAAACAACGGCCAGAAACCCGAGAAACAGGAATCTCAACGCCCAAAAACCGAGCACGGCGGTGTGGTCAAACCCAACCAAAGTACTGAGTACGACCCATTTGAGGAGCTGCCGAGTTACTAGGATCTGATCTTACCTGGAAAGAGTTTCAACTTTCCCTGAAACTTTGAAAGGAAACACAGTTAGATCGATAGGGTCTCGAATGCTGATTACAATTATGGAAGCCAAAATTGCGAATGGCGGATTCGAAAGAAGCCAGGAGGGGTCATATATGGCTTGCAATGACTCCGGTAACCATGCGGTACTTTGCTTGGAGCAACGCATCAAAAAAGCTAACTCAATACAAAATTACATGAGAAGCTTACATGTCGGTATAGATACACAGTAGCCAAAAAAAACCCGGTCTGGAGCGCAGTAGCTCGATTCGATAAAAGTAAAATTTTCAGAGACCAGTTGGCCTTCTGCTGAGATGGAACGGAGGATGTTTGGTGTAGTGGCGAACAGCGAAGTCCCAAACTTCACGTCTGAGTCCCACGAACCTTCCACTCGAGTTTCTAAATCTCACGCAACAACCAATCTTCCATCATCAGCAGACGAAAGCAGCACACGTGATAGTGGATCCCACGTCCCCATTGTCACGTCTGAATTGCACCGGACAATTCGTGGTGGTGACGTCAACGATAGCTTAACCGCTGCAACTCATGCAGATACGTCAAAACACACCCATCCTACTACTCGTTCCACAGATTCTATTATCATTTCCACTCCAGCAGATATTCCCGCCACCACAAGTCCTAATATTGCCGTACTACCACCAGAAGCCATAACTACATCTGCCCCTATTACCGATTCTTCCACTGTTCCCATTGCTATACCTGTTAACCATACTAGTACCCCCAAATCTGTTGGCCATACTAGTGTTCCCACATCTAATAGCCATATTAATGCTTCCACGCCTAATAGCCATACTAGTGCTTCCTCACCCACTACATTTACCCTCAGTACTAGCAATTTTGAAACGATCAGCGAACAAGAAAGTTCACCAATCACAATACCACCGCTCACACCTCCGTCGTCGCCCCATTCCGCACGGACTCAGGTGGAAAATAGTTCGACAGCTGCCGAAGCGTGGGTTTTACATTAATTTCAGCGCCATTCAACTCTTGTGTTGTCCATAAGTTCGATTCTTGTGTAAAGCTCAGAAGCTCTATCAAGCAGTCGAACGCAAACTAGCACCGATTACTAACCCTAAGCGGTGCAGTTCATCCAGAAAAAGTCTGAGCCACTACCGCGTTCATCAGCTTGGCCGCTCCTCTATAGTTCCCTCCTCATGGGAACATTTGCAAAATCTTTGGGTGCCAAAGTACTACATGACTTCGCTACCCTTAAAGGCATATTCCAGGATTATTGGGATATCACATCTCCTGCCGTGGATGGATAGTTCGACCCAAGACACGTAGGCTGTACCTTTACCGAGGCGTGGGGGTCAGTTCCTGGAGCGTGGAGAGCCAAAGAATCTAGCGCATCAGTTCGGCCCCGCCCATCCCAGTGTGTTGCAAGTATTCCGGTGCTCGGTGTGGGGTCAGGTCACTCAGTAGTGGGTTTACTTCACGAGACGATTGCTTGACTGCCAGTTTCAAGATCTTGACCACGTAGCTGGTGTACCTATGTCAAAGATAAGAGTCGAAGAGTAAAGGAGACCCCCGGCTGGGATGGACGGGGCCGAGCTGTTGCGCTGATTCTTTGGCTCTGCCTGCTCCAGAAACTGACCCCCACACCTCGGTAAAGGTACAGTCTACGTGGCTTGGGTCGAACTAATCTACGGCAGGAGATGTGATATCCCAATAATCCTGGAATATGCGTTAAAGTGGGCTGTGCGACAACACACTCAACTGGGAGTAACGTACGTCACCCTCAAATGCACATCACGCGATAATCAGATTTGTTGTTTTACCTTCTTGGGGTAAGTAACTCATTGCATAACTGCTGAGACTGCGTCTTTGTTGCAGCTACACGGTGCACCCTCACGGTGTTGTGCCTCCTTGAACACAACCGGGCCACGTCCAAACACCAAATCACATCTGGCCATAGAATAACGATTTCCAATGTGGTTGCTGCTTTCATCGTCGGAATGGCAGGTCCATTGATTTATCTCCTTTTACTGCAAGTTTCCTTCTACAGGTGAGCACACGGTTCGTCTGAAGCCAGGTGTGATTTGGTTGGGTGGGCGTGGCTTGGTCGTGTTCAAGCAAGAACAACACCGTGGGGAGGCTCCGAGCGACCGTAATAGAGGTGCAGGTGAGCACTTATTCGAAGACCTACTTGCCCCAAGAAAGTAATTCACAAATCTGATCGCGCGGTGTGCCTTCATGTGGGCTGTGCGACAGGGCACTCAAATTGGTCCAGGCCACTTAAAGAAACGGCGGCATACCCTTTCGGGTGCGGCCAATTCATAACGAATGCGAGAGCGCATTTGTCACGCGCGGTGACCCGGTTCGCGTGTCTTGTGGCACACCCGAGGAGGTAGCGCAAAGTTGGAGCTAAATTTTTGAAGCTCAAAAAATGGCTATACGCCCTAAAAATTACCAGTGAATTGCTGCTAACAGTGTATTTTTCGCTTCCATCTTCACCCACTGCTCGTGGTTAACAGCTCACCTCAAAATCTTTTGACCGCGGAGTTGTACCAAAGCGGGCCAGATACTGCTCTCTCCGAGAATTCGACCTGACAGTAACAGTGGTGTGCGGCATACTCGAAGAATTTTATGGAAGTTAAGAAGAATTAGACAGAGAGCAACATTATGGCCCTCATTCCCAGCTCCCTCGGCTCCTCCTCCACAATGCTACATGCTCGCATCTTCCCACACTCTCCTTTTAAAGCAAATCCGTGACCAGCGCTCGACCCTGTATTGACATTTTCGGACATCGTTTCCGCAGGCATCGTTTTTGCAAAGTAAATGCGGCAAAACTCGATCGCAGGATTCGTGCGATAGGTCATAAGCGCGACTAAGAAAATGTGGCATCATTGTGCTAAGAAGGTTACTTGCAGAAGTCGACCTCTTCATACCAGTACATCTGATAATTTTATTCAAGCGACGCTCCTTCTGGAAAGAAACTCTCTTTATCAAAAAAGAGATGACGACGAGTAATGATCACAAATTTTTTATGAAAATGGTAAATGAAAATTGAATTAATAAGTTCAGTGGCATAATGGTAGTGCTTGCTATCGGATTGTTGTTGATATTATTGCTTATACTTATCCTGGCCGTGCTAATTACGGCAATTCTCGTGACAAAAAATCAGAGGAAAAGTATGTGTGGAAAGCACCTTATTGACTCGTCTGTTTATTTATCGCTTATTCACTTAATGCTGTTACGATTTTCAGGAAAACCAGTAGAGGATGCTGAAAGAAAGTCTGCAGCCGTATATAAAATATATGACGTGTGTTTAGCTGTTGATAGCATTTTCTTTTATTCGATATTGATGAACTAGGGGCAAGTGGCGCCGTTGTCGAATGCACCGTTTACCATTTCGGTTCCCTTTAGAAGAGAAATGAAACATTTTTGGCATTTTGCCGTCATTTCTACACGGTGCATTGGAGCGGTGGGGAAGGACAATAGCTGAATTGCCAGCCTATAGTATACCCTCAGGTTTGGGATTAAACACGAAATGGTGAGAGGAGAGACGTGCGGAGGGAGATTGGGGGGGGGGGGGGGGGAAGGAGGGGGGTTATGAGAACGATGGGTAAATCACTTGGAGAGAGGGGACTAGTGTAAGAACCTCATCAACGTATTTTCGAATCGTCCCAGACCGAGTTTTCCCTACCTGTCAGATCTAGCGGATTAGGCATCGCTCAGAAATCATGATTCAGGCGATCAAGCTATTCGCGTAATTCACGCGATTCAAGCGTATCATTCACCTAACCGATACATATTTTGTCCTTTCCGCCTGGATCGTCTGTAGCGTGAATCTCGCGATTCGCAAACTATGAATACCTCACTTGAAGAGTCATAGGAAGTATTTACCCATGGTTACTTTCAGTGGGATGGACGCTCCTCTTGGCTTACTAAATATTTGTATCCGGTGGTCATTTGACCAATAGAACACGAATATTACACGAACACATAGCTCGATTCGATATCGCCTGGGCTTTGCGGAGTGAATCATCGAATTTCTATGTCGCGGGTGCCGGGCATACTCATAGAGGGTGCAAAACACCTGGTCAGAAGGTCACTCGCGACGTAAGGTTAAACTGTCCCTATGAACAAACTGTAAACGAATCTGGTCCACTCTATTCTTCCACCACCTCCTGTATTGTGCCTTTTAATACCCCTGGTGCCACTTTTCGGCCAAATGGTGATTAAATGGTTGAAAAGGCAAGAAAGCGAAGATGCTTCGGTTCACCTTGGGGCTTGATTGTTTGTGTGGAGGCCGCTTGATAAATCTGCAACACCATTTGAAGACAATGCTGATTTGAAAAATTGATTGCAAAAATGTTGGATCAAAGGGCAAAAGAATGGTGAGAGAAATTCGGAAGTGTGAGAAAACTGTAGGGACATTATCTTTGTTTCCTAGACTGTAGTACATACATAGCTTATCCCCACCTTAGTTCGAGCTTCGTCCGTTCAGCGTCACTGAGATCATTTCTGTACCATCATAACCTTTGCATTTGTTGTTTATTTGTTTATTTCCAGCCAACGAAAAGGCCTAGACTGATGAAAGCAGCGGATATGCGCAAGATGCATTTTGAGTACAAAGGTGCATTAGTGCTGCAGCCAAAGCTCGAAGGACCTGTAGTTAGTATCACATTTTCTTTATACAGTAATATAAATATTATGTAAGCTATAGAAAAACAAAATTTTAATAAACTGGAATGGGAGAACACATGGCGTGGATAATATGGGGGAGGGGGGACTCCTAGTTGTCAAAGGTGACCATATGTCCGCCGAGTACACGAAATTTACACCAATCTAATGAACGTGACAGAGTAGCAAAAAAGGCTCGGTACTAAATTATGGAGGATAAGAAACGATCAAGCCTGATAATACTAACGCAAACCCCGAGCTGCATCGGATAACATGGTTTGATCTGTCATTAATTAATTACAGTTAACGTCACCGCGAGGTATTTTTTGGATGTAAAGGCACACCACACGATAATCACTTTAGTGATTTGCTTTCTTCGGGCGAGCAGGTCCATGGATAACTGCTCAGACTTTATCTTAATTGCGACTGCATTGTGTACCCTCACGGTGCTATGCCTGCTTCAACACAACCGAGTCACGCCCACCCAACCGAATCACACCTCGACTTAGACGGACGATTTCCAATGTGGAAGCTGCTTTCATCATCGACATGGCTGTTTCATAATATTATCTTCTATTATAGCGAATTTCCTTCTCCGCGTGAGCCGCACGTTGAAAACTGGTCCGTCTAAGGCTAGGTGTGATTTTGTTGGGTGGGCGTGGCTGGGTTTTGTTCAAGCAAGCACAACACTGTGAGAATGCACGGTGCAGCCGCATAAAAGATGCAGTATGAGCAGTCATCCAGGGACCTATTAGGGCCAAGAAAGTGAGCTACTAATTCAATTATTGCGTGGTGTGCCTTTGAACCAGCAAAAACATAAGCTCACCCACTCTTTTCCAAGCTCTAAAGGATCACAGAAATATTGGTGTGCGTCAGGACTATCCAATTAGGTCAGATCGAGCAGTTGGATGGGCCTGCCCCTCTGCCACGCGGCCAGATCAGAAGGGGTCAAGCAGGAAGCATGTCGCTCGCAGTGAGGCGATTGGCGTGACGCGGTGACCTAGTAAGGCATGGGGAATGGTGAACGGACAAATGAGCAGAGGTACTCACTATCGCGGCGCGTGAGCTTGCGTCGCGATTCGTCGTCATTGGGTACAAGCTTTCTCCCGTTTCGCCGCTCCTCTGCGCAAGAGAGGCTATGAGGCGAGATACCCGCAGAGTGTACTACGCATGATTGGTGGGGCAGCCAACGTAGATCGCATTGGCCTGATCGACAAATACGCAAGATACTGTGGGACAACGGTGAAGTAGAGGCATTGGCGTTACTATCGCGATTTGGATCGCAAGTCGCTGATTTTTTAAGGCGGGGGTTTTTGGCTCACGCTATTGAAAGCTCGCGGCTTCAATCAAGAGATGGGAACGATGTTACAAACTCTACAACGACATTTGGCGACACCCCACGTCGAGGCATCTACCGTGCGATGCGCGCGTGACCCTTAGCTCGCCGCTTCAGCGGCGAGTAAAGAGTCGCTTTTTTGCACCGATGTTACAAGCTCATCAACGATATTTGACGACACCCCATATTAGCCCCACGTCGGGGCTTCCTTCCCTTGCAATGCGCGCGAATCGCGCGCGACTCTTAGCTCGCCGCTTCAGCTCTTTTACACCTTTGTAGGCGGAGATCTCATGCACTGCTCACGAAGAGCCTTGCCCGATGAGATAAGGAGACCTGGAGCTCATAAGCATGCCAAAGCGCCCTCATTTGTCCGTTTACCGACACTCGTAAGGCATTGTTTGAAGCTCGCGATACAGGGGATCACGTGACTCTTGCGATTCAGGCGGGAGGAAAAGGATACACATCGATCAAGCGATTCAGGGGATAATTCATTGGTGGATACGTATCTGATCCTTTCCGCTGAATCGCGTTAATGTCACGGTTAATAAACTGAAATAATTCCCCTCTGGAATTAGTGTTCAATTCTATTTGATTTCTCCTCCGTTGAATTATCACACCTGTATACTTCGCCATGCCCACTTCAAGCGCAACGACTGTGAAGACGTCGGAAGTTTGCATACCGTAACATTTGATCCGAATCTGAACGAAGTAGTCGACATCGGATCCGACGTTGAAGTACTCAATGTGGGTTCCACGAAATAATGTTTGCTATATTTAGTAGCCATTACTGATAAAATATCTTTTCAGATGCATACGACGGGGACAACTGACGGTGGTGACACGACGATAAGCCTTGACAGTAAAAAGAAGAAAACCAAAAGTGCAAAAGCCAAGAGTGCAAAAAATAGATTGAGCAGGACAAAAAGTTCGAACGGTAGAAAGAGGAGCTCAGTAAATGCAAAAGGACCCAAGGTGATAACTGTACCTACTTTTTTGGAGAAATCTGATAATTGCTGATAATAAGTGCAGTGTAGAAGCGCAATCTCGGGAACAGAGAATGTGAAGTCATCTTGTCCACAGATAAAGACCGCAGATACATCAAATAGGGATACTGAATCCAAGACAAGTCGATAGCTCCAAACGAGCACTAATCCCACCCTTATCCTACACGAACAGATAATGCCTGCATCTCTAAAGGGGGTTTTGTGCAGGAGACCCATTTCGCAGTCTGAAACGGGAGCCCATAAGGACAATGTGTGACGCATTTTGCGGTGAAAAGCGTGTTCATAGCAAATCCACCTGGGTATGAAGCGTCCCGCGCCCGTATTTGACTCTGCTCATGAATGAACGCAACAGCTGCTGGGTATCAGCGGTGTGCATACCAGCCTCACGCTTTTGTGTTTTTGGCTGCTGCTTCTGGTTTTTCTCAAGCCCTCGACGTGAATAGCGCTCCCGCTATCACTCATAATCCGAACCCACACTCCCTTGAATTGTAAAGCATGACTCTTTGCTCACGTCCGTTCAAGCAGCTGAGGCGATTGATCGTTTCAAAGCAATTCCTGCAGATTACTCACAAATACAAGCACATAAATGGTTGTACTGGTTTAGGTGAAGGAAGCGAAAATTAAATCTAAAGGAAAAGAAGGTAAAAAGACTATGGAAATTTCCTCAAATTTTCCTAAAGCTATGTTAGTCTCACTAATCGCTCCTTGAAAATATTTAGGGACTCAAAGGAACTCGAACATAACACCGATTCGTTAAGAATTATTCAGCTTCTTCAGAAAGAAGTCCTTTTTTATGTTCGAAAAGTTTTCATAACACTATAAAACAGCCTACTGTAATCATTGAATATTAATGGTGATACCAAGCAATGAACTTTAATTTTGATAATGCTTGTTCAATGAATTTCTGCTATGATTTGTAGCTTAGCTACGAAATAATATATTGATATAATGAGCCGCCTCACACATGAGTTCACGCTCGCGTGATGCCCTGTCATAGTGCCGAATATTCTCCACGAACTTGGCTGTCAACCCTTCTGCCTTGCTGGAAAACGCATCAGCTCGCCGACAAACTTTAAGAGAGTTAAGCGCTGCTGCCTCTCTTTCACTGTGAATCTGACCATCTATGGAGCCATGGAAGTGCTCTAAGAAAGTCAGTGCGATGTACGGAATTTATCGTACTCTCATGGAAGTGAGCACCATGGTCCACATCCCGTGGATAGTTCGATTCGTGGATAGATGTGCGTCACGTTCATACTCAGCGTCGGCGGGGCGTGGCTGTGCTCACGCGCAGCGAGGCAGAGTGGCACGGAGGAAATGCAGAGACGACGCAGACTACGAGGCAGGGAGGCATAGTGAAGACGCAGAGAAAAGCAGTCACGCCCTGCCGTAGGGGTCGCAGAATATAACCGCTGCAGGTTTATGATGCAGTGGATGTAGTGATGCCGGTCATCAGGGAAGCCACTCATCAGGGTCACATATGAGTTTTTTGAATGAGCAACAGGGGTTTAGAAAGACCATGGATAGTGCGATTCGTGGTTAGAAGTGCGCCGAAAGCCATCCAAGAAAAAGAATCACGTTCTTCGTAGGCCTCCACAACCAGAGTGCGCTACCTATAGGTTGACGTTGCCGTTGAGCTACTGTTTTAGCTAATGACGCAACGAGGAATAAATCGTGGGGTAGAAGGTGATCTCTGTCAATTACTTCCGCCTCTTTTAAAATGACCGTATATTGACGGGCCAGTTTCAGCTCAGAATCGAAGGACACTGAACTGATCAACACTGACAAGGCTGAATCACTACCTTCAGAATAACATTTCGTTAATTCCGATCAGTTGGACCATTCCATACCCATGTTGTCGAATTGAGGACAGAAGTCTTGCCTACAGAGATAACTGCGGCCCGAACCATCAGTGACTTTAGGAAACGATTTCTGTTTTAGCTACTGCTTACGTACTCGGAGGAGCGGATCTCCATAGCAAGGTCAAGCCTCCGTCGAGGAATCCTCGACGGGGGGAGGGAGGGGGCGTAGGGAAATGATCAAAGGAATTTTTCAGGATGAAGGTCCATGAGGGTAAAGTAGAACTGGCTAAATAGGTTCGAATCCAAAGCTAATATTCAATGTAATCTCCAATTGAAAATTCCAAGGGACAGAAAGCGGGCCACACAAATTGAAATAAGGTAAGACACAAATTTTTCAAAAAAAGTGCTCAAGACGATATTGTAGAGAGGAAAGCGCATGAACAATGCAAGATAGACAAAGTCTGACACGTTGGTCCTATTTGAATGTTGACGGTGAACAAGGTGTCAAGCTCCTGTCACTAAACGCTCGTACTTATACTGTGGTGCTAGGTCGGTACTTGATGCCTTGTCCACAGTTCGCACATGGCGTGGTCCACAAAGATGCCGGCCAACGCAAATAGCCATTTCGGTGGTCTGCTGGCACCTTAACCACGGAAATTCAGCGGTTAGCCGTTGGGAGTAGTATCTATCCACGTGTACCAGCGCGTATGAACACTCGAGAAACTATGGGATGAAAACGAAAAATAAGTTGATCTGGGTGAGTAATCACCAGCGAAGATTCGCCGCGTTATCAGCAGTCCACGAAGAGTCTACAGAAGAGCTGAAGGTCTTCGACTTGGAGGGAGAACCAAATTGGAGGTCCGGTTATTGGTTAAGCCTTGCGTAGTTGATACCGCTATTGAGGCGAGAGGAGTGTAGAGGAGCCGAAGTGTCCACGCCGATCGCTGGTATTGTGCGAAGGTCGGAAGGGCGTTGAGGCCTGGCGTAGTCGATGCAGCTCTTGGTGAATAGACTGCGGGCTTACTGGCTCACTGATCTGTGGCCATGACGCTTGGGCAAGGGGACTACGGAGTGACCGAAGCGATCAAGACGATCACTGGTATTGATTTGAATCGGAAGGGCGATCGAAGTAGAACTAATTGAATCCAATTACGTGATTATTGAGACCATCGAATCTTTCTCTGTGAAAATAATTTTCTCCAAGGAATCTATTTTGTGAACTAGGCTTTCTCATGCATTTGTTAGAATGAGATGTAACAGAAAATGTAAATATAGCTAGCTACATGCCTGGATTTCTGGGAAAAGTCGCATTTTGCGACAATAGGGCTCTTCCATATGTCACCACAATCAGAAAAACGTTAATTGGCACTGCTAAGTCACTTAACAAGCCATATAAGGGTTTGTATCACCAATAAAGTGGATAAATCCTTACCAGCGGCGCATCGTGCAACGCGGCCGGCCAACGCTAGTCGCCATCTCATTGGACCTTCGAGCCAACTATGTGTACTGGACGCATGACGAGCACAATGGATCATTTTTTCCAGATATATGTGAGAAGATCTTCCATAGAAAAAATTTCGTCGGCTGGCTTTTTTCCAAAATAACTTCTTTCATTTTGGGGACATAATACAATTAAAGTAGTCCTCGGAAAGCGGCATCCTCGCAAGCCCCGGACAAACTTGAATTTCTGCTTTGAATTCACGGCCTCTAGCATTGGTAGCCTTTTGTAGAAAATTTATTCCGACAGCAAGGCCTGGCAGGCTTCCGTGCGGTATTGGGGTCATTGAAAAATTCTGTTCTGACACAGCCTTTACAGGTTTGTGGGAAATTCTGAGGACACGACTTGGTTGCTTAATAACAGCATTGATATACCTTTGAAAAACTCTGTTCTTATAGCAGGATCTTGTAGGCTTCCGTGTGGCAGGTAGGTTATTAGAAAAATCTGTTCTGTTGACACGGTGGAGTAGGCTTGCTTGAAGTTGTTTGAGGGTTGTTTAAAGCTTTCATAGGGTTCAATTCGAAGGAAGTTACGATTACTTTATGTCCAACACCTCAAAATTTTTTGGTATTTTTCTCGACCAGTTCTCGAGTGGCTTCCCTCATTTTGGGGATATGGCATAGTTCAGGTAGTCATTGGGAAGCGGCAGCCTCGCAGACCCCGGGCAAGCTTGAATTTCTGTTCTGAAGACACGGCCTTATAGGTTTGTGGGAAATTTTGTTCTGAGGACACGGCAATGATAACCTTGTGGAGAATTCTATTCCGATTACACGCTGGTACTTTGCATGCGACATAGCTAGGCCTTTGTAGCACTTTTGTTCTGACACCAGGGCCTGATAGGCTTTCTCGCGACATTGGTAGGTCATTAAAGAATACGTTCTGACCCGCCTTTATAGATTTGAGGGAAATTCTGAGGTCACGGCTTGGTATGTTCGCCCACAACATTGGTAGCCCTTTGTAGAAATTTTGTTCTGATAGCAGGATCTTGTAGGCTTCCGTGTCGCATTGGTAGATCATTGGGAAATTCTGTTCTGATGACACGGTAGAGTAGGCTTGCTTGAAGTTGTTTTAGGGTTGTTCAAAGGTTTCATGGGTTTAATTCGAAGGAAGTTACGACCACATGGAGTCAAACACCTTAAATTTTTTCGGAATTATTCTCATCTAGTTCTCGACAGGCTTCCTTCGATCTGGGGATATGGCATAGTTGAGATAGTCATTGGAAAGCAGCAACTCCGCAGACCCCGAGAAACAAAAATAAACCCATATGGTTAAGTTTGAGAGAAGTTACGACCATTTGAAGAACAGCACTTCGATATTTATCAAAATTCCTCGACTGGATTTCCATATAGGGAACTACGCAACGAATAGGGAGATCAAATAGTCAATAGAGAAGTCCGAGGAAGTTATCAAGAAATTAATTATTAGTTCCTTAAAGATTGTGTTCTGTCAAAGCTACACGTATTCAAAAATGTTCAAATTCACTATCGAGAAAATACCGCGCCCCATCGTGATCGCCGCGTCGCCACCTCAATAGCGACGCACCAGTCACAGTGGAGCGCATTACATGGCTCCCATTTACTTTTTGACGTTTCTATCCGTGTTTTCCATTCCTCGCATGCCCTCCACAAATTTCAGGCCTTCTACTTTGTCATCAGAGGACAAGCACATTACCCATGCTCGAAAAGGCTTTCGTTTCGGAATATAATATTGATTTTGTGAGGTGCTTACTTCTCTTCGACGCTTTTTGTTCCGGGACATAAGCACTGAGTTTTGTTATCTTTTTATTTTTCTTATTTTGTCAGGAGTTTGGCCTCAGTGCTTTTTTTACCGTAGGCTTTCAATTTCCTTGATGAATCGCATTGGCTGGGTAGAAACCTTAGAATTACCGGTACTTGAAGAAGCGGGAGGGAAGAGTCGTATGGAAGCCCATTCCTTTCAGAGGGAAGAATGGCCGTATTTTTTCAGAAAATATTCTTCGACGAAACGTTTCACCCTGCTTCATAGCGCTGGCTGCTATGCGCGCCCTCACAGTCTCTTGCCGCAAAAGGTATTCGCATGGTAGATCGTAAGGACAACTGATTTTGCAATGCCCCGGTCTGTGATTTGAAATAGAAAGAAAAAGTATGAGGGGGAAAACGCAGATCGGCTGAAATCTCAGTAGCTGTTCAGTTGAGGTAGCAGTGCAAGTGCAAGAGCTAGTGCTATCACAAGATAACATGGCCCTAGATTGATGGTCCAATCAATTTTCTCCCCTACATTAAGCGGTACATTTCCTCTATCCGTCCCCTTTCACAACAGCTCACATGAAGTCGGACAGACGTATAGACTGACACCTAAAGTTAGTGTTTTATACATTAGAGGGATATGAGTGAAGAGCCTCATCCTATTTGCTATCGCTCATGATTTCTGTGGTAGAGTTCACTTAACGCTTCGGTGCGGCCTATGAGGCTGGCCTCTTTCTTGTTACGTAATGACTGTGCTCTTCTGCTACAGTCATTCTTTGTGCGTAGTCAATCACTTCCATTCCCAGAGGTACCTTATTTCCGCCTTAAAATCTAGAGAGAATTTCAGATACTCACTTCGGGAACGCCAGAGAGTCAGACAGAATATGATAGTGAGTTTAGTTAGAAGCCATTACAAGAAACATACTCCAGCATGATGTGTACGAAATGCCTGCAAAATGAGCTCGGAGTGCGGGATACCGTAGAAGTAAAAGCAATGAAGCAAATGTGGGGTCAATGTGGAATGAAAGACAGAACCTAAGGTGCTGTTCCGAGCTCGCGATCCGCGCGATTCAGGAGGAAGGAAAAAGATAATATCGATCAAGCGATTCAGGCGGAAAGAACAAAATGCATATCGATGTGGTTATTGATACGCCTGAGTCGCGTGAATTGCGCGAACGCCTGAATGACTTGATCTATATACGTATCTCTTTTTCTTCCCGTCTGATTCGCCGCGCGGTTGCCTGGATCACTTTATCACTGATATGTATGTTTTTCCTGGATTATGGAATCCCTTGATCGCAATGATGAACGCTGCTTAACGTTTTATCGGTGGATGATAGCATATCGCGCACCACTGTGCATAAACGCATGCAAACATGCTAGGGGGAGGTGGTTACAGCTTGCAAGTAGTTGAATGTAGCTCTTAGTGAGAGAACCGTTTTTTACTCGAAAGCTCTTTTAGTACGTAGCATTGTTTCACCCACTCTCAAGCACTTTTTTCCTCCCCTAAGCTTGGACTATAGTTTACTTTGCCTTCGCCTGCATCAAAAGTCTCTCGTAATGCTGCAGAAATAAATTCATGACATCGTCTCTGCTCGTTCAGTAAGGCTGCTTTCATACTCAACGTTGGCAGTGCGCAGCGGCGATCACAGGCAGCGAGGCAGAGTGGCACGGAGAAGGTGAAGAGCCGATGCAGGCAATGAGACAGGATGACACGGACGGAAACGCAGAGACACGCAGCCACGTCCTGGCGCAGCACCGCAGAGTATGAATGCGGCTCAATATGTTTATGGAACTTATGATGGATAAGTGAAATCACGTCTCTCCAGCCTTAGCCGAATGTAAATCAAACTGCCTATGAAAAATGCCTCGCGTACGATTGAAACCATTTCGTGTATCCACTGCAAGTGTCCTACTGAACGAAAGACATAGCCTACGTTACACTGCAAAATGACTAAGGGGGGATCAGTCAAAGGCAGTTTCAAGGGTGATTCGATTGTTTCATTCCTTCCAATCTTTGATACTGGCCGGTGGACGTTTTCACCACGGAAGCTTATACGTCAAGTACCACGTTATTCCGATCGAAACGGCTTTAATACGATACGATAAGTATCATTCTGCTATAACGCTTATTACTCTACACCTCAGTCATTCTTCGGTGAAGTCGACTCTAGGAGGCGGGATGGACTTATCAATGGCGTCAGGTTTTATCCGTCACTCTGTCACTACAGCTCGGGGGCACGCTTTTCGACGGGATTTCGCCATAAAGATGCTTCTCAGGCCCATAGTTTCTAAGTGAGTGACTTCTTTTAGGAATTTTCCATTAACCATATTATCCCTAATGGTGTCTATAAGGTGGTGAGAAGATGCGGCTTGCAATTACAGTACTAGGGAAATCGGGCAGAGCCCGGATGGCTAGAGGACACGGCCCCGCTCCCCAACTGCAAGATCGATATTCCGTTAAGACATGTCAGACACGTTCTCCCGATACACACAACATGTCGAGAAGATAAATTGAGAAGAATGAAAAAGAGAAGAATGAGAAGATAAATGCATTTTACGAAATACCAAACATAAAACGTCAATTAGAATCATATTGATTCATACCTAATAGGACGTCGTTCTGCGATGGTCTTCCACAATGAGTAAACTTCGGATGATCATCCCGTTGACATTTCCGAAGGGCTTCGCGGAAGAGGTGTCCCACAGGTCTCCCTTCAATCATTTCACCGCTTTCAATCATTTCTTGTGCTTCAAAGGATGCTTCATCCGTGCCCAAGCGGAATCACTTTGATGAGTGAGCTGACCGGAAGAGGAATCAACGAAATTAAGTGCATAATTTATAACAGCGTGCTGGAATGCGATGTTGCATAGGTTGGCATGACCTCGTCAGGCATCTGTTCTAATTGTAGTGCCCGACATTACATGGCGAAGCATGATTTCATCAGGTGTGAATCCATCTCGACTGCTCACAGTTTTGACATATCTCTGGTGACGTCGTTGATGCCTCCAACGAGCCAAGAATTTCGTAACAATCTGCCCCTATTGTATTTTCTCTTCACGATATGGGTCTGATCGACCAGAATAGTCTTCGCTGAGCCACCAATCTATCGTGCGCTGGGTCTTCAAAGGAACTTTCAACAATTATGCCTCTGAAGTGCTGGTCACTACTGCACTGTCGTCGCATAATCGTGCTATCTTCACTTTCCAGCACCGTTCACAAAAAACGTGACGCCAGAAACAATTTATTTCGATCGATTCTGCTTCTTTTCGAGACAAGTTTTCCGAGATACCCAATCTTCCCATTTCCCAATTTTTTTGCACGGCGTCTGTGGACATCCAAATTTTTGGCGACATATATGACCTTTCCGACAATTATTTTCTTTTGATGCATGATCGATGCGACTGCTACACTTCATGACGCCAAAGCAACCCACGATCGGCGAAAAAGGAGTCAGACTCACCATCGGACATCAGTGCGATTCGTGACCAGCCTTCGTTTACCGAAAATCCGCGAAACAATAGTAAATTCCTATTATGAGCTCTCACAGTGCCCAAAAAACTCTATTGTGAATTTGAGAATGTGTATACAGCCTAAGCCTAGAAAGAAACGGAGCTCTGGGGTGAATGAACCACTTTTCACGTGGGAATGTGTATACAGCCTAAGCCTAGAAAGAAACGGAGCTCTGGGGTGAATGAACCACTTTTCACGTGAAATAACAATCCTTTTTGCTTCCAGAAGTTATTTTACCCTTTCCAAAGGTTTCCAAAAGCCCTCTCCCTTAGGCTTAGGATGAGTACGCATCTCCACCTTCTAACATGAAAAAAAGACACGGGTTGGCGTCACTCACTATGGCATGAAAAAGACGCGGGTTGGCATCACGCCTTAAGAGATTGCTGATGACGCTTCAAGCTCCTTTCCTAGAAGGCTTATGCAAATCTAAGAGAGCTCCAGACGGCTAGAGGAAACGTAAGATCGATGATGGCGGCGAACCGCGTCTCCCTCCTCCCCTTCCCCTACATAAATTGACCCACCAATGGTTCAAGGAGATCGTACGCGGGCATAATCCGCAATGAACACTGCCAGCCTCTGATGGCATGCGGCGTTCATACTTCGCGCACCGACGTCGGCGACAATTTGGCGCTGGTATCGGCAGCGACAGCCTCAAAATCATGTGCCTGCCGCCGGTGCCGGCTTCGATGGGCAATGTATGAACACGGCCTAAGGGGCAAAGCCACATTTGGCTGACAACTCCACATGCAGCTTCTGCCTTCTCACACAGCTCCCCCGAACTATTGTTGAAGTGTGGAGTGATGGAAGTGATGGTCGAGTGTATCACTGCCATATCGATGAGGATCACGTGGTGCATTGCAGTGCCATCATTCGTAGTGAACATATGCGCCGGTCAGAATCAAAAATGTGGATGAATGCCCGTATTATCGCGCTGCCGCTAAACTCATCAAAGGCACCAGGTGGTGGGGGATAGGAAAGAAAACGTACCCAAGAACACCGCCTTCTGTAACATAACATTTGAACTTAGAAAAGATACTGTGTAGCGAAAATCACGAAAACCAGCAACAAACAAATGAAATAGTGAAAGGGAGAACAAGCGAAAGAGTGAGAAAAAAGTGTGATTACAATTTTAAAAAACCCAACGAATTCACATTCGACGCCTTGGTGAGGCGTTGTGTTTGCGAAGAATTGCAGGCCCTGTGTACAAAGTAATGAACTGCAGGTAGGGACCTGCAGTTCATTACTTTGTACACACAGAAGAGCATTCGGTCTACGGTATGGGTGGACAGTGGCCGCAATGCACACACGGCACCTTACCAGGAGTCGAGAGTGAATTCATTAGGTTTTAATTGTCATCACAGTTTTTTCTTACGCTTACTTGTTCTTCATTCAGTTGTTTTGGTTGTTTGTTGCTGTGGGTTGTTTCGCTTACTTCACATCATAACGAATGAAACTTTCCACGGGACAACAAATGACATCTCCACATCTCGATTGTAATCAGGTTTTTCGTGGCGCTTTCGCTTATTCTTCAATTAGTTGTTTTACTTGTTTGTTGTTGTGCGTTGTTTCACTAATTTCAAATCATCGCCAGTGAATGAAATACACTCTACGAGACAACAAATGACATCTCTACAACGGACAACTCGAAAAGTCAGTGAGTTGATGCGATTGGGATGCGAATACACACCACAGCGCTGCGCTTTTGAATCCGGGCTCCTCCACCGATTATCGCTTCTAATTTTGAATGTTCGTTACAAAATGATCATTTCTTTGCATCTTCCTATTTCTTCGGACACCTTCCGGTTCCTTTTAAGAGCGCAAAAAATGGAGAAGGGTTTAGAAAAGAAGTAGAGAGAGGAAAGGAAACAGAATGGTCAAAGTAGCAGATTCGGAAGTATGCAGAAAGAACACGAAACTGTTTGATATCAGTTACCAGTCGAGGTGATTTCGGAGCTCAGTTTCAGATGTAGACAAGATAGCGCGCGTCGGTAAGAACTTTGTGAATCGACGATGCCTAGAGAGATCGTGCGTGACACATCAGTCTTTTTTTCCAGGCGGGGATCATACAGTTTGTGTGGAGAAGCATCAGCTTGTTCGCGTTGGCCTTGTCGTCTTGGCCGCTCTAGGCACACCACCATTAGCGAGCTACATATCACCTACTTGGAGCTCAGAGTACAATCATCGTTTCCACATCATTAAGATGAGCATTTGCAGCAAACAAACGACCATTCAAACGACAACATCGTGGTGCTTTGTTTGAGAAGGGATTGGATCTAAATATCCTATATCGTAGAAGAGAACACTCAGGAATAAGAAGACAATCTACAACCAAAATTGTCGTGCAGCCCCAATCAGCAACAGTATCTCAGAAAAAAGTCCCAGCGCTCCTAGAAGTCATAACATCTACTCGCTCTGTCACTACTCGTCATCAGTTTGAATCCCCTGAGAATGTTGGATTAACAGCGGCTACAAGAGACACTTTTTCAAAAGCTCATACAACAACAAAAACGGCTACTAACGATATTAACATCAAGAGGAGGATGAGGAAGGATATTAGAGAGAGTTTCATGAACACTGAAGCGAAGAGGGAAGAAGAACAAAGGAAATCAGATTTGATTTTGTTCGTTGGTTTTCAGGAACACTTCTCATTACACATCAATTAGTTTGAAGTTCTGGCAATGTTAGCAGTAGTCGTATGCTATTCATTCGCTGCTTTCTACTTGTGAGCGTGAGGCGCTATCAAAGTCAAGGTTTAATTCCACTATTTTGAAAGCGCCGCTTGGGGTGAGGACAGTATAAAAACTGGGAAAACGTGTCCTTTGAAAACAAATATTCCTATTCAAAAAGGGTGATGTGTGGCGAAACTCGCATCAAAAAAGCGGAGCTTGGGGTTTCATCACGATTGCGCAGTACGTTTGCGGTCAACTGACTGAGCGCTCGTCCGTCTGTATCTATTCCAACGGCTAGCGGTGCAGAGGGGCACGGAAGGGAGGAGGAAAAGGGGTTTCGGGCTCTTTTTTCGAGGTTTTTACAGTTTTATTTCGTTCACTCCTACTATCACACTGCTGAGCACCTCTACAATTATTCCACAATCTGCCAAATCTATCGCTTCCGGTGCCTATAAGGAATATCGTTGCTCTCATTAACACGATAGAGGAAAGAAAAGAAGTCGTGGTAGCGGAATCACAGCTCGACGACGACTCGTTGAAGCTTTAGAAACACTTCGGTACGCGACAACCCCGACAATTTACCCGTTCGTTCTTGTTCGCGCTATCGTGCTTTCCTTGGTCTCTCATCAGAGCGTGTACCCTCTCTTCTCGCACCCCTTAGGTTGCGTGGCTCCGTTCATAGGCAGCGAGGCAGAGTGGCACGGAGGAGGTGCAAAGACGACGAAGGAAAAGAGGCAGGGTGACATAGGCGAAGACGCACAGCCACGCCCTGCCGCTGGCACCGTAGAGTATGAACACGACTTTGCTCTGTACATACACTCCTCGTATGTATGTGTATTGTTCTGCTGTGTATTGTTAAATTTCGCAACTGATGACCCTCATTCAGTGTTTCCCACGGCTTCCCTTTATTGGTTAATTCGTGGTCCACTAGACTCCTGTATTTTTTTCACTTCTGAGGTTACAACCACACTGGTAATCATCTCATTCTTTTCCAATAAGAAAGAAGCACTGGGAAGTTGACGTTGCTCACATTGTTAGAACTTTTCCTGGAGTTTCAACAACGACTGTGTACTCTTCTACAACCTTCATTGTTTACTAGTTAAGCGTCACCGTTATGGCTATTCTTGGATCACTCATACTCGGCGTATTAATTTTTTTCATCATTCGAAGTGTGTTATCGTACAAAAGAAGGAAACGAGGTACAAAAGTTTTTTTCCATTAACATTATCCCATCTGACTTTCAAGTACTTACCAGATTTCATTTGTGTGTACCCATGATCACAATCGAGGTCATGCCAGCACCCGTGATGTCACACTCACCTCGGTCAACCCTCTACTCTTCTTCACTTCGGTACAACCCTCTACTCTTCTTCATCCATATGACACTATTCCCTCCATCTGTGCTCAAATCAGTACATACAGTCTTACACCAGACGTGCTCTACCCCGGTTGCGCTTCATCGGTGTATGAAGGCTATACCTTCTTATACCCATACCGCTTCTCCCTTTATTCCTTTACTTCCTAACAGCCTTCACATATCATCATGCACCAACTAACTCGTCGCGGACAATCGTACAAGATTTCCATAGCTGTAGGACGACCAGAAACAATAGCACGCATTATATGTAATCATTAAGCATTTATTATTGACGATAGCATCTATGTGTTATGTCGTATAAAAGAAACCTCTCTTGCGGCGGTCTCTATCCTAGTGGCACGGTCGCATTGTCGAAGGTTTCGCGAGCAATGACTTCGATCATCAGGCTGCTTTTTTGGGAAGCAGGGATACAATAGTTGGTAATCCATGTTCTAGCACACTGCAGCCTGCAGGTTCCGAATGGGACGAAATATACTCCCCTTTGGACAGTTTATGCGTTGCCCGGTGAAGACCGACGGATAGTTGGCTAGTTGGTTACGAGGCGATAGGAGTTGCTCTGATGGGAAAGTGGGGAGAGGAGATAAGGTGTATGAGAACCAGTGATGGAAACACTACTACGACTACTATACATATTACACATCGGGGCCGCGTTATTTCTCAGCGCCGGCAAGGCGTAACTGCGTTCACAGGCAGCAAGACAACCAGTCTGTTATAGTAACCTCTGGCAGCTGGTACAATGGAGGTGCAGAGATGACGTAGACGACGAGGCAAAGTGGCACTGGTGAAATGGGAGCGGAAGCTGCCACGCCCTGGGCGGGCACCGCAGAGTATCAAGGCGGCCTGGACACGACCCATCGCTCTGCTGAAGATTTGGAAGGATGCCTGCTCACTCCTTCATACCAGAATGCGCCTACTGGGAAATGAGATTTTATGTGATGCAAAAGTTTCCAAAGGAACTTGTGCATACAGCATTCATTTGCAATATGTATGTGCCCTAACCGTCAATTTCGTACCTGTGCATTAGTGAGGAATGCTTCTCACCGACAGTCCACACATCTCACTTTATTAGGTTTTCGTGAAGTTCCTCTTCGTTGAGCATCCCCTTTTCGAGTATGCTCGAGGCATTCAAAGCGACCATGCAGGTAATCGTGCTGTAAGCAAGAAGAAAATTGTGCGGTAGGCAGTTTGAGCAGCGGAAAAACGTGAAATCCTCATTACGTATGTAGGTAACCGTAAAAGCCAAAGAATAATGTAAAGTATCAAATCGATTTTCAATACTATATGTTTCAGAGAAGGCACTTGCACGGGTCAGTTTGCTAATCTTCAAATGTTGGTTTGTGGAGCACTCAAATGCTGTTGCTGTTGGAAATGGAAGAGGAATTATGGCATTCTCGGAACGAAACCATTAACAGTGAACTACTGAATTGCCTCATTTAGAATGAACCGCGTCCTATGAAGACCGGAAACATTACGCAGGACAACTTTCAGTATCGCGGTGCACTTGTGGTGGACTCAGGCATCAAAGGGTCGGTGGTAAGTGCTAACTATAATTTCAAGTAGTGTAATATGTTTTGCTGAAATTGCATCGTAATTGGTTAACGTCGGTGAAATACGATGATATAGCTGTGATTAACTTGTTCTCTTAAGGGGTGGCATAAGTTCTACAGAGAGCCATATTTGATGTTTGCGGTGGGGATCCTAATGGTGCTCCACTATGCTTGTAGCGGGGGCAAAGTGTATGCTGAACACCCATTGCAGAACAAGGATTGGGCTCATGTGTAGGGGATAAATGGAAAGGGACCCATAGAGGTTGTTTCCCTCGACACCATATTACAACTGACCCCACTGAGCCCTTCATTACTGGATGAGGCAAATTCCTCCTCCACGAAATTGTCCACCCCTTCAGTTCTGATCTCTGCAGATGGGAGAGCTTCTGAAAATGCAAGTTGTCACGGATAGCCGTGGTGTCCACACCGAATTATGGAATTCCACCTAATCACTACTGGAAGTTCTACTGGAAGGGCACTCAACCTCTAGTTTCATGCACGTGGTGAACGTTTCGAGAGCAAATTTCTGTCTATGTTTACGGCGCCGTATTGTGGTTCTGAAGCGATGGCGGCGCTCAACCCCTAACCTTATTTGTAATCGGAGTCAACCAATACGGTCCCCGTTGCTCGCACCATCACGTCGCGCGCTAGACGTGGCCACGCGAGTTCTTTGTCCTGATGGCATATACCCCTTTGTAATGGGAGGACATCTTTCAGTAGAAAGTTTTTGTGGAGTCGATTGATAAACTTCACTTTGCACAACAGGGTCTCTACAGGTGGAGTAGAATTTACAATGTATTTAAGCGTCACATGCTCGACGATAGTAATGAGAAAGCGCCTTTGAATCATATAGAGTTCGATTCACGTCTGAACGAGATCGTTGATATCGGTTCGAACGTGGAAGTGCTCGAGGTAAGGAATTTGTGTGCAAATTCGACTGAATAGTGTGAATAAGGAATATAAAATTGTAAAGAACACCACTATATTACCGGAAAGGTTCCGGAAGCGTATGCATGGTGGCAACTTGCGCACTCACTTTGTTTCAGACCCTGTATAATAAACTGTACTTATACTCGGCGACGAATCGCTGGCATCGCCGCAGTACTCATTCGGTGCCGAAGTTAGAACACTGTCGGCTGCTCGCTGACTTACTCACTGACAAAAGAAGCGGTGGTGTGCACAAAGTGGTACGAATGGGAATTTCCGCACCCATAGTGCGAGCCCTTCGCACTTATGGTGCGAAATAACGATAATGAAGTGCGAAATTCAAAAGATCATGTGATGCACGAAATCTATGTCGAATAAAGTCTAGTCATTAGAGAATAATCCGCCCAGAATAGTAAAAAGGGCACAATTCCCATCACCACCCCAAACACCATGGGCTGTTCAAATAAAAATTTCCGCCTCACAGATTACTGACATTCAGCATGACATCCGTTTGAGACGCTGATGTCGTTCAATGCCATTACGGCGGTGCTTGGTTTGAATTGCTGAATCAGGTGGTTCGAACCACGGCAGAACATGGGTATTATGAGGGCCAACATCCTATTAGGGTACCTGTCGCACTGAAGAGAATGCTAAATAACGTCTGCGCGGGCCCCCTGAGGCTTGTACCCTAACCGCTACTGAGAGGACTATTAAAGAAGATATACGAACTACGTGTAACGAGGATAGCGAGATGAGAGAGAGGAATATAAGCAAGAGCAACTTCTACAACACAATTATCATCGAAATGTAATGAACTCACGAGGGACTGATCGATCTGGAGATGACGAGGCAAATCCCGAGGGCCAAGGGAAGGGAAGCATTCCGGTCCACCAGGCTAGCGTCCTTATCGAGGTTCTTCTTCTTCTTCAGTGACAATCAGCTTCGTTCGATTAACATCAAGAGGAGTTGACAGATTGACCGCCCCGGACGACGACGACTGACTTTACTTGGCGGGAACCGGGCGGATCGATAGTCCCCAGCCACACGTGGTGAGACCGTTTACGGTAGGCGTTGAACCATGATTTTGAAGGACTGCTCTAGCCGCGAGCGCGTCTTCCTACCGGCGCATGCTACAAACCTAGGGAAAGTCGTACGCAAGTCAGGACAGTGCTTACGTAGGTAGTAGGTGGCGCCGCACTGGGCTCACCATTTTTGCTTAAGCCCTTGGAAATCTTCCCTACTATAGTTGGATAGTGCCAAAAAAATAGGAAGTCGGACGTTTTCGAAAGAAACCAATCACGGCCTGAATATATACAGCCTGAAACGAAAAACCGTAGTATCTTTCGACGAAAACTTTCTGCATTTTAACTAACGACACTAGAAAACTTCGAGAATAGGTCGGATGTTCCATTTTTTGAATAAATTTTCCAGTTCTTCGTTAAGCTTGTCTACACTGTATTGAATTCTGCTTCTTACTCCATCCAATCATGGTAACGTCAATGTCTCAAAATGAATTTGAAGAACAAAATGATAAACGACGGATCCGTTCCATTTTCCTCGTACACTTCTTCTATCGTATACAACGACAAATTTCTTAATCGCACCGTGTATTGTGATGGGAGTCAGATTCTGTAGCACAATCGTGGACGATCTCCACAATGATTGGACAGAGGTCACTCCCGAAGCCGATATGGTGGAGGTACGGTGATCTGCAGCTGGTCTAATCCACCAGAACTTCACAGATCATCGAAATCAGAACGGCTAGGAATGTCTCGGTTTGCGACTCTTGCTTTGGGTGCACCGCGCGCTCGGCCTCACCTCCAGCTATGGCAATTTATAAGGGGCCGTCAGTGCCAGTGGGTGCCTTTGTCTTTCCCTCTCTCCCTTCGAAAGGAGAGGAGCACCGGACATCAGCCGCTAGCATGCCAGAACGGTTGAAAGTAAGAACTTGACTCTCGCGCTCGCAGGCAGGGTCAAGCGTCCAGTTGAGGAAATTTTTCAAAAAATACGACCCTCCCTCAAAAAAGGGGCCTCAGTACGACCCCCCTATAACTTACGTTATTGTTAGTTTTCATTTTGCAATAAATAATAAATAAGTGCAATAAATAATGAACGAAATATTTTTTATTGGTATATTACAAGAAATTTGCTTCAACTGGACTTAACAATCACTCACGCGTGTTCGCCTACGCCTACACAAAGGGAATCTCCTTTCCCCAGACTTAGACTAAGACCAGGATAATAAAAAAACTCGAATTTGCTTCATGAAAATCATTTCATTGCAAAATTCGAACCCAATTCGGCTAGTGCTACGGCCTCTCTGCACTCTAACCATAGCGTCAGAGAGCGTCTCTAACGCTGTGGATAGAGTGCAGCATACTACTTTTCCCGCCCTAACTCCCTAAACACCGAAAGAACATTATAAAACAACAAGAAAACAAAAAGAGGAACGAATCGCCGACAAATATGCGCGAAAGGAATAGGTGCGGCTGCGTCGCGATCTGAGTGGAGCGCGTTATCTCCCCCATACTAGATTCCGACATTTTCAAAATCCTATAAACTTTATCTGGAGCCCATCTTTCAACTGAACACCTATGAATTGTTTTCCTAATAACTCCCTTAGACCTATCTATTGGCCGCTTGCTTTCCCTGATGGTTGCTTAGTTCTCGATACGGGTTTCAGATGACGATTAGATGAGGAAAATTTTGAAGTGTTTCATTCAAATGGTCATAAGTTCCTTCATATTCAACCATGTGAGCGCGTTATGGTGAGGCGGGATCTGCTAGGTAGTCGCTTTCAAATGACTACCTGAGCTATGCCATGTCTTCAAAACGAAGGAAGTTATTTCGAGGGAAGCCAGATGATGATTAGATAAGGAAAATTTTGAAGTGTTTCATTCAAATGGTCATAAGTTCCTTCATATTCAACCATATGAGTGCGTTTTGGTGAGACGGAGTCTGCTAGGTTGTCGCTTTCAAATGACTACCTGAGCTATGCCATGTCTTCAAAACGAAGGAAGTTATTTTGAGAGAAGCCGGATGATTAGATGAGGAAAGTTTCGAAGTGTTTCATTCAAATGGCCATAACTTCTTTCAAACTCAACCATATGAGCACGTGTTGGTGAGACTAAATCTGCTACTCTGCCGCTTTCGAACGACTACTTGAGCTAGCCATATCTTCAAAACGAAGCAAGAAAAATTCAGGAAAGCCACTTGAGTAAATTTTTTTCGTCGAATTTGCGAGATCTTCCCAAGATTCTTCCGAAAAATTGATTCATTGTTACTGAAATTTCTCTAATAGGCAACCTTCGCTCTCGAAGGCCTAGTGGGAGGGCGAGAAGCGTCGGTCAGTTTCTCTGTGGGATGCGCCATGCATGAGGATTTCATCCGCATTCTCATTGAATAGAAACGTTTTGGCGGTCCGCATAGTGGCCGCTAACACCAGATAACGTACTTGCAATCGTAGTAAGATATGGAAGAAGTCCATATCAGCTAATTTTCGTTTTCATCCCACAGTTCCTGGAAAATTCAATCACGGTGGTACCCGTGGATAGATAACTCTTCCCACGGTTAATCGGTGAATTTCGGAGGTGTCTCTGTACGGGTGTCGGTGTCAGCGGACCAACGAAAGGGCTAGTGGCGTTGACCGGTTTCGTTGCGGATTGCGCCATGCATGAGGTTTCCATGACGATTAAGTTTCGGGTTCGAATCCAATTAGTTACTTTTATCATTTCTCCTCTTACACTTTAGACCCTCAGCGATGGAAATTCTGTTGATCAATGCCTACCTGAACGATTACGACCCTTCCCCTTCCTAGCGGACCAAATACGAAGATCCTCAACGGAGGCTTGACCCTGTCTGCAGGTCCTCAGGACGCGATGACGCGATGCGGTCAGGCACGCTGCGGTCGGCTTGGTTGGCGCTGGGGAGACGGTCGTTTGGCGCGGCCCCTTGGAGCTAATTTGCCAATGGGGCACTGCCAAAGCTCCTCCCCTAAAAAGGCTTAGGTAAATCTGGGAGAGTCCAGACGGCCCATGCGCCCCATTGGCAAGTTAGCTGCAAGGGCCGCGCCAAACGACATACACCCGTTGGCGCTGTACGCTCACTTCACTATACCCGAGGGGTGCGCCATGCATGAGGATTTCATCCGCATTCTCAATGAATAGAAACGTTTTGGCGGTCCGCATAGTGGCCGCTAACACCAGATAACGTACTTGCAATCGTAGTAAGATATGGAAGAAGTCCATATCAGCTAATTTTCGTTTTCATCCCACAGTTCCTGGAAAATTCAATCACGGTGGTACCCGTGGATAGATAACTCTTCCCACGGTTAATCGGTGAATTTCGGAGGTGTCTCTGTACTTGGTGTCGGTGTCAGCGGACCAACGAAAGGGCTAGTGGCGTTGACCGGTTTCGTTGCGGATTGCGCCATGCATGAGGTTTCCATGATGATTAAGTTTCGGGTTTGAACCATACCGTGGAGAAAGCGGCATCGTCCCTGGGGAAGCCCATGTGGACGCTGACAGCCGCAGGCACAGCAGCCGTGGCGCGGGGTTTAGAGACTCGGAATCACGATGCTGTCGCGCTAGCAGTTAGCATCCGCAACAGGGAAGTACTGTGAGGATCAGAGAGATCCGTTGCAAACTACAATCATGGGTTTAGTATTGGATTATAGGAAGTAGGAAACCTGTAGTCTTCTACGTTATCGCACGATCCCACATCGCGCAAACAAGCCTGAAAAGTTGATGAGCTGAGCTACAAAACTGCCGCTACAAACACCATACACATATGATCTGGCTCCCATCAGTTACCATTTTTCAACATCTGGATAGCTTTCTTGAGACAAACGCTTTGAGACCTCACACGATGTTGGAATGACCCTCAGCGGATTTATCCCCTCTGGATATTTCAATGTCTGGGCACAAGAAGAAACATGCTAGTATCTTATTGACAAGAATGTGTGGATTCTTATTGTTCTTATTTTGGTTGATAAGATTTTGTATGTACCGAGATATGCACGCTGGGAGTTAGAACTTGATAGATCGCAAGAAACCTAATGCAAACAAACGACAAAATACATCGATTTCAAACGGATGTTATCTTACTGTGTTCAGAAATCGCGACGTGCCAAAGTAACCAAGGAAAAAAATAAAGGACGACATGTCAGTTTCTTCAATTATCGTTCGTATAGCCCGATCAAGAGCAATTTTCTCATTAAATAATAGTCAGTGTACTGTAAATAGGTTCAGCGAAGTTGTTTGAAGGCACATTTCGCGATAACCATGATGATGGGCGACTCACCTTCTCGGAATATTGGATCCATGGGTAACTAGTCAGACTGCACCTTTTTCGCATCACCGCGGTGCGCTATCACGGCGTACACCTGCTCGCACTCACTCCGGCGCCACCCACTTGAGTTTCCCTATTGCTTAGCTGAGGAAAATGGACGGCGTCGGAGTGGGTTCGAACAACTGTAGCGCCATGGTAGCGCAATGCGGTGACGCGATAAAGGTGCAACCTGACTAATTCCCCAAGGATTTACTGTTGTCCACAACGAAAGTAAATCGAATCATCTAATTATCGCGTACTGTGTCTTCGAAGGAATCGTCCACGAAAAAATGAGTCTTCATTTTACCCGTATATTTACGTTGTATTTGTCTAATGTAGGCCGCATGCAAAGTTCCACGCGAAAAAATGTGAATCCGGCTAAGACACAGCACCACAGTCTTGGCCAAGGGAGCGCAGCCTCCACTCGTCGTCCACCGCGGTCGAGGGCGCATTGTAGAAACAGAAAGTTACGTGAACGGTCCCACTCTCCTTTCCCAACCGCGGCGGATGACGAGACAGCTCTTTTACTAGGAGACCCTGCCCTCCCGGCCAAGAATTTCTGAAGCAGTATCTTGGCCGAATACTCACTTTCTTGCGTCAAACTTTGCATGTGGCCCTTATTAGGGAAATGCAACATAAGTATATGGGTAACAACGAAACTGTTGTTTCTGTGGACGATTCTTTGAGTATGTGTCGTATTACATGCTAGTCCCAGTATACTAGTCGCTCACAGATCTTGCCTCACCACACGGATACTCGTTGCATCTGTAATTGTAAACGCACTATTGGCTGTTGGGAGGCCGAACAAGCAGAGATACCTACTTTCGCCTTTTCACATAATGGAGACTGATTTTGTTTTTGACCACCGACATCTGCTTTTTTGGAAGTTTCTTCCACACCACATTAAAGCTGCCAAGGCTCAAATGACTGGGCTCTGTAAGAAGGACGGTACTTCGTTACTAACAGTGTTTCGAGGCTGGAGACTGCACTCTTGAAGACGAAGTGGGGGCTACTTCGTGGAATGTGCACAGACCGGTGCAGCGGAAATGAAGGTGTGTACCCTTATGTCAGGTTTTCGCACGACGACGAGCCGCGTGCGACGCAGTGTGTGCGAGCTATGCGCGTCGCGGTAGTTGGGACTTAGAGCGATTACATGGTGATGCTAGGGGTGCGATACGCATTTGACTTGTGATCGCTTCGGGACCCCCGACATGGCTCCTTTAACTCGTCCACATTGCTTCGTTTGCGACATGAGGAGGTGCGAAATTCTGACGTAAGGGCACACACGCATCGCTTCGTTTGCGACATGCCGAGGTGCGAAATCCTGACATAAGGCACACACCCCGGAAAGGATTGCACGGTGGAGATAGCACTATCTGTGCTAATGTCATACGTGGTACCCAAATCAAAGCCGCAATGCCGTCTTACTTCGTTTCGCGCCAGCTTGTATTTTGGAGGCAAAGCATTCGTAATCGGCTTGAAAACTGGCAAGAGGTCATCAACAAAACAGACGGATACACATTTTATCGTGCACTTTTATGCACTGTAACAGCTTCCTTTTAAATAAAAAATGACGAAACTTTTCGCCCACACCGAAAATTGAGACAGACTGCACTTTACCTGACTAGACAGCAGTGTAGTTAGTTGAAGTGAAAATAAGTCAGCATTTACTTCGAAAAAAACAAAAGTTTCATTGTAAATGTTGTGTGTCATTTCAGAAACCAACGGCAACAGCACAATCACCAAAGGTTTGACACGAAAATTTTTAAATGTATAATCTAACCACTTCGGTTAGAGCCCAGCACTGCGTGCATCACACGTGGAATCATTTGCACATGCCGATACCGGCTAGTTAATATCAGTGAAGTTTAAATTGCATAGTTCTGAAGCGGATGGTACTGTGCGCTTCACCTTAGGAACTCTTAGCAGACAGCTTCTGTATAGATAAGACGAGAAGTTTTGAATGACCGATTTTTCAATTACTAATGCTCTTCTAATCAATAAGAATGCTCCCATCTAACAGAGAGTGGTAGGTGTTTATAGCAGTTCCATCTTGACTAGCTCACACTACTGATCACTTTGCAGAAACCCCATTGATATCGCTTGGTTAGGATCGACTTTCACACCGTATTACGTATTACGCACGTTATATGTACTGTACGATAGGCAGACTGGTCAAACTAAAACAGTCTTGTAGCGTGAAAATATAATATCACGTAAAAACGGGGTCTTGGCACCCTATGCGAAAGATATTCGGTTGGTCCATAAGTCCCAAACAAGATTTACCAATCTCCTTCCTTCAATTTTTTTAAAATTTCGTCCTCATTCATTGGACTACACTATGTACAACATGTTGTCAACTTATTGGAGGCTCTCTGATCCCCTTCTCATGGAACTCCACAGACTCCTAGCCGAAATTGGATGTCGCATTTGAAATCACTACCTTGCCATTTCTTATCCAGAGAGAGAGAGCCGGGTAGCATATTACGCTGAGGTCCGTTAGCGAAACTTCAAGGTTAAACGGTGAATAAGGAAGAATTGCTTTGTCAAGCATTACCGTGCACAGAATGAACCTTCCTACCTTTTTCCCTTGAGCTGAGTGACTGAAAACTGTTTGCATTGAATTTCCGCTTCGATACTAGCATCAGAAAATTGAAAAAATCAGTAAACGCCTTCCCTCGTTATCTGTCTACGAGTCAAGGAGCCGTTTCTTTGGATAAGCCTGGGCATTGGTTCTTGGAATGCATGGATTCTACAAACAGAGGATCTGCCGTCTAGTTCTTGCTTAACATATAATACCTACCCTCCGCCGACAGTCACTGCTATGTATGGGTTATGGTTATTGATGAAATTGAGGTACCTTTGTGAGTAATATCTCGTATCAAAATAGGGGCTGTGTCTAAGTTGTAGTTGCCTAACTAAAGGAAGTAAGACGCACATGTATCACAAGTATCCCCAGTATCCATGTCCTCAGGTACTTGGGATTGGTGCATGGGACAAAATTAGGCTACGCCTCAGTTGACGGTCGATCCATTCTCAAATTAAACTGATCCCTTAGCTGTGGAAATCAAACCCCACAGTCTCTTATCTTCGTGACATCGGGAACATGTCTCAGTGATGTCGTCTCGCAGCATTGGACATGCCCTGTCGAACGACAGCTCCACAGCGAATGTTACTGGGTTGTCAATGTATGTATAATCTGTGGAATGAAGAACCATATTCGAATGAACTGTGCCAGTGCTGCGCTATCAGCTGAGTTGTAATGCAGCCTCGAGATCCCTCCAGTGATCTTTATGGTAATAAATGTTAAGAGGTGCGGAACTTATAGACCAACCTTATAAAAACGTAATGAGTCACGTAAATTCAAAGTCATACTGGACACTCTGTAAAGCAATCGCGCATGGGAATCCCGTGATTTTTATATCTTTCGAAATCAAAATACTTCAATAAATGAACAGATATACAAAAGGAATCGAAAAAAAGTTATTTTTTCCAGGGCAATAATCAACTGAAGTTCTTTGATTTTTCGTGTGAAATTTCACAGGTGGTCCATAGTGAGCTTAGAAGAGAACACAAATTCTAGTTAACGATTCCTTTAGCGTATTATGGAACCTTTGATATACACGCAAGTGGTAAAGTATCACGCGGCGACACATTGCCTCATTGTAGAGAGAACTGCAAAATACGTTATAATCGGTTGTTCTTGGCTACTTTGCATGACCGTTCCTACACCATTTCAGGCACAACCAACTCAACGATCCTTGTTAGAACTAAAAAAGGTAAGAGCTGCTACATTCCGCATGTATCCCCTTTCTTGTACATGAATTTAATGGCCAACTGGCAGTGGTCTCGTCTTTGGCGCAATGGTTGCTGCACTTTGGCTCCTCCCTTTGGAAAGGAATATGCTCTCTAACAGGAACGTCAGGGATTAAACCAAGGCAACCGTTGATTCGCGTTTGGCTGTGACACAATCGATGCGAACTGACGAAGCCATACGCCTGCAGTTCATTGCTTCATTCACCGCCTACCAGTAGCTGGTAATAGCCGACTTACCTTCTTGTGGCAGTACATTCTTGAGTAACTGTGCGTACCGTGGCAACCTTGTCAGGTGCAGGCAGCACCTGACAAGGTTGCCACGGTACGCATATGGATGCTACAGTAGCTCGAACGCAAAAGCCACAAGCAAATTTAGCGTGGATGTGTGTGATCATTTGCCGCAGTCGTTAGGAATTCCGCTTGAGACGCAATGCGCTGAAATTGGATTCTACGGTATCAGCCCAGTGCGTCTTATGCGGAATGTCAAACGACTGCGGCAAGTCGTACTGACGGCGTCGAGAGTGCGACGTCGTAAAGCGAAAATTCGACTAATCGCTACACACCCTATGTCATCAGTAAGGCCACTGTCAGACCTTGCGATTTTGTTTTTTTTTGCGATTTTTCGGCGTCGCATTTTCGCACGCGATACCAGGACCTGGAGATCGTGCAATGCATCGTGCAATGCCGCAACTTTGCGTGCGGAGCCGTTACACCACAACATAGCAAAGCGCAAAATCACGAAATCTGACGGCGGCCCAACCCCTTCTTTCTAGTCTTTCCAAATTCAGAGCGCTGATGTAAAATCCATGGTATTCAGATTTGACCGTCTTTTCCACCCTAGCAAGCTTCATTGACTCGAAATAAAATAATGGTAAACAAAAAATGAGTTTTTCTGTTACCCATTTATTTATGTTCTATTAGCGTATTGAGGGCCACATGCAAAGTTTGACGTGGGAAAGTGATGATCCGGCTAAGATACGTCTCCTCAAAGTGGTGGGCGAAGGACGAAGCCTCAGAATGAATGCCCGCCCCGTCGTCCTCCGCCGTCGAAGACAAAGAGCAAGACTGTTTACGTAATTTTGTGCTCCCACATGCGTCTCCGACCACGGCGGATGGCGGGGCGGGTACTTGCTCTGAGGTCCCGTCCCCTTGGCCATCACTTTACCTGTATCTTAACCAATTCCCACTTTTTCACGTGTAACTTTGCCCGACCTTCTTTAAGCAAATACATCGTAAAAATATGGGCGACAGAGAACCTCATTTGTCCTCCCATCTCATAAGGTTTCAAATCAATAGCAGAACCTTACAGAAACCTGCAGTATAAAATAAGTGATTCTCTTGAAACTCTCTCTATAGCTAATCTTGCTTTTCAGAAAGAATCACAAAGGAAAGGAAGTACGGAAAGGAAATCCGCATGGCAAATGATTGTAAGTATACAAATTTCAGGATGCCCTTATACTGAGTGGATTAGATGTGATAGAAATGGATTGAATTGTGAAATGAGCGAAAAGGCCTGTAACTCGTGGGAGATGGGATGGGTCCTATTTTCAGAGCTCCTTTTTTTTATGTTCCTTGATTTGGAGGTATTATTATTCCACAGATATCAAATCCCCCTCCCACTCTACTAAGATTGACCCCCTTCACCTCTAATGATTCCACCAAAATGCGCTTCGCCTTCAAACCTTACTGCTGTGTGGACACGAAGAAGCAAGATACGGGCTTGGTTCCAAAAGCCGAGGGACGCTCGATTCTATCGTGACCCAGATCGGGATGCCGGCAGTGCGCCGCGTGCGCCGTACTGCGCGGCAGGTAACGCGTCGAGTCACTTTTAGACGAGGATTAACTTGTACATCTTTTAACAGTTTCAAGAGATATCACAAATTTCATAAAAAAAATGGAGAAAATGAAAAGAAAAAGAGTTTCAATAATGACTTGACTGAAAGAAGCGACATAACGCTTCAGCTATTGTTGATAGATGTTGTAAGTAGAAGGTCAAAAGTTACTTCACGTATTTTACCGCCTGTACTAATTGGTGAAACATCTCATATGTAACAAGTGGCACGGAATAAGTTTATTCACTTTTCATTTTCACTTTCTTCTAATTCTAGCCGGGCTTCGACTGAATTCATACCACCCTTCATCAACATAAAAAGCATCGGCCATTACCTGCTGCAAAGGGACGCTCGATTCTTTCGTGACCCGGCAGCCAGCGTCGCGCAGTGCGCCGCACGCGGCATCCCGATCTGGATCACGATACAATCGATATACACCCCAAAAGCCTAGTGCACCTCGCAGGACATTTCCCTTTCCTTTTTGATACTATTGCATTTCTTCGCTTTTTCAATATTCTAAATAAAGCGTAGCTCGAAAAATGTGGTCAATAACAACAGATTTAGTCTCCCGAACTGAAGCGATTGTCTCGTCTATCCCCGCGAGTGTGGAATGCACGTACCTGAAAATGGAAAATTGAAAGGGTTTTCTGAATAATGTTTGCTTAAAATGCAACGGGAGGGGTAATAAGAAAGTGAGAACTGTGAATACATGCTCTTTGAACAATGCTTTCATTTCAGAAGGGAAACTCGCATTGAAAAAGCTAGTAGGGGTCTTATCAGAATCCCGCTGCACGGCGCGTTGCACTGCCGTTCATCCGTCAAAGGAGATGCCGGCGAGCGGGACATCGTTCGTGGCCGGCTGATTTAAGCCCCTCGCCCGTCTGCGATCTACCGCGGCTAGTGATGCAGAGGGAGGCAAAAGAAAGGGGTTTCGGGTTCCTATTTCTCAGATTTTCATCTTCTTATTTCGTTCAATTGTATCTCTAATGCTACAATGCTTAGCACATCTACTTTTGTACTCCACAATCTGCCAAATTTATCCCTTCCAGTGTCTCTAAAGTCAGAGATAGGCGCACTGACTTGTACGCCGTCTGGTCCCCACAAATCACTGTTTGGATCAAATCGCAATCACCAGCCGCCACCGCTCTGACTGGACTAGAATAGGGCGACGCATCCCATAAAAGGATGGAATATTGCCAGAAATTTTCTCCTCTATCCATATTATTTTTGATTATTCCTTTTGCAGAGAACGGCTCTGGATAAGCGTCCGGAAGGGCACATTGTTGGAAAGGTACCCATTTCTTTGGTACATTTGTCATTTTGTCGAAATATAAAACGAGACGTGTGAAGCAGAACGGCACAGCCATACGTGAGCGCGACTTGCATGTTTACCGAAGGGCGGGCTGGATCAGTAAGATGTCGAAAACGTGCTCAGCGTGTAATCATGCGACTTCTGGGCTCATTTCGCTTTGAAATTCACATATCGCTTGATCACATGCTCGAATTATCACCTATGTACCCATCGCATCGTTTTGAGAAGGCTTCTTCGTAAACTAAAGAAACTTCACAAAGTCAAGACTTCTAGACGAAGTAGAGAGGAAAGGATGTATGAGGAGGAGGTACCACAGAGTACCGCCTGAAAATTTCGTGCAAAAAAGCTGCGGATGGATCGTATTGCTCAGCGATACCGGAAACTGAACTAGCTGTGGCACCTTCTACACTACGCTGTCTGAGTCAAAACTTCCTATTGTCCAAAGCGAAGCGGCACGCAGAAAAGTAGCATAGCCTTTTCTCCCTTGGGAAATACGCCATATGATCAGGGCACTTCCAGGTGTTGAGGAAAATAACCGCTTCAGCCCCTCCCTCCCCACCTTTCTACGGCGATATTTCTAGTGTTCTATGCTCCAAAAACAATTTTTGAATTTGCGTCTGTCTCTGGAAAACACTGGATGCTTCACTACTTTGAATGAGGCGACAAAACTCTCATTTCAGGATGACAAAGTGGTGGAATCTCCTTTATGTGAGGTAAGTGATGTTGAAGATGTTCTACATTGTTAAAGCCGCGTTCATACTATGCGATGCCTGTGGCACGGTGTGGTTGCGTGTCTCTGCATCTCCGCCTGTGCCACCCTGTCTCGTTCCCTACGTCATCTCTGCATCTCTCCCTGTCACTCTGCCTCGTTTCCTTTGAACACATTCACGCCCTGCTGGCGCTGAGCATGAACGCGGCTCGAAAGCGCATTGTGCAGCGGTAGGGAACTTATTGTCCCTGGTGAAACCAACATTAGAGAATTGGTGTACTCTCTTGTCAAGAGCATTTGGCCCAAAACTCCTCATACCAGCTCTGTCATGCCAACTGCACCCACGCCTCACTTTCAGCGACCGTGAAGGATCCCTTAATATGAGACTTCCATGAAAAAAGGGAATAATTCAGAAAACTCTGTCTCAGAGCATACATGGAACTATTTGCACCCTCAGATCCAGACCCTCAGTTTCTGCATTTGCTACCCATGGTGTAGTATTCAATACTAAGGTAGGGAAAGCAAAAATAATTTGGTCCATTACGTCACTAAGGTTCCAGTGCGTGTGAACTTGTCCAAAAGTTGTTCTCCTGCTGATTCCAGTGAATATCCTTTTTCAGCATACACAATCCATCACCTCGAGTCAAGAGAGATGTACCATAAAGGTGAGATAAATGCTGAATCATGGTTCAAAGAAAAGATGTTAACCACATAAAAACTAGGGATCTAGGAAGCCTAGCTGCGTTGAAACTCACCGCGAAAGGCGCGCCTCTGAGCTGTGGCAGAGGCGGCATTTTAGCTCCAGCCTCATTTCTTGGCTCGGTCCGCCTCCTAGCGAAGAGCACCCCTTGGCTGGGGTGGGAGTGGAAGGTATCGAGGCGCGCTCTCTCAGGTTAGCTTGAAGCTCACTACAGAAAAAAGGTGCTTCCTTATATCCAAACATCCCTTCGTCTCTACGACTTGGCAACACGCCAGTGGAAAACTCGTCCGGACTATCCGCCTCTTCACGGAAAGGCCGTCCACGTCGGTACCAAAGTGGAAAGGGGTCTTATTTCTCGGGTTTATAAACATTTCCATCCATTTTTTCACTATCCTATTACTAGGCATCTCGACTTCCTATTCTCTACTTTTTTCACTTTTCGTCCAGATTTCCCCTATCACTGACCTTAAAACGAGGAGGAGAAAGAGGAGATTTTCTCGCGCTGTTAGGATAACCCTACAAATGAACCAGTAAGTCCCCACATCATTCTCATTAGTTGATGGTGACGTTGCGACGCGCGGCGCCACATGTGGCGCTAATTTTCTGCTCTAATGGCAAACATCCATCATCTATGTACTACCTGCTACCATAATTTCAATGGACCGTTTTTTAGAGACGCAAGCAGGTAGATCGTTGAAAAATTTTCTTCCCAGATGTGATTCCACAAGGGAATCCTCGTCCATGCTTGTAGATTACCAACATAGGATGATCGCCATATCAGGATGGTTTATCGTGATCATTATTTTGTTAGAAATTTATCTTCGTACTGAGAAAGAATGTTAATGGGACTTGAGTGATAATTAAAATCTTGCATAAAGACAAGGTTTCGTGCATAAGTGAATTATGCATATCTGAAGTACCTACATTGTGGTCAGCCACTTCGCATGCATTTACGGCACCCGTACATTATAACTGACGCGTAAGGTTGACTAAGGAGTGGGTTGTTGTGATTATGGTATACCATTCTGGCATTCTGAACCTATAGTTTCTGCGACTACTGAATTGCAACACCACGGACGCTTTCACTAAAAAGCCTGCAACCTCGCATGTATTCACGGGAATCCAACTGGTGAATGTAGCTTATATAAACTTTTATTTCATCGGTTCTAGCACGCTACTCCCGCAGCGAACGAGATCACCGCACCTGAATCAGGAGAAGCAAAGTGATAAACGAAGTGGAAATAGAGCAAATGCAATCCATTTGATGAGCTTTTATGATAGAAACTCAAAATTCAGCTTAAATAGATTCCTATGACTCAAATCTGTAATGATCAATAGTGTCGTGCTGTTTGATGGTTAAAGATTTGGCAAAAAATGTCTGAACTGAAAATTGTTAATAAACCTTATATTGCCGGTTATTGAAGGCGCCCACGTTTCGAAGTCAAGAACAAACCTTTCAGCGGAGTAACACTGAAACTTCTAAAGTGCACGTCAAGCTAAAGGCAATAAGCACGCTAATGGTCAGCGCTCGAAATTCCAAAGAAGCGCTGAGAGGTGCTACAATGAAATAACAAAACGAAAAGGTTACCGGAAATCCGAGAGATGATCTCTTTGTTTTCGTTGATTTTGCCTTTGCACAAGTTTTCCGAGGTGTCAAAATATTGCTGTATCGATCTAGATAACCGATGAACCTGTAAAGCCGTCACATTCACTTTCGAATGCATTGTGCTAGCAAACGGTTGCAACCCTCAATGAGCCGCTAGTTTGAGCCATTGGCGCACAACATCTGTCCTTTACACCCGCTCCCTAAAATGTCCTACCGTCACTCCTCGTAGCGAGAAGTGGGGAGAGTTCCAGCGCTCACGGTGATAATGAGAGGCCAAGAATGCGTGCTGCAGAGTTCCTTAAGAAAAACATCAAATGAAGAATGAAGCGAGAGGTGCTGTGGTAATTAGGTGGGTGATCAGTGCGCCCTTAACACCGCATTTTGAGACTGCATCACGGCCTCAATGAGTTTTGGTGGTTCATCCTTCTGCTGTAATCTTGCCGATACCATTCGTTTCCAAATCTATTCACATATCATCAATACGATACATCACAATTTTACAAACGCTACAACCGATATATTTTCCTAAGGGGCACGGTTTCCATATTTTCCTCAGATTTCCCACTCGTTTCCCTTTCACCTTCCTGCTCTCATACGTGGGTCCGCCGATACCGGACGCCAGGTACCGCATCGCCTTATCTCTACCGCCAAGTTACGGTAGCTGTTACTGGGCGACCCAATGGGGTCGCTTTTCCGCTGATTAGCGGAGAGCCCACCGCTCTCAGCTCCGCGAGAGATGAAGCCTATCCGGCTCCGCCTTTTATTTATATCCTCCGCACGGGAGGGCATTTAGCTGAGTCATCGTGAACTAGGATTCACGACACTCCCGAGGCCAAAAGATTGAGATACAACGATTAAGACCGAGAGAAGACACACCTATTGCGGCTTGCATCCTCCCCACGAGAGCTCTGTTGCATTACTATTACTCTTCTGTTTTCATAAGTTTCCTGCTAAGTGCCCTCGACAATGTAACTAATCAATATGAATAACACATGCATATATGTAAACAGTATCAATGTCAATGTCACAAATATACACCGCAAAACGTTGTATGGTCTTCAGACACTGTTGTCGGTGACTTGGAGGATCCGTGGCGGACGTTGCTCGAAACGTGGGAGTTCGCGTGTTTAGGAGACGATGGCATCTTTCCCTTGAAATCGTCGGTAGATCGCCGTCTATTTGTTTTCGAGGCTGTGATTACTAGTTTTTATTGCTAGGTTTCTCTTCAGTTGTGTAAACGCATGTTTGTCCCACCGTTTATTGGCTAACGTCTACAATCTCAGCAAGGCATTACCGTTACCCAAATACAATGTAAAGCAACAATTATCAACAATCTGATGTATTGCACATCTCTATTTCTAATTTCCCATGAAACTCCTGTATTATAATTGATTTCGTTGCCAGAAATAATTGCAAGTCTTTTAAAGTTGCTGGGAATTGCCAGGGAGCCCGATACTCCTCGGCTTCTTCCAACAGGCCTACAAGGCCGTTCAAGTTCCTAGTTAACTTTTGTTTTATCGCTTTCAAGCTTACGCCCGAATACTGGGAGGACATAGCGCTCGCTCGACGATACGAACCAAGAATAAGCGCCCAACGGATCGACTCCACATTTATACTCATGATCGTGTTGTAATATTACAATATGTTGCGATGCTCGCTTTTTTGTTTTCCCTGTGTTATATGATGTCTTTCATGTAAACATTTGATGATAACATGGAAGATAAGCTGTAATGAATCATCATGGAATTTCCAATGTAGTGAGAATCCCTATTTAAAAATTTTATCTCGAAAGTACAGGGGCTGCATGTCTTTTGTCTACAAAGTATTTCTATGAGCAGATTTTCTACCAAAAATTTATTTTTTCACTTTACATGGTCACAGATCACGAGACAGCAGCTTACAAGACAGATTACATTACACAATCATATAGAACATAGAAAACTTATGTGGTTTTTGAATAAAGTACGGTGCAACCACGAAAAAGCGATTGCCAAGAAGGATATGAGAAGTTACACGACAGAGTGAATTAGCACAAAATCCCACATTTGCGAGAACTTCTCAATTACTGCGGAACTTTGTAAGGACAAAACGCCGTGTGATGCGTAAGCATCTCTACGCGGCGTCCTGCTCCCCTACAGTAAAAGCAGGTTGCCTTTGTAGGACACGAGTTCATGGGGTGGTCTGCCGGGTACAAGCATCTTTCACATTTTCCATTCTTTCTTATCTGTGCACGCCGGGCCGAAATGGTGGTGAATACTTGGCACACAGATGCCCAATGATGCATGTTACAAAACATGCAGTTTTTGGTGGGTATAATCGTCGTGATACTTGTGGCTGACGATGTTGTCGGTCTGTCACCATCTGCCGGTGGTGCCAGTTTCTCCAATTGAGCTTCCAGAATTCTCCAGGTTCTCTCTTCTTGAAACCTCGGCATGATGTTTACATTATTCGTGTAATGATTTGCCGAACGAGGTTGTTAGGTGGATCAGTTTATTTAAGGCCTGACGATTCGACCTTTTCGTCGTCTTCAGAGGCCTAAAAAGTGGATCGAAGTTTGCTGACTTTTAACCTACCCGATCAAGCGCCAAAAACCCCTAGCATTTCGGACTTACCCACTCAATCCATTACTTCCTCATATTCCGACATGGGATCTGTAGTTGCTGGAGTGCTTGAAGTAGCTTTCCTGTTCTTGCTTGCCGGTTGGAGAGTCAGCACTCTGTCAAGTTTTCCTTCCAATCGTTCCATCTTTTATTCCATGTCTTGACTCTTCGGAATGAGGTAGTCGAGTTTGCATGCCACGATTGTCGTACGGAAAATACAGCTGCATTTCCGGATTCTGTTCCTCAGGATCTACGGGAAACGGATGATCCGCAGAGCCCTTCTCGTTCATTCTGAAAGATTATGAAATAAAGCAGATTGTCTAGAAGTTTCAGAATTTTAAGGTTGCAAGACATGAATGAGAATGAAAAGGAAAAGAAGATGGAGTATCCTCCGCTTGTGTCGCGGAGGCAGAATGAAGACATCTGAGGCTGTCTTTTAGATGGTCTCGGAGATTGAACGCTCGGTTTGTGTAATGCCAAGTTGAGGCTTGATGTCTTTGTCTCATGGCGTTTACTGTACGCCGAGAGATGGATCTTCGATAAGGACGCTGCGTGTCCCTGTTTGCAGCGGTGAAGAGTTTTTGACACCACATTTGCAACCGAACTGGAGGATCCAGTAATTAAGTAGAATTCCCTTTCATTTACACTGTAGTGAAAGTAGGGTGATTATCTGATAGTTTCTCTGTTGATACCTGTGTAGTTTCCCTTTGCCAAGTATCAAAACGTGAATGAAATCGCCGTGTTCACATGTTGTCTTTTGTTCGTCTGGTGTCTCCTTGTTCGGCGCAGTGTCTTGCCGCTGCGCTGGCTGACCTTAGGGCCGGTCAGAAATGGTATTTTCTTATTTTTCTCTTGTTATGCTCATTTCTGTTGATATCTGCCATAATATTTCGATTTCCCTATGGTATCAGACTAGAATGGCTCCCCGTTTCCTTCGATATCCATTTCGTGTTTCTTTAAAGGGAGTACACCGTCTTTTGCGTGGTCTTTGTGCCGACTGCACTTGCGTTGCAATATGTCAGCGACTAGTTAGTCATAATTGCATTTTTGCACAGCGTCTGCGTTGGGTGCATAGACAGTTAATTAGGGACGTGCCAATCGTTACTCGGAGTATTAGTTTCCCTTAGGGATAATTCAGAGACTATCCCTACTAATACGAGCGGGGTTTCGATTCTATACCACTCTTCCATTGTTTATGAATGAATATTACTATTTTCATAGCTCTAGAGCTTCTATAGCTGCCGCTCTTGCGGGCTACTTTCCAGGCTGCCGAAGCAATTGCAGAAGACTGGTTTATGGTCTCTGCCCACAACAAATTCTGACTATTTCTTATGGTCGAGCGAGGGTATCACGTCAATTTTTGGGATCCCTTATGTGCTTCCATTTTCCCATCTTGTCTTCAGGAGGCATTTCGATTTCTAATCATTTCTTGGTTCTTTGACATGTAGATTACTGCCGAATTTCGAAAGACAAGATGGAGTGACAGCCTGGCATGCGATGAATTTCCTTATCATCGCAACTTATCTTCCTCGCTCTTTGTGGGGAGTTTTCCGTCTCCTCTCTCTTTTTCTTCGTAGGAATTGATCTCCCTGACCTGCCACCTCAAGGAGATTTTCCTAACATTCCGGAATTTGAGTGAGAAATTGAGCCTTACTCATGGAATTCCTGTTGTGCGCACTTGTACTCCGGCCTCAATTTCCCGGTTTTCTTCGAGTTCTCCTTCTCCAGGTTAGTCTTACGGACTACCGACCGGGTTTCCACTGAAGTCTTCCTTCTCCTCATATAGTTTGTGCCTAGGTCTTTTTTCTGGCGCCTTGAGACTATGTTGCTCAGCGTACGGAGGAAATGAGTGATATTACCTAAGATAGTACTTGAAATCATTAAAAAATATACCAAAAACTAAAAAAGGAAAACTGTTATAAAACGATAATCGAAAAACGGGTGTAATTAATCTGGTATGTCAAAGTGGCCACCAATGACTTACCTCTACGCGTCCTTTGATTTCGCTTCTTGCGTCGATTGCCGTTTCGGAGCTGAGTTCTTCTTCGAAAGGTCGCTTTCCAAGTGATTTCTCGGCGGTGAGTAGGTCAGAGCAGGGCATAGAGAATAACCAGAAACGAATAATCCGCGTCGTTGAATTCTCTTCCCCATGGAATTTGAGTTTGATTGCTAGAACTGATTTTTCTGAGGATTTCGAAGTTTTCAGACAGTTGTTACTTTTCTAATTTTGACCGATGCACCATTTTGAGACTGCATCACGGCCTCAATGAGTTTTGGTGGTTCATCCTTCTGCTGTACTCTTGCTGATACCATTTATTTTCAAATCTATTCACATATCATCAATACGATACATCACAATTTTACAAACACTACAACCGATATATTTTCCTGAGAGGCACGGTTTCCATATGTTCCTCAGATTTCCCACTCGTTTCCCTTTCACCTTCCTGCTCTCATACAAGGGTCCGCCGATATCGGACGCCAGGTACCGCATCGCCTTATCTCTACCGCCAAGTTACGGTAGCTGTTACTGGGAGACCCAATAGGGTCGCTTTTCCGCTGATTACCGGAGAGGCCACCGCTCTCAGCTCCGCGATCTCCGAGATGAAGCCTATCCCCGGCTCCGCCTCTTATTTATATCCTCCGCACGGGAGGGCGTTTAGCTGAGTCATCGTGAACTAGGATTCACGACACCGCACACAGAAATATAGGGTGCAACACAGTCATCCGAAGATGTCATCTGCCCTAAGGAAAGGAGTTGTTGTGCGATCACAGGGAATTATGGGTTTGCAGCCCAGCCTCCGAAAGACGTTCTTTTGAACTATCCTTTCAACTCTAACCAGGTAATAAGGCTGCGTCCATACCCAACTAAATGAGATTTTTGGATTTCTAGCGTCGAACAAAAGATGCGTATTGATTGAAAAGATGGAAATATTTGCAGATATACGACTTGGGATTTTCGGATACTTCGCATCAAGAATAAAATCGATAGCGCGATTGGAGATTTTCGGCCGATCACAATCCGCGATTTGGGATTTTTAGAGATTTTGCGGAGCCTCTCCACCTAACCACGATTTGGAATATTCGCCATAATGCATATAGACTGATATGTTGTACGTGGCATCAACGAAAACTTCTATTCAAGGATACTTCGAGACGCTGATACGCTGATAGACTAATATCCCGATTCGCCGAAAATCTCATTCATTTGGGTATGAACGCAGCCTAAGTAGTGCGAAAAGCGAAAATAAACATTTCAGGTACGATCATTTAAAGCGAGTAAGAAGTTATCACAAAGTTCGCTCATATCAACGCCTCATTTCTAGTTTACCACATGTTTCGAATAGTCGTTTTTGTTTTGCAGCTTACCATAGCGACTGAAGCAATCGAATGTTTCGTGTGAGTTCTGCAGAATCAAGACCGGGCTGATTTTCTGAAGAATGTTACTTATTGTTAGTGGACAGCTAAAAGTTAAGTAGTGTCGCAGTGAAAAATATGGATTTCCAAGTAATCGGATCTCGAGTACCAGTGGAGGACCACTCGCCAATCATTATTGTCAGTGGATGTATGATGCTACCGCAGTAGGAGGGGGCATCCCATCATGAACATTATTTCAACCTAAACCTGGTAGAGAAGTACATACTTTCTTTATGTACGAAGGCTCTGGGAACATATACGCCTGAGTGTGCAGCTCATTGCAATAGCACCTGATAGATCATTAAATTATAAGACGTATGTCACCATAAATATGCTGTGTCTTGCTGTATTTTGCGTATTTTGATCTGGGTGCTATCGCAATGAGGGGGAGGCATCCTAAAAAATTTGCACATCTAAGCATCTTGGAGAGATATTTGAGGAGTCAACCTACACATTCAAGCGCATATTTCTACCTAAGCCTTAGTGGAGGAAAGAAGGGACTCCTTCCCCCTTCTAGGCTTAGGTAAAAATAATGTCCATAGTGGGACCCCCCATTGCGATAGCACCGGATGTGTTTTCTGACGCACCCCACAACTGACGCATTGCTTGGTCCACGCGTATTATATCATGTAGGGTTATATTATGCAACGCGACATGCGTTCTTGGAGACAAGTTGCTGCGGTGATGTTGTGGCTGTGAGCGTGCTTTTCCTGTTTCGCTATATTTGAAGCTTTAAACGATAATTATAAGTGTTGTACCTTGGGTAAATAATAGTCCGATATACAGGGGTTTCCAAAAAAATGTTTTCTTCCTGAACTTCCAACGCCACATAAGTTGAACTTCAGCAAATTCACACGAGGTATTTCCATTCCCACATGCAAGAGCACATATCATACTATCATTAAGCTCCATAACAGCCTTCTGCACGAGCGGGATTTAGAGCTTCTTCTGCGTGAACATCATGTTTCACCTCAACTCGGCGAAATCCGAGTTTACAACCTTGCTGAGATCCGTTACCTCTGGGTACCTGGAGGGATTCTTTGGGTGTTGTCCTTGAACATCCTCTTTCTTTGGGTTCATAATGCCCTTCGTGTTCAAGAACCAGAACGTGCCATTGCCAATGATCCTACTGGGCTTGAGTCATGAAATATGGTCCTTCGGATCATAGCAGCGTTGTCAAAGCGAGAGCTGTGTGACATCTGTGAACCGATGGGCAGGGTCAAGCGTCCAGTTGAGGAAAATTTTCGAAAAATACGACCCCCCCCGAAAGGGGGTCCCAATACGAACCCCCTTTTTCCAGGTTCCACTTCTTCTGTGGTTTCTACCAAGCCAGTGCGATCCATCACGGAAACAAGAGCTTAAAAAACACTAAGACCAAACCAAACTCCTGACAAGAAAGAGAAATAAGAACCCAGCAAAACGCAGTAGTCATGTTCCAAAACAAAATCGACAGGAATAGTGAGGTAAACAGAAAAGGAATATAACACTCACTATACATGGCAAAACTTTGAGTATGTTTCCCAGACATAAAGGAGGATTATGAAAAGGAAAATCCAATGCATTCAAAGTTATGGATCAGACAGTATACTTGCGAAAAGTGCTTGCCATTTGAACATGCCTGATGCCAAGAGGACCGTCAGAATGAGGTGATATCAAAGTATAAGTGTTTTCTGTAGTCAGCAGAAAAAGTTCAACCAACTGCAAAAGTGGGTCTCCAACGGAGACCCGAACCATAGCCTTCAGCCTATTGAGCGAGACACTTACCCCTCCGCCAAGCGACCTGCTGACAATCTACTGTCAGCAGTGGTGTATTTGAGCCGACTTTCGTCGAAAAACGGCCTCTCAAAAACACTTCTCACAGAATCGTTCCGCGAATTTGTAATGCAGATTCGAGATCAGCGTCCGAAAATGCATCGACCATATGTGTCCCATTCCGAATGGCCACTTCGACCTCGGGTCCTTCCCTTGTAAATTTGGACACATTTGAATACTTCGAACTTTACCTAGAGCCCATCTTTCAAACATCTGTGAACTGTTTTCCTAATGACTCCCTCAGACCTATCTATTGGCCGCTTCCCTTCCCCAATTGTTGCGTAGTTCTCGATATGGGTTTCCAGTTGAGGATTAGTTGAGGAAAATTTCGAAGTGTTTCGCGGAAATATCCATAACTTCCTTCAAACTTAACCATATGAGTTCGTTTTGGTGAAGCTGAGCCTGCTAGGTTGTCGCTTTCGAATGGCCACCTGAACTAAGCCACATCTTCAAAACGAAGGAAGTTATTTTGAGGGAAGCCAGTTGAGGATTAGTTGAGGAAAATTTTGAGGTGTTTAACGGAAATGGCCATAACTTCCTTCAAACTTAACCATATGAGTTCGTTTCGGTGAAGCTGGGTCTGCTAGGTTGTCGCTTTCGAATGAGTGCCTGAACTACGTCACATCTTCAAAACGAAGCAAGAAAAATTCAGAAAAGCCAGTTGAGGAAAGCGTTTTTTCGTCGAATTTACGAGATCTTCCCCACGAATCTTCCCAAAAATCGATTCATTGTTACTGAAATTTTTCCAGTATGCATCCTTCGCTCTCGGAGGCCTAGTGGGAAGGCGAGAAGCGTCGGTCAGTTTCTCTGTGGGATGCGCCATGCATGAGGATTTCATCCGCATTCTCATTGAATAGAAACGTTTTGGCGGTCCGCATAGTGGCCGCTAACACTAGATTACTAATTGCGATCGTAGTGAGATACGAAATAAGTCCATGTCATCTAATTTTTCGTTTTCATCCCATTGTTTCTGGAGTGTCCAATCACGGTGGTACCCGTTTATAGATATCGCTTTCCACGGTTAATCGGTGAATTTCGGAGGTGTCTCTGTACGTGGTTTCGGTGTCAGCGGGCCAACAAAAGGGCTATTGGCGTTCACCGGTTTCGTTGCGGATCGCGCCATGCATAAGCTTCCACGATGATTAAGTTAATCTAGTTTGGGTTCGAACCCAATTAGTCAGTTTTATCATTTTTCCCTTACACTTTACACCCCCAGCCTGAGAAATTCTGTTCATCACTGCTAACCTCAACAATTACGACCCCCCCTCCTAGCGGACCAAATACGACCCCCCCCCCCTGTTGAGGATTCCTCAACGGAGGCTTGACCCTGCCGATGGGCCAGTCCTCAGAAAGCTTCCCACGAGAGATCTCCCAAGGATGCTGGCTCTGCTCTTTTAGCCGGGCCTTGATGCCGAAAGTGCTCTGAGTCAGAACATGCTGGCTAAGGCTTCATATTGTTGTGACGGTGAAAGTAGTTAGCCACAGCTTGTCCCTGCTTTGAGAGGAACAATCTAGAAATTTTGCTCTGATACTTTCGTCTCTTTCATTACCCTCTGTTTTGTATTCTTAGTGGAGTGAGCTGCAAACAAAATTACTTTTTTTGGCACCCCTTGTAGAATAGTCGGCTGCAAAAAAGTACCTCAACGTGAAGTACGTCCTAGAAATTTCGCGTATTCAGAGGTGTTAGAGATGAATTCGACAAATGGCACACCTCACTTCATAAGGAAGATTGCGGCATGGATAACATATGTTATGCAGAGGTGAGAGTTCATTCGGATATTGTTTTTATTGTATTCAATCCTCCATTAAATCCAAGGAACGTTAACAATTGAAGCCCTTCCTCCTATAGACGAGGCACCGCCTTCATTCTTTGGTCTTGGACGAGATACCCTAGAATGGTGCATAGGCTTCCGAACCCCGAGCGGAGGCGCAGGACACTTGAAATTAGTCAGGACACCAAAGCTAGCGAAGTAGGGTGAGTACGGAATAGAGTGGCTCACTCAATTCCTCAACACCGTGGCCGCTGAAGGAAGGATCCCAGATGGGTGGGGGACTAATACGATCGACCCCATCTTCAAACAGAATTGGTCTGCTACAACTACCGTGGGATCAAGTTGAAGCGCATACCATGAAGCTGTACGAGAGGCTGATCGATTCAAAGCTGAGGGAACTCATAAATATCTCCCAGGAACAGTTCGGGTTCATGCCTGAAAAATCCACGACCGACGCCATCTTCATCGCCAGTCAGGTGTTGGAGAAATATCGAGAGAAGCAGCAACCATGCTACCTAGCATTCCTCGACCTCGAGAAGGCTTTCAACCGTCTCCCCAGGCCAGTGCTCTGGAGTGCCTTGCGGAAACTCCATGTACCGGAACGGCTGATCTCCCCCATAAGGGATAAATGCGGCTGTACGTGCTCTCACGGGCTGTCAAATGAAGTGGATATTACAGTAGTAGGGGTGCATCAAGGATTGTCCCTAAGCCCGTTCCTCTTCCTCCTCACGCTGGATGACATGGTGAAAGATGTCACGGAAGGACCACTGAAGACCATCCTGTACGCGGACGATATAGCACTCGTAGAGGAAAATAGGCAAGAAATGCAAGCGAAAGTACAGCATGGCAGGAGAGGCTGGCAAAGAGTGGGCTCCGATTGAACGTCAAGAATACCAAGTTCATGAGCTCCGTAGAACCCCTAAAACCGATAACGGGCTGCCATGGGACTACCATCGTAGGGAAAGAAGTCTTCTGATATCTCGGCAGCGATCTAGTGGCTGATGGTATAGTAGACCAGGCAGTGAACGCCCGGATTAATGCGGCATGGATAAAGTGAGGGGAGTCTCTGGAATACTGTGCAATCGGCGGTTTTCCAGCACGCTCAAAGGCAAGATGTATCGAGCGATGGTAAGGCTCCCGCAATGCTGTACGGAAGCGAGCTGGCCCACAACCAAGATACATGAAAGGCAGCTGCATACAGCTGAAATGAGGATGTTGAGATGGGCATGCGGCTGGACGCGACTGGACAAGGTCAGGAACGAGGACGTGACAGCGATCACACAGACGGCTCCTGTCCAGCTGAATTCGAGAGAGCAACGGCTGCGATGGTATGGACACGTACTGAAGAGATCAGAAACCAAAGAAAAGCACTGGAGCTTGAAGCGCAAGGGAAGCGCCCACGTGGAGCCCCAAAGAAGAGGTGGGCGGACGTCATCAAGGGCGACCGCACAGAAGTGAAGGCTACGGCGGAGTATGCCTTGGAGAGGAAAAAGTGACGACGTCTGACAAGAACAGCGGACCTGCGGCGGCACGGGATTAACGCTAGGGAGAAGAAGAAGAAGACCATAGCTAGCGAAGGCTATGAATACTAGCGTGCAGCCAATCCACAAGGAAGGCACATAGCACTTTCCCCTCACCGACGAATTTGTTGTGGCTCAAAGACCAATTCAAGTATTCTAGTCCACCCGATATTTTTGCGAGTGGTGGGCATGGAGTGTAGTGCAAGGCACTCCATTTAAGTCAATACGGCTATACCCGAGCTGCTGTGCGTGACGAAAGCCTCATGAGGTGGCCACACATGAGGAGGGGTGTCTGCAGAGAGCAGCGACGATCTTGCCCAGTTCAAGTGTCCTGACCGATGCGTGGGCCGAAAGCTTGTGGCGGGGCATTACGAGTGCAAAACTTATTGCACAGCTGCATTTAAGGTGAAAGCTGCACATCACATGTCCTACAAGTTAGGTTGCACTTCCTCAAGAATAGATGAGGTCGGCGTTTTTGGATGTGGGGTGAGTACATCTCTTTTTGAATTTTGATCACTGCAACCGCTCGCGAAGGTCAGACGGATAGCGTGCTGAACATTAAATCTTCCTTCTTGATCTAGAGCTTTAAAGCCACCGTAAATGGGTAATGTTGGCAGATTGCAGAACAATTATGGATTACATATTGAAGTCGAGGTGGCCGGTAGTGCAACAGCAGGAAGACGGAGCGACGGTGAAAAACCAGAGAGTTGGGAGCGTAAAATTTCTCCTTCTCACGCTCCTCCTCCCCCTATCGCCCCCTCTGCATCATTAGCCTTTGTGAGGTATATGCAGATGGCGAGAAGGCAATTCAAGCAGCCGCGAGCTGTCCCGCTCTCAAGCAGCTCTCAAATGGGCAAGCGCCCAACGCGAAACGCATGCCAATAAGGTCACAATGGGAGAGGTGTGCTTATGGTAAAAAATCGTGTAGCCGCCCGCGGCGAGCAGAGCGGCGAGTGCGAGTCATTTACAGCTTCATCTGTTAAAACAGCAACAACAACATGGGCGAACTTCCGAAGTTTCCAAAGAGCAATCTTTGGAAATTCTTCACGGTACCAGCCTGTTGCGTCTCGAGCGGAATTCCGAACGACTCGTACTGATGGCGCCGCGAGTGCGACGCCGCAAAGAGATTTCTTGTCGTAAGTGTACACACCCCAATGAAGAGTCTAAGGCGTGTTTTCTCAATGCGGGACTGCTATGGTCACTTCCTATGAAGCCGAACTCCTTTCACAGAGATTATGGTTTATTGTCAATTTTCATCTTAACCCCTACCGGTGCTACCGAGCGGCAGAGTACGGTGATTTGAAGAAGAGGAATCTGTTCACTACACAAGAACGTCGAGACCAACGTCAGGTTTCACGATTCCGGTTTGGTGATTTTGCGGCGTCACACCTTCGCACGCGATGCTACGACTTCGAGATCTGGCACTGTCGCTTGCTTTGCGTGCTGAGCCGTCACACTGCGAAATCGCGGAATCGCAAAGTTACAAAATTGAAAAATCGCGAAGTGTGATGGCTGTCTAAGGCTGCTTCATACTCTGCGGTGGGGCCGGTAGGACGTAGCCACGCAGCAACGAGTGGCGCTGGAAGGCACGCCGGCAATACCGCAGAGTATGAAGGTAATTTGAGCATCTGAATGAGATACTCTACAGAAAGTGGGCAATGTAACCAACTCTACGAAGGCTGTTTAAAGCTTTCTCAGAGGACCTACCCCCTTAGATGAGCGGTCCATGTGCAGCTCATTATCGCTACATATCACATAGTCGCGTATCTCCGATTGATAGGTCGGTGATGTGGCGCATCGACAACACGTCCACTCCCGAACCAGCGGGTAGAGAAAGAGTTTGTCTTCCTTAGCTAGTTTATGGTGTTGTAAAGTATGACAAGCTTTTCTTTGAAAATACGTTTTCTTTAGAAATTGTTTAGAGTAAACCTGGAGGGCCTCGCATCACTATACACACATGCGTGTGCAGCTACGCTTTATGTAACTTGGAATTGCTAATGAACAAGTGAGTATCAGTCAAATTTAAAAACTGAAGATAAAATTTTTATCGGTGGCTGTGTCGACTAAGTTTGAAATTAGATATTCATTTCCACTTAATGGATTCCACTGATTTAAAGGCATATTTCAAGATTATTGGGATATCACATCTCCTACCGTGGATGGATAGTTCGACCCAAGCCACGTAGACTGTACCTTTACCGTGGTGTGGGGGTCAGTTTCTGGAGCGTGCAGAGCCAAAGAATCAGCGCAACAGCTCGGCCTCGCCCACCCTAGCCGGGGGTGTGTTACAGGTATTCCGGTGTTTAATGTGGGGTCAGGTCACTCAGTAGTGGGTTTACTTCACGAAACGATTGCTTGACTGCCAGTTTCAAGGTCTTGACCACGTAGCTGGTCTACCTACAATACCGCTCGCGTCGCGTGAGTAATTTTCGCCTTGCGACGGTTTGTTCGCCAACAAACCGTCGCAAGGCGAAAATTACTCACGCGACGCGAGCGGTATTGTAGGTAGACCAGCTACGTGGTCAAGACCTTGAAACTGGCAGTCAAGCAATCGTTTCGTGAAGTAAACCCACTACTGAGTGACCTGACCCCACATTAAACACCGGAATACCTGTAACACACCCCCGGCTAGGGTGGGCGAGGCCGAGCTGTTGCGCTAGATTCTTTGGCTCTGCACGCTCCAGGAACTGACCCCCACGCCTCGGTAAAGGTACAGCCTACGTGTCTTGGGTCAAACTATTCATCCACGGCATGAGATGTGATATCCCAATAATCCTGGAATATGCCTTTAAGTATTGTGTCATCCATTAAGCGTTATTATTCATCTAGTGAGAGCAACGCCCAGCACTGGAACCGATGTATGTAACCTTTCGTTTTGGTTTTGAGAATGATTAAATAATAAATTAATAGATATTATATGAGCTAGTATACTCAGGAGACAGCAAATTTACATTTCAACTGCTTCTAAATGAGAAGTTTCTTCAATTCTAACGAAGAAGGATTTGATGTGCCCAATTTAGCTGACTCGTTATTTTCCCACTAAATAGCCCTGCTTATAGGATTGAAAAAAAATGGGAAAAAATTCTGGAAAATTGTATTTCAGCAGCAACGTGATACGAAACTCTAACCAAACCTAAATTTACTACAATATGAAACTATGAATTGCGTTATAAAAATCCACGGATTATGAAATTCTACGTGTCTTTTATCCTCCATCAAGTCTCACTAGGGAAGGTATTTTACTTCCCATGGAACTTTGGAATGAGACCCAGGGAGATCGATAGAGCTTCGAACGCTGATTATAACAGTGAAAACCAAAATTGCCAAATGGCATCCTGGAGCGAGTTACGATGGGTCAAAGTTTGCCTGTGACACCTCATTGGCGAGGCACTTTGCCATCAGACGGTTTGTCAAAATGGCCATTTGCAATGAGACACATACGACTGTGCGCGCTTTTGAATGCTGATCTCAAATTTGTATTCAGAATCTGTCAAACAATTACCTGAATGAAGTTGTGAAGGTTTTTCTGAAAAAAAAAGAGTATTACCATTTCATGGCATGTTTGGGAGCCCATAGCGCGCGAGCCATACGTTTTCACGCAAAACCAGTGTGATTTTCGTGTTCAGGGAATCAAATTACTTTATGGGACAAGTTTTCAGCCAATTCGAGAATTTGACCAAATCTCGGAGAAATCGATGGGCTGGCAACCCATTCAACAAAGGAGAAGTCGTTGACCCTTGCCCAGCAAATGCTCTTATTTGGCGCTTGTTACGTGCGTTTGGTGTGATGGGCAGGTGTGATAGGAATGTTAGGTTATCTTGTTCAGCTTGCAGGATTTTTTGTGGAAGGAAATTCAAAAACCCCTACTCAACCCCTGGCCACCCCTAATTTTCCGAAGTTGGGTCAAAAACTGGATCCGGCTGGAAATTGGCACAGAGGGGTAATTCGACCCCCTACACGCGAATATCCTACAAGGAAACGTTTAGAAGTGATAGAAAAGCACTTACGGACAATCAAACCCAAAATGCAAGGAAAGCCGGACCGGCGGGAAGCAAACCAACCACCTCGCGCCTGCAGAACCGGATCACTACCACTGCGCCACGGATGCCATTACTGCCTCCGCGCTAGTCATGCTGATTACGAAGCGCCTCGCCACTAAGCTGTCACAGGCAAGTCAAAGGCAAACTTTGATCCCTCGTAACTCGCTTCAGAATGCCATTTAGCAATTTTGGTTTTCACAGTTATAATCAGCGTTCGAAGCTCTATCGATCCCCCGGGTCTCATTTCAAAGTTCCATGGGAAGTAAAATACCTTCCCTAGTCAGAGGCACATTTGATGATGGTTCCACTATTGTGGCTCAACTCGTAAGCAGATAGTCTCTCCCACAACTGAAAAGGGTGCAATTTCACAGAAACGCTTGAATAAGTTTCCCAGCCCCGTGTATAAGATGGCGCCCATCGTTCCGAGATGGTTGACACCCATTATTTGTTTGACCAGCGGAGTAGCGGTGCCAAGTACTTAACCAAAAATGGCTTGTTACCGATCGTGATATGATGGCAACGAATTTTTGGCAGAAAGGTATAGCTGTCATGAACTCAAGGTAGTAACAACAAATTTCGGGTGATAACATCGAGTAGAAATCCTCGCGAACGCCTATTTCTGTGCGCTAGTCCAACGAAGGTGCGGCAAGTTTATTTTTGAGCTTTCCGAAGGTTTCCCTAACGTTTTCCTTCTCTTTTGGGTCCTTCGGCATCCTCGGAGCCTTTACTGCGCTCGATGACCGAAGGTTATTGTGAAATGTGCCTTTAGGCAGAGATAGGAGTAATTTGGGTAATGAGAGCTCCCTCAAATCAACAAAATCCTAGGAAAGAAGAACGCCTCAGAGATTTAGGGGGAGCACTTTTAACTGTTGCCGACATTTTCATTCTAGCTCGCCCCTTCTTTAACCTCTGTATGCCCTTCTGAGAATCAAGTGAGGGACGATGGTTTTTATTGTCAGGTTTTCGATCGCTTCATTTCATTTTTTCCCTGCATTCATACTACTGAGCACCTCGGTCTTCATATTCAGTGATGTTTTAACATTCGACCCGAATTATCCCATCACTGCCTTGCAAAACTCGTGAAACGCTGATCGTGGGGTGTAGGTCAGGACATTCGAACCGCGTCAGGTTGTCGTCGTTCGCCACGCCCCATCGAGTGCGAAACAGTCGCCGGAACCAGCATGGCGATTTCTGCGCTGATATGTTTGACACAGAACGGCGATTCCACTGTATCAGCCTTTACCTACGTTGTTGCTACTGGATTGTGAAGTTACTGTCGTTTTTCGCAGCCTCATCTTCAAGCGTTCATATCTCGGCTCAGAGCACATCTTTTCTCATTCGGCAAGAATCGTCGCACAATTTTTCACGCTTCATAGCATGAAGCGTTACTGATTTTCTTGTTTCGAGCTAATTCTGAGAAGCGGCATCGCGCAAATTATTGAAGGTCAAATCCAAGTGATGACATCTCTTAAATACTCTCTCCTTGAACGAGCTAACCATGAAAGAATCAAGGATAAGTTTTGTAGCGGTAATCAATCCCTTTTGTGGGGCACGCCGCGCATTCCATTTCCATTCAGAATCGTGGTGGCAAGTGAATGGGACTTGGCCTATCAACAATATGGAGGACCGGTCAATGGGCAAGTCAGTGCTTTTATCCTCCCTGACGAGACTGGCACCAATTCACCCACAAAAATGGATAACTTTGTTGGCCGTAGCGGGCATCGACGAGGGATTTGATCCCCGCACCATGGGAGTAGGAGTACGCGCCACCTGTCACTACACAACTTCCGCTCCCGCTCGAGCTAATCAGTGTCTGGAAAATGAAGATTAGTTCGCGCTAGATCCGACGAGTATGATCGACGAAAGGGAGTCTCATGGATGGTTAGTCTGTAAACCATTCAAATTATGGAAGACATCTGTACAGAATGCGGTCCGCATTGCTGTTGTGTGGGATCGCTCGACTTTCTTTTTTGGGATTTGACGAGCCTAGACTACCTGAGGTGGTCAACCACTTTTGTATGAGGGGCCAACACTTTGAGATAGTCTCCCAAAAAGAAGTTCGATATCGCTTCCTGTTGATTCGATCGTAGCACCCTGATCAGCAAAAATTCCAGCAGCTCATTCTGTTTTCGGAGCTTAGAAAGCGCGGAGAAACTGTTTCATCCGACGTAGCGTCCTTTCCCCGGGCATTATAGACGTTTGTGGTTGCTTGCGTTTCTGCTCGACCAAATTAGAACTCGTAAAGTGCAGTTATACAAAAAGGTGCTTTATTCATCGAGCCAGAAAACTTTTCTCATAATTGGAAAAAACACAATGGACTTTCAAGGAAAGCGCACATTCAGGAAGTACAATCGTTTATCTTTTTGAAAAGCACAACATCATTTCATTTTGTGGTAGCTCGAAACCGTCAGAATTTTCCTTACAACTTACATAATACATAAAACGTTATAGGGAAATTTGTGTAACATTTTTTATTTTTATCCATCCTTAAACCAAAAACTAGGCATAAATTCTTGGGGGGGATTGTTACTTTTATTCAACTATGTTGATATGCCAAGATGAATCGGTATATTGAAATATAAATAGCAGAGGTGGTGTAGTGAGAGGTGGCGGGCACCCCACTCTCATGGTGCGAGGAACGAATCTCGCATCAACGCCCGCCCAGGCCAACCAAGTCTTCCATCCCTCCGCAGTCAAAAAATTGCCATCATATTTGTCTGGGAGGATAAAAGCACTGACGTGTACATTGGCTGGCCACCGCAATTCTCTGTATGGGCCACATTACAACCACCCCACCACGATTCTGAATGGAACTAAAATGTGCGGCGCATCCCAGAAAGGGATTGCTTGACGCCGATTATTTAATCTTTTCCATTTTGAACAAGATATACTCGTATTAGAAGTTAAAATTGATAAAAATCATAAAAATCCAATAAAACAAAAGTATGTAGAGTTTTTGGCAGAGAGGACAGTAGGTAAAAATATTGATATATCCAAATAATATATTTGAAGTCACTCCAGTTGCAATGACCACCTCGTACATTTAGAAAGGAGCATTTGAATCGAGCCGCACTTTTTTCCATAAAAAAAAGCCGAATATGTTCTGAAAAGAAATTGCACCTGCCTCTCCCATGCATTGACGAACGTTATCTGAAAGTCTACCATTTCAGGTTTCCAGAAAGTGTTAAACAAGTAACGAGTCAATTACAACCTCTATCTTGGGATGTGCAACAACGGATTGATGACTGCAAGAACAAATGATTAGGCATTGTTAACCGAGCGCAACGAATTGAAAACAAAAACTTCTTCCATTTATAGAATAAAACATATACTTTTTGGAAAGGACCGTTTTTGCTTTACTATTACCAATCGTTAAGTTGCTTGGATGGATAGAACTGGTGAACTAGTGGGGAAAATCTGCTATTCTATCGATCAGAGCAGTCCTTGAATTAGTAGAATTGACACTTATCCTTCTTTATTGTGGAAACCGATGTTCAACGAATTCCACTACACCGTCAATTCCATAATTCATTTCATTTCAATGATCGCATGAGGTAAAATCGAACATAACATCTGTCATCTTCGAGAACACTTTTGGCGCTATCGCACCCAAGACAGACTTTCTACTGTATGTACATATACAGGAGGTGCCAAAAAAGTAATTTTGCTTGCGGCTCATATCCGCCAGGTATAGAAACATAGGAAAAGAGAGAGATAAAAGCATAGGGGCAAAATATTCCCGAAATATTCCTCTAAAAGCCAGGACAAGCTGTGGCTCTCTACGTTCACCTTCATGAAAATATGAGCCCCTGCTGCTCGAACAACGCTGCTGTGATCCAAAGTGTCACTTTTATGCCTCGAACTGCCTCCGGATGGGTTTCGGTGATAATGGCACGTTTTGGTTCTTGGAAACGAAGGGCGCTGGGAACCCGAAAAAGAACGGAATGTTAAAGAACACCACCCAAGATGAATCCCCTCAGGTACCCATAGTGAACGGACCTTCTCATGGTTGTGAATGAGAGTGATGAAAACTCGGATTTTACCGTGTTGAGGTGACACATCTTGTTCAGTCAGAAGAATCTTCTCGTGCAGAAGGCTCTCACGGAGTTCGATGACAGTTATAAGGTGTGTTCTTAAATTTGGAGATGGAAATACCTTGTAAGAATTTGCTAAAGTTCGATTAAAGTAGGGTTGTAAATAATAAAGGGATAAAGGATAAAGTTTTTGGCGTTAATCAATCCCTTCTGTGGGATGCGCCGCACATTCTAGTTCCATTCCGAATCGTGATGGCTGGTGAATGTGATGTGGCCTATACAATGACTTGCGGTGGCCAGCCGATGTACAAGTCAGTGCTTTTACCCTCCCAGACGAGTCTGGTACCAATTTACCGACCCCGGAGGGATTGAAGGCTTGGTTGGCCTGGGCGGGCGTTGATGCGGGATTTGAACCCCGCACCATGAGAGTAGGGTGCGCGCCACCTGTCACTACACCACCTCCGCTCAGGGGCAGAGCTCAGGGTTGTAAATGGAACAGAAAAATTACTTTTTTCTGGCACCCCCTATATACAACCTAACTCATGTATCAGATCGATTGTACGCCTCTCGGTCCCGTTGCCGGTATGCCTGTCAGTTCGCATACTACTTATACATACTGCTATCGATAAGAGAGATGACAGTGGAGCTGAATCGCTGAGGAACCTAAATTGATGACAAAAGTGATACCGGCGCTGATTTTTTAACGTATTTTCACTTATTAACGGTCAAACAACCAAGGTAACAGCGGAATGTCTCGCATTTTCTTCTTTTAGGAGACACCCAATCATAGTTCTAGTCGCTAAGCTTTTCCATCTTTTTGTACCAACATTGTCCTTCTTCACAACAACTTATCTCTTTTCATTACTCCTATATTTACATCCGCTCAGTTATTGAAAGCGTAGGTGGTTCAGTGATAGTGGGGTGCACTTCCACTGTTATGGTACGGGGATCGAACCCCGCCTCAACACCCGCTCAGGTCAACCGCGTCTTCTATCTCTTCGGGGTCAGCGAATTGGCACCAGTCTCGTCTGGGAGAATAAAAGCACTGACTTGCACTCTAACTGGCCCCGCAAGACATTGTATAGGCTAAATCCCATTCACTTGCCACCGCGATCCTGTGTGAAACTAGAATACGCGGCGCATCCCACAAAAGGGATTGATTAACGACAAAGACTTATCCTTTAATTTTACCTTCTACTTATTGATGATAGTGAATTCAACCTGGTAACTGGTAATGAAAGACTGTAAAGGTTGAAAAATAAATTGATAAAAAAAGAAGGCCTTCAAGATCCTACTGGGTAGTTGATTGGAATTGATAACCTATTCTCAACAAATTTTTATGCGCCATGCACTCAACATTTGTAAGGAAGTGCAGCTGCATTTGCATGCATGATCGACGGGTACACGGACCCTATACATATACAGCATGTTTTTCGTTTCCACAATCGACTTTGTTACCAACTGATCGACCCCAGGAATGAAAAATTCGAGTCACACTTGATTCCAAGTCCTTGCATGAGTCGATATCATCCCTTATCCAGGCCCACAACCCACTTTGGCTCAATTAACGGGGTCTAAGCATTCTACATCGATTTGTTAGTTTGTCCAGCAGTGATTCACCTAGTTGATTCAGAAGCTATTGAAACAATTATTGGTTATTCCAGAATTGCTTCCTGATTGTATGCACGTATACTATCTACTAAGTGTTAATAGAATGATAAGCTTAATTAGAAAATGATATAATGGTAGCTAATGATCAGAAGGTCGATACACATTAAGGCCGATCGCTGCCTTTCGGACCGCTGATGAATCAGCATCTATGCATACATACCAGGACACATCCATCATACGTTGGAGTTGGAGTAAATATGAAGTCAATAAAGATTATGTAGGTAAATAAGTAATACGCCAAGTATAACAGTAAATAAAGCAGTTAATGACTAATTAGGGCAAAAAATTCCTGTGTAATACTTAAGATTCCTAAAAGTACCTCTGTCATTCTCAGTTCGGCAATCCGAATGGTGTAAGATCGCAGCCATTGAATGGATTGAAGGTCCTCTACTTTTCTCATTCTCAAATCCTTTATGCTATCTGGATATGAGTAAAGTATCGGAGGCTGGCAACATTAAGTTATTTGATATGAAGTTCGTAACGAATCAAATATAATAAATAATATGAAAATTAATATGAGTAATTATTAATCATAACTGGTAGTATATATGTATAAATTTTTCTCAATAAGCACAAAAGCGGCAATTCGATAAAAAAAACTGGAATACACAGAAAAAATAAGTAGAGCGGAAAAACCGGAGGTTTAATAAATCAAAATATTTGTGTCACGCTCAACTTCTTTCTTCTGAAAGTTTCTTAAAGGCTGAAAATTGATTGATTCACAGTCACACGTGCTCTGCATTTCTTGAAAATTTGATTTTGTTCAAAGGAATTGAAGAGTAAAACACGGTAAACTCGATGAATAATAGAACAAGTAAAAAAGCATGATGATGCCAAAAACTTAATGAAAGTTGACTTGAAGCGGATGCTCGAATGAAACTACTCGGGAACATTAATTCCACAGATCGATAACGTGATGACAGCAGGTCAGACTGATCATGAAAGAACTTGATGCTCGCGATACATAGATGTTCACTTACCATCGCTAGTTTCCATATATTATACAGTATTGAGTTACCACTGGAGTAGCCATTCATCAATTTGATTCAGATGAATACGGTCGGATTTTATCGATATTTTGAGTCGGATCTTTTGTTATGTGATATTTTATGTTATCTTCTCAAATCCTATATTCCGCCTTAACTCACCTTTTCCTTTATTTTGTTCTTTTCTTTTGTCGGACATCTTTTTGATACCACTGCTTTTCATTCAACAGGCTATGAAAACGAAGAACTGCCTGAGATGTGTCAGAGGTGGTGATACTCCGTTTTCCATTCCAAAAGATTTTCACAATATGCACTTTTATTGTATCACTTGTTGGTTGGTGTGTGCTGTTTCACGAGTCTACCATCATCATCGATGGAATCAGACAGTGGCGCCGGCCCGCTTCTAGATGTGTGGTTCTAGGTGAAGCGTGCACTTCAATGTGAAGAGCACTAAAATCGCAATAGCGCTCCTGCGTCGTGTTTTTTTACCGCGACTTCTCTGCAGTTTGGGATCCTTCCATCCTTCCTATACTTTAATGAGTGCTGCTTGTCGCTCTTGTCGTCCCAGCTAAAGGCTGTAGGTAGAGACTCTAATCCAAGCTCCTCTCTGTGGACCTGTTCATACTGAGCGCACAGACGCTGGCACCGGCGGCGACGGCTTCAGAATCATTTGACCGCTGCCGAGCACAGCTGACTCGGAGTACACCGGCAGTCGAGGATCCCTCGACAGGAGGGTCGTACTCAACCGAACAGGGGAGGGGATTGCCCGTAATTGTAGAGGTCAGCGATAAGCAAACAAGTCTGAACTTTCAATAGGATTGGGGTCAAAAATAGAATGGATTCTGGACTAAGATACATAGCGATAAAACATATTGTAACTATATGTACAATCCGACAACAGTTACTGGCATCGTAGAGTTGAGAAGGGGATTGTACTTCATCCATCATAGAGGAGGGGGTCGTACTAAAGCTACTATCTTCCCTGACACGTGCCCTGGTGGCACTTTGGTGACGCGCTCCGTTTGTAAAACACGCGACCCAATCATACTACTGTATGATGATCGTGGCGAGAGCCACGAATTCTAACTTTCTACGAGGAATTTCAACGGTTTTCCTAGTTTTGCGGTGTTCACAACGAATTTTCATGGTCACATCATTCTTTATCAACTTTTCTCGTATGCTGACAGGAGGAATGAATCACAAATTTCGTACAAATATGTAACAGATCGATCTATCGATTGATGTTATAAATATGAGATCTACGGCTGGCTGTTCTTCGGAAACCACGAACACGAACAGGTTAAGCTGGTATCCGGTGCCTCATCACTAGAGGTAACGTCGACGTTGTCCACTCGCACCATCAAGTGAATTCAACAATCGACACCTTTCCGGGTAGAAAATACACCTGGAATTCTTTGAGTTTTTTAGGGCACTTGAAATTTTTTATTTTAATCAAAATTAATATGATTCGCTACTGACAGGAAAGCATTGTAATTTGTAGGCGTTCTTCAAATGGATGAAGAATTTTTATTTGATTTTTCAACTGATCGAGTCTTCTAGTAATCAGTCCTAAAAAGTTAACACGCCAGAAATGACTTGGAATGGTTTTTGTTCAATAATAGGCCATTACGGGGATGCGCCATGTATCTGTCTACTGAAATAAATTTCCTCTCAATTGCAGTTCCACTGGTATCGCAGTCATTTGTGTAGGAATAGGAGGATGTGCTGACAACTATGTTGACATGGGCAAGAATGGGCTAGTTGTCAGGATTTGATACTCTGACCTCCATATCGTGAGGTGACGACGCCAACACTGCCCCCCCCCCGCTGCTTTCCTTGAGGAAGCAGCTCAAATGGCACTCGAAGCAGCCAAGGAGAAATCGCTAAAACTTTATTAGTCGCGGTTCTAAAACAGCTCTCAACCGAGTATGCCCATGTCATGGGGTGAAAATCACTTGGTACTAATGTTTTCCACCGATCTCCATTGTATTTTCAAAAAAGAGTGACCTCAATTTAAAAAGAGAACTCATTAGTTTTAAAGTTTCAATAAGTATAGCATATCACTGTTCTGCAGTCTCTATGACACTTAGAATGCAAGTAATTAAATTTTGTTTTTTCTGTTTTGTGTCAAAAGGATATAAAAGGATGCAAAAGGATTAACCTCGTTCTACATTACTTCGTTCTTATTTTCTAGGTTAAGTGAGATTAATGTTTAACTAATTTCTTGATTTTCGGACCTTGTTAGGCTCTGAGCTGATCAAACGTACCCACCGTAATTCTCTAATTGAGCCCAGAGCGATATAATGATGACAGAAACTGAACACTCTGATCACCTGACTTCCACATGATTTACTAATTAGTCAACGAATTATAAAATTATGCAATAATGATGTTATAATGATGTGCTTAGTGGTCATATGTACAGCCATATTACCATATAAACGAGATGAAGCTTAACCTTCAGACTATATTAATTGGAAAACCATCATGAGTACTCTGATACTGTCTCTTTCAATGACGTGGATATTCACGCATGTAAGGTGACTTGATATGGAGTGATTTATGATTAATTCGATAATTAAGGTTCTATTTCTGGCCGCTGTTACCAGTAAGTACGTCACAACTACTACTAAATCGTCTAATGGAAATTCAACGGCCGATTTATCTCTATAAGTAAATCATCCGAAGTCAAATCTGAAGTTTTGAGAAACTGATCTTTTCGAGTATTGTAAAGGGCTCCCGCCTCCTGACTTGCAATTATCTGAATGCTCAACTAATACATATAGTATATACAACATAATACAACGGGGCAAATCTCCATTGTTTCAGGCCTGTGGATGGTATTGTATGTACATCGAGATATTGCAAAAATATCCCAAAAACTTTTGAGGCTTTAAAGAGATCGTTTGAGGTTTTTGAATAAATACTCTGGAGTTTCAGGGAGCGGCAGCAAGCAAAGTTTCACGCAAAAAAATCTGGGCAACATGCAAAGTTTCACGCGAAAAAATCTGAATTTTGCTAATATACAGCACCACAAATTTCCGGGGCCCCTGAGCAAAAGTCTACCCCGTCGTCCGCCGCAGTCGCAGACGCATTGTAGGAACCGAGAATCACGTGAACAGTCCCATTCCCCGTTCCCAACCGCGGCGGACGGCGGGACGGGACTTTTTCTCGGAGGCCCCGCCCGCCCGGCCAAGAATTTGGAGAGCTGTATATAAGCCGAATACTCACTTTTTTGCGTGGAACTTTGCATGCGACCCTTACTAGACAAACACCATATAAATATATGTGTAACAAAGAAACTCATTTTTCCGTGGATTTCCTGCAAATGGGTGCAGAAAATAGAGTGCCTAATAAAAACCTAATCAATGTAATTGAATCAGAAAACTCTAGAGAATCAATCGAAAAATTGCTCCTTTCATTGTCCTAGTCCATCGGGAATTTCAAAGGCAATTTCTGAAACAGCGGAAACACTTAAGCGCATAAATCCCTACAGTAGTCAAAATAGCCTGAAGAGACTGGCACACGGTCTCAGACCTGGACGTTTTTTATATTTCGGGGTATCGTTACCCAAGACGTCGTCCCGGGTTCGAAGTTGGTCGAATTATCTTTGACAGGGGTCTTATTTGCTGTCACTTGCATGAAAGTGTTTTGACAGCATTGGCTTCCACACTGGTTTGCATCCCTCTTGAAGAGACATGCCTCATTTCCTTTCGAGGGGTGGGGGCATATAAATGCCTGATATAGCTTAAATATATGTGGACCCCATCCACTCACTGGCCTCACGGTCACTACCAAAAAAAGTAATGCGAGCTACTCATTGTTATCTAATTTTTGCTGAGATTTATTCTTTTTTGGCTAAAAGTGATTTCGCTTCTCTAATCACGAATATTTGAAGTGTCGCAATGCGGTACGTTTCTGAGTATAAGCAAAATGAATAAATAATATTTGGGCAAAGACAAATTCTACGAATAATCCGAAGCATTCGTCGCTGCCAAATTATGTTTCTTTGAATTTACTGCCTTAATTAAATAATATTAGGTTGTCCCAAAAGTCTTGTCGTATATTTCCAAAAAAAACCCAGTAACTCTTGTTCACTTCGAGGCAGGTCCAGGCGGTCCAGGAATATAATAGAACGTTCCCTAAGCTTTCTAGGAGAATATATATTGACCCACCAGATCCCGTGGAGAGAGCTACAATGCCCGTTGTCAATACCACCCAACTCGCGGTGTCTTCTATTATGAGCGGTGTTGCGGCACCAAAACGACGGAAGCTTGCCACTCCATTAGCGCTGCATTGGGCAAGGGATGTGTGAGCTAGGAGACCGTGCGCCGCTGGTTTATCAGCTTCAGCAACGGCAAGATTGACATAGAAGACACACCACGCCCAAGACGGTGCTACTTCTGGAACGCGGAAGGAATGCTTTCCCACGAGGTGCTGGTACAAGGCGAGACCGTCACCGCTACCGCATGCACCCATCAACTCCAGCAGCTCGCCGTCGCTGTTCGAAAAAAGCGCCGGAGAAGGTCCGCGGTCACCCCCCTTCGTGACGACGCCCGCTCCCATTTTGTGAAAAGTTGCGAAAAGTACCCAAGCCAAGGTACGCGAGCTGGCTGGGATGTCCTGCCCCACCTGCCATACTCGCCAGACATTGCCCCCTGTGACAATCACCTTACCCATCCTCTTGGTTCCTTTCTGGCCAAAAGAAAATTCATTGATTATGACATGCTTGCAAAGGCGATCGCTAACTTCCTTGACTCTCAGAACCCAGAGTTCTAGGAGGAGGGAATCAACGATTTTCCTAAAAAGTAGCAGAGGGTTGCCGAAAACAATGGTCACTACGTTGTTGCTCAATTGTTATTTGTTGGAGGAAAAAAATAAAAAGTGATGATCGAAAAAATAACGACAAGACTTTTGGGACAACCTAATACCTCAATACGCCTTTTTTAAAACTATTTTTTACTAGGAAATTCATTTCTCTAAGCCATGTCATTTTTCTAAACCAAACCATGAATTCCTTCCCAAAATTTGTGCAAACTTGGGCAAGCGACTGGCCTGCGGAGGGACTCGAACCCGGGCATGTGTTTTCAACACAGCGCCGTTGTCCCTTGTGCTATTGTAATCCCCTTTGCCTCGTACAGCTTTTCAAGAGACATTTTTCTCGTAATGCAATGTCAACTCACCAAGACGAGTAAGATGGTGCAATTGCTCGAACTTCTCGCATCACTGGGAATCGTAAGTCATCACTGCCATGAACCAGAGAGCACAACAGAACGATGGAAAGCCAGAGCAGCATTCTGAAAAGAAGGAAGTAAAAGTTCAAAAATAATTTCTCCAAAATGGCTTCACGAAGGAAATCAAAGAAACGATGATAAAACAACGACAATGAACGTAATATGTATACACTCGGTATACTGGATAGAAGAATCGGTCAGGCTACCAAAAGCATTTACAATGTGAACAAAATCTCAGAAAACAGCCAGAATCGCCTGTATTCTTTGGGAACAGCAAATGTATTGAAATAACTTGGCATCTGCTCAAACAGCTGAAATGTACACAAGCGGACAACAATTTTGTTTGTGACCGTGTTTATTTATGAGCCATTCCCTCCTTATCCCATCCTTTTTTATTTTCGTGCCATTCATAGCAAATGTATAATGAAAAATCCACCAGCTATGAGATATTTAGGAGGAAAGGTAAAGGTGTATAAGTGGAAGGTGGTGCCGCTTTCACTCCAGTCATCCTTGGATCTATTACTTCTGCTCAAGCCAATCGAGTCCATCATACCGCATACACTCGTAGGGTTGAGCAAGAAATATTTGTGGCACAGGAATCCTTATTTTCTTTCAGATAGCCTCACAGTTGTTATTCCTATCAACAAGGGTACTATTCAAATACTTCCACGAATTTAGATGAATTCGAAGATGTGGCGCGATTTTTTACAGTTGCAGTGGATGAAGTGTGAGAAGAAGTAGGCAACTGCGAAAGTAGAATGTTCGTCAGAAACAAAGAGATGCTTAGACGGTAGTAATGCGTTGCGGTCGCGTTGCGTTATTCGCGGCTGCTGTGTCAACACCGTCGAGTATAAATGTAGCTTATAAATGAGTGAAACAGAGAAGAGAGAAACCAACAAATGGTTCGAATAATGATACTAAAGAAATTATGGGAACAATAAAAGCTGTAGAGGTGACCGACGATTCCCACAAAATGAGCCATGTGTTCCGTTTCCATTCAGATCCTTAAGAGCCAATATTTTTTGATTTTATGTTCTTACATAAGATGATTCTATATTCCTTATAAGAGCACTGGAAACCGATGCACCCTTCCTTTACAGAGTATAGAAGACCCGAGTGGCTCCAGATTCTTCAAGTGTAACGCTAGGAATCTCAGTCTTAACCCTGAATCTTGGCTGTATTCACGTATGAGGGTTCCAATCCCTAAAATAAAGTGCAGGGATCTAGATCTTGTTCGTAAGCCTTCAAAATGAAATGAAGGGTTCTATGGCTTCATTCCGAGCCCGCATTAGCGTTTTTCTTGAACTAGTACTCCTCTCTCTCTTCGCGAATGCACCGAGTACATATCTACTTGCTGACGTGTATGTAACTTAGAGTCACGAAAAGGGTCAAAATGGGCCAAAGTCCTATCAAAATAACTCTTTGGACGTTTTCCATTAGCCGCGATGAAGTCAACAGGGTGGAAAACGAACGAGATCACCCGATATTCGGCTAAAGTAACTGGTTGAAATGATCACAGAGTGCGTGGGAATGTAATGACATCATGCGTTATCCACGTGGAACCTGGAGAGCCAAATTTGAAGCTGCAGTTTCACAGCGAGCAATTCGTAATGTATAAAATTCATTGCCACCTGTGGCTGGCTAATCATTTTGATTAAAGGCTGATGTGGAATGTCGTCAAAATACACGAATTAATGCAAAAACTAGGATTTATTCAAGATCAATCAAAGAGCACCACCAACCGCTTCGCAGAAGACGCTACAATTACAAGTGGACTCGAACTTTATAGTGCTACATGTAAAGAGCGCTCCGCCCACAATTTGTATCGCCCCGCCCCTTTCCACGAGTGGATATAATGCGTGAGAAATGACTTGTGACTAGGTAGGCGAGACTGTGACAAAGCCAAAGAGGAAATCGGCACACCTAGCCAGCAATGGCATCATCCGATATCAAAAATTAAGCAGTCTGGACTTATTGAGGAATGTTTCCCAAGGTCATGAAGGCTGTAAAGCATACCGTCGTTTTTTTTCAAATATGAAAAAAATATCTCTATGATAACCTTCCAAAAAGAGTGGAATAATACTAAATTTTGTAGCAATCCCTCGTCTAGCGCCGGTTCACTACTCTGTTTATATTCTCCATTTAACTGACTCTATTTATATTCTATAATAATTCAAAAGATCACGTAGTACCGTCTCATAAATAACTCCGAGATGTGGAATTGCGAAAGCCGATTACATGAAAAAATGGTGGAAAAATTCGATTTACTGCACTTTGCTGAGTGGGTGCTCATTGCGCCACGATCGAATTTACACGGCGTGACGAATCATTAGTGAGACGTTGAGGTGGACTACACTTATGTATTCAGTAACATAGAAATAATAGCAAAAACTATGGGCCTTATAACCACATTAGGACCGGGAGCGACATCGCAGATAATGCGATGCGTCGTGCACGGCGTATTAGCGCGGGAAACAGGAAGAACAACTCATCCAAGTTTCCTATTTGAATAAGTCGCCCGCAACAAGCTGCAATATGTGTAACGCCGCATCTTTATCAAACGTAAAAACACAAACATGCTTCCCGAGAAGATAGGCGCAATCGCCAAAAATCGCGGGTTTTTGGCATGCGATTTCTCTTTGCGCGCTGAGAACTCGTATTCACGGGCAGCAGTTTGTGGGGGGGAGGGGGGCTGATAATGTATTGTGAACTCTTTGACAACTACAAATTCCCGTTCGTAGCGCATGACTCACGCATTTCACTAAATACAATGAGAAAAAAGCAAAGCGCTTCACAGGCAGTGGGTGCAATGAAACAACTATTTCAAAATGAAAAATATAAGAAATTAAGTGATCACATAGATAATGAGAGTAAATCGTAAGAGCATGTCACCCACAATTTGCATCACCTCGCTCCTTTCCACAAATGGATGTAATGCGTGGAAATGGAGCGTGACTAAAAAGTCTAGATTGTGACAAAGTCAACGAGAAAATTGACATACCTCCGGCCAGCAGCGGCATCCTCCGAGATCAAAAAATTGAGCATTCTAAGCTCATTGAGGAAACTTTCTTATGGTCAAAGAACTGTGAAGCATGCCGTTCTTTGTCAGATTTTAAGAAAATGTTTGATTGGTATTAGTTTCAAATACGTATGCGCTCCTGATCCGCTTTCCCGTTTCACTCCGCCTCCAAATGTACGTGTCATGTGTCGCGTATTACTAAAAGACCGTCTGGCTCCAATCAAAGCGGTAGTGATATGATAAGTACCACGGAAACCTCTAAAATCAATGGGCCCCGCATTCTCTGAGTTCCTACGCAATTCTGGTTATTTTACAGGGTGCGCCGGGCACTTACGTCCAATTAAAATCGTGGTGTGAACGTGAAGTAACCTACGCAATGACCTGTGGGGCCAGTCGAAGTACAAGTGCTTTTATCAACTCGGAAGAGGCTGGTTACAATTCATCTACCCCACAGGAGGAGCGGGGATCGGTGGGGGATTCAATCCACACAACGTGCGAGTAGAAGTAGAAGTCGCCATTTACTACTAAACTATCTTCGCCATTTCGTGCTATACCTCTGATTTATACCTAACTTCAGGTGCCTCACGTAGTTGAGGCATAGAGGAGAGTTGTGGCACGAAGAATATAAGCGTTTTGTATTTATTAGTAAATTCAGCCTTGAAAAGAACCAATTTAGTGGAGAGGCAATTACAGACCCCTTCTAAAACCCTCAAGATTTGCATGACCTCGAGGAAAAATCGGGAAAAGCTAGTACTCCCAGCCACCGCCAACGTTCGAAGATCACAAATGCGACGGCATAATCGAAGATGCCAAAGTTGTATAATGGGCCGAATGTGTTATATGATACGTAACAGGGCCGATTGCATGGCATATCCATCTCATTAGGATGTTTCAGAATCTCACGAACTTCACCAGTTGTACAGCTCTTCTAGGGTGGGGGATACCTCCCGTGAGTGGAACAATAGAACTCCAAAGAGTGAGGAACATGACAGGAAACCTGCCTTGAATGAATGCAGCGGGACTTGCTGATTCTAAGTGAACCCTGCTTCGAGAACGTGCAACAGGAGAACGAATAATTTTTTCACCCCTTCCCTGAAGAACAGTCTGTCCATCCTGGTGCGATATGAGACCTCGATATATGATATCTCGATCTCCAACGCGATATTCTTATTCACTTCTCAGGAATCACCAAAACCGAACACACCCGAGAGCATTTTGCGATAACCTCGCTGTAATACGAGACATTAAATGAGTTAGTTTTGTGTGATTTGAGATATCCCCATTAAAGGTGAAAATTCTGATCCGTTCCTAGAATCATTTCTTAAAAGCGATGGGTTAGAATGGCGATTCACCATTATACTATGTAGCACATTTACCAACGTCATTAAGCCTATACGTGGGCGAAGGTGTTACAGGAAAAGCCGATGACAATCTTAAAAATCAGGTCCAATTACTTCTACTTGTTCACATATGTCGTTACTGTTCTATTTCTGCAGGATGCTTTCTTCTGCTAGACTACGTTGTGAGATAATTGTGAGCTTGGAAATGTGATTTCTTTCTACAGTAAGCCTGGGGAAAGGAAGCCCCACAGTAAGTGACTGAACTTTCGCTCAAAACGTTTTTGAGTACTTTTTCGCAGTGAAACATACTACTCGGAGCTCCCTCTCACTCCCTCGTGAAGGACACAAATTCTCACCCTCTAGAAATATTTTATGAGTGCAACCCGCATATTACATGAGCGCCTAATCCCGCTTCAAAATGCCACGTTTGAAAAATTTATGTATACCGAGTGGGGCAAAAGCTATGGACCACATGATGAAGCCTTATCATACCAACTAGAAAAGTTTACCAATATAAATTTTGTGCGACGTAGGAAGATGGCCGACACACATCTCATTATGTGTCTCTGGGATTTCGTAAGATCGGCTCTGGTCTATCCACACAGACGAACACGACGAAGGGAAGCGGGGTGTGGGTCTTTATTGAGGATTGACCTTCCTCATCTTACGTCTTGGGCAACGTTCATACTTGGCGCCGGCAGGGCGTGTCTGCGTTCACAGCCAGCGAGGCAGAGTGGCACGGGAGAGTTGCAGTGACGACGCAGACAACGAGACAAGGTGGCACAGGCGAAGACGCAGAGAGACGCACCACGCTCTATCGCCGGCCATCGCAGAGTATGCACGCGACCTTACAAGGGAAGTTCAGTGGATGAGCTTGGCCATTTTCAATGAGAAGCACATCGCTGTACGCGCCTTGAGACGTTAAACTCAAATCTGCTCTCTATTTTAGAAGAACGACTCTGCGGACGAAGAAGTGGAGGTTTTTTTGAATGATCAACACTGTTCTATAGTATGTTTACGTTGCGCGCGAAGCAAACGCATTTGCGTTGATTTTGTGCTTTTCCTTGTTCAGGAGGTCGAATTACTCCTGGAGACAAGTTTTTAGCCTAATCGAGATATGGACCAAAATTCGGAAATATCCTTGGTGATTGTCATTCAGCAATGGGGAAGTTGTTTGGTTTATTATGTTGCTCCTTGATCACGTATACTAGATCAAATTCACGTTGATTTTCGGTTTAGTGAAACTTTTCTTAGGTCGTTAATTTTGCCGTTTTTTTTTGTATATGAAATTAATTGAAATGGAAGTCGAAGGGAAATCATTGCATGCCAGAGGACTATATAATATCACTGATTAGTAATCACGGTCCAGACGCGTTGCAATTATGCTAGTAAGGTATCCATGTAAATAGGTCAATGAATACAAGTTAACGATGTCTTGGATGGTACAACCATCTAGATTGGAACCGCAACAATTTTTACTAGAATCGGAAAGCCGAAAATAGCCTATTCGAACGTGGGAAGTATTGTGTTATTTGAGCATAGAACATCACGCTGGGAGCTTGCCCTTACCAGATTGTAAACCTGCAATCCAGTTTGCTGATTACTGTAACCATTTTATTCAAATTTTCGTTGAAGCTAATGCATGTGTTAGACAAAATGACATCGACTGCCGTTCAGGTGGTTCTTCTCAAAGTGTTTCAAAGCAGAAACAGCCGCTGAAAGAGTATCAACTGCCTCGAATTCCCGCTGAACAACGTTTGAACAGTCGCCGGCGAGCAGAGCGCAGTTCAAATTTTCGCGCCCAATGCGACTTTTTCTCGACTGTTCTCTGCTTCTGGCTGAATTCCAGAATATGAAAATATAGAGCTCTATAAAAGTATACTGTGCACGGCTGATGGGAACTTTACTTTCTGAATAAAATAAGTGGTACCTGGTCACAAGAAAACATATGCATATGTGGCGTTTTATGCGAAATTATTAAACTTCCTATTAAAAACTCCTCACTTACAATTAGTGAACGGGTGTGAACAAACGGGAATGAACAAAAAGGTTTTTAGGAGAAGTGCTGGGAAGAATGAGGGGCACGTAATGAAGTGGTGGATGAAAATGTCAAGATCTGCGTGAATATGGGATGAGCAAGATAAGCTTTTGCAGATCAACGCGTCAATCGTATTTCGTCTGCAAATTTTCCATCAGGAAGCGTTGTGAAAATCCTATGACGGAAATTTTACGTCCATGATTCTCTCTGTTATTCACAATTTTTTCGAAGCAAACACAGTTCTCGTTTTTTTTCAGTAAGGTTCGAAGCTCGAAGATGCAGAGCTGCGCAGTTCTCATACCAAAAAAGCGAGGGGGACCACAGTCAGAGGAGGGATCATTGAAAATTCGATTAAAATCGAAATTTGAAATGTGATTTGTCGAAAAAATCATCAAAAAACCCCAACGAATGACAGGTGTTTCGAGGCTAGTCTTATTAGATTCCGTCGCATTAATGATTCCTTCTCAGAAATCTAACCGAATCCATTCCATCCTGAAAACTTGAAGCTCGGTCAGGTCAGAGCCTTGGAAGGGCTACAGTATCAACGATGAGGAGATGGTTACATCAGTACATCTCTGGAAGTCCTAGTCTCTCGGCGGAGTGCATCTGCCATTAAAAATTGCTGTGGGTGGGTGGCCTCTAGCCGAGATTTCCTTTACTTGAGTATGACCCAATGCGAAAATACCAACTGAGGAATGAGCAATTTTGGCAGAATCTCTTTCGCAAGCCACATGTCACTATAGGGACGGACAACTACTATGAACAGCTCCAGGAAACAGGAAAATGTTTTTTTTGGATGGCTGCTTTTCGCACGAGTCCCGTCCAAAACGAGACTATTGTCCATAAATCAGCAACCTAATGTAGGAAAATGCTATCCATAAATAATCTATATGTGATAATCTAAGAAAGGTAAAATACTGGAGGCATTAGAAATAAAAAGGCTGTCCCCAGAAATAAATAGCAAAGAGGAGCTACGTGACTCCTTGGTATGACTGTGATATCATATATCACCATAGTCATAGCATGTCCAAGCTATGTATTCAAGGATTCGATCAGGGTGGCCCAACCATTTCCGCCCCGCTCCCGGCAATTCGACAAGACAGGGTGCGCGGCAGCAGAGAGTCAGTCGGATACATATCTGTTGACTCCTTCATCAGGTGCCAACATATAAAATAAAATAAGTTGCTCAATTTCAGGCTTGGAAAAAGCCGATAGGCGCCGAAAGCTTACCAATAGACCCGAATTTCTTTCGCAACACTGTGGAATCTTTTGTGCCTTTTAGAATGAGATTTTGAGGCCTCACATTGTTTTTAACACACTCAGATTAGCATGAGGCTTGGGGACAGAACAATACTCAGAAATCTGATATGTGATTTAGTTGCAAGTTGCAAAAATTCCATATGCAGCATGATATCTGATCCCCTGGTTGTGTTCACAACCAACCACAGTTCTATCACCTGTATTCAAGCATATGATCAGAAAAACCACCCGGTCGGGAGTTCTACCGGCGGGCACTTAGACTTCCAAGGCGATATCATTTGAACTGGTGGAGACCGTGGAGAACAAAAAACTGTATGAGAAGAAGTGGTGGGTGATTCCCGGACAGCAAAGTAACAACTGTTCCAAGAGGTTGGGATCTCTGGAGGCGTGTTCTGTGGGCGGAGCATTGTCAACGCAATTTATCAATTAGGTATTCTGTGAACACAACTGAATGTATTTTCTGTGGTTGATCACCTGCTACGGAGTAATAGGCGGAACTTCGTTGCCTTCTGAAGGCTCAGTTGTTGAGCACAGGCAAATGAAATGTGTAAGATTCTCATTACATATCCTTCACAAATTGAATGACAAATCCGATATTATTGATGCATGGAAACTGAAAATTCAAGTTTCTGATAAAGAAGTAAGGATGTCCCTATACAACATATAAAACATAAAACGGATAAAGTTTTTGACGTTAATCTAACCCTTCTGTGGAATGCACCACGCATTCTAGTTCAATTCAGAATTGTGGTGGCAGTTGTATGCAATTTGGCCTATACAAAATGACCTGCGAGGGTCAACTAATTTACAAGACAGTGTCTCTATCCTCTCAGCCGAGTCTGGTACCAAATCATCCACCTCAAGGGATGGAAGACTTGGATTGTTTGGGATTTGTTTTGTTCCGCCCACCACGAGAATGTTCTGGGATTTGTTCCCCGCACCACGAGAGTGAGGTGCGCGCCATTTGTCACTACACATCCTCTGCCCTTCTCGCATGCATCCTCGCCTCGGCAAAGGCGAGCCCTCTTCAAGGTCATATATAATCCCTTTTTCCGAGATCTCCTGGGTCATACCCGAAAGGATTCAGCCGGTCTTACTTTGTACTCTAACGACTTTTGAAAAACCTTGAATTTTCTAAAACTTATGTACAGTCTGAACTCCCAGGTGCATAGATAATCTTGTACGGAATAGGACCCAAGAACAGTTCAAATGAAGCATTCTTCTTGCACATAGTTCTCACTTGGTTAAGCAGGTCGTTTGACATATCAAATAGATAAAAAAAGGAATAGATTTTGAAACACTGGTCGCTATAATCCATTAACTCCAACTTTCAAAAAACGACTGTCTAGAACTTGCAGAAGAGGTCGGGGCTGAATATGGGCACGTGAATGGTTGATTTTACTAAAGCGAAAGAAGTGTTTCAATTAGCCGATTTGGTCAGTTTTTGTCGGCTGGACCTACCCATTCGTCAGCTTGAATATCGGCTCGACTCTGATATACTCATTAACAACATCGCCTTTTGTAGAGCAGAAAATTTTCTTACGATATATGCAATGCTGCGGAAACTTGTGATTTTATTAGAAAAATTTTCGTTGCAAAGAAGCGGCAATACTTATGGAATGACCCAATAAATACAGCGAGTAAAAGTGGAGGCAAGACGGAGGCATACGGAAGGCCTAAGTAGAAACAAATAGGGCTATAAAGATTAGAAAGATTGGCAGAAATAGACTATAGAAAAAAGAAAATCATTCAAGAGGGTTGTGAGTAGGTAGAAAGTAAAAGCAACAGAGAGAGTCCTGGAACGTAAAAAAAGAATGAGGTCATTATGATTAACCATTTCAGGATGTGCCATGCATCCGACCTCGTTTCGGATTTGGGGGGGGGACAGCCAATTTCACAGAGGAGTCTGCTAAAAAACAAAGAAATTTGCTCTACGCATAGAAGCCTGTCCGTGCCTGAGTGGCTTCTGATCCCTTTGGGGCAATGCAACAGACCTCATTTAAAACACTCAATTCGTACTGGTTTTCTCCGAATTAGTATTTCATATGTGCATCCTCACTTAATTATGTGTGACCCAGAATTTAATAAGGTACCTAGAAGACTGACAGTGCTTTGGTGGCTTCTTTTATCAGAGTGCAACGCAGGGAATCTCAGCCTTAGCACATGAACCGTGCTATACAATCCTTTTGAACTGATATATACCTTTTCCTTTGAGTGCATGGACATCAGATAATGTGTGACTCATAGTCACGGAACATGTCTGCGAGTTTATCTCTCATTTACTCTTTGGACAATCTCTACTTGCCAATGCAAATTACATGCATGAGAGCAAAAAACGAAAAAGATCATTCTGCTGGGTCGTTCGGGAAGTTTTGCGGTTTTTGACTCTAATTTGAAATGAGCATATCACGGCTCATATATTAGGTCTATGCAGAATAAATGGCCGAAACGGACTACTTTTTTCAAAACGCCATAACTTCGCTCAGACACAACTTTATTTGTCGAAATAAAAACCATTCGAATCTACACAACCTTGCCAACGATCTGGTAAAGAAAATATGCCATCATGATCAAAGTCAGGATTGCGAAAATTAATGAAGTCAACGATGGCATTTTCGACATGCATCGTTTCGGCGAACTCCTTCTGACGCAGGTTTGCATCGAGAACCGGGAAAAAGTGGTAATTCGTCAGAGATAGGTCTGAGGTATAAGGGGGGGGGGTGAGGGAGAGTCTCGATCAGTTTCTGCCGGGTGACTTGCGATCTGTGGGGCTTTGCGTTGTTTTGCGCACCCAGTAAAAAATGATGCAGTTAGGCATCGAGCCTCTCCCTCACCCCCCTTATTCCCCAGACCTATCCCTGACGGTTTACCACTTTCCGGGTTCCCGATGCAAACCTGCGGCAGAAAAATTATGCACGGTAAAAATGCCATTCTTGACTTTATTGATTCTCGCAATCCAGAATTTGATCGTGATGGTATATTCACCTTACCAGATCGTTGGCGAAATTCTGTAGATTCGAATGGTTTTTATTTCGACAAATAAAGTTGTGTCTGAGCGAAGTTATGGCCAATTACGTTTCGGCCATTTATTCTGCACAGACCTAATATTTATCAGCCGATATTAGAACCATGAGAATCAGCAGATTCTTGCCAGCGAAGTGCATGCCTGCTTATTCCGGCTGTCCATAAATGAGGGAAATCTAGAGACGGTGAAATGCATTAAAGGCACATTCCAGGATTATTGGGATGTCACATCTCCTGCCGTGGATGGATAGTTCGACCCAAGCCACGTAGGCTGTACCTTTACCGAGGCGTGGGTGTCAGTTCTTGGAGCGTGCAGAGCCAAAGAATCTAGCGCAACAGCTCGGCCCCGCCCACCCCAGCCGGGGGTCTGCCTCTACTCTTCTACTCCTATCTTTGAGATAGGTAAACCAGCTACTAGCCAAGATCTTGAAATTGGCAGTAAACCAATCGCCTCGTGAAGTAAACCCACTACTGAGTGACCCGACCCCACACTAGGTACCGGTACACTTGCAGCACACCCCCGGCTGGGGTGGGCGGGGCCGAGCTGTTGCGCTAGATTCTTTGGCTCTGCACGCTCCAGGAACTGGCATCCAGGCCTCGGTAGGTACAGCCTACGTAACTTCGGTCGAACCATCCATCCACGGCAGGAGATGTGATATGCCCACTAATCCTGGAATGTGCCTTTAAGGTCGCCTTAGCATCGTGTTGCATATTGAAGCGTTTCCCCTAAGAAATCTGTCCAGACGCTCTAGGAGACGGTATTCGGTAATTGTTGTCAGATGACTGTGGTAAGTTCCGCAGAACTTCGTAGCCCCGCTCATCCAAGTTTTTCAGGTCTGTTTGTGCGACATGGGGCCGTGCGATGTCGTGATGAAGATTAGGAGCCTACGGCTTTAAGGTCTGCACCTTGTGACGCATCTCACCAAACTCCTCGCAGTGCTTTCAGCCGGTTCTGCCGGGATTCATAGACCTATGATGAACTAGACAAGCCGTAGACCACCATACCGTTGCTATGCTGACTAGGCTGACCGCTAAGAGCATGACCTTTGTCGAACCATTATGCAGATCCGTCAGAATCCTGTTCTCATGATGTGTCACGATGCGCTTAAGAAATGCGTTGTTTGTGAGCCGGAGAAGAAGAATGAACGAGACGTTGTATGGAGCTGTCCATGTTCGACTCTCTTTCATTCTTGACATAGATAGACTCTCTAGCTGATTTTATTGAAGCCTTCCAAGATTCATGATCTTATTTATTCGAGGCTAACGTTTCGGCGTCTTCGCCTTCTTTAGAGCCTTGGTGTTTTGCGACCAGGGCGCGAGATGGACCACCAGTAGGACAACCTTTCGGTAGCCTCTGGAGCTGTCTTTTCCATTTTGTTCTGGAGACTCCAGAAAAATTTCGAATTCATTTAGGGCATAACTACTATGTTTGAACAGAGCGAACAGCAGGCTTTAATATGGCATAGGCATTACTAGGAAAGAACCAAAACATAATTCAGAAAATGAAATATTCGAAACCGCGAGTACTTTCCGAACGACGTAATATACCGAATAGGTAGTTCAGTAGGGATAAAAGTAGCTGCTGACGAAGGTGTTATGACGGTGGTGACGGAGGTGACGAAGGAGGAAGGCCGATTCACTCCCATGATCTCTGGATCTAGTCTCTTTCGAGTCATTCAAGGCCATCGCACCTCATAATATCACTTGATCACACTTATTTACTCGTACCAATATTTCTTCTAGTTAGCTCCGCAATCAGATGTAGTGCTGATCATGCATTCAAATACTTCACGAATCCACATCAAATCTAATGCATGGCGTGTCTTCCAGCAAAGTAGACATGTGAAGAAGGAAAAAGTCAGGGTGGAAGGTAACACGAAAATGCCGAGGTAAAACGTAGTCAAGGAAATGGAGATATCCACAGAAACGGCCAATAATGCCGTCGTCGCGGGTGCACTGTATACCGCGATCGCAGTGACAACGTCGCCGAGTATAATTGCAACATATGAATTGGAAGCAAAGATTGTGAAAACACAGAAAAGGGGAATTAACTAGTGATTTTACAATTGAAATGAGAAGGAATGAGAGAGGCACAAAAATAAAGCTGATGAACAGTCATGGATGAGCCATGTGCCCAAATTCCATTTTGGTTCGTTAAAGGCGTATCGGCCAATTTCTAAAGCGAGGTTTTCACTTTTACACATAAGTCCGTCAAGGAGTAAAGCCACCTTTTGATCTTCCCAGTATAAAAACCTGGCTAGTTGAGTGGCTTTGATCGGCTTACTGCAACTCAAGAAATCTTTGACTTCGGGGTATCTGTGAACGATTCCTTTAATCAGTACTAGCTTTTCTCTTGGAAGGTTATCCCATTTCTCATGAGGGCGTGCTCATTTGACTATGTGTGACTCAGAGTCATATGGTTGAAAGCCTATCGCAATTAATTTTTACGCGATTTCGATTTGCTGCGATGCGAATAACATGCTAGGGGCCAAAAACGAACAAAATTACTTCATATCGGGGAATGTCATCGCATAAAATTCCGTGTAACAATCAAAATGAATATACATGTGGAATCACTTTAAAAAAATGAACAGAAACTGATTCGAGTTGCTCAAATACACAAAAATCAATATCCCTCCACTGTTCCTTCCCCCCCCCCCCCCTCGAAACGATTCACCAACGGAAGTACTCCTCGGAGTTCGAAAATTTTTTCCCATTTATTCGGAAACCACATTGAGATTTTTGTGAGGGAAATTGCTTCGTACTACAATCAGACTACTTTTTTGCAGAACAATTCGCCTTAGTACAAGACAATTAATGGCATACGTGATTCATGATGAAAACTGCCGTAAGAATGTCTGCCTGAATTTACATCAGACAGGCTACATGAAGCATAACAAAATTATCCCAAGAAATATTTTAAAATAGCAACTGAATAATCGAAGAAAGGAGGAAACGTTTTATAAGATCGACATACTCCTTTTTTTCTTCGAAAATCAGTTGTCACGTTATACAACCACATGTAAACGATTAGTAACATTGGGCCGGAAGGAGCAGCGCAAGAAAGCTTCATACCGCTAGGCTGCATAAATAGTTGTTCAAGCACGCTCTCGTAGGAATCCATTCTAGCCACGTCCTCCGAACATCACTCACCTCACGCGTTACTACTTCTGAGCGATCTACATGGTTGTGTACTTTCCCGGTATTAAATTTTATGCACAGAAGTTGGTAGCAATTCGTGGCTTGTAGAAATCGGATATTTTTTAAATGCACTGCAGTCATAACATAAGATGTTTTGTCCCGACAAGGATACAAGCTCAAGGTTCCTTCATCATACAACCGCACTTGACACGCAAGTTTTTCCATACAATCCTTCACACGTCTTTCCCAGGGCTACCTTATGTGGCTCAGTATTACGATGACTAACTCGCTAAGTCTTCTTTTTAGTTGAGGACCCGGCAGGAGATCAATGGAATCATGTATTGGGAGGTTTGCCGGACACCTCGGAAAGTGATGAATTCGACCAGATCGGGTCGGCAGCGCTTTTAAATCAGTTTGGCCGCTCAACTCACCAAGTATTGTTTCGGAGGACTAGTGAGGCTAACGCTTCATTATGCCTAGCAGCGTGTTCTTCATGTTCACATTCCCCCAAGCTTCACGCCTCCAGGTGATTTACAGCCTCGCCTAAAACAGTTTCCTGCTGCTACGCGGTTTATTTTTTATGTGTTGAATGAGGTGTTCAATACAGACTTCATTGCAAGTACAATACACTCTTGCTAGTGCTTAGCCGAGTGACGTTCAGATCTTGACTGCGTGTTTCTTGAGGGAGTGTCGAGCAGAATCAGAATAAGTGGGGGGGGGGGAGGGGGCAAATCTCGGATCTTGCTGGAACGTGCTCTCGAAGGATGACTCAGCTCGAGACTGTCCTTTTGGACCGGCGAGTCGATATATCTTCCACTTCGAATTGGACACTTTTCAAAGGAATATTGACGTTTTTCAAATCACCACGGACGATTTTTAACCACATTAACTTTATTCTAACCACCCGGAACATTTTTCGAATCAAAATGAATGTTTTTCAATTTAAGTCGGACGACTTCCTATGAGCATTTCTGAATGTTCTGATGAGAAGCGTATAATACAAAACACATGTGTCAAATGGCAGTACCCGTCGATAAATAGCCGCTTTTCAAAAAGAATTGCCGCGTCAAGCGCGCGAAATAATAACACGGCGGCTTGACTTTCGTAATCCCTTCAGTTGTGACGAAACTGCGTACTGTCCAGTCTACTTCACGAGCATCCATGAGCAGCAAGAAGAGCTCAATTTCTGGTGAGCGGCGTTACAGGCGGATGACTTGGCGCAAAAGGAAATCCTCGTCAAGCTTGTACAAGTGGGCAGAAGATCAAGATCAATCCATGAAGCCGCTCATGTCGCTGGTGTTAACGAGAGTACGGCAAGGAATTTCATCAGTGCGTACAGGAAGGAAGGTGCCATTGTCCAGCGTAGCTGTGGAGGAAACAGAAGATCCAACCTGACCGCGGAAATGCTGCATCGCATTGAAGAGATCGTGGAGCAACATCCAGAGGGTAATACCTTGCGGAAGATTCAGGAACGGCTGAAGGAAGTGAACATCGAGTTGGCCGTTTCTCCTCTTTTCAACGCTCTAAGAAAGTTGAAGATTAAACTGAAGAAATGCCACTATGAATTGAACCGAGTCAACATGATGAACATGACGGCTGCTGCGGCAGGGCAACCCTTCAGTAACTGAACGTGTTTTAATAATCTGTTTACTTTTTTGTGAAAAATTGTATTTGTTTTCGTCATGATGCATTAAGAATACACTATGAAGCTCAAGAAGAAACTCAAATAAACAAAAAAAATCACAGAAACAACAAAAGAAAAAACGTCCATGTTGATGTGAAGACGACTTTTTTTATTTGAGAAACGTACAGTTCGATTTCAACAATGTCCCAGGTATTTTGAAGTGTCCAGTTCGAAGTGGAAATGGTATATATGGGTGCACTTTCCGCGCGATCGCCGAAGTCATGCATTTGTACGATCGTGATCTCGCTTATGCACTTGAAGGCAGCATCAGGAAATTCGGACGAAAAGTAAGTGAAGTAGTGAATTTAAAAGTGGAGATGCCTATTAACAGACAGTGAAAAAAACGGATGGAAATGGCCAAAAGCCCGAGAAGGGCCTCCTTCTCTCGTTGACCCTCAACGGACGACTTTTCCGTCATGAGGCGGATACTCCGAACGAAATTTCCATAGGCGTGCTGCCAAACAAACACAAGGGAATACTTGGAAACACGACAGCATCTTTTTCCTGGAGTGAGCTTCAACCTAAGAGTGCGAAAGCGCAACGCAATATCTTCGATCTCACCCCATATCCTTGGCCGCTCTCATCGTAGTCAACCAGGTATCACGTCGATAGGAGGCGAGTCGATTATCGAAAGGCGGCAGCTCCTATCCGTTTTGTTTCTACGGCTCGGAGGCGCGCTTTTTCACCGGATTCGCCACAGATAGCCTTCTTAGGCTCATATTTTCCATGTAAGTTACTTCTTCCTGGCATTTCTCAATATCCACATTTCCTCTAATGCTGTCTTTAATCGAACCGCTTCAAAGAAAAGATACTGAGTTAAATATATGGAAGTTCAAGCAGTAAGTGTTGCACTTTGCAACAACGCCGAAATCGACGGAAATCAGCAACATATCATTACTGACCCCCAAATCATTACTGCGACGCACTTCCTGATATCCAAACAGCTACGAACGGCATACTATACTCTACAAGACGTTGTTGGCCACAATGAGTTGCCTCAGCAGTTCAGGCCGTGAAAAATTTTCATTTTAAACAATAGCACGGTCACGTGCGCATCGCCGTTGGAGTGAAGTGACGGCGAAGTTATTGGAAACGGTTTTGAAATCTCAAGAATATCATGAGCTTCATCCCGACAAGTATGCACCTTGGAGGAAGGAAATCATCTGCATCCACTGAGCAGTAAATGAGAGAAAAAGAATTGATAAAGTGTATAGAGGAATACAGAGCACGAAGTCAGGTGCCCATAATTTTGGGACACCCTGCATGTATGTGAAGAGGGTCAGGTGTGCTACAGGACACTCTAATAGAGTTCTCGCGATATGTGTTTCTGGGCGCAAATTTTCTGGTGCAAAGAGCGTGACCACGGGTTTCTCACGTGACATGACACAATTCTTATGTCCTGTCTCACACCCGAAAGAATGTTCAGGTAGACGTTTTAAGTGGTGCTCTACACCAATCTGATCATGTATTGAGCATTTCCCTCGGTCTCCTATTACACGCATCATTCCCGTCCACTCCATTACTACTTACATTGTAATAATGAGAGAGGCAATCCGAATGTCTTTGATACAATGTAATTTTTGAAAATAAACTCCTAAACCATTTTCATACAATGCATTCTTGAACAATTTAGTTTAAAATTCATTCAACCGTCTCATTTTGTATTTATAAGTCTTATTTATTATTAGTGTATGTATTTTGTATTTGTCAGTCATGACTTTGCTTACTAGCGCGGCACCAGACGGTTTTTCTTGTTGCCTTCCTAGAAACCACTGACCTATAAGAAATGGCAAGGGATTCGGATCTTATTAGATGTGTACTCCTACGTGAAGCTTCGCACGCAGCATTCGGCATGCCACGCAACGCCTGCGAGCTCGGCGCTACGAATGTAATAGTTTGCTCATGGAGTGATTGTAGATGTCTTAAAAAAGCGCAAGTCACACTAGTCATTTTGGAACCAAAATAAATATGCCCTAGCTCGTCGCACACCCAACACGAAGCAATGCGAACTCCTGACGCAAGGAGGAACGTCCAATTAACTTTTGTCACCGATACATCACTAATTTTTCTTTGAATTTGTTTTCCTCGTTAAATATATCAGCTCGCGCTTTCTGCTGAGAACATTAATTGAGAGGGTTTTCTCGAGTATATAGAATGTTCATAAGCGAATCAGAAAAAGGTTTTACATCAATCATTTGAAGAAATTGGGTAATAAGTAGTCAAATATTACCGGAAAGGAAATTAGTTCCGGAAACAAACAAAGTACAAAATCATCATAGATCTATTGTAATAATACATGGAGAATGTGCAATTATCAGTGGTGATTACTTGAATTTTTTTTATTTTTTTACATGGGTTCATTGCATCCGACTTATGGAAGTAGGCACTAAGGCGGGAGACGCAGACAAGAAAAGACTGCGCAAAGATTTTAGGGTAGAGAGAAGACAGGGGTACGAGCCACCTACATCGCCTGTTGGCCTGTGTAGGGCCACTAGAGCCACATCTATAAGCCTTTGGCCCTTTGGTTACTCACCCTCAAACCTCAGAAGGGCATTTTCGAGCCCTTTAGTTCTTATTTTATTCTTGTGCTATAACAACTGCTAGCTTGCTAAAATAGATTGAGGCTGGTAATTGAAATTAGTGGAAATCATGAATTCTTAATGAAAAGGTTTTAGTCATGTGAATAAAAAGCGGAACGCTCAAAGTGCAGGGAAAAAATTCGGAATCTGCGTGCGTTCCGTTACCATTTTCTTATAGGGAGTGCGTATAGTAATTGATATGCGAAAATGTTTCTAAAAAATTATAGAGTGTAACAAATTGTACACGGTATGTATATAACATTAATTCAGACGTTTTTGACGCTAATCAATTCCTTGTTGGGATGAACCACGTATCATCATAGTTCCATGGAGAAGCTTAGTTGCAGGTGAGTGCGATTTAGCCTATGCCCTAACTTACGGTGGCCAGCTGATGTACAGGTTAGTTCGCTTATTTTCCTAGACCAGTCTGATACCATTTCGCTTACACCGGAAGGATGGGAGGTGTAGTGGCCGAAGCAGGCATTGACACAAGACTCAGTTTCAGCACCATGAAAGTGGGAAAGCACGCCACCTGTCACTGCACCACCTTCGCCCTATCCAAATACAGTGTCCAAAAAGCTTAATAGCTGCAAGAGGACGATTTGGTCAATTGTTGGAAGAGAAAGTAGAGATACCGTGTCAGTAAAAAAAACCAATCAGTCAAAAATTTGAGTGATGGCTCCCGCACTACCTCTGTTGTATACGCGTTTTCTGGCGCCAAACATAGCCCACCACGTATCGATTGGAGATGCGTGAGTCTGTGTATGGAGCGGTCGCACGCAGCCCGTAAAGCGTCAACTTGTGTTAGGCAATATACTGCATTATGGGTCAGTTGACACGCCCTAGTAACGTAGGGCGTGTCAACTGACCCATAAGCAATAGTAAACATAAATACAAAACATATACTGAATTGCTGAAGATCAGAATTATCTCTTCTCCTATCTTCGAACTTTACCTCTTTGAGATTCCAGTTATGGTCATCCTTCAACGATTTTATGGCATAATCGAATTACAAGCAGCTACGGGACATAGCCGATAATAGTGCCTAATTACTGGAAATCAAACAATAAAGATCAAAACCAAAAGAATCGAAAATTAGGCGACAAAGTTTGACTATTTTCGGAATATCAAGCAGCATTCATGAGTTATGAGATCGCAGTAGCAGACACGTCACCTGCAGATGTTGCCCTTGTCACATCTGAACAGCTATGTAATTTGTTATTTATTTTTCTATTTTCGAGCCGATGACCAGAATATGTCCTAGCAGTAGAGCTAGCAGCTCTTCCATTCTAGGACATTTTCGTGAAAACGGCTCATCAGTGCATTCATTGCACAGAGTGAATAAGTACTGATCAACTAGCGCGTAACAAAGTGGAGAACGAGTTGTGATTGGGGGCGTGGCTAGGATTGATTTTGACAAGAATGTATTTTAACAAACATGCAGATCACTGATAAGGAGCACTTAATTTTCCATTTAACGTGCTCAGGATCTTTATGGTACGATGAATAAGTCAGTGGCGAAAGATTATAGGTGTTGGTTCCAGTCTTTTCGCATCCAACGCATCTACTTTCCATGATAAAATAAAATTCATCTTACCGTTGTTCCAACGACAAATTCACCAGACACTTTTTATTTTAGGTATTATAGATATTGTAAGGGTAGATGTGGTGCAATGACAAGTGGCGCGCACTCTCTCATAGTGCGGAGATCAAGTCATGCATCGGTGCCCGCCTAGGCCAACCAAATCTCAAATATCTCAAAGAGTTGGAGCGTCCATCCTCTCGGGGTGAGTGAATTGGTATCAGACTCGTCTGGGAGGATAGAAGAACTGACTTGTATACATCGGCTCACTCCGTAATTCATTATTGATTGAGGCTAAATCGCTTTAACCTGCCACCACGATTCCGAATGGAACCAAAACGTGTGGCTCCTTTCCCACCAAGGAACTGGTTAGAGCCAAAAACTTCTGACTTTAATTTTTGTACATACTATGTATCATTTATAGTGTATTTAATATGCATCTTTATAGATGCGCATAACGTATTTTTACGATGTATAATTTATGTGAATACATTTTTGTAACTCCTTACTACATGCAGTCCGATGTCGTATAAACATAAAAGATTTAGTGACACGCACGTTTTAGATTTTGGGTCCTCAAATGTTTCAATTATTCAAATTTTCAGGTTTTTTTTTGACTGACTTAGTCCTTTGGGTACACTTGTTGGAGCAGCTTTTGAGCAGGAGACGAAAGCAAGTTAAAATTGGTAAGATTAAAGGGAGCGTAAACTTTTCTGAACGCCTGGTGCCTAACTGTACTCAAAGTGTCCGAGGCAAAAAACAAGGAAATGTTGGTAAAACTTTTTCAGTAGTAAGACGCGGAAGAACTATAGTGCTTACTTCCTTCACAAGATGCCCCATGAATTTTTACTTCATAGGAATCGTGGTATCGTCCTTATAAATTGTATACTCATTTGCAGACGTCAACCAATACATAAGTCCAAGTTTTTAGAGTATGCGACAGGACACTCGAACCAAGATGCCAGCCAACCCACGAGCATCGTGTCAGCACGCACCACGATTGCCTTGCCGGCCTCGTTGTGGATTGAACGCACGTGAAGGGGGAATGGCTGCTTTCTCGCGTGGCTTGACTCTGCTTGAGTGTCATGTCGCACACCCAGTGACTGACCAGCAGAGCAAAATGGCCTTCGTGGTCTATGCAATTTTGTACTGGAATTAGGTAGCAGCGCTACTTATCGCTACCGTAGCTTTGAAAATTTCATTTCGCAGTCCTATTTGCTCCCTAATTTGCTTTGCATCATTTGTTAGAAGAAGCTTTGTATACCTAATTGACTAGTTAGTAGTTTCGAGGAACATAGCATCATCAATTGTCATTCTTCCCTGATAAATGGCTTCCGCTTTGTTGTTTGCAAAGTTTCCAGAATTCAGAAGGTATTCATGTAAACAATTAAATATGCATCAAATGCCCGATATGTATCGGCCTTCTGGCTGTTGTCACTGTATGGTGCTTTCATTTGCTCAGCAAAAGATTATATGTTGAGGATGTCAAGATAGTGTATCGTATCCGAGTACGTTACTAGTGACCGGCTTTTGAACCCAAATAAACAAGAAAATGAGTGGTACTATTCACAGTGCCTTCTCAGGCCAAGTCAGCTTTTCATCCCTGCCTATCAGCGATTTGGCGCAAAGTTGGCGAGGCAAATGGGTTACACACTGACCTGTACATCGACCAGCTTTAGCAAATCACTCACACCATACCGCATTAAAATGTCATTACGATCGGAATGGAAACCAATGCATGGCTCATTCAAGGAAAACAATCGATACAGAGCGCATAATTCTTTGCGCTTTATGAACGCATATACGATTATGCATAATTAGGTGTAGCAATGCGAACGCCATTCTTCAAATGTGAAGATTTTGCCTGCCTTGTGTGCCAAGGAAATGGGAAGCATAGCCCGTTTGCGAATAGCGGCCTCGCCCACGCTTTCTTCAGCACGTGGGTGTAGGTGTCGGATTAATCCTTCGTATGACATGTCACTTGCTCACGCAAGCGAGAAACCCTTTCATTCGCTCCCGTGTGGCTCAGGGGGATTTCCTGATTGGATTAGCAAGTTACAAAAATAGCGAAATGATTCCGTGAACGTCTATTCATGGGTGTCAACCATAAGAACAGAATATTCGTGTAGTCAGGCGTGGCCGGCACGATGGGTACTATGTAGGGGTGCTGTATCAATGGGGTCCTACAGCGATTTCTAAACTGAGTCACAAGATACCGTCACCGTTTTAGTACCCAGTCACGTACGGTGTCACACGTTGAACGCCGCGTCCCGAGTTTTCGATGTCTCTAAAAAAGAAAGAAGGTCGTCAATCGATAACCACACTTTATACTGCGTAATACTTTCAAGTTTGTCGAACAACGACTTTTTTTTTAGAAGACGGCTTGAGTATGGCACAATCGACCGAAGGGATGGGTCGTATTTTCTAAAAAATTTCTTCGACGTCAGATTTGATTCTAATGGCGACAAGGTGGCAGACATACGCTGCAACCCGGAGCCTGAAAGCTGGCTGCACGCGTAGAGCGTTGTTTGTTGTTATCCAGCTTCATCCAGAACGCTCAATATACCGTTTCCTGAGCTCACTTATAGCAAACATCTCCTTAACCGACAACTGATCGCACCCAGTGATACCTAATACCGATGTAGGAGAACGATAATATCAACAACCGATTCATGTCATTACTCATTAATCCTATCAAACATACCTCGTAAAGTAACGGATGCTATTTCAGAGATTTTCACATCTCAACAATGTGAGTCATCTGAATAGCTATATCTGTTACCTACAGCTGATTCTTGAAGCAAGGGAGCTATTCATCATATTATTTTTATTTGTAGCATTATTTATAACGTTTACTTTTTATTTTATTATTTTTATTTATAGCTAATGTATTAGTAATCATTTATTATTAATTATAGCAGCTCGCAGCAGTATTCGCGACTTATCAAGCACGACAAGGCCTTCGAAGTCGTAAAGGGTCTATTCCGAGTAAATACAGCAGCTCAAATTATGCGAAAATTCCGCAGCCGTTTAAAAAACCATCTCATTTAGGTTATCGAACTGCTGCCAAAATTTTATTTGCTGCCAAACTTCTACAGCCGACCGGATGCGTAGCCTTACGTCAGAATTTTGCAAGGCGACGCACCACTCGATGTATGCCAACAAGTTGTGCCACCGTATAATCGCTTGAGAAGCCTACTATAGCGACCGCTCGGGCTGGAATGTATTGCGCTGCAAGCTACACACCACAGTGCGAAATCCTCACCAAAGGTACTATCCAAGGGTTCTGAATGACGACTTGTATCAGTGGTTTGCGCGCTTTTGCCTTTATAGTAGGCTAAATTGCTTATTCTTAGCATAGGCGAGACAAGGAGTATTACGATCGGTTTTCAAGAGCTGTCAAGTAGTGAAGGGAAAAAATCAATCAAACATCCAAAAATGAGACTCCTAGGCACCTCGCTGAATTCTGTTATGTACGTATCTTCTGGTGCGTCCTATTAGCCACTTATCAACGCGGCTACTAGATCTGTGATGTGCGGCGGTCATACGCAGACGTATACGCAGGATGCGACACATCAAATGCGGGAGGAGCCCTGCGGGAGAGCCTAGTGCACAGAGTAGGGTTTTATGAAGGAGCTGAGAAGCATTCGTTTCACATTTCAGCGTTCATTACGCCACCGTCTCTCTGGACTTTTACGCTGTATGCGCACTAGGCAAAAGTATTTCCCCTCCTGTGCATCAGTTATCGCTACTGCTGCTCTAATGCACTCAGGAAGTGCGCGGGTTTGTTTCGGCAAAACCAGATTTGATCTCACATCACCATTACTGCCTTTGCAGTGTATTAGATTGGTGCATAAGTCTTGCAACGCATGTGATTTTTTCAAAAAGTTGTTACTTCATAGGTGACAAACATCAATCTACAGTATAATAGCCATTCTTTCCTATGACACGTCCCCAATGCACTAGTAGCTCCTGCATGCGTGTTGCCTAGAACTCCGAAGGCTGCAAATGGTAAGCGCTCGCTCGAAGGATTTTGGAGCTTCAAATAGTGGTAGTAAGAAGGAGCTCGGGAGAAGCAGATCAGGGCAGAACTTTCCAGTCAAGCTCTTCGATTTTATCCTGTGTTATCTTTACAGCATGTGGTCTTGCATTGACATGCTGCAAAACAAAACGCGTTCTCATTGGATAAAGCTGCTGGCGAATGTCGGGTAACTTTTGTAGCTAGTCAGCGTAAACAATTCGCGGTCACTGCAGTACCACTGGGCAGCAGCTCAAAGTACTGCATACCTGGAGAATTCCACCAATAGCAGAGCAACATCTTTCCCATGAAACCCTGCTTTGACTTCAGTCGATGGCAATTCTCTAGCGGACAGCTATTGATGCTTTCAGTATGATTTACATAAAGGACTCAGCTTTCATCTACGATAAATATCTCTCGAAGAAGTGTGGTCAGATGAGAGAGACGTAGCAAAGACTAGCGCGGGTTGACTCTATCTGATTCACTGACATGGTGAGGTACCTTTACTACGAAGGATTTGCTGAAGCCGATATCACTAAGGCGTCTGTTGATTGTAGTTTGAAATACCGCCTGTGCAGTAGCGATTTCTCGTGCAGTCGTTTTTGGTTTCGCTTCGAGACCTTCAGGAATTTCATAACCTTGAGTGATCGATGGACTTCCGTACGTGGTCGACAACAAGATAGTATCTTCGGAAACAAAACGATGTAACTAACGAGTGGCGAAATCTGGAGTTTTCAACTTGAGCCATTTTGCTCAGATAAAAAAAACGACTTCGTGTATTTCTCTACAGGCGCAACGGGAGTGTTCTACATCGTCTAGGTGGGTGATACACGAAACGCGCGGGAGCTGCGTTGTAGGAAGGGATTTAAAAAGTGTTGCAGAACATGAACACCAACCTGATAACAGTATTTCTGTAGTTATAATGAACTATTATGAGCACCAAGTTTTGCAGAGTAATTACAGTTGTTGCGGTCGGCAAGAGAAATGAAAGCCCTTTTAGACGTCAGTGGCCAGACAATAGGTTAGATTAGCCTTTTTGATGCATCTTTAATTGTTTACGTGGGTATTTTTCGAACTTCGGCGACGGCACAAACAATACGTCGGATCCAAGCGACAGAATGACAACTGGCGCAATGCTCCTCGAGACCAAATAGTTTATTGGGTCCAGACACCCCTAACAGCACAACACCAAAAAGGCGAAGGACTCTAGAGAAATATGTAGTCGCTAGGGAAATCATCGATGCTCTGAACACAGCAATTCGCTGGAAAAATCGATTGAACGAATCAACCGCGGAAGTGTGAGCTCTTCTATTACTCATGTATTTACGCTGTATTTGCTTACTTACCTAAGGGCAGCATGCAACGTTTCACGCAAAAAAAACAGCTTGAGTTAGAGCTCCACAAAATGACGTCCAAGGGGAGGGTCGTCTGAGAGGGTGTGGCCACGAGATCTCTAGGAGCCAGAAGGCGGCGAGCACCTGGTCAGAAAAGCAGAGTGAGAAGCAAATCCATACAGGTCATGAAAAGTTGAACTGCACTGTGCCAGGCGGTTTGTGTTCAAATGTCGTGTTTCTGGTCATGTACTGTATCCAGTGGAGTGATTTCAAGAGAAATCAAAATCATGGGATTTCCGTGGATGATTTCTCTGAGGACAGACCATTATAATGACTCATTTGATCCCTTTCCCACCGAAATGCCTGAAAATTATTCTTCTTACAAGCAATCAGTCACTATTGGGACTCCTAACTTAACAGCGTTACTGTACGGATTCTTTTCGATTAAAAAGACGGCATGTTATCACTGACGTTCGTCTTTCAGCGTGGACCACACTGCAAGCACAAAGTAAGGCTACACTGGGGTCCATTGAATTCTTTTTTCGATTCATCAGGAAATAGAAAGTGTACAATACATGCATTTGGATTATGTAAGAACGAAGTCTGGGCACCGACAATTATCGTCCTCCCACAAACTGCTCCGAGATCGAATACCCATTCAATTAGCCAGTGAGGTCATAAAAATACTGATTCGTACGTTGCTCGTAATGGTCATTATAAGGGTTAAATCGAACCGAAAGCCACTACTATTTCAATTGAAAATGCGATGCACGCGCAATCTATAGTGAACAGTATTTAGTGTGTCATCTTTTGTCACCTGCTCATGCATTCTTGACAAGTTCTAACCCACGCTGTGCGGAGCTCAGCCAATGTACCTGTCAGAGCTTTTGCTGTGTTGCATAGGTTGATAAAAATGGAACTCGGAAAGATGAAAGGGTTTCAGGTTCGCTCTTGATCTAAAAAATTCCCCGGAAATTCCATCATTCTAATTTCTTTTGAAATCGTTCTACTGGCTACAGTACATGATCAGAAGCACGATAGAAACATTTTCAAATAGAAACATCTCGTTATTAGCAGAAATCGAAAGGGTGGAAAGAGTAACTATTTGTATTCCCGCCAAGCAACATTTGAACAGCTGTCGACAGTCAAAGCTTAGTTCACAATTCGGCGCCCGAGGTTGTTTGATTCTCATTTCTCGTCCCTGATCACGTTACCGTCGCCTCTTTGCTCCTCGAAACCTCGCGGCCCACTTCCCGGACGCCCTACCTTGTCTGACGTTACTCTGAAGCGGCTGTACCTCAACCGTATACTCGTTTTTTTTTGCATAAAACTTTGTATGCGGCTCATAGCATACAATCACAACATAAATCTACGGGTAACAGAAATACTCATACTTTCATAGACGCTTCCTTAAACCTCAAATGGATTCATTAGGCACACGTGCTTGCGTTGAACTATTTTTCCACTACATAGTTATAAGCGATACAGCGTCACTATACTACTGCTACAGTAACCATGTGAAAAAATGGAATAAAGGGCGCAGCGAGCGAGAATGGCGCTCACCTAACAACGAGGAAAGGAGAGGAAGTCCTGCAATCTTTCGAGGGTGACTAGCAATAGAATACCCCATTTCAACAGCAATCGGGCAGCATGTGACTTGATCTTTAACGTAATCCATGTCGACAGAATGCATAGAAAGAGGGTTACTGTAATGGTGCCATGGCGAAGCTGTACCGTGCATAACTTTTATTCTAGTAAACTCAAGTAGTGCGATGTTCCAATTATTATAACCTCAGGATTCTCCTTTTCTAGTCCCCCGATTCTTAGTGATCAGAACAACATAACAGCACATTGTACGATTACATATTATTATATTTGTATTATTATAATATATGTGGTTGCACAGAACACGAAATGGAAAATTTAGGCGATTTTCAGACCGCTAACGAAGGAAAAGAAAAGAACCCCAGATTATAGAAGTTAGTGATCCGCTGTATTTTTGAGTGCTGAGAAAATGACGAAGGAAGCGAGGACTAATGTTTGAAAATGGCCCTGGCGCTGCCGCCACTTGGACTGAGCTTTCCACTCTTCCCCTTTACTTCTAATCCCCTTCATTTTACCATTAGAGGGAAAGGAATTACCTATACCAATCGTAATGCGCCTCCACGTTACGTCTGCTAGGATAGGGCGAGGGTACAGCTGAGAGAGTCCTTAAAAACTTGCAAAGGCGATCATCGCCAACTCAGCTTATATGGCAATTTATAGGAACGTGAGTGGGAATAATCGCATCCGAAGCGGAAGAGGGCTTTACTCCAAGGCAAGTTGCTGGCTACGTCACTTCCGTCTCTAATGTGTGACGATATTATAGATAGAGAGCGAAGTCGTCAAAACCCCACAGTGTCAGATGCGAAGGCGAAATGATTCGAGCACAAGTGATGTTTGATTCTATCAGCTTCTCCACGCCTACTAGTCTTATGCTGTTAGATTGGCTTCTTTCAATTTCATAAAAAAAGAAGACTGGTTTCTGAAAGGTTTCCAAGGATTACATGATTGCATATACGTCAAGGAAATTAAGCTGTCATGTAGCAAGATTTGCTAGCATTCAATATGTCAAGTGAAATAGCTTCATAAATATCTTGGACAAATGCGTCATCCCACTATAGGTTTGTGTGATGCATTCATACTCAACTGCTGCGCGTTTTTCGGTATAACTCTTCTAAAAAATTTAACAGTCTATCCGAAACCTTTTTGTTGAGAATAATCTTTTATGTGCAGTTAATTGAATACCTCAAATTATATAGGCGTCCACGTCTAGTTACAAAACTTTGTAGGCGCATTGGTGAGAAATATCCAACTCAGCGACATTACATTGTATCTGACGCCTGAGGTTACGGTAAATGCGCTGCCTGCGATGTACCACGCACAATATTACGTTGTGCTCAGCGGAAAGGAATAATCTCATTGAAAGTCCCATCATCTCTTTCAATCGGCACCAGTACGTATTAAGACAACAAAGTCGGCGCTTTCGCAAATATTCGCGTACCAGCGCGGATGGGCGGAAAGCCGCACCCCATATTCAGCCACAGTTGAGCATTTTTTAGATGGGAGAATTAATGCCGCGTTCATACTTCGCCCCGGCAGGGTGTGGCTGTGTTGACAGGCTGCGAGGCAAAGTGGCACTGGGGAGGTGCAGAGACGATGCAGTCAACGAGACAAGGTGGCACAGACGCAGAGGAAAGCAGCTACGCCCTGCCGCGGGTACCGCAATGCATGAACGCGGCCTTGAACAAAACATGTGGAATTCGATCTTTCGTTTACTTTGCTGATTATTTCGAGGTTTTGACACTAAAATGACTTTGACCTGTGATATAATCATGCATAAGGTTCTTCCTCTAATTGTAAACTACCTAAAAACGTAGGAATACAAACACACACTTAAAGAAAATAACAAATAGAAAATGTTGCAGAAAACGGTTCGAGTAGAGCTCATGTTGGTCACTAGATTTACAATGCTTGGAAAAGCTCTCCTATAACCATTCCTTTTAAAGGTTTTATGTAGTATGCTGGCAGGTATCGAGAATTTTGAATAAAATTCTATGAACATTCATTAGTGACAGAATTTTCCCTATAATTCTTTGTTCCGAACTTAAAACATATAGTTCTGAATTCCTAACGAAATTCAAAAAAATACAGGATTGACGGTGGTCGGTGCGACATTATTGACCACTCCTCCATTTGCGTGAATATTTCCTATATATTTACAGATCATAGGGATATATTATTTTAGACAGTAAATCATTCCCCTTCCCAACGTTTGTGATCTATGAGAACACTTCTGAGAGCTGTAGAGATCTAAAACTACTAACTGAACGATGAATATTATTCTATAGATGTATTTATTCATATATATTGTACTTATTATTTTACTCATATAATTTATTATTATATTCGTATTATACATATATTTCGCAACTATTTTTCATTTTTTACATATTTTTTATTATGCCAGTTATTTTTTCTATTTATTTAAATTATATTGAACAAATTTATATCACAAGGTATAAAGTTGTATCATGACGTATAAATCTTATCGCAATGTCTTGGATGGAAATCAGTTGCAGTAAAGCTGCAAAGGAGAAAATTTGAATGATGGACATTACGAGGGCGTTTCAAAATTGATCATACGAGTCCAGTAAACAAAAATAAAGATAGCCAAGAAAATCTCGCTGCATGGAAGACTTAGTCTGTGACTAAATATGTCTGCAGATTGCAAAACTCTTGCACAGAAGCTGTGGCAAGACAACAGCTTTTGCAACGGTTCTCCCCATGCCTATTATAATACCCGTCCAACATATCGAAGATTATGCATTCAGGATGTCAGGGTCTATACTGTAGTCACCACAGGATGTTCAATGGGGATAAAAATGGAAAATGTGGCTTTTAATATGAACTGTTAAATTTTCATAGAAATGAGACGCTGCCTTAAGCGAGCTGATTGCTTCACAGTAGTGATTTCTTTCCTGGAAAAAAGTTTCATGAATCTTCAAGAAATTAGCACTACAGACAAAGTCATCCAAGCTCGAAAATTTAAATTTGAAAAAATGAACTTAAACAGGATAGAGGATAAAGTTTTGGCGTTAATCAATCCCTACTTGGGATGCGCCGCACATTCTAGTTCCATTCAGAATCGTGGTGGCTGGTGAATGTGGTGTGGCCTATACAACGACTTGCGGTGGCCAGCCGATGTGCAAGTCAGTGCTTTTATCCTCCCAGACGAGTCTGTTACCAATTCGCCGACCCCGGAGGGATGGAAGGCTTGGTTGGCCTGGACGGGCGTTGATGCGGGATTTGATCCCGCACCATGACAGTGGGGTGTGCGCCACCTGTCACTATACCACCAAAAAGAACCAAAAAAAAATTTCAGATTAGCTTCAAAATTTTCGGAAGGAATTCGCGTCGCATTTGATCATTCAAACAAGGTTCGAGAGAGAAATTTATGTTTATCATTTGATGGGAAAAGTCCTAACCAAGGAAACCTTTCACTATTAACGTGAGGTGGAGTACTGCTCCTCCATGAACCCATGTTATCCGTAGGGTTTGAAGAGCCCATCTATTAAGAGGAATTCAAAAATAAACGGATACTTTATAAACCTGGCAGACATATTCCTACGCTATTTCGTCAACAGGGCCATAAATCAAGTATATCGGATATAAATTACGGGTTGGACAGATGTTGATACGAGGTTTTTATTTTTTTCTCACGATTGCGAATTATTTCCTGGCAAAACACAGAACAATTGGAAATACCTATCAACCATTTACGTCATGTTCAGTTTTTCTTATGTAATTTTTAAAAAAAATGAAAAGATGGCATTTTTCGCATCTTATTCCGAACATTATCTCATATGTCTGAGCGAGCAATCACACTATGACGACATTCTTTCTCAGTTTACAAAAGTATTGATGGTAATAATGATGAGGCATCAACTCACAATCAGCTTATCAGCACTCAACACCTTATACGTGTGAGTGCTGATAAGCTATGGTAAATATACCATTCAAAAAAGCTGAGTTAAGGTGAAGGTGATGTCGGTAGCGTAATGGGATTAGCACATATCCCCGGAAAGGATGAAGTGCGGGTTCGAGTCCCGTCCGACACCGAAGCTTTTGCCCATAACTCAGCATCCTTGTAGTAACTTTCGCATCGCGAGCTGCGGCGATAAACAGCAGTTATCAAAAGTTAAAAAGTGTGAGCATTGTATTGTAGAGCGGAAAGAGCTCTATCTAATAGTATAGAAAACTGCGCCAAAAGAATTCATTTTCATTCAGCAATTTTGAGTTGAAAAAGAGGTGGAAACTTATCCCTTCATGCTAAAATATGAGAGTGTACAAAAGAAGAGAGGTATCATCCTGTAGTGCAAAAAAAGCTCTATTGAATGCATACATGCACATCCTCTACTATCTCGATGGTAGGCGAGGAAGAGAAGATAATGAAAATGCATACTTTTGCGAGTACTGCATGTGCGAGTTTTAAAAACAGCAAAAAGTTGAGCGATTTGAATAAAAAGTAGTACCATTCTGTAGAGCTGAAGAAGCTCTATCGAAACATGTACACAAACATTTTTTGATGTCGATGGCAGACGAGAAAGATGAGGTGCAGTGCCAGTTTTTTGCCTTCAGCTTACTTCATTTCCGAACCTCATAAATATTAGGTGGTCGAAGGAATCGAAAAACAGATAGTAGTGCTTTGTAGAGCAAAAAAAGCTCTATCAAAAACATATATGAGCTTCGTCGAAAGATGAAGGAAACAATGTGAAAAACGAGGTTAAAAAAAACGGCGGGGTCTCATTCCCCAACCCAATACTTCCCTTGTGTATCCTGACAAGGATATAAGATGTCTTGATAAAAATTCGAAAATTTCGTAAAATTTTGTTCTTCTGCGCGAAATGGTGATGAGATGGCGTAGCCACGAAAGCAATATAAAAATGGCCATCATTTCGCAACAGCTTGTGTTTACAGTCTCGTTCATACCATCATTTAAGGTCGTGCCTATACTTACATCCCTATAAATGTAGACCTCTCGAAACAATTACGGGTTTCAAAAAAATGGCATTTACATCTTATTGCATCTTATTCCGATCATTATCTCATATGTCTGAGCGAGCAATCACACTATGACGACATTCCTTCTCAGTTTACAACAGTATTGATGGTAATAATGATGAATTAATAATATGAAAGTAATGACAATTACTGGTAATTCAATGGCAAGTTCAAGTTTTTAGTTAGTCTCTTGAGTTTTTCATCCAATTGTAGGTTTTGAGGTTCATTTTAGTTTAGTTTAATGTAAGTAAATTATTATATGTGGTAATAACAACAAATATCAATTACTACAAGGATACTGAGTTATGGGCAAAAGCTCTGGTGTCGGACGGGACTCGAACACGCACTTCATGCTTTCCGGGGAAAGGTGCTAATCCATTACACTACCGACACCCTTTTCACCTTAACTCAGCTTCTGAATGGTATATTTACGTTGCCGAGGTTCCAGATCACAAGCTCCGAAAATTCATGAGCTGATTTTTGAGACGAACTAGGTTGGCCCACAGATTTCAGAGCAAATTAGTTCGTATTCGCGTTCGTATTCTGAGTATTTTTCAAAGTTTCATCGTTGTTTATCAAACATAGTACGCACCACAGTATCTGCAATATATAATACTATCAGAGCGTCAGAAGTTGTTTCCCCCTGTCAAAATCGCACAGATTTTCGGTGGAAGGAGTGGATGTCGGTGAGGTCGTGTCCCTTAGAATATGCTTCACTACAAGAAAAGCGCTAACAATCAGAATAGGTGGTAATCCATGGGCATGAAGCGAAGTTTGAGTGAGGATGATAAAGGAATGTTTGTCTGACAGCCTCCCATTCCTGTAAATTGCTTGTAAAGGGGTTTGCGGGATCGAGCATCAACGTCAGAAGAACGTATATGGCTTCGTGTCTTTCATCTGGATGGCAACTTGATCAAACAATTCACTGGAGAATTCTGTAGAAGCAATAGCATCAGAAAGTGGAAGGTCTAGTGTTCCGTTTTTCTCGTGCTTCATCAACAAGTCGAAGTGTCGCAGATTGCTACGGTTCTAAGGCCACTGCGCGTTCTGTTGCAACTCCTGCAGCACGTCACGCTGTCACCTGGCGGTTGGCTCCGTGGCTGAGGACAGTATAAAGGGCCTATTGCAGGCTGTTTGTCGGTTATAAAGGGCCTATTGCAGGCTGTTTGTCGGTTTTCACCAGGTAACGCTAGAAGGCTACTCTGAACCGGGTGTGCTGTCGCAGTCTGATGTTCGTAACCTGCTCCTCGACTGGGAGCACCCATGTGGTTCAAGTACCTACCAGACACCGTCAACGAAATGGCTGAGGGAAAGTGACCGGATGGTGTTTTATTGTGTATAGCCGATTGATGGATCGACCCAGCTGAGGAGACTTGGGAGAGAGATAGCAGGTATGATGTTATTACGTTGGCATTGAGTCAGGTGTGTTATGTTGTTATATCTTAAACATAGGATGTGTTCCTATAATGCGCTGGACTTCTTCGTTGTTGTGTAAGCATCTTGCTATTGCAGAGGAGACCAGACGGTGTGCTGTCTGCCTAGCGAAGAGCTGGAGGAACCCCTCATGGCCTATCGGAAAGCTGGAAACCCCTAGATCTCTTAGATAGGTCCGCTGATTAAGCGGTTGTCCTGGTGAGGCGTAGTAGTCCAATGGCGTTTTGGACCCAAAAGATCGGAGCAATGGGAGTTTGAGAGCTGGTACATGTATCAGCGACGACCGCACATGAGTGGAGTCACCATGTATCAGCGACGACCGCACATGAGTAGGGTCACCCGCAACAGTAGTATCCTTTATCGGTAGGCTTAAACCTCGGCAGCCCAAATTCCTGACTGTCGGAACTCCCACCGCTTTTGGGTAAGGCCAATGTTGCCCTACATATTGGCTATGTGGCTCACACTCACCGACGGTGACAATGTTGGAGATCTCTGTTGGAATGTAGAGAAGAATATTGCGGATTATGTCTTGGCTTAATCGACTGCATCCTTAGTACATGTGGGGAGGGGGGGGGGGGGGTGGCGGGGGGAACATATTCCATTTTTTAGGTGTTCCTAAATTCATGAACATGTCACAGTGTTGTCATCTGCATCAAGAATGCCCTGTCTGACGCCTGAAAGACACCTCTCATGAGCTTCTCGTAGGACATCAACAGTGAATGTCATAAAGCTGCCAATGTGTCGATAATCTTCAAAAGAGGAAGCTCTTTTAGTGAACTGGGCCAGTTTTGCATCATTCTTCAACTGAGAAACCCTGTCCTCGGCCATATGTATGTGGCAGTTTTGTATGAGGATTTTCTCCGCAAATTTGGTAGAAAGAGGACAAGCAGCGAAGAGATCGGCTCATTAGCTAATCGGAATATCGAAGGTAAAACATTATCAGGTGAGTAGCAGAACTTCGCTATGTCAACAATAAATGTCCACAATGAAGCGATTTTGAAGAAAAAAACAACATCAGCAGGAAATGTAGTGACATCAATGTATAATTAAACGAATCGTGAGGTATTAGTGTGCAGCAGAATGATCAAAATTCATGAGAAAACACCCCGTCTGAAAACCAGAAACTTCTGGCATATTCTCACGCATACCACAACGAAGCTGATTAAATTTGTACAAGACGATCTCTCTTACTCTTGAGCGTACACCAAGCCACTTCCGTGGGGCGTAAACCGTTGCAAATACATGACACGTACAGTTAACGCGATGACAGCCACGACAAGGAAGCGCTAGCCCTAAGCTTCCGCATACGGCATTAAGCGGTGTCAAAAGATGAACTCACCCTGAAAACATGTTATCAGCCAAATACATGAAGACGTGGGTTGCAATAGCCGGAAGTAGGTTACAACTTCAAGTAGAAAAGATGATGAAAGTGAAGTGAACACTACAACGACATACGGCTACAATAAGCGGCTTCAGGCCAGAGCAGGTGACGAAAGCAGGCTAGCCATATGTAAACAACATCAGACCCAGAAGCTAAGGTTGGTATTGAAAACCAGAAAGGATCGTAATCCACAGAGAGAATGGCCGACGGTGAGACGAAGTTTATTTAATCATTTATTCAGTTGATATAACGAACGGCATGCCTCAACCAGGAAGGATGTATTTACAGCAGGAATGCTCCATTAAAAAGTATGAACAGACGAAAGAAACAAGAAATTCGTTGTGGGTTATAGAACATGACAAGGGTCATATTCGATCTTCCTCGGGTGACGGCACAACAAAACATCATGTCTCGTGGGGCAACGCAGCCATAAATACGCTTTCGAGCTTTCCTATTTTCATTTTAACTCCCAATTTTTTATTTTTATTCTATTGTTTTTATGTAAAAAGTGACTCTCAAAAACTATGAATGTTCAAGAAGGTCTCATGAAAGAGCACAATTCGAGAACATTAGCTTACATCCATATAGTACACACCTTTAATCGGAAAAATTCTCCGGAAAAAGTACTACGAATTAGGATTATCTTGCTGTTGCAGTTGGGTTTACTTCCAGAAAAGGCCTGAATTTGTTCTGCAGTATCTCGCAGCTGGCAACAAACCATAACTGGAGCCGACAACAAGAGCTGCTATGAAATGAGTATCCAAACAAGGTAAAAGACATCTCGCAGGGGAAGTGTCCTCTCTATCCCGTTCATAGTTCAGTAGATCGTTATCCTTTGGGTAATTTTACCGGACCTATTGACAGATAATCACTCCGCAGGATCAATTTTCTTTCTGGACTGGCTTGATCATCCCACGGTGCCACGACCTTCCCGAATGGATTCCCACAGCGACTGCTAATTACTTGTGGTCAAAAAGCATGCAGATATACCCATATCATTATGAGAAAAGTAGGAAAAAGAATGAAAAGAAGAAATAAAGATGAAGTGATAGTAGAAACACTATACTAGGAGAAATATCAACTCGAACCAAATCCGTGTGTCCCAATCCACGCCCATCCCTCTTCCCGTACTAGATTATAAGAATTTCTTCAGATAAATCTCATCTGTAGTTTTTTAATGTTTTGTGATCAGTGTTGCATCAAGAACGTTAAGCCTGGTTTCTGAAAGACTCATGAAGCTTAAGTTAAGCAAAAACCTCTTGAAAACGGATAATCCTGTTGGTGTGAGCTTTAGCTCATTTCATCACGCCTACAGGTGGCTGACTGGGCGCTTATGTACTATTGGAATGGCACCCAAAAACAATATCCAGGAAGTGGAAAATTTTTACTCACCTTGAGTGGTTAAGAAGGAGCTCCGAGGACTGTTCTCAACCACAATAATGATGCCGAAAATATTTTTTACGCTAAAAAATATTCACCCATTTTAAGCTCCTTTTCCCTCAAAGGTTGTGCAAAACCACATACCCCGGTTTGCCTTAATATCTTATTGTTAGTACCTTTCAACACTTCAAAGAACGTAATAGAATAGACACGTAATAAAAAGCCCGAAGACAAAAAAGAGGCAATGAAATAAGTGTGGTGTAGCTTCACCTACAGGTAATGCTGTGTTAATAGAAGGCGCGCGATCGACAGGCGCAGCGCACAATCCATTCCATACTAAAGCTTATTAGGGTCGCGTTCACACTTTGCGCACCGACGCCGGCACCGGCAGTGACGGCGGCATTTTGACGCCGTCGCCAAATATGAACGCGGTCTAACACGTCCTGTCATAACAGCTTTCACTCCCACCTCACACCTTTATTGTCTTTTACAATATTGCATGCCGATTCTTGGTGCTACGAAGAAATGCGTGCGAACTAGTAGATGGAATTTAGCTTAAGCCTTGGTGAGGGGAGAACACTTCACAGACGAGCCATCAGCAATCATCAATGGTACGCAAGACTTTGTTTCTTTTCTTCAAAACTTGCTCTCCCCAACTTCAATTTTCCTCAACAACCCAGATGTCCACGTTCGATGAGGGGCCTGCGAGACCTTAATCGTTATTGGGTCGTCGCACCGCGCTGACTCTGTTCAGTGCTTGCAGACCAGTTGTGGGGCCCTTTGCACAAAAAAAACTGAGGCAGTTCATTCAGCGAAATGTGCCCTTGATCCAGCCAACAACAACAACTGAACTTGCACCCAAGCTATATTTTTGTTTGGGCAAAATTAGCATTGTATATTTTGCTTCGTGCGGTTTTTGTTTATGTTTATTGACGTAGACAACAACCCACGTAATTGTAGGTAATACCAAAAACAGTAGAAGCAAAAACAACCTCGAAAACGGCATGGAACTACTATACACTAAAGAACAACAACAACAACAACAAAAACAAAGAAATAGGATAAAGTGTGAGCAAACGAGAACGAGGAAGGAGTTGAAAATAACAAGCTGAACCGTCACACCCCGTCACGCGAGAAGTCTTAGTCAGAAGAAATTTTTTGGCCAAACTTTGGAGGAGCTCATAAGAAATGCATGATACCGTACGGAGTACTCTATTGAGAATAGCTGGAACCCTACTAGGGAAAAGCTTCGACCGGACCTGGGATCTGACCAATGGAATCTTCATTTTGACGCTTTGCGCTCTAGTTGTAGAAGTGACTATATGGAGAAATTTACCCGCAATCAGCGATACTATACCGGTAAAAATTTTGAATCCCACCACAAGGTCGTACACCCTTCGTGGAGCTAGCAAATTGGGGAGGGAGGAAATGCGACGGCGTTCAATTGCATTAGGAATAGATTTATAACTTAAGCCAGAACAGGGCAATGCGAGCTCGCGCTATTTTGAACGCTCTCTGGAAGACGGATGTCTTTTTGCTTGGTAGGAAGAAAATCCGTTGCACCCATTTCAAGCATTGGCCTGACGTACGTTTTATATGCTCGAGTAAGGACATTAGGATCCCTTGGATGAATACTCTAAAAAGATTGAAAATGCCCATGGCTTAAGACATGTTCTTGTAATGGTAATCGAACGTAAGGTTATTGTCGAACTTCGAACCAAGATCGAGAATTCTGTAACATGCTACAAACGCTGTGAACCTAACATATAGGTGATATCCGTATTATTTCGGCCTATGCTAAATTGTTTAGATTTATCTACAGCAAGCGGCATGTCCCACTTGGCGGACCAGTTCTTGACTAATCATGTGCTCCTTGAAGATTTTTTTCTACCCTCGTCATCTTCGACGGCCTTATATATTTTGGTATAGTCGGCATACATCGTTCACGAAACCTCGAAACTGGAAATAGGGCCAGAAAGATCGCATGTGTAGACTAAATAACGGCGACAAGACGACGCCTTGCGGCACTACGCCAATGGCAGGGCACGAGCCAGACAGCGCATCGCCAATCGTACTTGATAAATGGGATTTGTGAAAAAGCAACGAAAGCAGTTAATAGCTAGCGGGTGGAAACCCGCTGACGCAATTTGCTATGAAATAATGGAATAGGGACTTTATCAAAGGTTTTAGAAAAATCAGAGTAGACCACATGAAACCACAGTTGCCTGTAACTACATTTTCTTAGCAGTACAAACTCAAAGGAAGTAGAACAAGGGAGATTGGATGGAGAAGAAAAAAAGACGTGTCAGTCGTTGCATTCAAAAAATACGAGCCAGGACGGTGGTTTTTAATGTGCCTTTCAATCACCTCTTTGTAGGTGTGTGATTAAATGGGCTGAATTACACCAAAACATTCTTACGCTCCAATAATCCCTATGAGCCATTCAGAGACAGGCTTAACCTTTTTTGATACATTAGAAAGATGAGAAATGTCTGAAAAACACAGTTTAGATATTATGTTTGTCCAAGAATGCTGCCATTTGCACAGTCTACAGTTTTGGATAGGACCAGAGCTCGTAGTCATGCCGTTAGCGACGATAAAGGAAAGCAAAACGCGGAAGTTATGTCTCTCCGTAAATAAAATGGTAAGTTATAAAGACATGATCTGTGGTGAAACTCGCAACTCAGTGCGCTTTAGGATATTCATCGCAGCCCCACAAGGTACGTTTCAGTCGTACCGACGTCGGCGGCCGACTCTGTGGAAGGCGGGAGCTACGCAGATGGCGCTGGTTCGACTGGTCTCGCCCTGTTCCATTTCTCGCCTTTCGAGCCTCATTCCGTTCTGTCGTTATACTTTGCGGTGGTGTCAGCGTGCCTGTTGGCGGCAGCCTGGCTGCGTTTACAGCCAGCTAGGCAATGGTAAAGGCACAGACGGAGAAAGACACAGCCACAGCCGTCGACACCTCAGAGTATGACTGCGACTTTATTTGTAAGCGGACATGATACACCTGTTTATAGCAGGTGCTGATAGCCAGCATGATACTGATTCATCACCGGGATTACAATGCAGTTCCTGGTACGACTGATTCACTTCGCAACGATGCCAGCAACCATCATAGAATATCTGCTAATTACCGAACATACAAGGTTTGAGCTCTTATTAGCACTGAATTGACTCTCTCGCTTCCTACGATACATTTCAGAAGTGAGTTGGAGAGGACCGTAGCCGAAGGGATTACCCAGCATTGCGAATACAGTTCAAAACGAGCTCGTGCAGGAAGCGACAACGGCTGCCGCGACAATGAAATGTTCCTAATTGTCCTCGCCATGCTTATGCTCATTTTCTCGTTAATCGATCTCGTCAGTTACAAGCATTCAGATGGTCTGGAAATCCTTATACACATCGTATTAGTAACACTTATTATCGTTGAAGTTGTTAAGAAATCCTTGACATGCATGTTGATTGCTTTGATTCTTTCGATAATCTTAGTAATTCTTCACATCTTGACTCTAATCTACTTCGTGTTCTTTTCTGATGCTAAACTTGCACCATGGAATAGTATCGTGTCGATTATTATTGGAGTTATTGTCACTGTAACCTGTATTTACGCCTGTATCTCTGCAAACACTCTCCGCAAAGAGTACTAATACTTGAAAATTGCTTATCATTGATAACAGTTTATGTTGACAATCATGAAAACATGGCATAAACATTTAACGTTATCCTACTATCCTATTATAATAATCGGCTGTGTGTCGGTTTTTGTGTGTTGGGCCGCAAATTCATACCTCATGTCCAGCCAACCTGCGATCCTGAATTTCACATATGATATAGGGGTGGCACGAGGACACTAGCGTCGAGTAACTGAAATTGATAGCAACTGATAAGGGCCGATAAGGAGACGGCAGGTGTCGTCGAATCCGCTTCGCTTTTCTTGTTGACTCTGGGATGTTGACACTCGCAGGGTTCTTCAAGGCATAGGTCGGAGACATAAATGCGTGATCCAGACTGATATCGTTTGATATGGTTTGATTGGAGCGTCAGAAGGCACATGTCGCCAGGTCCGCTTATCTTTTCGTGTTGGCACTAATGCGTTGATACTCATAGGTGCTTCATGGGATGGGTCGCAGGCATTAATGGTGGCTGAACCAAATTGAAAACGGCTGATAAAATTCGATAAGGAGCGTCAGAAGAGAAATGTCAAATCCGTCTTGCTTTTTGCGCTGACTCTGGGCATTGACACTATAGGTGTTTCGTGGAGCGGGATTCAAGTTGATATCTCTTTAAAAGATTTGATAAAGGACGTCGGAAAGCAAATGTTTTCAGTCCGTTTCGCTTTTCCTACCGGCAGTGAAATGTTTACAATCACAGCTACTACAGGGTACGGGGACCTCAATGGTGATTTACCGGATCGATAACGGCAGATAAGAGGAAAGGATGGGATAAAATCAGGTTTAACGAATTACTACTGTACGACCACAATAGTTAAAGCGTCTGATACTCGGTGCCAGTGGGTAAAAATATTATGTTGTTCTGATATTAGCTGCCTAGATTCGTATGAGTTGTATGGACCGCTAAATTGCCTAGATTTCTTTATATAGGCGCCAGCTTTTTTGATACTGCGATCTACATGGGTTATCAAGATACGATCCAGACTTGTGATAGCAAAGCAAGTGATTCATTTTCTAAAACAGCGGCTCAGTAATGGGCATCGATAGGGAGACCATGTAAAATTCCAACTAATTTATATATACGTTTACAAAAAGATAACACAAAACAAAACATGGACTCACAAAATGGTCGAACTGTCATATGCATCTACCACCAACATGTTAAAATTAGATGCTCAGCAATAGATAAAACATTTATCAATCGATGCAGTCGAATCTAAAACTAATGATCTGTAAACTATCTAAACTACCATCGTGATCACTTAAGCCAACGCCTCAAATGATCAGTGAATGAACAAACATATTTCGCTCCTGATTTTTATACATTAATCGCCGATATCATAGTAACCAGGGGTTTCAACGCCTAAACCATTCCGACCTCTGGGAAGTGGTGTCGTTCTTCGACCGCGCGTTATGCAGTATGATCATTAGGCCGATGCGTATATTCTTCCCCTACAGTTCATAAGAGACAGATCGACCAAGCTTTGCTACCTTGCCGAGCTTTTCCAGTCCAGGTACAATCGTCGATTAGTTAATCGGGTATGGCTGCCATTCCCGTGGTCGGGTCCTACTCCACGAGGGAAGGTAGCACTTACGAATCCAACTCCATCGACCGATCCGAAACCGGAGCATCTTTGAGAGAAAAATCTCCTTTCTTGGAACTGGCGATTCCAACCTTGCATGTGCGGTAAGAGATGACTGCTCGCCATATATATCCACTAGCTCGGTATGGATTTCCCTTGAATTCCAGCCGAATCGTAAAGCAAAACCAGGTGGTGGCGCAGGTCCACCCTGTCACAGTGGTAGTTGTGCGGCGTTATGGCCTGCAAATGGAGGATGGAAGAGTGACAGTTAGTGTGGTGAAAGCGTATCGTGCACAAGTCACGCACGTGGAGAGATGAAATACCAACATCCATGCAAACGAAATACGGAAGGATCAAACATGCGGAGAAAAATTACGCATCGACCTAATAGATTATCGACAACCAATAGCCTATTGAATGCTCAACAAATGAACATACTTTGTACTCCGATATCAGTAGTAACGGGACGTTCCAACCCCTAAACTATGCGGAATTCCGAATAGTGATGGGTATTCGCAGGGATGCCAGTTACGAGGTGGGGGGAATTACGCCAAAAAATCGCGTCAGCGGCGTCGCACTCGCGGCGCCACCAGTACGACTTGCGAATCGATTTTGCTCTCGGGAGCCCGGCAGAGCATGGCTGCGTCACCTCTGCATGATGCACATCCACCCACGCCACCCTGCCTCCTCCACTTTTGCCACGCTCTCTCGCTTGAAGGCTGCCAGCACCGCCACTGGCACCGATACCCGCCGCGCCGCCCGCCGCGGGCGGCCACGCGGGTTTTTGGCGTAATTCCCCCCACCCCCAGTCACGCTAGCGCTCAATACTGCGCTTCCAACGGTGTGGAATCATGTGGTATGGACCTCTTCGATATCGGATGGCCAGTATCGACCATTTTAACGTCACATAATTCTACTGTGTTAATCGTGCAGTAATGTGCAATAGCCCAACTGGTACGTATTATCAGCCGAATGTTCAGTGCATTTGTATGCTTAATCGGAAATTCAGAGCTCGCATTAGCAGTGTTAGAGAGCTGAATTTTACAGGTGATATAGAAGATGAAAGTGAGCGCTGAGGCAGTTTGAGATCGCGAACCATGCGTATCATTCACCTAATCGACACGTATCTTATCCTTTCCGCCTAAATCGCCTGAACTGCGTGAATAGCGCGAGTTGCGCGAATTGCTCGATCACCTGAATCACTTGATCAATACGTATCTTCTTCCTTTTCTCTAACCCGCGCGAGTCAAGCGAATCGCGAATTCTGAACCATACCTAATGCTGGATGATCTGGAGCGATAATAGTTGATAGTCCAAAAAAATTCTTGAAAACCTGTGTTGAGAAAGATTTGACTGTGAATATCCTTCATTAAAATATCATTGCTAAAGATGTTCTTGTTGTAGTTTCTGTAAAGACGAGTTTCTGTATACTAGAGAAGAGCGACACCGATAAGGTACGAGGTTCAAAAACCAGAAAATGCAGTACCGTTGAGGCTGTCGACAAGTCGACGTGGTTCAAGTGATAGGTTTGGACGATCAATGCTGTAGTTCTGGACTGATTCAAAAGTGATGTACGTTGCAACTTTCGTATCGTTTAGTAATGTTTAGTATTTTGTGGGAATTCGAGCTCGTGGGTGCTATGTTGTTAGATGCTCAAGAGATATGCTCGCCATACAGTATAGAAGGAGGTGAGGAGAAGAAGCCTGGCAGTTTCTCTGCTTCAGCCTCAAGTGCTCGCAAGTTCGCGGAGGAAAAAAGAGGAAACCCACAAGTGCTCCTTCGCCTCACAAAGTTGTAGGTCGATCACTATTGATTATTGTTATAAAGCTGTGTATCAGTACAGAGTTTGGAGCAGTGGAGAGTCCCGCCTGGGGGTGTAAACAGTATAAGATATTCAGAATAGGTGGCGCACAAGTACTGAGACCGAACCGTCGATCCCCTTCATGGTGCATCGGCCGGGAAGAACTGGCCCTGGAGGCCTAATCAATTATGGAGCAGATCAGAAGTCTGAATGAAAGGTTAAAATCACAGGAAGCTGTAATACTCTTAAAGGAATCATCCAGACGAAAGAGCGGCAGGAGGCGGATAAACCCGGTCCAAGTCGTGTGCTGACAGTAGATGTCTCAGATGGAGCATAGAGAGGCGCTGCATCGGAACAAGTGCCCACTGAGATGGAAACTCATCAACATTACTTCTAGTGAATGGTTCAAAAGTACAAGAGGACGAAGTGATGACGGATACGGAGCAAGAAGAAGAAGAACGTGTGGAAACTTCACGACAAATTATAGAGCTCTGCTTACAAGCCCTCGAGTTGGACCAAGTCCTTCAGACGTTTCCATATATAATAGAGACAATGCAAATAGCAGAGTCAGCAACATCTACGCCTTTGCGATGCTGTAAACCGTCACTTCTCAGATTCTCATCAGAAGGTACAAGATGGGTGCAATCGAAGCACAATCGTCAGTAGAAAGAAGGTGCGCAAGCGCTGCTTTGGCAAGTGCCGGCAAGACAAGTGCAGGTTTTGCCAGAGAGACTGCTATTACTGCGAGGGGATTAGAGGGACGATCTTCGAAGACTTGATTCCAGAAAAGAGACACCATCGCGCATTGTGTGCAGTACCGGACCTAAAAAATGAAGAAAGAGCGGATAAAGGGCTGCAAGAGAGGATCGAACATCTACAGCCAGAAGGACGACTTGAGCAGGGCGGTGTCGACAAGTCGACGAACTTCAAGTGATATGTTTGGACGATCAATGCTGTAGCTCTTTACTGATTCAAAAATAATGTACTTTACAATTTTCGTATCGTTTAGTAATGTTTAGTAATGTTGTGGGCATTCGAGCTCGTGGGTGCCGATTATGTTGTTAGATGCTTAAGAGATACCAGTTCGGCTATCGCACAGTACTGTGCGAATTATTCATTATTTATTTAACTCAATAGAATTATGTGATGGGGAAGTGGTCGATCTTGACTTCTTGCTGAACGTCTACTTTCTACATATAGGTGATAGATATTTACCGATATCGAAGATATCACCGCCAAGGAAGGTTACATTTTTTAGAGGTCCAGATGATTTAGAGGTCGATAATTTTGTTACGATGATATCGACTATCAATGTTCAGGAATGACATGGGTAATCCGATGATAAGATAACCCCCCGGCTAATGTGGTCACTATTGGGAGTTTGTATAGTTTGAGGGTCGACAGTCTCGGATTCAGTTGCATTAATTGCTAGCAGATTTTGACTTTTTGCTGAGCGTCTACTTTCTACATATAGGTGATAGATATTTACCGATATCGAAGATATCACCGCCAAGGAAGGTTGCATTTTTTAGAGGTCCAGATGATTTAGCGGTCGATATTTTTGTTACGATGATATCGACTATCAATGTTCAGGAATGACATGGGTAATCCAATGATAAGTTAACCCCCCGGCTGATGTGGTCACTATTGGGAGTTTGTATAGTTTGAGGATCGACAGTCTCGGATTCAGTTGCATTAATTGCTAGCAGTTTTTGCAAACATGCACCACTATATAGAATTTTTACATTGCATAGCGGTCGATACCCAGTATTGTTACTGGCACCGCATGAGAGAATGAATCGCTTGCTACAAGGATGCTGAGTTATGGGCAAAAGCTTCGGTGGCGGACGGGACTCGAACCCGCACTTTATCCTTTCCGGGGATATGTGCTAATCCATTACACTACCGACACCACCTTCACCCTAACTCAGCTTTCTGAATGGTATATTTACCATAGCTTATCAGCACTCACACGTATAACGTGTTGAGCCGGTTGGCCAATATCGGCATCGAACCGTGAAGCTGAAAGCTTTAGTAATGATTTTGATATTTTTAATTTTTGATGACTGCTGTTTAACGCCGCAGCTCGCGATGCGAAAGTTACTACAAGGATGCTGAGTTATGGGCAAAAGCTTCGGTGGCGGACGAGACTCGAACCCGCACTTTATCCTTTCCGGGGATATGTGCTAATCCATTACACTACCGACACCACCTTCACCCTAACTCAGCTTTCTGAATGGTATATTTACCATAGCTTATCAGCACTCACACGTATAACGTGTTGAGCCGGTTGGCCAATATCGGCATCGAACCGTGAAGCTGAAAGCTTTAGTAATGATTTTGATATTTTTAATTTTTGATGACTGCTGTTTAACGCCGCAGCTCGCGATGCGAAAGTTACTACAAGGATGCTGAGTTATGGGCAAAAGCTTCGGTGGCGGACGGGACTCGAACCCGCACTTTATCCTTTCCGGGGATATGTGCTAATCCATTACACTACCGACACCACCTTCACCCTAACTCAGCTTTCTGAATGGTATATTTACCATAGCTTATCAGCACTCACACGTATAACGTGTCAAAATCATTACTAAAGCTTTCAGCTTCACGGTTCGATGCCGATATTGGCCAACCGGCTCAACACGTTATACGTGTGAGTGCTGATAAGCTATGGTAAATATACCATTCAGAAAGCTGAGTTAGGGTGAAGGTGGTGTCGGTAGTGTAATGGATTAGCACATATCCCCGGAAAGGATAAAGTGCGGGTTCGAGTCCCGTCCGCCACCGAAGCTTTTGCCCATAACTCAGCATCCTTGTAGTAACTTTCGCATCGCGAGCTGCGGCGTTAAACAGCAGTCATCAAAAATTAAAAATATCTGAATCGCTTGCTTTGCTATCACAAATCTAGGTCGTATCGTGATCAACCATGTTAATCGCAGTATCAAAGACACACACCATTATTTGGAACGCTAGGCAGTTCAACGGTCGATACATCAGCAGCAGATATCAGAACATGAACAAAATATGTTCACTCAATGGTGCTGGGCATCAAACGCATTTACTACAGCAGTCGAATAGTAGTAGTCAGCGGTGCAACCTATTTTATCCCTTCCCCATTTCCTGATGGCTCTTATCAGCCCCTGTAAGCTGCTACCTATTTCGAAAAGTCACCATTAAGGTCCCTGTACCCTGTGATACCTGTGGGTCTAAACATCCCACTGTTAGTCAGAAGAGTGATACGGATTTGGCGACATTAGCCTTTTGACACTCTTATAGTATCTTATCAACCGTTATCAATTCGGATCACTCACTATTGATGTGCCCGTATCACCCCTTGAAGGCACAGTTTACGATGATTTTCGTGCCTCGTCGGGCTCCATAAAGACTCTGGGAGTGCTAAAGAACCCAAGTGTGGAGAAAAAACGGGGAACTCCTTAAAAATGAAGTGCTTCTTACCTTTGGATTCGACAAGTTTGCAGCTTAAAAGCAAGTGATATCTGGACAAGTTTTTGCGTGATAATATGCGATAAGGTTGTTTTCACAATGGATGTATTTCCTATCATTTCTTATCGCAGTCGATATCACGCCTCTCATACACGTGAAAGCCACCGTTCACCGGCTAGTTGAATCGAAGATGGGTATGGGCCATCTTGAGACGGTGACCGTCATCTTATTTACATATTCCTTACGCGTTAGGAATCCAGCCTCCCGCCGTGATGATGGCACACGCTTTGCCCTTGCGGTGGGGCTACCTACTCGCTGATGGAACCAGGGTACTCATATTATCAAGAACTGTGCCTTTAAAACACCCATGAGTGTCGGCGCTCCAGATCAACACGAATGGGGAAAAGGATTAAACGACATTGGCCTTTTGGCGCTCCTTATCGAATCTTATCAATCGTTATCAATTCGGATCACTCATCATTGATGTGCCCGTACCACCCCTTAAAACACCTATGAGTGTCGACGCTCTAGATCAACCCGAATGGGGAAAAGGATTGAACGACATTAGCCTTTTGGCACTCCTTTTCGCATCTTATCAACCGTTATCAATTCGGATCACTCACCATTGATGTGCCCGTACCACCCCTAAAAATACCCATGAGTGTCGACGCTCTAGATCAACCCGAATGGGAAAAAGGATTAAACGACATTAGCCTTTTGGCACTCCTTTTCGCATCTTATCAACCGCTATCAATTCGGATCACTCACCATTGATGTGCCCGTACCACCCCTTAAAACACCCATGAGTGCCGGCGCTCTAGATCAACCCGAATGCGGAAAAGGATTAAACGACATTAGCCTTTTGGCGCTCCTTATCGAATCTTATCAATCGTTATCAATTTAGATTACAGCCAGCTGATGTCCTCATCCCACTCCTCAAAACGCCTATGAGTGTGGATGCTCCAGGATTGACCCGAAAAGCAAAACAGATTCGGCGATATTAGCGTTTCGAGGCTCCTTATCTGCCCTTATCAACTACTACCACTTTCGGTCCACCATCGCTGGGGTCCCCTTTTAACCCTCTATATCATTTGTGAAATTCAGGATCCCACCTTTGCTGCGACGCGAGATATGAATTTCCGGTCAAACAGACTTACACACAAACACACACACCAACAGACACACTCAGCCGATTATATAAAGTAGGATGCTCGCCATACATTATAGAAGGAGGTGAGGAGAAGAAACCTGGCGGATCTCTGCTTCAGCCCAAGTGCTCACAAGTTCGGCTGGAAAGAGGAAACCCACAAGTGCTCCTTTGCCACACAAGATTGTAGGTTGATCATTATTGATTATTGTTATAAAGCTGTGTACCAGTACAGTGTTTGGAGCACTGGAAAGTCCCGCGTGGCAGATTAAACAGTATAAGCTATTCACAATAGCTGGCGTACAAGTACTGAGACGGACACTGTAGCCGGAAGGCAGTTGTGGTAATAAATCGCTCATCTGAAATGAAAAGGAGAGATGTGCAAAGCAATGCGGCAGAAAGAAAAACGAAATGGAAATGAGAAAAAAATTGGAGGATGACGGTCATATATTCCTGATCTGTCGCGAACAATTTTATGGTGCGCCTCGTCACGATATATCGATCACAATCACATGAATCTTTTATACTCAGCATGATAGATGCTACAATGACATTTTGACGTTTTGACAATGAGTTCCACCACTGTGAGCCTGCTCGACAGCGTGGGACTGGATAAGAAGCCTAAAGCGCGTTTTACACCACCATCTATTAACATACAATTTCCGTCGAGCACCATTCATTCAAAGTGAACATATCTATTTCTGATCATCCAAGTATTGCTTGTACCGCATTTGAAACCATTAGGATCTCCTAAAGATGTAGTAGTTGGACCGGGAAACAAATACTCTGCGAAAATAAATTCCAGTGCGTATTAGAAGTTCTGTGGAGAAACTCTCATTGAAAAAGAGCGCCTTAGGCTCTTGACTGCGATCCCGCAGCACTACCAGTCAAGCTGTCTCGCACCCACTGAGCAAGCTGCTGCGGGAGCGGAGAAACGTTCGCGGTCGGCTCATTTCACCTCTCGCTCGCCTGCATCTGTACCCATCAAGCAGTGATGCAGAGGAAGCGAAAGGGGGGAGTGAAAAATTAAGGTTTTTGAGCACCCATTTCTCGGCTTTGAGATCCTTTCATTCGTTCATTCTCTACTCTCACACTGCTAAGTAACTGGACTTTCGTATTCAGTATAACTGGATTTCAAACTCAATAATTATTTCACAATCCACATAAATGCTTCTAACGGTATCTCTAAGTAGGGCTGAGAGGTGGGATTGTACAGAAAAGCCACAAATCCTAGTGGATTCGAGGCGCAATCTCCGATCTAATTAGTGGAGCATGCATATGACAAAGAGATTGAGCGCTCAGCTTCTGTAACGGTTGCTCCCACTTTGCTGCTCGGGTGATCACACATGACGACCCAACCTATCACACATGACCACAGTGGTAAGACACCACCCACCAATTGATGTGGTTGCCATTTAAATCGGTGTTTCCTCTTCCGTCTCTGTCATCTTTTGCTGTCTGCATCTCCAGCTGAGACACAAAAACGGACCCAAACAACTTGAATCAAGGCAGCAAAAGCAGCAGCCAAGTTTGCTTTTCCGGCGGTCTCCTACAGTATTATTCTCATCGATCGGTGGAAGAATTCTAGTTTCAAGACACCCACAAAAGGTCATCGCGGAAATGCTTCCAGCGATAGATACGAAAGGAATACCAGTAGGTTGGCTACTCGTATGTGACCTGCTAAGAAAAACACTGCTACGTGAGCATTTTAAAAATATGGTGATCGAAAACAGCCTAATAAGGAAGCAAGCATCGCGAACAACAAAACTGCTCAACTAATCAGCCCCTTTTTCAAGGCATAGGATATGGAGATGGCTTCTCAGGGGTATTGCTGCGCAATTAGGTACGCTCCCGTTTATGCATCGTAAGTGGTTCGAGAATAGCACGAATTCCATTCCTTTCAATGCGTTTGCAGTCAGAACCTTACACATCTGTTACACTATGGAAAATATCGCGGAAGTTAGACGCGATTTCTATGATGTATATGTAAACTCATTTTATTTCGAAACAGTGGAATGTAAGGGCCGCTGGCGCAGCGCTGCAAAAAGCTCCAGCTGGTTGTTTTGGTCTCTAGGAAAGCTGCGCCAGCGACTCCCTATATAAGAGTCCCCATGACTCATACGGGGCTTCCTCTCTTCGCCTTCCAATCAGGGCTCATTTCTGTTCACGGCTGGTAATACGCTCGATTTTGGGAGTCTGGGGACTCTAGGAACTCTTGGGGACTCTAGGAACTCTTGGGGACTCTAGGAACTCTTGGAGACACTGGGGACTCCTTTCACTTCGCTTAACTCCGGAATACGCTCGATTTTGGGAGTCTGGGGACTCTAGGAACTCTTGGGGACACTGGGGACTCCGTTCACTTCGCTTAACTCCGGACTACGCTTCAATTGTATTATTTTAGGCTCATTTTTCACTATATAACTCATTTTATTCAACAAGGCTCGATCAAGGTGGTTCGCTCAGTTACTCTCGATTCAATAAATATTGGAAGATTATTGTATCGGATATTTAGTGGAAAGAAGTCTATACTCTATCATATCTCATCAAAAGAAAACCGCGTGGCTTGGCAACTATTTTAGAAAATGAACTATATTAGATCATGGACCATATGGCGAGCTTTCCTGAGACTTTGCAATCTAAAAGAGACCCTAAAGACGTTAGAAGTTTGGCGCTCATTGTTGATCTGCTTCCTACATTGCGCCCCTTTCCACATGACCGTCTCCTCTTTGCTCCTATAACTCTCATGGCCACGCCCCATCAAACACCTCGCCCTGTCGCACGTCACTTTTATGAGCTCTATCTCAGCCGGATTCTTGTTTTTTCTTTCGCGTGGAACTTGGTATGCAGGCAGCCCTCACAATTAGTGACGAATTACAAAAAATTGTGGGTAACAGAAGATCAAAGGGTCACATGATAATTCGAACAACACGTGAACTCGGATAGAACCCACGTAAATGGGGGCGTATATCGTTAGGATAGAAACGTCGCGTGGCCGTGTTCGGCACGCGACGGGATGGTGCGAGCTATGCGCGCCGTATTAGTTGAGTCCTGAAGCGATTACGCCTAGAATGAGGCGTAGAGCACCGTCATCGCTTCAAGACCCATCCGATAAGGCGCGCATAGCTCGCACCATCTCGTCGCGCGCCAAATACGGCCACGCGACGTTCTTGTCCTAACGATATACACCCCGTAAATGGAACTCGATTCCCTCTGCAAGAACGCTTCTCACTTATCTTCCGTGAGCCTTGTGGCTGCGTATCTCTGTGGCGCTGAGTATGAACGCAGTCAGACTGTGATATGCTTCCAGGTTGTTGCAAATTTAATTGCGCTTCCAAAATATGTATAAATGAGTAGATTTCTTTACCCTGAACTATTCCATCCCAAGGAAAGCCAGGCATACCATTTGGTATGTTTTTTTTTTCTGCTACGAATGTGGCTCTACTTATTCCAGCTGACCTTTTCCAGGGCTGCGTATAATCACGGACCGACGCGACTATCAGGTCATCATGCTTCACGAATTTGAATTGGGACACTCCACAGCAGAGGCGTCGTAATCTCCGCAGTGTTTTCGAGACGAATCATCCTTGCAAATGGACAGTGGAGCTCTGGTTAAAAAATTTGCTTGTGGCGATTTTGATCCCGAAGGAAGGTCGGGTCGCGGCCGCAGGTCGTCGCTTAAAGACACCAGAAGGGGGTAATTTTGGCTTGCTGTAGAACAGACGTAGTGTGGACGAGTTCAAGTGGCCGCCATTGCACAAACTCGCCAATTTGACGCCTTGGCATGGTGTCAAAAGAAGATGTTTCTATTATAAATTTGTTTTTTCCTCAACTTTTTACATTATTCTTTCTTATATTGTTTCTAGATGTGCTTACACGAATGCTAATGTAGTTAGGAATGGCCACTCCACTGCGCTAGGAGTCAGGTGCTACAACTAACGTTGGCCCACGGCCCGTCTCCTACAGCGGACAACTCGGAATGGATGCGCTGATGCGAATGGGATGCGCTGATGCGAATGGGATGCAAATACACGCCGCAGCGATGCGCTCTTGAATCCGGGTTTTTTCACCGATTATCGCTTCTAACCTTCTGTGTTCGTTACAAATTGCTCATTTCTTTGCATCTTTCTCTTGTTTCGGACCCCCTTCCGGTTCCTTTAAAGGCACCGGGAGGGGGCACGGGCGGAATAACGTTTACAAAAACAATGGCATCCGAAAACAAACATATGGGTTCGGTAGATTCAATGTGTAACGAAACCGGCGTTGAAAAACGCGCCATAGGGCGCTATTTGCCCCCAGGGCGCGCTTCCGTCCGAACTGCAAGCTTCCATGGCCGAGCCACGCTTCGTTCATTTTAAAGCTTGTCTTCGGCCTGATGTAACATTATTTATGAATTATTTCCTCTTTAGACGGTTTTCTAGTGACATGTTTTACTTATTTACTTATGGGTCTTCTTAACTGTGCATTTCTATACCTGAAAATCTCAGAAGGGTCAAATAAAGTCGGGGGGGAGGGGGGGGGGGAGGCGCAACTTTGCGTCGACTTCGAAGCTCCTTTCCCTTACTAGGCTTAGGCTAAAACTGATATCCCCTCCTCCCACATCAAAAAGCATCTGTCAAAGCATAGGTCTCATCCGCTTTAGCCTAACCCTAGGAAGAGAAAGAAGCTTTGACGTGGGTGAAAATTTTGCGTCCCCCCCCCCAACTTTATTTAACCCATAAGTATATCTAGAAACAATATAAGAAAGAACGAAGTAAAAAGTAAAAGGAAAAAACAAATTCCTAATAGAAACATCTCCTTTTGGCACCATGCCAAGGCGTCAAATTGGCGAGTTTGGGCAATGGCGGCCACTAACTCGTCCACACTACGTCTGTTCTACAGTAAGCCAAAACTACCCCCTCCTGGTGTCTTTAATGATGAAGATGTAAGGGGAGCCGTCGAAGCAAATCCCGAGACGAAAACTCACGTTAGCAGAAGACCTAGGCGTACATTACTCTACAGATGCCAGGCATTCGCTGGTAATCGGCAAGGTAGATGTTGAAGTGAGTGCCTCATGAACTGACCGATGAGCAGCGTCTGGCACGTTTCGACACCTGCTCTACCCTCCTAGTTTGCTAAAAAAATGATTGTAAGCCGTATTATAACTGGAGATTGAAAATGGGTTCTTTGTGATAACAGGAAACGGAGATTAGTCTGGGTAGCTAAGGAAGCCCCTCCAAAACTTTTCCTGACCTTCACCGACCTTCACCCTAAGTAAGTTATATGTATTACTGTGTGGTGGTGTTGTGAAGGTGTAATCCATTATGGCTTTTTGGAACTTGGTCAGAAAGTTACAGCAGAGTCTTACGTTGTTATCTGGAGCAAATGTATAGGACGTTGCAAAAATTGTGTCCGGCGATGTGAATAGAGGAGGGTCGATCCTGTTGCAGGACAACGCAAGGCCACACACCTCACAAAACACTCGGCAAAAATTGACCCGCTTGGGTATAGAAGTTCTCCCTCACCCAGCGTATTTTCCCGACCTTCCTCCCACAGACTATCACTTTTTTCGAGCTCTCAATTCTCATCTGTGTCAGAATCAATTTACTAATTTAGACGGTGTTGAATGTGCCTTCCTTGACTTCGCTGATTCTCGCGATAGTAGTTTTTATGGTGAAGGCTCAGAATTCTGACCTGTTTGTTGGCAAAAATTTGTATAGATTCCGATGGCTTTCACCTCGATTAACAAGCTTGTGTTTAAGCTGAGTTATAGTAGTTTTAAGTATGGGGTCCATTTCTGAATTGATTTTGCAACAACCTAATATTTCTGGATGAAAATAACAAATACACTCTCTGAACTGTGAATTAAAAACATGTAGTATGATAATACATTGGTTGTGTTCCCGAGTACGCAACAATAGGACCGAGCTCGGCTTTGCCCATATTTGCAATCGTGCCCGGACCCTCAAAATGAGCCACAATGCGCGAGTAGACGGCAACCCCCCTCCTATCGCGCGGCCAGCCCACAGAGGATATGTTGCGCAGTGACGCAATTCGAGTGTCCTCATACAGAGCCGAAATTTGTGAAACACACAGAGCACTTGCGCGGGAATCAGCACAATAGATTCGCTTACACGGAAGGCCCATCAGGTCATGGTGAGCTTTCTCAAAACGGTTTTTTGCATTTTATAGGGTCACATACATGAAGCAAAAAACCGGTCTCAAATTTGGCTAAATGGTTTTGGGGGGCCCAGAAAATAGTTGATGGTTCGGTCCCCACTGAGGACAAATTTTTGCATTTCTCTAGTTTTCATCCATTTGTGCTCATTTAAGACTATACGTGCAAAATATGTGCAAAATCAATTTTTATTCTACCAGGGAACCTTTATCTTCAGTATTTTTGCGTACTAAGCGAATGATTGGTTTGGACCTGCCAACGCTCATAACAGGGGAACTAGGCGTTTTCCCGCAAATTACGTGTGATATTCATGCTCAGGGGGTCGAACTACCCTTGATGACAAGTTTTCAGCCTAATCGCTATTTGGACCCAAACTCGGAAAATTGGACGACCGATAGTACTGCTACTGCCATAGTAAAGAGCACTCAACGAAAGGAGCTCCCTAGCCGATATAAGGAAATCTTTGCTATCTTTTGCCTTCACATGGTATTGCTAGGTGCAGTTCACTTGGAATGCGTTGTTTCTGCACATGCTCGATTGCATTTAATCGAGGCTGTAAGTTGCTCGTCTGTACAAGTACTGCAGTGGTTGTATGCCCATGTCCACCCTACTGTCTCGAGTTTGGGTCAAAATCTCAATTTGCATAGTATTCTGTATATCGGGCTAGTCGAGTCTCCTGAGCACGAATATCTTACTAGTTTCGCAGGAAAACGCTTGACACGCGTGCTAGGGGCGTCGAAGGGTTCAAACACTTTAACCACTGAAAGCTTGCAAATGAGGTCACTTTCGTGCACCAGCGACGAAAATTGTAGTCATTCTGCATTTGCGCAAATAGTATAGCGCTGCACAAAGAAAATTAAGAAAATGCAAAATCGGAAACGTCGAGAGAACTTGAACCACAAACACCCCCACCACCGTGCCAATGCTAATCTATCCCACTATCCGTTCGGCCATCCAACCGCTCCAAGCACGATAGCCTGTGCATCCCCTATCAGCTTTATTTGCTTCGTTTAGCAGTTACCATATGTGATTCTACATTTTTGAACGAGATCGCAGTGGTTTCGGCATAGGTTTGAAGACAGTCTTCTGATATGCATATACTGAACGCCGCAGCTGTAAAGCATTGCAGCAAACTGGTCAAAATTGTTCCTTTCTGAGCAACTTTTGTCACTCATTTTCTGGGCCCCCCAAAACCATTTAGCCGAATTTGAGACCGGTTTTTTGCTTCATGTATGGGACCCTATAAAATGCAAAAAACCGTTTTGAAAAAGCTCACCATGACCTGATGGGCCTTCCTTGTTAGATCTTCTCGAAGCCATTCAAATACGTCGTGCACAGGAAAATTTGCGGCACGTCACGTCCTGAGCAGGCCTTATGGGACAATTTCCGGGCAGGGCGGCCAAGAGGTCGACTCGTACTGAGCCCTGTCCAAGTGTTCTGACGAAACAAACCGAGATTTCGGGACTAACAGCTTGATGGCTGTGTATATAACAATTAATGCATTCATTTCTTCATTTGTGGAAGTTCAGTGTGCGACGCATTTCTGGATCAAACTGCACAAGCCTTTAGGGTTTCACTGTGGATTCAATATAAATAAGTAGAGATGATGGAAGATACTGAAGAAGTCTCCATCACGCCCAATATATCGTAAAATATTGCCGAACGGCGAAGTTCTGAGGGGTGAACACTACCTCTGCTAGACTCTTTTATCAAACGATTTAGACGGTTTGGCTATGCCCAGTGTTCTTCAAATCCGTATACTTCGAGTGTCTCTAATTCCACTGATGTTCGAGTTGTTCCAAGCCGAATTCATCGCTAACAGGAACAAGATTGCCTACGATAAACAAGGCTGGAAACGAATGCTAAATAGTATGCAACATCTTCTTTTGAATTCTTAGAAAACTGAATGGGTACTTCGTGTGTACCGGGTAGACGTAGGAGCGAGAAGCTCGGCGATGCGGTGAAGGATGTGGGGGGGGGAGGGGGGCGGGGGGGAGAAGGGGGGGGGGGGGAGCAAGGGAATGAAAATGAATCAGAACAGCGTAATGAAAAGATTGATACATTACATAAACCAGAGCATAACTCCAACATGCAGCTGAAAAATTGATTTCTTTTTGTACCACGCAATCGGCTAGACACCCCGCTCCAAATTCTGTATCTGATCCAATCCCATAGCAAAAGTAATAGTCGTTTCCTTTTCTAATTTTTTTAGATCTCTTCCGTTCTATTGATATACCTTTTATGAAACGCTTTCGATGCATATTCAGCAATGTTTTTGACGATTTGAAAGCATTTTAATAATAATTAATAATTTGGTTCGGTTTCATTTTTTGTGAAGTATCGCTTTCCCAGAACGTAACGAAAAGGAAATGAAGTCAAGGAAAGAGTAGCAACAGGCATATTGATATACACCATGCGACGCTAAGCGTTTAGATATTAAAGATGAAGCGAGTACTGAAGGTTGGACATCACCATGGCAAATTATGCAGGTACAGGAAGGGAACACTACCACTGCCCATTAAAAACGAAGTTGCGCGAAAAAGGTTCTTTCCAAACTTTGCTTTCGTCCATTTATTAAATACTTCCGTCGCAGTTACTGTTGTGTAACTTTGCTTTCTAGCAGCCTGATGAAAAACGAAATTTAGGGTCACCAATTCCACAATATGGACGCGAGCTAACTACTACACCACTCAACTGATGAACGCAATTCGCAAAACCCCCACGCAAAGAACTTTTATCACATGTTATACGAAAACCAGAACTTTTGCAGAACTGCCGTTAGGAATGACCTTCTATTTATTCCTTGATCTGCTGACAGACAATTGAATCAGTCACAACAAAAGGACAAAAACCCCTCACAAATTTATAGTGCAAACATTCGATTGTCACTATCAGCCGAAAACAAATAGAGACGGAAAAATCTGTGAAGTCCCGAAAGAAAACACACGCGACATAGTAATGCGTACATAGACGGTACACGTTTGTAATAACTTATAAAATGTACACAGTTATTCGGAAAAGACAAAAACTATGGATAAATCACAAACAAAAACATCGATCAGCGCCGTTATAGTGACGTCATATATATCGACTCGATTACAAAAAGTGTTCGTGATGAGTGAATCAAATTTAGCTGTAAAAACAGTTTCGTCATTGCATAAGAAAATGCAATGTTACTCATGCAGTTTGACAAGTTACTGTAAAACACTATTCCCTGACACCATTAGAGGAAAACCGGTTACACAATGAGAGATACGCTTTCATTCTCATACAAGTTAGATGCAAACTATGGGTGAATGAATGAATGAATAATTCTGGAGAACCATGGATAACCGCAAGCTCACACTATTAATGACTAATGTTTATCGGCAGAATATGGGCAAACCTGAACACTATTCGCCCCTGTATTCTCAAAAATATAGGAATACAAAAGTAGAATCAATGAGTGAGGAGCGCAAAGATTTTTTCTGAATTTCTGTTATCACAACTCCAATGAGAATCGCACCGACCTTGCAAAACTAGCCCTTGAAGACACGGGAGCTAATAACAAATGCTTAATCGATAGCTTATTATTTATAATACAGATAATAATTTAGAGAAAGCCATTCCGATCCATTTCGTTTGCACAGCGTCAAAAACAAGGGATGACTACATCACAGCCCCTCCTAATCTTATTACGATGGATTTCCCTTTGCTAGCTGCAATTGTACCGAATTTGGTGCAAGCTCCAAGTTCGCACGAAAATCCTATTTTTACTGCTGATTTACCCCTTTTCCCCACGGAGCATGCATGGCACATTATATTTTGAGAGGAAGAAATAAATAATGTTCGCGGCAGTGCATGATCAATCCCCCGAAAAGATATGTCTGTTCGAACCACTTCCGAAGGTCACTAGCGCCAGCGGCAACTCTGGCCTAAACTGGGAGCGGCAGCACTGGGAGTGATTTAAAAACGAATGAATTAATTATATGCGAGCAATTACGGAATGTGAATTTTCACACAGAAACTTAACAACGAAATCACCAATATTACTATCCACAGAGATGGTCGTCATTGAAGAATGCAATGTCGTCAGCAGCCTTCTCAATTGCATAGAAGCTAACGCAAGAAAGGGAAAGGTCTATTAATGGGCATTCACCAGTCACAGGTAAGCCTGAATGCGCGCCGTCGAAAGTGAGTGAGTGATTCGAACTTCGCTCCAATGATACCCTCACCGAACTTGGAGCAATGCGAGGGATAGGGAACGCCTTCTCAAAAGTTCTGTACCCGGATCACACTTATTAAAAGCGCAACTTCGGCCCAGTTTTTCTTTACCAACTTCAAATCTCTTCTGGAGATGCTTATCAAAACCGAGTAAATCATATACATTACTATTATATTTGTGGATAACACTACTGCATGGCGTAACCTAACGAAAATACTACTGAAACAAAAATATGATCAGACCCATCCTTGTTAAATATTAAATTTAGTGACGCATGATATATAATATAGCTACTTCAGAACAAGGACGACGAGGAGGACGATATGTATGCCAGTGATATCGGAGATTAAAAATGTACCGCATATTAATATCGAAACAAACTTACTAGGATGAAAACAATAAAAAACAGTACAACGTAAAATGTAACCGGAAAGAGAGCAGAAAATACTGCAGTACATATAGCCTAGCCGACCGTTTACCGGTAACACTGGGGAGAATTCAACAATGAAACGGAGGAGAGTACCTTAACTTTAAATACTTCACGTTCAATCTTCACGTGTGGCTATGAAAAAGGCCGCTACAGCGTTGAAGTATTCATTTCATCGAAAACTCTGGCTGATACGGACCACCTTAGTTGCCACGCGAACCTAAACAACTAAGAGTTTAAATTTTCTGGACAGGTAAGCGAAGGGTTTTGGATTTCACTCCATTTTTGGTGCACCGCCGAATATAAACAAGCCAAAAGCAAACTAATAACCTGAGCACCTGACGGATCCTTTTTCTATCATAACAGACGTTTTGCGATGATTTCCACCTCAGTGGAAAGTAACAAGCATGGAGTTCGCTTGATCTATCGAAGTTCAAAGAGAAAGAAACTCACAAAAAGAACGAAGACGTGATGGTATCACCATCACCAGACCTGGTTGAAGCTCTGCTGATTTCGACTCAAAATACTACGCACATCTGATGTGAACCGTAACGCATCAAGGAATGGTAACAAGTTCAGTAAACACGTATCCGAAGGATCCGAAAACCATGATGGGATTGGAATAGCGTTCTCTGTAAAATGGAACATTTTTATAGTGAAATAAAATAAATAAATAAAATCGCTTTCATCGGAGAGAGAAGCAAAATCGCCCACGTGGGAATTTCCTATAGGCTCCTGGAGAATTGTCTAATATGAAAATAGAAGAGAGATCTTGGTGTATGGCGCTAAGATCCTTAGTATATCCTCCATAGTCCATTGTGCAGTGCTGACGGAAGTATCTACAAAACAGACCTTACATTCAGATTGACAAAGCACAAATAAAAGTAAGCAAAGTAGGAGCTGTATCATAATCGTCAGATCAAAACGACCAGAAAGGTGATTATTGATGGTATCTATTAGCGAATTGCCCTGTTGAGACATTTACGGTCCGTGTGTCCAAACTTATTTATTTGTAAAGATGGGAAAATCAATTCTTGCGTTTACGGACTCCGCGAAAGCAACGGGGTCTTCTATTGGGTCATTCCATAAGTAGTGTCGTTTTTTTTTCAAGCAAAAATTTTTGCCATAAAATTACAATTTTTGCAGCATGTCATACATCATTCGAGAGGAAATTTTCTGTTCTACAAAATGGCATGTTCCGTTTTTGAGTATGTTGGAATGGCGCCGACATTTAGGCTGGCGAAGAGGTAGGCCCAGTGGACAAAAACTGGCTAAACCGGCAATCAATTAAAACACTATATTTTACTTGAGGAAAAGTGACCAATTATGTGTTTCGTACTTGGCCCTGACGTCTCCTACAAGTACCACCAGTTGCTTGCTTGAAAAGTCACGTCGCTCTTTTTCCACATTTAGTTTTTCTTCCTCAACTCGGTGATTCTAGACAATTTATTCGAAACAAGGCAAAAAAATTTTCTCAACCAATCAGTTGAAAGAGTGGTGAAATGTTGAGGACAGTTAGTGAGTAGGAACAGGGGAATACCATTGACCGGATTCTTTAACTTTCTCATGGAAAAATAAATTGCGAAAAAAATGTCAACTGGACCCAACTAACATGGTATTTAAATTCAATCTGAATTGCAGCTAAGACAAACTAGAAAGATGTTTTCGATATAGCAGAAAAAGTTCTTCGAAGTGGTTCATAAAACAACTCTAAGCAAAGAGTTTGAAAGAAAAAAATTTATTTTGAATAAGTGTGGGTGCTTTCGAAAAAAAGATTTTAGAAAAAGAACGACACGACTTCTTCATCATCTAAATATTGGAAATTGTAGAAGAGGCCAGGGCTAAATACGCGACACATGCCCGGTTGATTTTCCTAAAGTAAATATAGTGTTTCAATTGATTGCCGGCCTAGCCATTTTTGGTCGGCTGGACCTACCCCTTCGTCAGCCTAAATGTCGGCCCCATTCTAACAAACTCAGAAACTGGACATGTCGCTTTGTAGAGCAACAAAACCTCTTCCAAATGATATATAACATGCTGCAAAATCTCGTAATTTCATAGGAAAAATTTGTGCTTGAAAAAAAAAACGACACTACTTATGGAATGACCCAATACATTGCTTGTGATTGGGCAGTGCCTTCCAAAGAAGGGTTCAGCCACATATCCATCACTACATACTCGAAAAGGATTGTTTCATAGAAATGCTGAATGACATTTCACGATGCTCTCGAATACGCTGCGATGAAATTCCAAAGCAAGTAAATGAAAAAAATCGATAAGAGAATTATTTGTTACTTAACTATACTGAATAAAGAAACAAAGTTACTAAAGATGGCAACCTCCTGTTAAGAATCCCCCGTCCATTATCGAGTTTATCTGCAACATGTGTTCCATAGACCTCCATACTTGCAGTGAACACAACCAAATCAAACCTGAATTATATTTAAAAAATTATACACTATCACCACAAAAGTTTCTGAACGCGTCATTTCTTGAAGAAGTGCATAGGAGCTTCTATGCGTCTCTCCCTGGAAAAAGGGCATGTTATGTCAAAAATCGACCGACAACCCCTTGCATCGCTGGATTCCACGAAAAGATCTAGAAGATCCTAAAAATTCCGACTACCTATTGTATTGCTTGTCATGGATTCCTGACCAACGAACGAAGACAGCTAGACTTCAGTGGAAAGTAAGTAGAGATGAGACTGAGCCATATTTTGCTTTCATTCATCTATTACATTTGGTGCACCACGTTTAAACGCACCGGAAGGGGTCGTGAGAAAGAGGAAGATGGGAAGAAATGATTGGTTCAACAACGAACATTAGAGGGCAGAAACGATAATCGGTAAGTAACTTGGATCGAAAAGGGTGACGTTGTGGCATGTATACACATCTCCCGCGCATCTCTTCGAGCTGCCACATCACCTTTCTGAGTTGCTTGCTGGGAAGACGGTCGTTTGGCGCGGCCTGTTGCAGCTAATTTGTTGATGGGGCGCTTGGGCTGTAGCGGCCACTCTAAAGCGGGTGGGTACAAAGTGGTACGACTGAAAATTTTCGCACATATGGTGCGATCCCTTCGCACCTATGGTGCGAAGAAACAATTACGAGATGCGTGAATCAAGAGGTCATCTGTTGCCCATAACTTGCATTAACAGCAAGTGAGGTCAAGTAATTAAGGAATGAGTTGACTAGAATAGGGAAGTGCTAAGCGGAAGAAAAATTCACGGGTGATGGAGCAAATTGCATGTTTTCTTGATCAAGACAAAGGTTTGAGAGCATGGGAGCGTAATAGAACAATGTTTGCTAAAGCGAAGATGCATATACAGTAGCGCTCAAAAGTCTTCGGCCAAACACTTTTTGTCATAACTTTTTTTTCTACTTGACCGAATTTGACAGAATTTTAATATGTGGTGCCTGAACCTATTGCCAACATTTTCTTTTACTTGAGTGCCGATTGACACTTTCCATGGTTTTTTACAATAATTTACTACAAGACCACTGAAAAAAAGAAAAAGGCCTGGTCAGGAAAACAGCTTTCTTTACAAAAACAAAACGAGCAAGCCTCAGAGAACATCAATATTTTGTAAAGACCACGATTTTCGACGACAGCGGCACAGCGGGACGGCATAGGGATGGCACTCCAAAAACAAAAAATTGCATTTAATCACGTAACTTACACCGTTGAGCGCCAAGATAGTATATTAAGTATGCAGTGTCTCCGAGTACAACATACTAAAATTTCTCTTAGATCGGTCCAGTCGCAAAAAGGTTGCAAGTGAAAAACTCAAGTGAAAACCATTTGGCCAGAGACTTTTGACCGCGACTGTGAATCACTCACCTGTTGCTTTAAATGCCTGCTTGTGACCTCTCATTGAGGTGCATTAATTTTCAGGGGGCCTTTTAGACATATGGGAAGTGTGAAAAGGTTGCAAATCATCAATGAACCCGCCGGAGGGCGTGCAGTATGTGTCACCTTGGGGAGCAGCAGCTGCTACATCATCGACTTTGTTAATTATGACTGTGTTATATGGCCTTGACGAATAACATGCCCATCTTGGTTAACGGACCAACTCCTTTACTCTCTTTTTTTATGCTTTACATTTTTGAAAGTAATATTCCAGATGTAGTGTTTCAGAATTTTGAGCAAGATTAATTATTAAAATCATTCAACCTCTTTTTCCATTTTGATACTTAACTTTTGTAGTCAATTAGTTTCTTAATTACTTGACCTCGCTTGCTGTTAATGCAAGTTATGGGCAACAGATGACCTCTTGATTCACGCATCTCGTAATTGTTTCCTCGCACCATAGATGCGATGGGTTCGCACCATATGTGCGAGAATTTTCATTCGTACCACTTTGTACACACCCCTCTAAAGCTGACCATTCGACGCACCTCTGCGTTGGACAATTTGGCAGTAATGGGAGTCCGACACAGAAGAAGCGCCATGCGCGCCATCGGCATATTAGCTGCAAGGAGCCGCACCTAACCACATACACTCGCTTGCCGTGAAAGATGTCATTTGCTTTCGCCAAGGGTGTATTTCAGGCATTCATGATGATGTTAACTTGTGAAACAGTATACAGCCAAACCAGCGAAACAATGAAAGGGAGATTAAGGGAAAGAGTGAGAAAAAAGATTACAATAAAAACACAAGGAGTTCACCCTCGACGTCTTGGTAAGGCGTCCTGTACGCACGGTGACGAGCTGCAAGTCACTGTAACCCACTAAGTAAGCCTAAATCGCCCCCTCCCGGTGCCTTCTGATTGGAAATACCAAATAAATCACCTTTACAGCAAGGCCTCAGAAACACCTGCTCATCGTGGAGGATCTGTTCCCAATACCTGTCAAAATTCTGCCGAACCAGTACTACATCGAGTCCATAAAGCGAGACAAAATCACATTTCATTATCTATTCCATTGTTTTCGAGCTAGCATCGGCTTTACAATCTTCATTATCATTCAGATTCCGACTCAGACGGAATGAGCAGCGCTTCCATTTATAGCTCCTAACAATCGAGCTCTTATTGAATGAAGGACTCATCAGTTACTGTGATACAGATGCGCGACAGAAAATTACCCACCATGCCGTAATCATAAAGCTATGTACTCTGTTAGCGAATAAAATAGCATACGCACCATTGACTAACAACGGAAAGGAAGTAATCCACATGAGGACGTGCATGCACGGAAAAACGCACAGGATGTCGGTCAATAACTACCTGAAAAGGATTTTCAACGTGTGCTATTGCCTTGCCGATTGTTCAAACTAGGACATCAAAAGCAACAGTATTTCAGGAATGGATATAGAGTTCCAAAGAATTTAAACAACCACTACAACGGACCTTTATTGTGAAGTCGGACGGGGTGCCCGGTTTCACCATGGGACGTATCACTCCGTCATGATGGGAGTGGATGAGCGTCTCATCCAAATCGAGCACCAAAATCTTTTTTCGCATTATACCTGGAAGAATCATCTTATCATTTCTGATAGGGATGGGAAAACAGGGTGTTCTGCCAAAACTAACTTAAGCGATGTGCAGTGAGGGGTGAGCATGGCACGTGGTGGTACTTCACCACTTGGTATTTCGCATACTGCAAAGAAAATATTGAGATGCCGTCAAAGTCTCTCCTAATGTCACTACAAATCAACAAAATAACAAGATTACTCAACAAATCGGTAAGTGCAACAATAAATCGAATGTGAATTGCAATGCGACAGGTTTTTGTGTTCTGTTCGAATACCCCAATAAATCTCATTAGCGGTACAGAATGAAGACTATTAAATGTAAAATAACCACCAACAACCACGGCAAGAAACACTGAGGTTGAAGTCTGAAACAAATTCTCTAGAAAAAACCCTGATATCAGTTGGCGAGGCATGCACAGCAATCCTTGATAGTGTTCTTTGAAGCTGAACATACAACCCCTGAGCGTACGCGCTCACACAAGCGAGCAAATATAGCAAACCTGTTGAGGAATTGGGGAGTTGATTTTGATGCTATTTCCAGACAATAGATAGTAGTGCGTGGTACCGCAGCTTAGTGAGCTTTACTCAAGGTTTCGGTCATCATACTCGCTTCGGCTGGTTCCGAGATAACTCAGAGACTGATTAGGTTATGTTCTAAGCAGACTTATTGAAAGTAATAATACTGATCACAATAATATATGGGAGGAGATGGAAAGCTTCGACAACGTTTTTCAAGAAAAAAATTCTTTTTCTGTTTGAAAAGAGGAAAGTATTACGATACACTTGCTAAAAACACTTCAATCCTGATGCGGAATGTATGTATTTGATATTAATACGTAAATACAGCACTGAGAAAAGAAAATTCACGAAGAACTGGTATTGCAGCGTTCTCTACAGTCATAATGTCCTGCCACATTAAAGTTCAGGAAAAAAGACCGAACAACAGTTAGCCATCAAGCACATCGAATACTTACCCCACGATGCAGCCTTTTGAACCCCTGAACGATGAAGTTCAAAATCGTGCCAAAAGCGACAAGCACAGCTGTTATGATAGACATCATACTGCGAAAATGTGAACTTGGCTGATGAAGACGGCGTTCAGACGACGAAGAGGACGTCTGGCGACGCATCACAGCATCACCTGAAATTGGATGACAATTAACGAAACGTGTCAATCGTGTCAATTTGAAAAAATGACGCGGTCTAGTATACAAAACACCTAATTAGAGAAGTATCTAGGAGAATATCAATCAAAAAATCTGGCAGATAGGCTTTCTTTGCAAGAAACTACGAGTCGACTGAACGAGAGCTCGACAGGGATCGATCAGGGATTACAGTGCTTTCGCTGTGGTGCTGTGTTCAAAGTGCTTTTCGAAAAATGAAGAGGAATCAATAATTAACGAACAACGAGCTATTAGCAGCACTTCATATTGACCACCACAATGACACAGTAGTGAAAACATTGCTTTACACGCCAAATGCAGAGAAGAAAAAACGTGCATTGCAACCGAGTAATGTACAGCCACCGTTATCAATTTACAATGTGAGACGGATCGCTACGCAGCTTAAAAAAGTGTTTGCGGATAAATCTGCCAACAGACAGAATCAGTTCTGGAGTGAGAACTTTTCGCTGTAATGCTTGCAACCCGTAATTCGACCGCTGCACCCAAAGAAGAACAGAGCTTGCCGCTGAGTCAACCCGCAAGGTTCCTTTCGAGCTGCAGTTATATCTTCAAACATTTTGCAGAATCATTTCCAATTTGGGTGGTGACTAAGTACGTGTCGACTGACGATTGTGATTCTTTCTCTGTGAAGTGTGACATTCAGGGACAACACAACCGCACCAACCATACGGAAAAACGAGTGTAATACGGGAGATGGTGTTTTGCTAAACCTTGGAAAGAAGTAAGCTTTTGGGCGATAAACCACTTCTTCCAATATCCACATAGCACATAAAACAGTCTTCAATGAAAGAAAAAATGAACCTAACAAAACTTGCTGAAAGCACCAAAAGAGTTGAATGACTGTAATTTATTTTGAGCATCCATTTTGCAGCTCTCGTACAGTAACCATCTAGCTGAAGCACATTCCTTATAATTAGGAATAGCTTTGTACACATTTCCACGCTTTGACAACTCAAAGTGAATAAATTCGCATTTTCGAAAATACGAATGTAAAAAGTGACCGAGCGTGTGACTAAGCAGAGGTGAAATAGTTTGCGATTGGGAAACCGCCAATTAAATGACGATCGTTTCGTGGAGAATCTTACAGTGTACCACAGCCGTAATAAAAAACGGACACAAAAATGTAACGCATACCTTTTCTTTTCATCGTTCTCTTGAATGGAGCCCGATTTGTGGCTTACTGGTCGTAAACAGCGGTGCCTCGCAAGTACCGGGTATGGAGTGTCTGAGATCTGGCGACCTCACTCAAGCCTATAGGCTATATAACGGTCCTAGGATATCGATTATGCACTAATTATTGTAGCCTGACCTGTGCCCCGTGAACCAAATGCAAATCGTGTAAACTACAACGGATTAGAACTCCTCGCTAAAACTAGTTTCTCTCTGCTCGGTCCGCTTTCCAGTCATTTTTTGTGCTCATAAGGTCTGTGATGACTAATTCTTTCATCGGCAACTTTAAAGGCTATAGAACGATCAGCAGCCCCGAAAACCGAAATATCATCCAGTCACTAAAAATACCCAGAAATTTGGAACAGAGGATCAATCATCACGCCTGCATGTATCAATTATTCGCGCACTTCAGCTTAAAAAAAAACAAGCGTCGATATACGCTGAAAGTAAAATCGATGAGCCCGCGTTTTAACACGACATGCTTTACGATGGATGGCTTACGAGGAAAACGTCGAGCATTGTAGAGAACATTTCTTAAGAATCATTGCAAATGGCGGATGTGCACCTGCTCGCAGGATCACAGAATCCCATGTTCGCAATGTATAAATATAGTCTCGGAGTAGGATTTCGTAACGGCAGCCGTCGTTGATTTTCAACGGTGGTGTTGATGTATTTTTCAGCCTCATTTAAAAATCCAAGAATTTCGCAAACTGGGGGTATAGGACGGACCCCAGACATCGGTATTGCTACTTTCCGTTGCCAGAATCGCATGATCGCGGAAACGCGTATGAGATCAATGAAAAGGGCGAAGATCGACGTCTGCCTCAGGACACTGTTCACATCCTTGCAGGAAAAACTATGGCTTTTAAATCCAGCAACTTGATAGTATGACAAAGCCTATCCAATGGCTCAGCAAACGTTTCGTGAACCATTGGAAGCATAAGAAGAAGTGAACTATGGACAAATTTTCTTCGAGATGTCTCACTATGCGTCAACTCGTCTGTTATCGAGGAAGGTGCAGCGGTGTGCCACTTTCGCTTTTCTTTCGTAATGTTAACAAGTCAGCCGTCACGAAATCAACATGAAGCTCCACCTTTCATCAAGCATTCGACACTGATGACACTGTTCTCCGATAGAAGACAACTAAATAAACTGGAGCATATCTAACTAAATCGTAATTCCATAACCCACCAACATCATGGATCACTGTCACTGGTAATCGATAATCTGACGACTCAAGCAAATCATAGTCACCACTCATTATCGCCATACACTAGACAATGAGTAGCCCTGATATCCAGCAGACGAGTTGTTCTCATTGGAAACTTGTTTAGTGATAAGAAGACCGACCACGTTGATGAGTAAGATGCATTGAAGTAGAAACGTATGATTCAAAAGATTGATCGAGGGGTTATCAAAGTTTTGAAAATTTTCACCGACGTCGAAGCTCCTCCCCCCTAGACTCAAGCAGAAGCAGATGAGACAGACGCTTTTTCATGCAGGAGGAGAGATAGAATTTCAGTTTGAGCCCAGAGAGGGGGGTGAGCTTCGATGTCGGTAAAAATTTCTCCACCCCTCCCACCCCCTCCCCCACTTTAATAACCCTTGACCGATTCAGAAGACGACATGCGACTTAAAAAATGACGCAAAAACCAAAATTTTCAAGAACATGTGCTCATCAACTAGGAATTCAAATGCGGAGTCCGCCGGGTGTCAGCAACGTGTCGGATGGGCGTTTAGCTGGTGAGCTGGCGCAGGTTATGTTCCTCTGCAAGGTCGGGGTAGTGTCAAAGTTTCTAAAGAAGTTTCGTTGATTCCTGCTTTGTAGAGTTTAAGAGGCAGTTGTATATTTCAAACCTAATGCTGAACTCTTGTAAAGTTTGGCATAACTCTACAGATGACGGTGCTACTAAAGAAGGGGAGTAGGGCTACTCATTGTCGCGCCGTCGTCCTTCACTTGACACCGTTCTACAGTCATGAGTTAGTAAATATACTCAAGGGTATATTTTTGCCTAAATTTGCTTTGAGGAGGGGGGAGCTGTCTCTTAGCCAAGGCTTAGGCCAACAACCTAGGCAAAAATAGCGTCTAACAGGAGGCTCAGTGGAGTTGCCAACCCCCTCCCCCTCTCTTCTATCTACATTAGCACCGTCTTCTGCAGAGTTATCCCAAACTCTACAAGAGCTCACTATAAGACTCGTGTTATCTTTTGTCATCAAATCGTCTCTTGTTTGTCAATATTTGCTATGGGACGAGCGCATTGATTTCTTCGTTCGTACTTGTGCTGAGTTCATCCAGTTGATTCCCATTTCCTGCTTACAATGCTCCTTCAAATCGGTCGCTGTTTTCCTCTATAGAATGATAGGAAAAAGTGTGGGGTTTGCAAAAAGCTGCCATTGAAAGCGCATACTAATTGATGGCACTCTGGGTTGTGACAAACTAAGAACATGATAAATGACATATTCGACTCAAGAATGGAAGTTGCAGTTCATTCGCTTTTACGTAAGTATTCAAAGCAGGGATCACATGCACCGCATTACCATCATCTGAGTGAAGTTCCAAGCTCTTGAATAAGGGACTTCAACCTTGCGATTCCCTTAATCTTCAACCTCCTTTCCAAATAGTCCTAAAATGAGAAGTAGAGTGAGAAGTTATAGTAATGTTTGGCGTCACTCATGTGCGGAAAATTAGAGTTAAAAGACGTTTAGGCGAAAACCGTACTTTTCAGCCACCCAGTGGGTAGCATGATCTCATGTAAAAGTAACTAATTTTCGAAAGTTACTTGAATTTTCATCAAGAACATGTACATGAGCATTGACTCCATCATACTAGCGGAGAGATCAGTGCGTTCATCTACCAAACCCCTAGTTCACAGTGACTTCTCCGCTCCGACTTTGATTCTGCTTCAGTTGCATTAGTACATGGATTCAAATGCATTAGAGTACCCGTCGGTAGAGTAGAGTCCCCTTCGGTATAGCGCTCCAGTTTTTGAAAGTATTGCAAAAAATGGAGGAAAAGCAAAAATGTATTACTTAGCGATATTTGGCAATATTTTATTGTGCACCTTCGTCAGGCCCTTCTTCACCGAGGTTAACGCTAATATTGCGTTAGATCAGCAACATGTAAATTATCGAGATGACAGTGGGTGCTGTCAGATCGCAATTGTTGGGTAGCAGTTGCAATGCTTGTCTCATCAGTAATTTTATGATATGTCACAGAAATAGGACGTCTCTATTTTCGTAGGCACGAATATCAGTAACAAATTATTCAAGTGCAGGTGTTCCGTCTACAGTTAATGACCCACAGCGAGTGTCCTAGTTGCTGTCCGAAGATTGCTTCTATCAACGCAATATGTGTAGTTTGCAGCGTATTCATTAGATGTCGTAGTGTAATAAGCGGAGCGCCGATCCGAGTGATCTTTCGTGCGTAGGTAACTCTAGCTTTAAGAGACATCACGAGTGCATCATCACTTCGAAATAACGGAATTAACTCTGCAGTATGTTGTTTTCAAGGACAAATCTTGAGGTTTATCACAGTATAATATGGCGAACGATTGCCTCAAAATAATGTATTGGAATTCCGCAAAAGAAGTTTGAAGGAGTGAACCCAGTAGAAATGCTCTTTAAAGTTATCTCCATGAAATCGCCCTTCCTGCATTTTAGTTTTTTGTAACTAGAACCTTGTCCCTTTCTGCTCCTTCCAACAAAACTGTGACGACTTGTGGATGCAGTCGATAATTCTCTCAACAATAGAAAAATCATGATGAGTTTTGAGAGTTGAAAAAGTCTTTCCAGTGGAGATCTTCATGTGTGCTGTTGCATGTAGTATTGGCTACGACAATATCGAAATTTTATGACGCAATCGTTGTCGCTGTGTAGTCGTCTCTCGCGAGTTACAAAATAGCCTCTTTTCCAGCATGGGTGAGGTTGTTGGTCCACCTGCGTCACTGCCGGCTCAAATCCCGATTTCGGAATCAGGTATATCTTACGGGTTTCTTCGTTTTCGTTCATAAGTTTGAACTTCATATATTGCTGGCTGACCCTTCACCTTTTCCGCACATGGCGCATCTCCTCTCCCCTTATTTTCCGTAGTGTAGCGGTTACTGAATACGACCTCGGTAGACTGGAAGATATTTAAATATTCAGTGCCAATCTCGAAAATATTACATTTCTTATTTAAGATGGATCGCCTCTGCGGGTTGTAGATCCTGTCGATCGATTTGCTGCTCTTATTGTCAGAGTAGGTCTTTAGCCAGTCAATTGTATAGCTTTTCATTGCATTATCATTATTTACGTTGGTATGTTGTTCAGGGTACAATCGTCGGCATGGGACTGGCGGGTGTGGCACTGTTTCTACGAAATTCTAGATTGGTATGTTTTATGTCGTGGAATAAGTTGGTCTATGACCTCTCATACGTTGTGCTCAAACGTTTTTGTCGATTTCTCGACCTCTTCTAGATGGATAGATATTTTTATAAGTGTAGTGATCCTTTTCATCTTGATCTTCTATTTTCAATATAGAGAAACCTGCAACTATCCACATTCCGCGCTGGAAATCTTTACCCTGTGATTGAAGCAGTACTGAAAAGTTTTAATCAGCATAGGTACAGACACGAGATTTTTGCCCATAGTACTGTGCTTTCCCAATCTAAAACTGTCATTATGCTGTGGGTTTTTTTCTAAACATTTTTTTTTAGTTTGCCAGATTCGAGCATGTAGCTCAGATCCCAAGCGACTTCATTCGGAAGGAACTTCAGTTGAAAGGAACCGTCCGTGAGGTTAGCTTTTTCTGCGTTCAAGTGCCTCCATGAGCCAGTGGATCTGCGGCAGTGCCTGTCTGGAAGTTGCGTCCCCTACATGATCAGATGTTCCTTCTATAACGTAGGTTTCTTCGAAGGGTGGAAGGGGTGGGAGAAAGTGAGGGCTGGAAGTACAAGTTTTCTGAAAACAAACCTTCCACTTCAGAAGTAGTGATGTGTAGCGAAATTGGCATGGAAAAAGGGCAGCTTGGGATTTTATCACGAGCCCGCGGCACGGTGTATCGTCCTTCAGTCCTGGAGCCGAGTGAATTGCTAGCAAAGGCGGGACATCGTTCGCGGCTGATTCAGCCTCTTCGCCCGTCTGCAGTCTAACCTGGCTAGTGACGTACAGGGGTGCGAGAGAGAAGGGGGTTTTCGAGTTCTTATTTCTCGGTTACTCGCTGTTCCATTTCGTTCTTTCTCTGTTGTTATACTCAGGCGCTTTCCTAATTTCATTATCCGCAGTTTGCCAAATTTACCGCTTCCGTTGTCTTTAACGCTGTCTCTGTCATTTTTGCTTTCTACTCTATCCTTTGGAACAAATTCAAAGCGCGCGCGATCACTGATTTTTTTCGTCACATTTTCGTGACCACCTAGACTAAAATTTACCATGTTCTGGGGTAAACAGTGAACTGAGATTCAGCGAACGATATTATGTCCTCTGGCAGCGCGATTGCCCATGATATACTGTTTTTGTAGGTCTCCATGTCATGTTTAGAAATCCATGATCATACTTTATGGCAACTTGAAGTTTTCTCAAGCACGTTGTTCCAAAGTCTGATTTGTGCTGACCTCATTTAGTTACGGCTTGTTTTGCGTTGCCCACCATCATTGCCTTCAACGGTTCTAATCCGTAGTATCTTTGGCTGTTATTTTCAAGCTTTGTTTTTCGCCTTTTGAGTGAAGGGTATGTTCTTCAACTATAGGTGAGGCATATACCTTCACGAGAAAGTAGGTGGTGTTGTGCTTTCAGATATGATTTTTCGTGATATTTCTTAAAGGTATTGCCTTCGGGTGAGCTGCGTGTGGAACATTCTCCTATAGTCGCGCTTCCGTCGATCCTGTCTAGAAAGAGGCCGGTTAAGGCAAGTAGTTAATTTTACCTATCTATTTTTTGGGCATTGACCCTCAGTGTTTCTCTTCAGTCTTATTTTCTCTCAGTTGATAATTCACTTTCTTGAAGGGTCTTTTGAATATTCGTCTTGCCGGTGTCGACATGTCCGAAGCCGGACAACAGTTCATATCAAAGGATTTGCGCTTAAAGAACAAACCGATAACCTTCACTGTCATAAAGGTTGGTGAATACTATGTCATGATTTGCCTTGCGCTTTACTTTGTGTTACCTTTTGTCCTATTTATTTTTGAATTTCACTAGACCTTATTCTGTTTTTCAGAGTAGCGACGATTCTCCCGACGCGGTTGATGCGGATGTGACCGTGAAAAAAGTGAGGATTTGTATGATACTTTGCTATTCCTTACAAAAATGATTTTTGTGTAGAACGTTCAAAGTTCTTTTAGAATGCCCTCTCACGAACCAATCTGAACATCGAGCTTGTGCGGCGTGGATATGCTCGTGTCCCACCCCCGGAGTCGCCACGACATCTGAAGGCGTTGCAATCTATCCCGGCATATTCAAGGTTGATCAACAAATTACTGATGAGTGAAAAGGTATGCGATGCAGTTATTCCATGTTGCTCCATTTTTCGCTTGGTTATCTGGTTTTCTCCCGTTATTTTTCTTTTTGTCCCATCTAGTGCGTGAGCGCGAAGGATTGTCTTGGTTCTACTCCCATCTTTCATAGGGTTTTCATCTTATGAAGCCTGGAGATTCTTTTGGTTTTCTACGTCAGTTCGTGACAGTTTGTCTGCCTCTGATTCATGTCATCCCAAAGAAATCTTTTCTTCTGTGGAGAGGTCCAGTGCAACTTTTTCCTGAATATTTCATGTGGTGCTGTAATTTCGGTAGGTAAGGAATAACGACCGTCCAAAAAAAAAGTAGTCGTTCCAAAAATTGGTTATTCCTGTTTAAAAAGTGACTTCAATTTTTCTTACCCACCAAAAGGCCCTAGGTAGTACTAGGAAAAAATACGGTTTTGCGAAATCAGGAATTCCAGAATCGGAATTGCCATGACGCACTGGGCATAGAGACCGTCGGTGATGCGGCGCGACTTTAACTTGAGCGATCTATTTTCCGATTTTCTTCTCTCAGTGTCAGGCCGGTTAGCAGTGTACCGATACTGGAACTTCTTCTGAATAGTTCGCAAGAATTTATTTCTCTTGGATCATGAATGTTTAATCGAATTCGAGGCCATTCTTTTTTTTATCATGCGGAATGTGAAATGGTATGTTGCGACACGCCTATGGTGCACATAGTCGTTTCGCTGATGTTTTTAGAGCTGTTTATGGTGCAACAGTTTGCATCATGTTTCTAGAAGGATTGGTTCACCTATGTTTGAATTTTGGGTTTTTGTTTAAGTGGTGACAGTAGTCGTAGCTTTGAGAATTGGCGTCAAGGATGCTATTGGAGGTGGGGATTTCTGCCGCTTCTAACTTCGAGTGGAGATGTCGGTAAAGTGACACTTCATTTAAGTCGGAAAGTTGAAATAAGTGTCGCAAAGAATAATTTCCGGAACGAAAGTCTTCAATTGCGTTTGCTATTTGCAATGAGCAAGTATTTTTGATAGTAATGAGTTAATTGGGAATTACTGGTTATGCGGAGTCGATATTTTGTGATGAATTCTATCTTTTCGAGCAACTCTCGGAAGTTTTTCAAAAGAACTCATCGGCATTCTTCACATAGCTGAAATAGATGTTCCTATTGCATAATCTCATACGTATTGGTGTGAGAAACGCCATGAGAACTCAAAGGCATTATTCATGATTCTCCATCCTTTTCATTCCCTCTTTATTCTGATTAAACTCTGCAAAGGCCTTGTAAGGCTATGGAGATGCAAATGAATGGATGTCTGACTTCAACACTTTTCCTTTTCTACCCCTTGCGTATTTGATGCGATGTGTAAGCCATTAGGACACATCGAGCTCTTTACTCTTTCCCTCCATTGTGCTCGTGTACCAATCATTTCGTCTCAAAATCGTTTAGTCCAGAATAATCGTACTGTGAAGAGTAGTAGTACCGAACATACTGTAATCGACATTTTTGTGGACAATTCTTAGTATACCAACACCAGTCATTTTCGGCGTTAGTGATATACTTAGAGGAATCTTCAGATACAACTCTCTCTCATTTACCTATCCAATATATATAATAGTACTCTCGCCCGCATATAAGGGCACGCGAGGACTGACATTTATTTTTTTTCAATTCTCTCATAAATCGAATAAGTTATTCAGCTTTCTGTGAAATACCTAGCCACAGCAAATTGGCTTACAGAAAATAGATTACTTCTAAGTCGAGGCGTTGGTTCATGATTATATGACTAGGGGCGATATGGCACATGGAGTGGAGCTATTCTGTTCTTTCTGTGACAGCATATCAAATCAAAGCGAAAGATGGGTTCCTGATGAGTCACTCTGTTTTGCTAACTAGCTATAAATAGACGTTACTTCGGAAGCTGTTTGTGGTAATGGAGAGATTCGGAGCGGGATGTTTGGTCTAAGCGCGATGGATTTTGCTTATGAAGTGAGTGTTGCTGTTGTTATCACCATAGCTCACTATACTTTCATTGCAGTAGAATTAATAGCTTTCTGTTTTTATTCAGCTGTTCATTGCTTGTCCGCATTGCTGATATATTGCTAATGCAAGGGACTCATTTAGATTTATTCTTAGTCTCTCGTCGATTTTTCCTGATTTAGAATCCTGTCCCTTTGATTTGTGACATCTCACGAATCGTTCCTAAGTTAATGGTTTATTGAACTTGATCACTGGTAATGCTTACGTTCTCCTTGGCAGTCATAGCCGGATTGTCGTAGCTGAGCGCAGATTACGATTATATCGTGTCAGTTGACGACGAGCAGCGCGTTTTATTACGAGCTGTTATGTTTTTTGGTTTCCTCTTTGGCACCCAGAGAAGTTCGTCTTTCTCGGCTTTTCCCTTTTCTTTTTAGTAGTTGATGGCATTGTGACATGGAAACTCTGGAAACGGGGTTCTACCGTGCGAAATTTTCCAGTTTGGACGAGTGTTCGAGTTCCAAAGCTCCCCTCATACTAATGCAGTTCATGGATTTTTTGAGATTCAAAAGAAAATAAATAGAACAAATGAAACGGCTGGAACTTAGTCTCCACCCCAATATTATAGCAAGGAAATTCCGGTTTAGTTCAGTTTCCGTTCAAAAATTTGCACAAGAGCTAAGTCGCACTTTTTATGAGATCGGAAACGATTTGCTTTCTTAGTCACCTAATCTTCGAAAAGGTGTTGATCGATTGTTCCAGGTTTAGGTATTTCCGGCATGCGCTAGGTGAATAATTCAGAAAATAGTTTTTTTCCTTGTGCTTGCCAGTAATGAATGATTCGTCACTGCTTAAAAAGGTTGAGAATGTTTTGATCCATTACCATTCTTCACTATTTTTTTCCAAATTCTTGTTTTACATTGCTCTGTCACTGAAACGTTGCTCATCTTGACCATTATTTGGATACTTAAGATCATTGCCTTTTTCGGTCTTCATGGCAATGAAATCCTCATATTTCCTCACAGTCGTCTATTTTCATTAGATATGTGCAGATATTGGGTAGTCTAAAAAGTTTTTTCGTATTTTCAAATACCGCTTTATCCCTCCAAACTGCTTTCCAGCAATCTCTTCTGTACATACACATGTAGTACAAGTCCACACGCATCTACAGGTATTATTGTCTTCCATCTCCCGGATAACCCTTTTCGGCAAAATAAACATATCAACGGTCAATCTCATTTTCAATACAAAAATTATAAAAAAGTTTTTTCTTTGAGTGGCGTTAGACGGGGAAAGGTGATAATCCGATAGAGCAAGATGAGGGCTATAAGGTGGATGGGGCAGCAATTTTTATCCAAGCTCGAGAATTTTTTGGTGAGTCATGTTTTCACCAGTGGTAAAAATTTTTTTGAATTTTTTCTTTTAAAAAATTTTCGAGCGTGGGTAAAAACTGCTGCCTTATAGCCCTGATGTTGCTCCATCGGATTATCACCTTTTCCTTTCCCTGTCTAACGCCATTCAAAGAAAAAAATTGGAATTGAAAATGAGGTGAGTTTTGATATTTTTATTTTGCCGAAAAGGGTTATCCGGGAGATGGAAGACAACAATACCTATAGATGCGTGTAGACTTGTACTATATATATGTACAGAAGAAATTTTGTGGAAAGCAGTTTTGAGGGAAAAAGCGGTATTTAAAAACACGAAAAAACTTTTTAGACTACCCAATATACAGTGTGTCCCAAAAGTATAGGTCCACCTTATTTTTCATCCATATCTCCAGAATGGATAAGCGATTCCTTTCCAAATTTTTATATGTAGTACCTGATCACTGTAGCAATCAAGCGCCTCAGTAAAATTGAAGACATAAAAATGCAAAATTTTATTTGATTTTTTTTTCAAAAATAAGGGTGTCCCAAAAGTATAGGTCCACTCAGCTTTTCCGCCTTGCTTCCATCGAAAGGTAAGTTGTGAGGTAGGTGTGTTGACGCATCCTTCTGAGATTTACTCTACAGTGCCATGCCAAGCGGTACGCACTTTTCCGAGTACGAAAATGGGCAAATTCTGGCCCACAAGGACGTGAGACTCAGCAATCGCAAAATTTCTGAAAAGATGGGCCTATTCCAAAGCTCGATCAACAGCTTCTGTCGTACCATGGACCTGTACAGAACAAAAAAGGGAAGTAGAAGGCCGTAGGAGCTTTCTGAGAAGCAGGAGCGTCGGATCCTCAAAGCTGCATCCAATTCCAGAAAGGGTGCTTGTCGACGGTGCAGGGAACTGGCACCTGCTGTATCGAAAAACACTGTGCACCGTCTGCTCAAGTCGTCTCCTCACATCGAGCGAAGATGGTTTTCGTCCTTGCCATACCTCACGAGGGCGCACGAAGAGGCTCGAATCCATTTTGCCAAGTAGAATGTCAGCTGGACCCATCAATAGGATGAGTTAGTCTGCAGGGTTACATTATTGACGTAGTAGTTCACACAGCTTTAGTAATGGTGTTGCAGGTGATCTTTTCTGATGAGAAGAAGTTCAATTTGGACGGCTCGGACGGCTTAGCTAGTTACTGGAGGGATTTGGGGAAGGAGCCATGCTACTTCTTGAGGCGCGGATTTGCTGGTGGTAGTGGTATGGTAGGGACCGCCTTCTCTCGCTTTGGTTAGAGCAGGATACTATTCATCACGCATCATATAGATTCCAGGGCTTTGCAGGACGTTCTAGAAAGTAATTTACTACCATATAAACAGCGGTACATAAAAACATTAGGTGCACAGCCGACCAACACCCTTTCGGAATCGGACGCAGCGTTGAGGATCCGTCGCTTCTGCTTCTCAGAAAGCTCCTACGGCCTTCCACTTCCCTTTTTCGTTCCGAACAGGTCCATGGTACGACAGAAGCTGTTGATCAAGCTTTGGGATAGGCCCATCTTTTCAGAAATTTTGCGATTGCTGAGTCCCACGTCCTTGTGGGCCAGAATTTGCCCATTTTCGTACTCGGAAAAGTGCGTACCGCTTGGCATTTCACTGTAGAGTAAATCTCAGAAGGATGCGTCAACACATCTTCTTCACAACTTACCTTTCGATGGAAGCAAGGCGGAAAAGCTGAGTGGACCTATACTTTTGGGACACCCTTATTTTTGAAAAAAAAATCAAATAAAATTTTGCAATTTTATGTCTTCAATTTTACTGAGGCGCTTGATTGCTACAGTGATCAGGTACCACATATAAAAATTTGGAAAGGAATCGCTTATCCATTCTGGAGATATGGATGAAAAATAGGGTGGACCTATACTTTTGGGACACACTGTATTAGGTTGATTCATAATAAATCGGACAAATTGACCAATTTTAATCATTGTCGTACAACTTTTTTACGACAACAGGGATTCACTTGAAATATACTCCATCTTTATCGATGACCTTCTGCCACGGTATAGGCAGATCATGGATGCCCTTGCTCCAGAAGGCCGGAAGCTGGAGCTCGAAGAAATTGCCGAGTGCCGCCTTGACCTCGTCGCGAGTTTTGAAGTCTTGGCCGTCCAGGTGGCGTTGGCTGTGGGAGAAAAGGTGGAATCTGAAGGGGCCAGGTCTGGGGAGTACGGTGGGTATAGAAGTACGGTCCAACTGTACGACAGCAGCTCGCCTTGGTCGATCTTGCGAAGTGCGGTCTGTGGAAGTAGACACGTTGTCGTGCTGGAAGTAGACATGTGACCGCCGCCGTAGCGAACTTTGGACATTGGCCTTCAATTCTCGTAATTGACGAACGTAGACGTCGGCGGATACTGTGGTACCTTCATCGAGCAGCTCCCAGTACTCTACGCCGTGTACGCTCCACCAACCGCGGTTTTCGTCTTCGATGGAATAGTCGCCTGACGCAAACTTCGAATGCTACAACTACAGTGTACTTCTGCCGGGGGCATGCTCCTTGTGAACTTCTATCAGATATCTGCCGATATCCGCGGGTTCCTGGCCAGATAGCGATATAAATAGTATGACGTTGCGGATGTGGTCTCTGGACCGCTTGAAATCGTGCGGCATTGTGGCGGAATGAATTTACTTTGGAGTGATTATTTCGCGGTACTTTGAAGAGCTTTTCATACTCATTCCAACGGTACCTCGCGCGTCCATTTTCGTTGATTCGTTACTGAGTTATGATCTCTAGAATTGTCCGATTTATTATGAATCAACCTAATAATATTGACTTTCTCATTATTTACGATCTTTACTGCAATTTTATGTTGACCGGCTAATTGTACAGACGCACTTGTTGGTTGATGTAGCCGTGTGGTGGTTTTTCTCCCGTGTGTTAGTTCACTGATGATTGGTGACGGTTCGTGCTGGACTAGAGTTCGGTTTAGCGTTTTTAGAGAAACGACACCGACAACTGTTTGTCATCGTCATTTCGTGTACTTTGATGTTTTGTGTGAGTTCACGTCTGCTGTGACATGTTCTTGCGTTTTTCTTTGCATTGCGTATGCTCTCAAAATCTCTACTGACATCTTCATGCTTTTGTACAAAGCTCTTGGTTTTTTTTCATTCCTGCTGTGGAGCAAAGGGTAGAGTTCCGCGCTTGTGCTCAATGTGTGCCTGCATCCCAATTCTGTTTGCGGTCGTGGGAGCAGGAACAGGGAAAAGCTGTGCTATGGTGGTGGTCGGCCAATGCAACTGCACAAAAAGGGTTAATTTTTGTCGGTTGTTGAATATGAAAGTCGGGGAGGAGCCAAACATTTCTACAGCAGAGAAGTAACGGAATGAAACGGTATGGAGTTCTAAAAGTAGGACCCCTTTCACAACAAGGATGCTCATCATGAGTTTTTGAGTCTCTTGCATGGATGCGCATCGTTTCGATCGCGGCGATAATGTCGCCGCACGGCGACGGACCTTGGCGATCTGTTCCTGAAATTTCTACATAACCTCGTTTTTGGATGTAAAATATGTAGCCTTATTTCTTTTGCACTGGCCGTAAGGCCGCAAGGGAGTCGGTATGACTATCATCGCAGTTTAGGTGTTGAAAATATTTTCGGAATCAATCTCGAATATTTTAGCCAGTAGTGGTGTTGAGGCTCTCCCCGCATCTTTGTTCTTTTTTCGTCCTCGAAACGTAAGGCTGTTACTTAGCGATTGTTTTTTATGAAGTCCACAGTTATCGAATTCGTGAGACTTGGAAATCGTCCCGCCGTCTATCTTGAGTACGCCGCGCGACATGGTCTCATGTGTTGGCGATAGAACCGCTCGTCCTCACTTGCTGAAACTGCTGCGATGCTGAAACTCGCTTTGAGTTCCAGAACGTTGCCTACGCTTATCAGTTCTGGTCTCTTTATGGTTACGTAAGGAGAGCCTGGGCAAGGAGAGCTTCGAGCTTAGGCAAGACTTACGGTGTTCTCGTTAATCTAGTAATCACGGGATAACAGTTTTATCTCCAACACGATGTTGCTCAGTAATACGAAACAAAAACGAAAACAAAATGATGCAAATTCGATCAGCCTGTGACCACAGCTGAGTCGCTGTTTTTCATTTCGTTGTAACGATCTCAGTGACAACAAGGAAACGCTTGCGGAGTTTATTTGGCTGGATTTGGCGATTTTTCGATCTTATTTCATAGTTCGCATCACTTGTACTGCAGGGCTACACATAAGCACCCCTGATGGTGGAATCGAGGACCGAAAACCTCTTCTCCAGAAGCTCTGATTTTTGACTCTTTAGCTCGGTTTTCGATTTTACATAGGAATCTTACTCTGAACTCTAGGAAGGCTTTCGCAGTCTTTTTCTTCGAGTAGAGAAATGGATATTCTGATTCTCTTTTTGTAAAGACGTTTCATTCGCAGTCGCGCGATCGTTTTTATCGCCTGGGAGAAAATAATGCCAAACTAAATAAGGCAATGGGTGCGATACTATGCGCGTTCACGTTTGGCGAATACGTATGGCATTCATGAAGTTCAGATGAGCAGATTATGGGGCGTTCTGAAGTTAATGACGAGCGTGGAGCACCATAATATGGTACCGCTTAGGCTGAATACCGCCTATTTGGAGGGACTCCGCCCCTGAATGATCGCGTCATTTGCTGCGTATCCCTGCCACGTACTGCTGCGTACCGTTGTGAATGAATCCAACCGAACCTGATACTATGCGCCGGTGACGCGCCCGCGGTGAAACTAATGGGTGTTGATTAGTGCATCAGTCTTGGATATTGGACCATTTCCGTGTCGATGTTAAGCTGATTTACCCTCCTACGGTGCACTTTCACGGTGGATGCGTGACTCAGAGCTCCGAAATCGCTTGTGCTCGTTGTCCAACAATGGTGCAGAACACGACATTGCTGCAGCCATTGGTTTTAGCTGCTGTCCACATTGCACTTTCGATGACTGCGGAAGCCACGTTTCGGCTTTTTTTCCTATGCATTAACTTTTGCACGCCATGCTGTTATCCCCTCCTTTCTGTTTACACGTGCGACTACACCGACATTCTCTTTTTGGGCATCCGTCGAAGCGCGTAGTCTTATCAGTGGTAGTTAGTTTTTCCTTTAAAATGATCAGTTCTCTGCAGACATGAGTTTAGTTATAGTAGTTTTCACTTTTGAAGACATTACATAGCGATTTTCTTTTGTGGAGATCGAATATCCAGAAATTTTTAGCGATTTTTTTCTATCGTGAAGGTAGAATATCTAAAAATTCATTTATTCGTTCCGTTTGTCATTGTGTTAATGGGTATCAATGCGGCTTTGGTACTCATTCGCCAGAACATTAAGTACGTAGAAACAGTTGTTCAGCTCATTTTATCCACATTTTATGAGCGGCATTTATGTACTGAGGAATTGGCTTAGTTACTGCTAAGTGCGTCGTGGTGCTAGCAATCATTTCTTCGTGGCTACTTGGATGTTAACTCAGTTCAAAGGTTTGATGTGTGGTTGCCTCTACAATTTCTCCTTGCTTTTTCATTTAGGACCCCTGTCAATACAAATTTTTAACTGAATATTCTCTCCGAAAGGAGTATCTATGGAAGAGTCAAAGGAGGTGTAGATGGTGTGTTCTGATGTGGGTTAGCCATCTCGTTCGCCTTCGTCAAGTAAACTTCTTTGTTCAACTTTTGCATTGCACCTTCTCAATTCATTTTATAGGACTTTTCCCTCCTGAAAGTTGAATACGGACGCTTTCTAGTAATTACTTACTTGGTATTTGAATTCATATCAACATCATATTTCCTCAAAACACTAGCTGAAGGCACCGTTAGGGGTAATTCTGGCATATTTTGGAACGTGGAAGTCGTGGTGCTCCGGAGCGCAACAGTAGAGCAAGAACGGTATGGAACGGTCAAAAACTCGGAAATATTGGCGCGAAAACTTTTTTGCTTACTCGTTCCCTGTCGCTACCTCTTCATCACTGGCCTTTGAGAGGTAGATGCAGACGGCAAAGGGCGAAACGTGGCTATACCTCAGTGGAAACTCGCCCAGCGGACACGAGGTAGCACGAATGACAGGGATCGTGTTAAAGACCCCAGGGTCGCCACATGTCAATTTTTTCATACTCGATACTTTAAAAGAGAGATGCTTTTTTTTCTCACCCTTTTCTTACCCGTAGCAATCCCTTAATGTAGTACGAGGAGGTTTTTTTTTATCCTACGCGCTCTGGCTTGTGCCCACGAATGGTTTGAAGGTTATACCTAATGTAGATACCAGATACCGATATCTATGCTAGCATCTAGTAACTGCTAATCGTCATTGTTGTTGTTAGGTTACCTGAGTGATCTCGGAAATTCGGGTGCTGTCTATCATTCCTCTCAAGCTCTTAACCCTGTTTGTTCGCATCACAGTTCTTCTTTATGTTAGCATGAAGTCTTTGAAACATCATAATATGAAACGCGGTAGCCTCACTGGTATATTTGATGTCGATCGTGAGTTGTGGTTTGTTTAAGTTTGTTTGAATAGGGTGAAGAGAGCAATAGATATGCATACACAGTCTGTGTGTTGACTCCTGTTGTAAGCGATCACCGTCAAACCCACTTATCCGATCGTCTTTGATCCATACTAAGTCTGTCTGACAGAAGGGATTACACGCCCGTGTCGTCCCGTTTACACGTAGCTTCTTTTTCGCTGTGGCTGTGACGGTCTCTGACACGCTTTACGGCAACGCTATTTGTGAACACATTAAACACGGTCTGCGCGGTGAGTTTTTGTGAGCTAATGTTTGGTAAGGGGTCCGAAATAATGAGTTTCGTGAAGTGGAGATGGATACCAGCAAGCTGTATGGTTCCTTTTGAGGATTTAGTGCGTTTGCGTGCAGTTATAGTCTTCAGTTCGGTCTGCTTCACATCCAATTTAGCGCCAGTTTTTTGTCTCTCTTAACACCTAGTATTCGCTTTTGTTTGTCTATGCACATCTTTGGGCAAAATTTTTATTCGGTTTTGTTCAATGAGCATCAAATCCTGAATGATGAACTCCCTTCGAAATCCGTCGAACTTTGACTGTCATCCATAACCAGTGAAAGACTGCAATTTATAGTCTCATAACTGCTTTGGGAAGCGGAGCAGTTAGTAGGTGCTGTTTGACCAGGGGGACTTGAGGCCACTTCATCCTAATCCGCGTGTCGTGCATTCAAAACATGCAACCAATTTGACCTGCAAACTGGGGAAGAGAAGGGGCTCGGGGGAGGCAGTTGTTAAGTCACCTTTCTCCCCTCTAGTATCCACATTTCACCGCCCACTGTTTTTTTCCATAAGGAAATCCAGTTGCAGTCGACTATTAGGACTGATACGATTTCGTTCCAACTTTTGCTGATGTAGCTGCAGCTGATGCAACCGTTCTGCTCCGTGCCTTGTTGTGCTTCAACCATTTTGCAACGTTGCGCGATGACGTCATCTTTTTTGGACTGATCTGTCGTTTGTTGTTGAAATATAATAAATTGTGCCTCTTTGGAAAACTGTTTCCTAGTATACTGGAGCTGGTAGTCTATGCAGATCCGAGTAGAAGTCATGTGATATTATAATATTTACCCTTTCAGTTAGTCTTCGATTTCGCAGAAAACCTACAGCTAGTAAAAAATGCTCCCCTGATCACTGTCGTCGATCAACAATAGCTGCAATCAGCAGTCGTGATCTAATGTATGGAATCTATCCCCTATCATCAGTTCTACGCAGAAAATGATCGTAAACTACAAATCTCTCATAGAAATATCAACAGGACCAAAACATATCACAATACACTCGCGTGCGTATAGGGATATAGGGGTATAGGGGTATCCTTAATTTTATCAGCAGAAACATCCCAAACATCCCAAAGATGACCAGGGAAATTAGGTATATTGAGTATGAAGAGATGAAGACGTTGGCTTTCACTCTTCCTAACTTCACTTAGGTGTGTTATTCTTCTGGTCGTATCTGCTTACTTTTTTGGAGGTAATTCTATTAGCAGAGGGAAAACTTGTCTATGTCCACTTGTATGGGTCTTCTGTCAGCGCAGTGCACCAGTACATTCCGAATGGCCCGTAAAAGTTTTATCCTCTGAAGGTTTTTGAGTGGTACTAACGCGCAGCGCTGGACGATTCGTCCTTCACTGAGTAACTGATAAAAATATTGGTTTTGGTGGTTAAGGGTGCGTATTCGAAAGTACTTCCATGGTTATTGCGATTTTAGCACGACTTGGTTCGACAACCGCTTTATAGAAACGGTTCTCTTGACCCTTATACCAACTGTTTGTAGAGACCGCAACTTTTTGTACTGCCAGCGATTGCTCCATTGAATAGGTGACCTTCTACGTTTTTTTCCACACCTTCCATATTCATATCATCGCACCATTCATATTAATGAATTTGCCCATTGTCTGCTGTTCTGGTCGGAGGATTTCCCATTAATATTTCATGACTTAATTAGGATATGACTCTTTTTGCGTGTTCATTTCGTAGTCTACGTTGTTTTGAGTGTTCATTTGCTTTTATGAGCTGCCTATTCTATTGTAGTGTACCGCCGTTTCGGGCTGTTGAACCACTTTTTATCATAGTTCACGACCATCCCCTTTTGTGTTCAAGTGGCTGTGAATAACTACTGCTCACACGGCTGTGAATTATGACGAGTGCTCTTCTACGGGCAAATCTTCGTTCTTCGCACCCTTCCCCTGGTTTTAGCTGTAGAACGCACTGCGCTCATGTGTTTGTGTTATCTTCGCTGTGAATAAAAATAAATGTCTGAACAGGCCAAATAAGAAAAGCCCTCATTCTGCTGATTGACGTGTTAATTATACTAACGTACGTTAGACCTTAGCCTCATAGTTGATCTTCTATGAAGACTTGAATTTGTAAAACGAGTAGAAGCGCGATCCACGCCGTCCTACCCACCCAGTGGTGTGCTCAACGGCTGATGCCACTCCGTCCATGGATCCAACGAGCCCACTGATTTCAGGTCACGAGTATAGTTTTATGTGCTCAGTTTTTATTGTCGAACACCTGTAAGGTTGAAGACATGCAGAGGTACCTTTTCTGTTAATTGATAGATGCTGAAGAAATTCCGTTGGGAAGCATCTCATCTTTTCGCATTACTGTAAGCTTTGTAGCTGGGTAAGCTCTAAACCTTGTATGATTGCAAATCAGAAGTCGCTTGCATGGTGTGCTGAATTACGCACTGATGTGTGAAATTTGGCAGTTTCTTCTCCACTCACGAATGTGTTGGGTAGCTCAGGGAATCTGCACATTTTAATCTTTTGTATTGCACAAACTCTGTTATAGGCAGCACTGTTTAGATAGGTGCCGTTTCTACCAGATTCTTGTATATTGATGTTTTGAAGTGGGTTGTCCATTATTCGTACGGAGCAATGTCATTTCTTCCGTGATTCTCCTTTTGTTGATATCGATTGTAGATTAAGGTGACAGGATTACGTTTTTTCAGATAGCGGATCGACGAGGCGTTGGTATATGGGAACGAGATTCATGGGTTGAATCAGTGCAGTCGTATCCGTCACAAGTAGGACAGATTATCCGTGGTGCACCCATTACCAAGTTCATCGTGAGTTTTCCTTGGGTTATTTTGAGTGCATATCCCATAGACTTATCATATTCGCTTACTCAAAGCTATTTCGATGCTCTTTTTATATGCCTTCATCTCCAGTTTATGGGGTAGAAGTTACCCTCACGAAATTCCATGATGAGCAAATTTTTTTGTAAGAGCTAGAGATGGCCTACTTCATCTGCGTTTCCAAAGGTATTCTCAGATTTCTAGGATTCTTAAGAGAAAACTGGAGTTGCATCAGGCATTGGATTGAATCAATCAATGTTCGATTGGTTAGATTTAGGTGGATCTTGAAATTTCACGATTAATAATCATTTAAGTCGCTAAGCAATTCTCCTCTCCCCTCACGGCCTTTTTTCGGGATGAGCTCAAAAGCATCAGCATATGGGCAAGGAAACAAAGCCTGTTTGAGGAACATTATTTGAAGAGCCTGTAAGCAAACATTCGAGTCAAATGAAATACTGTGTAGCGAAATTTGCTTTAAAAAAAGGTGCCGTTGGGACACTATTGCGATGCTAGCACGCTTAATGGGGTCGTCCACGGAAAAATGAGTTTTCCTATTACCCATATATTTGTTGTATTTGCCTTATGTGGGCGCATGCAAAGTTTCACGCGAAAAAAAAAAGAATCCGGCTAAGATACAGCACCACAAAGTCTCGGCCGGGTGGGCGGGGCCTCCGAGCAAGTGCCCATACCGTCGTCCGCCGCTATCGGAGACGCATTGTAGAATCATAGAGTTACATAAACAGTCCCGCCCTCCGTTCCCAACCGCAGCGGACGACGGGATGAGGCTTTTACTCGGAGGCGCCTCCCTACCGGCCAAGAATTAGGGGAGCTGTGTCTTACAGGAATTCTCACTTTTTCGCGTGAAACTTTGCATGCGACCCTTATACGGTATACACAACATAACTATATGGGTAACAAAGAAACTCATTTTTTTCGTGGACGATTTCTTCAAAGTCGACCAGCACGCTTGAGAGGATGAGTTGTCTGTTGGCTGCGGACGAGAGTGCCATCATGTTTGATGTCATGTAGGCGAATTTGATTCCATTCATAATGAGATTGAACAAGTGAAACAGCGAAGGGTAATCTAGTAAAAGATGTAGGGGAGAACAAGCGAAAGAGCAGGAAAAAGGTGTTTATGTTATTCGGTTAATGCGTAAGTCTTGCGACACATGCGATTTTTTCTAAAGATTTATTACCCGGAAGCTTTGAGATATATTTATGTAGGCAATAAATCATCGCTGTATTCTACGATTCACATCCATTCAATGGGTAGCTGCTCGATACCGTTTCCGCACGTGCACACGCAATGACTTGTGAGCCCATTGATGTAATATTCGAGTATGGCTAGATAGTCAAACTTCTCACTTTTTTCGTAACGCTTACGGTCTTGTTCAAGTAGTATGTGGTATACACTAGGACAGAGGGATAAAGGGATGATGTGAAACTTCAAGGTTGAGCTTCTTATTTCCTCCTGCCTTATCTTTGCTACATATTAGTATAGATAGCCATGTGGGAAGACAAAGAAACTGCTTTTTGGAATACGGTGAAAGCAAGTGTTGTGTAGTTTCTGGAGACGTATGGCAGAAACAATAGTTGTTGAAGTGTAGGCCACTGGGACAGAAATTTTGCTTTGCGGCGTTTGGTGTGCGACGCGATGGTGCGAGCTATGCGCGCCGTATTTGATGGATTCTGAAGCGATTACAGTATCCTACGCCTCATTTTAGATGTAATCGCTGCAGGACTCAACCAATACGGCGCCGGTAGCTTGGACCATTACGTCGCGCGCTGAACGCGGCCACGCGAATTCTCTATCTTGATGGCATGCACCAGTCTTCGCAGTAGCTTAGACTGTTACAACACTGATTGCGGCATCCTGAGAAAATCATGAGCAAATAGAACTGACTTGAAATGCACTTATCGCCAACCGTGGAGACATTCCCCATACTTCGCCAATGGTATCCCCCTTCTTATGTTAATGTAGAGTGCTCAGCTTCAATCTCCGATAATAATAATGTCTCGTAGACTTTTTGCCAAACTACAAAGATTCTGAGCCACTCATGCTTCTGCCTCGTATGACTTAGTAAATGGGTGAAACACTCAAACTGCTTACAGTTTCTGGGAGCAGCGACGTTTTTGCAGTCTGCCAATTGTCGCATGGGTAGAATGAGAGTTGCTGTTACTAATCTCATGAGTACCTAGGGATTCACTTTCGAACCTCCAAGGATCCATCGACTGCCGTTACCTCAACTGGGGACCTTGAAGACGCTCGTAAAAAAAATTACGTGTCCTAATGAGGGGTTTTGATTTGACCCGATTCTTGCTACAGCTGAGCGAGACTGCCTATATACAGTATAAGGAGATCTCCAAGTCACTTTGGTAATCACTACTTGATAAGTTCAAAAACAGTGAAGTCACAAAAGATCATGAAAGTGTTGCAAAACTTATGCATCATCATTATATGTAAAAAATACATGAAATTCACACTCGTCGTCTTGGCAAGGTGTCGTGCGTGCGACTACGTCTAACTAGGAACTGTAAGCGCTTACCGTAGGCCGCACTTCGCACCCTGCCCATGTCTTCAAGGAACGCTACTAAGGTTGGAATGCGATATCGAGGGGTAGAATTCAAAGAGGAGAACATACAGTAGCGCTCAAAGGTATTCGGCCAAACACTTTTTTGTCATAACTTTTTTTCTACTTGACTAAATTTAACAAAATTTTAGTATGTGGTGCCTGAAGCTATTGTCAACATTTCCTTCCACTCGAGTGCTACTTCACTCTTTTCATGGTTTTTTACAAGAATTTATTACAAGACCACCGAAAAAAGAAAAAGGCCTGATCAAGAAAAACGGCTTTCTTTACAAAAACAAAACGAGCAAGCCTCGGAGAACATCAATATTTTGTAGGAAGACCACGACTTTCGATGACTGCGGCACAGCGGGACGGCATAGGGATGGCACTCCAAAAACAAAAAATAGCATTCAACCACGTAACTTACACCGTTGAGCGCCAAAATATGTAGTATACTTAGTATGCAGTGTCTCCAAGTACAATACTAAAATTTCTCTTAGATCGGTCCAGTCGCAAAAAAGTTACAAGTGAAAAACCCAAGTGAAAAACCATTTGGCCGAATACTTTTGAGCGCTACTGTATACCCTTCCACTTTTCCTAAAAACTACATAATTAATTCAAAGTTGAGAATTTACCAGTTTCTCTTGATGTTTTTCATGAACATCTTATCTTAGTCCGTAATTCTATCCAGCTCATGTTTTGTCGTGCCTTTACACTCATTCGAGTAATGCTAGCGACTCCTATCTCCAGCAGTGTTGCTTTCTGATGGTACTGAAGAGCACTTCGTCTTCGGAGATATTGTTTACTGTGCAATATTGTGCGAGAATTTTTTTCGCGACGTCATCGCGTGATCCAGAGACAATTCTCTCGTACCTTCTCATCGAATTGCAGTAAAGGGCTGGTGTCACCTGGTTCGAAGAGTTCTTTTCAGCCCTCTTGACCACTATGTAGGTGCGACCTTCTTGAGCGACCACCGTATATGACCTTTTTTGATTAGGGCCGCGTGTTTGCGTTCCATTCGATAATGACGAGAAGTTCAATTAATATTTCCTCTTCAGAAATAAGTGGCGATTACGATAGATCCTTTGATTACAGTAGCTAGCAGATTTCCGGATGAACATGTCATCATGAATTGGGATTGAAAGCAAGCCGGTCTAGGTCTCGTTGTGATCCGTACACTTGAAGAACCCTGCTGGCAAGCCTTGAGTCGCCTCGGTTTTTTTTTTTCGTGGAGGCAGCATAACAACAACTTGGTTGTTAGGGAGGGGAAAATTAGGGATAATTGTCAAATAAACTAATGAGTCAGCGTTGGAAGGCATGCAAAGATTTAGGACGACCCTTGGGTATTCCGCGACATGCTTTTTCCACGTATGAGTTTGGTTTGATTGCGCATTAGTGCCGCGTATGGAGGATGCGAATGGCTTTAACCGATACACCTATGATGCAGTCGGTCGTGAAACTCGTCCACTCGATGTTCATCGCGGTGTGCAGAGTCCCATTTCACGGTTTATCGTAATCGTCTGAACTTTTATTCTTTGCCGTGCTACTTAGCACGTCTTCTTATGAGGGGCAGTCGAATTTATCGTGGTTCCTTCAATATTCGAGTAGTGCCTTTATTGTCCTGTCTTTTAGCTCGTTGAGTATTTTTCCTTGAAAGGTGGAGTGTGAATCTGAACTCTTTTATGTGATGCTGTTAAGGTTTCTGTATTCCATTGAATTGAAAGCCAAACAAATATTTCAGGTGCTGGTTTTCACTGTCGCCAAGGATGTGCTTTTGTATGGGGTGAAATTAACGCAGGAAAGCTATGCAGTCTTGATAGCCGCCTGTGCATACATAGCACAGGGATACCGACGTTTTGCTGCTGGGGTGGACCGCTTGTCCGACAAGTACAACAAGGTTCGACAACGATTCAGCAAATGAACCCGTGATACACCCGTCCCCGTGCCTCGTAGGTTATCTTCCGCTCCGTCGTATACAGTCCCCCACCCTATCCTCCGTTTACTTGTATAATGACTCACCGGGTTGAGCAAGTGCACAGAAGCCGTTGAACGCGTGGGGTATACGTGGGACCTACCGCTTAGGCGGGTTGTTATTGAAGGATAGCAGGAATCAAGGTAAAACAGTAAGCCACACAAGTTTATAACCGGCTTCTGTGTGGTTAGTGCGCCTCGTAGAACTCGTAAACTCGTCATTTTGATAGTTTGTCTTCGGTTTTAGTCATTCATTCACTAATTCATTCATCATTAGTTAACTGTTCATTACTCTTGATTGGTCGTTGTTGTTCAGTTTTTTAATAGTACTGGCCATACCTCCCCCGTATTGCCACTCATCCACAACACGCTAGGTTAAACTGGTTTTCCGGTTGGTAGCAAATAGCTGCAGTAGCAGCAGCAGCACTGCTGCATCGCTTCTGTTCTCTTTAGTATAGTAGTTAAAGGTGTGTCAAAATGTGCTTGCTTGATCCGGTCGCTCTCATCTCGTTTTCTTAAATTTTAGCTTGAATATTGTATTTTTGAGGCCTCTAGGAATACTGTAGCGCTACTATTGGGAGAACTCGTGTCCTAAAGCGTGTTCAGCATAGTTAGTTTGAATTAGAAGGAATTTATCGTATGCTCAGTATATGATTTATGAAAAGATTTCTCGTTTTCTGTTGGCAGTTAATGTATCACTGAATGAAGTTTCTAAATGACTCAGTGAAAGCTGTGTCATTATGGTTTTTGCGAGCGACTGTAATGTCCATCATAACCGTGCAGTGCGGTGACATATTGAATGTTATTGAATGCTTGATTCTGGCGTGTATCGCCGGCACCGCCATCTGTCATTCCATTTGTGTCCATATTTCATTACTGTTACATCGGAATGTCGTCCATGACTGCAGAAAGGTTTGGAAAATAAGCATATCAAATGTCGTAGGTTCATGTTTTACCTTTGTATTTGACTCGATCGATATCTATGTTTATTACAGGGTTTCAAAATCTGACACATTCTCATGCCTACTCGTGTTCACTAACCATATCACAGCTTGGAGTGGTTCGATTTACGTTGCTATTAGGAACTTCTATAAAGTGGTGGTAAGCATGAGCAGTGGCAATAGTCGATGGTATACGAATGGTAATGGAACGTCATCGTCACCAGCTGGTAGCGATTGTAGCGATGCTGATGTCACGTTACGGTACGTATTTCAGTTCGCTAAAGTCCATATTTCAATCACTTCTTTGATTTTTGAACATATTCCATTTCATTTTGAGTTTTTCACATTTTTTTGGCTTTTATTTAGTTACTGCTCTTGGATACTACAAAATTACTCAATCAAATTACTATCAATTGCGGGAGATTTGACACCACTGCTGATTTTTTTTTACCATTGAATCTTGAGTGTTGCGAAATTTGTTGTAGTAAACGATCATCACTTGATAATTAATTTGATTGCGAAATTTACGGCTTGGCATACAGTCACTGAAGGGCCTCGTGAGCGGAGAGCCGTAGGAGGCAGAAAATACAGTAATTTCTCTTGTTTCTTGATGTCGCGTGAGAGATTCTTCGAAAGCCTCATTGAATATTCAGACTGATGATTCAGGAGGGACACTGCATATGAAAATGAATAAATGCAATTATAAAATCAATATCAATATAAATTAATGAATAAAGGTGCGATAATGATCAATCATCATGTCAGACACCATCGAGACATCTGAATGCGTGTGGTCTTTACAATGATTGCTAAAAACATTTGGTTTCTTCCTTTTCTTTCTGCCTTTCTGAACGGTCCACCTGGTTGGTTCGCTTCAATTAGAATCAGATGGTATGATGATTTGGTTGGCCTGGGTGAACTCCGATGCAGTGGAGCGGGAGCGGTGTGTCCAACAGAATCAAGAATTGTCGCGGAAATGACCGCATAGATATGAATTGCTGAGGAACTGCCGTATGACTGACGTCGGGCATAAGAGGGATGGATTGAGACTTTAAAAGCGTGAAATTCTCAAAAGAGAATGTTGCACTGCATTTTTTCCTGTGCCTTGTACTCGAACGGCCCTCAGCTTCCTCCTCTTGGTCTCTTACTTGACATATACGATCCTTTTTGAGGATTTTTCATTTAGAGCCTGAACCGGGTGGGGGTCAAGTGGTCGAATTTCCGCTTGCGGCGTTGCACTCGCGGCGCTGTCAGTACGAGTCGTTTGGAATTCCGCCCAAGACGCTATGAGCTGGTACCGCGAGGGACCTTTAGAGATTGCAATTTGGAAGCTTCGGAAGTTTGTCTATCTTTAAAGGTCCCTTGCGGTACCAGCCCATAGCGTCTTGAGCGGAATTGCAAATGGCTCGTACTCGCCGCGCCGCTCGCCGCGGGCGGTCGCGCGGAATTTCGACCACTTGACCCCCACCCGCTTGAACCTAGTACCTTACTCATTTTCTTATTATTGCCAACAAATAATAGTTTGGTTCCAGAAAAAGAATCCTTATGGCAAATGTCAAAAGACTGGAACGTAAAGGCTTCACCGATGGTTTTGGGTTATTGAATCTTGCAAGGAAATGGGCACATTAGTCATGCCCAATGACACATGAGTAATCTTTCTGGGAAGATGGAGGATGGGGACAAGTGGTTGTTCACGCGAAAGGGTAAGAACAGTTGGTTGCTATTGTGCCGTAAAAACGAGATCAGACAACGTGTTTGCGTCACGAGGTAAGTGTGTGCCTAAATGACGTTCAAGCAATGTGTATACGTGCTGCTGCAAACACATTTCACAGTCTAAGGTGGCCAGTCATATGATTGACTGGTCGAGGGTCGAGGGTAGTACTTATGACTAATTGTAAGCATAAAAAAGGGGCAGCCTGTTTTGTGTGATGCGTAACTGGACAGCGCCATGGATGAGCGAACTGGTCTTGATTATAGTCCGTTATGGTGGATAGCGGAAAGGGTCCAGGGGCATGAAGGTCATGAAGAGGGGTTGTAGGTTCTGAGGCAAGGCAGATGTGGAGTAATGTTCATAAGGTAACCGTCCGATGTAGAATATTTGTGTGGTAGCATCTAGAGGACTGTGGAATAGCCAAATGACGAACTTGTTGTGTTCTGAGTTTTCCCTGGTCAACTACGCTTTTTTCGTTCACTTACTTCCTTTATTCAAACACATCTGAACGTAAGGTAGCTCAGAAGTGATTATGATCAGAGGCCTTTCGCGTCCGTCAGCTCTGGTCCGGACTGTTGCACAATATCTGAAGGAATGGTCTGTGATTAATAATTGATTTTGAACTGGTTTCATGCGCTGCCATTACTGCTGTGATTATTCATTCAGTGACCAAACAATGAGCGATTGTCCGCAGCGACTACGCCAAAATTCCATGGAGATTTTGTATCGTTTGCATGGTAACACAAGGGCTAAAATGGTTGATAGATGAAAACGAAAATTGGTTGCTGAGTAGAGCAACACTGTGGTCCAAGTGTTTCCGTCGCATGTGTGATGTGTGTCGGTCATGTAGAGCATGTGACGCGTTCACTTGCCAGAGAAGATAGGCTGATGGGGGATCCACCGTCCATTGTAGGGCCAGTTGGGGACTTAGAGAGCTATATACATACATCGCGATTTCCACGTCACATACCAACTACTGGGATACCTCATCTTCTTCACTTTTAACGTATTTCGCCTTATTGATTCTTTGGTCCCTAGATTATACATTGTAAATACATGTAGATTATTCTTTTTGTAAAGTCTTGATCCCTTGCATTGAGGTATCTTAGTGTCCACTTGATAAACAAATGTGACCAAATTCTGAAAGAGTCTGCCTTATCTTTGGATGAGGGGACTCGCGTGGGGGGTAGTTGATAGGTGTTTACGGAAAGTTGTGGAAGTAGTGCTTACGAAACGCTCTCGTGTAAAAGCGAAAGTATACTGCGAAGGTGAGAAGGACAAAATTAATTACATTATTTCAAGTCCCAATCTCATACAAAGATCGAATATTATAACAACCACCCTGCTTATGCATATGTTTAAAGGAACCGGAAGGGGGTCCGAAACAAGAGGAAGATGCAAAGAAATGAGCATTTTGTAATGAACACTCAAGGTTAGAAGCGATAATAGGCGAAAAAACCCGGACTCGAAGGCGCGACGCTGCGGTGTGTGTACGCATCCCATTCGCATCAGCGCATCCAATCCGAGTTGTCCGCTGTAGGAGACGGGCCGCGGGCCAACGTTAGTTGTAGCACCTGACTCCAGCGCAGTGGTGTGGCCATTCCCAACTACATTAGCATTCATGTAAGTACATCTAGAAATAATATAGGAAAGAACAAAGTAAAAAGTAAAGGAAAAAACAAACTCATAATAGAAACATCTTCTTTCGGCACCATACCAAGGCGTCAAATTGGTGAGTTTGTGCAATGGCGGCCACTTAAACTCGTCCACACTATGTCTGTTCCACCGTAAGCCAAAATTACCCCCTTCTGGTGTTTAATGCGATGTCTCGTCTAGGATCGCAACTTTCACGTCAAATTGGTGAGTTTGTGCAATGGCGGCCACTTAAACTCGTCCACACTATGTTCTACCGTAAGCCAAAATTACCCCCTTCTGGTGTTTAATGCGATGTCTCGTCTAGGATTGCAACTTCCACGATGTACCGTTGTGAGGATAACGTGATGATGTTTTTTCTTTAGAAAAGTGCTTTGAGAGACAGTATTTATAGGTCAAGTATAGATTTATTAAAATGAAATTGCATTGCGGATGGTCTAGGGGCACAGCTCGATCACGTGAATTGTTTTCATAAATTTGCGCTATTTTATACACCGATGGACCACTGTTCCGTGTTTTTTGGATAATGGCAGTGAAGCGTGACCCTATCCGTCTCGACTTACTATTATATTCGCCCCGGGTCGTCTCAGAAACCATTAACAACACTCTGAATACAGTTATGCGCTTGAATTAAACTCCGAATTTCAATCTATGATGTACTGGTGTCCAGTGAAATTTGTCCAACGTCTTTCTTTTGATTCTTTTATATCCCGAACGGACGACTTGCAAACCTCTCGAATTTATCAGAATTTGCTAATGTTTTGCGATTGGTTGACTGTAATAGATGTCAACATCAGTTCAGTATAGAAAAGCCTGAGAATCCAGAGCAATTTCAAGTTGAATAACGATTAGTCGTTTACTTCATTCGTAGGCATTGAAAATTCAGAAAAAAAAAACAAATGTTCGCGTGAAGCCTGAGTCTCTGTATTTTTTCTTGATATTTTTTCGTTTCATGACTTATAATATTTTCTGTTTTTTATCACTTATTCATATTATATTGCAGCCGTAACCGCGCGAGCACGGACCACGCTTCTGATGAATCTTCGATGCCGCCTACTCCTCCAACTAGTGGACTTGCACGGGCCAATCGTCCTCCATGTCTGTTGAAGGAGCTGAAAGCAGTAAGTCGGTCAAATTCAAGGAGGCTTCGGTATTAATATTGGTACGAAAGAGTGGAAAGAGGTATTTTTAAGTTTTGATAACTGCTGTTTATCGCCGCAGCTCGCGATGCGAAAGTTACTACAAGGATGCTGAGTTATGGGCAAAAGCTTCGGTGGCGGACGGGACTCGAACCCGCACTTCATCCTTTCCGGGGATATGTGCTAATCCATTACACTACCGACACCACCTTCACCCGAACTCAGCTTTGAGCTCCTTTTTTGGCAAAGCTGAGTTCGGGTGAAGGTGGTGTCGGTAGTGTAATGGATTAGCACATATCCCCGGAAAGGATGAAGTGCGGGTTCGAGTCCCGTCCGCCACCGAAGCTTTTGCCCATAACTCAGCATCCTTGTAGTGGAAAGAGGGTTGCGATGCTTACAAAATTCTCAAAATTCTTTTAAATAGGCGGAGCTGTCTTCCATAGTGCGCGAACCCGAGTTCTGGATAATTCATTGGGCTCTTCCAAGTATCTAATTTGGATTTCAAAAGCACCCAAATTTCTAACACACTTCGACGTGTGAAAAACGCATAGATAAAATGTTATCTGCTAAAATGGTATGAAATTTGTTTTCTATGAGATTATACATACCTATATTCAATACAAAGTACAAACAAGTTCAAAAATGGTGACGTGACTGAAAAGTGTGCTCTACTTGGAGAGGCTCTTTTATGAGATAATAGTATCTCATTTTTGTAAATGGTTTCTTGGATCCTGATTTTTTTCTTACTTGGTTAATGCAGAAGATTGTCCTGGAAAGGCACAATTCATTGTTTCCACTCTTGTGTGATTCCTTACTGTACTCATTCCTTATGTGGGATGCTCAAGAATTCAGCGTAATGTGAGAGATAATTTAGAACTTGAATGCTTGTTCCACTGCGGATAATGCCCCATTTGGGTGGTGGAACCCGAAACTCAGTGAAATTTTGTTTATTTCAAGAACGTTGAAGCAAATTGGAATGTATGGGACGCTTTATGGTGCAAAACATTCTAATCCGAGAGGTTTCTCCTGGAATACAGCTGGAATCTTATGTGGAGCTGACTTGTCTAATTCGGAGTTCCTATCCTTTTGCCGAAAGAATCTGGGGTTATAGAGCTTGTCAGTGCAAAACATGGATGGTAATGATCCGCTGAAGCAGAAAGTTGACAAATCCCCAGTTGGTCGCTGCTGCCCTGCAAATCTGCAGCTTTAGTGTTCCCTTGTGTGCACTATTTTCGCAGTAGCGAATAGACTTCATCAGTTGCTGACGAATTTCCAGCCACTGGATTCTATCCGTTATCTGCTGCACCAAAGAATGACGTTGACGGCTCACTAACGGTTTTGCATTGTCGTTCTCGAAATCGCGCGTAGGTTAAAAGCTACCAGATGTGATGCAATGCAACAGCTGGAAACCTTTATGATTGTGCTTTGGTTCTGCTAAGAGGGATGTGCAGTGGGAGTGAGGGCTAAATCGAATGCTGGTATTGCAAGATCTTGTCACTCATTCGTCGCACTTTTTTGCATGGACATCAGTTAAAACTACGAACTCGTCTTGCAAATTTCATTGTCCCTCCCCTTTTTCGCACTTCAACTGTCATTCTGTACGGTTAATCCTCACGCAAAATGGAGACGAGCTCGACCGAGCTGTGAATGTTTAGTTCGTTACTGAAACAAGACGGTTCACGCTTCAGAGGAGAACCTGTTCCTAGAAATAGACATGATTGTACTAGAAACGTCCTTTCACATTCATCTCGCGCGAGTTAATGTTTCAGAGCATTACTTCAAAGTTTCAGTCCTAATTATCTCCCTTCAATAGAAACAGCTTGAAACCAACAGAAAACAGAAAATATGTGTGATCCGGTGATTTCAGTTTTCGTGGTTATACGATTCGCTTCTGGTCGCGCATGAATTACTATACTCAATCATCTTATGTGAATGAGAGAATTCGAAAGAAAATCCATAAGATATAGGATTTGAAGTTAAAAACGTACTCTGAAAACGAACAAAAGACAATATTAACAGCAAAACTATGCAGTTAATAAAAGCCAATGCCCACTGTTTGAGTAATAACGTGGGAGGGTCTGGTTGAATTCTCAAAGGTTTGACCATTCATTTTTACGAACTTCTAGCGTTGTCGCAAAAAACAGACGCTGTCTTGTCAGTTGGCTACTTTAATAATCAGCATTGGAATTAATTGGAATTAACGGTTGCGTGGATAAGCATGTTCACCTGGTCACTTGTGATTTGATAAATATCGCTGTTTCACAAAATGCATTGTTCGCCCCTAGCAAAGTAGGATGCATCGAGTTGGAGAAGTTTCAGCACAAATCGGCCTTTTGTCATACCTTTGATGGCCGCTATTTTGCCTCTTTTCGCGGCTCCACGGCTCATCCTCGCCGCGCGCGGCCTGGTCGATCTGAGCCGAGTTGGGCCCACCGAGCCGAATCACACCTGGCCTTCGGCGAACAATTTTCCAACGTGGCTCTTACGTGGAAAAGGAAAATTGCGATAAAACAAGGTAAGGCAGCGATTTTAAAAGCGAAGGTAGCTTCAACAAGGAAGAGCCGGTGATATCGTAGCATTTCGCGGATATCATCGAGCAAAAACTTATTTCTAATCTCCCAACTCGTACGAGGACCGATGGCAGGAAGCTTTATTTTTGGTAGTTGTGGAGGGTTTTGATTCATTTTTTTCATTAGTGAGTAAACCAGGGCCTTTACATCCTGTAACACGTGCGATAGCTCTCACAATCTTTCGCAAAGTGCGCCTTTAACTGAGAGTTCTATTTGGCTAGGTCACATAATGAATAGATCTCATTTTGTGAGGGCTGCATTGGCATACTCAAAAGCACCGAGCAAGTTTGAAATCCAAAGGTGTCAGGGAATGTGGAAGCAGTTTATAAAAAGAACGGTTGAAAAGCTGATAAATGGTCTCATCGATATTCATCAGACGGGTTTTCGCGCGACGTGCGCGGTGTTCAGGGGGTGTGGGACAGCGACGAAGTCAGGGGATCGCGGTCGCCCCGCCCACCACCGCTACTCAGCCGCTGCACTAAATAACTGAAGCTTGAAAAATGACACTTTGGTTCATAGCAGCGTTGTTCGAGCAGCGGGAACTTTGTGAATTCTATGAGTTGTGGTGCCAAAGTGACGGCACCGCGCTATTCACGTGCGCGGTCGTGGGAATACGCCCGGAATTCGCGATGGTGCCCGCTATCCCAGGGCCATGCACATGAATCGCACTCGCTCAACCAGAATTTGAAACTTCGATTGGCAACAAGGAAAAGGCTGGAAATGAGCAAAGTAACGGATTTATCACCACCATTATTTTATATATCGATCTATAGCACTTTTCCTGGGGAATCGAACGCCTTACATTCTACAGGGAAATCTTCGTGTTAAAATGAGTTAATATATGGTTTTCTGAACAGTCTATGCACAGAGGCGTTATTTTGGGCCACACCAAGAGCAGGAGCTCATTCAAAACGGCAGAAACTTCAGAATCTCTACATAACCCTGAAATTAGATTAAGTCTGCAAAAGGATTTCATTACTTGCTCATCAGATTTCGAAGAATTTTTTTGAAAACTTGTAGCACCATTTGTAGAGCTCGACGGGGTGATTCCGAAAATATGTACAAACCCGATAAAAACAGTAATCAATCGGTTTATGGCAAAAGACAATAAAACGCGTAAACGCGTTTTCTCGCGATTTTTTGTCTCTCACAGCAGTCATTGTAGTTGCTGGACAGGAAATTGTGGTCTCTTCCTTTTTCTGTGTCGACCGAAAAATCCGTTTGCATTGATTTACTCCAAAAAAGGCTTCCAAGAAGAATCCAAAGAAATCAGCAATTTGCAGTGGGAACAAAGGGGAGCGGTGGTTTTTTGGTGGCGATGCCGCATGAAATAGTTGCAGTGCAGAGAATAGAAAATGTTCCGCTGCACTCTGAGGACATAGGCACGAGACTGTTTTTTCAGCATAGCAGTGTCTGTTAGTGAGTTTCAACCAGTAGTGTCACTGGAGAGATTCTTCTGAAATGGCCTAGTAGTGTACTTATCTGTATAATGCTCTTCTTTACTCTCAGAATCGGTTACTTCGGATGCGGTGGGTAGTAGAGAGGCTCAGGTTTGTAAAGGTCATAACCTGAGCGCCTCTACTATCTTCCGAATCCATATGTATTGTGGTAGTAGTGCTTTGGTGGTCAGTGATGCCATAATCTCCGTTGGGCTGTGTTGTAGGACTTAGATTAAGGTCTTTCCATTGAGGCCGCCTATCTAAACTTCAAGTCCACGTTTGAATGGGGGTGACACCCACTAGCCGCCCTTGTGGTTTCCTTGAATTGAATAGTAAATAAACATTGTAAGGAGTTTGCCGGAATATTAATGAGGATTCGGCTGAGGTTTTCACTGAAGAACGTAGATAGAACGATACTTAGCAATTTTGTACCCATAAAAGGGCTCTGTTGTATTCGGTCAGAAGTGAGTTTACTTCCTCTCCACAGTTGAGCGCGGTTCTATATAGACGATTATATGGGGGCGTGTAGATATGACAGAAAATCGCTTCGCGGCATTTCACTTGCGGCGTCACCAGTACGACTTGCAAATCGATTGCTTTTGGGAGCCCGGCAGAGCGTGGCTGCGTCACCTCTGCGCTTCCACCCCCCCCCCCTCTCCCCTCCGCCCCACACTGCCTCGCTTGAAGGCTGCCATGCCCTGTCACTGGCACTCGCACCCGCCGCGTCGCTCGCCGCGGACGGCCACGCGGTTCTCCGTCATATCTGCACACACCCGATTATATGCAGTGCAGGGCCACTACAGTAGCTCTTGCCGCTACCGCGTTAAGTCGTTGATTCTCCATGCACTGCGTGACCTACGTCAGTCGCGATTTTGCGAATCCGCGGTGTTAAGGCTCTACAATGCTATGAGATAACGGTGCAGACGCGACATTCGGTAAGTCGCGAAGGTCTGCGTGGGCTGGAGCGTTTTATAGGGATTTCCTGTTTTTCGCATGCCAATGTCCTCACAGTGCAGCCGAACATCTTCAATTTCCTTAATGGCTGGATACGACACAACTTTTCTCCAAGAATTGTTGAGTAACTCTGGCGGGCGTTTCATTTTGTGTGAATCGGCCTCTGGCATATATCCAAAAGTCCCCGACGAGTGTTTCGTAAGGGAAGTTGGCGACGTGACGGGCACAAAGTAATCCAATCAAATCAGAACGCTTACGTAGTGCAATTTGCGCGTGCTCTCTGTAGCTAGGTCATGAAAGTAGAGCTCGTGCGTTGAGCTAAAAATGCAGAACACTCAAAGTTGCAGTTACGGGACATACTGTGCATCTGGATTCCCATTCAAAGTTTAGGGATCGCTGCAATGTTGTAAAAGTGCGCTGGACGATTGGCTGGCAGGTGGTCAAGTTCCAATCGAATTTTTTGCTGTCTCTACCAAACTGGACGGCGTGTTGAGGTGTATTAGATATCTGTGTCTGTCTATGTTGATACCAGTTGGCTGGCGCACACTACTGCGCTGGACTCATGGCGATATGTCCAAAGAGGATTAGATCGATGCGACCATCGATTCGTATGGTATTGAGTGGAATTTCCTTTACTCTGCATAGCTTTCAACAAATTGAAAAAAAGCAGGGAGATGGCGTATTTGAAAAGGCCTATCACTTCCTCGAATTCTACGTAGTTCAGCAATCGACGGATCCCATTGCTGCCAGACGGTGGACAAAGTATATTCACTCGCTGAACGTTCAGTTCTTAGGCTATTGGGTGTCGATAATCTATTTATTCATCTACTGTTGCATATAGCCCAACTGAGGAAGCCCAGTACTTTTCGGCAGTTCAGACGATTTAGCAGTCGACATCTCGTCTCAATGATCAAAGAAATGGATTAGGAATATGTTCATCCTAATCACCATTTTGGCTGGAGTGGTCACTATTGAGCGTGATCAGATTGTTTAAAGATCGATGGAGTTGCGTTCGAATGCATTGATTTGCAATTTGTCCAATTGCTGAACATCCAATTCTAACATACTGGTGGTAGATCCATATGCCAATTACCGATGCTTATCATTTTTGTAAATATGCACCACTATTTGGAATTGCTAAGATACAGTCCCCCATTCTCGGCCGCGGCCTTGCAATAAAAGCCCCGTCCTGTCATGCGCCGCGATTTGGATTGGAGAGTGGGACTGCTTACGTAACTTTCTGTTCCGTCCGCGGCGGACGACAGGGTGGGCACTTGCTTGGAAACCAGACCCACGGCCAACTAGGAGGCCATGCCCACTCGGCCAACACTTTGTTTTGCTGTATTTTAGGCGGATTTACATACTTCGCGTGAAACCATGCATGCTGCCTAAAATAGAAATACAACATAAATATATGAGTAACAGAAAACTCATTTTTTCCTTGAAAGATTCCTTTAATGTCCCCACACCCGATAATGTGACAATGTCGACCGAAGAAGCGAAATGGGCTCGATGACATTTGTCTCCTGACGCTCTTTTAAATTTGGCGTCATTCAACCGTTATCAGATTGGATCATCCATTTTTTATGTCCCTGTCACATCTTCCATAATATCAATGAGTGTTTTCGCTCTAGGATCAACGTGACAGGCGAAACGGCTTTGACGATATTTCCTTTCGACGCTCTTCATCGAATCTTATCAACCGTTATCAATCTGGATCGTCCGCCATTGGTGTCCTCGTCCCGCCCCTCAAAATACCTGTAAGTGTCGGCGCTCGAGGATCAACCCAAAATGCTGAACGGATTCGGCGACACTCGCCTCTTTATACTCATTGTCAGCCCTTATCGGCTATCAGCTATCACTTTTGGCCCATCACCGCTTGGGTTCCTAACCACCCCTTATTACTTGATTAAATTCAGGATATCAGCTTTGCTGCGACGCGAGATATGAATTTCGTGACAAACAGGGGAACACACGCTTAAATAGGCGAGCGGATTATGTATAGTAGGATATTCGAAGTGTATCCCCGAAAAAGGCAACCAGTTGATTCCACGTAGAATTCTTCATAGGGATGAAATCTCGAGTGTCGGATCTTCGAGGGGCCTCGAGTAGACGAAAATTGCTTGCTGCATAAATGCCGTCTTTTGCGCGTGTTGTTTTTGTCGTAGCTATGGTAGTTGGCCCTCTTTGAGGAGCTCTTAAGGCTCTACTGCTCATATTCGTTGTCCTACTCGGTTGGGCGAATGCGCTTGTGAGGCGGATATCCACGCTTTCAGTGAACGATTTATCGTGCCATCTTCCCTTGACCTATTAAATAAAGAACGGTTCGAGCGAAAGCGCATAATACTCCTGACCACTTTTTCCAGGCCATATTTCATCCACCCAATCGGGTCGTCATTTGAGCTCGGGAATCAATCAAGCCAATGAAGAAAGATTGATGTGACATGGCTAAAACACGTGTATTATAGACGATCGGGGCCAAGTAAGTGGGCAGCAGTTGGCGCCTCCCCTTCCGCGGCAGGGCGGAGTCTGAGGAGGTGCGGCATGATGTGCGTTGGTGACATATCAAGCGACATATTTACTGACAGCATTGCTTTGTTTTGCTGAGGTATTTCTTACAATTGAAACAATGGCAGCCAAGAATACTCTCGGCACATCTTCGCCGTCCCTGCCACTTCCGAATCCACGTATGCGTCGACTTGCGTCTCAACTGGCGTGCATCAAGATATCCCTCGACCCGCCGAGTCCACCATATCAGAGTCCTGAACCTGTACCCAGTTCTAATGATTCACAAGATTTCTCTATGATGAATTATCTGCAAGTTCCGGCTGAGAACGATTCACAACGGATCTCTTCACCACCACCGGATCGTCGAAGCAGTATTGCATCGACGCTCAGTGAAGCCTCAAACTCATCCGTTACAATTCCGATGAGCTCAAGCTATCAATCGTTATTATCCCCGATGTGGACATGTAGCAAGTATTCGATTGACGAGTATGAAACACCCCCGAATGAACCAGTCACTCGTTCAAGAAGTGCGCAGGTGAGTGCCTGAGTGGGCTGGATTATGCATTATTTGTAGCTTGTCTAGAGGCGTGCGACCTGCTCTGTCCTCTTAACTGCAAAGAAGGCTTGGTGCGAATTTGTATTCTCAATTGCGTGAAAAGGCTTTTACAAAAATTTTTCCGAATTATTTTTAAAAAATTGAACTGCAGTGAGTCGGATTCGTATTCTAACAGAAGGAATTGGTGGCAGAGACTCAAGAAAACGATTGTTAAATTATTCGTTGCAGCTTCGATTCTGCCCGCATGTTGCCTCATTAGCCTTTCTGCAGGCGGATTTGCATAGAGTTTTGCAGATTTCTCCCTAAACAGCATTCCAAATGTAGCCAGACTAGGCTGTCCGAATCAGCTTTTTAAAAGCGGCATCAGACTGTGCTATAATGATAATGCCCCCCTTTTTCTATTGTAGATTCAAATTTTGTATAGGACTGATTACTCATTATGAGCTTTAGCTCTCACATTTTTTTCTAAGGTTGCTACATGAATTTCGTTAGTTTTCTTGGGGATATCCAATTCATCCTCCACATTGATTTATGTAATCCCGTGTCACAGCACGATAATCGGATTAGAGAGCGCGTTATCACATGGTATCCTTCAGACGGAGTTGATGGTTACGACGGTTGAGGGGCTAAGTGATTGGATATTCTTGTACGCTTGGGAGTACGGCAAAAGGAGGGTGTAGAGGTGAGAATGGTATGCATTGTGGTCTATTTATGCATCTGTGTTTCTAGCTTAGAATTTCCTGAATTTTTCTGGAACGCAAACCTGAGAGTCCTTGGTGGTTCTAGTAACTCTGGGAACACGAATATTGCATGCTGTTTTTTTTTTGCGTCTTCTGCAGCAGCTCTCCAAAGCCGTGATACAAATTTTTGCGTGTGACTTTTGGGATGTTCTGAGATCATTTGAGCTCTTATCAAAGAGGTCTCTGTTAAGACCAGGTGGTAATTACTTGGAAAAGGCTTTGCAAAAACAGTAAGAGTGGGGGAATGCTAAAATTGTAATATGCTCGATCAGAAGAGTCTCGAGACACGCTAAATCGTCTACACAATTCAATGAGTGCTAGGCATAGCCCTCGTTTTACCTACCAGTTTTTTGAACTTGCTTTGAGGATTTTTTGGAGGTATTTATTTCATATAGTGAAATTCTGATAATAGTTTTTGTGGTTCGCTATACTCTGATTACAACAAGTTGATAGTATTGTGGATTGATGGGATGATGGCTGTTATGTAATGTTAGTGGATGCGATAGTGTTCAAAATACCGTTGTTCTCAACGAATTATAGTAATGATGAATCGACGAAGATGTGAAGAAACAACTTATGGATTATTTGTTGTGTCAATTTTGGAAATCCCATTCAATTTGTTTTGTTTTGTCTAGACTTGGTGCAATTACGAAGACAGGATATTAATTTCCTCGTGTTTTTGAAATGATCTGTTCATGGGAGTCTAGTGAAGGAATTATTGGTAACTGTAGCGGAACTCTTATTTACGAGCCTATCCCAAAGTGTAAGAAAAGTTTTAGCCGGTTTTTTGCAATTTTAAGTTCGGGAACTCGGTCCACACTGCATCTTTTCTCACAGAATAAGCACCGTTCGATTTGCTACCCTTCTGGTTACATTATTAATGATGGAGGGCCAACGATTTATATTGCACGAAATGAAATAAGTTGACTCGAAGTCACCACTGTTTCAAACACTGCTATTGGACGATCGGTCCAGATGTTTGGAAAAGTGGGGCTTAGTTAGCGCTAGATTTGGTGAATATGGTGGACGAGTAAGGGCATCATCCTGCAACTGCTTAGTTCTGGGTTTGTGGAAAATGCTTCCGCGCATGGCTGCTTCAAGGGTCGCGCTACACCCATTTTTAAATTTTTTTTTTTCAAATAAAAGATACTCGGCGTGGTCAATCACGTTTGGGCTGGGAGGGACAATATTTTTAGGTATCCCATGCAAGTTGAGAACTCACGCTCTCTGTCATTTTAGATCAAGCGATTCGATTAATTGCAAATTATAGCAACTCATTCTCATTTTTGCACCTCTGAAACCAGGGACAAAGTGTACCATCTAGTGCTTCACCCCCTTCCCTTTCAGTTTTCACATTTGTGGCACCTTTGCTGCGACTCGATTAAACAAGAACGCATGAAATGAAGTCATCCAAAAAGTGCCATTTCCGCAGTACTTTGAAGTTCTCCTAATAATTGGAAAACCTTGTGGCATTTCAAGGAAAGCATATATTCAGAAAGAGCAACTTTTTGTCTATTCAGGGAGCACAATATGTAAGGTGATCCGTGTTGATGCGCTTTCAGATTTCAATTTATCTTGTGAACGCACAAAACCAGCCAGAACTTTCCTTACAACCTAATAGTAGTGGAACGGTTTTGTCGAATTTCCTTCGATATGCACCATAGGCTTCAAATTAGAATTACAAAAGCCTAATTGTCCGGCAGGTAGAAAAATACATATGCGGAAGGAACTACTAGAAACCTTGTTCTACCTGAATTTGGCTTTAAGGGAACGGGATTGAGGGAGAATCCATTAAAAGTGTTTGAGGTTCATAGCGCTCTCGTTACGGCTATAACTATTTTCCTCCTTGTTTCCGCCTTTTTAGCCTTTTTTGCTTTCATTTACCTTTTTTCCATTTTTGATTGATTTTTTGGCGGCAAGTGGTTGTCGCCGTTACTCGTTTTTACCTTCCATGGGAGCGCGCACGTACTTGTGCGTAAAAGACATCATGGCTCTCATCCTAATGGACTTTCTACTGCCATATATCTTGGACTTGGGGGGACTCGGCTTTATTCCGGGATGTGCATGGATGATATCTCGTGAAATTGTGGAAATTCGTCTTCTCCTTACTGGGAGGATTGCAACTTTCCATGGAATGAGACCCGGGGGATCGATAGAGCTCCGAATACTGATTAAACTGTGAAAACCAAAATGCCAAATGGCATTCTGAAGCGAGTTAAGAGGGGTCAAAATTTGCTTGTGACACCTCATTGGCGAGGCACTTTGCCATCAGCATGGCCGTTGCTAAGCCAGCATTGACCACCGTGGCTTACTGGTAGCGCTCCAGATCTGCAGGTTGAGTTGGATTGAGTTTCACAGTTATAATCAGTATTCGGAGCTTTATCGATCCCCCCGGGTCTCATTTCCAAGGTCCATGGGAACTTGAAACCCTTCCCTAGTGAGACATCATCATGGTTTATATCCTAGTGGGCTTCTGGCATCCTTAAGTTTGGGAAAATCGGGTTTTTTTCAGTATTTGCCAGAGTAAAGTCCTGTGATACTGCTGGCTAGAAGCTACCAACGTACGCTGTGAAGGCTTTCAAGGTCTAATGGAAATAGTCGTCTTTCATAATTGAAAGTGCTATTAACCCTTCAAGTTGGTGATGGTCTCACCTTTTGTGTTTGCGTTGCTGCAGCCGTTTATGGTGAAAATTAGCGCGTAAATCCCCTGTTGTTAAGATTTTCTAGTTGCAAAATCTTGTTGCTTCACTGTTACTTTTACTTTTTTGATGAATGAGCTGCTTGATAGGATTATGTTTTGCCCAGATGTGCTCATCCATGAAATAGAAATGAAAAGCATGCGAAAGAAGTGAAGGCTTTTTGAAGGCGTTACAAGAATTTCCTCTAGTCTCTACATTTTGTTCGAAGAAAGAGGACCCAAACATAGAGGACAAGGTTGAAAATGGCGAAGACAGTCCGCAGTAGTACTCTCAATACATGTAACTCAACGGGGACACATCCGTTTAGACGCAATGCCTAAGACTTGCAGAGATTGTTCCGAAACTAGCCCATTGCCACATTTTGCGTTTCCACAATTAAGTTCCCATGTAACCGGGCTTTTCCTAGCTCTGGGCCCATTTATTTTCCAAGCCCATCAGATTGCTAGCAATCATCGGTTATAGATAGCACCGGTGCGCGTTGCAATCAGCAATTTGATGGGATTGCCATGGAGGTTCCGGCACGAATGTGCGACTAAAAAGCCTATAGCGATCTATCCGACGCAACGTCGTCCCGCGACAGTCTTGAAAGTTGCTGAAGTACATTTTATGCTACTCCTTCGGAACAGAATTTTCCAAAAGGAATTCGTGTAAGGAATTAGCCCGATAGCGATTCTTTTAAAATAGAAAGTCTCGTCAATAAACGAGCTTTTTTCCTTTTTTGGCCAGGAATAGCCTCAATTAATGAATAAATGGGCCTGAGCGCTCTTGCCAGGAATAGCCCGAATTATTGAAGAAATTGGCTTGAGCGTTCATTAAAGAAATTGCCTTGAGGGTTCTCCTCAATGAGCTGTAAGCAGAAAATTCCGAAATGGTACGTCGTAGTGCACTGCTATTTGGTGTGAAAGCTATTTCGTCAATGAGTGACAACTCCATAAAAATAGGCTTCAATCCTTTCTCACTAAGGGATTACAGGTAATTTGTTTGTTTGTAGGGTTTGTTAACAGTACTAGCTTGAGACGTGAGTGCACTACGTGAATGTATGGCACGACCGAGCTGTAACATAACAACTTTGTTGTGTAATCTAAAGATGATGCAAGGGAATCCCACGGACGTCTGTTTATCTGATTAGGAACATGTGGATGCAGTTCGAACGGACATTGAGCGATCTTGTGGGAATGTGTAATACCTAGGAATGGTCTAGAAGTGTTCTCGGAAAGATCTGGTTTTAGTGCAGGCTAGCGCATAAGTCTGAAATAGCATCTTTTTGGCTGCCACTGTATTGTATTTCACGCGAAAATTAGTGGTCGGAGCTACCAAAATAGTCAATAGTGAAAAATGTCAAGAGGTACTACACAGCTATAATGGCTGCTTAGATTTCTGAGCGTCAATCCCGTTCGTTTTTATATAGATGGATCTACTGTAGGTGTTTGTGAAGGTGAAGCATAAAAGCGACAAGAACTTATTTTCTGTGAATGAATACCATCAAAAGTCGTTAAAATCTGCTCGGGTAATGGCTCGAATGATAGGGTTTACTGGGTTTTTGTAGCCCGTGAGGGAGTCTGATACTGGTCCTGGTACCTGGCTGCAACTTGGAAACAAAGGATAACAGATTTCATCAAGTGACCCAGCACATCTTTAGCTCATTTTCTTTCGATCCACGGGTGGATTGATTCGATTGCTGAATGATTACTTTAATCAAGAGAGGGGAGGGGGAGGTTGGACCATGATGTCGGTTTAGCTCACGGTGGTTTGAGTAAGAATAGGAATTAGTCTCAGGAAGCTTAGAAGGGTACTGCATCGGCAAATCTCTGTCTAGCCTCACATCACGAGTATATGCTTCCGTCCGATTGATGTGTAGTCGTCATTCTAAGATGAGCTCTCAGAGATCAGTGTTCTTGGGAGACCTCATTTGCAAGGGTCAAATAACGTTTTCACGTCTTCATTTCTTAGGTGAAGCCTGTGTAGCGCCTGGCGTTGAGTAAGCTCAAAGTTTTGATGGTCAATAATCACGTTGCGCACTCAATCCCATTTCATGATTTGAATCATTTCGTATCCCTCCTTAGTGGCTGTGCTGCAGGCACCAACCATCCCAGGGGCTTTGCATGTTTTTATAAGGAAAAGGGAGCAAGTTCGTACTATGCTACCATTTAACCAGTGATAATGGAAATTTGGGTTAGCTAAAGTTCTATATATCCAGATGGGTCTTCGTGTTACAGTCAGCGGTCGAATGCTGATGTTCAGTGTGTTTTGTTGTTTGCTAGAAAATGCAGATGGGGAGCGTGTGGGATTATTCGTTTATGTATGAGTTTTCCATAGTGACGTCAAGCTTTCATGGGATTTCACAGAATAACTCACCTTGCTGTTGAATGCATTGCAACGGAAGTCGAAGATGATTAGCGGAAGAATCCATACTCCTCATCACCATGGTTCTATCAATAAACACCTCACTCAGCATGGCAGGAATATGCGACGGCTAAGAGGATTTAATGAGGAATATAGGAGAGGGCCATGAAGGGTAATTCGGTCAACGTTCACCGCAGCAGAAATCATCTGACCTTCAGATCGAACTTTAGGTCACTGCACTCTCTTGAAAAAAGGGAGGTGGACCTAGTGTCCAGTCAAAGGATTCATTTCACTGGGGCTACTGTCTCCGGGACACCAGTGCCTGCCCAGGCCAACCAAGCCTTCGTCCGTCCTCGGTAGGTCAGTGGCTACCATGACTGGGTGGATAAAAGCACTGACCTGTACATCGGCTGACCCCTACAAGTCATTGTATGAACCGAATTGCATTCATCTGCCACCACGATTGTGAATGGAACTAGAGTGCGCGTTGCATCTCAACTAGGGATTAACTGACAGCTGAAGCTTTATCTTTTATCCCTTATCAAACTCGGAAAACTGTTTACGAGTGGTTTAAGCTAAAAGCTCGCGCAGTTGCTTTAGGCTGACATAAAACCCCAGCATCCAAATTTCACCTGCAGTGATACTTTATATTTATTGAGGAATGCAGTCTGTGTCCTTCGGAGAATTTTGAATAGGATGCGGGCCGTAGATGATTGATGGGAACGTCCACCCTCTGCATCACCATGGGTGGTCGTGAAGAGCTTTTATGGCAATCTGTTGATTAATTCATTCCGTGTGATCCCATGGGTAATTAATTAATTGATGAAGTAATCGATATGAGAGGCGAAAAACTGTAAATTCTTATTGAAGAGAGATGATCATTTTGCAAAGTATGAACTTCTGTACTGCAAATTCTTGGGGCTTGGAAGCCGTTTTACATGTCGGAAACGCCAATTATTGCGTAACGATTATGAACTGGTGAAATAGAGGGACTCATGTAATTCAAAGATTTCTTTTATGTACGCTGAATGACCTTAGCTTTCTCGAGCTCGTTCGAATTCTCACGTAGGCCCTGCGTCGTAAAAGTGCCTCCGGCAACGGATGAAGAGTTTTCAATCAGTGTTTTTCGGAGTGCGCTGACATATTGAAAGCGCAGGGAATTGCTTTTTATCGCTGGCATTCGATTAGTTTTCTGTAGGCTCGTGGATGTCCGTCGCACTTTTATAGCTCCATCTGGAAAAGGCTCGTTAATGGGCACTGACATGATTTGTGTGAGAATATGCTACGACGGGAAAGTTGTCGTGAGGTGCTCCGCTAGAAATCTGAGGAGCGTTTTTCCTCACGACATACTTTTTTTGTTGGAAGCGGATTGATTCGAGTGAATTATCGCGGAAGATTGATTGTATGCTAGAGGTCAAAAGGGATTCTTCAAATTCTGAGAATTTTCATGAACCGTTTCGGATCCTCTATTGAGTTTTTTTTCGCAGTGCGCAAGCGCGAAGCGCCCTTTTAGTTCCAGAAACTTTTTTCTCAAAGTTCTAGTAAGAATTGTGAAAGTACAGAAATAGTGCAAGAAAGCAAGCGAGTTCTATCGAAAGTTTTGGGGCACATGAGCCGTGCACATTATCCTTGAGATATAGGCGTCATTTTCATGAATAACACAATGAATCTCGCGGAAGGACTTTTATGAGCTGACAAGGTGGCAGAGCGGGGAGATCGTTCTGCTGAGAAGGTTGTCAGAGCGGGGAACTGTGCTGCGATCTTAATTTTAATCGTCACCAAAGAATGGTGAAAGATTGCAGCGGCTACTTAGAGATGCTTTAGTTATTTATGAACTAAATGATCACGATATGTCCGAAAATTGTTTAAGTAACGACATTCAACACCTCAGGTCTCAATAAATAGTTTTTCCCTCTAGTTGGAAGTGACGGCTAACAAATGATGTAGTCTGCTTTAGGACCGTCATTTTGCTGCTTAAGCACATCTGTAGCCATCCAACCATCACAGTTTAACCGATTGAAGGCGTTATAATCAAACCTTGCGAAAACTAATCTGCTTATACGTTTTTGAATTTACGTGACCATTTCCCCTTTCTTAATATCCGTATGTTTGGTTGCTTTACTGGATAGTAATTGCTGGCGTCAGAGAAAGTCGTCTGTTGGATTTTCACAGGTTCTTTGCTAAGCAGTAGCAGTTGTGAATGTGGTAAAAGTCCTGATTGTGAATGAATGTATAATTAATAAACCCAGTTTCAAAAGGATTCATTTGTGGCGGAAACGTCATCCCTCTCGACGATTGTTTATGTTTGGATCTTAGGTTTGCAGGGCTGTAGGAGGTGTTCGGAGTGTTTGATCGATGAACGCAAAGCTGTTGAGCTCGACACTCTGAGTCTTGGTTTTCATTTAACATGATTACATGCTACGGATTCGTTTGAGTGGATTTTTTATGACAGCGTCGAGGCGGCGACACAGCAAGATTGCTGGCCTATGGCCTTGAATGTCTCCTCGTCGATGCTCAGACGAGGATTTTTAGAGTTCTGATAAGGGGAATGACATTTTCGAAGTTGCAGGAATGAATTCCTATATTTTCAGGAGTAGAATTTGCCGTAGGCATGAGGGATTCTTATTTGATTCGGAACTTGTTAATAGGGTTAGAGTTCTAATGGTGTATGGCAAAATTTATGGACATTCATTCTTCAGACTTACTGGCAAAATTACATAAATTTTATCATTAGTTTTTCATGTCGAATAATGAAGGAGCGAATCGTTCCTCAGGCTTTGTCACTGTAGGATGTAGGAGAATAAGAGATTAAAAAGAAAGGGGATGTTTGTAGTTGTGTCTGGAAATCGTTCTAAGCACCGTAACTTTTGTTTTTTCTTAAAATTCTTCTACTTTTCGCGACAAGTTGACTATGGGGGCATAGATCTGCACAAAAAGCTTTAGAAACACGTTCTTTTTTCTGGATTTCATTTTCAGTATGTTTTGAACTTCTTTTGAATATTTTAGTTCCGCTTTATGCGAGGGTTTTGATGTTTGAAGGTTGTGATGTTTACCGCTTGGTAACTCTAAAGTGACATTTAGTGCATGAAACGTTCGCTTACTCTCAGAAGAGCATTGGTGCCTTACTGCTGAACACATGAAAGCTCCACAGCAAAGGCATTATGCTTTGGATAAGAACGTGAACATTGATCACATAATTAGAACTTCCTTATTTGCTGCTCCAAGATATAGCTCTTCGGAAGGCAGAAGCACGGCAGAGGATGCCGATTAATCTGCTTCAGTGGAAGTGTCCATTAGCTGTGAACTTCTCTAGTGAGCAACGAGTTCCCTCGCTCGAGTAGAAGGATTTGCCCCGCCTGAAGTTTGGGGGCTACTGAAATTGAAAGAGATCATCGTTATGTGAGTTAGCCTGCAATCTGACGATATTCAGTGAAGATCTTCACCAGATAGGAGGCTTATTTACGTTGTTGTGTCGCAAGGGATCCATTAATGGAATAGCTGACGTCTCAGTGGCTTTGAGATCATCTGAGATAAGGTACAGTAGGCAAAAATACAGAGAGCTTGCTATTCCGTCACTTGATTTAATTAATTACTTTTCGGATAAGGAAACAATCGGATCTGAACCTTGCTCCCATGTCTTAACGGTGGCTACTAGTATCGTCATAAGTACTTGTAGAAGATCAAACAGATTCGGTGTTCCCAGTGGCCGATAAGTATCAGAAGCCATCAGTGAATGACGCAGTTGCGTAATGCATATTCTGGAAATATTCTAAATATGTGCGCAGTGTTACTGTATCCTATTCCGGTTTTGGGTATTCCGGTTCAAGGTTTTTGAAAATGAAGTATGTTTATAGGTCTGGAATTTGAGCGATTCAACCGAATAATCGTTTGTAGGAACCCGTCGCTTACTTGTATCGGATAGATCCGGATTAGTAAAGGCGTCAGCTCTTTCCAATCCTTTTATGGTCCTTTTTATAAAAAGGGAAGTTAGTCGTAACCCGTCCACGTAAGGGGAAGGTACATTGAAATGTGTAAATTTTAGTAATTACGACTGGGTTCAAAGGTACTTGGTTTTTGGGAAAACCTCAACATGGCAATCATAATCTGATGAGTTGTACCATTTTAATGGACTGGCATTGACGGGGATATGAGGAAATTTGCTATGGTGACGAAGCAGATAAGCGGATTACCCGGATTGGATGAAACATGAAAGTTGATGTTAAAGAGGGTTTTCCCGATTGATGATAGGGCGTAGACAAAGAACGGCTTCCACAAATAGGTCACCGGAAATTTCCTTGACAACTGAATGAGGAGAGCAAGCATAAGGAATGATTTGTGAATGATCAGACTCACGGTTTTGATAAGCTGATAGCTACTGATATGAGACGTTTTTGTGTAAAAGAGAACTTCAGAAGTTTCGTTGTTGATCCCGTATTCCGTCGGAAAAAGTTATGGATTCAACTGTTGACCGTGTCGATCAGACTTGTGTGGCGCATGGGACCGCGCGCTTTTTTCTTACGTTTACGATATGTATGGTACACTTCTCCTAGGGACGCTTGTCACTTCTTCATGTTTAAATCGTGCAATGTTCCATATATGAGATATAGGGACCATAACTGCCTTGAGTTGTGACGATATACGGCCACCACAAATTGTTTTTTCTCATCTGGGTATATCTGGGGTTATAATGGCCATTGGGTGTAGTAATATCAAACCAAGTGATTACAATCTCAATTATTCTTATTTAGTTTTATGAAGGTACAATGCCAGCATAATTTGTGTATTGATTGTTTCAATGTGACCCCAAAAAGTGCGCTTATCTTTAGTACCAGTTACCCACTCATGTATTAGTTTATCTGAGCAACTAAGAACTGTTTCCATAGACAACGTTTTAACATAAATGAATATGTGTGATGGGTAGATAGCATATAAATATTCTCTCAGAATTCCTAAAAAAAAGCTATAAAAATAAATGTGACGTTACATCGTGTCCCACGGTCTTAAGTGGCCAATTAGATGTGTCACATGGTCGTCAACGTGTTGAAAAATAAACGGGTCAGGAGAGGTGTTAACAATTTGAAAAATTACCGGCTTCATTGCTTCCATTTATACCAGCCTTGCTAGCGCAGAGTAATGCGCATCGCATAAGGTAGCAATGTGTAATGCAAATGGGCTCCAACCATGCTGATAGCGCTTTTCAGTGGGCTCGTCTAACACTTTCCCATGTGACGTCTAAAACGCTGTGCGTCAGCGAAGCTGATCTCACAAGGGAAGGACCATAGGTCGAAAGGCCATTCGGAATGGGATACATATGGTCCGACGTGTTTTCGGACGCTGATCTCGAATCTGTATTCGAAATTTGCAGAACGATTCTCTGGGCGGAATTATGGAGGTTTTTTTGAAAAAAAAAACAGTACTATCATATGGTAGGTTTGGAAGCCCATGGCACGCGAGCCAGACGTTCTTGCGCGAAACCAGGGCGATTTTCGTGTTCAGGAAGTCAAATTACCCGAGGGACAAGTTTTTAGCCGATTCGAGATTTTGACCAAATTTCGGAAAAATTCACGAGCTATTGGGTGGCAGCCAAGTTGAACAAAGGAGTACTCGTTGACCCTTGCCTAGGAAATGCTCCTATTTGACGCTTGTTTCGTACATTTAGTGCGATGGGCAAGTGTGAAAGGTATGTGTAGGCTATCCTGTTCAGGTTGCAGGGTTTTCTGTAGAAGAAAATTCAAAAACTACCACTTTATCCCCAGGCCACCCCCAGTTTTCCCAAGTTGGACCAAAAACTGAATTTGGCTGAAAATTTGCACAGAGGGGTAATTCGACCTCCTGTGCCCAAATATCATAATCTTTTTACGCAACAACACCTAATTCGTGTGGTAAGGGAATCTCTTCGACTTGGTATCCTTCCCTTGTGAGTAATGTTAGCCGCACCGGCGGGGAGCAAACCCATGACCCTTGTCCTGCAGATCCGGAACACTACCAGTGAGGCACTGAGGCCATTGCTTGCTATGCAAGCGGCCGTGCTGATGTGATAGTGCCTCGTCACAGAAAAACCTCCATAACTCCGCTCAGAGAATCGTTCAGCAAATTTCGAGTACAGATTCGGGATCAGCGTCCGAAAGTGCATCGGACCATATGTATTCCATTCCGGATGGCCACTTCGACCTGGGATCCTTTCCTTGTCAGAGTTAAATAGGTTGAGCAATGACGGCAAAATAATAATCCAACTAAATATATTGAACAAACTCAGATTTGGTAAGCCCTCAGAAAATTCAGAAATTGTCTCAGTAAAGCTCGAAAAAAGCAGAATATAGATAGAGTAGTTGAAGCAGCCTGTACAGATAAATTACAGACCATCAGAACGTTGACGTTAAAAATGCTTCTCCCTGATTCCGCACGAGGTACCTCAAACAAATATTACGGCACGAATTTCTTTTATTCCAATCTAGGTTCGCGGCAAATATTTTCTCAGTCGTTATCAATTCTGATTACCCATCATTAATGTTCCCCTACCATTCTCTCCTCCCCCGCATAATTTTCAAAAATTCGGTATCTTGTTATTGTTACTACGGAGGCTGTAGATTTCCGATCAAACACACAGACATATACCAGCGGAAACTTAGCCTCCTACATATAGCAGGATTTTTGAAAACAGAAACTGTGAAGCAGGATGACGAAGGGGTAGAGTGGTTGAAGCTTCATCACGTAACCATCTGGGGAATATGTTCGGGTAAGGCGAATATGCGACATTAGTATTGGTGGGCAAAGAGTAGAGCAAACGTAGTTTTCTCATTACTTTTCATGTTTTTGATGAAAGACTTTTATCCAGTGTTCTTTCGTGTTCAAAACTCAATTGTTTTTTTATTCAAGCATTTTTTATCTTTGCACCAATGATATGTAGTTTTTCTGAGTTCGCGCTCTGCATAGTTATGGAACGGTTTTTATGGCCACCATAGAAAACTTCTGCAAAACGAATCCTTTTTCATTCACATACGTTGGTGTTTGTTCGTGTGATTATATCATTGGAGAATTTTGATTTCAGAGCAACTCACCAGGAGAATCGATCTGTGTGCCACCGGTTTTACTGTCACCGGTCCTTTCGCGACCGATTCGATCGGTCCATCCGACAACCACGAGTCCGTTGCCTATTCATGGAAGCTTCATGAATTTTCATGTGAGTTTTGCTGATTTTTCTCATCCATTTTGTAATTTTAAGTTGGAGGAATCGAGGTCGAGCCATTACAGGATGGTTCACTTCAGTTCATCATTAGGTCTTTGTACGAACATTGCAGGCCAGAAGAGATGATCTAAGGCAAACTCGCCTTGGAAAAGCACGCCTTGGGGTCTTTATCGCGATCTCGCTGCGCTGCCATGCACGCTGTCTCGTTTCCGCTGGTGAAGTTTGCGAGGCGTGGGCAGCGTTGGTGGCTACCTGGCTTATCGTCTCGTCATCTGCATCTGTTCCTCAGCGGCATTGTTGCAGAGGGGTAGAAAGGAAGGGAGGGCAGGGGCTACTTTTTAGGTTTGGATCCATTCACTGCGTTTCTTCTATGCTGTGGCATTACTGAGCACCTCGACTTTCGATCGGCGTATATTACCTTCAAGTGTCAACCCCTTCGTTCCTCTTTTTTTACCCTTACCTCAGAATTTTTAGACTGTGAGGGAAGAAAGTTCAGGGATAACGGGTTCATAGAAGCAAAGACAATAATGTTTGATCCCCCATTCTCTACTCATATCCACCTTATCTATCCTTTAAAGTCACTTCTCGTGCTAATCAGGATAGTCGACCCACTTTCTGGGGGCTGTAGACTCTTGGATAACTGTCCACGCTGCACCCTTCTTGTGCTGTCGATGGTGCGTCATCACGACGCTCCGCATCTGCTAACCCGCTCCAACCTCACCCACTTCAGCTCCAATGTTGGTCAGTTGAGCAAAATGTGTGTGGCCGGAGTAGGTTCGAGCAGGTGTAGCCGCTGAAATGATACCACTCGGATAGTTACCCCATGATCTACTGCCTCAATTAAATAGGACAATTGATCTAATTATTGCTAGATGTGCCTTTAAAATCCTTTTCTGAATACTAACCATAAAGCTGCGGCTATTCCATGCAAAACTGCAATCCGCAGTGTCGTGTGGTCGCATGTGTCGTCGTGTGCACACTCATACAAACATAGTTTTTTTGCTGTCGCTTGCTGATAACGTGGTGCACCTTTGATAGATGGAAAATGCATAATAAAGTGATTATTCGCAGTGCGATTCTGCGGTTGTGTGATCGTGCGAGCTATAACTTCAACTCAAGTAACGCCATGATAGAAGGGGTTCCCGCCCATGACCTCGGCAAGATTTTGATATTTTTGGTTTTCAGTAGCCGATTCTCGCCGCAGCCCGCGATGCGAAGGTTACTACTAGGATGCTGAGTTATGGGCAAAAGCTTCGGTCTCGGATGGGACTCGAACCCGCACTTCATGCTCTCGGGGCAGTTGTGCTAATCTACGGTTCGATGCCGATATTGGCCAATCGGCTCAACACGTTGTACGTGTGAGTGCTGATCAGCTATGGTAAATATACTATTTAGAAGCTGAGTCAAGGTAAAAGGGGGCTCGGTGGTGCAGTGGGTTAGCACATATGCCCGGAAAGCATGGAGTGAGGGTTCCAGTCCCGTTCGAGACCGTTTCGCCCATAACTCAGCATACTTGTAACAACTTGGCAAGATCGTTTTCGGGTGAATTATGCACGATAAAAACGTGTTGAAGTCTCTTTTAATATCTTCTTCGGACTATGCAATGGTGCACAATGAGCGTTAAAGTGAAAAGGTCTCGGCAGTAGATGGTAAGAACGATGTATTCTATTGTTAACGCGCAAGACAACAATAATACAACAAAATGGCGTTAAATAAGGTCATATGTGTTGTGGGAAAAGCATTCTATCATTCGGAGAATGCTGATGTGTTAAATCGAGTGGAAAAAATATTCCATGTGGCGAATGAACCATGCATAACTCTGTAGCAGCGATGATGAAGGTCTGTAGTTGTGCCTTGGCTCACTGCGACTGAGGATTTCAGACACGAAGTAAAACGATGCATTCCTGTATAAGAGTGGGCAAGATAACCAGTGGTAAGACGAAACCCCGTGTGTACGATGGTCAAAATTACCATGAAAAGATGGAGGTGTACCGTCCAAATCAAACGGTGAGGACTGCCGCAAAGCGACGAGGATGGCTCAGAGATGAAGTGATGGTGTGAAGGGCTAGCGTAGACGAAATTTCTTGGAGAAGTTATCGAAGAGGACATTTGAATTTCTTTTGTCCAGTTTTCTATGTATGGTGATGCAAAATCCAAAATACCATCTTTTTCAAAAGGCAAGGTCTGCTTTCTGGAAACCATATTCAATGCACAGTGTGTTGGAACTCACGTTGAAAATACCAGTTCAGGATCCTACATTGTACGAAATTATGTGCGGAATAAATTTCCAGGCAGTGGTGGTGTTGGTTGGACCACAACGTGTTAGAGTCAACCATTATCTCTGTTGAAGACACCGGAAGGGGTACATTTGACAGATTGTGGAATTTGAAAGTAGGGCTCCTAATTGTAACAGTAACGAAATAATGAAGCGAGACAACGAAATAAAACGGCGAAAAACCGAGGAAAAGAAGCTCAAAAGCCCTCTCTCTTAGTCGCGCAGCTCTGCGTCACTGTCTGGGTTAGACTGCAGACGGGCAGTAGGCTAATCAGCCTACCGCGAACGTTCTACCCTAGCTTCTACCGTGATAAGACCTTAAAACGCGCTTTTTCAATGCGAGTTTCGCTACACTTAGCCTCATCTGTTGTGGAAGGTTTGTTCTTAGAGAGCGTGGATTCCCAGTACTCATTTTCTCCTTACCTCTCCTGGTCCCTTCAAGGGGAGGAGCCAGCGGGAAGGTACAGTGGGTGTCATCGATTCTATAGAGTGCCTGAAGTCATCATATAAACCGAGTGCACTGTTGATCATCTTCACTGTACTGCGTTAAGTTGAACGCATGACCACTGAGCAATTTATATGAATGCAAAAACATGTTCCAATTGTACTTTTGTTTGATGCAGTTACAAATTTGTACCCGGAAACCTTAATCGCGAACATTCAAAGATCAGTAAGTTTATTTCGGAAAGTGATTCTTCCTCGACAGTAACCCATAGGAAACATGAACTTTCCATTTTCCAGTTTGGGAAGTGCATCGGTGACAGAAAAGCTTGTATAAGCACTGTTCGTGTCAAAAAATCTTGGAAAGGGCTAATCAAAGATGATATGTTTAAGTTTACGGGGATTTTATCATGAAAAATTTAATTTAAAAAAAGAACTAATCAAAGTGTATGTTTGACATGGGGAATGTATCATGAGTTATCCTGCCGTGGTAAATCGTAAATGACAGCAATTTTGGTCTATTCAGCCATCATATGTAACCAGTTTTATCGACCATTTTGCCGATACCTGCCGTAGCGCAAGAATCAATGGTGAAGCGATAGTCAGCATGTCTGCAGGAATTCTGCTCCATGCACCTATTGAGTTCCATGTTTACTTCCGTAGGTAGTTCTCACCCTTCGCCTGCAGTAATATGCAGAGTGGTAGTGTTTTTGTGATGAGACGGGATGTTTTTGAAATTCTTGTCCAACCTTGTGATTGTGGTAAAAACGTGATCGCAACATTTTTCGGAAACAACTGTGAATGCCAGCCGAGTTCCGAGGTGAAGAACGATTCATGGCGGCAGTGCTTTCTTTATTATCGCCTAATTTTTAGTTTATATTCAATTTCCATGATGTGTATTTGAGTTATCTCCGAATTGATAGCTTCAGTAACTTGGCAAAAACCTTTTTTCTTCCTTCACTTCTCGCTAATCCGGTTTTTCCTGCTATGGTTTACTTTTTCTGAACATTCGATGCTGTTTCACACAATCAAAAACAGCGAGGTGGCGCAAACAGTTTACGAAGGATGCTCATAGTATCGGCATCTGTGTAGGTATACTATTAAGTAGCGAACAAGCTTTCTGTTTGGAAACTGCAGCTGCGGGAATCCACTTTTTCCACCGGAGCATTCAATCTTTAAAACGTCGTTGTTGGGGCACTTCGATGAGCGTATTCTTGTATGTAAGGTGGTCTAGGTTCACCTTGAAGAATTGATCCATGTCATTACGAAGTCGACTTTCTGGATTGAACAGGCAACAAAAACTTCCACATTATCAGGTCTGCCGCTAATGCCACTATTCGCTGTATGTTCCCTCAACAGCAGTGGTGGTAGTCAAGCGCCTAGGAAGGTTTCGTCCTTCGATTTGGTCATTATTACAGAATTCGCTATCTCTAGAGTAGATAATGAAGCTAGCGAGATAACGATTGATAGGGTATCGCTACTACGGTAGTCCAATGTCGAGAGTAACATGAATCTTTTTTTTAGCAGTTTATATGTCCCGTGGTACTCATCGATCTCATTATTCTCATTGAAAGTCTGATGCATGGCCCATTCTGGTACCAGACGCGTTGACTGCCTTCCGTTTCGGAGACGATATATTATTTATGGAGAGGGCGCTGATATATTTCGAGCCTGTTGATTATCATGTGACGGGGAATGATATTTTGCCTGGCAAATTTTCTCATAATTAGTCGTATGTTTTTGATAGCAAAGCATGACGTTGCTAATTGAAAGAGACAGTAATGTGGTTTAGTAATGTTGTGTTCATATGGTGGCATAGTTTAAGAATACACAGAACAAATGCAATTTCAGGGCTCGGATTCGGAAAACAGTGATGGTACACCATGGCGTGGTAGTGGAGGTAGTATGAATATTGCGCGACGAAGTTTAGCAAGTGGTTCACGTCCGACCACCCCAGTAATGTCACCGATTCTAAACAGATCGTCCAGTGGTAGTCGTCTGGGAGCAATGCAGTGTAAGTTATCATTGTTTGAAGCTGGCTTTGACCTAACCTTCATAACTTTTGAATAATGTTTTCACGTTCATGTGTGTAGGCTGAAAATTTGGATCATTGGATCAATTGATATTCTAGCGATAAATTTTTCATTACAGTAGGGGTTGCCTCTGCTCTTCATAGACAATTCTTTGAATCAGCGTCTATTATTTGTTTTCTCTGGCTTTTGTCATATATACATCTTCTTTCCCATTTGCCCCTTTCTACGCGAAATTTCAAAGTTTCAAAAATTATGAAGGAAATCTCACAATCTTCATAAGTCGCTTTTGACCTGTTTTTTTTTCTTCTGAAGATTAGAAGTGCATCGCGTGATTCTTCTCAAAAAAAAAAATCAGTTCCTTGTTTTTAAGAAAATCCGAGATTTTTTCCCTTTTGCTAAAATCTACTGGTATGTTCTGAGTGCGCGGTTATTTGATTTGTTCATTTTATGATGGAAAGCTTTATAGGGAGAGGTCTTCCTTTTTCTGATGAAGCAAATACATTTTGCTGCCTGAGTAACCGTGATCGGTGCAAAGCCCAAACAGTATTATCAGCTCAGCTACACGGTCAATGAAGCAATATATCAATAAAAAGGTCAGGAAAACCCTCCCTAGTGAGCGCGCAATCGCTCCTACGCAACTGCTACGTGTTGCTTTCAGGCCGCGATTGGGATGAATCACTGCCACTTTGACAGAATTTCCTTTTTTTCATTATCCACTTTGTTTCATTGGTATACAGCGCTGATGCGCTGATGCTAAATTACACAACTCTTTTGATTTATGGCTCGCACGTGATTCATTCCAAAAAACCGTTTCCAAGTCACCTGTTCACCTAGCGCTGAGGTAAGAAGAGATATTAGGTTGATTCATAATAAATCGGACAAATTGACCAATTTTAATCATTGTCGTACAACTTTTTTACGACAACAGGGATTCACTTGAAATATACTCCATCTTTATCGATGACCTTCTGCCACGGTATAGGCAGATCATGGATGCCCTTGCTCCAGAAGGCCGGAAGCTGGAGCTCGAAGAAGTTGCCGAGTGCCACCTTGACCTCGTCGCGAGTTTTGAAGTCTTGGCCGTCCAGGTGGCGTTGGTTGTGGGAGAAAAGGTGGAAATCCGAAGGGGCCAGGTCTGGGGAGTACGGTGGGTATAGAAGTACGGTCCAACTGTACGACAGCAGCTCGGCCTTGGTCGATTTTGCGAAGTGCGGTCTGTGGAAGTAGACACGCTGTCGTCCTGGAAGTAGACATGTGACCGCCGCCGTAGCGAACTTTGGATATTGGCCTTCAATTCTCGTAATTGACGAACGTAGACGTCGGGGATACTGTGGTACCTTCATCGAGCAGCTCCCAGTACTCTACGCCGTGTACGCTCCACCAACCGCGGTTTTCCTTCGATGGAATAGTCGCCTGACGCAAACTTCGAATGCTACAACTACAGTGTACTTCTGCCGGGGGCATGCTCCTTGTGAACTTCTATCAGACGTCTGCCGATATCCGCGGGTTCCTGGCCAGATAGCGATATAAATAGTATGACGTTGCGGATGTGGTCTCTGGACCGCTTGAAATCGTGCGGCATTGTGGCGGAATGAATTTACTTTGGAGTGATTATTTTGCGGTACTTTGAAGAGCTTTTCATACTCATTCCAACGGTACCTCGCGCGTCCATTTTCGTTAATTCGTTACTGAGTTATGATCTCTAGAAATCATCACTACCATTTGTCCGATTTATTATGAATCAACCTAATAATTATCTTGTTAACGTGTGGATGTAGTTCGATGCTAAACATTGAAATTGGGAACTAGTTCCATCGATTATCCTATTTTCGAAGTGAACTGAACTTTTGTGTCCTAATGGTGTCATTCACACTTTTGTTGTTGTTATTAAAGGCAGCACTAACGATAATTTAGGCGGCCGAGAAGACGGGCTATGTCAGCTGTACGAGAGGCCTAGGGCCTTTAGGCGACTTAGGCGGCGCAGCCGCGTTGGAAGGAGGAAGGCGTCCTCTATTTTTCTAACAATGCGCTACGCGTAGCTTGAAATTTCTCCTAGTCGAAGTTTTTCGCAGACGAGCGCATCGTTTATTAGCGTGTTACTGCCACGTATCACAGATCTGCATAAGTCCCACCGATTCTTTGGAAGCGATACGTAAGAGAAGGCGTTTGCGTCGATACTCAACGGGGCAAGGGTTGGAGTCTCTTCAGATTTTTGGCTATTTTATTTCACCTTTTCTTCACTGCTACGCTTCATGATTCTTCTACTTTGATTTTTAATGGTAACCAAAATATCGCTGCTGCTCCTTTTGGGTCATAAAATAAGGGATGCGAGTTTATCGTTTACCCTTTCCAGTCAGTGATTAGCTCGTATCTGGTATAACCGCTTTCGATTAATGTCTAGCTATGCGGGTAATGACAGAGTCGGCGTTTAGTCTTTTTTGCTCCTTGTGCAGAAAGCACCTGACAATTAGCGGTCCTCTCCGAGATTTCCCGCCATCTACTACTACTTTTGCTGTTTCGTCGTTTTTATTAGCAGAAAATGATTTACAGAATACTTAAGTTAGTAACTACTTCGCACCCAAAGAAATCTGTTTCTTCATATCTTAATGGCTCTATTTTATAGCTCGGGTTTATAATCACGTCACAGCCACTTTTCATTATGCAAAATATGACCGAGCGTTTCGCACATGCACTTCTTTGCTTTTTTTTTGAAAATTGAAGAGCTCCATCTTGAATGAAAGTAACCGAGTCTTTCGGATTGTTCTGCAGTGATGGCTAGCGTATGCACTCACCCAAAGGTTTCTTATACAGCAATGCTCTTGTCTCCTCTCATGAGCGCTCTGTGCAGATTCAAGTTGTGTCGAGGAGTTTTCCGAAGGAGGAGTAGTGTTCTGGACAGTTAGAATTGAAACATGTTTGCGGGCGGGGATGCAGTATGTTCAGTATGGAATACTCATTAACAGTAATGCTATCGTACACGGGTGATTGACTGTTCCTCTTCCTATTGCTAATTTCCATGGGAGGAAGAGGGAAAGAGGAACCGGTAAGAGGGGAAAAACCTTTTGAGCAATTTCTTGCGGTCATGCTGGCGTTGTCTGAAAAAAGTGGGAGCTGCACGACGATGGCAAATGCTCGTCACGAGCTCAACTCACGCATGCAGTGGGTTTCCCAATTGAACTGTTCTCAGACTCATCTCTCCGATTATCGTCAATTCCATCATACGTTTGTAGAAAAAAAAACTCCGAGATGATATCGTGATTGAGAATTAATCGCTTTTCATGGCACGGCACAAAGTGGGCCACCTTTCGCAAAACAATGCGGTAATGGTGTTGTAATGTTTGTGGCTATTTTGATTTTTTTCTGTGATAAAGTTTTACCACGGCACTTTTATTTACGATTATTGCAGCTTGAGTTCATGAAAACCTGTAATCGCCACCGCTAGTTCTTAATTTTGACACTGGAATTTCTTTTTTCATCTCAGTCTGCTCTGTTTCAATTTATTCTAGAAAGTAGTTGAAATAGTAGTCATATATTATCTTAGGGAGGGTGCTGTATCACGGGTTAGAACGTGGCTTTGAGATTTTGGCATGTTACCCATTGCTTTGCAGTAACAAGCAGAAGTGGCTCTGGCAGTGGTCTTTTTCCTCCTCGAACTATCGTTCGACGAACAGATTCGGCAAACGAAACCGATCAACGTCGTAAGCGCCTTCGTCGTAGGACCATGATTCACGGTACGCTGATGGTTTGTTGAATTTTTGTCTTTTTTGGATTTGGCTAAAGGTTCTTGGGCCGTCTCGAGTCTGGAACTAGTTTGTCCTAGTATGGTGAACTTATGGAAACTGTTGTACCTAATGTACTTCAGGAGCACATGAGTTGAGGATAGTTTTTCGTAATTACATCGGTTAATTGCTCTGGTTTTGCCATGGTCATAATATGCCGAAGAAACTGATACACGCAGCTTGTCATAGTAATGGAACTAGTTCGTATGGTTGGCAAAAAACACGTTTTCATGGAAGTTTCTGATCATGAAGAAGAGGATTTTGATAGAAGCTTATTCTATCCAATTCTTTATGAAGCATGAGGTCTATTTTTGATTGGAACTCTAGTTTTTGCAGTTTTGAGCTGGCTAGGAATCTGAGCTGATTTCCGCGGATTTGCTGTACTCAACGGAGGAGAAAACAAGTAGTTTCTACTACAGCTAGGATACGATAAGAACTGGCTAGTAAGGAACTCGAAGTAAACATGGGTGCAGCTCTCTTATTGTAGAGGTGCGTGCCATTGAGACAGAAAATCATCGCGACCGCTTTAGGCGCACGACGCGATGGTGCGAACTATGCGCGCCGGTTTAGATCGGTTCTGAAGCGACTACGCTTAGAATAAGGTGTTGGGCGCAGTCATCGCTTTAGGACGCATCCCATAAGGTGCGCAAATCTCGCACCTTCGCGTCACACACCGAAAGCCGCAAAGCGAATTTTCCGTCCAACTGGAGCACACACTTATTGCATTTGAAAGGTGGATAGAGTTTCGTAATACTTGGTACCACGTAATACTTGGTACTTCACTGATCAAAACGAAATTACGGATCACTAGTCGTTTTTCTCTTTTTTCTATTTCGGCAGATGAATTGGCTATTTTTACGTTGCCTTTTGCTGGTCGGATGCTACTTTTTTGCTTTAAATTTTATGAACTTTTTCATAGCCCCATGTTTTTTTTTTCGATGAAATCTGCATTTGAGTGGTGGTATTCGTTCAATTACACGAGCAATATTGAGAGCCATATCATATGCATACAGCTCATGCATGAAACAAATTGCCACGCGAGCTCGTCCGTTTGCTTGCATTCCTAAGCAGTCTTGAGCATTCCTGAGTTTTTCGCGAATTTTTAAGCGAGCGTGTTTGTTCGAGCGGAGCTCATTTACATAGTAGAGACTAGATAAATTTGTCAACAGGCTGTGATAGTCTGATACTAATGTCTCAAGCTCTTTACTTTTCTTTATTATTCAGTTTTACTTTTACCCTTCTTTAATCTTATTTTGGATCCTAGTTTTGACTCGATTTCCCATACTTTAGCCGCATCTTTGACTCGAGAACTGCTATGGGTCATGAGTTTTGAAAAGTTGGTTTATCAATTTTTTTTTGTATTACATTGGTCCCGTCCTTGTTCAAAGTTGTGGTGTTGTCGAAAACGGCGGAAGAGCAATTGGAAGTCGGTAGATTTTGCGCTCTCGTTCCGTGATAGAGTGCCGATTCCTAATCCCATTGGATTAGAGATACTTGAGTGAACAGAGGAGTGTTCCGTTGGAAGTCTCGAAATATGTTGTCTTACTATGCCACTGATTTTTCCTTTCTCATAGTGCATTTTAAATAGAATAAGCTGTGAGGACATCCTGATTGGGCCTCTAGCCTTTCTTCCTCCTCATCTTCTCTTTGTAGCACGAGGGACGTTGGTTTTTGCTCCACTAGCGGCCCACTTTTAACGCCTCCGAGAGCGGATAGGTTTAACCTTCAGAACTTTGAGGATTGTAGTGCAGCAGTTCGTCCGTGGGTCGGTTTCCGTGTGTAACTGTATGTTTATTGTTGTCTCGAGATTGCAAAATTGCATCGATTACTTTGAACATGAGTCGAGGGGATATACCCATTTTACTTGTTGTTTGTCATATGTAGGCTACATATTCCCGAGTGGACATTTGTTATTGTTTTCTTTTTTCATATGAGCTATGGCGGAAGTGACAATTTGTTACAGACAAGAGGGAAAACAGAGCGGATTTTTCCATGTATCGGTTAGGATTCTCCGACGCAATTCTATTTTTCATAGAGTTATTTGGTGGCCGACTTATTTAACGCGAACATTTCGAAGACGAAGCCAACCCAGAGGCACAAGAGGGAATTCTGCATGGGAAATCATGCAAAAATAACATGAAAAAGAGTTTTTCATAGGTTCCGTAATGTCTGGAAATATATACAATTTAGTGATATATCTGCAATACCTTGTAATTCTGTGCAGTCGCTGTGAGAATTTCAGACAAGAGCGAAGCTCACAGAGCTTGAAAAGTTGAATTTCTTCTTTTCTCAGTCATTTTCAGAATGACATGGTTATGAGTTTGATGACGTTTTGATGAGATTATAGCTGTTCATGACTGCTGACCTTGCTTTTATTTATTTGATGACCATTTTGCTCTCTTTCTAGTCTACCATACTCTTTTCCCTTCCGTCTCCCTAAATACTGGACAGCAGCTTCCCATCATCGCTAAGTAATGTTAAAGGATACGAGATAAATTTGAGGGGTTAATGAATTCCTGTTGGGGTGTGCCACGCTTCTTGTTCCACTCAGAATTGTGGTGGCAGGTGGAGGCGGTGATGGCAGGTGATACAATGATTGTGGTGGTCAGTACCTTTTTCCCTTCCAGACGAGTCTGGTATCAGTTCAGCTACTCAGGAGAGGTGGATGGTTTAGGTGGCATGGGCGAGCAGTGATGCGAGGTTTGATCCACACCATAAGAGGGGGAGTGCAAGCCGCCTGCCAATATGTACACCACCTCCACCTTGCATAATGTTTATGTGTGGTTAACTATAACGGTAGCCTATATCTCTCGCCCGTAAACTATAGGAACCCGTAATGTACGTAAAGTACATCGCTCACTGATGGCTGGTTCCTAGCAAAAATTTGCTTCACTATTGCCTCCATTCATTTTTCGTGGTTATTTTATTAGCTTCGCAATTCATCCGTCCGTGTCCGGTCGCTGTGTCGTGTGGGTTGATTGCTGTGGTTTTTAGATGACAGTAGCGTTGAAATATAGCCACTTTTCGGGCCGTGTGACATGATTGGTTAGCAAAAAGAACCATTGACATTTCGTCCATTTGTTTTCGCCTTCCGCAAGCTGTCAAATGGGCGTTCTGAATATTTTTCAAGAGGCCTGCTTTATAAGGAGGTCGGGACTCCAATCCAGTTATCAGTTTTCACAATGACTGTTAACATCATAAACCTGTTCTAGCTTTGTCCAGCTGACTGCAACCCCAGAAGCCTAACTGTGACGCTCTTACTCGAGTGGTGCATGCTGCTTGTCAAACGAACAACGGTGATGTTCCTGCTCACGAGTTTTCCCCTAGAATCTGTGATATTTTGGTTATGTGCATGAGACTCCAAGCCGACTGACAAGCATGGTGAAGTGTTGACCAAAAGCGAAACGCAGCAAACGCGTGCCCAACCTCCTCTTGAAAATGTTTTTCCTATTTCTGAGCGAGGCTCCTACTAGTTTACCGAGTTGGTCGTTACCGTGTCCTAATAGTTAACCGGTTGATGCATGATTATTGCGGCTTTTTTACGCTATTTTTTCCTTAGAAAGTTAGTGTATGAGACGGTTTTTAAAATAATCCCATGTTTCCAGTAGTGAACTTGTTTTGTTTGTTGAATCGAAGTACTCGCTGGATATGTTTCTCATTTCTGTTGTGTGCAAATGTAGAAATAAGCTGTATTAATTATTTAATTATTTGATTAATTATATATCGACTCAATAATTTTCTGCTATCGAATTCTCTGTGGTGGGAAGGTGGACCTGTCAATTGTCTCTGCAATTTAGCCAGATCGATTTGATCTCTCGAGAGGACCTCATTGGACATCGGAGCGAAGCACCTATTTACATTAGTTCCAGGTCGATTAGGCTATGGGAAGGAACTTACTGGGAATATAGAATTCCGTATAGCATCGTGTAGACTAGTACCTTCTGGAAATTTCTTAACACGTGATCAAAGGAAGAGCAGTTTTGTACAGTTAATGAACTTGTCACGAACGAATAGGGAGGGTGCTATACTGAATAATATTTGAGCGGATCTATTCCGAAGCATGCGAATTTGAATTACTTCTGAATTTTCATTTTGTGAGATTCTTGTCAATGCTTCGGCGTGCGCCACACATGTCTCTCTCATCAAAAATCCTAGTAAATAAGTGTAGTACCCGCTGATTGACTTGGGAAACCGGTAATCGCTTGTATCGGTGTATTTTCGTCTCGACAGCTATACCGTTCGGTAGGTAGACATTTGGTCTGCACTTTATGGATCGTCTAATGGCCTTCAAGTACCGTACCCGTGAAGTACTACGTATATTTTCGTCATTTGATGGCTTTGTATGCTTTTGCAGATCATCTCCATAGTTACTTCATAGATCGGGTGACGATATATTTGTTTGTATTACTCATCATCGAATGTATCTTGTAGCGCGTCAGACTATGCACTCCACTGTCACTCGTCAAACAAACAATCTCTCAGCGACGTTCTCCATTGCTGTCACGGCTATAGAATCCGATTTTGTGTGATTGCGGAAAAAGTGACTTATTTCTGTTATCAATTACATGGCTTGTTAACAAACAGATCTAATAGATCCTCGGACTTTCATCGAAGGGAAAGCCTGGTCCTGCTTGTTTTCCTATTCATTCGAATTATTCACTCCTTCCTAAAATCTGGACTGATCATATATTTCCAATTCTTAACGTCAGATTCTTGGGGCCTTTTTTCTGGGAATTCGGTTTTTTCGGCTATATTCGGAGAAAATCGCTGGAAATGTATGGGCTATGTTAGGGATTTCCTGGAAAGAATTACTATGGAATATTCTTCGAGGCAGGAAATTAGTTCGTCCATCAGTGGTTGTCCGTGAGCGTTACCCTTCAGTTTGAACGATTGCTATTCTGTAGTTTTTTTGTGGCTGCTGCATATGCTGTGAACTAAATGAATGACATTTACTGGAAAAAGAAGGAATAATGGAATGCTGAAAGGCACATTGAGATCAGAGTGGAAATAGGGCGTCATTCATGATTTTTAAGGGTACGTCCTCAATGCATGGGCCAAGCATAAACCCATGAATGTAGTACAAGACTGACCGCTGCGACGTCGCAAAGTTACCCTCGGGGCAGATGCGCTGAGGAATTGGGTGGTAAGCGCGGTGCCATATCACAACGGTTGCACCTTCACCATCCCTATGACCGACCGTCTTGTCGTTCTCAGGGAATCCTTCATTCGAATGAAAATTATGCCGAAATCTCCTCTTGATGTAAAACGCGTGAATATGATTTGTGATGGAAAAATCTAACATTCTTCCCTTGTTTTTCGGCCATGCTGGCAATATTTTGCGTACTGCAGGCTGTGAAGGTAGTTAGTTGCCTTGAGAGGGATGTTTTTCAATTTGGCCATAGGCGATCATCCACGTCTAAAAGACTGGATGTGTGTCATGGGATTCAATTGGTTCCGGTCTCGTCATCTTGTGGTCTAGACGTTTGCTGAGAGGCACTTTTTGAAATGGATACCCTCCTTTTTTGGTGTTTTATTGAGCTTTTTCCCTGGCTACTGGCTAGCAGTCGTTCTCGTCTCATAGAGCACGGTGAGGACTTCGAACATGTGGAAGGGTGGGGAATTTGGGTGTCATGGGTATCCCTCCCCCCTAAAGTCAGCTCATGCAGCATGTACAGAAATGTTCAGGAGAGTGTGGGTGGTACAATCTTGTTCCGTCAGGACGCTTACCGCGAACTCTGCCTTTCAGTATCTGTAAAATACTAAATATGGGAATTTAAAGAACTTTCCATCCCATCTGAGAAACAGGTTTCAAAACCATCTGCAGTTCCTTTTGACAGATAACACACGAGGGTTCTAGGAATGTTTTAAATAGCTGGTATCCAAAAACCACTATAGAATTTAGGGAGTCACCAGACTCTGTTCTGTTTTTTATAAAATCCCTGGGCACCACGCTTTACTTGCACTAAAGCGTGGCGAATCGTATAAACGGCTCAGTAGACCGTGAAGGTAATTGTACTTCGGGTTGCTTGCTGGGCTTACATTGAATCGCTTGTCCTGTTTTTTTGATGTGACATTGTGTGGTAGACTGGAGAAAGATTTTTTGGTTGTGTAGCTCATCTTTTCATCTTCCTCTTCTTCTCTTGACAAAACGTGCTCCTCGTCTAATTTCTTTTTTTCTTACTTCCTCTTGGTTGGAGACGCTGAAGTTCGAAACCATATAAGGAAATTCTGGGAGAAGTGATATTGCTGCGTAATGTCCACTTTGTCCTTAATCCGTCATTCCTGTGTAAAACTTCGGTTTGCCATGTTAGCGTACGCCAACGCTTACCTCATAGTGTCCCTTTGTAATGCTGTAGCAAATAACTATTTTTTTTTGTTTCTTTGAAATGGCTTTTTTTCCCCTCTGAAGTTTTTTATAGCTTCGTTCTCGTTTCTTGGAGTGTGAAAGTGACAGCAAGTGGTTACATGGGAAATGCCTGTTGCGTGGCGCTTCTCATTATCAGAGCGATATATCAGCATTGAATTTGTCCTGAGCCTCTTTATATGATGAGCATCTGATGAACTACCGACGGCAAGTGCCTTCCATTCTTATTCGTTACGTGAAGCATGCAGGAGATACCGAAGCCTCCATAAAAATTGGAAATTGAGTGATACTCGAAAAATCTGATAAACGGCAAATTTCCCATTCCAAGGTAATAAATAGTTTTCCTTCAGTCAAATTGGTTGTGGTTGTCCTTGGCCTTCAAGGTAATTGGAAGTTTTTAACTCTTCAATAAGGTTAATCAGTTATTGGACCTTCCCAAGGTCTGTGGTTCTTTGATTGCTGAGGTAAATTTTTGGCGTTTTTCCTTTTTTTGAAGAAAATCGCATGCACACAATTGCAACCACATACTGTCTTTTCGAGGGATGCATAGTGATTCGTCTTTTTTTGAATTTTCTTTGAAAGGGTGTTTTTATAGTGAGAACAGATAGTCCTCAAAGTTTAATCAGTTGTCCCCCACCCCATTTTGGGTGTTGTAGTTTGCTAGCTCACAAGCTCGCTATTTTTTCATATGGACAACCTGGTCAATGGTGATTTTGAAGATAATCAGTGGCTTTACGCCCGTTCCCTGACGAATTGCCGGGAACAGCGATTAAGGCGCAGAGCGGCTTTGGCTTTCGTGCTTTCATCGAGGTGATAGCGAATGACGTTCGGGGCACTTGAAGCTCTTGACGTTCAACAGCACCTCTCCACTTGGGCCCATGGACTAGAGCCGATCGACCCGGTATTTTTGTTACAAAGATGTCTAAAGTTTCACAGTGCGGTTGTTATTCCGATCTTGTGAGAATTTCATACTTTTTCTGCATTTTCGAGGCGAGCAGAGTGTTGACAGCTTGATTGATCCCATATGCCATTCTTATTTCTGCCATTGTTACTCAAAACTGACAAAACTTTTTGCTGAATTATCATCGAAATTCATTGTTTATTGTTCTTCTCAAAGTTATTTTGCTATACTTTCTTCTTTTTTCTATTTTTAGTTTCTATTTAGGTTCCTCACCATTGCTGGGTAACCACGACTTTATATGTATGCGTCAGCTGCGGATTACTGTAGATTACACTGACTAATCCAGTACTTGACCGTGTTATTGCTATTTTTCGCAGTGGCAGCATATTCAGCTCTGTCAAAGAGTGACGTATGTTTAGGGTTTTGGTGACATTTGACGGGTAAATGTGTTTTTGCCCGGAACACAAGGCACAAGTCAGTCATTTTTTCTGTCAACCTAGCCTGAAGGACTCCATGTAAAGGCAAAAAAGCTTGCGAAATTAGTTCCGGACGCTACGACGCATGAAATTTGCAACTTGCCCGTTGCGGCACGTTTACCAGTAGTGAAATCTGTACGACCACTATGGGTCCCGGTTCCTGCGCAGCTGTGTCGCGTGCGGTACCTCGCATCCTGGCCCCAAGAGGAAGGGGGGGGGGGTGACTGGAGCAGGTTTTTCATCCGGTTTCCAACCTTGGCAACAACTATGTTGAACAAATGAGAAAACAAGACAATATTATATAAATTAAACCTGCGCAGCGAGGTGAACTGGCAATTATAAATCATACATACAACACCTAGGATCCCTTGTCGGACCGCATTAGACGTACAGTAGCGCTCAAAAGTCTTCGGCCAAACACTTTTTTGTCATAACTTTTTTACTTGACCAAATTTGACAAAATTTCAATATGTGGTGCCTGAACCTATGGTCAACATTTCCTTCTACTTGAGTGCCGCTTGACTCTTTTCATGAATTTTTACAAGAATTTACTACAAGACCACCCAAAAAAGAAAAAGGCTGGTCAAGAAAAGCGGCTTTCTTTACAAAAACAAAACGAGCAAGCCTTAGAGAACATCAATATTCTGTGAAAAGACCTCGACTTTTGATGACAGCGGCACAGCGGGACTGCATGGGGATGGCACTCCAAAAACAAAAAATTGCATTTAACCACGTAACTCACACCGTTGAGCGCCAAAATAGTATATTTAGTATGCAGTGTCTCCGACTGAAATTTCTCTTAGATCGGTCCAGTCGCAAAAAAAGTTACAAGTGAAAAACCCAAGTGAAAAACCATTGGGCCAAGACTTTTGAGCGCTACTGTATATAAGGTTTTGCTAGATCGTCCGGTGTAGCGTTTAGAACGTGGGAAAGACGCTATGTTCAGACTTGTTTGCTGTTTGCACCTGTTTACTTGATACTCCAGGCGATGACACTGAATGCTTTTACTTCAAATTTCACTGCCTTTTTTTGGTCATGTGAGTTTTTAGCAGACCTTGTGATTATGAGTAGCGGAGGTATAAAGGCATAATCCCAGAAGTGACTGGCAGTTTGGGCGGTTTTATGAGGTTCTTTGATGTTCACGCGACCACAAAATGCATTGCCGTACATAAATGATGATATACGCGGCAATAACCTCGCGACGTGGAAAAATGAGTGGTTGCGTGAGTGATGAGGAAGATTCGCTCGTTTTTATCGGTGCATAAGAAAGATCCATGGCCGCAAGAAGATGACAGGTCTAGCACAAACTCATCTTTCTTACTCGGGACTGCCTAAGTGCACCCGTTCAAGGTTGCTGACCTTCTTGAACCATTTTCATTCATATTTGACGCTTCTTCAGAATTTGTAAACTTGCAGAAGTTTTTCGAGCATCGACCTTTCTAGTGCCATTCACTTGAACTTATCTTGGAGTTTTGATGGCTGTCTACTTATGCTAATTGGTCCTCCTCTTTATCCCTTCTAGTTCAGTTATATGTTTTGAATGTTCCTATTATTACTTTTATAGTACCTTAATATCTGTGGGGTATAGTAATAATTGTTTTTCCACAGTTGTTCATTATGTATTGTATTCTGGCATGTCAGATGAGTAAATAGATGTATGAATAAGTAAACAAACATGGGGCTATTGATCACGTATGTTGTGAAGTGCTGCCAAATTGTTTTTGCTGAAATCCCGCTATTCTGCCAAAAAAAAGCTCAGGCCTCCTTTTCTCTACTTCTGAAGAAAATCCTGTGTTTTGAGCAACAAATTATCTAGTTCTGTTTATTGAATAACACATTTTCTAGTAATTGATTTTGGTTTGTTTTTCTGTGTCAATGCTAGCAGACTTCGACAAATGACATCTGGCTCGCTGTAAGGATCTTTGACTGCTGTTGATGAGTTCCACTTTTTCTACTCCTGAAAGCCTTTCGGACACCTTGCTGGCAATTACTAAATTTTTAAAGTGACTTTTTCATAGCGATTTTGCCGATGGTGGTCTAACAAGTGACTTATCAAACTTTCAAAGGCGGGCTTTTATTTGAGTTTGCCTTTTACTGTGCTTCCCAGCTAGACTCCTCAACGATATCCTTAGCAAAACACAAATAGCCATGGCGAAAGAACCATGCTCTGAGAAAATTGATCACCAGGCGCTACGAAATGGAGCTCAGTTAAACGCAGCTTTCAATTGACGCATAGGCCCAAAAGTTTAAGAGATCCTTTCTTACATATCATCCCTGAATTTTTCCCTTTTTCGCAAGAGCGTGGCAAGTAAGTCTGCCTTCCTATCCGAATATCCTGGAATTTCAGACTTTATTAGAGTCGATTTGCATGACTGAAGTGACTTTGCGTGCACTGGTGTTCTAAAAGTGCTTTTAAGAATTTGCGTGTAGAATAAATTTTAATTTTCCTGTAAAGAAGAAACAAATTAATCATTTCATACTCTAACAAGAAAGCAAGTAAGACTGGTTCAATATTTTTGAAAATTGAAGTTTCTGCTTTCGCGTTTTTCCGCCTTTTGGCCTCTGGTGCAGTTTCTGAGTGTTTTGTTGACTGGGTTTGTTGACATCACCATAAATAGGGAAGTGAGTAACGACCACAACTTACATACATCTAGCTAATTTTACTTGATGGTTTCGAGAAATTTACTTCGCAGTTACGCACGAATCCGCTGCTCGTTCATCTTTTTGAAGCAGTTTTCTTGTGAATTGATGGGAAAATTTTCTTCGATGCGCGTCACATGTTCTTTCAGTTAAGGCTGTGGTGCCTTCTTGGTTTTGTAGAGTAGGCTCAGGGGGAGGGGTAGCCGCTATACATATGTATATACCCGATACCCGAGTTTCGTAGAAGGCCTCACTGTTCGTGATGCAGAAGTGTAGTTGTGACAAATGATACGCTTCCAGACGCAAAGCCGAAGATTCATCATAAAATGCAATCTCGCTCAGGCCTACGGACCTTTTCCTTTCAGTCCTGGTTAAATTATAGCACATTACATATTGTACTGTACTGTACTTGAGATATTGGCGATTTAATGGCTTCCAATGATTATTGTGTACAAGAGTGAAGTTTCCAACAACTGGCACTACCATTCTGACTTTTGAAATGCTCGAATCTGCTCTTCAGAATGTCTATGCTTGGAACATTGCTGTGTTTCTTGCAGCTGACTCCATTTCATTTCGGACACTTTTCCTTGCTTGAAAACTGCAGACATTGATTAATCCTCAAGTTCTGACAGGCTCGCGGGATTTTTCTAGCTGCAAATTGAACGCATTTTAGGTAAAGAACCATTGTTCACAAGGTCAGAATGATAATCACTATCAAGTGGTTAAAGGCGGCTTGTACGCTAAGCGGTTCCTATGAGATCATATTCTTATTCTAACCGCGAGTAATTATCTCGATCATCGCGAATCAGGTTTCGGGGGATGAGAAGAGCTTTTGTTGCGTAATGAGCAACGTTCTCATGGAAAGCTTTGTCATCAGCAGATTTCCCATGATTATCAGCGGAGCTGTTATCATAGAGCCTTGCGTGAAATGTGGGAACAGCAATCAAGAAGGAATTGGTATATCAACTTGTTCATGGATTTCTGTAGAGTTTGCACGGGATCTGTCAAGAATTATGTTACTATTTGCATTGTACTGATTGTGGCTCTAGGTTCCAGCGGTTGCTGTAAGGGATAGAAAGCACGATGGTAGCCACATTGGGCTGAACTTTTCGAGTCCCGTCCGAGATCGGAGCTTTTACCCATAACTCAGCATACTTTAAACAACTTTGTATTACATTGTTAACAGCCAGCCCTTGAATTTTATAATTTAAAAAATTCAAGCTTCAAAATTGTAATGGAGGGAATTGGCGAATCCCACTTGTGTGCACTGCTTCTGGAGCTCCGTATAGCACTGTGTCCAGTATGTATGAGGATTGTGTGCATACGTCAAATTGTCTTTGACTTGCTATGCTTGTTTACGAAACAATGGAGATTAATGATTGGGTTAGTTGTCGGACGCCTACAGCCTGTATTTTATTTCAGAATATTCGAATACAAAATCTACGCTTCATTTTCACCCCTCCCAGGCTATTTGTTTAATCTCTTAGACGCTTTGACAGATGTTCAAAACCAGTTTCATTTCCTTTTTTGGAGGCTGATTGCCTCCTCGTAATCAATCAGTAATCCCTCACAAACCATCGACAATTCTTCATTCCTGTTCTTATATTGCTCAGTTGAGTGCCTATTAATTCCGTTCGACGGCGGCCATCAGATGAGCTAATTATGCCAGCAAGATAGCCACTTTTCGTTCCGGTCATCATCCTATTGCGTTCCAGCTGTGACCTTTTCCTAGATTGAAGCTGGTGTTTTGAGATCCTTCATCGGCAATGAAATGCCAAGAATTTCTGGACAAGTCCAATATGGCTTGTGATTCGGGGTGGACTGGTCGATTATCAGAATTTTTTCAAGATTAGCTAGCAATAAGCTCGGCTAAATGTCCTATATATGCGGGGAATGATCCCAAAGAGGTTATCAATTATTTATCTTGTATGTAAACTTCCATGTATCTCAGAGATTTTTAAAGCATACATCGCGATAATCAGTTTACTCAGTTTACTTATTTTGAGCAGTGGATCCTTGGCTAACAATCCGGATGCTTCCTTTTTGCGCCATCACGGTGCGCTATGACAGCGCCACAGCAGGTCGAACACACTCTAGCCACGCCTACTTGGGCTTCTTATTGAGTACTTGAGTAAAAGGGTTTGGCTAGTGTGGGCCCGAGTGGGTGAAGCACCGGAAGGGGTATTGAAGCGCAAGAATGGTGCCTTTGTGATAATTACTCTAGGATTTGTTCCTACAAACGGCAAGCCGGGAAATGTGTTCTCGTGCCTTTGAGCTCTGTACTGCAGTGGCTATAGAGGATTGTGTAGGAGTTGGCGTGATAGGACATAATGCTCGCTCACTCTGTTCTTTTGGATGTGCACACGAAATATTCCATTTCATGAACTCTCAAGGTGACTTTTTTCGAGAACACGAATTCATTGGATGACTGAGTTAATTGGTTTGTCTGCTGTGAATGACAACTAACCGCAGCCTTATTAGCCGGGTGTGTGACGGTTACGTCACTGAAGTGAAGTTCGAAATCATTGCCATTCCTAAGAAATCAGATAGTACTAATTTGTAATAACTTGTATTGATTGAGAGTAATTGTCGAGGTAGGGCATCGTAAAAATCTAGATCGTTGTTGTACTTCAGTAAGTGGCAGTTGGTTGCTATTCAGTTTTAGAACTTTTGCTATATAATAAGTCAGCTAGGTATTGCTCAGCGCTTTGCGTTTATTTGAGTGTTTGCATTTAATATTTATGCTTTAATTGCGTGTTGTATTCGGAAGGTTTCCAGAGGATACTTTGAATCGAGAGCCGAATGCTAATTTCGTATTAATTTTCTGAATGAATCTCACCATCAGTCGGGCAGGCATAAGGTGCATATTATTGTTAAAATGGCTAGAACGAATGAGACTCTTACGTTGCACAAGTGATATCCTTGCCCTTTGCTACTTACCCACAAATGAGCCCTAAAGACACCGGAAGGGGGTAATTTTGGCTTACGGTATAACAGACGTAGTGTGGACGAGTTTAAGTGGCCGCCATTGCACAAACTCGCCAATTTGACGCTTATGGTGTCAAAGGAAGATGTTTCTATTATAAATTTGTTTTTTTTTCTTCTATTTACTTTGTTCTTTCTTTATGTTTCTAGATGTACTTACATGAATGCTAATGTAGTTGGGAATGGCCACTCCACTGCGCTGGGAGTCAGGTGCTATAACTAACGTTGGCTCGCGGCATGTCTCCTACAGCGGACAACTCGGAAAGTCAGTGCGTTGGATGCGAATGGGATGCGAATACACACCGCAGCGTCGCGCTTTTGAGTCCGGGTTTTTTCGCCTATTATCGCTTCTAACCTTGAGTGTTTGTTACAAAATACTCATTTCTTTGCATTTTACTCTTGTTTCGGACCCCTTCCGGTTCCTTTGAAAATCTAAGAGACATCATAACATTACAACTAAAAGATATATGTTTGAAATAACCTCTTTGACCAGTGTGATGAAGAAGCGAAAAGAGTCAGTGTTTCTAATCTTCGTCCTCCTTTTTTCTCCTTCTTTCTTTCTTTTACAGTTCTAACTTCTACCCTCTTTTACACTTTCTCCTTTTCACCCTTGATTTTTGACTTTTTCTCTACTCTACCTAGGTTTCTTTCCTTCTTTTTTCTACTACTCATTTGTTCTGTCGATTCTAGGGTTTATAACACGATAGTAGTTCAGTGCTGTTCATTTTTCTTTGCTGCCATGGTTACTTGAGGGTAACCAGTTGCTAGAGGTGCGCTGAACATGAATGATGATTCCGTCATGAGTGATGCGAATTTGATGGATCTGTGGCAGGCCATCCGTTGAAGTTCCGCGATACGTTCACCTTGGAACATTTGAGCAGGTGCCGTGATAGAACCACCTGGCACAAGCGAATTCGAGCGTAAATCGAAGTTTTTCTTTGTGGACCCTCGCGAAAGAATGATTGTGTTCCATTTAACTTCTTTTCAATTAGATTTCATGTTAACAATGTTTTTCCTGCTGCTGGAAAACTCTTTTATGACAGGTTTTTGAGTCTTGAGTAACTGAAAAAAATTTAAAGGTACATTCCGGCTAATTTTTTAAAATTTCCGCCTGAGAACAGAGATCAATTTTCAAGATCCATGAAATTTTTCCTTAGCTTCTGAAAGAATTTATTGGCATCGACATTCATCGTATTTTTTGAAAGTGAGTGGAAATAACTCGAAAACCATATTTCCTTAATGATAGGTGTTTTGTCCGCTTATGCTGTAATTGATAAGGGCGATCGGTACTCGACTTGAGTTGGCAAAGAAGGTCGTTTTCTCTCTTTCAAGTTGGATATTGGCGGTGCAGTGAATGAGGGGCAAGCGCCGACGAGCTAATTTCTATGCACAATGAGAAGGGCCAACTGGTCTCAGCTTTGCTCGTCAATCGACAACCGAATTCGCTACGTTGACTGCGCTCCCTCGCTGCTGAAGCTAATTAAATGCCTTCCCTTACCCCAACCCATTCAGCTTCTAACGAACGAATTCTTGTTTCTTCGTAAAGTGAATACAACTCATTCTTGAAGTGTTGTCGTGCGTTCATAATGGCTAGCCCATGCTGCTGTGCTCACGTAATCAGCTGAGGAGTGAATAACTGTAGTGTGAAATCGTTGGTAAACAGACAAGGCTCCTTATAGAGAAAATTGTGAAATCTAGTGGATACTCTTCATTGTGTGAGAGGAAGATCATTATTCCATTTACTGTTACTTCTACTTTGAGAAGCTGAATTTTTTGTTTGCACTTTCATTAAACTCTATTGAGTTGTTCAGTAACTTAATAGACCTAATCGAATCCTGTGTTGTTTGATTTTTCTTTTTGATTCCACTTTCCCCCATTTTTTGCTGTGCATTATATTTTTCACTAAAGATGTTGACAAAGGAAATTGCTCAGAACAAAAATTTTTAAAAAATCTTCTTTTTCTGGTTTCTGATCTTTTCAAATTCTCAGTGATCGAGATAAAGGCATAATGAAGAAGCTGTCATATGTTCTATTGACGTTGAGACATCTCGTGTTCTCGAAGATGAGGATTTGAGGTGAAACTGCCTATGTACAATAAAATTTTATGTGCAATATTTTACTACTTGAACGATGTTCAGTAAAAACTCACCTCGCCAACAGGAGTCTTGGAAATTTCATCGCTCGCCTCGTATCCAACGAACATGCCGTCTGCTTCTTTATTTTCGTCATTTCATCTTGCAGTACTGGTTTCTCATTTTTTGGAACCACTGTACAACATGGGTCTTCTCACTGGGTGGCTTGATTTGTTCCCTTCAGTTCTTGAGCTCGATCACTTTCCAAACCTCATTACTTTCACACCCCATTGAAATTAACCGCTTTTGAACAAAGGCCTCTCCTAGACTTCTTCTCTGAGTCTGAAGATGTTCACTCGAACGTTCCAGTCATTGTATGCTAGAGAAGCAGAAGTACTGCTGACCCCATTTGAAACTTACCACCTTATATAACCCATAACCTACAAGGAGGCTCGGGCTATTAGGTTGTCTTCATTTTCGTTATAGCAACTGTTCTACGGCTGGCCATATCATGGTCAATAATCAACCAAAGCAATCTGAGTCAGACGAAAAATAAAACAGGGTATTTCTCAGATACTGTATTTTTTTCGTAATTTGCTTTCTAAGAATTAGTATGAATGGAATGTGGCTAATGAAGTTTCCACATGAATGATGTTAAATTTGTAGCCATTCGTCGGAAAGGCAATGACACATAATAGTGTTGGCCAATTAGGACTGTGTTAGGCTGACTGAATCTTGTCAGCGGTAATGTTTTCAGGCGTATACATGAAGTTTTTCTGAGTGTTTTAAAATTTTTATGGCTCCAGGCTTAAGCATCTGCCTGAATCGGCACTAACGAAAGGGCATCAGGAAGGATTGGTCCAGTCGATTTACATTCAGCCTTAATGGGAGGCAGACCTTTAATTGAGGGCAGGGAAGGGTGCTGGGTCAGGACGGTCATTATTGGTCCAACATACATACTCATTTTCTTGCCAAGTTATGAAATGGGATTATTTTGAGAGAGTTTACGTTCCGACTTTCTAGTCTTCACAAAAAGCCGAAAGTTTTGCCCACGATTTTCTCGCGTTTTCTATTAGCGGTTGATATGAACGAAACTACTTCAGTTAAACCTTTATTTTGCTGCGACTGATTTCGAAATCAGTCACTTATCGCCATTTGTTGTGTGAAAAGACATCAGCAGGCCCTCTGAGGCCGTAACAGTGAAACGATTCTGTCGGGTTACATATGAAGGCTTGGGAAGGGTAAACGTGGAGGTTGCAGCATGGATTTTGAGAGGCTTTCTTCACAGGTGAAGCATTTTTGAAGCATATATGCAATTGTTATGAATCCCAAAGCCTATATATGTTATCCGACAATATTGTAATGCAGTATTGTAATTATACAATCAAAGGCATGGGTTTTCCGGTCATTGTGTTGAAAAATTCTTGATGTAGGTCCAGAAAGATGTAACTGTTATACTTCGTTTCAGTAGCGCACCTGTTGATGTTGAAGCTTATATCAAATTTCTTATCGTATCATATGGTAATTCGGCTTCTGGGACCGCTGATATATGAGAAATCACAGGAAACGTTCATGTGACTTGATGAGATATTCTGCGGTTTATTAGAGCATCATAAGAAGTAAATTTAATAGTCAGCTGACTGAGTCAGGCAGTTTCAGATCGGAGATACCTCAGTAACTCATATTCGTCCTACCCGGAATTTGACCGAAGTGTAGGGGGTAGCTTCTTTGGGACAGATTTTTTTGCCCTGATGGGACTTGATTTGTCTGCCCTTACTGAATGGCTTCCTAAGACTTTGTACTAGATTCTCAAGAAACATTTCTATAAATGGTCCGTATGTACTAGATTCTTAAGTAGCACTTTCATAAATAGTCCGTAACTGGCATTTAATTCGGCTCTTCCTTTAATTTAAATTTATGTTTCCATTCTGATGATGCGGTGGCCAATATATGGTGTATTAGGCTGACAATACCTATCGTAAAGGTGCCGATGGTAGGGCCCGTTAGGCAGCATTATAGTTGTCGTCGATCGCGCTTTTCATTGGAAAATTATAGTGTTTATGGGGGAGAGACTGAGAGGGGCACGAAAGAGGCTTTTTGCATAGAGTATCTCACGTGAGAGCTACATGTTTTTTCTTCTGCGTAAAAATAATCATTTTCTGGCACTGCCACAGAAGTCTCGTTAGCACCGTTGTCATAAAGTCTTATGGCGCTCATGATTCGTTTTTTTTGCAGTTGAATAGCTTGGTTTCACCAGCTGTTGAACAGCGAAACTGACTTTGTTTGCTTTTCATCAGGGGCATGTGATTTGAGCCGATTCATAAGTTGAACTCAGCGTAAAAACAATGGTTCTTGAGCCCAACTCTCCAACATAATGTGGGAGTACCTCATCGATGGTATTATTTTAGGAATTACTCTTAGCCGAAAGATTTCACGCTCCCATTCCCCTTCCCCAGAGATTTTCTGTTTTCGAGTTTCATTTGTGAAAATCAGGTTGTAAGCTGTAGATGCACAGGGTTTGTTTTGCCAGTGCTCAGTAAATCCGTTGATGTAATCAAATTGTGCCGCGCAAACGAGCCCGTTTCTTGAGGGTGGACGTTGTGAACAAATGAGGAAAATAGTAGGAGTTCTGAGGGATATGCTTGTCGGTAATCAGAGGCGCTTCTTCTTTTTTAGAAGACAACGTCGAAGCTACCGTAATTCATTAGTGAAGCTAATTTGTTGAGCTCATTTGTAGGTCCTCATTAATAGGCTCTAGTCGTTGTTCTTAGGCGCTTGAAAATGAGCAGAGTAGTTAGTCAGCTAAGTTTTGTGGCACTAGTCATTAGGTACATGTCAATTATATCGTAATGAGCACGCTACTCTATGCTTAGTCTCTTTATTCTTTATCAAAGTATCCGTTTCCGTGGAATTTCCTGACAGAAGTGAAGCAAGCGAGATTGCGTTTGAGAGAAATATGTGTTGTCCTGCATGTACAGATGTTTTATTTTATTGTTGGACTTCCGCCCGAACATCCGTTGTTATTAAGATGACTTTTAGTCATTAAAAGCTTCTCGCTTATCCTAATTTGTAGGTGGAGGGGGCAGAATACTTCCTTGCTAGGTTCTCCACCTCTTTTCGTTTGCCCACTTTTGTTTGAGGAATCGTCCACGAAAAAATGAGTTTCTTGTTACTCGTATATTTATGTTGTATTTGCCTAATGTGGGCCGCATGCAAAGTTTCACGCGAAAAAGTGTGAATCCAGCTGAGATACAGCGCCACGAAGTCTCGGCCGGGTGGGCGAGCCTCCAAGAAAGTGCCCAGCCTGTCGTCCGCCGCGGTCGGAGACGCATTGTAGGAACAGAAAGTTACGTAAACAGTCCCACTCTCCATCCCCAACCGCGAAGGATGACGGGCCGGGGCTTTTACTCGGAGGCCCCGCCCACCGGCCCGTGAAACTTTGCATGCAGCCCTTACTGGGCAAATACAACACAAATATAAAGGTAACAAAGGAACTGATTTTTCCGTGGACGATTCCCTTAAAATCCTGAACGGATATTCCATCATTGATCTTCATCATCCTTGTTTCTTTAAAATTGACTTAACCGATGAGGCGAGGTTACGCTATTTCATAATCAGAGCGAAGGTCTGCAGCAAGCTGCACCTCTAAATCCTTGACCTGGGAATATAAGCAGCTGCTTCGGAGTGGTATAACTTAGTACAAAGCAGAATATTTTTTTGCTCAGCTATCCGTGAAAGTTATATTGAATGCTGCATCGGAAATATTTTGGTCTAAACGAATATCATCGCTTCACTACCCTTTGAGTAAACTTTGGTGATCCATGAGCATACATGCTTTTTTGGTTACCAAGTTTATAGCCTAGATGGAATTCGCTCTAAAGAGTCATTTAAATATAATTTTGTCGCCTAGTGCGTCATCTCCAAACGCACGGGAGTAGACCGTTCCATTTTTCTCGAGAATCCGAGAAAAAATCCCTTGTTTTTGTATGAACATGATCCACTCGAAATCTGAGCAACCGGAGCCAGTGTGCTCTCTCTTCTCTTCCTTTTTTGGTCAAAATTATAGAGATGCAAAAAAGCGAGGAATGCTAATTCTGCTTACACATTTTGACCTAAACATTGCCAGAAAGCTCTCTTATCGGACCAGCTAGTGGCTTCTTAGTCACTCACTGAGTGTTCTGCAGTAAGTATTGTGTTTCATAAGATTTGCGAAGAGTGTGTTGCCTGGCCCCGTGGCAATGTCTGCGTAGGCGACCGACCGCGACGGCGCTCATTATAACAATGGCAGACTGGCGGCTAGTTGATCAGGCTTTCAATTTGAAGACCATAGAGCGTTCTAACGAGGTTCATCGCTGGTCATAAATGCTTCCCGACTTTCAGTTCTAGCTTCGCCAGCTAGTGGATCAGCTTCGAGTTCTGTTTTCGATCAGTTTCTCTAGTTTTAACTGGTTCGCTGTGAAACATGTTCTCATGCACATGCATTTTTAGCCTTTCTTCAAATTCAGGGAGAGCCTAATGAGTAGCGGGGGTAATAAATTAATTGCTTGTTGCTGGTTTTGAGAATATTGCTCTCATTTCAGTGTCTCACTCTGTGAAATGCTACTTTTTTAAAGAATTTTTTCTGTTCTGAGGTGATGAATTGCCTTGCAAAATCGTCATTGCTCGCATAATGAGTCTCGTGATTATGTCGCTACGTCGTTAAGACTTACCCTGTTCAGCCAACAATTCGCCTCCCAGTGACCATCGTGCCCTTATGGCTCATTTCTAAATCGTCGGGGTCGTCACAACAGAGTGACTGTTGGTGCAACTCCCGCCACCTGCGAAGGCATGCGTCAACGTAGCGGTTTCTTTTCGGCGCGAATGACCGCTCCGGTCAGTCCGCGCCTGTATCGTCCGCTAGCCGACAGCTGGTGTGCAACAACGGACGGCACGTGGCGACATCGGTCAATGAGTACCAGATTTCTGGCAGTAGCTATGAACGCTATGAAACGCAGTGAGTTCGAGGTTAAATGGTGTTTCGGGGTGATCTCGAAATCAAAGGTCTCTTCGGATCAAGGTTTAAGACGGAAGCACCTTGAAAGAGCCATTTAGTCAAGACAGAAAATTTTGGAATTCTGTAGGTGCACTTAGTAGGTCCTAGACAATTTTTTTATAATTCAACTTGATTTGTACGGGGCTTTTGAATGTTGACTTAGTCCGCAAGTCGCATACCTTTTTTTTCTGTTTTTATACGTTCGCTCCCAACTTTTCTAAACCGCCTTTTTTATTTTATTTTTTAAACTCGATGACTTTATTAAAGTATTTATCTGTTATCTGTGTTTTCTGAGGTAATTAATTTGTATTTGCTCTCACTCGAGAGTGAATCAGTGGATCCCTTTTCTGTCCACCGACGAGGTTCAAAACCTGCAGGTTGACAGTTTTGCTGTCAAACCATCCGGCACCTACCCACCGTTCTTCCTAAAGCCGCGTTAATACTCAACGCCGGCAGGGCATAGGTGCATTCACAGTCAGCGAGGCAGAGTGGCACGGGGGGGGGGGGGGGTGCAGATACGTCCCTGACAAGGTGGTGTAGGCGGTGACACAGAGACACGTAACTAGGCCTTGACGTCGGCACCGCAGAGTGTGAACGCGGACTAATGTGGACTCTTTGTAGATTTTAATTATCGGTTCAGAGTACCACGAAATAAAGCACGTTTTTGCAATCTATCGACAAATTCAATTTTTTCCTTCGCTTTCTCGTAGAATCTACAGATATATTTCATGTTATTATCTTTCTCGAACGGAAAATGTGCTTTGCAAAAATAACGCTCAGTGCAGATGGTGTTCTCGATGCCTTTGAATCGCACAGCGGTGTTATCTAAAATTTGACACCTGTCGGGAAAGATTATGTTTTTCATTGATAGCTCGTTTTCTTCCTGTTTATGCAGTTTCAACATTTTCCAACATGGGCCCAGTCCTTGGTTGGGCCCATGTTAGGAACTGATGGCTAGTGAGACGAATACGTAATAGAGATTCCAGTTGCGTTAATCATGACTCACATCCAATGCTAGGTCGATAATTTGGGCTCAATAAGCATTGCGAGCGCTGGTAGAGCAGTGTTCAATGGGAAGGCTTCGTTTCCTAGTATAGAATTCCTAGACTCTATCCGGTCATTTCAGATAAATTCTGTGGAGGCTGGTAGTTTCCAAGAATTACGAGGTCTGGGGAGGTAGAGGCCCACCAAAAAATTGGATTAAGTCAGAATTGTTTTTTGTTGTTCTGCTGGGAGTGTGTTCCTTTCAGGAATCATCAATGAAAAAACCCTGCTGTCTCCTCGCATAGCCTCCCTTCTCTTTAGTTCATGTGATCAGTTGTGTAGATGTAGAAGCAGCGCGCTGAAATAGAGGGAGGTAAGAGATTATAAGTAGACCTTCGCTTTCGAATTACGTTTTTCCCTTCCCTCAGTTTGGGTGTGCATCGCTGAATTCTCTTGAGCGGAAGTGGCTGTACCTGGCATGTCGTATGACGGATTATGAGGTGTATCGATTGAGCAGGTGGAGCAGAAATGTATTTTTTCTGAGATTCAGGACCATACATTCGGAAGGATGTCCTGATCCAGGTACCGTTGACTTCATGGGATAGAAAGCGAAGATTGCCGCCGGCGTCCCATATCGGCAAAATTTCTCGTTGTAGCAGACCTTATCAGGATGAGCTTTCGAGGACCGCCAATGACTTATAAGCTCCATGCCCACCAGAGGTAGATACAGATTCCTCCGATCACGATCGGTGGATAGGAGTACTTAACATTTCAGCTTATTGTTAGTTATACATTGCCTTTCTGATGCTTAAATCTTTCTTTGGATTAGTTTTCATTTTTTTGACCTTTAGAAGAGGCACTCATTTATATGCGGTGGTAGCGGTAGCGTGGATGAATGGTAATCAATCAAAAACCGCTATCATGCCCATGAATAACCATCGGAAGTGCCTGCTTATCTGGAAGGGTGACTAAGAAAGATGTTATGCAGGTTTCCCTTTCTTGTCAGCAGCACATCTTTTCTTTCGCTCTGTGTTTTTTTAAAGCAATTTGTCACAAAATGATATCCTTTTGGTGCGGAAGTGAATGATATCGTTGATTCATTTTTTGGTCTTTATCCGAACCCTTTTATTTGTCCATCGATTTAGTGTCCACTTGGAACTTATAGTTTGATATACTGCGAAACGAAACGAAAATGTCAGACCAAAGACAGGAAAAATCGGTCACTCAGAACCGAAGCTCCTGGGTTGATCTTAGAATGATCGGTTTGGTGGTATGGTCAAATGCATTTCCTTGTGCCTGTCACTTCCGAATTTCGAACGCATGGCTCATCCGAGCGATAATGTTAGTGGCGCCATTTTTAGGTTTTCTCCTCCCCTGCTAATCAGTTCAATATGAAGCATCTCGAGTGTTCAGCATGTAACAGGAGCTCCTTCGGAAGCTGTACTCAGATTTCTTTGGACACTAGTTGTTTCACCGCACCGAAATTACCTTTATTCTTTCGACTTTCAGATTGATATTTGAAAACTATTTCTATAATTAGTGTTTCCCATAAGTATTTGCTTTGGTTAGATGTTTACGCCTATTCTGACAGGTTTGATACGGAGCTAGAATGAGAGCAGTGAGGCAGCTGTTAACGGCTGCTCGTTCCTATTTTACTGGAAAGAAAAAACATAGTACAACTACTGCAGTGTTCCAGTTACTGCGTTTTATGAGAAGAGAAGGATCGTTGTAATTTTTTTTCAATGATGTAGAAATAAGGGTCAGAATTAGGTTCGACCTTAAATTAAAGTGGTAAAGAAAAAATTTGAAGAAAACCTGAACAAAAAATTAGATAGTTTAAAAAGTCAAAACTTGTTGTGTGAAAACTAAAAACTCCTTCGTCTTTCTGCAGTTTGAGCTCGAATTCTGAGAAAAATTGGCAAAATCAATTGAATAGTGATAGCTAGTAATTAAGTAACATATTCGAAATTAGGTTTTTTTTTCGAATAGGACACGGAAACATCTCTCTGAGAAATTACCGATATGACTATAAGTGAAATGATATGTGATAAGTAATGGTGCTACGTTTTTCTGTGGTTACCCGCTACACTTACGCAATAGAGGTGGTCCAATCCCTGTTCCAAGGCAAAACATTCCGTTTGGGGTTATATATGCTGCAGAGCAACCGTATAGATGATAGATCTGACTTGATCATCGGCTGGCTCTGCATGTTTTTATTTGACGAGATACACGGTGAACGACCTACTCAATTTTGTATTTATGTCGAATACAAGGCGGATCCCTGTCCGAACAATTCTTCACCACAATTTTTATGACAGATGTAACGAAACTCGACGTTTGAGCATTATTTTCGGCGAGTAAAGTTTGTTTGATGGGTTAGTTGAAAGGAAGAGGTTCATTCTTGTTTTGTCACCCAGGAGCAGCGACGAAATCATACTTGCCTTTGTGAACTGGAAGTTCTTATGTAGATGGTGATATATAACCTTGTCGCCAGGAAGAGGTCATGATGAAATATGCTCGTCACAGTCTCATTTATCTCCGCTAGGACAACACTAAGCCCATAATGTTGCGGGCTCGAACTAATTCGGCTTTGGATTTGCATTCTAGCAAAGACAATTAGGAACGGCCCAGGGAATTCAGCCAGTCCAAATCAAAATTGAGGCAGGGTGGTTGCCAGTGAGCAGCTTTCATTTGCTTTTCTTCTAGTAATGTAAACTTACAATTCCATTGCAGGTATGTGCAGCGAGTCGTCGGTGGAAAGTAGTTGGCCGTCATCAACATCAAACTTGGCACGACTTTCTCGTTCTGGTCTTGGTCATTCGGATCCGCAAATTTCCGCCAGCTCTAGTTATACACCATCACCGAGAAGTTCCGTGAGTGTTTCAAAAGTGTCTCTTTTGTTTTGTCAGGTTATTTTTATAATCTCACAGGAATCATGGGCATCAACTGTGAAGTGATGTTATGTTTTGCTTATATGGTTAAATTACGTGCATTCTGATGAGTAGAGTATAAATAGCACGCACCACATGAATCATATTGTCACATGAGTCCACAGAAGTTTTAAAAGTGTTTATGAAGGAGTGGTGATCAGTTCGTGGCTGTTTGGACTTCGCCGCGTTGGCTTTGATCGTCGTCGATTTCATTTGACAGGAGTCTGCTGGAACTTTGTGTCTCGTTTTCTGTTGGAATTCGTCATCTTCTCGGAGTCTCATGGCTGAGCTGTGAGCGAGCCAATTTTGCCTTTCCGGACGTCTAGAGAGCCCAATTTTGAATTCGCACTTTGAGCCATTTCCTTCCTGGAATGCACTTTTTCCTGGTAGCAGCACTTGAAAATAATTAGCTTTCCAGCAGGGCATAAAAACTGTTTCTTTACAACTAGGGGTAAGGTTTCTGTGGTTAGGTAAGTTTTTATCCATCTCCCCATCGGGCTACTTTCTTGAGATTTAGGAGCGCCGAGGTGAATAATTTTCCTTAAGTATGATACTTACTTTTATTTAACTATTTGTAGCCGCATTTGGGTGGATAGTCAATATTGTGGAACGTTTATCTGCTCTTTTGGTTTCTGATTCCGGTGGGCTGTTGACCAGCCCTTTATGGGAGATCCAATTTCAACAGAGAGGTCTGACTCAGAAGCTTTCATTATTCCATTGTTGACTGGCTTTGAGTCGATAGTAATCTGTGCTACTGAGTAACGACGGATATCGAGGCTGCCTTTCGGCTTGCATCTAATCGGATTTGTTTGTTGTCTGCCGAGTGAATTCTTTGTGACTGGCTATGGTAGTTATGAAAGTAAACAAGAAATGAGTTCAATAGAATTTCTAGGCGATAACGTTGTTTTTGCGACATTCTTTGACACATCTAATTCACTTGCCTTTACAGAAGAATGGCTAATTCGGTTGTTGCGGTTAAATAAGGCGGAATCTCATTTCTGATTCATTCTTCTCTATTTTACTTTGAAGTTTGCACTATTTATTTTCATAAGTTAATTTAAGTTAGCTTAATTTTCATAAGTTGTTTAATTGATTTTTCGTTGTAATTAGCTCTGAAGTCACAATTCACACAATCAAAGAGGCAGACAGCATTTCGATCCATTGGTGAAAGGGCGTGTGTGTAGTTTCGGCCACACCCCGCAAGTGCTAAATGGTGAGACCGGAACGCCCTCTATGCCATATCACCAGTGATTATCATGATGCCGCGCACGTAGCAAAAAGGTGGAATGGGTTTCACAAAATCTAGCAAAATACTGGATGTGTACCCTTACGTCAGGACTTCGCAGCATTTCGCAAGCGATGCAATACAGACGAGCTAAAGGCGCCATGTTGTTGGGTCCCGAAGCGATCAAAAGTCAACTGCGTGTTGCACCCCTAGCATTACATTGTAATCGTTCTAAGACCCAACTACCGCGGCACGCCGCTCGTCGCCGTGCGAAATCTCGACGTAAGGGTACACACCCCAAAACACTACTGAAAAAAATAGATCGAAAGTGTCGTTCTGTAACTGTTTTTACGAGCTAACCTAATTGCCTTCGATTTTTCAATTTTAAACGTGAAAATGATATTCTCGAGTCTGCTTCCATAGAATTTTCTACCGACTTCGAGCTCACGTTTAATGTTGGAATAAGTCTAGAATTCCCTGTTTTTTCGAGAATTTTCGAAAAATCTAAATGTTGCGTTCTCAGGCATCTGTCATTCGTAGGCGGTTCTTTTTTCATACAAGCTTGGGAAGTCACTCGGGAACCATTTGGGAAAAGCCCACGCTTTCACTCTATCCATATTACTTGTTTGGAGTGAGGAGTGAACAATGGTATAAGTGGGCTCTGACGTCGATATGCTAAAGTGAGCATTTTCTAAATTCTGAGTGCCTTTCCTTTCGGTGTCCGATAAGCATGCTTTTTCAATATGAATTTGCACAGATTGATTTTTAGTTATGAAACTAACTACAAAATTAAGTTAACTTTATGCATTTTGAAAGATTCTTCACTCATCTTTGGAATAGTGGTAGGTTCTCTAGGAGTTCCATTAAGGCCAGGAGGTTCCGAGAAATTTGGATGCTTGAAAGAAAAGCTTCAGCTGTACTCTTGGAATATTCAGAGAGCTTGTAATAGTGGAAAAATTGCTGCAGCCGTCCGGAATGGCTGGAATTTACAAAAACGCTTCCGGAGGAATCAAGCTATGCAATGTCTGTGGAGCTGTAATAATGGTTCCTTCAGGCTACAATTCCGACGAATAATAGGGGCGCAATTCTTGTAAACCCCTAGTTAAGCTGCTGCACGGACTTCCAGTCTGTATGGCGCAAGACGGAAAGCGCTCATAATGACGGATTATTGGTCGCCGCATTTCGTGAAAAATGAATAATGCCATGGAAATGCGCGATGTGAAATCTATTCCTTCTTAGCATGATATTTTCGTTGTCGCGTGTTTGTTTGCTGAACGCTTATTGGAGAAATGAAATATGCGCCGTGGTTCGAATCGCCAGCCTGGTTACTCTGCTCATGAGTTCTCCTTCAATACTGAAGTGGATTCCAGGAATGGACTGCTGAGGAAGCTATTCCATGGTAGATAAGGTGTGAGAGGATACCAGAAAATGGTCAGGGCGAAGAGTGGAATCGACTCTCAGTAAAAATTGTGACGGTATTCGTAAGCGTGTCTGTCATTCATAGTGGTTAACGACAGTAACAACTTGAAATTCGTTTTCCAGCTTTCTATGAAATCATTCAGATGACTAGTTACCGGTTACCCAAATGGGTATAAGGGTGACACTGCAGAAGTCGATTGCAAGATGTGTAGGTATCACGCGGTTCTCGTTCTACTGCTGCACCTTGTTCACCTCATAAGGAGTTATTCATCTCGAATAACTCGACGGTGTCGTGTAGAAACTCAAGGGCATAGGGTGTCTGATAGCACATGAAGCATTTTTTAGACGCTGCAGTATTGAAGATGTCTATAAATGACAGTGAGATGACCATGGCAAATAGCATAGGGTGGGGTGAAGCAAAGGTGAGAAGAAAGCAAAGCGAAGTAAGAGAAAACGCAAAAAATAGCCCTCACTATACTGTTCTACTGATTTTGGCTTGGCAGTGCTCTGCACACCCTTGTCACTATGGTGGAATCAGGCGAGTCTGTGATGTGTGGCGGTCGTACGCAGCACGTGACGCACTCGCTTGAAGGCTGAGCCTGCACAAGAAGCGCCTTCTGGCGTGCGTGTGTTTCAGTTCAGTCGCGTACGGCACACTCCAAGACGTCACAATGATTGTTTGAATCCCTACCGTTTACATGTAGCCTCTGCTGGTCTTGCTCGTATGTCGGTGTCATGCGGTTTTATACATATCGTCGCAGGAATGTATGCATCAAGCTAAATTTCGCTATTAATTTTTGTTGATCAATTTGGGGATGGATTGTTTTAATTTCCTCGATTGCTGCACGTTTTCGTGGAATCGATAAAGGCTCAACAAAAATTCAAATAAGTAAGAATTGAGTGCTAATTCTCTTTAGTGGATCCGCTTTGAAGCTTACTAAACGAAAAAATAATGAAGGTGATGTCATTGGCTATTACTCTATGTATGACTGAGAAAAAGAGGGCGATCAGGGATGGGATTACGTGAACTCGCAACGTTTACAATGTTTTGTGGGTGGCCGTCTCACTCAGGCGATTAAAAAACATTCCCAATAATTTGTTGACCGATGTGACCACTGACAGCCGCTTCATGCTTCATTCCAAGGCATCAGCCGTTCCGGCTGGGGTTGTACTGACGGCTGGCGATCATGCTGCTTTTCGTATAATTTGGTGCAGTGAGGAAAATTGAGGACCCTTATAAACTGTCAAGTACGTTCAAGTCCTGATTGTTATGGATACCGTTCATCGATAAGAGCATGTCGAGGTTTAGCTGTAGAAGTACCATTATGAACGCGTTTTCAAGCGTCTCCTATACTAGATGAACATCATTACTCCATCCCGAGCCGGCGACGAGGGAAAATTGTACTGAGCACGAATTCGATAGTAGGGGTTGTATTCGAGGCAGAGGTATTCATAGTATTCAGTAGACCAAAAGCAGTTAGGGATGGCGTTGGAACAGGAAAAACTGGGCCTTGCCTAGTGCTAGGCACATATCGTAAGAGTAACTAGTGACTTGCGAGTGCAGCTCCTGTACCGGCTCAAGGAGTTTATCGAATATTTCGCCGGACTACTTGAGTTGTCTGCATCAGTTTCATTCGCGTTAACGGTGGCGTAAGCGAATTGAAAATGCAAAAGGATTTTGGACTGGTTCAACCTGGTAATATTAATCACAGAGACTAGGAACCATTGTAGTATTCGTAGTGCAACCGTACTTCCCCTTCTTATCTCATCTCTTTCGCGCCCCTCCACATCACCAGCGGTCGGATGCAGACGGGCGAGAGGCTAAGTCAGCCGAACACGAAGGTTGTCACACTTTCACTGGTTACTCCCCCGGCGAAGCGTGGGAGCGCAACTCGCAGTGGTTCGGGACCGTGGTAAAACCCTAAGCCGCTTGTGTAGTAGAATGTTTGTTTTCAGAGAACATGTTTTTCCAGTTCTCATTTTTTTTTATCCAAAGCGGTGCTTTTGAGAGGCCTTTGAAGTGATGATAGATTGTATCATCGTGTATCGAACACTTCCAGCCCACAGCTATTTTGAACCACAATGTCTGTTAAGACCACGTGCCAACGCCTTGGCTCAGAATGTTGTTGGTTTTAATGACTTCATCTCACGCAGAGCTGAGTCAGAGCGAACTTGGTGGAGCGTTGAATAGCTGAATCACATGCAGAGCTGTCATCGTGCGTTACAATAAGTCCTTAAGGTCATGACGTCATTCATGTTTTTGCTGTTTCTCTTCGTCGAGTACTTAAGGTCTTAGTTGCAGGATTGTCAGATGCATGACACACGTAAGCCGGGTCTTAATTTCGTATGCGAGTCTATACCTCGTGTGGCTGTGACTATTTTGGTGTCACTTGTTAGAGATAATTCAGTAACCGTGCGACGTTCGAATTCAGTATGCGTGTGGGTACCGCCTCTATTGAACTCACATCCGTTCCGTCTCGTTTCTCCTTACTCCCCGCTGTTTCGAGAAACCCAAATATCCTGTAATGTAGGACAGTCCTCCTTTTGACGTTTTTTTTGCTTGAACTGTCATTTTTACTTTCCTCTTCGGTCTTTAGTTTAATTCTCGCATAGGATTATAAATTTTGCATCTGTCAGTGGCATACCGTAATCGTTGCTTGCTAGCTAAGAATTCAATGTAATAGAAATTGGGACGATTCATTCCATATTGGTGACCAGTAACAGGAACTGTAGAAGAGTGGGACAATGCAAGAGTTCCATTGAAATAAAATGGTCGATTTGGTGTCTGCTGAAGCGCATTTTGTGCACTCACGGCAATACTATTTTGTTGGATGCCTAGTCCTGACAAGTTGCGAGGTGCCTGCAGGTAATTACGGTTTCCTGCATTCTGAGCGTTTAGTGTTGTACGTCATACTCAAAAGCTTACATCCTGTTGTGATGTTCTGCTGCGTATTTTGGACATATTCCAGGATCTGGGATAGGTATTTATAGTCCTGAATTCAGCGGTGGAGTAAAGATCAAGGGAGTTCGTGGTTGCCATGAATGGGCTCATCATTTATGATGAAAGCGTAATGTCCACTGACGTCCATGCGTGGCAACGTTGATGGATATCTAGCAACGTAAAATGTGCCATAATTTCGCTTCGTCACTCCATCTCTTCCCTTTCATTCATTCTGCTTTTGTCATAGTGGTATACCGTAATCACTACTAGGCTCCTTATAAAAACCAGCCCTCTAAAGAATATACATAGTTTTGGTGCCAGTGCACAAAATATCCCCGACTAGACATCGAGTGTTTTGAAGTAAAAGTCCATGGTTTTTTTTTTGTAGCAGATGTTTCAATAGTATGTTGCTACACTTAGTTTCCTCTATGCGCAATTGCAATTACGGTATACCATCTGTCGGATTCAGTATTTCTAATATCGTACTTTCACCCTATTAGGATTTTAAAGCGATAGCGCTGTCCTTTTTTAGGGCCTGGCTGTCTTCAGTCATGTTACCGATTTCTTTCCCGAGTGTGTTAGGTGTGATTCGGTTTTGGGCTTCCTGTCTGTGTTCCTATTGATGATCTGAGGGAATTGTTCCGTACCGGCCACACCCTTCTTTGTTTTCTCATTCTTATCTTCCTGACCACTGAGAATTTTCGGAAATCGCATAGTCATTTCCCACAATGGGTGCGACCTTTAACTTCAAAGGAAGTGGCTGCGCTGAGCGAATGGTAGCCTGATGGGTGCTTTCGTGCTACCATCACCCATGAGGGATGCCGCTATTTTGCTGTCTTTTGATAGGTTGCGATCTCCTTCTTGGCTTATAACAAGTAGGAAAATTGCTATGTGCATAACCGGGTACACACGTACAGTGTATGTACTGAGTTTTCCAGGTTTGCCTCTGGTCTTCTTTTCCTTAATTCTGAGCGATATCTCGTTTATGGGAGAATCTGCTGGTAAATGAGTTGCCCTGCCGTAATGAGATTTTTCACGTTTTAATTGAAAAACTGAGCAGAAACAGCTTGATGATCGGGGCTAATGGGCACTACATCTGCAAATGAATGTGCTCAGCTATAAAACCTCTACAGAAAATCCTGTTTCAGCTTTTTCTGTTCCTTCTGATCGAGAGATGGCTTCCCGAAAAAGGCGAGAGTGACTAGAGATTCGGCCAAAGATTTCTTCCCAGGAAATTGCTGCGAACCTTCTAGATTCCTTGGTTTATCAATGTTCTCAAGTCTGTCATCTGGATCTACGGGTAAATTTAATCCCGTATTCCGCTTAGTGATCGTCACAGCCGGCTTACGAATTAATTCTAATGTGTTCTCAGCCTGTTAGTGTTTCCCAGTCTTCGTCAGCGGAATTATAGACGTGAGAAGGATCCGTACGTAATGGGTTTCTGACCGACGAAGTCTCAATAAATGAGCGAGAAGAAAAATGTGTCGACTCGGATGCGACGTGCCGGCGATCTATGATTCAGGCAGGGCGAGGAGCATACGTCCTCTCTCACAGCAGTTTTTGATCTTCGTCACATCCTTGGCTTTTTACGTGGTTGTTGTCTGTTGTGGTCCGAATGCGTAGCCGATAATAGCTCATGGAGGTCGTCAGTATATAGCCCGAATAATTTTCCTGACCCTTCATACACAGTGGAGGTTCCTGCTCGGTTCCGACTTCCACAGCAGGAGAAATACCCTTTGTAGCCATTTTGGGCTAGCAGGATGCTCTTGATGAATTCACTGGATTCAAATTTTTTGATAGTTGTAGGAGCAAAGTGATTTTGATCATTCGACAGTCATTCAGAGTTTGCTATGTGATGCGAATACCGGCAAGCATCTATGTAAGTTATGCCGCCGGTCGATCTCATCTTTTTATGGGTTTCAGGGGAGTCGTTAGACAGACCAGCTGTTTTTGAGTTATTTCTGGTCCTCGTTGCAAGCAAATAAAAATTCAAACAGTGGATTGAAAACAGCTGATCAATGTCAGCGACCTCAGTGTCCAGTTGCCGATGTGACAGCGCGTCTGTGCCGTGTCGTGCTAACTGTCCGTCCGTTGTGACTATTTACTTATTCATGAATTTCATTTTTTTGTTAAAGCAGTTGCTGGTCCTTCTCTGATTAGCTCATTATGGGTTGTGTTTGGAATTCGCAATGATCTATTTTCATGATGAAAATGGCTTTTGTTGGGTTGACTGCATTCAAGGCAGTGTCCTGATGAGAAATTTCACAACAGACAGGAGATTTAATTAAATTTTTGCGTCAGCGTGCATGGAAGCGCCTCTCGCGCCTTTCGTGTGAGTCATTCATGCGGAATGGGATCTGATTTTAATTGGAAGTGGGTTTGAGTAATTTGGGGCTGTCTAGGTCTAATAGCTAGTTCAGCCGAACATTCGTCTTTGCTAAAAACGGTCGTAAATTGGAGTTAAAAATTCTATTAAAGTGGAAATTATAGCATTTTTGCCTGGAATTACCATGGTATTTGGGAGGGCAACCATTCTGCTGATTCGGTCATGTGATGGCTCACATTCCAAGAAAGGTCGGCGAATTACCGTATTCGTACTTAGTGGGCTTGTTTTACTTCAGTTCACCATTTAATGAACATCAAAGTTTGGGGGATTATTCGTACAACTTGGTTGCTTTTATTTGATTCTATTTACATTGACATTAACAATTCTTGAGGTACATCGTTCTTTCATCTTTTCTTCCTGTTAATCCTCACCGTTTTCTCGGACGTTTCTTTGAGGGGTGATTGATTAGGCTATATTTTATCGGCTTCCAGGGTCAAGGATCGGGCGGAGAACTTTACCCTTTGCCATCTATTTCTCATTTCTGGCAATTCTCATGTCATCACTGCCTGTTATAGTGATTAGTTCCTCGACAGAACCTCTGAATCACCACCTCTTATTCCGGGCACCGCTGTTACGAACGCTTATATTTACTTTGGCCGACTGAAGTGATATAGTGGGATTATACCCTATACGTCATAGATCTTATTAGTAGAAGTCTGTAAATAAACGCCTACTATTCTGAAAGCGAAGGTATCGTAATCGTACTCGGTATCCTAGAACACGCCGTGCACTGGACTCACCAAAAAATGGAAGGATATCTGTACGTCCATGCCAGCCAATCGGCAGCCATTATCTCAGCGTTATAGACGGACTAATGTCATTAAAATAACCTGCAATGACGATGAGCTTAGAAGGGTTGGAAAGACTGCATTTTCTCCGGAGAAAAGAGACTTAGGTACGTGAAGGGGAGGGGCTGCCTTACAATCGCATTTATCTCATTTGGGTTTCAGTTCATTTGGGTTTCAGTACCTACTGACTAAAGGAGCATCATCGTATTACAACTATGAAGGATTTCAGGGAGGTTGACACCGTTTACGGTCGTGCAGTTGGTACGCACTGATACCCAAGTGAAATAAATGCAGTTGTAATGCAGCTACTTCTAGTGAGATGTTCTTCAAGACGCCCACTAGCTGGTAAAGATCTGATTGGAAATTGGGCCTGCCTAAAGTGCCCTTAAGCAGCGATTCAGGGTTATCGTCTTAACGAGCCTACTCGGCTGGACCTATCTCACAGCAGTCATTTATAATGGTTGTCGATTACAAAGAAATGCCATAGTTCAGTATGAGGTGCTTCTGGAAGCTCGGCAATAATTACCTCATGTGATGTGGCTGTTGGATAAGCCAGCCCAGTTTCTCTGGTGAATCGTCACGCCATCTCTTTAAATTTCCTGAACATCCCTATAATTCTCCAGCTCACGTAGCGAGCCAAATAAGTTCGAATATGTGGCGCATTCCAAAATGACATCAGCGCCTTGCGATTTAGTACTCTGGCCAGTGAATGAGCACTAATAGGGCTTCTGCAGTAGTATGTATTAGTTGTTCGCAGCAGGGGAAAGCTATGGGTGCTAGCTGCAGCACTGCTGATAGAGTGAATTAGTCTTCAGGCTTATTTTTTCAGCCTGTACTAATGGTCTTTCCTCATTGCCGTGCTATTTTTTGCTCTTAGTCACGTCTAATGGGTAATGAGATTAGGAAAGGGGCTTCTTGGCATGAAAATAATTCTGCCTTTCCGCATGGGCGTGTCATATATGTCATTCTGAGAAGAAGGAAACTTTAGGGCTTCGTCAATCTGGATCTGTCATAAGTACTCATGGTTTTCTTTCCGAAGAATATGCAGTTCTTCCCCACGCTGCTCCTCTATCTTGCATACATTTCTAAAAGGCTCTCTTAAACTATACAGCTTACAGTACGAGTGGGAGGGGGGGGGGGGTCAAAAAATTGGAGCGATATTTGGTATAGGGCTCATAAGCGACTGGTAGGCTAACTCGGCACATCGTTTTGTCGTTTTTTTTTTTAGTGAAAATGGAAAAATTTGCCCGGGAGTTGCTAGATCCCAGCCATGAGAGGGTTCGAACTATCTGATGCTTCCACGACTTCCTTTTTCTTTGCTCGTTTTCCATTTTTTGAGAGTCGGGTAGCATTGTGATCCTTCATCGCTGCGCTACGGTAGCTGCACTGAAGAGCTCCGAACGGAAGGGATTATGCTACCAATTAGTGATGAAAAATTGCCCAAGAAACAATTTCTGACGAATAGTTTGAAGTGATTTTTTGATGTGGTAACTTTTTACTGATCCGCAGTCATTGAGAATCAGGTTTTGGCAAGGCTAGTTTTGTCTTTGAAATATTTCAAGGTCACGCTCTGCTCGTGTTTTTATGTACTTGACTTCGATTATAGGCTGTACAATGCTGATTTGTTCTTCAACGTATCAATTTCTCAGTGAAATAGCCTTCTTTTGTGACGTCATGAGACCTCGCTACGAAGTTTTTGTGGTTGTTCATGATTCGTGGGACAGAGGTTACCTGTAGGTGGGTGTAGGCGCAAAGTGAAAGCCAAATAGTGAACTGGTTCTTCAACAAATTTTTGACTTGTCATCATCGGTCGTATAGAGTCGCGGAAAGGAACTAACCACGCGCTATTTCGAAGTGAAAGGGGCACATCAAAAACTCAAACGAGACTTAGTAAGAAGATTTTGTTGGAAGAGCACAATTATGCTCCAAATGATGGTTTAATAGGAGACTGAAGGGGCTTAATGGTTTGTCAGTGGTATTAAGGAATCGTGTACGGGGAAAATGAGTTTCTTTATTGCCCATATGTCTATATTGCCCTTGCTTAATGAGGGCTGCACGCAGTTTCACGCGAAAATTGAGAATCCGACAAAGTTATGAGGGCTGCACGCAGTTTCACGCAAAAATCGAGAATCCGAAGCTCCCCAAAGTGGCGGCCGAGGAGCCCCAGTAAGTGTTCTGTCCTGTCGTCCGCAGCGGCTGGAGCCGGAGAGCGGAACTGTTTCCATAATTTCCTGTTCGCACTATGCGTCTTCGACCGTAGCGGACGACGGGGCGCACACTTACTGGGAGGCGCACTTCACTTTTCGCGTGAAAATTCGCATACGGCGCTTATTAAGCATGTACAAAATAAATATATGGGTAATAAAGAAACTCATTTTTTCGTGCACGGTTTCTCTGAGCAGGTATGTGAAGGGAACGGTTGAGGGAGCAGTAAAAGTTATGCTCAAAAATTGGAATATCCCCAAAAGAGTGGTCCAAATAGCACTGAAGCATGTGAGTTCCCATCTCAGTTTCTCTGTCGTATCCGACGGTTCAGCGACATGTGAACGGAGCAGTTTAGCTGGTGCATTGCCTCTATGTACTTTCAGTGCTTCAGTACATTTACAAGAACTCAGTGGCGAAAGTAGAGGTAGATCAGTGCACGGTCGAAGGAAAGGGGAAAGTAAAGAGAAGCTCCTAAAACGGTTATGTGCTTCCACGGTGCTCTCTAAGTTGACGAATTTTGGCAGCGCCTTATAACAAAGTACATTGGAGCCACGCGATCTTATTATATGTGGCAGTTTGCGGGGTTGAACGACGTGCTCCTTTTGTGGGAAGCTCGACCCAGGAGGGTTTGTTTGAAAGCTTGTAGTTTTCTTGAGAGCATAGAGTGTGTCTTAAATCGCAAATCGTGCCCGATGCCGTTTTCCTGAATCCGCTAGCTTTGATTGTTGAGATAGTCAACCTTCGTGAACATAGGAAATCTGTTCCTATAATGTTTTGCTTGTGCCCATGTTGAGTTGAATGAAATGGGCCGAACATGCTGCACGCTTTTGGGGTATTGTTTCTTGAAAAAAAAAATGCGGTTGAAGTATACTGTAGCATGTAGTGGGCTGAGATTTTATCATTTTTGCTCGAAGCTTCTTCACATCATTCATGCTTCAGAAAAAACCGCAACACGAACGGAAACTTCGCTTCCTCACACCCAATAGAATTGCGTTTTTCATCTGCTACACTCAATCCCTAATGACCTTTGCGTCTGTGTGGGTACCATGATGTACTCTGCATCGCTCTTTTGAACACTTACTGTAGACGTCTGCATCTTCCTTACTTGCATGATGTACACAGAGCACAAAAATGTAAAATATGGAAAAAAGTGCATGTTATGTAAATGGGGATTCAAATAGTAATGAGATGACGTAGCTACATAATATTTTTGGAGATATTTCTATATATGTGTGATGATAAATGATAAAATAACGTCCGCAGAAAAGAAAATTGGGTGTTCGAAAAAAGGAGCCCGTACTTTGAATAATTCGAATGGTGCAAGGTCATGAAGCGGTTAGTTTGTGACGCGATTCGCAGAAAAAAAGCTCGCTCTAAGCTCTTTGACAAGCTCTCCATGTGCGGCTCCGCCCACAACATTGTGCACGCCATTTGAATGCGTATCACTGCCATGTATCTGCGATCCGCATAGCTTCGACAGTAACACACTGATGCGGCTCATTGCAAAATTCATCCGCGTACGCGTCAACAGAGAAAGTACTGGTCACATTCGTACTGGTTCCTGCGCGTAGCTTGCATCTGGACTTACGCTATTTCTCGAGACCTTTTTTCACGTGGAGATGTTTCTTCATATAGTAAATGCTACTCAGGAGGGTCACTGACTTTCGGAGAGGGGCTCTTATTTCGACAAGGGAAGGGTGCTCAAGATTCGAAGGTGTTTTCATCTTGGTTTCTTCATGGATTATCCGGAAAGTCGATACTCTTATTTTCTTATTTCAGAAATAGTAGTTCAATGGCTCATTGTCAGGAAGTTTTGCACGTTTTCAAGCCAATTCCAAGTATCGCTTATGTATCCTTAACAAGTTGCTACATTTGTAGAGCTGACGTCGCCTAATGACGTCGTATTTCTGGGAAGACTGAATTCCCTATTGTTCATGAGGATACTGTAGTTTATGGATAGCCGTTGCTAAGGTTTTGGTGCGGATGGATGATTTGACATCGAAAGATGGCAATTTTATTCGTCTGTTATTTGGAGTCGGTTAAATCAGATGCAGTTTCTGCGGTCATGTGCACAAACGTAATGGTGTTGTTTTGGCTGGCAACAGCTATGTCTAAAATAATTACATGTTTTCCGTTGTGGGAATACGCCTTAGACATCGATATGGTTGTTAGGCAGCGTCCATCAAAGCAGCCTTTATATTCGGCTTTTCTACAATCTTTTCTTATAAATTCCTCGATTTTCGCATACTTGAGTCAGCTCACTTATTCTTCTAGAGATAGAAGTTGGCATTTGATGCTTCCGAAGCTAGAAATTGTCGTCAAAATGGAAGGTGGCCTTTGGATGGTGACCGGATGATCCAGTAAAACTTCGAAGCGTCAGATTTTCTTTGAAATCTCGAGTGAAAGCCATCACTATTCATTCTTTCGATTTTGTACTACTGAGCGTCCAAACCTGACCCAATTGAGCCATAATTGTCACTTGTCTTCTCTTGGAAGCTTTCATCCAAACCTCCATTATGCTACTTTTGTGGTTGACATGTGAAGATTGAAAGCTTAATTTTGAAGTTCGTCTTTGTCAGGAAAGGGTAATTAGTGTTGACTGCAGTGCTATGTCCTGGTAGCGTGGCTAGTGATGTGATGTGCATGGCGTACCTGAAGAACACCCTGGAAATGCGCGGGGGCTAATGCCGACGCGAGATGTCCTCATAGGGCCATCAAGCGGGCGCCACACCACAGCGTGATATCTAAGAGCATCATATCATACTACCACATTCTTCATCTTCAACGAACCACTCGTTCCAGCCTCAAACGGCAAGTTGATTGGTTGGGCACATTTGAATGGATAAGTACATCCAATTGAGCTTTTTATCACCCTTATAACGCACAATGAGCCTAGAAAAGGCCCAAGAATCTTGGATGAAGGTCGACTTCGTAGCGTTCACTAAACCTATTATTGAGGGAGTGTTTTATTTTCTGACAGTGAGATAAGTCCATTAAATGCAGCTGGTGAGATGACTGGGTTTCAGTAAAGTGAGTAATTGAGAAAGCCAGCTGCGAATTTTAAAGCAGTGGTAGGTGACTATCCTAAGATCTTTGAATACTAAAGTCGAGGTGCTCACTAGTACGAAAATGAAGGACAAAAGAAATGGAGCTGTTGAAAGCCATAGCAATAAGTCTCCATTCTCACCGTCATCTCCGAAAGGAGGCGGGCTCTTTCAGCAAAGGGGCGGACCCTGTTGAACAAGGGGTGCTCCTTTATATCGGAATTTTTGCCGCATATAGTCTTCCTGGACCAATAGCTCGTATTTGGATGACGCACATTAGGGCCTCTTCTTACTCACATTACCCTACCACTGTCTTTAAGGAGAAGAGCTTTGCCGCTATTCTCTGAATGGCACGATCTAAGCTCCTGAGCAAAGACGTAAACAAGCTTCCTTCTGCAGGAATCTCCTAGAAACGGACGCATCATTTAATTGCGTATGTCCGCCACGTATCAATCCGCGGGGCCTTGTGCGCTATGTTGGCACCGCAAACCTCGTCCATTTCGTTTCGGTTTCCTGGTATCCCATGTCTATTTCCCATTTCCCCACGCTTCCGCATTACTTAGCACCTACAGTAGCGCTCAAAAGTCTTCGGCGAAATGGTCTTTTACTTGGGGTTTTTCACTTGTAACTTTTTTGCAACTGCACCGATCTAAGAGAAATTTTAGTATGTTGTCCTTGGATACACTGCATACTTAATATATTATTTTGGCGCTTAACGGTATAGGTTACGCGGTTATATGAAATTTTTTGTTTTTGGAGCGCCATCGCTATGCCGTCCCGCTGTGCCGCTGTCATCAAAAGTCGTGGTCTTTCTACAATATATTAATGTTCTCTGAGGCTTGCTCGTTTTGCTTTTGTAAGGAAAGCCGTTCCCCTTGACCAAGCCTTTTACTTTTTTTGGGTGGTCTTGTAGTAAATTCTTGTGAAAAACCATGAAAAGTGTCAAGCGGCACTCAAGTAGAAGAAAATGTTGGCAAGAGGTTCAGGCATCACATATTAAAATTTTGTCAAATTTGGTCAAGTAGAAAAAAAGTTATGACAAAAAAGTTTTGGCCGAAGACTTTTGAGCGCTACTGTATGTATAGTTTGATTTTCAGCAGGCGACAAAATTATTGGCGCTCTTACTGTCTCAATGACACTGCGACCTAGTTCTTTCCAGAGTGAAACGCTCGTAATGGCAATGTTGAACCTTCTCTAACAATCGGTCATGCATTTGTCTCTCACTTCTGTCATCGAAGTTTCGAGCAATTGTCGTTTTTCCAGAGAACCTTGTAGCTCATGTCGGAGCTTTTCTTCTCACAGGCATGGGAATACGTTTTTTTCTAACCAGAGGGACTTTGCATAAGATGTTAGATCGATTTTTTCCTCGAACTGGAAAGCTGATAAGTAAGGGCGAGGTTCTGCCTATGAATGAGCATTCCGCCATAAACATGGGTGGCCTGCTCGGTTGCGGAAAGCGTACCGATGGTTTGATGAGTAGAATGGGAGATCTTGATGCGATTTTAGTCCGAGAGCGTTATGAATTCCATTCAAGTGCAGGTTGATAAACGTACCATTCCGGTTTCAGTTGAACTGTACCTGTGTCTTCTATTGCCATTTTTAACCTAGGCCATCAATGACTGCATTCCTTCACATGCATGATATTTCTCGAGCAATACTCTTACCGTGATTCTACTGAACTTTTGTTTTTCTACCTCAGTCGCCGTTGCTAAGCGTTTGGCTTCTGCTCGATTAATACCATCACGTATTCCCTCTTCCGTGAATACGTCATTGTCGCGGAAATTGGCTCAATGATAGACGAGATATCGTCGAAATGATTAGCTAATATTCAGCTGTCGAAAGGGCGGAGTCTACTCAAACTTAGTAGGAGAGGAGATGCCATCTGAAAGAGCTTAACGATGGAGCGACGCCGCACTCGCCGGTGTTCGTTACCGGTCACACCGTTACAACCGACGTCGTCACCGATACCATCAACAGGACCGCTAGCACGACCAGCTCACGTCATCTGGAGGTCGATATCATGGCGACGTGCCAGTTGCGTGGAAGAACAGCTATTGATGCCGGTGTCAATAAGGACCAAGCGTCGAAGTCCGTCAAAAACAAGAAGAGTGGGAGCGAACCTCGGTCACTTTTCACCACCAGAATCGACTTCCACGACAACTTTTTTGTTTGATGAATCACCGGACAATCGCCCTCAAAGTATGTCGTCGTCGTATACGGTAAGCTGAATTTAGACTACATGTGACAGTTGGAATACCGTTGAACGCTTTGTCGTCGGTTGTTAACCCAAATTTTTATTGGGAATCTCTATTGCAGAGAAATGCCCTAGTTTTATTTAGGTTATTGAGATAAAAAATGCAATAAAGGAGGCTATGGAACGGCTTAATTAACGGGGAGAAGGGAAATTACTAATAAAACGTGAGTGGAAATGGCCGTTTCAAATTCTCTCTGGGTGTCGATGACAGCAATCTTCTCATAATGTGGCATTTTTCCGAAAAAAATCCGAAGCCTTAAGCTCTCTGTTCTATGAATCCAGCTTGAGCTCATAGAGATCGTCCTGTTCAACGACCTACGCAAATGGTTTATGATCTCTTCCGGAGGGACGTACATAGATTGCCTTAAAGTGGGCTGTTGTCTGATTGTCAGGCGTTGTCCGTGGCCGGATCAAATTAGCGACGTGTGAAGGAGCAAAGATTCCCTACTGCGTGTGAAGGGATCTTGTCTGGGTATGGCAGTCCCCTGATAGTAATCTTTGAGAGTTGAAGTAATGTACACTGCTCTTTCATGAAGTCACAAAACGGAAAATTTGCGGTCAGGTGATGTAAACATGAATGATAAGCCGAAACAAATCCTTTTTGCATTCCCGTCGTGAAATTTGGGATGTGTTTTATCGTTCGAGCATTTAATGTTCCCATGAAGAAGGTTTTTTCTTTGAAATTTTGATTTTTTTATGTTTATAATGACTTGAGTATAAAACGCAAGTGCTAATTGCTAACTGTATTAAGGCGAAAGTGATTTCATCACGTAGCCAATAAGTTGTGGTGCACCTTGTAAGTGCAGATTAGATTTTGCTGAGCTGGCGAGAAGGCAGACGAGATAAGTAACACTTGACAGTAGGTTTTTCGAAGTAACTCTCGAATTGATGGCGCTACTTTTTAGTTGACTGCTTTTAAACCCCCCACCCCAACAACCACCACAGTCAGCCGTGATCCATCTGCTATAGAATGAGTTGCAATCCGTGGTCCACTTTTCATCCATTCTGAACTAGGGTATTTCTAGACAGTGCTTGTGACCTTTTTTTGAGATGGAGGGGGCGGTGACAAGGTCTCTGTTTGTCTCTGTTTTATTGGTTGTAGCGGTCAAAACGGGAAGAAGGCGGATCCTCTAACCTTTAACGTTGTGAAATATCGTAACTATTAAAGACTATAGGTACTCGAGCGTTTTTGTCAGGTCTATTCTCACTAGCCAATCCCACAAAGTAGTAATTTCATACGCTGTTTTTGCCTTACTGTAGTAGGTGGAATGTGATAGCGCTAAGTGAGTGATTCTCAGTAAACTCCTGTGAATAAGTGCTTATGTATGTACTTAATTAGTAGTAATTTGAAAGGTCTACTTCTCTAAGAAAAGGTTATCTTAGCAAAAAACGATCGAAAAAAGCGGTTCATCGTGTAGATTGCAGCCGGATCTATACTTGTATGCTAGTTGAGAGGCTACCGAATACGGTCAAACATTTTTTGGTGGTTGAGATTGGTTTTTTGATCTTCGTATAACCTGGGGTGAATTCTCGAACTGGATCACATGAGAACGAGGGTAGAAAGTGATGGAGCTTATAGCAGTAAAATATTTAGAGCGTTTATCTGAGATATGCTGTGGGTTCGTTCTTTTGAGAGCATTCAGTGGGGTCGAGTTATTTGATTATTTGATGAGAGCTATTACATTGTACAAACAGAGGCAGCAGTCGCTACTGAGTTGCCCTCAGTTATGGAAGGCAAGCGAATAAGCTCTGGTGAATTCTCATGGGAGAGGATGCTTATATTAGTTTCGGCCTTGTTAGTTGATTTTCAAGTTTTCAGCTTGAAACTTTGATCGCTAGATAGTTCAATGTATATACAAAAACACAATGCGCAAATTTATTTCGAAATTTCCTTCTTCTTCGTCTTTGCAAATGCAGCACGGCTCCATTTTATGACTTCGGCTGGCATCGACCTCGAAAATGCCGGCCTCGTTGGGAGGCAGTCTATATAGTGCTCGACCGACGGGTGTGTAGCCTTATGTCGGATTTTCGCTTTCCGGCGGTCGGTTGGAATTTTGCTCAGGACACAATGGGCTAGTACCACGGAGGCCTTTAAAGAAATAGCTGTTTATCTGATCATTATATGAAAATAATAACTTTTGTGCTCTAAAAAGACCAAACAGTAGGATGAAAAGTAAAAGAAGCGGTAACATTGCATGATAACAATCCTAAGAAAGAATTAGTTCTTGCGTAAAGTTTCAGAGGTAATGTACGCAATGCGCGCATTCACACACGAAGAAATCAACTCGCACTCGCTCTGCCGCTCGCCGCGCGCGGTCGCGCGAAAATTCGACATTAAGCTACACACCCTCGACCGACCCGTACTACAGTGTGATGTTCGAGGCCGGAGCCCGCGCGAATTGACATACTGAATACTGCGACAAAATGGCAAAGGTAATAGCTAACATTCACACGGGCTCCTAACTCGATCATCATACTGCAATATGGGTCGGTCGAATGTCACATCAGAGCATGTCGCAACAGTGCAGGAGCCGATGCCGCAAAGTATGAAAGCGGTCTTAAACTAATTTTCGTAGCATTTCCTGCCAACGTGACTATGAAAAACATTCACCCCCCTCATTGACAAGAAATATGCGATAATGGGAATCTTTAAATGCATTTAAATAATAAATAAAAAGTAAGTTTGTTCCATGTCATAGGAATTTGTTCTCGTTCTTTTAAATGTTCTGATATGTACGAAGATTAGCGACCCAGCTATTAGCGCATTGTATTACATAGGCGATGCGCCAACAATCAAATTGCGTGTCGAAATAACATTAACCGCGCTTGGATGCGCTATGGCTTTGCGTGTAGGCTCGACTTCTGGTCGCTGATGTTGCATCCTCAGAGGAGTGAATGGTCTTCGGAGAAACTGATAAGTAATGTTGGGTTACTTAGGGTTACTAGACATTCGATGTGTTTCATGGGCAATTCTGTGTCCGGGTCGGTCCACGGTCAGTGAGGTTTATATGTTTATTTTGTTTTCTTTGTTTGGAACCTTTGGACGGACCATTTCTATTTTGAACATTCAGTTTTCAACCCAAAGAATTGTGCGGGTACTTCTGGTCTCTCTGACATTGAGAGAATTCCAATTTCAATCTTATGTGAGGCTATCGGTGGTGTTTTCTATGTACGAATTCTCTTTAGAGCCGATGTGTTTTCCTGGTGATTTTTTTTATTTTTGTTTTCAAATTGGTGGGCTGGTGTATGGCATCACAGTGTGGAACTACAAAATAAGATCTATCACCGAGGTGCTGGAGTGGGTTATCGAATAGGCACTTCGAATCGAATAGACACTCTCATAAATTTATCATAAATTCAAATAATACATCCTAATTCTTCCTCTCTAAAAGGTATTCGTGCTTTATGGTGCTTTATTCGTGCAATATTTGCAACTGCCCTCAACCAATGTAAGCCAGGATATTCGAAGTATAAGCTTCATCATAAAGCATGAATACCTTTTTGAGAAGTGTCTTTTCGATAACCCACTCCAGCACCTCGGTGATAGATCATGGCGAATTGCTGCTATTCACTTCGCGAGGATATCTGTCAGTTACACGAAACGCAGAATTTAGGGATCCATAAATCTACTGAAAGGAACGTTCGTGTGATTGGCTTCTCCCAAGGTTTGACTGCAAGGAAGTGGCGTAGCTGATGGTGAGAAAAATGATGGGCTCAATAGAGGAGGAGGGACAGTTTAAGATTTTTAAATAAGTGCTGGGTATCAGTAAAGTGATTTTCTTTACTTTGCTTAATGAAGTTGCATCTGGTGGTCAGTATAGACTGCTGGTATGGTCTAAAAGCGGCGGAGTGCAAAAATGTTTCTGTGTTGACGTAGAAATGGGTTCCCTTGGGTTGGCTCGGAGACACTGCTCACAAGTAGGTCTAAAACAGTACCTGGTCTGCCCTACTGAAGAACCCTACTCCCCCTTTCCCTTATTCCTACTCTTTTTTGTGAAGTAATGTTGATCTTCTACCTAATGTTCCATCTCTTGACTCGATGTTCTTTGAGCCTATGCTGATCCTTTCGTAATCAGCTTTTACTTGTACTTTTTTTTTGCGGAATCACCCATTTGCGCATCTTTATGGGTTCGGTGCGATGATATTGGTTGTCGATGAAAATAATACCCCTGAGGCTGTTTACTCAACCTCATGCATTTCTGGGCTTAAACGACTAGCCTCCAGCTGACGTGCTATCAAGTATTTTAGGGCTACTTGCTTTCCCGTGTGGCATGTGCGTGTGTGGGTGTGTTTTGTTGTTTCACTAGAAGCATTAGTCTTGAACGATGAATCCGTCACCAATGTGCGTGCCAAGAAATCCCTTCGTCAGTGGTAGCTTGGCAGAATCGGACTGGCAACGATGGGAATTTCGGCATCGCGGATGACTGGGTGTCAGGCAGTGCAAAGCTGGCAAATTCTCCATGTAATATTATTTGAATCAATGCCGGAAAATAAAATCATCAGGGAAAGATGGGAAGAATTGCAGAATTTTCCACTAGATTATGCGAATTGAAAATTTGTTGGAATTGGAAAGTTCTATTTCATTTGAAATGTGCTCAGCTCTCCATCTGCTATCAACGAACAATAAATATTTGGTTTAAGCGGAGTATTGAAGTAATCATAAATTCTAGTGCCGGAAAGTCAGTTTCTTGGTCTCATAACTGACCTTTTCTTTTCGTTAGAAGCAATGCCGAACGGCATGAGCACAAGAAGCTTTTCCAACGTCTGAAACTTTTATGGGTGGCTTTGCCCTCTTAAACGCTCTGAATATGCACTTTTTAACGGTGACGTTAGCATTTTGCATCAGAATCCCAAGCCATTCATCAGTAAATCGACACCGCCGAAGAGCCAGCCCGTTGCTCGCTCGCAGAAGCTCTTTGTCAGTAATCGTCGACTCGCAGTAGCGATGTCCGACGTCTGCTGAACAGCAGCCCCTTGAGAGTTTGATGCTGCCAAGCTCATCGGAATCGCGCGGTCTCAAGCCAGCCGATAGTCGCGTGCCGCCTTTGTTGTCGCCTCTCCACCCACCCAGCTAGCTGCTGCTGCTGCATCGTTGTGCTCGAGATGTTCGTCGGTCGTCGCTCGACGACGACAACGTTCACCTCATCTGGCGCCGAAGAAAGTCCTTGGCGTCGTTTTCCAACGATGCTCGCTCGACTCACAGAAGCTGGTCGACGTTCACGTCAGAAAGATCCACCACACCAGGGCACCGTCGGAAGGTCTGTAAGCTGCTTCGCGATGGGTGCCAGTGCTTCCGCACCGCCATTGTCGCCATGTTGTCTGTCACCAGTCACGCAACTCAGGGTTTGTTGTTGATGCAATATTTTCTTTTCTCGGCAGTATGTAATTGTTCATGCTGAGCCAAATCGTCGAACGTCAGGCGCTCATTTTACTAGAAAAAGCGAAAGCATCGACATTTTGGCATTTATTAGGCTTCTTGTCTTTCACATTGACGGAGAAGTGGATCTATCTTTGGATTATATTTCAACGATAGTCGGATGTTAATTATCTCGAAGGAATGCGCGCTAGAAATGGAAACGAAAGAAGCCGTTATTCTAGAAAATTTTCGCGTCAAGTGCACAACTTTTGAGTTTTTTATCATGGTAATTGTCTATCACAGACTCTCTTTCCATAGAAGTAGATATTTTCCACATTAACATGATTATAAGGTTAGTAAGAAAACTTATTTCATTAGGAAGGTCGCTAGAGCTCGTTGATTAGCGAGTTCGTAGCAGTTTGTTTATAGGTTTTTCAAAACTGCCTGTAAATGGCTCTACCTCGAGATTTTCTTAGGGACTTCACTAGGAACTCTTTGGCGGCTTTTCGGTACGGATTATTACTCCGATCGTTCTATACGTGGACAAGGTCTCTAGATTCCTGCCTAACTAGATTCTAAAAAAATACCTCTTCCCACTCACCTTTCTGTTTGAGCTCTTCTCGGCTTCTCCTGAAGTAATGGCCCATTGTGCTTCTAGCGGACCAGCAGTCCTCTGTCAGAGCGTTTATGCCACAAATACCTATTTCATATGCACCAGTGCAACATATAGCTGCTTCGGTGCTCAGGAGGGACAAGCGTGGCCTCTTACCGCCTTGAAGGCACTAAAATGAAAAATTGCTGTGGTTAGTGGTTCGGGTTACTTTTCTGGAGATGAGCATTTGATTTTCAAACAGCAGCCGGTCATGGTTGAGGCTGAATTGGTCGGTGTAATTCTTGCCTGGGCAGAGAAGTGGTGCTCCCTCCCTGGGAGCACTGATCATAGTGTTACTGTTTCCCTCATTTAACTGAATCATTTTACATCTCTCTCACTTGTGGCAGGAGCTACATAGCATCCAGCTCCTCAAAGGGCAATCATCAGAGGATCTCGGCTGGGAATGGTAAAAGGTTGAGGAGGCCTCTAGGACGTGTTGGGAATTTTAGGGACGGCATTAGGGCTTGGTATTTTTTGTGGGGTGGAATTTTTTTGAAGGTTCATCTTTACATTATGTTGTTTTGTGTGAGGTTATGACCCGCAATTGGTTAATCAAACAGGTGTGCTAACTTATTTTCTACTGTACTATAGCTTTATTTCATTTTTCATATTTCAGCTATTTGTACGTTTGAATTTATTATGATTATATTTACTTTGTTTTTTAGTTTATTCAATTTTATTTAATGGTTTTAAAAGTTGTTGATCGCGGATTCATTACTAGATTTCGCATATTCACTACTTCATTACATTACTTCACTATTCACATTATTAAGCGCCTTTATTTGACTGCTGCTGGTCGATACTTCCGATAATTTGTGTACCCTGGGGAGTCAGTTTCGTTTAATTGCTAATTGAACGTATCCAGGTTTAAAATCCTGTTTTCCGTACCTGCGTAATGTTAATGATTGGACGTTTATGGACTTCCGCGAACAAGTGCCTTTGTTTTCAATGATCGGGTATTTTAAAGGCCTTCGAGACAACCGAAGATGGCCAGATAAAAAAGAAATGGCAATATTTGTAGCGTTGAGTCTTTGACCTAGATAAATTACGACTCCCGAATTCCCGAGGGGTTTTTTCCGGCTTGGCGTCTCATCCTAAACATGAGAGTTGCTGAGGTTTTGGATTTGACTGATGACGTCACATACCCGTTGCCATGCGCAGTCGATAAAGACATAACGAGATAATGCATGACGCGACCGACCTGGCGGAAGTCGTCGTGAAAGCAGCTTTGTGTTCTTCGCTCGTTGATACGATAGATTGGGTTGGCAAGTGTGGTTGCTTTACTATCGGTTTTATTGGCGTGAATTGTGTACGAGTTCCATCGACCTCCGCTGTTCAGCAAAATAAATAATTAAATGAATAATTAAATGGGTGCTATCGCAATGATGGGGGGGGGGGGGGCACTTATAAAAAATTGCTTATGTGAGCACCTTGAGGGAACTTTTAAATCAATCTGCTTATTCAGGCGTATATTTTTGCCTAAGCCTTAGAAGGAGATGAAAAGGATTCTTTCTTCTCTTGGCTTAGATAGAAATAATGTCCATAGTGGGATACCCCCCTCCCCTCTCCTTCTCTTATAGCGATAGCACCATTAGATAACATATTAGATTGGTGCATAATAAATGCGGCTTTTCATTGGTGTGTTTTTCTGTAGCGAAAATTGACGTTCCAATGATTGCAGAATAGGAAGCATTTTTTGACTGTGGTGGTATAACGCTCGCGAATAATCATTTTAACAAGGTTTTGTTAAATTTTAAATCTTTTTTCGTCAAATGATCGTCAAATGATATTGTTGAAAAAGGCTGCGTTAATTATGCGCCTACCTAATAATAGTATGTATAACGAGTAATCGAGATGAATGCTCTTGTTTTCGCAGCGAGAGGTTTGTTTTCTGTGATTCGCTCGACACCCAGTGTTATCTGCGCTGAGTTGTCCGAGAACTTTCAGCGGCCAATTATGGACGCACGGTGGATATAGTGGTTGAATCTGGTGGAAATTCAATTTGTCCCAGTTTAGCTTCGCTACAGTCTTTCGAGATTCTGCGTTACCATATCGTACACTTTATTATCATTCATTTCATTTATTATCGCCTATGAAAGTAAAGTAGTATTAGGTTGATCGAAAAGTTTTGATAGGGTTGAGATCTTTTTCTGTTTTATTTTACAACTCAGCAAACAATGCAAGCTAATCAACAATATAATGACCATCGTTAGCTATAACTTTGTCCCACCTAACGAGCAGGTCAGCGATTCCCTTCTCCCAGAAATGGGAAGATTGGGAGTCAAAGAAGTCACCGACCACTTGTTCAAGGTGGTCATAGTTGACGAATTGTTTTTTTGCTAGGAAAGCCTTGAGGGGCCGGAACAAGTGATAATCTGAGGGGGCAATATCAGGTGAATAGGGTGGATGTGGAACCGTGTCCCAGCCTAGCTCCTCCAATTTTGCACGGGTCTCTTTACCTATGTGAGGCCTAGCGTTGTCATGGAGAAGGTGCACAAAAGTTCGTCTAGGCCGTTTTTCTCGAATGGCTTCCGCAAGTTTCTGCAGCTGACCAGCGTAATAGGGAGCGGTGACGGTGTGGCCTTGCATGAGCAGTTCGTAGTACAACATTCCCTTTGAATCCCAGAAGCAGGAGAGGAGAAACTTCCTGGTGTGAAGGCCGGATTTGGCTTGCGTCGGCGGCTGTTCTCCTCGCGGTAGCCAGACGGCGCGGTGCTTGTTAGCGTCGAAGAGGATCCAGCTCTCATCTCCAGTAACCAGGTCCTCCAGAAACTCCTTGCGATGTGGGCGGAGGAGGAGAGACTGACAAATGGATACCCGGGTGCACCGCATGCCATCGGTCAAGACATGAGGTATCCATCGAGTCAGCACTTTTCTGTAACCGAGGGCCTGAAGGCGACCGACGACTGTTGATTGAGCACACCCAAGTTTCGTCGCAAGGCTGCGGGTGTTAACTTCCGGATCCTCTTTGACGGCGTCGAGAATGACGGAGTCGTCGACGGCCAGGGGGCGTCCCGACCGAGGCTTTTCTTCAAAGTCCGTGTCTCCGTCCTTGAAGCGAGCGAACCAGCGATGGACCGTAGCGATGGAAGTGGTGTCCTCCCCCCATACGCTGTTGATGTTGCGAACGGTTGCCGTCGCTTTGGTACCGCGGCGCCACCCGTAAAAGATGATGTATCGAACATGGTCTCGTGGAATTGACATCGTGATCAAGCTCAAGGAGGAAGCGCGCCCATTTATATCCATTACGGAGAAGTTTCTAACATGTTCTACCACTGCCACGTGGTACATCATAGGTATCGATTGATAATCGAAAGTTCAGGCACTTTCAAAAAACCCTATCAAAACTTTTCGATCAACCTATTACAAGTCGCTACCGTAGAGAAAGGTTGCATATTATACAAAGGTCAACGGATTGGATAGTGGCTGCAATTTTCGAATCAGTAACCGGTCAACAATACTACTTTTTATGCTGCGGTATTTTGCCCATAATTTCTTGAGTTTGTAGAACTACCTGATGAGAGTTACGAAAAAAGATGGCTAAAGAATGGTGAAACTGTTTGGTCTGAGGGGGGGGGGGGGGGCTCAAATGGCTAGGGGCTGCATAAGGGTATCTTGCAGGGCGCTGAATTTTGTACATCTTTTGACTAAAAATGCTTATTACTATGCCACTGTTTAATGCCGAAAGCGAATACCTTACAAGCTTTCGAGCTAAAAGGCAGGCAAAAAAGTGGTCTGAAATATGATAGCATTGGATTGGGAGACATTTGAGCCGTTTTTATCAGAGAACCACTTTTTGGCTCTCATGTTACAGCTACGACCAAATATGGTGCCGTGGGATACATGAAAGTGCATGCGATGTGCTCATGTGAAGGGAATACTTCGGATTGCCATTTAATCAGACGAGTCTATTTCATTCTCATTTTTCTGAAAAAAGGTGTGGAAGTGGTAGTGGATAGGGTGTTATGGCATAGGAAGTAAAGAGAATGCGGTCGCAGTTGCACGTGGGCATGATTCCTGTTGGATAATGGATTTTAAATTTCTTTTTGACTACCGTGAGAGCAATTTTACAAAGCTTCTTTATTTTCAGAAAGATGTCCAAACACTTTCGCAAACAACACGATCAAGTGCTGCACGGCGAAGTCTCAAAACGTCTACTTCGCCGGTATTGGCACCACGATGTCACAGTCCAGTCCGTGCTACTGCTGGCGGAAATGGTGCGGCTAGTGGTTCCAGAACCACAGCGCCTGTCGGAGTGCCCTTGAGGTGTGCATAATGCTTATTCACAACTTATTTATTTATTACGTGCTCTATCTATCTCGTGTATTTGATTTAACTGTCTGTTCACCTGCTAACTGTTTTTATTCCCTAATTTTGGGATTCTGTGAGATCGTGGGGAATATTCTGGGAATGTTTCAGATTTTTTTCCTTTTGTTGAATAATATGCATGTTCAGGGAAGGTGGATATAGCGACAGATGGCGCGCACTTGTATTCCCATGGTGCGGAGTTATCCTTCATCAACGCTCGCCCAGGCCCATCAAGCCTTTTCGACGAGTCTGATACCAATTTAAAATGATATCAGACTCGTCAGAAAAGCACTGGCTTGTACATCGGCTGGCCCCTGTAGTCAATGTTTAGGTCGGATCGCATTCACCTGCCACCACGTTTCTGAACTGAATTAACTGCGCGGCGCATCCCGCTCTAGGGATTGATTAACTCCGAAAACTCATCATTCAAATTTTGTCATTTTATTTCATTAATTTTAGTTGCTCATATAACTTTCAGCGTGCGGTTTGAATTTCCCGCTTCTTCGATTGTTCTCTGATTGAGTGGCTTGGTCTGTCCTGACTTGTTAGAATATAGTGGAATAGGCTTAATTTAGCAGTAGGAATACTTCCCATTTTATTTTGATACATCAAAAACTGGCCGCTCCTTCTCCATTAGCGCACGCACGTAATCCAGTGCCTCTAGAAGACAAGGGATTGGAGGTGCCAGCAGGGGTGTGGGTTGGCCGTATAGCGCTATCTACCATGGAAATTATAGGTATGCATCACTGGTCTTATAGTAAAATTGTAATCCATAGGCAAAAGCATGCGGTAGCATCCTTCTGAAAAACTGACATGTTCGTGGGCCCCCAGTTCTTGCTAGGATTATTTATAGTTCTCTATGGGGATTACTCTTATTGACCGTGCTCGTTAGGGATATTTTATGCCTGAATGGAAGTTCACTCGCACTAGGGAGCTGCATCTGCCTTGGTGGGATTTATGATGCCTTCTCTGGGTGTCCAACGAATATTACCCACAGGAAAAATAACTTTTTCTAAAGTAGATTTTGCTGGGTTGCCAAATTCCAATAGACAAATGATTATGTGGCACAACTGGAGGTATCGCACTCTTCTTGGCGTCTGCATTAATTCCTCTTTCCAAGTAATATACTTTTTGATGCGAAAAAAGGTGGAGAATGAGAGTTTTGTTTTAAAATAGATTGGCCCTAGGGGTTGAATTTGTCTCCCAAATTGGAAATTGACCTTGACACTTGGATTTTCGTAGCTGATTTTTTATGATTCAGATCGTACTCGTCACGTACCGGTAGTTCACTGATGGCTCCACAGCACGATAATCGTCGCTGGTCGCTGGCATCGCTGCCGTCGACAAGTGGTTATGGCACACCGGGCAGCAATTCGGCCTTTTCTGTATGTTGGCACGCTTCTTGGTTTTTCATGATGTTTTAATATGATACTGAAATTAATTTGGGTTCTGTTCGTAACACCTTTGATATCTCGCTATTTTCGTCTCTCTTTGGCTGTATTTTCAAATATTATGATTGTGAATGGATTGGAGACTTCCGTTCTATTGTGCGTAACAGGTGACGAAGAAATTCTGAATGGATCTTTCTCTGTTTTCAGAGCCAATACTCGTCGTCCGAACATCTTTCTGAGGTGTTAGAATGCATGAGAATTGGTACCGGCCGTTTCGATAGTAATGAAAGTTGTCCATCCAACGAAGATCCAGCACATGTGTATCGTCCACGGAGTAGAAGTTTGACGTGAGTGTTTCGGATCCGTCTCCATTAGCTGATTTTTTGTTGGAGTAATTGTTTGAAAATCTTCATCAAACATTCTTTGCTTTCGATTTTTTTCCAGTCCAAAACTCACTTTCTGTGCAGATCTAATGGTGATCTATTGAAAGTTTAACCCAAGTTTATTTTTATTTTTGATGAAAAGCTGTTGCGCAGTAATCAAGTAGTGAAAGGCTTGAAAGCACCACTAGGCACTCACCATTTTGGTTGAAAATATCTTAAATATGTAAAAATGCAAATAAACTTTCATCGAAGTACAACACAGTTATTCCAGTTTTAGCAGCCCCATCAAACTCAATTCCGAATTTCATTTGGATGTTGTCAATCGGAATAGCGTCTACAAAGAACGTTTTCCTAAGGTCAGTTATTGAGTTGGATCATTACACTTGGAAGGGGCAAAGCCCCACTCATATGTTCGGAGTGAACTTTTCGTGTGGTTGGGAAGTTTTTTGTCAATAATTGATTTCGCTGTGAGCGCGTAAGGTGGAAAGATCAACGTTTTTCAATAGGTAATACCTCTTAGCTGAAAGTGAGCTCAATACCTTGGGGCAGCTGCTTGAAAGTAAAGGTATCAGTCATGGGGAGTGCCCCACCATCTGTCCAGCTGGAAACCCGTCCTTATGAAGAGTGATTCAGGCAAAGGCCCAGATGGAAGAGAAATTGGCGGCATTTGTCGCTGAACACGCACCGCTCAGCGGTGGCTCGTCAACGGGAGACAATGACACGGGTCAAGATGGTGCGAATAATCGCCGTTCAATGGTGAGTCACTAGGCCGTTTTACAGATGAGGAGGTATAAAATGAAGGATTGAATTGGTGCATGAGTCCGATGAAATACTGAACAATAGCGCCTCCGCGAAAAAAGAATACGCGCGGTATGGATAATGCACCCCTAGCTACAGAAACCTTAGGGCAAATTGAATCGTGACTGTTGTTGTTGCATATAGCAGGCAGCTTGTGTTCGTAAATGTCGTGAAAACACACAGTAGAGAAAATCGATGGGAAAAATCAGTCTAAAGCGATGTAGGCAAGGATTACAGTAGCTGAGATGTAACTCCTGTACAGCCCCTGTAACCTCGCATTGGAATGTTCTCTCAGCGTGAGACCTGAAAGGGAATGGAAATAATTTGTCATGCTTTTCCCTAAAGACTGATTGTGTATTGTAGGTCATGGAAACGGAAACTTCTGTTGCTCGTACGCTACTACGATTAATTGGTGATGGAGCAAGCAGATTTTTACACCATCAAATCGTAGAGGTATGTGTCTAGGTACTGAATAATTGTTAATCTTTTTTTAATTTCTCGAAATTACATTTTCCTCACGGCGTGGGCTGTCCCATAGGGGCTCCATAACTTATAATGAAAGATATAATTTTCTTAACAATGAGGATACATTAAACATGTGGATTTGATGGAAATCTAAGGGAACGTCCACGGAAAAATGATTTTTTCGTTATCCATATGTTTAAGTTGTACATATATGTCTAATGTAGGCCGCATGCAAAGTTTCACGCGAAGAATGCGAATCCGTCTAGGATATAGCAGTGCGAACTCTCGGTCGGGTGGGCGGGGCCTGAGAGCAAGTGCCTACCCCATCGTCCGCCGCGGTCGGAAACGCATTGTAGGAACAAAAAGTTACCTGAATAGTCCCTTTCTCTGCTCCCAACCGCGGCGGACACCTGGACGGGGCTTTTACCCGGAGTTCACGCTCACCCGGCCGAGAATTAAGGGAGCTGTATCCTGACGGAATCCTCACTTCTTCGCGTGAAACTTCGCATGCTGCCCTGATTAGGCAAATACAATATGAATATATGCGTAATAAAGGAACTCATTTTTTCCGTGGACGATTCCTTTAGGCTGTTTCTTCTTGATTGATCGTATTGATTGTTATCGACTTGCAGGTTGCATCGGATTGTTTGGCCCGTTCACGTGATGAAACCATTTCGTGTTCCTATTTTTGTGAAATGAGTCAGAGGCTTGATGAAACATTGAACGAGGTCAGTTATTAAAACTTCGCATTGGCTGTTTCTTGGTGTTTTTTGATCGATTTTATTATTGCCTTCGATTTTTCTATACTAAAATTTATTCCAGGCGCAACAAAAGACATCACCTGAATCGTTTGCCTACCTTTCCAAATTGGTCAAGCAGCTGTTGATGATCGTTAGTCGACCAGCACGATTGCTGGAGTGTCTAGTGAGTCTTGCGGAAACCTAGCCTCTGCAAAAATCGATACCTATATCTTTTGCAGGAGTTCGATCCGGACGAGTTTTACCATCTACTCGAGGAGGCTGAAGGTGTCGTTAGGGAACAACTGGGTAGTGGTACTGCCCGGGTACCGGATTTGCCGCAGTATATAATCGGTATGTGTCTATTTAGTGATTTTAATGAGAGGGTGTTAGGCACATTCAAAGAGATTTTCTCCAGGGAAAACCTATTTCACCTTTTCTTAATGGATTTCTTTTATTTTCCGTTATCGTGCATTAGCACTTTAGTATGCAAAGGCTAAAAAGCCTCCTTCCTATAAGCCTTTTCAAAAAAGCCTTCAGCTGATATCATTCACACCTTGCAACGAGTGAACTCATTCTTATTGACCTTATGCCTTGATCTTGTCTGCCATGAGATTTTCGCTTCAGGAAAGCTTGGTCTTGATCGTGATCCATTGATGGATGTGGATCCACGAGCAGAATCTCCACCAGGTGTTACGCCGTCTGCAGCCCCACATCGCGAAGATGAGATAGTACCAGGACAATCTGGAAAGCCTGAAGTTCAACAACGTGCGCCACGTGAAGATGATTTCGAAACGATTAGGGTGAGGCGTAAAGAAATTTAAAGGAAAAGTATCGTTGCACATTCCCGGCATGATATGCAATCTACGAGAGCTGAATCTTCATCCTCAATTACGCCGTGTTCATGCTCAGCGCCGCAGAGCTTGGCTGCGCTCGCAGGCAACGAGGCAGAATGGCACGGGGAGAGAGAGACGATGCAGGAAACGGGAGAGGGAGGTGTAGGCGCAGACGCAGAGACACGCAGTCCTGCTGCTGGCACCGCAGAGTATGAACGCGGCCTCATGGCGTATAAAGCAGAGGGTACTTTGGAAGATTTACCTTACCACTTACCTAGTTAAATGATCACACTTCACAGTGGATATGTAATGGTGTGGTCGGTGAGGTGGGATGAGGACAGTAGTAAGGATGAAAATGAATATGAGCATTGCATCACCTGGTTTATATCCACTCTAGTTACTTGATGTAGAAGCGTACCTTTACGTGCATAGTGAATAAATCAATGGCTTAACAATTCATCGTCCACAAGAACGAAATAGGTATCCTTCAAGGGGAGCCTTTCTGTCATGCTATGCTTTTGAATGGAGAATTGTTTATCATTTTTCTCGTTTCTAGTTGGTCAGTAATGGAGCTTATGGAGCCGTGTACCTGGTGAGACATCGTGAAACACGGCAGCGCTTCGCGTTGAAGAAAATGAACAAACAAACGTTGGTGCTGAGGAATCAGGTTGATCAGGTGAGCTGAGAGATTTCATCCTGGAGGTGTATCCTGATTACAAACGAATTTTTATGAGCGGGGTTATATTGTTCCTCCCCATATGGTTTTAGGCTATCCTAGCAAGCGCTCTTCTGTGCAGGGCACTCCCTGGTGTACAGGAAATAGCCGCCTCAGTGCGAACCCCCCCCCCCCCCCCCTCCCCCACCACGGCGACCAAATACGACCCATTTTTTTACCTTTCCAGTACCAGTAACTGTTGCCGTTTTGCACAGTTGTATGTGTTTTATTGCTATATATCCTTTCCTCAGGCGAAAAGATATTTATTTTACATTTTGTCACACGGATTTTCGGTGAAATATCCTTCGCTTCTGATCCGCTTATTGAAAATTTAGATTTTAGTGCTTATCGCTGACCTCTGAAGGCGCGACAACCCCCCCCCCCTTATATACCGTTAAATACCACTTCCCTGTCGAGGAATCCTCGACTTTCGGTGTACCCTGCTTCTGTGGCCTCGCTTTTCATAGTATAAACTCTGAGATGAGGTATGAGAATGATTTATTCCATAAAATAGTGCTTGTTTTATAGGTCTTTGCTGAACGTGATATTTTGACAATGACGGACAATCCATTTGTGGTTTCGTTTTACGGTTCATTCGAGACGAAACATCATCTTTGTATGCTGATGGAGTACGTTGAAGGTGGTGATTGTGCTGCACTTCTGAAGAGTGCTGGTACATTGCCAATTGATTTAGCCAGGTAGGAAACTGGTTAAATAGTTTTTGTCTTTTCTGCTTGCCCTATCTTACGGAATGATTAGGAGACTGCATGCATTATGAACCTGTAGTGAGAAATGAGCTATTTTAGTTCAATAAGCACGATAGGCGGTCATTTTCAAAGTAAACGGCAATTATCGTGTTTGTTACTGTCCTTGTTGACTTTTTAGTATTACCAATTTCCCAGCTTTTAGAGGGTCCAATTGCATTTATCGCTTACTTCGTAACGTTCCTTTTATCCATGGTTCGAATCAAATTTAAATCCCGTACTTCTTGATCTACGATTATCTTCCAGATTGTATGTCGCAGAAACTGTATTGGCTATAGAGTACTTGCACTCATATGGTATCGTTCACAGAGATCTGAAGCCGGATAAGTGAGTTTTTCAAATCACCCCCTTCCATGCTCCTTCTCTTCGGTGCATTGTTGGTTGTAAACACCCCAAACGATGATAACGAAGATTTTTCGATTTTTAACTCTAATTTTTCCAGCCTGCTTATCACAGCAATGGGTCACATCAAGCTGACGGATTTTGGGTTATCGAAAATTGGCCTCATGAATCGAACTACCTTGGTAGCTGAAGGTTTCGAGACTGCGATCGATACTCAGCAGTTTAAAGATAAACAACTGTGCGGTACTCCTGAGTGGGTTTTGATATTATTTTTCTTTTTATATAAACGATGCAGTTTTGATAAAAATTATTTTTCCCAAGTTTGCTTGGCTTCCCATAAAGGTTGATCCGTTTTCAGATACATCGCTCCTGAAGTGATTCTTCGCCAGGGTTACGGTAAACCGGTCGATTGGTGGGCATTGGGTGTGATTTTGTATGAGTTCCTTGTTGGATGTGTGCCATTTTTCGGGGACTCGCCAGAGGATCTGTTTTCTAAAGTTATATCAGGTACGATACAACCTTTCAAAATTATCTGTACTTTGAATTTTTCTAATTATGTTGTTATCATTATTACCGCTATTGTTCATTACTGCTACGTTACTATGTGTTCCTACATGTTACTAAACTCGTATCGACATGATCTTTTTCTTTCCAGAGGAGGTGGAGTATCCGGATGGAGATGAGGCACTACCTCGTGAAGCTGAAGATCTGATAAGGCGTCTTCTTGAGAAAAATCCTATGGAACGGCTGGGTAAGTTCTCATTTTGTATGATTCTTTTTAACACGATAAGCCAATATTTGCTGATGATAGCTGGTGGTTGCGTAGAGATATTATGCCATCTCTTTACTTGAGCTTGATGTGTTGTGGTTGAGGATTTTTAGAAAGTTATTGAAAGTCTTCCTTTATTAGGAGCTATTGTTGGTGCCCCTCAACTGATGGCTCATCCATTTTTCGCATCACTTGACTTCAACACACTTCTACGTCAAAAAGCTGAATTTGTGCCACAGTTGGAGAACGAAGAGGATACGAGCTATTTCGACAGTGAGTGGAATATATGTAGCATGTAATTGTATACTATATAGTAAAAAAGATAAAGTTTTTGGCACTCACCAGTCCCTTGATTGGATGGGCCGCGCATTTTTATTCCATCCAGAATCGTGGTGGCAGGTGAATGCGATTGGACCCATAGAGTGAGTTGCGTGGGCCAATTCACTTACCCGAGTAATGAAATGCTCGGTTGGCATATGCGCGCGTTGATGCGGATTTCATCCCGGTGCCATGAGAGTGGGAGTGCGTGCCGCGTGTTACTACACCACCTCCACCTATACTATTTAATATACATGATTAAATCAGCTTTTAATACTCAACACTACAAAATAGTATTTGAAATTCTCGGACAGTGGTCTCTATGTAACCGTTATAACTTTATTTAGCGAACTACAGTAAGTGTCATGGAAATATGTAATTTGAAAATACCTATGTATTTATTACGGTATAGCTACCGAGCAGAAGCTAAGTAAGGAAGCACGTCGCACAAAAACTGCTGCTCGTGACGCTGTGCTTAAAAGCACACTTCGCGATAATTTGATGGGTCGATTTACCTTGTTGAAACATTAGATCCTTGCGTAACTACTCAGGCTGCACTTTTTTTCGCGTCGCCCATGTTCGCTATCACGGCCCTACACCTGCTCGAACCCACTGCGACACCACCCTCTTGAGCTCCCCTATTGGTCAACTGAGCAAAATGGGCCGCGTCACAGTGGGTTCGAGCACTTGTGGGGCCGTAATAGCGCACCGGGGCAACGCGAAAAAGGTGCAGCAGACTAGTAACCCAAGGATATACTGTTCCAAGAAGGTAAGTAGACCATGTTGATTATCGCGAAATGTGCCTTTAACAGGCGAAACGAATTACTAGGTAATCCCCCCCCTCCCCTCCTCCCCTCCCACCCCCCCGCCCCCTCCTTCCCCCCAATTTTCGCCTATATACGCCGGACGCGGTGCATCGCAGAGTTTTGCAATCTCACATAACGACCTAACGCTTCACGTCCAGCTCAACTTGGCAGAACGAGCGTGCCTAAATGCGAGCGGTCATATAGGGAGCTCGTCCGTCCACTCTCTAGTCTATTTACCTTTCGCTATTAATCAATCGATAAC